>CM056809.1:3562768-4828036 GCA_029852735.1 Persea americana | reverse complement strand
CCTTCTTGGGCTGGATTTAGGCTGTATTTAATGAGTTGTGCACACACATTTATGTTTAGAAGTGAGGCCCAATTACTATATCTGTAGCGTTGGGTCTACTGCATGACTCTTATTTTCTATACAAATCTTAAAGAGAGGGATTCACCAAATGCCTAACATTAAATGATCAAGATTCTGCAAGTCTTTATAACATAGAAAAGAAAATGACTTAAAAAGAAATTTCTAAATATATCAGAATAAAAATAATAATACATACTAGTCTATAACAAGTAGAGAGGAGAACCTTAAAAAAGAATTTTCTAAAAGAGGAGACAGGAGGAAGAGCTAAACCTGTCCCTTTTGACCTGACTTGACCCAATGAGCAAATTATGCCCTTATAGTGGTGTCATGGGTTTTTTGGTTTGATTTTTGGCTTGCTAAATGTACTTAGTTCCATGAGTCTATGATTTTAAAAAGTTAGAATCAATGGGCTGTCCTCAGTCCATTCCCATCAAATCACCGGCAAGGCCTGGACTTCTATATTCTACCAATTTTTTTTATTTTTTATATTTTTTTACTTTTATTTATGTGACATGAGTCCGACCCAAACCTAATTCATCAACACCCCCTTTATTCCTAAGTTCTAACCTACTTCCCACACCCACAATTGACCGTTTTGCGAATTTATTCACTGCATATAGATAATTTAATTTAATCTAATCTAATTTAAACCATTAGATCTGCAAACCCTAAAAATAAAGCAATCTCAACGGGCCACAGCGCACCACATTCATTGATAGTGCTATTTAAAAAAAAAAGTTTCATCATTTTATTTGCTGGATTTGATCGACGGTGATCGGATGTAAGACCCAAAAGGCAACAACATCATTTCATTTTTTTTTAAAGAAAAGGGAAAAAGGAAAAAGAAAAAGGAAAAAAAAGACAATAAAGAGAGTAAAGGCTATATATTATACATACACACGTACGCATACAGATTACTACTCACACTCACATTCACATTGTCGAAAATCTCTCAAAATCTCTCTCTCTCTCTCTCTCTCTCTCTCTCTCTCTCTCTCATCAGTCCCCTTCTTTCTGCTGCCGCCGGGAAGACGACAAGGTCAGTTCTCTCTCTCTCTAGATTCACTGTGTTGTTTGATTCTCTCTCTCTCTCTCTCTCGTGTGTGTGTTGTTTTGTGTGATTTTTCTCTCTCTAGATTCGCTGTTTTGTGCATTTTCGTTTGTCATTGGAGATCGAAGAAGAGGAGTAGAGTTTCTCCTATTAAAAATCCTTCCTTTTCTTCTCAGATTGACGAATTTCTGCTCTTTCGATTTCTCTAGCCTCTGATTTGTATGGGATTTGATGATTTTATCGTGTTCATTGCTTCAGTTCAATTGACGAATTAGCCATTTTGATCTCTCTAGCAATGTTTGATTGGGGGGGATTTGATTTGGTTAGATGGATGGACGTGTTTGCGATTCCTGTAGGACCCGGTAGATAAATGGTTCGGATCTTGCGATGATCGTTGTCGTCGTTTTAGCGTTATTTTTTCAGTGAATGGTTGTGGATCTTGGGTTAAAAAAAAAAAAAAAAAAGTTTCTTGTTTGAGTTTTGGATAGGGATGTGTGTGGATGGATTATTGAGTGAAGTTGCAGTTGAATTGAGTGGAAATGAATAGAAATCAGCAACTCTGAATTTCAATTTTTACGGTCCAGTTTAACAGTTAATTTTTTTTTTTTTTTTTTTTTGGAGTGTGATCTTTTGATATGAGTTCTAAGAAAGGTAGTTGCACAATGGTCACATTTCTACTTGATGGAACTAGTTATTGTGATTTAATTTATTGTTCATCCTGCTAGATATTGAGGATGGTGTACAGCTAGGTATTGTTGCTTCATTTGCTTTGGTTTATTGTCCTTGAATTAAAGACGGATCTCGAAGCTGCCCCTTAGAGATGACTCATTTCTCACTGAATCAAGATAGTTTGTTTCCTACATTAGAAATTGTAAAAATCATTTTTAGATCATATTCCTTCAGATAAGAGATGTTTGACCTTAATGTGCTTGGTCACTGAACAAACTACTGATTTTTTGTATTTTTATTTTTGCAAATTATGCTGCAACTATCACAATGCGACCCAACAATGTAACTTCTTCTCTTCTTGATCTCCTCCAAAGAAGCTACAAACATTGAAGTTTGCGTTCTGCATCGTACATTGCCATCAAGTTGTTGGTTGTTTCTTGCTGCATTAGAAGTTACTATATTCAGTGTTGAATAATACATTGCATTTGTTTAGTTGCCCCTCTTAAATTTTAGACTGCCATTTTCAGGGATCAATCTAAGTGCGTGAGTGTGTTTTCTTTTAGAACTGTCACATTATTTGCATCACGGAACTGAAATATGCTGTATGAAACTTTGTTCTCATTCGTACTGTGAGAAACTGTTCCATATGTCAACAATTTGTAAATTGTAACTTGTAAGCATCTAAAAGGTGCTTTTAGATTTAGCTGAAAAAGTTTCCCTCTTTGCTTGTGCTTAATTCTAGCAGCCCAAGGATTCTAGCCATGTGTAATCAGGTATTTGAAAAAACAATTTCTTGAATGGGAATATCTCCACAAAAGAAAAAAAAAGGGTATATTTCCAAGCATAGCTTATATTTATATGTAGTTACATAGGTTCCCACTGAAAGTACCAGTGTTTGTTTATTGATTAGTAGTGTCCAGTTTCAGTTATGCATCCATGCCATCTTCCAAATGCTCCTAAGTAACAGGCTTTTATGAGTCTGTTATTAGGTCTTTGTATTCTCTTAGATGTTTGTCGCTTCTGGAATCCCTCTCGCTCTTGTCAATTTTCTACTTTCATGCTTCACCAAAGATCATTACGTTAATTAATGGAAGCATTATAAAATTGTCATCGATATAAAGAATGAAATGACATGGACCATGTGGCTCCTGCTATTTTGCATCTAATTTTGGATTTTCGCAATGTATGGTTTGCTTATATTTTTGTAAGGTAATAGCATTTCAACACATTGTCCGATTGCAAATCTACTGCACTACAGTTTTACGCACAATATCTGGATTTCTTGGCAATTTAAATAACTATTTGTATTACTTAATAATGTCAGGTGAATGAAGCAAAAAAATATCTGAAATTTTCAGGGTGAGTGGAGAACTTGACATATTTCAAATGGCTTCATGTCATACCATGTTTTGGCTCTTTGTAGGAGATAAGTCCACTGAGTATTGAGCATAAGGACTAATTTCCTGTCTGAATCCTCAAATGTCACATGCCTTTATCCAGAAACTTCCAGAGGCACTTTGTTTGTAATTTATATTTACATTTGGATCTGGAGTATCCATATCCTTTTATTGCTGTTGGACATAGTGTATTGTTTCTGTCTGTGAGGGCAGTAAGGGAATTGGCTTCATTCTCAGTTTCCCACGGCTATGTGGGCAGCCCAGGGCAGATGTTGCACTGATTAGGACGGCGCAGAGTTCATTGCTCAATTTCTTCTTTGACTATTATAATGAACCCCAAGGAAGATCAAATACAGTCCAGTGAGGACAGAGCAAATGATAAGGATTTGTCCTCAGTTAAAACAGGTGAAAAAGTTGAAGCGTGTCATGTTTCTTGTCCCGGTATTGATAAAGATGGAAGCTTGGCACTTTGTCGTGTGTGCCAATGCGCTGAATCTGACAGAAGGGGAGATGCTGCCTTAGGTTTCTTGAATATTACCCCTCCTTCACAGGAAGCTTTAAAATCCAGCGAAGATAAGATGTCAACTGACAAAGTTTCTGCAGGAGATGTTCCAAATGATGTTGCTCATACAAAAAATGGCCAAAGTGGGTCTGGGTTCAGGGAGTTTGTAAGCCCTGATGGAGAGATATTCATTTGTAGTACTGACATAGAAACGGGCTCCTATTACCATCAGGATGCACTTATCAATCTTGGTTGTTCATGCAAAAGTGATCTTGCCATCGCCCATTATGCTTGTGCATTGAAGTGGTTTATTAGCCATGGCTCCACAGTTTGTGAAATTTGTGGTAGTGTAGCAAAAAACATCAAACCTGCTGATTTCAAAAAGGTCATGACTTCTCTGAAGGATTATGAAGAGTTGAGGGAAATGACTGCCACTGGAGAACTTACAATTGCAGATATTCAGACAAATTCAGATGTTGATCCTGATGCTGTTGCTGCAATTAGAAGACAGAGACTAAGTGAGATTTCATTGTGGTTTAATCCACACTATAATTCCACTGCTGTTTCACAGGGAGTTACAGATCAGATTTCTAATGCTCCCACTGAGGTTGCTGTTCCTACTGAAAATCCTACGACCAAATGGGCTGTGGAAAGCACTGGGATACTAGTCGCTACAGGGTTGCTTACTGTCACACTAGCATGGTTGATTGCTCCTCGTGTTGGAAAGGTATGCCTTGATTTTGTGCTTCCTTTGGATACTTAAAAATGCTTATACAAACTAGGTGTTTTATTTTCCAAAACCCATGATTTATGAGGGATAACCAATATCCAGAACCAAAGCTTTTGTTTCTATTCATAAGGAAATATCAGTCAACAATAAAAGTAAACCTTGTGCAATTGCCAATTGAGTCTTTCTATTCATGATTCATGTCAGTGGAGTTGTATATGAATCTTTAATTTATCTAATTCCCGGTAAACTCATGGCATGTTTTTGTTGGACATTAGTGCCTGCCAGTTCTTGGCATGTTCGTTGGTTGCCAACAGCGTTAACCTATATCTGAACTCACTTTTTTAAATTTTTTGATAGAATTCTCTGAGGGCATGTCTGGCACTGCAGATTTCTGGAATACGGATTTATCTGATTCAAGAGATATCTGAAATTCCTAGATTTTTGAGGAATCAATTATTTCCTGCTGCTGGATTTTGATTTTTTTTTTTTTTTTTTTTTGCTTGTTTTAGTATTCCCTAAAACACTGTATGGGAATACAAATTGTTTGAAAAACTTTGTTTGGATATTGCCTGAAATATTTCTTGGCATCAAATGTGTTGCACATGACCGTGGGTCCCTTGAACATTTAATCAAAGTAATCTCTCTGAGTTCCAGTCAGTAGCCATAACTTTCTGTTCTCTTTGAACTGCAATTATCTATTGTTCAGGAATCTCATTTTCTCAACATTAGTGTAAGAATACAAATCTTAGTTTTCAGGATTATATTCACTCTGGGGTTTCTTGTCATGCATGATATCAGAATTTGGAATTTTCCTTGAATCAGAGAAGAAATCCTGGATGACAGACATGGCTTCAACAATCTTGTGCGGAATTTATATTTCCCTCTCTTAATAGTCATTACTTATTATCAATCAAAATAAAATAAAAAAAATTAAAGGGTCATCGATTTTTCTTTTGGGGAATATAAAAAATCATAAGCTGGCATTTGATTGAACTTTAGCAACTTTGCATACCTTAAGACTACACGCATAGTCCTTTGAGAATACCTGAACAGCATGCTTAAAATGCCTGCACCTGTTAGAAACATCTATTTTATTGGCAGTTATGCTTGCATTTAGAATCTGTGGTTCCATAAACTGAAATATGATGCTGTCTCCTGGAGCTTGACTATACTTGAACAGCATACTTAACAATGCCTGAAGACTTGTGCCAGTGGTGGCAAAGAAGTTTTTATGAAGAATAAGATTTTTGAAAATGAGAGGGCAAAAAATTAAATAGTTTTACAACCCCTTAGCCTAAAAAAGGGGCTAGTTCTCTGCACATCACTGCTGGAACCCATTCCTCCGAGTGTCCCCCAAGGGGTTTGCTTTGCAGCCCATCTGCTTGAAGGTTATTGGAGCTAATGAAGCTATTTTCTGTAAAATTATTTTGGATCCTAGAAATCTGGCGAGGAGTTGCAAGCCCATGAAATTATGTTTTTGGAGTCCTCTCTGGAGATTGAGCTGCGTAAGCACATTGAATGGGGGATGCAATTATGCCAAGACGTCTTGGTGCTTTGGCTTCCACTTATTGAGTAATGCCTCAGCTAGCTGGATCCAAGGCTATTCTTACCAATCGATTTCTTTGTGCACTACCTTCACAGGTTGCCCCCAACTGTCTTTAGAAGTACCACCTACCTGGAGCTTCGCACAACTCGAAAATTCTGGATTTCACAGAAATATTCAAGTTCACATGCAGAATCTGCAACATGTAAAGTCCAATCTGCATATCAAATAAATTGCTCCTTAATATGCATGAGACAAGCTGATCAAGGGCCAGTTCACATGGTTGAAGTGTTGGGGACTTTGAAATCCCAATGTTAATGAAATCCAGTAACTGGTATTGTTCAGTCTGTTCAAACCTGTTTGTATTTAGTGATAGGTTACAAAACAATTACTAGTGCATAACACTTGCTCTGGGTGCTAAAGTTTCCTGCTTCTCCAATCAACTCCAAATCAGCAGGTAATTCATACAAACTGACATGGAGGAAAGAATGAAGGATGAAATGTAGTTCTAGCCATACAAAGACTAAGCCGCAGAGAAATCAATATGGAAATTCCATCCACCACTGCACTGCACTGCACATCCGAAGTCTCTTGAGTCTTGAAGCTTTACACGAACCAAAATCAACCAACCCTTTTTTCTTTTTCAGTGGTCAAAAGCCATCAGATTTCAATCGACCCTTTAAAATGTGTAAGAAATGAAATCCATACAAAGATAGGAAAAAGCACCTTAATGCTTGAGAATCTCGACTTGTCTTTCTTGACCAGTGATTCTTAGTTTATGATTAAATTAACATTCCTAACAAACTTGAACTTACTATTCAACGTGCATGGGAGGATTGTCCATGCATGTGGTCCAATGCATTCCACATGATAGAGATGTGGATTGTAGGCACCTTGCTTGCATCTCAATAATCCAGGAGTGGTTTCTCTTAGTGTCCTAATTCTCCTCTTTTTGTGGCCTTTTACCATTTCTTTCAGTTTCCTAAGCAAGTCGTTGATATTTTTCCCTTTGAATTCTCTACTTAGGCCTACTTGATACTCAGAGTTGACAAGTAATATAATCTTGCGAAACTTAAAAAGACCAATAAAAATGTGTTTCTTCCCATAGGATAGCTCAAGGATTAACCATTCATCACTGATTTTCTTTTTTTGTTTCAAGTTAATTTACCCTCCTCCCCAGGAAGTGCTGTGCTCTTTTCAAGGAATCTTTGAAAGACCCATGGTACACTGAAAACATACATAGTTTAACACCAAACCTGTTAAAACTAAAGCTTGACTCATCCGAGAATGAGTCTTTTCCATTTTTCTTGATAATATAACTATTCTGGGGATTGTTTACTTTCCAAATTGCCCATTTTGATGATTTCCTCTTCTTCTTATTTTATTATTTTATTTTTGGTATAATCTCACTTTTTTGCATTTAATTCAATTTTTGGCATCATTATTTTGAAATAAAAAATTTATAAGTTTAACATTCTCATTCTTACTTATCTGTATGCACAACATATTGGAGTGTGGAAATACTCATGTAGAACTCTTGCTTTTTAGGAATCAGGTCAATTAGGTTTTTCTCAATAGTGCTGTTTCTTACATGGCAGATTGGCAGTCAGTATAAATGCATTTTGTTTTACTGGCAATGCGCCTCATGCATTCTACAATTTGTTGGATGATGTTTTTCTTCTGACAAGTTTCACATTGGTGAGCAGAGGACTGCAAAAAATGGGCTTCATATTCTTCTTGGAGGCATATGTGCTTTGACCGTTGTAGTCTTCCTTCGCTTTGTAAGTTGACTTACTCTTTTGAATTACTGAGTACATATCATGTAGAATTCATATTTTTGCTCTTATTATCTTATGCTAAATACTCTGAATAGGAAGAAAATGGCATTTTCTTTGGTCTTAAAGTTTTAATTGGATCCTTGTAGCTAATTTTGTTATCGATCTTTTGATTCTCATGTAATGAGTTAAAAACTGGTGAAAGGTTGATGTAAGTTTTTTGCTTATTGGTAACATGACTTAAACCCACAAACTTAAGTTTGCAATAGTGAGCACCTTCCATTGCCACAGGCTCTGGTCCAAAAGGTGCTGTGCTGCAATGTATGTTCATTCTGATTTTTTATTTTTGTCTGAATAAATTTTTGTTTCATATCAAAAGCAAAGCAAATCAGAGTACATATAAATAACGGTGATAGAAGACTCGTAACTGGACAAATGTTTGCTACTTAATCCATTTGAAAGTGTTTGTCCGGTTAAGCTCCTTAAACCAGAGTTTCATCCTCTTTCATGGTTCTTGTCGAGCCACTATTTCTGCAGATTTTTTTTCTGATAAATAAATGGGAAGTTATTAGTTTTGTCTGTGCTATTTTTTGTATCTTCTGCTGTAGTTGAAGAATGAATGGTGTTGCTCTTTTCAGTAAAAAAGAAGTATTTTGCTAGTAAGGTCCAAGTTGTATTTTTTTTTTCAATTTAATATAAAAAAGCAGACAAGTTGAATAATCACTCTTGTTGCTCACATCTATGTGGGTTTAAAGGGTTGCCGCACCTGATTAAATTCTAGGCTTACACATCCTAACCCACTGGCTACAACTCCAGCATAATGCCAGTGATCTATAACTTGAATGTGTACCGACTCAAGGGGGTTGGGCCTGGTCTAGGACTACAACAAAATAGAGCCTGTCCATGTGACATGTCTGATCTTTGAACAAATCATGAATGAAATAAACTATCGTTGCGATTTCAAAAGAAAATTTTTTAATGGAATCTTAGATGTTGAGGGTGTTACAAAGGAAATAATGCACACATCTTGCATACGAATTATTTATTGCAACATCTGGATTCTCTTTTATCTTGCATGCTGATGTGGACTCCATATGTCTAAGGTTTTATATTATAATAAACTTTGTAGAGTAGGCGCGCTTAAACTATACACTACAAGTATTATCTAGTATCCAGAACCAGCAACATCATTATCATATACCCTATAAGTATTATGAGGTATCTAGAGCCAGTATCATTATCATATCATTTGAAGCAAGCAGCTAACATGATAGGCAGATGAAAAGTAGACATGGAGAGTTTGTTATATGACAGCTAGCTGTAAAGTAGACAAGTAGAGTTGTTTTTCAACAAAACACACAGAAAATGTGTATATGTAGCACTATATATTTAGTCTTGCAGTAAACAAGCAAAAATGAAAAGCATTTCTGGCAAAAAAAAAAGAAAAGAAAGAAGCAAAACAAATTGAAAAACTAGATTGCCGGTTGTATTATATGATGCAGGCATAGTCTGAGCTGGCGATAATATCAAAATTATCATTATGGGGTCCATAGCAAACTGATAAGTATCAGCTGATATGAATGTATTAATTTATATTCTAAATCATGTTAGACCAATTTTTGAATAGAATAGTGACATTGTTTTCATGAGTTTTGTTTTCCCAATTTGGTTGAATAGGCACGTTGTCTAGCCTTAGCACGTTCATGTTAGCTTCTTATTATAGTAACACTGCACTGTACTTGATTTAATCATATGAAAAGTGACATTATTTTCCTAAGTCATGTTTTCCCAATTTGGTTGAATAGGCATGTTCATGTTTGCATCTTATTATGGTAACACCGCACTGTACTTGATTTAATCATATGTATCTCTGCTGCTTTGTTTGATAATTTTATTGCAGTTTTGAGCAGTTAGGTAATCATTTTTATTCTTCAACCATGCAGGTTGTACTATCTAGAATCAAATATGGGCCAGCCCGCTATTGGGCTATCTTGTTTGTCTTCTGGTTTCTTGTTTTTGGGATTTGGGCCTCACGGACTCATGGTGCACACACAACATGATTCGATTGGTCTACTTTCGATGCACAGAAAGTTTAAAATTCCCTGTGTCCTCATCAGTTTTATTCATGAAATAGAAGACTCATCTCAACCTTAACTGTAGATTGCATATGTTTGTGATACTTCTGCTGAGGCGCACCTGCTGTTGACTTGGTCAATGGTCTTCTAGCCTAAAGGGTTTCTCATTTGTGGCCCTTGTTGGCTTGTATTTGTTTGACCATATGATTCATCTGTCAGGGCCTTCCGCTGATCAGGCTTAAACCCACATGAGATGAGGGCTCTGTTTGGTCCTCAATGAAAAACTGTGGAACACTATCAGCAGATGTTTTGTTTATTGGTTATTCCCTGTTGAAAATGCATGATTTTTTTTGTTCCAAGAAGCATGAATGTTTGCTTTAGACACTCCTTTTGCTCCAGACGACCCAGTGTAATTTTTCTAGAAGTTTTTTTATCACTTTATGCTCAGCATCTTTCCCT
Source organism: Persea americana (assembly GCA_029852735.1). Classification (NCBI taxonomy): domain Eukaryota; kingdom Viridiplantae; phylum Streptophyta; class Magnoliopsida; order Laurales; family Lauraceae; genus Persea; species Persea americana. The sequence continues at coordinate 4,817,775 of CM056809.1, read as the reverse complement.
TGAAAGGAAATAATTTTGTATATTAACTTCTGATCGATTACCGTGTTTGTGGCCTTGGAATAGAATTTTTCTTGTGCGTTTGTCTTTATACTGTCAAATCTCATATGAGATAATAAGAACCCAAGTTGTGCTTCTTTATGCCAGAACCCAAAACAGCCCCCTCGGGAAGAATTGAAGTATTGCAAGTTGAAGGAATTAGGAGTGTAAAGAAACTAACGAAAACCTTACAATAAAGTTGTCAGAAGTGATGGGCTCTATTAAATGTTGGACACTGCCATGTTGGGGCTAAGGATCACTTGCACTGCAAGAATCATCAAGACAGTGTTTGTGATTTAAAATGTCTTTGGTTCAGCATTGTGTGGCTGGAACTCATCTGTAGGATTTACATCATGGGTTCCTCACTGGATACTGTGTCAGATGAAATTTTGGCCTACTGCTGAGTCCCATGACATGATGGCTAATTCATCTGAAATTCTGACCTTAAAAATGGTATTGCTAGTGGTGGGGACGGACAGTAACAACAAATGGGCAGGATTTTCTCTATGGGCCTCACTAATTAATTAATTCATTCTATGTGCAACTTCATCCTTTTATCAAGAAAGATAGTCACGGTGGAGGTTGTTTGGCCCGACGTGACATTGAGTCCCAAGTTGATTGGTTAGATTGAAAGGGCCAATTTCCATATAAATGCAGACTCACTGATTGGATAGGACATTTTATTTTGTTCATTTATATTTTTATCATGAAATATATTTTTTTTATATACCTTTTAAAGCATTTAAGAGCTTTCTAAATCCTCACCGACCATTATATTTTTAGAATCTCGAATTCGAATCATGAATTAAGTGAATAAAAAAAAAAAAAAGAATCCAACGAGACCACCCCATAGAATTTTCGAATTCAGTTAAATGCTAGTAAGATCTGATGATGATAAGGTTCTTAGTTTCTAAATCCTCTCAATTGACCCTTCCACTCAAAACACCAGCCAGCTCACATTTTCTTTGGCATGATGATTGGTGGAAGAAAAATTCAGCGGAATCAGGGATGAAGAGGTAAAACTTCTTGGGCATGAACAGTTTTATGGGTCCGACTTTTGATGATTTCTATTAGGACTCTTGGTCCTATGGTTAAAGACTCCTCTGGAAAATCTTGTATTTAAATATATTTTTTATTTTTTTGCCCAATTTTGGCACCGTCGTTTTTTCCCTGAGCTTAAGAAGGGCCTTTTTTTTTTCTTCTTCTAAATAATTAATTAATTTACTTTAAATTCATCTTCTCGATAATTTTTAAATGAGATCTTGATTTTAAATTGCATGGACTATACACGCAGTCCAACTCTATGGGGCCCACCTTTGATCAGTACCTGTCTCCAAAATTAGTACTCATCTGAACATTTTGACATTCATTCACAGTTGAACCAGAATAAAATACCCATTTAAAATTTTGTTAACTTGGAGGGATTAAAATGTTCAAAGAACCCACTCCATAAGTTAGAATTTGTACAAGGTAAGTAAACTGTATGAGACAAGGCAAGTATGAACAGTGACGTATGTGAATGGGGGAAAGATGGAGAGATTTTAGGTGAGTAGATTGCGTGGATTGGAGTTGTATAAGATGATTTGAAAAACTTAAACATGATGAGAAAAGATGAAGGATTATAAGAATTTGGATCTTTAGGCTGTGATTTGATTTCATTAGAAATTAGATGCCATCATCTCCAGAAATGGAGACATACGATTATTTATTTAGATCTTTTTTGTTTTTTGATCAGTAATAAGAATAGTCATTAAAAGGAGAAAAACAAAATACAAAGGAAAGCAGTGGAAGAGAAAGGAGAATTATTTATTTAGATTTTAGGGGGATCTAGTGAGATCTACCGCTTGGCTTATAGAGAGAGATTATATATAGAGAGATTACTTTCCAAGTTCGAACAATAAAAAGGTCAGTTTACTGCTCAACTTATTCTTCTACAACTATTATATGATGACCAGAACGAAGAACAAATACACAACACACACACATATACATATACATATATATATATATATATATATATATATATATGTGAGAACCTTTTTGTGAGGCCTATTAAACAACTCATCTAAACCTAGCAACCAATAGGGAATCGCCCGATAGTCTTTGATCCCAAGGATTGGACATATCCGAATGGACCAAACCGTTGGATTGAGGGTTGAGTATTTTTTTTAATATGAAGCCATTAAAGGGGTTAGGGGCATGGGGTTGGGTCAAACTTGATACTTGGGATGGTCTCAAGTAGATCTTTCCATCCCCCTTGTTCCCATCCCCCGATAATATATATATATATATATATAGAGAGAGAGAGAGAGAGAGAGAGATTGAATCGCATCCCATCCCTATGTTTTCACAAGAGATGGGGCCATTTAAAAAAATGCTCAAAATATCTTTATTATGACCTGAGAAACAGAGCCACAAAATAGCATTTCTCCAGAACTCTATGTTTTTCCTAGTATCCACAGAGTCCCTAATGCTGCTGCAGATGTTGCTGTTGAATGTCAAAATAAATGAACAAATAAATAAGGAACAAATACTTGAAATCCTCACTTCCATCAGTATTGCAGCTGTTTCTGTTGAATGTTCCAAGTAGGTAAGGATATAGACTTCAATCCCCACGCCACAAGCGTATTGCTGCTACTGCTGCAAGCACAGTGATCAACAAAGCAACCAACCAAAGAATCAATGAATTCTGTACACATCCTATCATATACTTTGTTCAGCTAAAGAAAAATTGTTGTGGGTTTTTAATGAACCCACTCTAATCTCCTATATTACCACTAATCTTTTTCTTATCTTGCTGCTGTCTTTACTCTTACTCTGTTGCACCACTTGCAACCACCAATAATCTTTAGTGAGATATTTTCTTCCCTCAACCCACTTGTGGGAGTTCACCTAGACCATGCCCCTGTACACACACATCCCCGCTTGACTGAAATGCAACGCAACTGAGCTGGTCCAGATAAAAATCCATTTATTGGGAAACCCAGGTCAGCCATCCTGTACCCCTAAGAGGTGCCGCCTCCAGGATTTCGGACTCTAATTTCCTCGTGAGCTTTCAGAGCCTCACTGGTGAAATCATCCATGGCCTCAAAGATCGGAATCAAGCCCATTTCTAAACTGCCAGCAGCTGCCTCGTGCACTTGCTTCAAAGTTTCTTCATGCTTGACTTTCTCTTCATATAACCTTTCCTTCATGGAATCAAGAGCAATTCTGCCTTCATCATCTTGTAAAACAACACTGTCCTTGTTGTAGGCCAACAATGCTCTCTTATCTAATGCCTTTCTATTCCCATGCAACCGACCCTCCTGACGCAAAGATTTCAATCTCCTTTCAAAGTCTTTGGACAGAAACTCAGCCTTCAGTTTCTGCCGCCACTCCTCATCTTGCAATTCCAACAGCATTTGCACTCTCCCAGAAAACATGTGCATTGCCCTTAACACTTCATACTCTGAAATCCTCTCCATGGCATGGTACCAATCGTTGCAGACGATGAAAATCGGAGGGGCTCCAACTCTGCTTGGGGAGAAAGGAACTATTCCATCAGGTGTTTCTTCAGGTTCCTGGAGTAGGCACTTCAGCAGCCATCCATTCAAGGCTTCAACATATGCTCTCTGGGTGCTGATCCAGTTGTTAAAATGAGAGTACCATTTGATGAGCTCCTGCTCCAATTCCTTGGCAGCCTGCATGCTGGGATCTCTTCGGATGCCAGTTTTTCCTATGAGACTGAGACTTTTGGTTTCTAATATGACCTGAAACTGCTTTTGATGGCACTTCACCATGTTCTTCCACATTCTTACCAATCTGAACAAAAAAATTTGCGCATGCATTTTGACGTTTGATGATATGATGGTAAGGAAAAGAGAGAAGATAATTCAATTGTAAACAAGTTTAGAAAGCAGTAGCAGCACAAGGAAAAATTCTTCAAATGCTTTAAAATGTAATAATACAAGACGGGAAAAAACGCTTCATAAAGAAACGACGTCTTCTAAGTCCTCATACAAAGCATTCTACTAGGTTGAGCAAATCTACTTGAGAAAGTATTGTAGAGACAAATGAAGCAGACATGGAAGAACTGAAATTTCTTACCCCTGAATCAATTCAGTAAGTTGCGGCTGCAGCTCTTCGTCTCTTAACTTGTGTATCCTTCTCGATATAGTATCAATAGCTTTGATGGTAATGTTAATCTTTGCCAGTAATTTTCTAATTGAAGCCTGAGTAGCATCAATCTTTTCGGTCTCTTCACCTCTATTATCCAAAAGTCTAAGCTGCTTGCATTTCTTTTCATAAGTAACTCTCAGTTTTTCTTCATCCTAAAATTAGCAGAAGCACCTAAACAGAATTAAAAAAATGAATTGGCGAGGTGGTCTGATTGAAATTTGAAAGCATGTACATCCATGAAAAGTAGTCTACAAATGATGCAAATACCATCTAAATTTGAGCAACCAGATGTGTGACATGTCAACATAAACCCAGAATGATACAATTAATGACTCTGCCCAAGAGTACAAAATGAGTTGGAGAAGTCTTGAAAAGTTGAAAGTATAAATTTGACCAACCCCCATTGGTCATCTAGTTAAAGCTGACAAAGATGTTACAAATGAATTTAAAAATCAGTGAAAGCTCTTTTTAAGACTTAAAACAAGTGATTTTAAGTACTTTAACGTCCATTTATTTTCCAATACTTAACATCTAATATGCATTTTTAAACTTTCAATCATTTCTTTTCCAAAGAGAAACACGGGATAAAGCTTTGATCATGATGAAGCACTTTCATTGTGCGGTGGTTATTATTGAATGTGTGGCTGGCTTCATTGTGGAAGTTTTCTTGTCATCATCAGTTATGCTGTAGGTGTTACCTTTGTCATTCATATCACTGACTCTTTTTGTTCATTGTTGTTTTCTTCCACCCATATGAAAATGTTTTTAACCAACTGATTGATATGAACTTGCATGAGATTACTTTGCCATTGTGTACTACACAATTCTACATTTCAAATTTGCCATTGAGTACTTCACAATTCTACATTTCAAATGGTGTAATACCAAATAAGTAACTGAATCTAGTAGTCTAATTTACGTAGAACCAATATAATAATTCTACAAGCATTCATAACAACTTGCAAGTAGAAATGCAGCTAGGTGAGGTGGGATGGCTTTTCCTCGAGCAAGGTGTAAGACCCCGGCCCCGCCTAAGTTTGTTTTACGCCTAATTAACCTCGAGTAGGTGTTTAATATTTGTTTTGGATGATTTTATGATGGATTTAGGTAGATTAGTGGGGTTATGACCGTGTCAGGTAGTACCTTGATCTTTTGAATAATTTAGGGTCGCACATATAGTTATAGTTTTTATAGGTTTTCATGTGCATTGCATAGAGCATTTCATCCTGAGTCATCTTCATGTTTGGCCCTAGATCATTTGAGCCCAACTTGACCCCTTTCCAGGCCCAATTTCTAGCAAAAGACCCTTTTCTCAGATTTCCTTTAAATGAATGGGCTTGCATGCAAAACCATCAAAAGTTCCTCTTAAAGAACCAGCCCCATCGGTCCTCTTCATTCATCCTTCTTCATTCATTCAACTGAGAGACTTTTCTCTCCTTCTTCTTCACCTCATTCTCCTAATTCCATAACAAGGGGTAGAGAGTGATTGCATGTGAGAAATCCCAGCTCATTTCACCCTCTTCCTCATCATCCACCATTTCTACTGGCTTTTCTTCATCTTTTCTTCTCTCCACACAATCCTGAAATGGAGCCATGTTCCTTTTCATCTTTCTATTGCCATGGATGACTGATTAGAAGCTATAGAGGGCTGTATTAGTTGATTTTGAGAAGAAAGGAAACATTACCCACTTCTAAGTGCACCATCCCCTTCATCCCCCAGCTTATTTCTTCATCATTTCCTCTCTACAATATTTCTTGGTAAGATTCTTCCCTCTAATGTGTTTTCTAGATTAATAACAGTGGTTTGGAGTCATTTGAATTGCATGCATACTAATTAGATTCTATCTCTTGACATTCACCATTGTAGGAAATGGGTTTGAGCTTAGAAATTGAGGGGTTTTACTTGACTTGAGGCAAAGGAAAAGATTAGAATGAAAAGCACCATTTGAGGCAAGTATGAGCAAATTGGATTTATGCATGTTAATTGATTCTTTGATTGAATGCTATATTTCTCTTGGAAATCAGAATTCAGCCTTTTTATTTGAATGGAATTCATAATGTGAAATGGGTTCTACATATATATAAGTGTTGATGGATAATGGAATGGATGTTGCTTGATAAAATTAGCTTGTACAAGGAGTTTTGGGGGCTCAAATCATGTCTAATATGGTCTAAGGATGATTGGTAATTGAAATAGGAGAAGAATGGCCGAAATTGGGCATTTTCAGACTCTGAAATTGCCCAGAATTGGGCCAGCCGAATTGGGCCCGCTCGGGCCGGTCAGCCCATTGGGCCCGGCAGCACCAACTTCGCAAGGCCATAACTATTTACCTGTATATCAGATTTTGGAGTTCCACATACCGTTGGAAAGGTCTTGAACTGTGGAATCCATTGGTATACACCACTTAATGACCAGAGATTGGGAGAGAAAGTAAATATTTGGACCTTTGAACCGGGCCCTATCTCTTTTGGAAAAAGGGACTTTAAATCTAGTTGAACTCTTAGGTTGGAACCATTGGCCACTAAGGGAGTTAATCCCACTTCAAAAGGCATAAACTCTTCATAATCAATCCCTGAGGATGATTGTGATATAAACACTAAACCAATAAGGTTTTTAGATTGTAAAGGGTTAACCTTGTAGGTCCGTAGAATGGTACCCATCACCGATTATCATAGTCCAATGGAAATTGTAACATATGAGAATCTTGGGCTGAGAATATCTTATATGCCTATCCGTCTCGTCTAGAACTTTTGCCATGAGTGTTGATTTAGAGGAATTCGATATACCTCACATATACACAAGTGACACCAATAAAAATGTAGCATGTGCATCGAATGACCTAAAACTACATTGGAATGAATGGTTAGAGATGGTGGATAAATAGATTAGATTGGCTAGTAAATCTCCTTGATTTTATTTAATCGAATTACATTTGCATATTGTTATTGACTTTATTATTGCCCTCAACTGTCTCAAGAATTTCTTATATGTATTATTCGTATTACTTCTCAAGTATTATTGCAAATGTCCTATAAATGACACAAGGTTAGCTGGGTAATTCCAAATTGTGTAAACATTACGGCTATTAGAGAAGTGTTAAGACTCTGCAGAAGTTTTTTTATCCAATTGTTTCACATTGGTAGGGGACCTAAGGAACACTATTTCTTGGGCCAAAGTCCAAAATAGAAAGTGAGATTCTTGAATCTTTATCAAGACAAAGCAGGTATTAGAATTCTTTGATTTCTAGTAGTCAAATTCAATGGCAGATGATCTTGCCAAAGCAGGTACTAGGATTTTTGTGTAGGAGTTGATTAGTAAAGTTGCTTTTCTTTCTCCATGACTATACAATATTTTAAAGAATTGATATTGCTTGCCTTTCACTATCTTGTACTTTCTCCATATTTTAAAGTTTTATCACCCATTGAGGGAAAAGAAAAAAGAAAACAGACAGCTATGGAATTAGAAGGAGGACTTCACGTTCAAGTATGTCATTTAAAGTGCTTGAACATAGTCATACCTTAACCTCCTTGTAAAGTTTTCTCTCCCATGCATACAGCTTCTCCAATGTCAACGAAAGGCTCCCAGATTTCATACCAGGAACCCTGTCCGTGGTCTTGGCCAGAGCATATGCAGCTGTATTATGCAACCGCTTGGATGAAGACCGTGAAGATGTTAGCTTGGGAGGATCTATAGCATCCAGAACCCTGCAAGATAACACTGTTATAAAGGGCGTAAGTTTCATACATAGAGTAGTCTATTAAAAGACAATTTCTAATTTCAATCAAGTTGTTTCATTATCGCATGGTATGCACCAACTATGCATGAATCATTAACAGGAAAAAAGGTATGAGTCCTAGCAAGCATGACATTGTCACATATAAAGGGAATCCTCTGAAAATCACTCCTACCAACATTTCCGACAGTAGTGGTAAGCTTCAAATAAATCGAAACTAGGTTGCTAATCATAAAAGCAATACAATGGGTGATTTTAGATAAGGCATTGGATGCCACCAGAAAACCAAATTGGGGTTGCAACAACAGAAACTTTGGGTAGTGCATAAAAAATTTAATTTGAAGAAGAACCAAAGCAATGCTACCCCTAAGTTTCAAAAACCAAAACATGAGTCCTACAAAATTTGTGTGCGAAATCCTTATAAAAATTCAAATTCTCTTATACCTTCAAATGTAGGATTGTTAGGCTGATATTGCAACTTGCCTGCCTCAAGAAGCACTGAAACTTCTTTACCATAAGCAAATGCAGTCTCAAATTGGTCCTTGATTTCCTTCACAATTTCCCTGATGCTCCTAGCTTGATGACTAGATTCCTTACTCAGATTCAAAGACTCAATGCTCTCAGAAGTACCATGTGAAGATATTGTATCCAATTGAATCCCCTGCGACGATTCAATGCTATCAGAAACAGAGGATTCTACCCCAAAACCCACCCCTTTCTTCCTCACATGCTTGTTATTGGCCACGCTTTTCGTTCCACCTCCGCTGCGCCTATTCTTAGTTCTCTCTCCCTGCAAAGGCGCTGCCTTTGAAGTTCCTTCACCAAAGTTTCCACCTGCATTCCTCACCTGCGCCTTCGTCTCCTTCTTCTTTGCATCCTTTGCGGGGAATTGCTCCGCCATTTCATCTTCCAAATCAGGAATCCCCTCACGCTCCCTCACCTGAGCCCAATCCGGACTGCTCACAATCGAACCAGATCCATACTTCCCCATCGGATAGCTATAGATAGGATTGAGATTCTCAAATGAACTGAAAGGATTCAAGAAATCCCAACCAGACACCTGCGGCGGAGGCGGCGGCGGAGGCTCAGCCGGAATCTTGCGATCTCGAGGAGACGAACCGATCGGACCTTCTTCAATCGGGTAGGACGGATGCGCCTCTGGAATCTTGCGATCGCTAGGAGACGAACTGATCGGACCTTCTCCAATCGAGTAGGTCGGATGCAGATCTGGACGCTGCTGCTGATAGATCATGGTAGGGATCGAAGTCGACGACTTCATGTAGTATTGATTCGCCGCGATCGCCGGCGGCGGTGAGGGCCTAGGGCTGCCGCTGCCGCCGCTGCCGCTGCAGATCTCGTCGCCGTCGCCGGAGATGGAGCCGGAATCTGAGTGGAAACGCAGGTGGGAATCTTCGGAAGGAGGTGAGTTATCGGACATGGACGACGACGACGACGACGACAGCGACGGCGGCTTGTTTTTGTGTGAGGACGGAGACGAAGTGACGCCAGAGGACGAGGAGGAGAGCTCTTCATTGACGAAGCGGTAAAGTACGTGGCCGATGCGGCGGAGGGATTCGAAGTAGGCGGAGTGGGCGGCAGCGAGGGCGTAGCGGTGGTCGGCTGCTGATCTGATAAGTTCCTTCCGTTCTCTGCATACGGAAACGAGCGGCAGGTCTTCTGCCTTGGAACTGTTACAGCCCATGGCCGCCACGTCTCAGATCGAATGCAGAGAAGATGATGAAGAGGCCTTTAGTGACATCAACTTGACTTGTATGAGAAGAAAACAGAAATTCTATAAGTGAGCGATACAAAATATTATGGAATGGAATCTCATGGTATTGTAGACAGATACCAAGATAGAAGAAGAGATGATGAGATTGATAGATATTGGGTTCTCTACAATGAAATGTAGTTTTGGTTTGCGAAAAAATGAGGTACTAAGGCATCTGAAACCTCCACGAGGAGGGTGAATTTCACATGTATTCCTCTCTCTCTCTCTCTCTCTCTCTCTCTCTACTGGTTTTGGGTTTTGGGTTTTGCGCATGCAGCACTCCGTCACAATAAGTGCCAGCAAAGCATAACATGACGTGGCATTCAATAAACCTTAGCTGTGTCAGCTTCTTGTGCGGTGCGAGGAATCCGAGTTACGCACGCAACGGCAGATTGTGTGGGGAGCGCGATCGGATCGGGTGATTTTTTTATTGAAATTTCATCTATCGTTGAGTCAACTTCGTATTTAATAAAAATGGTGCTCGGACCAACTCCCGGCCAGAATTTTGGCTTGAATTTTAAAAATAAAAAGGTGAAAAGACATTTGGGTAAGTGAGTGAGTGAAAGCCATTTGAAGGTAAATATGGCATTATAATACAATTCGGGCAAAAGTTCGGGCCAAGAGTACGTCCATGTAGCATTACTCCATACTTAAATGGTATGTGTTCATGTGGAAATACATGGAGCCCACCGATGATCAAGGATTGAATGGAAATAAAAAAATAATTAGTTTTTGTTAAACTTATGAGATTACATATAGAGAAATTTACCGCATAAATCCCTATAGTACCCTATGCCACTCCTAAGGTCCCAAAAACACCGTATTTATAGATAAGATTCTCAATGTGCGTTTTTGTAATTTTTTTTGTCGTTTAGCAATTGGTTGATATCGATCATTTTTATGGTCAATATCGACCATTCTGCAGCAGCCCAAATACCATTTTAATGGTCGATATCGATCATTCGCGGAAACCCAAATACCATTTTTATGGTTGATATCAACCATTTTGTGAGAACCCAAATAGAGATTGTGTTTTTCAAAAGGGAGAAAGGGGGAGGAGAGGAGGAGGGGTGGTGTTGCATACTTGTGCTTTTGCTTGTCTGTCTGTTTCACTCACTCTGCTTCTGCTTTTGCAACTTCTTGTCGCAATGGCGACTGCAATGAAAAAGGTAGACAAGATCCACCAAATCGTCCATTTGTAGCAGTTTGCAAAGCGATGGAAGGCCATCAGCCTACTCCGCCGGCCTATTTTCTCCCCTCCGACTCTAACTCCAATCCTCCCCGCCGGACCACCTCAGATTTTTTTGTCGTCTACGTGAGTGCGGAGCGGATTCGGTTCATCATCTCAACCTGCTTCCTCAGCCTTCCCATCTTCGTCGCTCTTTTAAACAAGGCCGATAAGGAGTTAGGGTTCCAGGCCTGAGGGGGACTCGTCCTGCCCTGTGAGGTGGGTTTTTTCAAGTGAGTCATGAGGATCCTGGAGGAGGACGAGTAGAGGTTTCGTGGTTGGGAGCATGATGATGTTTTGTAGCTTTTTGTAGAGGTGGGGTCTTGATTCTTCTTGCAAGGATGTGATTGGCAACACTACCATCACCTCTACTACTTCTCCCTATGGTTTTTCATGATGCAGTTGATGCAACACCACCCCTCCCCTCTTCTCCCTCCTCCCCTTGCCTTTTCTCCTTCTTGAAAAATCCAATTTCTATTTGGGTTCCCGCAGAATGGTCGATATCGACCATAAAAATAGTATTTTGGTTCCGCAGAATGGTCAATATTGACTAATTGCTAAACGACGAAAAAACATACAAAGACGCACCTTGAGAACCTTATCAATAAATACGGTGTTTTTGGGACCTCAAGAGTGGAATGGGATACTACGGGAATTTATGCGGTAAATTCCTCTTACAGATAAGTTGAGATTTTCATATATGAAATGGTTCCCTACCTCCTACCACAGGTGGTGGGCATCAAATGCAAAGGTGGAGCCAAAATTCTCCTTGATGAAGGGGTCACTGAAAAAAAAAAAAAAAACAATAAAAAAAAACTTTAGACAATTTTATAAGAATATAAGAGATTTTATCAAGTTCTTGTGGGGCCATGACCGACCCAGCCCCCTTGTTCCGCTAATGCCCAAATGAGCCCTATTAGCTATCGTTGTGGGATGTTCTTATGCAAGACATAAGTAGAAGACCACCGTCCTACTTAAATATATGTATATGGCAATCTAAGGGTATGCTTGTTTTCCATAATTTTTTGTAAAAATATGTAATGTAGGAGGGTTTTTTTTTTTTCACATTACAAGACATTTTATCTCTTGTCATTTATAAATACCATTTTTTTACAAGCATTTTAAAATTTATGCAAAATAAAATGTGTCAAATAAACTTCGGGATTCGCAAGAATTCTAATCCTTCGTTTTTAATTTGTAAATGTTCAAAGTGCAAGGTAGCATTCAATGCCATATCCCCTTCGGTTTGATAATCTTACTTGCCAATTAAAGTCAAGTCAAATAAAGTTAAGCATCAAATCAAAAGCATTTTAATTCAAAACTCTTTCAATTTTTTTTCAAAAAAAGTTAAAAAGCAACTACCTCTATTCACTAAAGAACAAAAAAAAATTCCATATCACTGTACAAAAAGTAAAAAAGATTCCATCCCAAACAACTAAAATAAAATACCATCATAACTCACTTATATTTTATTTTCTCTTTTTATTTTACTTTACTCTAATTTATTTAAAAGTAAAATGCCAAATGAGTGAGTTGGACGTGCAATTTCCATCCAGTCAATAATTTCAACCTCTAATCTTCGCCCTCAAATTTTAGCTCTCAAGTACGTTGCCAATTTACCGCTAGTCATATACAACTGATGGTCGACGACTTGCATTGATTTTCCAGACTTTTCTCATACAATTTAGTGAGAACTAGTTCTCATATATTATATGAGAACTTTTTTGCAGGACCCAACTAGCAACCCATCAAAATCTAACAACCAATAGGAAACCTCCTGATAGTCACTAACCCTAAGGATTGACACACATTCGAATGAACTGAACCGTTGGATAGATGATTGAATATTTTCTTGAATATAAAGCCATTAAATTTGTGGGCCACAGATGAAGGGATTTAGGGCATGGATTTGGAGCCAAACTTTATATTTGGAGTGGTCTCATATAAATCTTTCCATCCCCATATATCTATCCCCAAATGGAGCCTTCAATTAAAAACTATCAAAAAATTCTCATGTAACATGTAAAAACAATTCGTACCTAAATATTACCCATTTTTTATTTTACTGTCTCCAATGAATTTTTTATAAGTAGACATGACAGTCTCATGGTTCTAACAAGTTTGATGCCTCGTGCCTAACGCGTCAGCTCGCAACGTGCTTTTTCTTATTCAGGTGGTGGAACGTACAATTAAGTATTCGAAATTTGGAATTGGAAGCAGAAGTGGGAATCAAATGGCAGGAGTGGAGAAAAGGAGAAAAGACCAAATGGGGTTGTGATTTGTGGGACCAAACTTCCAACCTCAGCCAACAAATGATAATTTGATAACCCCCCAGGCCCCAACCCCATTCCAACCAAAAAAATTCCTTCTTTTTTATTGGCCACGTGAAAAGTTGGAAGCCCATCAACAGGGCAAGAGGGATATGGATATTTTTTTTACTGGTCTCTGTGTGATTGTTTTGGAAGGAAGTACAAAGAATATCATAGTTGATATAGGCATGCCTTTGTTGTTTTCTGTGGTATTGAAAACTAGAACATGGAAATGGAAGGTTGAACAGAGATATTGACGTCAGAGAAAAGGAAAGGAAAGATCTTCTTCGTTCTTAACAAAAAGTTGAGCTGAGTCCAGACCTGACCTGCAGTGGACAGACCCATTTAAACCCCAATCTGCCCTCCCCAGTCCAACCCTTTTCCCTTTTAATAGAGATAGAGAAGATCCCACCGTTCTTTTAAATGGAGGTGGCTTGGGTATGGAGTAGAAACGTGAATCTTATCATGATGTACTCTCGTATCATCATAGGTGATGGGACCCACTATAGCTGTAATATAGTCGGAGATGTTCTCAAGAGCATAGTGCTTACTTTTCGCATACAACCCAGCTCAGAGAGCCACTTATATGCATATTTATATACATGTAAAAGGGCCTATAAAATTTAAGAAAATTAGGCCCATGGGATTATTTTAGCCTTGACTTAACAGACATAAAGTTTAGCAGTCTTTTAAATATGGACTTTTTTTAATCCAATCCAATGGTGGATGCATGGTTTGTCCCAATAGCCTTATATATTAAGTAAAATTATGTTTTTTTTTTTTTTTTCACTTAGCCCTTAAATTTTAAATTTTTACAATAGTGTCGCCCGTAGCCCCAAAACCCACAAAAAAAAAAGAAAGAAAAAAAAAAAAATAAGGCAAGATCAATTTTCTTGCCCAGCCCTTCCTTGTAGGAGAAAATATGTCCCCATAGATATCTAATCCTCATAGGATGCAGATTGGTGGGTGGGAAATGTGAATGTCGACTGATTTACGGGTCATGTGACATGTCCATCAGTAACGTCCCCTCAACATTTACTTTGGTCGGCTGCCAACTCTTGACAGCTGATCGGGTTGCAGTCCTGATGTGGGTGCAAATTATGTGGATAATAGGGATTGGAAGGTCTCATCACAATTTATTTGTAGGGCTAGGTAGATATGAGTTCGATAGGATTGAATCAGATTGATTGCAAGTCATAACCATCTAATTAAATGCCCTACTGTTTTATTTTATTTTTCTTTTTTAGTAGAATAAAGACCCCAATGTTGGATGACAAGGTATGTACTTATAAAATGTTTTGACTTTGGACCCTTAATCATATTGTCACGATCATAAGTTTACGCCCACACAAGCCCATTTGCTGATCAATGATGAGATCCACCAACCTCCATCTAAAAGATTTACATGGTTGGTAACTAAAATTTATATGTGGAGTATAACACAATCTATCTGACGTTTTGGCCTACGATAGATAAGAATAATTAAAATAAACTCACCTAGCATATTTTTATATATTTGAGATTAGGCTTTAATGATACTGATGTGGCCTAACGCCCTTAGAAGGATTGAATTGGAGCTTAGATTTTGAAGCATCTTTTATTCAGAGGGTACCATGTTGGAAAATTTCATCATGTTGGGCCACACATGTAAATATTAAATGTGTTATGTTATTTTTGGTTAAGCTTAAATTAAAGTTATCTAATTAGGACTTAAAGTTCTAAGGTTTAAGGGTATAATTGTCATGTGATTAATGTGTAGATATCAGAATACTATATCTAATTTGATGAGGGGCCAAATTAGAAATAACAAACTTATGATAATCTTATTAATATATTTTAGAGTTATGGTCCCCAATTTATATGGTGAGTTCCTATTCTCTCTAACATCCCATCATCAGAAAGAATCAAGAGGGTTTCTCTGGATAGCCATATTGGATTGGAAGATCAGCAACCTGCAAAGGAGATCGTTCCATGGATCAAGGTATGTTTCCGCATTACATCTCTCAATGATTTGACATGGAGGATTTTAGTTGATTAAAAGTTTTACAGATCTAGATAATTCTTTTTCCCTACAATGGTATCAGAGCACCTCCATGTTAAGCCATTGGGAATCTAGTATTTTATTTTTCTAATCCGGATCTCTAGCAATTGGGTTCTATATTTTTTTTGTGATTTGCGTGCATCATCAACTTCTGTTGGATCAAGAACGTCATGGACGACTTATGGCTGTTGTTTCGTTTCACTTCTGTATGCTGTTTCGCTTCACTTCTGTATGCTGTTCTTTTTCCCTTGTGTGTGTTGTATCATGTGGCAGAACCCATTGTTTGCTATGGATCAAGATCTGGTCCAATCAATGGATCAAGTACACCAATGGTAATCAGGACCATAGATCTTCAAAAGGGGGCCTGGGCGACCATCATGGCACAGCCTGATCTTGTTTTTGATTAGCGGGTCCCATGCTTCCGCTACCTCAACATCAGGCGAAGGTTCTATTACAGAACGTTTTCATCATGTTCTGGTACAAAACGCTTTCTTTTAAAATGGAGAAGATGATGGGTGGTTTGGTGGTCCGGGGGAGCACATGTTTTGGTGGTCCGAGGTATTATAAAGATGGGTGGTTTGGTGGTCCGGGGGAGCAAATGTTTTGGTGGTCCGAGGTATTATAATAATAATATATATATATATATAGTCTTTTGTATGTTGTGACAGTTGGAGAGAACTAAATGGTTTTCTTCAATGCCAATTCAAATATTTTATAATATATCTTTTATGGTTAAATAAAATAGTCCATTATTCTAAATGGGCTAATTGAAACAACATGTCACCAAAGTGATCTCTCTTGTGTAGATTGTTTATGAGGAATATTGGATGTTTGTGTGTGTGTAAATTCATGCGGGTCTTAGTCGGCCCAAAGGAAGGTTAATACTTGGCCGAATTGCACACACACCTGTGGTGGTAAACATGTGACGATTACACAGGTTTTACATGTGAATAATAAGTTGATCCAAAGATAGATTTATTATTTGACATGAATTATTTTCAATGTTTGATCACTACAACAAGAGTACCATTTACAATTAATATTACTGTCCAAAGACTTGATATTAATGTTGTGCTAGGTACCATGCGATGAGACTTACCATTATTTGAATTTGTTGATTATTGTATTTGGTTGATAACATGAGCATACTTGTCTGTTTGTTTTTGTTATCTTTACAGCTAGTGTTTTTACTATATCTGCTAATATCAACTCAATACCTGTACTTAATGGGACCAACTTTAAGGATTGGAAAGAGAACATAGAAATTGTTCTCGGTTGCATGGATCTAGACTTTGCACTACGGATTGAGCAGCCTGCTTCTCTTACGGATGCAAGTTCTCCTGATGACAAAAGGAACTTTGAGAAGTGGGATCGCTCAAATCGCATGAGTCTTATGATCATCAGGCGCGGCATTCCGGAGGCATTTAGGGGTGCGGTATCTGACAAGATAACTAAAGCCAAAGAGTTCATAACTTAAATTGAAAAGCGTTTTGTGAAAAACGATAAGGCAAAAACAAGTATGCTTTTGCAAAGCTTGATTTCTATGAAGTACAATGGCAAGGGGAACATACGGGAGTATATTATGAGAATGTCTCTTATTGCTTCTAAGCTTAAGGCACTGAAGCTCGAGCTGTCTGACGACTTGCTCATGCATTTGGTATTAATATCACTTCCTGCACTATACAGTCAATTTAAAGTCAGTTACAACTGTCAAAAGGAGAAATGGACTCTTAATGAGCTCATTTCTTACTGTGTGCAAGAGGAAGAGAGATTGAAGCAAGACAGGACAGAAAGTGCTCATTTGGCTAGCACCTCTAAGGATAAGGGCAAAAAGAGAAAGAATAATGAAGCTGCTAAGGGTCCGGCTCAAAAGAAACAACAGCAAGACAAAGAGGGTTGTTTCTTTTACAACAAGCCTGGACATGTAAAGAAGGACTGTACCAAGTATCATGCTTGGCGTGCCAAGAAAGGTACATTTCTTACTTTGGTCTGTTCTGAGGTAAATTTAGCTTCAGTACCTAGAAACACGTGGTGGTTAGATTCTGGTGCTACTACTCACATCAGTGTTTCTATGTAGGGTTGCCTGAGTTACCGAAAGCCAAGTAATGCTGAAAGACATATCTTTGTGGGCGATGGCAAGTCGGTAGAAGTAGAGGCAATAGGGTATTTTAGGTTGTTGTTAGGAACTGGTTATTTTTTGGATCTATTAGATACTTTTATTGTACCGTCTTTTAGACCGAATTTGGTTTCAGTTTTCTTATTGGACAAGTTTGGTTATTTTTGTTCATTTGGAAACAATCATTTCAGTTTATCTATCAATTCAAATGTTGTTGGAATTGGTTTTTTATGTGTATAGGACAACTTTTATTTGCTTGATACAATTGTTGCTTATAATGAATCCCTGCATGTGGAATCACAAGGCACTAAACGCAAACTAAGTAACGATAATTCAGCCTCATTATGGCACAAACGCTTAGGTCACATCTCTAAAACTAGAGTTGAGCGACTTGTGTCTGATGAGATTTTAGATTCCCTTGACTTTACAGATTTTGATGTTTGTATTGCTTGCATCAAGGGAAAACAGACAAAAATGAAGAAATTAGGTGCCAATAGAACTAAAGACGTTTTAAAATTGATACACACAGATATCTGTGGACCATTCCCTACGGCTTCCTGGAATGACCAACAGTATTTCATATCATTCATAGACGATTACTCTCGCTATGGGTACCTATTTCTCATTCATGAGAAATCACAGTTTTTGGGCGTGTTTAAAACATTTAAAGCTGAAGTTGAGAACCAACTCAACAAAAGAATAAAGTGTGTCAGGTCTGACCGTGGTGGTGAATACTACGGTAGATATGACGGTTCAGGTGATCAACATCCAGGACCGTTTGCTAAATTCCTAGAGGAATGTGGGATCGCCTCACAGTACACTATGCCAGGGTCACCTAGCATGACTGGTGTGGCTGAAAGGCGAAACCAGACTCTTAAGGATATGTTGAGGAGTATGATTAGTCATTCCTCTCTACCAGAGTCACTCTAAGGAGAAGCACTCAAAACAACAACTTATATTTTGAATAGAGTGCCAACTAAAGCAGCTGCAAAAACACCTTATGAGCTTTGGACAGGCAGAAAGCCCAGTCTAAAACATTTTCACATTTGGGGATGTCCAGCTGAAGCAAAGACTTACAGGCCACATGAAAAGAAATTGGACTCCAAAACTGTAAGCAGCTACTTCATTGGTTACTCTGAGCGATCTAGGGGCTATAAGTTTTATGATCCCACACTTAGGTAAATTTTTGAGACGGGAACTGCAACGTTTTTTTAGGATGTTGAGTTTAAGGGGAGAAATAAGGTTAGAGACATTGTCTTTGAGGAAGAATCGGTTTCGATTCCCACTATTGCTTTTGACAATGTGCAGGTTTCTATACCTGTCAATGATCAAGAAGCGAATCCGGATCCTCAACAAGAAAATGTTAATCAAACCCCCATTCAAGATGAGATAATTGTTCCTGAGGAACAAAATCAACAACCTCAAGAACCAGTGCCAGTAAGGCGATCCACTAGAGAAAGGAGAAATGCTATTCCGGACGATTTTTTCGTATTTCTCCAAGAACATGAGGAAGAAACAGGAATGGTGGAAAATGATCCAATCAACTTCCATCAAGCCATGCAAGGTTCCAATTCTTAGAAGTGGATTGATGCCATGAATGAGGAGTATAAGTCTATGCAAGACAATAAAGTTTGGGAACTTGTCCTATTACCAAAAGGTGCGAAGCCCATTGGTTGTAAATGGATTTTTAAAACCAAAAGGGATTCGAATGGTAATGTGGAAAGGTATAAGGCTCGTCTTGTAGCTAAAGGCTTTACTCAAAAGGAAGGGATTGACTTTAAAGAGACTTTCTCTCCAGTTTCATCGAAAGACTCTTTTAGGACAATCATGGCACTTGTTGCACATTTTGATCTTGAGCTTCGTCAAATGGATGTCAAGACAACGTTTCTCAATAGTGACATTGACGAAACAATTTATATGGTGCAGCCAGAAAACTTTGAGTCGGGAGACCCAAAGAATATGATCTGTAAATTGACAAAGTCCATCTATGGACTCAAACAAGCTTCTCGTCAGTGGTATCACAAATTTCATCAAGTGATTATCTCGTTTGGTTTTGAGACAAACGCTGTTGATAATTGTGTGTATCACAAATTCAGTGGGAGTAAGCACATATTCTTGGTTTTGTATGTCGATGACATACTGCTTGCCACAAATGATATAGGCATGTTGCATGAAACCAAGAGATTTCTATCAAAGAAATTTGAGATGAAAGATTTTGGTGACGCCTCTTTTGTCTTAGGGATCCTGATACAACGAGATCGCTCTCGGGGTATTCTTGGATTATCACAAAGAAGCTATATCGATAAAGTACTCAAAATGTTTGGCATGCAGGACAGCAAACCAGGTGACACCCCTGTCTCTAAGGGAGACAAGTTCAGTCTAAATCAGTGCCCTAGAACTAACCTTGAAGTTAAGAAAATGCAGAAGATTCCTTATGCATCAGTTGTAGGGAGTCTAATGTATGCTATGGTGTGTACGCGTTCGGATATTGCGTACATTGTTGGTATGTTAGGCAGATATTTAAGCAATCCTGGGATGGATCATTGGAAAGCAGCCAAGCGGGTTATGAGGTATTTACATAGAACAAAAGATCATATACTCACATATAGGAGATCGGATCAGTTGGAGATCATAGGGTATTCCGACTCCGATTACGCTGGATGCCAAGACAGTATGAAATCCACATCAGGCTACATCTACCTGTTAGCTGGTGGAGCTATATCTTGGAGGAGTGCCAAACAGACACTCGTAACTGATTCCACCATGGCAGCAGAGTTTGTAGCATGCTATGAGGCAACCAACCATGGAATATGGCCGCGGAATTTTGTCACTGGGCTGCAAATTCTGGAGGGTATTGAAAGACCACTCAAACTATATTGTGACAATAAGTCAGCAGTGCTATATTCCAACAACAACAGTAGTTCAATTAGATCAAAACATATTGCCATTAAGTTCCTAGTTGTGAAGGAGAGAATACAGGATGGACAGATATCCATAAAGCACATTGGGACAAACTCCATGATTGCGGATCCGCTTACAAAGGGATTACCACCCAAGGTCTTTCATGAGCACACCGCTCATATGTGTGTTATTTTGTGTGAGGATATAACAATATAGTGGGAGTTTGTATCATTTTATATTTTATTGCTTATGGTTTGATTTTAGAGATACTTATGCATTCATGTATTTAGATATTTTTCTGATCAGAAAATAAAGTATTTAGTTCATTTCACTCTGTTACATTGTGTTAAATATTGATCTCACTAAGGAATACAGTATGACCAGTTGGAAATAGACATGTATAGATCACATTGCATGTACTTTCTATGCTACGCATCCATAATTGATTAATGTCATTTGGTTATGTTGTTGTATGTGACCATTGATGGGTTTAGTCATTTTAAATGTGACGAAAACCGCTTTGATCCTATAATGGCATAATTAATGGACGCGATTGTTCCGATATATCCTAAAATTATGATAGCAAACTTTTGGAGCTCATACAGTCATACACATTTGTTAAGTTACATATATGGCCCAGTGGGAGATTGTTGGAAAATTCCATCATGTGGGGCCACACATGTAAATATTAAATGTGTTATGCTATCTTTGGTTAAGTCTAAATTAAAGTGATCTAATTAAGACTTAAAGTTCTAAGGCTTAAGGGTATAATTGTCATGGGATTAATGTGTAGATAACAGAATGCTATATCTAATTTGATGAGGGGCCAAATTAGAAATAACAAACTTATAATAATCTTATTAATATATTTTAGGATTATGGTCCCCAATTCATATGGTGAGTTCCTATTCTCTCTGACATCCCATCATCAGAGAGAATCAAGAGGGTTTCTCTGGATAGCCATATTGGATTGGAAGATCAACAACCTGAGAGGGAGATCGTTCCATGGATCAAGGTATGTTTCCGCATTACATCTCTCAATGATTTGACATGGAGGATCTTAGTTGATTAAAAGTTTTACAGATCTAGATAATTCTTTTTCCCTACATACCATAGAAACCCATCCAATTTATTAGCTAAAGTGGGCCTCAAAGTTTCCAACATTCCATCAAAAGTATTCATGCTAAATTCAGAGACAGGAGGAAAACCTTATTTTTGAATAATTGTGACCTTTGAATGAAGAAAGAAAATAAATCTAGCCACAACTAACCTGTTTGGAATTTCGGACAGACCTAAGGTATCTCACATGGTCTTTACATGGGCTGAGCCTTTTGGGCTGACCTTAGGATTGTGGGTTAGTCCTGGCACTAATTTTTGGGCCCAATGTTACAGGCTGCCTAAACGCAATTCTAACATCAACTGTGGCTTATAAAATGAAAACACTTCAAAAAATACAGTAGTAATTTAAGTAGCTAGTAATAACCAATGACAAAACAGAAAAATAAAATAAAATCAAAGAGTAAAGAAACCCTATCAACTCCTAATTTCGATAGAAACATGCCCACGCAAAGCATAGCTTCGTTCTTTCAAAGTGCATGAGCCCCTCTTCATAGAATGGCAGCATTCTCTTTCAACTCCCTGTTGCATTAGTTGACCCTCCCACCCACTATGAGATTTTCATATAACCAAGTAGCGAGTATTTGATCTCCTCTAGATTATTAAGGATCTCTGCTTTATTAGAGTTTTTAATACCTGTCAGCCCCTCAGAAAGAGATTTGGACATGACCATCATCGACATTATAAAGATCTCTTATTCTTAGGCTCACTTTCACGTGCTCATAGCTTAAGATGTGCAATGGTAAGGTAAGGTAAGAGGCTTTCTAGAGTAACTTGGGCATTATATTCATTCAAGTGGCAAGAGGGCGCATGTGATTCGATGGATGGAAGGATCCAAATCTTGCAGGGCACAAAATAGCTTTAGGTTGAATGGCATGTGGATTGCTCTAGGATAACCTTAAGAACAGGGTAGAGTTATGTACAAGATTCTAAAGTAAGGTTTAAAAGATTATCATCTGCTAAATGAGTAACAATAGAATAATCCTGGCCATTGATTATACACCGTAGGACTATAGCTAGATACTAATTCAGTTGTTCCAAAAAACAGAAAAAAGAAAAAAGAAAAAAGAAAAACAAAATGGATTCATCCAAACCCTATATATAGTCAACAAGAAGGACCAAACGCTATAGCAAACGAACCTCTTCAATGTCTCTCTCTACAACACATACAAAGGGGATGATCTTGGAAGCTAATCTAGTGGCAAAGGCCAACTTTTTATATACAATTACTTTCCGAACCTTAGTGCCTAGAACCTTATGTCAGCCTCTCGATCCCGCTAAAACGTGTATCTGCGCTTTCGGAGCGTATCCGTTTTTTAAGCGCGGTTCGACTGAATATAGAGCAAACCGTGTAGAGTTTTAGTTTCTTGTGCATTTTCTTTTTCTGTAAGCTTGATATATATTTTTTGAATGAAAAAAAATTCTTTTGACTTATTAATTATCATCTATTTTATGTGATCAAATTGTAAAATTAAATTTCTTCTCTGTTCTTTATACTTGAATATATAAATAAGATATATTTGTGCTCATTAGTTAATTGTTTATAAACCTACTAGCACTTACCCACCCCCACCCCCGCTTGGCATCGTGGGCACTTAGTTCTGAACTAGTGTTCTTATACTGGGGAATAAGTCGACATATGCCCGAGATCAACGAGGCCTTACATGGACAGATGAAGTTGCCGATTGATGGAATCCTTAAAACTACAGCACTAACAGGACCCTGAGTATTAATTTTACATATGGTTTTTTGCGAGCAGACAAACTCTGGGTTCCACCATGAGAAAGATATGCAATTGTTCTTAATAGCATTTGAAGCTTTTACTTAATGAGACATTCGGGTTTTAATTATACATCCAAATATACTAAAGAGCGTGCTAAAACCATACTTTACAGGATATGGTTGGGCCTTTCCACTTGCTTGCAAGTGGAGGTAGGCAAATTCCCTATCACTACGTGTGCAGGGTGCAATAAATAGGCCCCATTTTTAAGAAACACAGTCCTTAATTTATCTAACCAAAATATCTTTATGTATATATAGGATCTCTTTGGCGATAGGGATTGACAATATGGGATTGCTGAGTTAGTTGGCAACTCTAATATTACATGGCTACCAAACGATCGATCCCTATATATGCCACTTTTTCCACATATGTGAGCTGCTACCTTCTCACTTGTGTGGTCTATCTTGGGTCTCTACCCCTTAGTTGTAAAAAATAAGGGTCTCTCAATATCCCAAAGACCCCAATAGAAGAAATGTGGCCCGGCCCATTTACAATATTGGTTCAATATTTGAGTGTTTGGTCAACTGGATTGACCTGATTAAAATTGCCCATGAACTTTATGCCTGAGGACCAAAACCTGATGCCACGATCTTAAACTACTCATTAATCACCTCATAATTCATATAATCATTTTAGTACAAAAGGATTCAGGCCCAAAAATCAGCTGGGATCTTGACCTTTATTCGGATTCTGGCTCGACTTAGGGTCTTTAACTTAATCCTGACATGGTTACCAAAAAAAACTAAATCCTGACATGTGTATGGGTGTATCCTCAAGTGAGGTATGGGTTTGAACGGGTTTTGTACTAAGGAGTATGGACCAAACACATCAATTGTTGTTGGTAACCAGAACAATTTAACAAAAAACTTTAAACAACTTAGCAAAAACTTTCATTTTCTGAGCTGAATTGCTGGTTACAATGACATTAGTGAACAAAAGGAAACAAACATAGAAAGCAGAAAACAGCATCTCTTCTCCTTTTACGTGAAAAGAGAAATTTCATTATTAAAAAAAAAAAAAAAATACCAAGAAGGAACTGCAACTTGATGTGTTTAGTAGCTGGTCTTGAATGGTCGATACACCTTGAGATCGAGCACTACCCCAGCTACTGATCCAGTTGCAGCTGCAATAGAGATCACCAGAGTTGCAATGGTCAGTATCTGAAGGCAGACCCATCTAGTACTCCACTTGGGTATCTTCTTCTGTGCAATGTACATCTCCACGGGGAAATACACTGTCAGTGGCCAGAATCCAAAGGCCCCCAGAATTCCCACGACATCGTTGAAGAAAGGGAGGAGCATGGAGATCACTGTGGTTGCAACGACGAAGGCCGAGCGCCATACAAGGCGAAAGAGATTTAGCTTGAATGGTCTGAACCCCGGGACGGGTACCCTCATCTCCTTTGCAATGAACTCACTCTCTGGCCATCTCTCGTTGGCCCACTTCTCGACAAAGGCGAAGAGAGGCTGGCAGAAGACTTGGTAAGCCCCCACAAGGTGGATGACAATGGCTACATTGGCAATGTCAAGCAGCCAGAAGGGGTTGTAGAAGCCAAAGCCGGTGAGGAGGTTCCCGGGCGCATTGTCTCCAAAGGCAGCGTAGCCCATGCAGCCACAGAGCAGGTAGAAGACTGTCGTCACCGCCACACTGATCGTAGTTGCCTTCTTCATGGTCTTGGCCTCAGAAGGTGGGGACTTTACGGTGTCCTGCACCAATTCACAAGCAGCACCATCTTTTATTCATTTTCGAGTTTGCAGTTCACAATTTGATGCTTATCCCAATTCAAGAGTTCACTTGAGTACCTTCATTCAATTCTCTCTCATTATTCTAATTTGTGGTTTGAGTATGTCAAATTCTATCAGTTAGCTCTAATGACAAATTGGTATAAAACGTGTGTATTAATGAGACCCAACTTCACATAAATTTTAATTATGTCCCACTAAGTACCTGAATTTCAATGAGGATGATGGAGTAGGAGTAAGCAAATGCAATGTCACCCAAGGCTTGAAAGCTCCTCCATATTTTCTGGGTTCCAGTGATTGCTCCTATGCTTATTCCAGTTGCACTGCCTTTGAAGCTCCCATTCTCTGTTCAAAGCAGATAATTCAAGTTTCAGTCTCAGCGATCAGGTTCAATTAGCTTATTAACTACCAGAACAAAAGCTTAAAAGTAACTTTGACCTGCAACTTTGGCGATTCCAAGTGTCAGGCCAATGGAGGAGTAGGTGAAGGACATGACAGCCGCGACAATTGAGAGCCACCATATCTGGTCAAAGTCGGGGATCTGAGAGAAGATGATTTGAGTGACACCAAACATGATCATGTATGGGTTGCTGGACATGTGACATGGGTTCTTTCCTCCACTCTCATGGAAGCAATTCGACCGTTTGATCGCCCTGATTTTACCAAAACAACGAATAGTAGACATTAGCCAATGAATAGGGACAAGAGAAATAAATAATGAGAAAGATTAGGAATAGATGTACTTACATCATGCTTATGGATGCGGCAATGGTGTAGCCAATGGCAACGCCAAAGAGATTGAGGTACTGTATTAGCCCACATATCTTAACTTTCACTCCACCTTAAAAGTTCAATTGAAAAAAAAAAAAAATGTGAAACGTGGGTTAGGCATTGTCCTCTGTTTTCTAGGTTTCCTAGTAATAATATTGAAAAAACAGAGAGAGATTATCTACCAAGATTAGCCCGAACCGCATCCATGTAAGTGTAGTTTCTCTTTCCAGTGATGGGGTCACCAGATCTGTAGCAATCGGCAAGGAGAGCTGAAGTGTAGTAGATCACAAAGGAGAACAACAACATGACCACAGGACCCGCAATCCATCCCAGCTGAGCAATGGCCCATGCCAACGATAGGACACCGGAACCAATCACTGCAGTTATTATGTGTGCACTTGCAGTCCAAATGTTCCCTACACTCACAAACAAGAAGCCCATTAGACACAGCACCATATCTACAAGTTCTTAAAGATCTCAAATAACAACTTCACATAATTATCAATGGTTGCTCTTACCAGTTCTTTTGAGTCGGCCATCATCGTCGAAGCATTTGGAAGCTTCCTTCTGCTGAACTTCAAGGGAGATTGCCTGTGATGGGAAGTCAGCAACTCGGTTGTTGGCTACAGCACTCTCAGAACCCATCGAACCCATCTATAGACACAAAAGAGCAAGAAAAGAAGACCAGCAAAGGGATGTGAGAAATGGGTTTTTCTTGTTTCAAACTACTTGTAATTCCTAACTATTGAGTAGAAGAGAGAGTCCCTATAACAACATAATTTACAGCATGAATGCACTAAACTACTAGTACTACAGACCCTTTGCAGCACACTTCTAGTCACAACTCTGTAGACTGAAACAAACCCAGAATCCAAACTAGTAGTTTAATGAGATAAGAGAGCCGAGAAGGTGAATGAAATGCTTGTTTGAGGGAGTGAGGTATATATAGCTGATTTTGGCAGTGAGAAGGTCCATGTGAATGAAAAATGGGGAGACCTGAGAAGACGCGTCTCAACGGCCGACCATGCAGATATCCATATCAATTTTTCAAACACTCACTCTCTCTCTACTCATTCAAGTCTTTGTCCTCGTCTCCCCCCACCTGGTCTCACGGTCAAAAAGAGTCAATGAACCACGAGTTTTGCTGTTTTGGTTCCTGCCAGCGTTCTCCCCGCTCTCCCAACTTTTTACATCTATCAGGAAGAGTACAAAACGAGAGACAGAGATACAACACATGGGTGGATGAATATAGGTAAATGAAGATAATATTTGCTGTAGATGTGAAACAAGACAGGCTTTTTTTTTCTGTTACCTTTTTTTTCTATTGCAAACTGTCACCTCTTCTCTCATCCATCTATATAAATGGATGCAAAAGAATGAGACAAAATGAAAGGGTTATATATGGATTGATGTTGAGGCGTCGTAATTTGTAAACTCCACACACTTTTAATATAGCTAGAAGAGGGATTTATATTAATACTTCTTAGGAAAGATCAATGTTACAATCACTTACATGGTTTTGTGACCCTCCATACTTGTTGGTGAATAAGTTCCATCCTGATCCAATTAAATCTTCTTAGCATTATCATTTGTAGTCAATGTTTTTTCTCTTTTGTTGGTACAATTCTGTTGTATCACTGTTCTACCCTCCCCCATTTTTACTGTAGTGGGGTTTCTTTCTTGTTTCTAATCCTTCTTTGTTGATATAATTTGTCGTTACCGTTCAAAAAATAAATGGTTGTATCTCTGGGAAAAGGCTAGTGGTCTGCAGTGATGGATAGGAAGAATCCAAATCTGGAGACGGATCTTAACCTAGCTGTGGACCATGTGTCCAAACTGAACTTGACCCATTGATATCTTTACAATGGATAAACCATGTGCTGTGGTGTAAAACCCACCTCAAGTTCCATTTATAATGGGCCTTTTTTTTTTAACTTTTTCTTCTATATTCTCTGAAGTCGTCCTAGCTAGTTCTTAAATGTCCTTTAAATGTAATAGTTACCGTTATTTTATGGTTTTAAAAATCTTTTGATCAGATGGATAAAATTGTTTGCTATAGAATTAGGTTGGGCTCTATCTCTCTCTCGCTAATCATTGGGATTGAAACTCACCAAGAACTAACGAGCCAGCCTTCCTCAATTATAGTCTAATTTCTGTGCCAAAACCTCACACTCATATATACACCAAGACAAGAAATAAATAAGAGTCTAATAAATTGTTGGTAGACCTGGTCCCACTCGGTCTCTTGGTCCCATTCAACCACAAGGATAAGATCAGCTGATCAACTAAATCACATTGGCTAAGGATAGTTTAAATTCTTATTTTAAATCTGCCAAAGATATATTTGTAACAATCGGCATCTTCTGTACTCTATATATTGAATGGTAATACAAATGCTTAAACCGTGCATTGAATACTTAAAACGGTTTCATGGTATCAGAGCCTTCCAGAGTGGTCACATTAACCAAACCTGACATAGCCTTTGCAGTAAATCAAGTTTGGTAGTTCATGCATAATCTACGGTCCTACCATTGGACCGCAGTTAAACGAATCATTCGATTTCTAAAAGGAACTATCACTCATGGTCTACACTTTCGTAAAGGTCCGCTTAATTTTACTGCCTACTCAGATGCAGATTGGGCAGGTGATCCTAATGATTAACGATCTACATCTAGATATGCAATCTTCCTTGGCCCGAACCTCATTTCATGGAAAGCAAAGAAACAGGTCTCTGTGTCCCGCTCAAGTACTGAATCTAAGTATCGCTCTCTTGCACTTACTGCTGCATAATTATCTTGGTTATGCATGGTGATGAAAGATCTTGGAATTTTCTTAAAAATCCCTCCTGTTATTTATTGTGATAACATTAGTGCCACTGCTCTTGCGTCCAATCCAGTTTATCATGGACGCACAAAACATGTGGAAGTCGATTACCATTTCATTTGAGAAAAAGTTATTCGCAGAGATATTCAAGTCCGCTTCGTGGGCACCATTGCTCAACTTGCAGACATCTTTACAAAAGGACTTGTACTCCAAGATTTCAACTACTAATGAAGAAGCTTCGCATTGTGGCAAGACCACTTAGCTTGCGGGGCCCTGTTGGTAGACCTATCCCATTCAACCACAAGGATAAGATCAGCCCACTCGGGCACAAGGATAAGATCCGTTGATCAACTTAATCACATTGGCTAAGGATAGTTTAAATTCATACTTTAAATTTTCCAGAGATATGTTTGTAACAATCAACATCTGTCGTACTCTATATATTGAATGGTAATACAAATGCTTAAACTGTGCATTGAATACTACAACGGTTTCATTAATCACATTGTCAATCATGTACTCAATCTTATAGTGGATGGAATCAGCTCCATAACCACAATAAGTTTTGAAGATATGTCACCGAAGAAATGACATTCATTTTGAAACGTTCAGATTATCAAGAGCCCAAAAGAAATGATTATAACGAACAAATATATATTCAAAGTATCAGACAATCTGCAATACTATCTTGGTAAAAATTAGGTTGGGTGGGATATTGTTGGTAGGCCTTTCCTCTCAGAACATTACCAATCTCAGTCTTATTAGGTAAACTAAAATTCAATACAACAATACCAACCCAAATATGGTTTTCATATTGAGCACTAGAAACATGGCAGGTAACAAAATGCTTAGATATTTTGGAAGAATAGAGGTCTCTGGACAAAAAATAAAAAAGGTAGTGTTTTCTAGGTAGAGCTCAAAACATTTGACTTTTTGGTAGGTTTCTGGTCTATTCTCTTTGGGAGGAGGTGGAGAAGGGATTGAAATGTTGGAGATACACGTGCTACTCGGAAACCAGTTTCTCTCTCTTTGTTCTATGATTTTATGGGTAACCCTATGTTGGACATGAATTTGGGAAAGTAAAGAAAGGAAGGGGGAACAAAATCTATCTATAGATATCAAACTTATTAAAGGTTGGCAAGAGTGATAAGATATTGGTGAGAGGGTGGTTATATTCCATGTTTCGCTCAGATTAGGTTTTTTGTTTAACCCAGCTTGGGCCCGGGACTCAATATACAGCAGATGAGGAAGCCCACAAAGTGAAAAAGGATAGACCACGAGAGAGATAAATGGATACCTACGGCTCAATACTCGGGCAGCTGGATGACAATATTCTGGACTGCCAACTAACTGAACAAGGCTCTTGTTGTCCACTCCAATTGGTGTTGAACGGCATGGCATATGGGGACAAACATATAACCCACACTTCCTATCACGTACAGCAGTCAAGTTTTACATTTGGTCCTTCTGCGGGGTGTTGGACTGTTGGGGGATTCGATAGAGGATTTGAGTTTGAGTAATCTAGATTTAAAAATGAGCCCAATTGACGGATTTGTATGTAGCTTTGATAGAAAATGGAAATGCCAATGAAACAATGTACTTTGGTTGGTGTGGGAAGGATAGTTGAACATATATTGCATGTAGTATGCAGGTAGAGCTTGTTGGTCTATTGTTTTGATTGATTAAACTAGGGATTTTTATCAAAAAAAAAAAAAATTATTGAAAAATCCATCACTTAGCCATTTCTCTTCAACCTCAAAAAATCCTAAATCTTGTTTTTTACTGTGGTGACTTAATACTCTCTTCACCCTCTTTTTTACCATTTTTTCCAGTCTTTCACTTAACTTTCTCTTCATTTTACAATTCCCAGCCATTTTCAGATATTACATTTCATTTGAGATTTTCACTTTCCTTGCCATGGTCGCCCCCCCTCTTATTAGTGATTTGGCCGCATAATTTAATTATTGAGGTTGATTTCTGCAAATAACTAATATAACAAAACTTCTTCTATAGACAGCCACTGGACCACACATCCATGCCATCTTTCTGTGATTAAATTGTTGTCATGGTAAAAATGAAGGGCTAATTAGCATTACTCACGAGCAAATATATCAATGTATGAAGTCTCATTGTGGGATTCTAACCATCTACGCCAAATGGCGTTCGTTGTAGTCTTGTTCTCTATTATAACTTTTTAGTGTTGTCACATCTTACTATGTCATTCCAGATCTTTATTGGTCTTCCAGATCTATATTGCTCGTGCAGATGTGTTCCATTTATAGATGTGTTTCACAAGAGCATTCACATTGACTGGGATGCCCAACATCTTAATGTGGACCCAAGAAATGAGCATTCCACGCATTGTCCTCTATATGCTACGTGTATATGCATACAGAACTTTAACATTGATTTGATGTTGGTAGTAGGTGGGCTTCGTGGATGGGTTTTCAAAAATTTTCAACCCATTTAATGCAAGGATCAAGTATCCATAAGGCCACAAGCCTAATGCAGGATCCAAAACCTCTTTCTCATTAATCAAGATCAGTAATAACACTATCTAGAAGATAGAAAACAGTAGCAACCACTAAAATCTACACAAGAGATGAAGTAGATCTAATTTTCCAAGCTCAGTTGTGCTCTAATGAAGAAGTTGATAACTTGGCTTATTGAATAACACTAAGAGGGGAGAGAGAAGAGAGAGGGGTTGGGCGTGTAATACTTGTCTTAGACGCCCAGCCCCTTCTTCCATTTTATAGCATGTGAGCACCTCTTCTTTAGTTTATAATTAGAATTCTCACTTCTATTATAATTAGTATTATTCTCATCCTTCCTTTTAGAGTCCAAACAGGATTAGAAACAACATTTTATTAGAACTAGCGTAAGAACCACTAGGGATTCCATAGAACTTGGCTCCAACTAGGATATTCGGACTCCACATCTCATGTGCAATTTGGACCCATAGTTAATTGCAAATAACTTTACTAAATAAATGCAATTGAACTCCAGTCTTAGAAATAAATTATAAGAAGACTATAATATTTTCTATTACAACAAGTATGCCTCTCCATCAATTATATTTATGGATCAATTGAATTAAATCTGTCCAGCTAATTTAAATCTATATGTTATTATCCTTGTGACCTAATTAATCGCAGTAATCATCAGTACCATCCAATTAACTCTTAATTGAGATGGGTGCACAGTTACCAATAATAAATCCATTAATTGGTACAAGAGGATATATCTATTAGAGGATAAATTCCATCTTAACAATTATATGTTTCCATAGTCTCACTACCATGTACCTAAGATACCGAAGTGTTGACCTACAATTAACCTCACTCATTGGTGACTCAACGTAAGTGAATAATAGAAACTTGAGTTCATTAATTTCTCAGGATTAAGAGCCTGTTACTAGGGGATTATAAGAGATGTCCTTAATTCAAAGACAAATATTTATATAAGGTGCATCTCATGGTCCTTCAGTACATATGATGTACCAACACAATGATCCAGAGTTTACACTCTAATGATTGGGATAAAACACAATATTATATAATGATCATAATGTTGCAACCTTGTCAGATAAGGTGCTCAATCTCATTACCGGTTGTGAATCAATTCAAGTATAAAATTTGTGATTATATCTCCTGTATGTAGATCTCATCTAAGCATATTGATCACATCTAATATACTTATGGGCTCCGCTTTATTTCATGAGCTATCATGTCATGTCGTATTGGTTATGTGTAAACAAGGAATAAAATACCATTCATCTCATGAAATAAAAGCGTGATTATATTAATAAAGAAATAAATCTAATTATTTACATTATCCACTGAATTGAGACCATATAATCTAACACTTGTTGCTTTGAAACGAATGATTTTTTTCTTCTAAAAAAACAAGGGGGTCTTTTTCTTCCAACATTTCTCATTGCCTGAACCTGTGGAACCCACCTCAGAAGGTAGTGGTACAACACCCAATGTCTCAGTCTAATAGTCCATCTAGTCCACTCTTTTCATCATTGGAGAAGGATAATAACTGCAAAACGAGTCAGCAAAGCAAGCTATCTTATCCCTGGCATTTTGTGTTAAACTCCCAAAGGCACCGTCCAAGTTGATCCAGAATAGCTCATCTTTGATGCTTCTCGTGCAACAGAGTCTCTGCACTCTGTAGCCTACTTGTCGTAGCAGGAGATTTCGGAGAAACATCCGGTTGGTGCGTGTAGTGGGGTGGTCTGGAACTTGCGGTTGACTTGAGTGGCCAACCATCTTGTGGATACAGTGCCAAAATCTAGCAGATTGAATTATCTTAATCCGTTTAAGTTTTGGCCTATTGTTGTTGAATGAGAACCACTGTTTGTATTATGTCCCTGTCTATTCTCTGACTTCCAAATCAGGGTTTTGAGATTTCTTCAGCCTGCAGGAGGATTTTAGGGGTTCCATTATCGACACTATGGGCCATTGGATCAATGCTCTATGTCATCAAATCATGGGGTGCTCATAGATGAAAGAGACTGCTATTACAAAGTTTGGAAAAGTTAATTAGTGCTGCTTTTTTTTTCGTGACTCTTAAGTACCTTTGTACTAACATAAGGTGGAAATTAACAAAGGTTACAGTTACAGATTGCTATTTCTGATCATGTTGGTCAATGGGTATAGTTTTACTATACTACCTGAAGGAGTTTGGGTCCCTGATTTTGGGTTTGTCAATGGAGGAGTTTGGGTCCTATTGATAATGGAGTTGAGTTTGGGTCAACAGGGCCTACAGATCCATTGAATGGGGTGTTCGCAGGTCATCTCGGGCTGCTTGCCTCCTGTGTGGTCCACTTGGCTGAGAAGTTGTTTTATCTGCTGTTTTGGTCCTT
This sequence comes from Persea americana, assembly GCA_029852735.1. NCBI lineage: Eukaryota > Viridiplantae > Streptophyta > Magnoliopsida > Laurales > Lauraceae > Persea > Persea americana. The sequence continues at coordinate 4,784,376 of CM056809.1, read as the reverse complement.
CGGGCCAAAAAAGTCAGGCCTGAGCCAGCCCATTTAATCAATCGGGCCCTGGCCGAACCGCCCATTTAATCAATTCGAGCAATTGTAACATGCATTCATTACACGGGCCGGGCTTTGCAACTTCTATGACTTAGTCCAAGCCTGACCCAATCTTAAACGAGAACTAACTTCATATCCAAGGCTGGCCCAACGTGAGCTGGGCCCGGCCCATGAGCACACCTACTTGTTTGTATGACACTGTAGAAGAGGAAATCTGGGTTTCCTTTTCTGTTGAAGCAGAAGTCTGATAGGGGGAGGTCAGACACGGATTTCTTCTCTCGCACTGGAAAATTCTATAAAAAACACAAATTTCTTCTCTCGCACTGAAAAATTCTACAAAAAACTATCTTTTTTTGCAAAAATCTCTTGCACTGAATAACAAAAAAGTGAATAAAGTGGGATTCGAGGTTCCATTTATGTAGAAATGGCTCTGCACAGACGTGCCCTTAATATCTGTTGTTGGAGCCCATTTCAACATGAGTTCCTTGTATTCAATTCCCATGTAGACAAATGGGCCCTAAGGATAAATCTGGATTTTTAAAATGTAAAGAAATAGGTGGTGACTTTTTTAGGAATAAAATCTTAAATATTTATAAAAAGTCCCGATCTTTTCTTTTAATGTCTAAACGGTCCAATGAGGAATTATTTTTAGTGTAGTCCCTAATAAACTAATAATAATCTTAAATAAGTCAAGAGGGAATTGTGGTAATTTACTAAGGTTTAAATGGTCTTGCCTAAGCACAAGGACATATGCAAGTATTAAGCGAAGGTCGATTGAATGGTGTAAATGTGGAATGATAGAGGCGATGGTGTAATTCGATTCTTAAGAGTCTGATAAGCCACAATTAGCAAGATATGGCCTTTCACCAGAGAGCTTTTAGAAGTCATTGTTGGACACCTTTTTACCAAGTCCTGGGTAAAGGAGAGATTAATTAATAGATTATCGTAATAAAAAATTTAAAAAAAAAACATCCCAAGGATCCAGTGGTCTTACATAACATCAAGGACCTACTTGAAATTCTCCAGAACCATAGGGACTACTTTGAAAATAATTGTCACAAAAGACTTTTTAAAAATCAAATAAATGATAGGACTTCTTATAAAATTTCTTGAATATTCAACTTAGATAATTTTCTTCTCAATTTAAATATTTCCACGATAAAGAGAAGAGAGATAAATGGTGGTATTAATTGAAGGAAGGATTGATAAGATGCCCCGGATGTGGTGAAATGTTTTTAAGAAGGTAATCATCAAGCAGATCTTGGAGCCTTTCAAAACATCAGTGTGCCATGATTCTTGCCATCAGTTAGAGCTGGAGAACTTCTGGTGATAGCCATAGAATAAAGAGATGGAGAGAAGTTGAAGGGTTTACCAGTCTGACCCAATGACAAGGACCTAGCTAAGATTATTTTTAACTGTAAGGGTTCTTTTAAGGCCATATCTTTGGTCACTTTAGATTATGACCTTTGATCAAATCGTCCATCCTGGGTAATCAAAGAATATATTTTTCAACAAACTTTCATATTTGATCATTGCCTTTTCCTCCCTAACTCTCCGTAATATTCGCAAAGGAGCAAATATTTTTGGAATTAGCCACAAGATTTAAAAAAAGCTTCTAATGTTATGTGGTGTTAACTCCTATCATTAAGGGCCCATTTGTTTCGTGAAATTGAACTACTAGAAATTCTAGGACATGTGTTACTAAAATGGGTTCAAAATGAAGAAACAAAGGTGAATATAAAAAACTGAGTAACTAACAATCAAATAATCTTATTTTTAATAGAAAATGTACCGCCCGGGGTTGGGGGGGTGGGTTTGAAACATGGAGAGATACTGGGAGATATTACTTGATTCGAAAATCCATCAAGGTTTGATCCATTCAAATTAAAATGAGCTTGCTGTTGGAGATATTAGCAGAGAGGTACTTGAAGTTTCTTCACATGTTCTCCTTCTATATACAAATTGAGAAATTTTTATCTTTCTAAAAGGAGGGCAAATTTTCCTTGATACTCTTTGAATGTTAATATGGTACAAGAGCTATGGTCTGGTTGTGATGCTGTGATCAGGCTGACCAAAGTCCTGTCTCTGATGTTGTGCAGGGAATCAAGAGAGATCAGTACAATTTGCATCTTCTTTTATGTTATCAAAAAACTCTTGCGAGGGTCTAAGAGATAGTAAGGATACAGTGATTTTTTTTTTTCATGATCTGGTCTCCATGCAGCAATTTTTTCTCAACGTCGTCTCAATGTTTACACTCATCATTAATTAAACGTAGTGCATCACTGAGTCAAGTGACTTAGAAATTACCTTCTGTTGCCAACAATTTAACCCCCAACTTAACTTTATCTTCTCAACCCCACATCCCAACCCCAACCACACCATCCCTTTGTTGCATGTCCCAAACTATGCCAATGAATTATGAGGAATTCTCTATTCTGTACAAAGTGAATATTGTCTCTGTGCTATATGTGTTTGATGTAGTTGCCTCTTCTTTTTTACCCTTCTTCCTCCCTTGGGATGTGAAGTTTGTATATATTATTGCAAAATGTGAGAAGTATATTATTTGAGTTAGGACTACAGAAATTTTATCTATGATTTCAAAAACATAAAAGTCTTTTTACGGAGTACTATTTTATACAACCTTGGGAACACACAGGATCAGTCATGGCTCAGAATTCGTTGATCCTAACTGCCACTCCAGTGTAAGCAAATAGACAATCCCCATGCAGTGTTGTCTAAATGGTTGGAATCATATTATTAAACTTATTAGATCAAGGAGCAGCCATGTTGACTCTCTTGAATTTCAATTCAAGAAGCATTCATATTTCATTTTCTTTAACTGATAAGGACTTGATAGTCACATGCAATATACATAGCTATATATATATATATATATATATAATCATTTCAAGATCTAGTCAGAGTTTTTGTTTTGAGTTGATCCATTCCTCATTTTGCACGGCCATGTTACTGATAAGATCACTGGTTAAATAATTATGATCATCATAAAGTGCTGTGTATGGTAGAGAGGGTGTTCATGGGCTGGGTCAGGGTAGTTCGGATCGAGAACATGGGACATGCGCGCACCTACAGCCACTTATTAATGCTCAATATTCAGAAATCTTGAAGGCAGTCTGGCCATTCCACTGGTAGTAACGGTCCAGCTTGTGAGCCCCATCTGGCACTCTCTTTAATCTAAAATAGATCCAGGTATATGATTCTCACCAATGAAGGATTTTGGGCCTCGGGCTAAGTACACTAAGGAACCGATTGAACCCAACCCGAAATGAAAGAATCATGCAAGCGCCACTCCTCTCCGCTGCTGGGATCATGATGGCCCCCATCCACCTAATTGGTCTCTTTTAATCGAATTTGGAGCGGATTGATTGACTAAGCAAGGTATTAAAAAAACATATTAGATGCTTTCATATGCTTCCAATACCTTGTGCTGATCGATGTTAATCAAGCAACCTAATTATAAATGTTTTCGAGGTCAAGAGATTAATTTAAAAAAATATCCTTAATCAAGGAGTCCTTTTTGTAATTAGCACAAGGGGTAAGATTGCTTTGACAAAATCCCTTTGCTTTAACATAGTTGAGATACCTTTGAATCGGGATAGTGTAAGGATATGGATCACAGAATTCTTTAAGTCCATTCCCATAATTTCACCAGTAGACCCACATCTGAAATCTAAACTGCTTAAAATTACCATACTTCCTCTTGTTTTATCGCTATATAAATCAAATTGCACTGTATAAGTTGAGACCCTCAGAAGCTTGATAGCTTATTAAACATGTGATGAAAGTAATAACAAAAGGAGTCAACATCATGTTTTATATAGAATGGTGGGCCCAAGTTTAAATGAAATTTGATTTAGAGCTAAAACAAGAGTATATAGTAGTATTCTATCAGTTGGATTTTAGATGTGGGCCCTGCCAATTAAATTATAGGAATGCACTAAAAAATCAAGCTAAGAGGGATTCAGATTCTTTTGACAATGGGCTCCTCATGAAAGACCCACCTTGAATAAAACAAGAGAAAAAGCCTCTTCTTGCATTTCCAGTCAAGGTGGAACCACTCCATCATATCATCCCTCCAACAACAAATCTATAATTGAAAAGAAAGTCACGTTTACTTTTTCATTCAAACCTGACGCCTTGTCTTCGTTCGAACTTTAGAGAGAGAGAGAGCCGAAAATATAATTTATTTTGCAATTTTGCTCATTGAAACTGTTGTGATTTAGGGCTTAAGAGAAGACCAAGCACATATAAGAACACAGAGATTTATATGATTCGGCTTTTAGCCTACGTCGTGAAAAAGACGAGAGAGATTTTACTAGCAATTATAGGTGTATATCATAAAAGCTCTTATCTTCTATTTATAATATCAACCCAAAAACCCTAGTACACGCAGAATAGACTACGTCTAATCATTGTAGATCTATAATAGACATACTTTTAATAACAGCAAAACAAGCATGGTACTGGGCCTTGATCAGCAGATACCATTAACTTAATCACTCAATATCACCGGCCTCTATTGAATCATACAAGTCAACACAAACGTCAAGACCACCATCATTTATTCCCCAAAAAACCTCTTCTTCTATGACCAGCTGCTTCATGTCATTATCACCAACAACATTGCTAAAGGAATAAATAGAAAAAAGCAATTATATACAGGGGAGTTTTTTAAATGGGGGATTTTTTATAATCATAGATTAAATACTCAAGAAGGATCAAGCCATCTCTAGGCTATGAGGGATTCTACTTGTGGGTTCGTTCCATTCTTATATGTGCCTACCCCTTGTCATTGAAGGGCCATCAAGTTGCATTTAAAAACTTTTCCTCACTTTATCATTATTGTTGACCTATTTTAGGTATTATTTAAACTTGTGAGACTATATTTGGACAATTTTGAAGTTTTCGAAATAATATTAAATGATCATTTATTTTTCAATTTCTTACACTAAGGAAGCTAAGGGAAGATACTTTGATTCCCTTAAACCTGGATGATTTTAAGGTGGTCCCTAGAGGAGACCAATTTCATCATCTCTTAATATAAATCGTTACATAGATAGAAAGATAAAGAGTTGTGGTGAAACTTTCTACTGTCTGCTCGCCATCCACCATGGCTGAGATAGTCCCTCTGGAAGTGGAAATGGATTCAGGAGAGAAGCGCCTCAACGAGCTTGGATACAAACAAGAACTTAGAAGAAAGATGGTTTTTCTTCACCTCTTCTTCTTTCTTTAAGCTTAGGACTTATAACTAATTTCTTTTTGCATTAGATGAACTGGTTCTTGTTTCTTTTCCATCTTCCAGTTGAAAAGAGTTTTAACTAAGTTATGATGAATGGTTTTATTTTACTCCCCAGACATTCTTCAAGACGCTAGCGATATCGATCTCAACGGTGACGCTTTTCACTGGGGTGACTCCACTCTATGGCTCGAGCTTGCTGTATGCAGGGCCAGCAAGCCTTGTATGGGGTTGGGTTGTGGTCTCTTTCTTTTCATGGTTTATAGGGATTGCCATGGCTGAGATCTGCTCTTCATTCCCTGTTGGTTCTCTTCTCAAATTTTGATCTGTTTATTTCACTTTCGATAACTTATTTACGTGTGATGAGAGATGATTTTAGCTTGTGCTGATAAGATCAAGTTGCATAATTGATTGAAGAGTTCATAGCTCAATTGAAATTCTTACTATATATGCTGATAAAGAACGTTCTTCTTAACTTCAATCATGTTGTTTCATCAAACAGACAACAGGTTCTCTTTATTTCTGGGCTGCTCATTTAGCTGGGCCCGAGTGGGGCCCACTTGCTTCATGGTGCTGTGCATGGCTGGAGACTATTGGCCTCATTACTGGAATAGCTGCACAGGTATCTTTATAGTTCCCCCTTCTCTTCCATGTTTTTTGATCTATCCGTAGCAAATGCTTGGCTTAATTATCATGGTTGGGGCGTAAATATCCACATTAATTAGACCAAATGTTCTGGATCTGAGGCTCCCCCGTGGCCTTATTAAATAGAAGACATGTGAGATGTGAGGTCCACTAGCCACACCACATAAAGGAAGGCTCCTTAATATTAGTAACATAAAATTAATCTAGTTTTTTATAGATAGCTAATCTAATCTAAGAGGGGAGGGTTTCAATCCACTTTTTATGCTACCCTCTTTGAAATAATCTGGCATGGTAGAGGGCCTCACATAAAGTGTCAAATCAAGAAAAAAAGACATGGAGAGAGTTGGTTGTAAAAGCAAAAGAGACAAAAAAAAAATACTTTTAATTGCACAAAATGACGAAAATAATGTTTTAAAAAGGAACAAAATGACAAAAAGTATACAATAAAAAGAACAAATTAATAACAAAATGGTGCTTTTACTTCCAACTCCCTCCACTTTCCTTTATTCTTGATTTAACACTTAATTCATTTTTACCTTTACTCCACCTACAAACAACTGTGCTTTTATTTTATGGATTGAAAGGAACCTTCTCTAGATCGGTAGGATGGTGCATTTTGAAATCAAGATATTAAGTTTTCAAAGAAGTTAATAAACCTTACCACTTAGCCAGCCATCAATCTATTTTTGATACAATTTTTCATAGAATAAATCATATATATAAAGACTTTTACTCTAGATATTTTCTAAGCTACTTTCCTCTCATGCTCCTTAATTTTATTTCTTTACCCTTGATATTCATCTTCAATATTTTTTATTTTTTATGTTTTTATTTTAATGAGATCAATTTCCAATAATATCCCAGAAAAATACAAAAACTAGTATATCTAAAATAAAAAAATTTTAGTGCATGCATCTTAACAGGGACCAGTTGTACTGAGTTATATTGAACTTGTTGGGGTTGTTTGGTAGGCTTATGCAGGATCACAAACAATGCAGAGTATCATTTTACTAAGTACAGGCACAAACAAAGGTGGGGGTTACTTTGCTCCAAGAGGGGTGTTCTTATCTTTGTATATTGGCCTTACCATCTCATGGGCAGTACTCAACTCCTTTGCAATACAAGTCATTGCCTTCATTGACGTAATCTCAATATGGTGGCAGGTATCTATCCACTCTAGGATAATTTGTAACAAACTACATGTCTTTAATAGTAATGTTTTTCCAATCCAACACTAGTCCTCTCTTTGAGATTGGGGAAGGCATCTCCCACATTCATAAGATTTGAGAAAGAACTTTAGTAAGTTCAGGTTTTCAAAAGTTAGCTTTAGAAAAATTAGTCTACAAGATCTTCAAATCCTTTTTAAGGCTAAAACATGCAGGTCATTGGAGGTTTGGTCCTAGTCATAACGCTACCCTTGGTTGCACCAACCAGACAATCAGCTTCCTATGTGTTTACTCATTTCCAAACATCACCGGAGTCAACGGGTATACGAAGCAAACCATATGCAGCAATTCTATCGGTTCTTGTTAGTCATTACTCTATTTATGGATACGATGCTGCTGCCCATTTGACGGAGGAAACAAAAGGTCCAGATGGAAATGGTCCGGCCGCGATTCTCTCGAGTATAGGGATCATAGCAGTATTTGGGTGGCTGTATATCCTAGCTCTTACATTCAGTATTCAGGTATTCTTTAGAAACCAATAGTTTGGGTTATTACATTTACAAGTAAAGCTAGCCTTTTAATTACTCATTTGGATTGTTTCAATACAGGATCCAAACTACTTATATGATGTAACCAATGAGACAGCAGGAGCATTGGTGCCAGCACAGATACTATATGATGCATTTTATGGGAGGTTTCACAATTCTGTGGGGGCCATTGCTTTTCTCACTGTTATATGGGGATCTTTCTTCTTTGGTGGCCTCTCAGTCATGACCAGTGCTGCTAGAGTGGTAAGTTAGCAGAGCTCTCTTTTGGACATAAACTTTTCTAGCAGAGAGAGATTATATACCTTTTCATGAGTGGTCTCCATTTTACAGGACTATAAATGTGGCAAAGGAAAATATTTTTTCTAAGTTCTATAAACTCATCAGTTTTAAATTTTGGTCTGGAGGACATCAGAGTCCAATGAATAGTTTTGCTAATGATCTCATTGCTAGCTTTATGGCGCATTTAGCCAGACCTAATAGTGCACGATTCCGCATTGAATTTGGAACATATTGCAATAGTTAAGATATTAAGAGAAGAAATCTTTGCAACACACTTCGTTCTCCTTCACTTCTAATGAGCATCAGCATCGATTTTCCAGGTCTATGCACTTTCAAGGGATAAAGGAATACCATTTTCATGGATTTGGAGAAGGTTGCACCCAAGGCACAAGGTCCCTGTAAATGCGGTCTGGTTATGTACAGCCATCTGCATTCTCATTGGACTACCCATCTTGAAGCTCAACGTCCTCTTCACGACTATCACTTCGATAACAACAGTTGGATGGGTGGGAGGATATGCGGTCCCTATCTTCGCAAGGATGATCATGGCCGAGAAGAACTTCAAGGCAGGGCCCTTCCATTTGGGGAAGGCTAGAAGGCCTATTTGCTTGGTAGCTTTCTTGTGGATTTGTTACACCTGCTCAGTCTTCCTACTTCCTACTGTCTATCCTCTGAAATGGGATAATTTCAACTATGCACCAGTTGGGGTCGGTGTGTGTTTGGCTGTGGTAATGTTGTGGTGGGTCTTGGGTGCTAGGAGATGGTTCAAGGGACCTGTGAGGAACTTTGATGCTAGCAGCAACGGAAGTGCTTAATCTACTTGGTATGGGTTAGATGTACTATGTATTTAGGCAAGTTGTAGGGCGATCTATGGATTCTTATTGTTGGTTGTTTCTTCCCAATGGAGTTCAAGTTATTTGACACATTCGGATTTTACTCCCTCTTAGATCATGCAAAATAAATAAATAAATAAAAAATTGAAGATCTCGAGTAGTCGAGTTCATCTTCGAAAAGATTGAAACTTTGAGTCCTTAAATCGAAAGTTAGAATGATCATATGTTCATAAGGTATCCATTTTCTGAGTCAGGCATAGACTTCTTCATCCTTTTACACACATCCCTCTACCGCCATAATTACGTGCATTCAGGTGGGCGCCTCAGAAGGAATTGTTTTGGAACAAGACCACCCGTTTTAGTTTTCAAAATGAAATTTCAAGACATTTTTATTTCAGAAATTTAGATGTTCATTTCTCTACTGATGAGTCCCGGCCCACCCCTGTTAGGCCCATTTCCACTCCTAATAGTTTCTGTAGGATCTACTACCACTTACCTCAGGGTAGACGTTGACCTCAACAACCTCTTTCTCAACTGCAAACCCACTGCGACTCCTACTGCAAACTCGCAAAACACTTGTCCCGTAACTCTAACACCCGACCTACCAAACTCTCATACCACTTGTAGGATCTTACACCCCATTGAACTACCACTTATCTCAAAACCAATTAATGATAGAAAATGACACAATAATAGTTTTATGGTGAGGGCGATGGCTCGACTACAATTATGACTACTTAGAAGCGAGAGTGGACATGAGTGGTCATAACTGTAATCGAGCCCGCCCTCATCATAAAATCATTGTTGTGCCGTTTTCTATCACCAATTGATTTTAGGATAAGTGGTGGCTCAATGGAGTGTAAAATCTTATGGTTTCAAAATGTTTTAATGCCTGTTGCCTTATAAGGCCCAACATATCATTCAACAATCAAAATCAGTTCCAACATATTCCCATGAAAGGAAATTCAAAATTATAAAGAAAAGGCACTGAAGAGAATGGAAACACTTAAGACCATAATCAAAACATCAATGCTAATTTACAATGCAACATTTCACAATTATTTGCTTTGTCAGTGCCTAGGACAAACAACCAGCTCATATGAAAATCATGACTGCCATTGGGACTCACTTATCCTCCATTTGGGGGAAGCAAGCAAGGGCAATGATATTAACACAATCAGATAAAAGACCCATATAAACAAAAGCAACTAGACCACACAGGCACATATCCACTTCAATCACCATATTTCACATGGCCCCAGCAGCTTTGAATCTTGGCTCCTTAGGGAGGAACTTCTGGTCTCCGTAAACAGTCATGTAGTCACCAAAAACAAACTTGGGGTAGGCTTGAGCATCCTCATCTGTTTGGCCCACCAGCTTTGGTGCAGGATTCATTGTGGCCATGGCTGAGGGATTGTAGAAGGATGCAATGGATCTCCTGTTCCCGTCATGGGAGGCCAACACGCGGTGCCACACGCTCTTGTATCGGCCATTGCTCACGACTTCAATCTGATCACCGGTGTTGATGACAATGGCGTTGGCAATGGGTTGGACATCAATCCATTCCCCGTCTTTCAGGATTTGGAGGCCCTTCACTTGGTCATCTTGGAAGAGCAGGATGACACCACCAGCGTCGGTGTGAGCTCGGAGGCCAATTACTTGGTCCGGGTTGGGGCATGGTGGGTAGTGACTCACCTTAGTGCCGAAGAAGGGCTCATGTTCCTGGCCTTCGCCGCCGCAGAACACCTTCTTTATGTATCCCTTCTCCAGACCCAAGTTCTCATCCATGATCTCCATCATCTTCTCTGCAAGTTTCTTTAATTCTCTCCTATATTCCTTCATGGTTTCTCTATTGCCACATGCAAACGAATGAGCCCATTAGAAATATTGTCGTTTGATGAACCCATACATAACAAAGAAACATATGTAATTTGTTACCATATGAATAGATACATCGAATGTGATGGTGAAAGCTTATAAGATTCACTTTGGAAGGTGACACTGAGCCTAGGGTTGTAAAGGAGCTAAAGCTCTAGTTTGGGATCTGCTCGTCGTCTTCATGTTTACATTGTATTTATTTTGACGAGCCGAGATTGGGCTTGAATTTGAGTGGACTTATCCATAACCTTAGCTTGATTGAGTCAAGCTCGAGCTTTAGCCACACCCTTAATTAAGTCAAGCTCGAGCTTTAGCCACACCCTTAATTAAGTCAAGCTCGAGCCTAATCAAGTTAAGCAGGCCCAACGTTGAGCTGGCTCGATTAGCTTACGAGCAGAGCCCAAGAAACTCAACCAGAGTCTCACTGGCTCATGAGCTGGCTAAACTTGTTGACAGCCCTTTGGCAGATAGATGTTAATCTAAGCCATAGCCAATACCCTTCTCAACACATTTATATTCTATTTTATTATTTATATTTATATATATATTGAGCATCCTAAGATTAGTTTAAAAAGAAGATTATGTAGAAAATTTTGAATTAATTAATTAGTTTTACATCATAAAATTTATTTTATCTTTCGAGCATTTTTCAAAAGATTTTTTTTTAGTTAGTAAAAAGAAATATGAAATTATTTAGATATCTATTGTAAGTACTTATACGTAACTTTTTGCTCTCCTACATCTTGTGTTTGAAATCATCCCAGATTTGCTCAGCGTGCATTGGTTTGAGTTTAGCTGTCTCCTGGGGGTCTGTCTTGCGGAATTAGTCTTGTTGGGTCAAAGACTTCAGGGATACCCACGTCATCAATATATATATAGAGGAAATATTCAAGTGCATCTATCCCTCACCATAAGGTGAGAGATGCTTCCATAAAGAAGAAATTTCAAGTACAAAAGTGAAGTTCCAAGTACATAGGGTGAGGTACACTTCTTTATTTTCATGTGTAAAAAGGGAAAATGCCCTCACCCTATAGTGAGGGATGGATGCACAGGAATGTCCCCCATATAAATATATATATATATATATATCATGCGTGTGTGTCATATGTGTAACTTATGTATTCCTAAAGTACTAGAGTATCTCAGTTTCAAGCAGAGTTCAAACCTGTGGGATCAATAATAACTTGTATTGAATGGATATGATACAACTCAATAAACCATGGTTTTAGAACAAGCTTTCTGATCCTTTACCAGCCATGGCCAAAACTTGTATACTATGGCCGATATACTTGTTTTTATTCTTAAATTTATTTCATTTAATCTGCTTCTTAGAGCAAAATTTAAAAAATTAGAAAATTAAACAGCAGAAGAAATTCATATATATGTGCAATATGCTATATAGGGTCTCACAACCAAATACTGTAGTGGTTGTATTCTAAACCCATGGATTGGAGATACCATTTCACATTACAAATCAACAAACATGGGGGAGAAACAAGGAGGTATAAACTTAAATGATAATGATAAGGGAGTTTGGTTCTTACTTGAATTCAGCTGGCTGTGACGGCCATTCGTTTGTGTCGAGAAGAACAAACACGTCCTCCCAGTCGGTGTTCTTCAACCGCTCTCCAACCTCGTCCTTCTTCCCTCCCATCAAATCATTCAACAACTGAACTGGAGCTGAGTCCTTGAATCGCTGCTCTCTATACAACTTGAAGCACTCAGAACAAACTTTCTTAACTCCATCAAGAAGCTCCACAGGAATTCCATGGTTTATCAACTGCAACCAGATACACAAAACTCTTCTTTTCAGATGGTACCATGCAAAACAAATAAGAATAATTGTTGGGGATGAAGTCTCCCAATTAACCCAGTTGCCATATTACACGCAAATGCAATCAAGCAACAACTCGAGTAAAATTAACTAGGTTGCAATATAATGCAAAAAGTAAGGAGAGAGAGCATCCAAAGTAGACCAAACACAAATTGCCAACCAGAAAAAAACGATCATTACACGATCATCATGTAAATGAAACATCAATGACTGATCATCTGTTTACCTGAAAGAACCCCCATTCCTCGCATCCGTTTGCGATCTTAGCCATGGTTTGGGCTCTATCATTGCCGTCGAGCATTGACATGTCGATGACCGGAACCGCCATTGAAGAAGAAAAGGGGTGGAAAGCAGGGAAGTAGTAGTGATGGTAGTAGTGGCAGTAGCTCTAGCAGCGAGAGAGAGATATATATATAGAGAGAGAAGACAGGCTGTGGTGTTTTCTCTCTTGGTCGATTGGTGTTGGTTTATATAGCACAAAACCATCTCAGATGTCAACCCTATAAATGAATTAAAGAATACTTGTGGGGCTGCTTTTGGGCGGTGTTATTCCATTAAGAAATGTGGAGGTCAATGCTTCAAAGGAAGGAAATAGCAAGAGCATCCTAATTCAGGTGAATGTGCGTGTTTGCAAGCTTGCCTTCCAGAAGTCATATACCAACTTTGGTGGATTGTAAAGGATCGTACGTGCTCAGGCAATTCTAAGTGGGGTTGTAATTATTTTTAATGTCAATCCACGCAGTTCAAGTTTTGGGACCTACCACAGATGGCGCGCTACCCTATCCATTGGTCGGTGGCTATCGAACAATAATAAAAAATAAAAAAGATTGGCTATGCTTAGTTATAAAAGTGAACTCTGAGTTAGCAGTTGTCTAAAGTGACATGTTAGCATGCAAAATTTCTAGTAATATAAGAAGAGAAGGTTTCGATTATGGTTACACAGAGCCACTTTTGGGTTTTACTCCATCACAAGGGGGCCAAAGTTTGAAAGGCTTGGATTGAATTGACTTTAATTTTTAGGACACACCTCAGTGGGTGTGGTTATAATCTAGAATACTATGACAAATTATGTTTGGTTCCTCTAGCTAATTGCTAGGACCTACTGGCATCACTGGGTTGATATACGTTTCTTCTTTTTCTATGTGCTCCCACTTCTCTTTCGAATCATTAGGAGGGAGGGATGGAAAGGGCTAGCAATGAATTTTGGTTGGGCAGAAAACCAATCGCATCTTATTTGTCCAACCAATTTTTTTTTTTTTATCGGTAACAGTAACTTGCATTAAAAGAGAGAAAAGAATACAAACATAGAGAACAAGAAGAAAAGAAAAAAGAGGGAAAGAAACACAGAGGTACAAGAGTAATGTACCCCCTCACACCACAGCTACATAATAAAATCCTCCCAACGAGAAACTCTCTCAACACCTTGCTTGGCTAAAGCATCTGCCACCATATTTGATGACCAACGGTAAACTCTCTCAACACCTAATATTAAAGGTGGTGGATAATACTCAGATTTCATTGAAAAGGAACTGAAACTTTCATGGATAAGCCTTTCGGTTCAAAACTCAACTCACTGCATTAGAAGAATCACTCTCCATAATAAGATTGTCATGGTAGTACTTCAAAAAATACCGAAGAGATTCCAGAGTAGCTAAAACCTCAGCTTCGTTAGAGTCACAAACCCCCCACATATTTGGAGAACATAAATAAAACGTCCCCGTTGCAATTTCGAAGCACCCCTCCAATACCAGCAAGTCCAGGCTTCCCTCTTGCGGCCCCATCAACATTGAACTTAAACAAACCAATAGGAGGAGGAGACCAAAGAATAGATTTTCTCACTTTGACTGGGCTACACCTCATACATAACTCCCAATTAATAAGAATGTCATGAAGACAAAAATTAAAGAATTCCTTTCCATCCAAAGCCCACTTCGCGATCGTTAAAATGATATTCGAAATCAACTCCGCAGAAGTTGAGGAGGACCCTCTAAAAATTCTATCATTTCTTTCCTTCCAAATGAACCACAAAATAGCAAATGGAGTTATTCTCCAAAGAGTACAACCGCATCCAATAAAACAACCTCCCAACCAAGAATTTGCCGCATCATCAATCTTCTTAGGACAACACCAATCAACACCACACCTACCAATTTTGTAATGGACTCCAAGTAAAACACTCTCCTAACAAGTGTATGGTATTCAACTCCAGTACTAAATATAAATGGGGTGATAGTTAGATTAAGAAGATGTTCAAATTGAATGGGTGAGTATTGAGGCTTGAACTGCTCATAGTTTGCCCTTATAGAGTAAGAAGGGAATGATGAAGGTTTTTCTGAAATGGTAACAAAATTTATTAAGAGAAAAGCCAAATACAAGCATAAAAACCAAAGAAAGAGAAAAAGAGTGATGGTACAAGAGCATTGTACATCACACCACCCCAATTACATTACCACACCCACCTAAGGCAATCTCATTACCCCTGCAAGCATACCAATAGAAATGAGATACAAGTCCTACAAGCATACCAATAGAAATGGTAGCCCCACCCTAGAAGAAAGGGAATTTAATAGATTAAAAATAAATATATATATATATATATATATATATTAGCCTCATCAAGTACGTAACTGGTAGTCTAATAAAAATAATGAAAGTGGTTAGTTAATATGAGATTATTGAGAAACATTGAATATAATTGAACGACCAACAACATTACTAAGGACTATCTTCATATATATTTACTCTCACAAACCCTCTTGATTATAGCTTCAACTGTATGCCATGCGTCCTATATTCAACCGTTTTCTTCTTAAAGTCCGGATGAATATTGGTTCTAGCCCTAGTTTACTTGTCTACTCAGGAAGAAGAAGAAACACAGAGACATTGTTAGTGCTATGTACTTATTAACAAAATGTAAGCTTTTTTTAGAAATAGTTAGGGAAGTCCTGCCGACTATATCCTTCCCTCGTTGACTTCCGTGCAGGCTACAACCTGTGCAAGCCCATATCATTTGACTTTCTTCGTGAACATGCTTTCATCACATCTCATATAGCGTAGGTAAGAGGAAAGACAATTAACTGAATCGTGGGCGTGGTTTGAGCTATAAGTGATTGATGAAGACAACTTTTATAAAACAAAGCTTCCAACCCAACTCAGTTTTTTATAACTTTCCTTGTACCTTAGTCAACAAGGTTAATTTATGGCTTTGATAAGTAAAGAAATACGCGTAGTTAATCTCCATCACACATGTCACCACATGCATGATGACCCAAATCAATCAAATTTATCAGGCAGCCCCGTCATATATTCAACCTATAATCTAGGTCGAACCCTCGTATACCTAGATAGGGGTCCGACAAATTATAGAGTTAGATCCTGATTTTTTATTGATCCTCATTTTTTGCTTCAACCATCAATTTGTGCCCAACAGATCGATATATAATAGAGTGGTTTGGATCATCCAACACCCAAGTCTCCAGGTTGAGAACAATCTGGATCCACATAAACATGTCTACTATCTAGAGACTAGAGGGGGTATATTGAGAGTCATGATCAGGGTGACGCTATATGCTAATTAAATACCTTACAGGGTTGGCCAAACTTGCTACTTGGTCTTCCCCTTCACTCTCAATATCCTCTAAAAATTGGAATTGACCATTATTGTTACCCAACCATTGTGTGCATGGGTGTAAGAATTAGCACATTTAATTCTGAAGGTTACACAGCCACACCCCATTTGAGGTTGGATTGTTACTTCTCCAGTAGGCTATTCCCACTGGAGAACCATATTGACCTAAAACCATGTACATTATGTGAGGACTGAAAAGAACTTGATACCCTTCAACCATATATTTTTTTTCTCTTTGATTTTACAGGGGGCTCAACTCATCCACCCACCCATGGTATACATGTCCTCAACCAGCTAGCCCTTGAATCATATAATTTCATATTAACTTTCAACCTCCTCTCTTCTGATAATTTGAACATATTCAATTGGGCCCACAGGCCAATATGGTAAATGTGAGGGCCCCCACACTTTTCTCTCATATAAGGTAAGACATATCTCTCATAATAGCATCTTCCATATATATATATATATATATATATTATAGTGGGACATCCATCCCTCACCATAGGGTGAGGGAATTTTTCCTTTTTGCACATGAATATTCCTTTTATGCATATGACTATATATAACTTTTCCTCTTTTGCACATGAAAAATTTTAATTATGAAAGTGTCCCTCACCCTATGACGAGAGATGGATGCACAAGAATATTCTCTCTCTCTCTCTCTCTCTCTATATATATATATATATATAGAGGGGGTCTTCTTATGCATACTTCCTTCACCATTTTGCTGAGGGACACTTCTATTACAGGAAGTTTTCAAGTACAAAGTACCTCACCCTATGTACTAAAAAAGGTGCTTTGTACTTGAAAACTTCCCATAATGGAAGTGTCTTTCACCAAAATGGTGAGGGAAGGATGCATAAGAAGACCCCTTATATATATATATATAGTGCCCCTTTCCTTGGACAAGATTATTTCAGATCAAGAAAAGCATCATCCACACAGTCAAGCTGGCTGTTTCAATTAAAATAAAAGAAAGAAAGAAACAAAGAAGAAAAAACCATAAAATAATAGGCCAACCATGAAGGGTGTGGTCCTAAAAAAAAGAACGTGTTATTGACTGATGAATGATGAGTTGATGGTAGATAAAACTAACAGGAGAGCTTAAGGCATTGTGCATGTCCCCTACTCATTCCCCCATGTCTACCCACAGAAGCTGTTTTTATTTTAAGAAGATGATTGATATACTAATCCAATTCATGTTACGTGTGTCTGTGATTC
Organism: Persea americana; assembly: GCA_029852735.1. Taxonomy (NCBI): domain Eukaryota; kingdom Viridiplantae; phylum Streptophyta; class Magnoliopsida; order Laurales; family Lauraceae; genus Persea; species Persea americana. The sequence goes on along the minus strand of CM056809.1, from coordinate 4,767,045 downwards.
CGTTCCTTGTATGCAACTGCAAGCTCTCTGTCTCTTCTCGTCCTTGTAGCTGTTAAGGAACACGAATAATCCCAGTAATGTCACATGGAGGTTAGAACGAACCGAGTCTAAAACGGAAGGACGGTCCAGGGTGCATGTACATGGCATTTGGCTTTGGATCACTACTCATTATTATATGGGAGTTAACTACTTTGGACTTTGAAATGAGACTATAAAATGATTATCATGATTGGAGAGTTTAACTGATTATAGTTTATTAATTCTCAGTTGGTCTTCTTTTCTTTCTGTGAGAGAAGAAAAGAAAATTGGTCTAGGGGTATGTGCATATATAGTATTTGCAGAACCCCTTAAATTAGTTTTGTCTCAGAAAATGGTGGGAGGCCCAACCCCACATGGGGTTATGTTGTGCTGGGCATCTCATGGCCTCTTGGATGAGGCATGGGCCATGAAATATAGCCTGGTTTTGAGTGGTCAGGTCAACAAACGCAGTTTATGGCAATTCTAGCATCTTCATATCTTAATTAGTGCATTGGAATTACCTTTAATTAAGTCAAACTTGTGTTCTTAATTGTCCCAACTATAGTTTTAAGTGCAGTTCTTTTTATTTTTTTGTACCCGTCAAGGTGGTTGGACCTTTGGGAGATTCGACTGATTATACAGAGTGAACCCCAGCATATGCTAGGAAGAAGATTATCTACACGGGCAAGTGAGAGCACTGCCTGCACATTCTAGACAGGAGACCCAGGGACTGAACTTTAGGCAGTTGGGTGAGAATGGTACTCCAAACCAAACCACTGGGCTATTTCTTTATGCTAAATCATAATTAAAGAGTTACAAGTAAAAAGGTTTATTGATTTGGTTTTTGTACTGCATAGGGAAGTATTCTTCTTTTTTTTTTCTAATGACAAATGAAAGGTTAATATTAGGCCCAAGAGAGGGGCTCCAAGTTGTTGAACTGGGCCAGGTATGTAGATGGAGGAAAATGATATACTTCAGGAAATTTATATATAACCATCTGTATTTTGATAATACAAATAACCACCCTCTTCTTCTTATTTTTTTTTCTTTTCAAATAGTAGCCTCTATAAATCTAGAATCTGAGTCACCCACGTTGACTTGCCTTCAGAGCCCAATATTTTATTAATTGATGAAATTTGACTTGTATTATACTTTAGAGGTTGAAAGTTTTTAAAGATCTAACCATAGTCATATTATCCCAAGGGCATTAATTCAACTAAATTAAGCAAAATTGAATAGTCCTTCCACTTTTTTGCCTTTAAGTCAATCTAGTGTAGTAATTAGATGTAATAGAATATTTTTTTTATTGTTTTGATGAGAGATTGACCATTAACTAACAATCAAGATGATTTTTTTATAATTTTTGTAGTCTTTGACCGAACAAGACTGCTTCTCTGGGCGGAAGTCTAATCCCATTCTAATCTCACACAAATGCGCACCGGCCTAATATGAGATAAGTTTCAAACACAAAACATGGAGAGCAAAACCCACAGCATTCTACTACTCCACCAACTCCTCAGTGGGTGACAATCAAAATGATTGACCAAAACTTTTAGATTAATTGATGTTGATATTCATAGAAATAAAACGAAAGGAGAGCTGCCTATTTGTAATTGCCAAAAGTCTGCAATTGGTAGACAATGCTGGTCTCTCATTCCAATGAATCTCGGATGCACGAGAAACTGGCGAGCGTCACTATGTGATCTACTGTCACAGTACGTTGGTGCAAGAGATAGATTTTCTTTTGTGCAATTAACAATGTTTGGTGCATCCATTTTGGTCCAAAAAAATGTGGAAAGCTATGTTTTTTTCTCACTCAGATTTCGTACTTCTGCATAGGCATGGCTTTACAAAAACATGTTCTTAGTAAAACTCACACAAAATATAATGCTGCCTTCATGTTGCCTTGGCTGAATTTAGTCCATTAATAAGAGTTTTGGTCCACCATTTTATTTATTGCTTATAGAGCTAGTTAATAAAGTACTTTAAGCTATTGATAAGTTCTATATAGATCATCTTCTTTTTCTTGTGTTTGTTTTTTTAATCCGGCCAAGGGGACTGAAACTGAAGAGAGAGTCCGCCCAAGCACACACAGGAAGATAGCCCGTTTAGGCTGGAATAAGGCTCATACAAGTGGAAAAAGAGCTCGCACAATCGGAAAGAAAGCTCACACAAGTGGAAAGAGATGGCGTACCAAAGACTCAGACCCTGAGCATCCAAAAGAAAACTATCGCTACTTACCAGTGAGGTAAGTGGCCGTTCTCCTATATATATATCAACTTAACAATGGGGTGAAGTCCTATTGAAGTGAATTTTGCACAAATCATTTAATGGAAAGGACACATTTATATTGAGCGGTTTAAGCTTTTAATATGTGAGCCCTGATGAGGGGCCTCACAAATTTCTAGTGAATTCAATCTTCTGAGCATCTAGTGTTGTCGAATCCTGCTGGCCTAAGTAGTAAATTGGGCCACTTATACCAGTCCACTATTTCTTGAGGATTGGAGGTTTTTTACACTAGTTTCAGATCATGTACCATGAGCATATTTAAAAACGTCACTTCTACCCTGTTGGATTTTTATAATCTAACTTTTGAATGTTTTTTAACTATTTTGAATTTCACGCGGAAGATAGCAGATGTAAAATTTCAAAATTCTCCTAAACAAAAATTCTCGCAAACGAGGAGGCCTTCTCGCAAACAAGCAGGCGAAGGCCTCCTCTGATGTCTTAAAGCTCAGGCCCCACCAGTAAAACAAGATTCAAGCAAACTCATGGCCACTTACTATATGGAACTATTAAAAAAATGACAATCAAAAGATAATACTAATAGGCAATCAATTGATTATTTCGTTTTGTAAACAGTGAGAACGCGTCTCCTGATGGCCACCGAAGTACAGTATTAGTACACAATGTAGACAGCTGGGATGGTCAAATTCCTGGAATCTTTTGTCTTGAACCTCCACAGCATCATTGATAGATGGGAACCAACCGGGCTTGAATTTGTCTACCATTTCCTCTTTGGGGAGTCAGCCAGTCTGCATAGAGTTTGACCGTGAATGCATCTGACAGCCAACACTGCAATGTGTATTTTATTCTCTTATTTTACAAAGTCAGCCCTTTTAAATAATTTATTTTAAGTAGTTTGAATTTCACCGTAACGCAACTAAGACTTGATTTTTACAGGTCAAGACAAATATAATGTGGTGTCCGCATTAAGCAGGCTAAACACTGAACACACAAATATATTGCATTGACCTGTGTATCCTATAATATCTTTATATTTGTACATGTCCAATGCATCTATGTTTGATTGATTGTATACTTTTATTTCATATTAGTTTCAATATTTTTATAGTATAAGTTTAAGATATCTTACTATATTAATTTATTATTTTATATAATTTTATTGGTTTCGTATTTCTCAATATAAAAATTTAAAAGTAAATATTTTTAAATAAGGGTATATTTTATTAATTTAGAAATGTTCAGTCGAAAAAAGTTAGACCTTCATGACCATATTCATATCATTGATTTTTAAAAGTGTTAAGATTTGTCTTCAATCTCCTTGTCCATGCAGCAGTTTAATCACTATAGTTTCAGTCAAATTTGACCCAATACGTAAATAGTGGTTGGCATTGGGCTCATGCGGGGGCAGAACTTGTGACCAATGTACGCTCCAGCTCAGAGCTCCTTCACAAAGTTGACTTTGTTAAACAAGGGAGTTTAAATGCACACATGACACTGGATAGACATTGTGCTTGCAGAATTATCGATCAATCTTTATCATCGTTGTTTAACATATGATTCTGCAATTTAATCAAGAGCCCGCAAAACTAATGGAAATACTTGATCTAAACACTGTTTTGCAGGCCTGGACTGAATGGCAATGATCATCAAATGAGATTGATATGTAGGCTAGATGCAATTAATTGAGAGCCCTTCCATCAAGAAGTTGACACAAGCTTTGTAGGACCCACCTGAACCCACGAGAGACCTATGGTAAGGAGAGATGAAAAGGGGTGAGGTGGATTATTGCCTTCTATAGTTTTAAAACCACCGAATATCAGTCTCGTGTGATTGTGAATATTATTTTATATGGTTTATAAATTCTACACTGGTGGACCAAGTTCAAATCATGGTTAAAGGACTCTCCAAGTTAACTCTTGACTCTCCCGAGTCATTTCATTTTGCGACAAAACCAAATAAAAAATAGAGAAGATTCTCATTTTAATAAATTGTTTGCATCTTGAACCATTTAATGGACAGATTTAATTTTAAAAAATTATGATTTATTTATAAGTAATTATGCATGAAGTTGTGAGTTAATAATTTAAAAATGATGACTAGAATATAACTTGAAACTTATATTTTATCTTCTAGATTTGATATTTTGACTAACAAATTGTGTAATATTCAATATTTCTTCTTTTATTTTCTTTATTGTACTTTTCTTGCGTATAAAGATTTGTTAATTTGAATTGATTATCATAAATGCATGTAAATAAATATATTTTTATATTTTATAAGCAATTAACTCATTTTTAAATATTAAAAAAAAAAAAACATGACTCTCTTCATGTTGACTCTATCCAAGTTAATTTTTATGTATTGGACAAGTCAAGTCCGAGTCACGAGTTTTCCGACGTTGGTTTATATGGCCAAAGACACTTTTGAGAATGACAGCACCATCGAGTAATCTGGACACGGGGAAAAGATTATTGTGCTTTTAGAGGTCTCCTTTCTCTCTATTAAGACGTAGGAGCAAATGAAAGTATATCAGGAAAACCCCATGATTGTTGCAGTGACCGGGTTCTTGATTAACTTGAAGCCATTGGAAGTTGGCACATGTTACATATGGGATTTTCAATTTGGGCCATATAGGGCCCTGCCACCTCGAATCAGGTTGCCTCTTTACAGCTCGGCCAAAAGATCATATACAATTCCTTTTGTTCAGCTTTGGGGGAAGTCGAAAGAGAGGTCCAACACTGTTCAACTTTTAATGGATGGACACTGTTTTCATCAACTCAACTATGGGGAGGAGGGGGAATAGTATAACTCGTTTAGCGACAATTGCATCAATGACACAATATTGGGAGCTGCATCATCAGAGTCTATATAGACCTGGTAAATGGGACCACAGGTTACTGGGAAATGATTTCCATCACAGTAAAATGTCATAAGCTCTATAGACCTGTTTAACATGTAAAACCTACTATGCCAAAGTTGGGTGGGACCGTGAAAGATTCCAGAGGCCTTGTATTTCTTGTTGAGCGAAAGGGGGTACTCGCATGGATAGAATGGTAGGTCAGGTAACGCGAATGAGAAGAACAATCATGATAAAGACGCAAGTCACGATGAAGACTAAAAGCATTGTGAGGCATGTGGTCTTGGTACTCTCCGAATATATCTCCTTGGCTCGTTCATTGGCACGGCCAGTGCTTGCGAGGCTATGTTCCACTGCCCTCTCAGTAGAATCGAGTACCTGCACAAACAGTAATCAAAAGATTATTCACTCCTACTGAAGAATAAGTCTGTAGGGATGGGATGAGACGAGGACAGTGATAGAAGGTGTGCCTCCTTAAGTGGCATGAATTTTCACTCCATTTGAATGTCCAGTTTTAGTTGTCCGAAGAACCATCTAAATGCTAGTGTTCTGTCCTATTTATGATTTCTTTGCTTTCAACATAATTGAAAACTTAGGGCACGTTTGGAATTGTGCTCTTCGGATGGGAACACGTTCCCACAAGACAAGTGGGGATCCTATTTGGTAAATATTAGTTACTGTTTCAAAATATTATTTACTGTTTCAATGCCAAAAAACTATAATCTTCGAAATTTGCAGTAATCTCTCATATATTCTGGAAATACGGTTTATGTGTAACTACAATCAATAAGATTAATTATATTCTCTTGAAAACTATTGTATGAGACGAATGTATGAATATTCTTAATTATCTTTTTAAAATTTGAGATAAATTCATGAATATTTATTATAGATTTGAATTAATTGTACTGCCAAACATGAGTATTTCAAATTTCTTTCCTAAAACAAGATCATTATGGTGCTACTAAACAAGTTCTGTACAGCATATTCTCAGCAGAACAGATTAACATGATATTTCTAAACAAGTTTTGCACGGAATAGCCTCAACACAACCCAGCCTCAACACAGAACCGGGAACAACACTGGAATGATGCCAAACAGCCCTTAGGGTCCTTTGGATCGTCACAAACCATGTGTTTAAGTAACTCGGTTTACCTATGACAGTTCATGCTCAGTTCACAACATAAGGTCCTAGCGGATCTTCGTGAGCTAGGTGGAAAAAACTTGTGTATGTGGAAATGAGGGTTATCACTCTTGGATAACCTGAGTTGCACGAGTCACAGTTGTTTTGTTCATTTTCCATCATCAACATCATATCCTCAGACTTATCCCATCTATCCTATGGTGGCTTTAAGCATTGTACCACTAGAAAGATAAAAAAAAAATTAAAACAGAGGAAAAGATTGTCCAAAATTCTTCGGACTATAATAGTAGAGTGAGGTCTATGGGAAGATTAAAAGTCAGAATGACTCAATCGACCCACACTAATCTAACTTGATAACAGGTACAAATACAAAAATACCCCTATACATCACAATTATATAAATACCCCATATATAAACTATATCCGGATTCACCATATGTTAAAGTAACTTTATAGAAACATAAGCTGATAACAATTTCATGAAAGAAAGCATGACTTAAAAACTGAAAGGTGGCTCTTACCTTCTCAGTGTCTTGCAGAGATTTGTTCATTACGAGACTACTCTCCTTAAGTTGTTGTGCCAACACAACCATTTCATCTGTCAAATCCTCTTGCAATTTTCTGTCAAAAACAAGAATAAGAAATTATGAAATCAAAGCCAGCTAAAAAAAAAAAAAAATCCTTTCACAGTGTAAGGGCCTTAATTAGATCTGGAAATGACTAGGAAAATTTAGTGCGCAAAAGAGAAGGGGAAAAAACCTTGTGAATAAAGTTCTCACAAGATGCAAACCTAATAATGTTATCCTTAATAAAGTTCTCTTTTCTTTTCTTTTCTTTTTTTTTCTTTAAGAAAGGTAAAGTTGTCTTTTCTAAGAGAACCAATTTCCACAAATAAGTTTATCTTTAATAATGTAAGCTGGAAAACAATTCAAAGTGAACATCATAAGATCAGAGATAGTTGGGCCCAACATAATAAAAACAGGATAGTGTTAATCCAATAATCTAGAATAAGAAGAAGTAGGCACCACACTAGTTATGGTTTAACAGTACAACAAACCGTGGTACTATTGCCTGTATATAATAACATAGAAGTGTCCCACACCAGCAAACAAGAAGAAAGGTCAGCATATTCAACACTAAAACTTAGCAATCAAAGTCATCCTGAGCTAAACATGATCTTGTGGAAAGCTACCTATGCTTTTCAATGTGTGCTTGTGTTGCGGCATCCAGTTTAATGGATGCAGAACCATCATTTTCTGCAATCTCATGTGTTCTGTCTTCAACTTTATGAGGACTGCATAGATGAAAAGCCAAGCCATTTTATTGATAACCAGTAGAAAGATAAAAACAGAAACCGGATAATGATATATATGATCCAACAAGTACAAGAAACAGCAGCATCACTTACACAGATCTCCGCCGTAGTCCTCGAGAAGGAGATAAATGAGCACCAACTTCCTCTGTTATTGAAGGGCCTTGCTCAACTTCGGGTTCATTAGCAGTCTCCAAGGACACTTGGATGGCAGACTGCCAATGATACAATTAAAGACCAGACCAATCCAGTAACAATTAGAATGAGTTCCCGTCTTAAAAAAGGAGTGAGGCGTCAACAATGATGGTGAGATGATGTCATTAAAACTAGAAATATTTTTCACTGTATTTATCTTGATGAAAATACCATTCAAGGAGATATCTCGGTTGAAAAAAATAAAATAAAAATGTAACATCATACAAACTAAACTCTGCATGGTGCCCATTTATTTTATCTTATCAGGAGCACCCCACTCAAGTTGGCCAAATTGCACAATTGTCCAGAGCCAAAACAGATCATCAGGTGGGTGCCATGGGTACCTCCGACAATTTAAGCAGAGTGGGAAAACCTTCTTGGTAGCCAACAATCATAAAGGGCATTAAAAAAGGTCATCATTGGGTGAAAAAAACGTTCACACTCATCAGATGTGTGCAATCCATATGTGATTTACAGGTGAATGGTCTCTTTGCAACAGGCCCTAATGAATAACCGAATGCCACAATTAATCTGAGCCACAGTAAATAACTTCACCAAAGAGCATTGCGCATGTTCAATTCTCTCATTAAATCCAGTAGAGAACCAACAAAGATATGGGATAGTACAGGACTCAATTATGTTAATTTTCTTTTTAACACTATTTAAGTAGTCTCAAGACTCTCAACTACATGACCCACGGATAAGGAATCAGTAGCCTCCCATCCATAATCCCTACCCCACTCAATCGAGATAGCTCTTCTTTTTTCTTTTTCTTTTTTCTTTTTTTAAACTGTAAAATAATTTTATTTCAATAAAACAAAACTCCAACAAAAGGCAACCACCAAAAAGACAGCCCTCTGGACGAAAAAGCCAACACAAAAACAAAATTTGAAAAAAAAATCCCTTGCACATCCAAGCAACCAATTTCCTACTCCCAGAGTCGCTAACAAAAAGGTCAATGTTACACAACATGCAATGCCCCATTCTCTCACCTCCATGGGATGACCATAATTCATCAAACAATAGAGATTAATGAGATTCTATTTCCTTCAACTTTTGATTCCATTTCAAGTTGACAGTGGCTCCAACAAAAAAAAAAAATTTGCTTAACAAAAAATTTCATATCATATTCATTTTTACCCAAAGGAACACCATCCATTTGACAACCTTCACCATCTGCTTTTCCATCCAGACTCTTGAGGTCCATCATTATTTAAACTGAACGATGATTATCCAGTCACTGTGAGACATTTTCCTCATCTCACTAATAGTTAGCCCAAGATGGACTGACACAATTATTCTCTTTAAAACTTGGCAGAGTATCATCCTCGCTTCAGAGTCATCAATCCCATGAACAAATTTCCTTACCATCCTCATGTTAGAGATAGAGTACACCCTACTATCCAGTGGCGGACCCAAAATTTTCATTTAAGGGGTGCGGGCCCTAATAGGTAGTTTAGTTTTGGGGGCAAACCAGGATTTTCAAGTAAATTTTGAAGGTAGACCCATGATTTTTAATGGATTTTTGGAAGTGGACCCATAATTTTAATATGGGTTTTGAAAGCGCACCGTAGTTTGAAGGGTGCGACCGCACCCACGTGGCTGCACTTGGGTCCGCCCATGCTACAATCAGTAACTTCATAGGTCTTCTCAAAGAAACGCAGATGCAGATTCAACAATTACTGGACCAGGAATCAATCAGCATTCGGAATCATTCCATCTTTAGACTGATCCTACATCACAAATAATTGCATCCGAGTCTGACATGGACATACGGTCATGGAGGTTATTGATAAATAAAGATCAAGATTCCTTCTTCCACCGTAATGACAAACATAGCTACATATGATAAATCCTCATGATGATGTTGATGAGAATCCAGATGATAAATTTAAGTCCTAGATAGCCAAGCGAGCATTTAATCTCAGACATGTTACACTCGATCCAGATGTTTAATGTATGCATCAACCACCGGGTCGTTCAAATGCTAACTAGTAAGTTTTGCAATGGCATAAAAAGTAGAAATCACGTCACATGTTCCACTTTTTTCAACTGAAACCTGTAAAAGGAACATTTCAAGTGTCAACTGAAACCAGTAAAAGGAACACTGCAAGTGTAACCAAAATGGTTGGTAATTTGGATCATTTGGAAGGAAAGAAATTCAAGATGTTTTAAAGGGATTGCAGAGGAAGATAGCATTTTGAAGGAAAGAATTAAATTCACAGTTGCCTCTTGGGTGTCATCTAACAGCTCCTTTAAAGGGTATTCAATAGACCAGATTGTTAGAAATTGGACAGAAGTGGCCTGCCTTTGATTAGTCTTCTGTCATCTCATCTGTGGTCTTGGTAGCTGATTTTGTTTTGGTTTGTTGTCGTTTTTTGTTTGGTTGTGTTCCTTGTGGTGTGGACAGTATAATACTCTTGTACCATTTTTTTCTCTTTTTTAATGAAAGTTACCATTCAAAAAAAAAAAAAAAAAGGGAACATTTCAAGTGTGGCTTAAGTGAATGGAGAGCCATTCTCATGATTATTTTAGAAGAAAAAAAATCTCGAATGCACTCAAAACTTTCTTAGCGGGAAAGTAAGATAATATATCAATAGGAATTAAGATACTATATCAATAGGAATTTAAAAAGAACCTTGACTGCTATTGTGTATATTGTTGAAAGTAGTAAATAAAACACGCACCGAATGAGCAGCTAGTTTGGCAGCAAGGGCTTCAATCTGCTCAGAATACTCATTCAGCTTCACTTTTGAAATTCTGTAGAATGAAACATGGTTGGTATCATGTCAATGAAGACAAACGTAACTCATGTAATATAATAAGATCTTCAAGAGCACACAAATGAACATTCAGATGCCCTTTTAAAAAACCAGTGTCGCGGTTAAGGTGTTGTCTGACACAGGTCCTGGTTTCAATGTATGTCAGGGCTGTTGCACTCGTAACAATCTTGCCACCATCAAAGCCTTAACTGATTTGTAAGTTGTAACCCAAAAAAAAATAAAAGAATGAACAATCATGTTTTAGTAACAATGAGAACAAATAGAAAATCTTCGAAGCTTCAACTGTGTAGTGGGTGGCAATAGAACATACAATAAGGCCATAAACAGCAGGCGGGTGGAGGTGCCTCCACATCATCATCGCCATCATCAAAGCCTTAATCTAATCTATCTGAGGCTGGATGAATTTTACTTCTCCATTGACGCAGCCCTGGATCCGCGATGGAAATATGAAACGAGTGTGCACAAACTCCACAATTGAATTTTCCAAATACTGGACAGATTCAAGTGAGGATCAACTCCACAAATTAGAATTGGCCGAATCAATCTTGGGACTCAAAACACAAAGCACTCTTCAGTCGAAGAGAAACATTCATAACCATAGGAAAACCCATAATAATCTTTATTGAATAGTTATAAAAAAAAAATCTTTATTGAATAATGATAAGCTATCTTTCTCAATGAGGGGATTACATATTTATAGGAAGGGTTGGGCATCCCCTTCTTTCCTAGTAGGATTCTACTTTCTAACAATAAAGGGAACTAAATTATTAAACCTCTGAAACAAACCAAATCATATTAAACTTCTAATATAAAGATTCCTAAATAAATCAAAACTCTCAAAAAAGACTCCTAATTAACCCAAACCTCTAATTAAATGGACATCCTATTGGGCCTGTGGACTGGGCCCAATGGACTGCCTGACCCATAGGTCTGGCCTGCATCATCCATCCATCCCGCCTTAGGGAAAAGCTCTCCATCATACCACAACCTAATACGTTGCTTCCTAAGCACTTTTGACGCAGGCCCTAGGGTTAGGGCTTGCATGTAAGTGCCGAAGCACATGTCCACAGACAGATCAACATGTCTCCGCAGAAACAATAACAAGGACGCACCTCAAGGATAAAACCCAAATTTTATTAATCAACTCTCTTTGAGAATTTCTTCTCTACAACGACATATAACTAAGAAGATAAAACTTGGTGACTAAGAAACCTAATCAAACTAGGAAAGTAACAAAAATCAACTTAGGAAATAAGAAATCTAATCCTAATTGCAACTTATTAATAAAATTAGAAACCTAATGGCACATAATTAGGAAAATAAAAACAAGTCCTAAATTATCTTGCACATGAGGTCATGGGTCCATTCTGCATCAACTTTCCCCTAGTTCCTTCCTACTGGCAACAGTTTATTCTTTGTACAGGGCCCAAAGCCAATCCAAGTACATGCTAACCCATATGAGGAAACTTCTATAAATCCCCTATCTGCCAAAAGACATTACTGGATGGGCACCGGCTACCTACATTGGTAGCAAACCAATATTCATACCTGCTTAGTTAAAAGATATGGATTAACTATCAGTTATATGTACCCGCTACAAAACCTGCTCCCTTGAACCCACAAGTGGAACATTGGATATCATGATATTATCACTGGTGCTTATAATAATTATTACAAAGTAATTAGTATCCACTACTGTAATAGGTACCTCATCAAGTCATGATTGAAGAAGCAAGGTATAGAATAATACCCATGTCCAGCCCATGAAGAGTAAGTACTTGCTACTCGAGGCATAAACTTCCCAACAATAAGAGATTATTTTTCTAAAAATAAAACCAAAGTAAAGATCATACTACATCCTATCTGAGAAAGTCAAGAAGTTGATTCAAGATAATAATTATTGCTTTTGGCAGTATTAACTGCATCGCCACTTGAGACATTTTTCTCACATTTATGGAACTTATGGAAGTGGGAAAAAACTCAAAAGAAGTTTTATGGTCACAAAATGGCAAGAAGCCCGTTCCCAAGATCATTGGGAAATTTTCCTTCGCTTCAATGTAAGAGCCAAAGGCACCCTTGTGTGATCCAAAAAGTCAATATAGAAGCGGGTGGTAGCAACTTCCTCCAGTGAACTCTAAGAAGCAGAAGACCTGGAAGGAAATAATTTAGCAGACCTTGGTAAGCCCTCAGGTGTTTTCTCTTCTGCCAGATGTTCAAGCTGTTCACGCAAAGTAGCAACATACTGCACCATTGAATAACAATAGTTAGATCAATAATATAAAGTACTCCAGTCTCCATTACAGTATGCAATGACCATTGACCTTCATGTATTAAAATCTTTGTAAAAGGGCACTCCGTCTCAAAACAACAAAAAAGAAAGACGTCAATATGTGTGCCTTTATTAGCTAATTCGTCTTTTATTCACATATTTCAGCAGTACACTTTTCCATAATTCAAATGTGCAACAATTCTTCCATCTAGAAAAAACTTGCCTAAGTTTCTCACACTAAAGTTGTATATAAGATTTCTTTTTTTTTTTTTTTTTGTAGACCTCATTAGGGATATATTATGCCAGGCTTTCCACGGACCCAGATATTGATACATCAAATCAAACTAGGCCAGAAAAGTAAACATAAAAGACTTAAAGATTTAACTAAAAGAAGGGAATTCACATTGTCCAAATTTGAGAGTGCAGTATAGGGATGTCGACAACAGCAACTTCTTTGTAATTGAGGGCATGAACCATTGGCCAGGAAAAATTCTTAAAGATATAATAAAAAGAGGGGAATTCAAATTGTCCTGATTTGAGAATGCAAGTACAGGGAATGAGTTAATGCTTGTCAATAAGGATGTAGAATTGAGGGAGAAGGAGCATTAATTAAATGATAAGGATGACTATGTGATGCAGGCCCAATGGTAGGGCTTGCGTGGAGTGCCGAGGCACGTATCCGTAGACACTTCGAATAGTCTTCACGAATACTTCAAGATACAGGGAAGCACCGCTAGGGACAAACCCACAAATTTATTCAATAATCAAAGTCTGAGAAATAACTCAGTACAAAGCCATATAAATAATAGAGCAAACTTAAAGCCTAAGAAAATCCTAATATAATAATGGAAAGCTTCCTAATACTAATATAATTAGAAATCTACTAATAAAAGACTAGAATCATAATCTAACTTAGAAGGGGACCAATTGTGGGGGGCCCATACTGCATCATTCCCCCCAGGTTGAAAGAAGAGTTCGAGGACGAACTCTAGGTGTCTTCAAATTGCCTTTATAAATGTCATGAACATGAAGGACCTCTTTGGCAGCGGTGCGAGAATTCCGTTTTAGAGGTTCTGGCTTTTCAGGATGAAGAGTAACTTGTTGTCCACCATGCATGAATGTATGTGTTGTCGCGCATTCCATTAATTCCATTTTTGTCATACATCCAAGGACGACCCAATAAAATATCACCACTATCCATAGGAAGCACATCACACCAGACTGTATCCTCATAATCTGTACCAATGGCAAAAGTAACTTTGCAAGTATGTCGAACATGTGCTTGATCACCTTTCATCAGCCATTTAACAAAATAAGGTCGATAGTGTTTGTAAACTTTCAAGTGGAGGCGATCAACAAGGGACTGAGAGATGAGATTTTCGCAACTTCCACTATCAACAACAACAACTGTGCAATGCTGCCCATGAACGGTACCCGTGGAATAAAAGATATTTTTTCGCAACCATTTCTTCTCAACAGTGGATATAGACTCTTGTTGCACCAAGAGAAGTGCACCATCTGTGTCAGCTGCTATTTCCTCCACTTCATCGGATTCGTCACTTTTAGGATCATCCGTTGTTTCCGGTTCTTCTTGTGTACCTTCTATTAAAGTTTTTTTTTTTTTTTTTTTGGACATTCAAACGTACAGTGACCTTTTTGCTTACAATGAAAACATGTGAATTTGTTCTGATCTTCAGACTTGGAGGAAAACTTTTCTGAGGAATTGGCACTTGGATTGAAGTCTGGCTTTGCGGGGGTCTTTTGTGCAAGCCATTTAGACACACTAAACTTTCGGGCTTGATAATTAGCAATGTCTTCAGCTTTAATGGCATGTTGGATGATCTCATCAACATTATCAAAATTCTTGAATGTAAGGATATGTTGTATGTCAATGCGCAGCCCATGAAAATATCGATCAACCAACACATCATCCTCATTCAAGCCACAACGAGCTTGCATGGTTAGGAACTCCTCAGAATATTCAATAACAATTTTGGAACCTTGTTTCAAACCTTGAAATCTTGAACGAAGATCTCTTGAATAATTCACTGGGAGGAATTTTTGCTTCAACAAATTCTTCATCTCGATCCATGTGTCAACAGGGTCAACGTTTTGATTTCTTCTTTTCTTTTGCAACTCGGCCCACCAGATTACAGCATAATTGCGAAATCGAGTTGCCACCAGTGTAATCTTATGACCATCCGTCATTGGCTTGTGTGTAAAAATATTTTCAACACACACTAACCAATCCATGAATTCATCTGGTTTCAATTTTCCATCATATTCGGGAATCACGAGTTTAATACCCAAATCACGATCAACATTGACGGCATGTGGATCTCGGTGATTCCGATTATGTCCTCCATTATCTCTATGGTCATCCTCTCGCCGATTATTTTCCAAATTGGTTAATCGGGCTTCAATCCGTACAAGAGTCTCTTGCATTTGAACCATCATTACGGATAGTTGATTAACAGTTTTCGATAATTCCGCAACGGTTCCCCTCAAATAATCATCATTATTGGAGGAAGACTCCACCTCTACATGCTTCTTGGGAGGCATTTTCTTAATAAAAATTTAAAATATTTGGCTGACCTGATGAGTAGATTTGGATAATTGAAAATGAACGGTTGAGGACCGGAAGGAACTTGGGCCCACTTGAGGATGAGAATATTTGTCTGCAGATATATGTGTTTTTTTTTTTCACAGATGCAGGCCCTTGGGTCAAACTCAACCCAACTGGAGTCACGTGGTCGCTCCTCGGGTTCGATGCAATCCAAGAGAAGAAAAGGTAATTTGGCTGCCTTTTCTCTCTTTCTCAACTACACGAAGATGTCACGAAGGGTGGTGCAGGCGCTAGCAACGGCGATGGCAGTCAAGCGGCGATGGCGACAGCAGGCGAGCGGGCGACGGCGGCGAGTGGACAACTGTGGTGCAAGGTACATGTCGCTTCCTCTTCCTTGTCTGCTTCTTCTCTGCTTCTTCTTTTTCTTTTTCTTCTCTGGTTTGGGGTTTTTGGGTGTTTCGGAGAATGGGAGAGGGGTTCTGTAGGTGCGATCTGGGTTGCAGTCAGGTGTCTAGGTGTTGAGATAATGGTGGAGGTTCGGGTCTGGTGCGCTAACAGGGAAGTTGGTGGGATTTGGACAGTGAGTCTGGGGTAGGGGTTTCAGATAGCGGGTGGTTTCGACAGGGTTTTGTAAGGAAAAATTTTTTTTTTTTTTCTAATGTGGTGAAACGAAAAGGAGATGGGGTTCGGCTGCTTTCAGAAAGTGGGGTTCAGATGGGTCAAGGATCTCGATAGTGGGATAGAGGATTTGGGTTCTAGGATTTGGTTTGGGAGTGGCAGCGGAGGGATTGGAGATGGGGAGACGAGAATGGGCTCAATTTGGAATTGACAGTGAAGGGATTCCGCAAGGAAGGGGCGATGATGGTACGAGGATGGAACGGAGGAGTTGCTCTGATCGGTGACCGGAGCGACATGGATCTTCGCTCTGATACCAAACTGATGCAGGCCCAATGGTAGGGCTTGCATGGAGTGCCAAGGCACGTGTCCGTAGACACTTCGAATAGTCTTCACAAAGACTTCAAGATATGAGGAAGCACCTCTAGGGACGACAAACCCACAATTTCATTCAATAATCAAAGTCTAAGAAATAACTCAATACAAAGCCATATAAATAATAGAGCAAACTTAAAGCCTAAGAAAATCCTAATCTAATAATGGAAAGCTTCCTACTAATATAATTAGAAATCTACTAATAAAAGACTAGAATCATAATCTAACTTAAAAGGGGACCAATTGTGGGGGGTCCATACTGCATCACTATGGTACATATTGAAGGATCATAGATTCATAGTCTTTTTCAGTCCGCAAAGCCTGGTCATTATAATAATGTTTTCACATTGTATCACCTTGATACTTCAAACATGATGAACCTCTATGGCCTAATTTGTCTAAAAAGCTTAAAGAAAGTACCCTTGCACCTGCCCCCCATGAAATGGTACTTTAAATCACTGCTAAAATGCAAACCAGTAATCTCATGACCTTCTTTGCAGAGACATAGAGAAGAGGAAAGAATTTTCTAGTGGCAACCTAGAGGTGGGACATTTTCATAAGATGGGTCCACGTTTCTAAAGAATAGAAAAGGTAACCTATGAGTCAGTCACAGCCAAATCGGATTATCGTGTCTTCCATGGGGAACTTACTTGTTCCATCTTACTAACTTACCCTCAGCTTCAAAGAAATGTTTGAAATAAAAGGCTCGCAGGACACTTTTTATTGTCAAATGTGACAGAAATTAGGTTCTGATTTTTCCATTGTAACCGAAAAACACTGAACCAGCAGAAAAATGATTCCAAATGCTCTAAATATCCCGGTAATTCAGAAAAATGCCAACAGAAGATTTTTTCAAACATAGATATACTAAGTATAAAAATACAGCACACCAAAATGATGTAGCAACCAAAATTTCAGCAAAGCACATGAAGGTTTAAGGGTTTGTTTTTACTCCATATTTTTTATGTTGGATCCAGGGGAATTTTTTATGGAATGGCAATAGTGAAGTAGAAAGATGCAGTTGACGAAGTGGAGAGAGGTGATTAAACCGAAACTTGCTGGGGCTTGGCTTGGGGAATTTGGAACTAAAAGTTGGCCTTAGCTAGCTAAATGATGGTTGAGGTATGGGGAAGAAAAGGTGGCACATAATCTCATGAGAAAAAATCAGCCGATCTCAAAACCCAATAATTCATATTAGACTGAATTGAAAATTCATTCGACCAGAAGGGAGAGTCAAACTAACCTATAGGGTACCAAATATCCTACAAAACTTCAAATATTCTTCATATATCTTCCTTTAGCTCAAACATTCTTTGGTATAGAGTAAGCCCCACAAAAGATCTTAAGACTTGGCACCAACAATGAGCAAAGGAACAATTCTTCAAGATCTCAAACTCGGTCCTTGATGCTGTATAAAAAATAAAAATAAAAATAAAAATAAAAAAACAACTTGCGTAGAAAGTTCTGTGTTTGTGTGAGGGAGACTTTGGGCTTTTGCTGCATTTGGGTAAGCTTAGTTGTCACACCCATAGTTCTCAGAGCTCCACTAAGGGAGAATGGAGTTGCACCACACCAAAATAAAAGAGGAAACTCTCACTGAGATTCAAAATATTTGTCACGTGTCACAGGAATACAATATATAGACTTTCTTAGTTTATGCCAGATGATGAGATTTCGTATCCATTTACAATATGATTCATCCACCTAATCCTAGACTTACTGAGTATAGAAGAATAATAGAATGACTCACTCAACCAATGCACTATGTAAGTTAAACAAAACTAAAGACGCATTAACAAGTAGAGAAATTTTTCGTAACAAACGTGAACTCTTAACAAGGAAGAAATGACCAAACAACTCAACTTGAATGGGTTCGATGCAAGAGGCACAATCAAAAACCCTCTTTGAAGTTCAACTATATGCAGGACCCATTGATCTTGTTGGAGGGCCATTTACTGGATTCTCCATGACTCTCTCTCAAAATACATCAGGTACATATCAAGCACTATTTAAAACTGCATGGAATTAGATAGTGAGAAAAGACAAGTGAGATTGTGGAGTTATAGGTGAAATGGATTCAAATAACCGACGAAGCTGACCTCAGATAGAAGGGATAAGTCTTGACAATCATCATACAAGAATAATTTCTGTTTATGCTTTCATCCTTGGTGGATGATAACTGTTTTGAAATAGAATTTTTTTTCATGTTCGATGAAGCTGACCTCAGATAGAAGGGATAAGTCTTGACAATCATCATACAAGAATAATTTCTGATTATGCTTTCATCCTTGGTGGATGATAACTGTTTTGAAATAGAATTTTTTTTCATGTTCGATGAGTGATATTCACACTAATCTCTGATATGTGGGGTTGACCAGGAATGCCTAAATTGTAAATACTAATCCTCAAATGATTGATGAATTGAAATGAGAGAGAATTCAAAACATGGTCACTGGTCTCTACAATTAAGTTAATATGTGCAATCTGATAGCTCTAAATGATAATTGGCAAGTAGGGATTATTTACATGTATGAGTTTTGTCTGATTTTGCTGCTGTGGAGCGGTAGTAAGTAATCTCCTTAAGTTCACTTCAGTCTTGCTGAGTCCCATGATCAAACCTATCAACATAATACAGATGAACAAAAGATGAGTATATTCAGTATCTGTCTCAAGTTAAAAGGCATGTCAGCAGAAATGCTTGTTTTCCTAAAACGTTCTTCTTTGGGTTGGGAAAAGATGGAAAAAATGGTATCCCATCCCATCTAAATTGGACATATCATTCCTGCGCAATCTCAAATGCACGACATACGAAAAATCATTCTACTGCCAAATTATTCATCTTACAAAACTGATTAGGATATGCGATATTCAAATGCAGATTAGAACTATCAGCAATGACACAAAGGCATGGAATCCGCAGGCGGCAGATAAACCCTAATTTAAATTGTGTGTGATCCCACCTTTTTGTTTGATCTAATCAGCGCGCCGATCACAGACCTCCCTGTGTAAAGCGTGGAGATGCTAGATCGCAATCGCATGTGCAGTCTCTGGTTTTCGGCAGGAGAAGTAGAGATTTTGGACGCGAGAGGAGCCGAGGCGAGTTTCCCCGATCTGCATCTTCAATAGAGTGAGGTGGCATGTTTGTGGGGCCCACATACCCCACTAAATGAACGGCAAAACGCAAATGTTTGAGTCCGGATGCAAATGTTGGAGTCCAGATTATCGAAGGATTTTCTATGGTGATCTTGAGTGGACCAATCACGGTACACCACATCAATGCCCGTTGAAAATTGAGATGATCCCATTCCAAATGTTATCTCCAACAACTTGCTAGTATAGCCCAGCAATATGGGCCCACTTGGTCCCACCTTTAATCTAAGCAGCCCCTTTAATAGTCTTTTTATCTCATAAGTTTACGCGCACCCAACCTTCACTCTTTAGATTGAATCTCATGAGCATCTACAGGTTGAGACTCTTAAATCAACAGATAGGATAATACGGTGAGACCGATTTTTTTTTCTGTCCTTGCTCACGATGGCCCTCTTCCCAATTGATTTTGATAAACTTGAATGAGACAATCGGAAACTCTGACATAGAGAACACCAGAGTTGAATGAGTGGAAATTGAGACCAACACCCTTGTTGTTTTATGGGATGTTCCCAACTTTTACTCTAGTATAGGAGTAGTCTCACCCTAAAATTGATTATATGATGAATACCTGAGTTGAATGGGTGGATCTCTACTTTGGGGCCCACCAAATGTGAGCCATTCGAAAGGAACACCCTTTATGAGATGTCTTCAAATTTTACTCCAATAAAAATAAACCCACTGTAAGATTGACCGTGTGACGAATTATGTGATCAATAAACACTTTTCCATTTCAATATAATGTATTTGTCTGCCCGGTTAATTTATGGGGTTTTAATTTAGACGATCACCTAACACTGTGTCGGTAGGCTTTACATGAGCACTGACCAAATTCCTCTGCAGTTATTAAGCCCAAAGCTAAAGAGAAGGTCTGCCAGGTCCACATTACGCTCCTGAAAGTCAAATCCAGGTTCAAGTGCTCAACCCAATTTCACACTACTTCGTATAGATATAGAGATCAAGGCAGAGTGACACCCTGTTTCAGTACTAGATTGGGCTCCAATAACACAGCTGTAAACAAGGGCTCCGGGTCCCTCAAACTCGTGAAATGAATGTGCTGGTTTGAAAGGGCTCCTTTCTTGTCATCCATTGTAATAGTGATGAGGTCTCCGCTGAGCTATCGGTTTGATGACCGTACTACACACATCCTGCAGCGGGAATAGATGCACTTGACTTAAGTGGGTCAACCCAGGAGCCCATTATTAGACCAAGGCCCACATCAATAAACCTAGGATTGGAAACAGGTATCCAATTATCCGTGCCTATTTTGGGATCTGGGAGACTTTTGGATTTGGATCCATGCATATGGGATCTGAAACATTTGAATCTGAAGTAGGGTCCCTGTATATTCCAACGTGAGGACCCAGATCCAGGACGATTCAATTCACATATCACGATACGTATAGGTTTTAAGGGCCTACCTGTCTTTAAAGTAACCCTGAACAATAATTTCTCTTCTTCACAACCAGAAAATAAAATGAGGCTAAGTTCATGAGTTGGGCGGCGGAGATATTGATCAGATGAAATGCCCATGTCATTAACAACCAACAGACGTTCCCTTTACCAGTCAGTTACATAATATTAAATCAGGTTGAAAGGCTGAAACTGAAGGCAGAAATGGCTGTTGCATGCATGCATCTTCAGTTATGGCAGTAGCAGTATTAAAGAACTTGGAATGCAAATCAAATGTCCAGGTCTTGCATTAATAAAGGTCTAGGCCCACGCTCCTATAATTGAGTCCACGGCCCTGCTTGTTGCAAGCACAATCAGTTCCACATCCCTTTCTTTTACCTCTTTTATCCAACTTCCACTGCCGAAAGTTCTTTAGCGAGAGAAGAAACCTGCATTCTTATCATTTACATAAACAATCAAAATCCTCTATATCAAAGAATATATATATATATATATTAGTTAATCTTTTTGTTTCTTTCAGATAAAATACGTCAGCACGATAGAGTAATATAAGAAAAATCATAACAATTTGCGCCGGGTTCCTCCAAAAGGATCGACTCCCAGGCATGTTTTTCTAAGATTTCAACTCCGCTCAATTTGAGTGTGTTGGGGTGACTTCAATACTTCAGATTCGTGAGAATACAGCAGAGATTGCGAATCGCCTATGAAAGATTTTCTCAGACAAAGCCACCACCCACCGTCAATGTTGGGACAGTACTGTCATGAGGACACTATTAAGGATTTATTTAAAAAACTATATTCCCATATAGATCCAAACTCTCCAATTCAAGAAATTTGGATAGTGTCGGTATGAAACCTGTTTTGTACTTTTGCTACCAGTTTGGATCGTGATCCAGAATGGAAGTTTCAGTGGACCCAATCCATGTGTGTTTTGTCTGGAGGATCTTTCATCTATAAGACTATAACCGACTATATCTGTGTTTTGAAAATAATAATGTAAGACTCTATAAATACTGAATGATAATGACATTTTAACCACTCTACTGAGACTCTATAAATTCTGAATGATAATGACATTTTAACCACTCTACTTGTATATGTAAACGTTTATTTTGTGGCGAATACAATTGTGTTTTGAGTAGTGTTAGGCACAGTAGTATTACACACATGCCTAAAAGTGGATGCATAATTATGATACCATGATACTTGTAAAAGTCTAATGTATCTGTATCAGGCGGATACGGCACTTGCGTTGGCATCTAATACTGCACTGATAGTTTTAGGGAACTAATTTAACATATCCCACTTATAAAATTCTTTATTTCATATAGTTTTTCTAATATTTTTACTTCCAACTATAAGAAATGCTAAAAAGGGGGACAAAAACAATGATAATTTCATTTATTCAAAAGTAATCCAAAGAAAAATCAAGAGACCCATATCCATATCCATATCCTAATTTTTTCAAAGTAAGGAGTCGTATCGACGATCTTCGTATCCATATGTGAATCTAGGCATCATAGATGCATAAGTCTTCTAGTTAAAGTATCATTCTTTCTTGTCTTATATGTGTGTTCTAAACTGGTCATTTGATTTTTAGTTGATCCCCGATTTAGTGATTTTTGGTAATTCACTCTTACCTTACTTCAGATAATAACAACTCTATTTGTTGGTCGTTGCTTAACTGATTAGAGACATAATCAGAATGGGGGGATGAATTCAAGCATTCTGTTAAGCAAAAAAGGGGAAAAAACTCATACCTTTCAATATAACCAATATCGGGAAGACTTCGATGGATTTCCTTTTCTTTATTTTCATTTTCATTGCTATTTTATTATGAAAATTTATGTGCTAAGAAAAGTAAGGTCTCAATCAAGATGATGATTATGATAACAATAGTAATGTAATCACAGTGATGTCAGTCATTCTAAGGGAATGCGATTCTACAATCAAATTAATCATAAATTTCCAAAAAACAATTAAATGAGCGACACAATGAGTTCTATGCCTGATCAATCTGCCTCAGACCATAATAAGAGCAAGCTTTGGCTCATCCCAAATACAATTAATACACTGATATTGATTGCCAACGCACTGATGGCTGTCATGATTAAGTTTACTTGACCACCAAGAGATCCATCCCTTGTTGGGGCAGATTATCACACCACAGTACCACTGTCCCAATCTTAAAAAAGACAAAAATGAAATACATTGATACTGTTTTGTATTACATTCAAAGTGAAGTGACCCTTGAGAAAGAAAGAGGTGCAGCATGCACCCGCAGTGTACTGGTTTAGATAAAATGCCCGCTCAGATCTGGGTGGGGCGAGGCGAACGAGATACACGAAGCACGTGACGGACGACCATGAAGCGGCCAGTCCCACACATCTCCCGCCAAATTCACATGCACGGTCTTTTGTGCCTAGTGGGCTCCACATCCTCTCTTTCCGCACTGAGATAAACAAGAGATTCGAGTCTGCATCCTCTTGCCGATGCGGGATCCTCTGCGGCCTTAACTTAGAAATGTTCAAAGTTAAAAAGGAGCGAAACCCTGCAATGGGGCTATCACGAGGATTTCTTTAAAATGATGTTTTAGGGTAGAATTGATTGCTTGATACGGCAAAAAGTAAATAACACAATTTTATGCTTATTCGTTATGAAATTAACAAGAGCAACAAAACTCCAATTGACGTAAAATTTAAAATACGTATCTATGCCTAGAGGGTGTTTATTTTGAATAGTTTAAAATTTAATTGGTGGGCTCTAATGTGGAGTTCCACTCTTCTGAACTAGAAATTTTTCTAGATTAGAAGATTCAAATGATCTAAACTTTACATTTCCGACTCACCAGTTCAAAAGCCGATGCAGCTAAAATCCTCAATGGGCCTCGTCTTTTGAAGATATGAATGGCTCAAGATGAATTCCGTTCCTCTTATTGATATCTTCAATTTTTGGTCAACGGTAGTTTGTTTCATTGTAAGATGTAGCATAAATCAAGTTCGCACAAAAACCTATGTTAATCACGGGTATGCATGAAGAGATAAAATTTTAGGTATATTAGAATGGGAAAAGATAGGAGTCCATAAATAGGAAAAGTATATTAGTGAAAAATGGAGGAAGAGTATGTCAGCGGTTGTAGAAACCGAAAATAACTTGCTAATAGTAGTAGAAGCCAAAAGAACACTTTTAGTCAAAATTAAAAAGTAAAGTCAAAATTAGAATCAAAACCTTCTCACTTAATCTATTATAATTGTAATCAATATATAAATATTATTAATTATATAATTGATTTTATGACAGGCCCAACTCCAATTACATTAAAATTAGTGAAAATCTGGTGGGGTTGATCATTTTTCGACGGTAGAGAATCCACTATGGACTTACACTCAACGTGGGTGGGAGAATGAGAGGAATTGAAAGGATTCCAGGGGATCCAGGGACTTGTGAGGTAGATATTATACACCCGTCGTGGGCCGGTGCGGCAGGCCCTGGGAAATGCCGTAGAGGCTCCTCTACCTCACAGCCACGTTGCATGGAACCTGGCTGTTTTCGTGGGCTTTATTTATGCTAGCCACTCAATGAATGATAGAGATGGTGGGACCCATGAAACTGACCATGTAGTGTTAAAGTGAGTAGGGAGCACTAGTAGCACAGCCTGCACCGTTCACTTTAAATAAGAAGGAAGCAAATATCATCTACTTCTAATTAGATTAAAATTTTAAGAACGCAAAAGATTTTCTTTTTTCTTTTTATTTTTTATTTTTTTTAGTGCGATGGGTGTATCAAAGCTACAGACTAGAAGAATCCATCCGAGCTCAAATAGAGCCGGATAAATCTCCCATAGTCTAATATAATTGTACAATTTCGAACCATCAATATCCGGAAAGAGAAACGGACCTGAACCAAATGAGCTGGCCCCGAAAAGGTTTAGAAGGCAAAAGAAACAAATTGCAGCATGGTGTACGTTTGCTACAATTGTTCTTCCTTTCCATTTCAAACAATGCATCTCTTAGTAATAATCTTATTAAAACCACCACCGACACATCCTCTGACACGTCCGGAGTTCAGATGAGACTGACTTCTCTCAATCCAGACTGCTCATAGTGGAGTGGTGGGTCAGGGTCAGGGTGTAACTTGTAATCAAAGGGACGTGTGTTTGTGTCTAGGAATTTTTTTTCTTAGTGAGATACTCAGGGGCACTTCCCCTACCCAAGTCCCTGTCCATTCAATCCAAAGTTTTTTTTTGCAACACATGATTAATTTTGATGTTTTGTCTTTCGTTTCTACGATCTTTATTTGTGTCTAATCAAACAGTTAAAAATTGTTCAATGAGATCAATGTTTTATAAGTAGCTAATCTACCCGTTTATCTTTTGTTTGGTGAGACTATCTGTGTCATATATATATAGATATATATTTGACTATCATTCCAATAATAAAAGAAGTAGGTTCAATATTAAAGAGTGGTAAGGAGTAATAATTCTCACTTGGCTGCAATCTTACATATGGTCACCTCTTTCTGCATGTGTGGGTTCCTTTCTCACTTGAGTGAGTTGTCATCCTGTGGAAATACCGGCTCTCACTTGAGTTACAAAGAAAAAAAACACCAACACTTACTCATAAGTTTGAATATTTTAAGGAACCTTTTATGTAAAGCTAGAACTCTACATTCCTCAAAGTTCTCACTTCATGATTTCACAAAGAATCAATTTAAACCTCCTATGAGAAATGATTTTTCCTAGATTAGAGTAAAGTTAATAATTTTTTACACTGTCCATATGAAAAAAAGTGTAAACAATTCATAACTTCCCCTATGTTCAGCTTTGCCTAAGCCTGTTCTGTTTGATTACATGCAATTTACTTTCACACCCAGTTCCAGTCAAGCCCATTGACTGAAAAAGGCTTCTACTCTTTAAGGTATTTTATTTTATTATACTATTATATTCATAAACCAAATCCCATGTTCTAGAGTGTGAAAAATGTACTCGAATGCTTCATTAATTCGTTAATCATGTTGATTATATATACAATTACTATGGAACATTGCATTTGACTTTTGCAATTGGTAAAGGACAAAAGGCAGTCATAAGAAACTACAAAAAAGAAAGTGAAAGTGTATGTATGAGTGAGAGAGAGGAGGGGGAGTATTTCCTGTTTTTTTTGGTTTTTTTTTTTTTTGTTTGTTGTGTGTGTGTGTGGAAGGATAGTGACTACAGGGTTTGGTTGCATTACTGTCATGGTACAATCTATCTCTATCACATGGATGATGGATCTAATCCTATCTAACATGGATTCTGTTAGTATTGCTGTGGGGTACGTCTGGGGTTATGCATGTGGCTACAGGCTGCATTCATCATAATTCTTTGAAGAAAATACAAGGGTCTACTTAAATATGGACATATGTCGATTTCTAATAACCACAGAATCTTAGGTATCATGGAAGTCACGTGGGTCCTGCCCGGGCCACGAATGATCAATTTAAGGCGTGTTTCTTTAGTGGAATTTTTGTTAGGAATTCACCATTTTTAAGAATTTCTGTACATGATGTGAAATGATGTACTCCTGAAATTTCTGAATTTCATGTTTTTTCACTAGCATTTCTGAATTCCAGCCACATGAAATGTCTCTTTTGACCTTTTGGAATCTAGGAATTCTACTCTCTTTGCATTTTGGTGAAATACCTGAGTGCTCAGGCCCAAAGGAACATCCAGAAACTCAACTATGTCTAGGAATTCAAGAATTCCTCATACAGAAATTTCGGAAATTCCAGCAATGAAACAGGCCCTAAGGTTCATTACCCACATGAGCCAACTCTCATCCAAGTTTTGTAAGCCCCTATGATCATCCGAACTTGGATAATTTGACAGCTAAAATTTGATTAATTTTGAAGCCTTCAAAAGTGTACCTCTAATTATGGTAATTATTCTCTAGTTTGTTTTGAGAGTGGATAAACCCTATGCATGATAAGTAAGAGGCCTGGATGATGATAAGGTTTGGACGTAAGCGAAGAAAATATGACATAGGAGCCCAATAAAATTATTTTGTTACTTAGCTTTAAATCCTAAAAGTTTAATAGCTATACATTCTATATTTTTTGTGAAAAAAAAGAAGAAAGAATTCAATGGTGGGATACTGTTAAGAACAGTGTAAATCTTCTGACTTATGCCAATTCGCTGAAGGAGGGAGGATAAAAGGATTGAATTGGATGAAAGTAGACTCTACAACTTATAAAAAGACGCCGGAGGAAAGGAGTGCTCTAAAAAAAGAGTGATTTGTAGAATTCCACTATTATCATATGCTGAGATTATGTCTTCGAGAAATTGCACCAAAGTAAAATGAGTAGAATTTTCAAATGTGTGTGTGAGAGAGAGAGAGAGAATGAGAATTATTCATTAAATATGTAAGGAAGTGATTGTGAGATATTTTTAATAGATGTGAGCCTGTCTTAATAGCTACAGCATGTGTGATGTGGTGAGGATCACATGTTACCCATGTGAGCTGCCGCTCAGTCTCATGCTCATGATGCATCTCAAGCACCCCACCTCCATCCAACCTAGCAATATGTTTAAGATGCTGTTCTAGTACAAGCTCAAAGTCTAAATCATATATGTGGAGTGAGAGCTATTATCCCACCTGCCATTCTCCAAATCCCCTGCCGTACAATAGGCCCATGAAATGATTTTGTCATCCATTAAGACGTTCTTCAATTAGGTAAACACCTATGCACATGCCCATAGACCAATAAAAGGATGGTCCGAAAATAACGTTGAGAATTGGTGGTCATTTAATAATAATAATAATTGAAGTGCGGGCTACGTAAATGACTTGAATTGGTAAAAATCACTATTTTTGTTCGATTCAAGTCAATTTATTTACGTAACACGCACTTCAGCCTAAATGGACATGGGATCAGATTTTACTCTTATTGGGGAAAATTTGCCGATAATAAGAAAAAGCTTTTGAGTTTTTGCATTTATTACGTTTTGGGCTATTTATCCTATACTTTTTCTCGCGAAAGACGGAAATTCTTGAATTGTTTTTGCTAAACTTTGAAGAAAATCACTTTTTGTGAATAGGGTAGAAATCAATTTTTCATGGCACCACACAAAAGGAATTTGTGGTAATGCAAAATTCTAAGCATGACAGACTGCAGTGGCAGACTCAGGATTTTCGTTTGAGTGGGGCCGATAATGGTCAATTGAAAAGGTCAATCATTTTTTTGCTAATTTTTTTTTCACATTAACAATAGAAAGAGAGAAAAACTAATGTATTTAAATGGATTAGCAGTTGGTCTTTTGTTTTCTTATGTTATATATCTACATATCTAATTTAAAGATAGAGTCAATTGCTTCAAAATCATTGCCAACTATCAATAATCTCCATTTATAGCATGAGTTAAAAACATAGTTTTAAACAAGTTTCTCTTTTTGTAAGGAACCCTACTATCAATGCAAAATTCATAAATAAGCATTTTCAATTCCTCAGGAAACTAGAAAACCCAAAAAAAAAAAAAAAAAAAGCAGATGATAAAACCTATAATAAAAAGAGACATCATTTAAGAAAAAAAGGTCAAGATCATATAAAGACATAGAAGAGCTGATAAGAGCATTCATCTTCCTTCTTCAGTCACAGAATGGAAATGAGTGCGTGGTCTTACTCTACCGTCAATATGAGAAGAAAATGTTATTTTTTTCTCTTCCACCAAAGAAAATGATCGACGTGGAGCGATTGGTTTACCTTTCGTGGGGCTTGGGCCAAGCCCTAATTCACTTTTTTTGTGATTTCTGGGTATGACCTGGGGCGGATGCACAGGGGTCCGCCCCTGTGACAGAGACACATCCAAAGATATGAGAATAAGTCAATAAGGTAGGGACTCCACTTCAATTTGAGGAGTCCTACAATATGATAATGCATTTAATCACGTGTTTCCGATTTTAGATATGGACCCCCACTGGAATTGCAACTTACAAGAGTCCATTGGCAGGCCTGCACCAAAGGATCCGGAGTGGATATTGAATGGAAACGGTTAAACTACTTGCACCAAATAACTCCCACTGAGACCTTCTCTCTCCCCAATAACCCATGCATGCATATGTAATTGCAGGGGATTTCTTTTCTCAATTTAGTATGAGTAGAAGAAAAGAGTTTTAGAGTAGGTAAAAGGTGACATGCCATTGTTGGCCCTTTTGTCTTTCTCAGCAAACACTCTTCACTCTACATATTAACAATCATCAGTTCTTCTTCTTCATCATCTTTCCTTTGTATACAAAGAGAAAGGAAAGAACTTTATAAAAAGCTAGCTCTAGTTCTCTCTTTCTGCATTTTGCATTTTCGGAGAAAACAAGATTACAAGGAAAACAGCAAAAATGAGTGTTATCCTCTGAAGAAGAAGAAGAAGAAGAGGACTGAGAGAGAAGATGAAGGTGAAGAGGTCTAGTTTGGAAGTGGAAGGAGAGGGAAGAGAGAGGAAAGATGGAGTCTTTGGAGGGACTGTTGTTGTTGGGGTGAAGTTGGATTCTCAAAGCCGGGAATTGCTGACATGGGCACTTGTGAAAGTGGCGGAGCCCGGAGATCAAGTTGTCGCTCTCCATGTTCTCCATAACTCCGGTTAGTTAGAATTTGGGTTGGTTTGTGGGTTCATGTTTCTTTCTCGGATTGTAATCTGACATTTGGGAATTTGGCAGAGGTTCTGGATCAGTATGGGAATTCCGCTCTTCTCTCTCTTGTTAAGGCGTTCGAGTCAGTGCTGGCAGTATATGAAGGATTCTGCAACTTGAAACAGGTTCCTTTAAATTTTTGAGTTTGTTGTGATTTTTGTGAATTTTCTTTTGGGTGTGCAAGTGTGCTTTGTTGGGTTGAGTTGGGATTTTGGGGGGTGGTTGTTTGGGCGGCAGTTGCATTTCGATGATCCCATTTCTGCAACTTTGTTGGATTGTGTTTTGTGCTTTGTGTCAGAGAAAGAGAGTTTTAAGTGTGTTTTTTTGGGTTGAATTTGCATTGGGGGTTACAGATTAGAATAGAAAAGAAATTGCTTTTGGGTTGTTGTTTGGAATTTGGATTGCATTTGCATTTCCACGATTCTGTTTCTGTAACTTCGTTGGATCACTGTTTTGGGTTTATTGTAATTTCTCTTATTTTTGGCTTGTTAGATGTGCTAATGTCTTTTGTGGGGTTGAATTGGCATTCAAGGTGGTCCTTGTTTGGGTTCCAATTTCCATTTCACATTGTTGAATTATTGTTAATAGATTGCTAGTTTTGTTGTAATTCCTCTGTTGTTGTTGTTGTTGCTGCTGCTGCTGTTATTGTTATAGTCATTATTTTCTTTTCGGTCGCCTGAGTGTGTTTTGTTGAATTGGCATTTGCGGTTGTTGTTTGGGTTGATATGCATTTCCATGATCAGTTTCTGCAACTTTCTTGGCTGTTGGATTGCATACTCGCATTAGCTTTGACCAATTTCTCACTCGTTCAACTATCAGATTGATCTCAAGCTCAAGATCTGTCGGGGCTCATCGGTCCGCAAGGTTCTAGCAAGGGAAGCAAAATCTTTCAGTGCCACTAAGGTCATCGTAGGGATCACAAGCAACACTCGCACCATTGGGTGAGTGTGTGATTTCACTGCAAAAAGTTTTTTTTTCCTTCCTTTTCTTTTGTTTTGACATTTGGGGTTCAATTCGACCTGAATATCAGGTCTACGACATCAATTGCCAAATACTGTGCAAAGAAACTCCCTCTCAATTGTTGTGTGCTGGCTGCTAGTAATGGGAAGATCATATTCCAGAGGGAAGCGAAAGAGCTCGCTTTTGCTTCGCCAGGTAACTTCACCCTGAGAATGGTTTCTCATGTCTTTTGTTACTAAATTCAGTTGAGTTGAAACTGAAACTGATCTTAGTATCTTCATTTTGTTTTGATTCTAAAAAGAATCGGGGAACAACAAAGAGAATTATCCACTGCCCGCCAAAATATTCAGTGCGCTCCACCGGACTTTGAGCAACAAGAATCCCAATATTCTCAGTTGCAGAGATTCAAAAAATCTGTTGACTGGTAAGGACAGAGATGGAAAGAACAGTAGCAATAGGGAGGGCCATTGCAAATCAGGTGCAGGTTCCTGTACAGAAGCCGCCTCTAACAGGCACTCTACACAATTGGCAGTGGACGGGTCATTGGCTTTGGTCCCTGTACAGACTATAGAGGCGGCCTCAAGCTCCATTTCCCTCTTGATGCGGGAATTGCCTGAATTGAGACCTGGTTGGCCTCTCCTTCGCCGGGCAGTCTTACCTGAAAGGCAACCTTCAGAAAGATCCACTGCTAAAAAGATCTCTGTTGTTCAATGGGCAATGCGGCTTCCTACCCGGCACTCTACAGCAGCAGTTCATCCAGATCACAAGACAATGAACCGGGCTGTTGCTAGTTTGGACGGGGCGAGTGGGGCAATAGTTCCTGTGGGAGATGTTGTCTCTCCCAAATCAGATGACATGGAGCTGAAAAACCTGCCAAAAGAATTTGAATTTCTCCATGAGATGTACTCATCTACATGCAGATTGTTCAGCTATCAGGAACTTCAGTCTGCAACATCCAATTTCTCAAAGGGTAGATTTATTTTTACTTCATTCCTCGACCTCCCCTTTTTTTTTTTTTTAAATTCTGGATCCAACAAATTTCCTGACCCTAGTTCACACTCCACCAGACAATATGATTGGGAAAGGAGGCAGTAGCCAAGTTTACAAAGGTCAGCTTCCCAATGGGAAAGAACTTGCAGTGAAAATCTTGAAGCCATCAGAAGACGCGGTGAAAGAGTTTGTTTCAGAAATTGAAATAATCACCACCTTACATCACAAGAACATCATCTCCCTGGTTGGATTTTGTTTCGACAAGAACAAACTTCTCTTGGTTTATGATTGTTTACCAAGAGGGAGCTTAGAAGAAAACCTTCATGGTAAACTCTAATTTAGAGATTAGTTTTCAGCTATTTTTCTGATTGCTTTGTTCTCATCTGATGTTTATTTTGATCAGGTGCAAAAGCTCAGACCATCCTTAGTTGGGACAAGAGATATAAGGCGGCTGTCGGCATAGCTGAGGCCTTAAATTATCTGCATAGTAGCAGCACTCAATCTGTGATCCATAGGGATGTAAAGTCATCCAACATCCTTCTTGCTGATGATTTCGAGCCACAGGTGACTCGCTTTTCAAACGAATGGTGGATGTTTCCATTTCTCAGTTTGAATGATACAAATAGATCTATTAATGTGTTTTGTGAGAATCCTCATAGCCTTGTTATTTGTTGTTCCAGCTATCTGATTTTGGACTTGCTACCTGGGCATCAGCATCTTCATCACACATAGCATGCACCGATGTTGCTGGGACTTTTGGGTTAGTATTTTCCTCAGTAAATTTCTCACATCTGATTTATAATGAGTAGAATCAATGTTAATCAACAAAAAGAAAGGGGAAAATTCTAACTCTATGAAATCCCTACTGGCAGGTACTTGGCCCCTGAATATTTCATGTATGGGAAGGTAAATGACAAGATCGATGTTTATGCATTTGGTGTTGTGCTCCTTGAACTTCTTTCAGGAAGGAAGCCCATCAGCAATGAGTATCCAAAGGGCCAAGAGAGCCTGGTCATGTGGGTAAGTTCTTATTTGATGTTCATCTTACTGATTTCTTGCCTAATTTACTTCTTGAACGCATCTCATTATGGAATCGGTTGACAGGCAAAGCCAATTCTACTTAGTGGGAAAGTTATGCAGCTATTGGATCCAAGGTTGGGTGACAAGTATGATAAGGATCAAGTGGAGAAAATTATTATGGTTGCTTCCCTCTGTATCAGACGCTCACCCAGAATGCGGCCTAGGATGAGCCTTGTAAGCTTTCTCATTCTGGTTTTAATTGTGTCTACGTGTAGAGACCCTGTGAGAATGGTTTAATCAAACATTGATTGTATCCTTCCCTCTAATGTAATCACCCATTTCTTCATTCCTGGGCAAAATGGAAAGCAAGATAGATTTATATCTACCCAACTTATGTTCATATCAGATCCTTTTTGTCACTGTCACTGTAGATCTCGAAGCTACTCCATGATGAGGCAATCAAGTGGGCCACTTTAGAAGCTGGTGCTTCAGAGGAGTTGGATGGGCTTGATGAAGAATCATATCCATCTTCTGATATCCAATCTCATCTCAATGTTGCTTTGCTTGACGTGGAAGATGATTCACTCTCTGTCAGCAGCACAGAGCCGAGTCTCAGTTACTTGACCTCCACTAAGTGCATGGAGGATTACCTGCAGGGGAGGTGGAGCCGTTCATCAAGCTTTGACTGACTGATCCACAGTGGGACATGTGTAACGGCGGCCCCTTTGTTTTGTATAGTTGTCTAGCTTTGCTTCGATTACACAGGTCTTGGATGAGAGGTTTGCGGAACCAGTGCCCTCCTCCTTGACTAGGCAATCTCCTGGTCCTATTTGGACTAGTTATAAGAATCTTCTTAGGTTCTCTTTAATTTTTCTAGTTGAGAAAGAAAGTTTCATATTTGAGAGTGGATTTGTATCTGAAAGGATGCTATTATATACATACATCTTAAATCTCAATGCGATCAGGACACTATCTCCGAAGTAGCAGCCATTTCATGGTATTAGGCATAGAGCTTGATGTTACCCTGTTTATTAATTTTACTATGATCTTTTATGTTTGAATTCACACCACATGCAGTCACTAATTCTCATCTCGCAGTAGTTTCATCGCACCTTATTACCCATAGTGTGGTTAAATTAGATACAGGACTACATGGTTAACATTTGCAGCGAGTCAGATTCAACAAAATGAACTGGACTTTTAACAGAGTAATGGAACTCCTCTGCCAGTAGCAGATCATTTGCAATCTCAACATCATACGTACCTTTTAACAACTGCTGCAATTTGGGTTGCAATTTGTTAGTTGATGGCTGACCTTAATAGCATTTAGTTTCTCTTGTAAAACAATTAGGGCATGATTGTTTCATGGAATTGAATACTCGAATTACATTCCTGGAAGTAGTTAAAAACGAACCAAGGGTGACTGCCCAAAAATGACCATAAAATAAATAATGGAAATTGAATGCAGGGAAGTTCAATAACCAATCATCAACGTAGTAACTAGTAACACAATACATAGGAATGTCAATGTCCCATCTACATTTCCATTCCATCTCACCTCACCTCTTTAATATTCCTTTGGTACACCTTGCCTCTTTATTATTCTTTTGGTAAAGCTAATTCACCATGAATTTCTATGTAATTCATGCAAATAAACAGGCGTAAATTATTGATATTGAAGTGTTTTACTTCTCTGATACTCAGAACTGTTGCCATCATCTTGTGGTTGTGGTTGGGAGACTATGATTTTGATCGTCCAGATTGGCATACAAGTGCCATATGTAGCCTTCAATCAATAATCCATTGTCAATTTTGTCCTATTTGCCAAAATACTTCTAAGACTTTTTGTTTGTTTATAAAAAAAGCATAAACATTAGCTGAAATCTAAAGTGATTTTCTTGATACATAAGCTGTAGCCTGTAGGTGACATAGAGCTCTCATTGGCTGAAGTGATGGGACCCGCAGATGAGATGCCCCTATCATTTTGTGGGTCCATTCATTTATTCCAACAGGCCACGCTAAAAACATATGGTGGCCGGCATCTGTCTGACTTTTCTAAGAAAATATTATATTTACCATCTGAATCAAAAGTTGAGTCCAATCGACTGTTGTGATGATGGACACTTTCTGTTAACAGAGCAGAAATACTTGCAAGATAATGTGAGGACATGTACTCGTCATGTTGAACTTGATTGAGTACATGAAAGCCCACATACAATCGTATCTGTACCACTGATGTAAGGTTTTTAATGAAAAATAAATTATAGGATGCTATCCATGTCAGTACCCAGTGCCTCGTTGACCTTTGCCAACAACCTTATTCCACTTTTGTATGGCCCACAGTTGCATGATTCAAGCTGCTCCTACCACACATTTCCCTTTTAGTGGTGTGCCTCTGAATAATCCAAGCTACTCACGTCACATGCCCACTTTGTAAAAGAAATAGGTCAAATTTCAATTTGCACATGGCATACACCATTATATAGTATGGTTACTTTTGAGGGAAAAGAAGCTTTTCATTTCGCAAATTAAATATAGTAGCACACATTATTGAAGTGAAATTTGGGCTTGTATTTGTTCAGGGGAGGCATGTGATGTGATCGGATTGGATTAACCAAAAAAGGGGATCCTACATAGGTCAAATTAGGTGGTAAGATAAGATTAAATGGTAATAATGTCAGAACCCACAACATGATCATTTCTCATAAATAACATCACCAAATATCAATGGTTTGTTTTTCCAAGCAATTTTTCAGTCAAAATCTTCCAGAGGCTGCTATTTGAAATATAGCCCAAGAGATTATGTACAAGGCATGCATATTTTATTCTGGGGTATTTCTAACAGAGTTAACTGTCTCAAAAGAGAGAACAAACCAGGGCCACACACAATAGAGATAGGGTATATGGATGGTTGGAGGAGCTGGCATTGCCAAAAGGCCTAGAATCCATTCATTCATACACATGTAATATAACCCCAAGCAGATCACAAGCAAGGACTAATCTGCCATGGCTGCTACTGCTTCAGCAAGTTTCTCGATGTTGGGATGGGTTGGAGGGAGGAGAGGTGGAAGGAGGCATAAGCCATCATACATAGCAGCCCAACAACAACAAAACAGTGTAGAGCAGCAGCAGCAGCAGCAAGAGCTACCAAAGGAGCAATCGCAGCAACAACAAGAAGAAGTGAACGTGGAAAAGCAGCAGCCTCTACCGCGTCAAGATAGTATATGGAATGCCAAGAGCAAGAACATGAGAAGGGAATATGGTGGGCAATGGCTTAGCAGCTGCACGCGCCATGTGAGAATCTATGCAGCTTACATAGACCCCGTCACCTACGCCTTTGATCAGACCCAGATGGATAAGCTAACGCTCATCCTCGACCCCACCAATGAGTTTGTTTGGAACCCTGAAACCTGCAACAAGGTCTACGCCTACTTCCAGGAGCTTGTCGACCACTATGAGGTATAATACTTAAGCTAACTAATATGATCTATGGCTATTGTTATAATGTCATGAACATGGATATTGTGTTTAGTTATCAAAAGAGTTTTAATACTGTCTAATAATCTCACAAATTAGGATTGCTAGTCATGGATTCAGAGATGAGACACTACCATTAGAACCTGTTATAGCCTAGACAATTTCAGGTTTCAACAAGGGTGATTCAAGTGGTCCATAACGAGCCGATGCAACAGAAGAACAAACCAAGTTGGAAGGGCAACAGGCATTCAACAGAAGTCCAAAGAGAAATCACATTGAATTGACTGCCCACCGCATTGAAGAAACACCACTGATTTGAAGCAAAATAAATATTTAGATGACTAAACTTATCTAGTATTTTGATGTCTCAGATATAACAGAAAGTTTTAAAAAGGAACTCCACACAAAATGGAAGTGTCCACGCCAAAACGTCCAGTAAACAGGGTAATCTTATATTAAAAAGAAAAAAGCCCCATAATTTTAAAATAGAAATCAGACATTAGAATGGCATAGCCCATAAAATTTGCAGCTGCCCAGAAATAATTTTTTACACCTATTCTACTCTTGGCAAAGCATGTTGTAGCTGAGAAATTGGATTGTCTGTTGATATGCAGGGCGCTCCACTGACAGAGTACACCCTCCGTTTGATCGGTTCAGACATTGAGCATTATATACGCAAGATGTTATATGATGGAGAGGTCAAATACAACATGAATGCAAAGGTCCTCAACTTCAGCATGGGTAAACCTCGAGTTTTGTTCAATAACAACCAACTACCAGATGTACAATAATATAAAGATTTAGTAGACTCGGAATGCTGTAACATACCATCATCATTTACAGATTATAACAACAGAATATCATGTCTAATTCTCTTGCTGCAGTATGTAATAGTTTCTACTTTTTGCCTTGAGGGATTTCAACTGAATTGGGGATATCATCATTAACAGGGACTGGTATTATTCATGGCTTGTGAATACCCATGGCAAAAAAGCTTCTTCATGAGACTAATTTGGTACATAAACACTATTAGGCCACGACCATGCTTAACAAAAGGGCAGCGGTGTTTTTTTTTTTTTTTTCCTTTTCTTTTAAAGTAATTTTGTGCCATAAATGGAAAAAACATAAAACAAATTTTATAACGTGAAACTTGTAAAAACATAACATTTTCATATATGTAAATGAGTGCGCCCAAACAACCATAGCTCTCGATTGCGCACGGTGAATCAAATAATTAAGAATTTATGGTCAAATAGGCTCCCTAAAAGATTATAAATGAGATGATGGAAGGAACAAGGGGAAGATGTGGGACCACTCCACACTGCCTTAGGTTTCAAAATTACTATGATTATTGCCGAGTATTCACTTCCTGTCTCCACTTGATTTATTTTATATAGGAGAGATTTTGTTTCTCTCCTTTATTATCTGATGACGTTGGTATCCCAAAGGTCTTTAACCCAACCGTACTAATCCCACAAGTGGCACCAGCTAAACTCACCCTCCTTCAATTTTAACCACTTTTAGAGATACAAATCCTTGGAAGGGCTATAAATTCGGTTAGATGAAAAATTGCAACCAACACAGCCTCAGATGACGGCATTTTGACAATCCATTCAAAATCAGAATCAAACTCAAAACATTTAGATATTTTTTCTTTTTATTTTTTTCCCCATTTCTACACATTTCCAGGAACAAGCAGTAGCACAAAAATAGAAGTCCTAAATGTCCGCCTTCTGCACAAAATGAAAAATCACTTGGACGATAAAATTGGCCCAAAACGGGAAAGGCATGGCCTTTTTTGTGGGCCCCAGCAACAGATGGTTCTGTTAATCAACCCCTCCACTCAAGAGGCGTCCACCAAAACAGGCAGATGTGATTCAAATTTAAAGTCTCACTTGGAACGCATCTTGAAATCACATGAATCCCCGGCCATGACCAAGTACTCAGCTAGTAGAATTCATCAAAAGACCAATTTGAGCCCGCATTCAACTTGCATTGGTCGACATTTTTCTGATAGAAACCAAAATGAATCTGTATGGTGCATATTACACTCATGCAATGTGATGCGAGTAAGTCCAACAAGCAAGTAATAATAAAGCTATTATTAGGAACTTTTCTTCACACTTTTTCTTTTATACTTAAAATGACAACCCGCCAAGAAAAAATTTAAAGCATTTTGGCAGAACCAATATCCCTGGTACGTTAAAATAATATTTAACGTAAAGCTGTATAGATTATGTGTAACATAATTTTAACTCAATAACTTGATTCTAAATTATTTCCACATTCAAAATATCCTTCTTAATGTATCACTCATATAAGCTATAATCTTTCGCTGGCAATGTAGAATAGGTTAATGCCAGCATAATCAGTAAGAGTACAACAAATGGTTGGAGTTATCCAATGTGAAGGGATAATCGAAGGGGTCCCTACAATGGGACGTGCCAAGAACTATCAACACTGAAAGTAGCCATTGGATAAGGGACCATCAAATGAGAGGCTATTATTCTTCATGGTAGTTTGTTGAACAGATTAAATAAGTCAAAAGTAATTAAAGGCCCTACCAAGATGCATGGTTAATCACTTCGAGCACGGCAATAATAAGATGATGATGCACTTGGCTACCTCAAGAGTGATAGTTTCTCCACGTTTTACCTGTGGTGATTGGTTGAGATTCACACTACTTTTAAAGATGAATGTTGAATACAAGGAATTAATAACACATTACATGAGCTCCAGATTTGTACAGTAGGATAGATGAATGGAGCAAGAAAGAATAAACTTAAAATTGAGTGCAGTGAGGAAAAATGTAGGGGTGACTTAAAGAAGAAAAGAGAATGTTGGTTGCACTGAATCACAGCGAACATGTTAGGTATTCCAACATGCAACAACTGACGTGAAGCAGATAATGACTTGGATGGGATATTTGGATGCACCAATAAATTTGGAGTGACAGCCCTAAATAAGGACGAGTGAAGCAGTACCCGTGCCAACTCCAAATTGATGAGTCAAGGCTTCAAAGATGATTATTGTCTAAAATAGGATTTTAATGAATAACACTTAAAAAGGGGCTCATTAAGGCAGTGGACTGCACCAAACCAAAGAAATAACTAATAGCCCCAGATACACTAAACCCAAGCATAAGGTCATACAATTCAACAAAACACATCATAACTCTCTTTGCTGTATGTACCATTCAGAACTCTCCACCGTCAAAACCACGCACCTGATCATGGCTGTATTTATAAAGAGACGCACTTCTCTCAAACAGAGAAAAAAACCAATATGTGATGCTATTAAGTTTTTAAAAGAAACTACATTGAACAATAATGATGAGAATTTTGTAGGCAACTGAGCTTTAGCACCTTAACAAAAGGCAAATATGTACATTTTCATTTACAAGATGATTTCTTTTAGTGCAGCCAAAAATGAAAAGGTGTTCGCATACTGGTAAAATCAAACCAGCAGAATGTGGAAACAAAAACAAAATACATGCCACAATTATCACATTAGGTATGTGATTGGCAAACTGTAACGAACTCCAACAACACTCTTCTCATACATTACCTGCATATAATTCAATCCTTGTAAGTTAACTCAGTGGCTTCAAACACAGAAAGCAATAGCATAAAGACTGTATCAGATAAAGCAGAAATTTAAAACTGAAAATGGATTCAATTAAGCCCGGTAACGGGTAGAATAAATAGATTAGGCCTTCAAGACAACAAATGGGAAAACAATATTGAACAAAAAGAAAAAGCATACCATCACCATCCGAACTTCATCCTATCTATTCCGGATTGGCTTTTGGGAATTGGGCAACACGTGTTTGAATTTAGACATTTTTATATTTCAAAATGCACCTTTTCTGGTGTAATTTCATAGTTCAAAATAAGATCTTTTTCTACAAGAATTCACAATCTCTTCTTTTAACTGTATGGGTATTAGTAACCACAAGACTTCATAGGCCAAAGAAATGGAAACATTTTAATTACCCTTGGAGAACTCTAAGTGGGAATGTAAACAGGCAAGGTCCATGGTGAACCCAACCAAGGTTGTACATACCTAGACCTGACCGACCAATGGATCAGTAACTGTGGACCCAAATCATCATAATCATAATCATCAATACCTCATATCATCAAGCTGGGAAACTGTGGACTGAAATCCTTAGCCAATTGCCAAACATGGCCACTAAGGCTCATACACAATTTCACAGCCCGGGTACTTCAGACACTCGAGTGAACAGTCCATGGCAGATACTCAAGTAGATGGTCCATTTCAATCATAGTTCCTCTTTCTAGTCCAAATGGCCCGTCGCAAGCCCAATTACATGTAAGAGTTACACCGGTATTCAGATAACCAAGCATAGAACTAGTCGGGCTGACCATAACTATAAACCCAAATCCATACCAACTTGTCAAGCAGGCCCGAGACCAAAGATCATACCCAATATTTGGGTCCAGCACCTCAGGTTGTTTGGCAAATTGAGGTTTTTAGGTGGCAACAATTGGCTGAACGATATTCAAGGGAGTTCTGTGAAATGTGTTTCCAACCAGTTTATTAAATGACAACTCATCCATCCAGAAGAATGTGCCCACCAAAAGAAGATCATCCAAACCATGGTCTTTACTAGTGGATGGAGCATAGACAGAAAGAAATGGTCCAAGGTGATTCAAACAATCTAATTTTGACTATTAAACTTCCTTTGAATATTGTAAACTTACAATCAATGTAATTTTCATGATTTCTTGAACAACCAGGGGTTCCAGAATGTGTACGAAAAACAAGTTTGATGAACTTCTTGTTTAACAGTGGGGAACCAAACCATTGCAGGCACCATATCCATAAAATGATTATTATTACTCCAAAGTGAGTTTGGAATAAACCAAGATTTGGAGTGGTAGAGCACTTTGCTGCTTCAATTTAAATGACAGTTCACACAAAGCAGAGGAAAAGTATTCAAAATTCAAAATGATCGTCACTACTTATCGAAAATAAAAATGCATTTTCATTAAGAGGTGTACCTGACTTTATAACTACCATCAATAAAACTTTAATCAGTTCGGAGCTTTTCAAGCCGTCCAGATATGTCATCCAAATCGATAATCTCAGCATCCTTCCGGTGTGAATTGTATATCTTCTGAAGCTGTAAATTCAGTTCATCTATCTGCCTCTGTATTCTCTCTCCTTTATCTGGTAACTGAGAGACCACATCCTGAAACAAAGTACTTCCAAAATAAGCAGTGTCCAGATTAAGAATATTTATAAGAAAAGCTTGGCACCATGCCCCTGTCAAATAAACAGGCAATCTTACCTTGTTAGCCAAAGTTTGACGGAGACGTCCAATTCGTTTCCTAATTTCCTCATCTTTTGCTTCACTCGTAGAACCAACCGATGCATCTTTTCTCTGATGATCCTTATCTTTAGGATTAAATGCATACTCAGCCCTGTAGACACAGAAGCCAAGGTGCCCCATCCCACACCACTGTTATTCTTCAAAACCATGTTAAGAAGAATAGCCTGAGAATTTCCTAAGAACCATACCCATCAACATTGCGTTCCATTGAAGAGCTTGACAATGGGTGTCCAAAGCGCATATTTGCTTTTTCTCTGCACTCAAATCATATATATAGATACATTTATAGAAAATAAAAGAAAGATATAATAGAAAGTTCAAACACCAAAACTAGCAGTTTTACATACCTATGACTACTGGCATTTAATTCTTCATTTGTCTTTTGTTGAAAGATAAACGTTTGTAGTATAAAAATCAACAGCATCCTTTCACAATAGGTTCATTGGTATCTAACATCTTTTATTACTTCTTGTCATGAAAACCCAAAAAAAAAAAAAAAGATTTTTTAAATAGTGATGTACTCTTAGTGATTTTGTAAAGAGCAAGGCTCTCCTAAGCTCAAGCTTAGGATAAAATTTTGTAAGCTCCATGCTTGTGGGGCCCATCTTTGGTTCATCCAAATGGACCAAACACATGACTCCCCTAAATTGCACATATCCGCCAACTTTCGATTAGATCCAAATTATCTAAACCGTTGGATCGACTATGTATCAATTCAAATGGACCGTTGACCATTAAACTTTTGGGCCCATATGGAGATGATAGAAATCACGGTTGGAGCTGGTTTTTTGCAGAGAGAAGGATCCCACGGAGTCCTTAAAATCCCCCCATCCCCATCCCCATCCCCATGTGGGTCCCCAGGTGGGCCCCACAACATACTTGAGCTTACCTTATCCTAAGCTTGAGCTTAGAAGAGCTAGCCCCTTTTGTAAATGCTACATACTCCACTAAATTTAGAATGTTGTGAAGACCGAAAAGGTTAGTCCCAATCACAACATCTTGCCAATACAAAACATAAAATTAAGTTGCAATCAGAACATCTTGCTAAAGCAAAACAAAAAATTAATAGGAATACCATGTCATGAAATGGTTATCAATACCAGTATCAGCATGTTACTGCAAAAATTTTCTAACAATTTTTACGAAAATGCACTCCACATCATAAATTGAAGGGATAATATTAAAGTAGCTCATTATTTTTGGATAATTTCATAGAAAGGCCACTTGAAATGGCAAATATCATAGATTCCAGAAAATGTAAAAAAGCTTTTTCAATTGG
Organism: Persea americana; assembly: GCA_029852735.1. Classification (NCBI taxonomy): domain Eukaryota; kingdom Viridiplantae; phylum Streptophyta; class Magnoliopsida; order Laurales; family Lauraceae; genus Persea; species Persea americana. The sequence continues at coordinate 4,724,363 of CM056809.1, read as the reverse complement.
GTCCTTTCTGATCAAATCGACAAGATGAATGATATAGAGTTGAGTGGAGAGCAACATAGCAAAACAATATTCGCTTGTTCTAAACATAAAAAAAACAGTAGAAACCTTCTTATGAAACCAACCAGTCCACATTCAGATTACGGGATGAGGAAAAGCCTCACCTTAACGGCATCTCATCATCAAGCACTAACGGAGTAGGGGCAGTCTTTGAGAAAAGCAAGCTGTGGTGGCTAACTCCTCCAATACCTTGACTCTCCAGAAACAAGATATGATTCTTCAGAGTCTCATCCCTATCAGAGTAAGAGAAACACAGAAGTAGTTTAATGGGAAATTGAAACAAAATCTTATGATTATAAAAACTATTTTGGCTGTCTAGTAAGGTATGAAAAGGTGAAATGAGATAATGAAATAAATACCAATATAATAGTAGTAGTGCAATTAGAAAAACAAAAGTCTAAAAACCAGACTTAGACTGCATGAATCAACAAACTGGCCAAAGCTACAACTCGGGTAAGCTAGACTGGACTTGTGATGGATATTACTGCTTATTTACTTATTTATTTATTTTGTTTGAAAGGTGGCATTGAATATTAAGAAGGCCTAGTCATTCAATTAAGAAAAATCAAATTTCTTCTGTGTTAATTCTAATTTCTAAACACAACAAAATCAGTTCTGAATGATAGAACCAATAAGGCAATAACCGTTTGCAACCCTCAACAAGTGTATTTTCTATCCAACAAAAATTGTGATAAAAAAGTATACTGCATATAGCAACTACACACCGTCCAGTAAAAGCACTGTGGGGTGCACCTGGCTCCACCATTCAAATGGTGTGTTAAGATGGGATGGGCTCATTGTGGATGGGGTATGGGTGTATTTTCACAAGAATGGCCAACAATATGGACTATTCCTCTGCAACCATCTAGTTCAGACTTCGGAGGCCCCATTCCGATGTCTCATAACCAGTTGACCATTCTATTGCCAATGACATGACGTTTCTCTAATCACTGTCATTTATTTTCAAATAAATTATATTATGTAATATAAGTTGCAGATTTTAGATAAGAAAACTGAAGAGAAAATAAAGAAGTATATATATATATATATGGGGATTTTACCAAAAAAAAAACAATTTAGATGACCAGTAGGCTTAAAAGAACATTTTAACCGACCTTACACCATATCAGTCATTTTGCCTGAAAAGGTGTTTTTTTTTTATCACTTTCAACCAGCGTCCCTAGGGACCTTAGTTTTATGAAGCTAAGCGTCCCTAGGGACCCTGCTGTGTATACGAAGTAGAATAAAATAGGGTTGTTTCCTCATCAACAGGTTATTCTTTCTTCAAAAGCCTGGTTGTTTGCACCCATTTCTTTCGACCCAGCCGTCCAAGAGGATAGATTTCTTCCAATGCAACCGTCCAAGAGGATAGATCACCGGTCCGACCGACCCGCTGCCGGAGCGGGAGCTGTAAAGTTGCTGGTTTTTTGGGATTTTATGTCTAGAAACTTTTGGATTTTGTGGACATGAAGTTGCAAACTTTATTCATTCATTCTTTTCAAGACAGATCAGTTGAAATCTTTCTAAGGTTCTGTAAATTTCTCTTATTTGGATTGTGGAGAGCAGAAATATGTGAAACATGAGATTTTTCTACTCAGTGAAGCTAAAAGAGGAAGGAAAAGTTGCAGATTTTAGTGCTTATTGCCAAAAAGATATAAAAGTTTTTTGGGCTTGCATTTTTTCATCTTTCTGCAAAGGGTTTTGTAGCTGGACAGATCAAAGATCACTAGAGAACAGGGAGAGAGATATTTGGGAAAGTGGGTTCTAAAAACCTTAGAAAAATCTTGCTAGATGAGGATTTCAAGTAATTTCACACCTCTTTTGGTGGAGAGGCTGTTTTGAGCCCCAAATTTGTTGTTTGAAATAAAGAGGCACAGGAGTTCTCTAAATCCTCGCAAGAAAAATGCCCTAAAAATGGCATCTGCCCTTTTTGGAAGACAATGGGCAAAGACAAATGCATGATCTACTGTCATGATGAAAGTGCATGTTGTACATTATACATTATTGAATGGAATCATTACTTGGAGACACTGAACATATGAAAATATTGTATAGAGTTCTATACAAACAAGAAAGAACACTGTAAAACAGAACAAGCTGTCATGATGAAGAAACTAATTCGTGCACACCACAGGGTCCCTAGGGACTCTTAGTGTCATAAAACTAAGGTCCCTAGGGACGCTAGTTGAAAGTGCTAAAAAAAAAGTGTACGCCGCAGGGTCCCTATGGACTCTTAGTGTCATAAAACTAAGGTCCCTAGGGACACTAGTTGAAAGTGCTAAAAAAAAAAAAACACCTTTTCATGCAAAATGACTGATCTGGTGTAAGGTCGGTTAAAATGTTCTTTTAAGCCCACTGGTCATCTAAAGTGCTTTTTTTGGTAAAATCCTCTATATAGATAGATAGATATAGAGAGAGAAGGAAGAAGAAGAAAGAGAATAGGGCTGGTTGTCCAGATCTGCTAGGCAACCTGATCATATATTTTATTGAAATTATTACTATCTACAGAACAGTACCCAAAAGTTTCTGCAGTCCTATAAATTACAACCAGTGCCTGAACAGAAATAAGTAAATTACAAAAGCAAAACCATGTATTAACCTCCAACAATATGGACGATATTTTTAACAGACTCAAGACAACAGATGCACAGTTCTAATGATACAAATGTCGATTTGCCAATTCACTCCACTGATTGTCTCCGAGTCCCATGCATGTTGACTCATTAAAAAGCCATCGCAAGTGAGGACTCAGAAAAAAGAGTCAGGAATTTAAATACTGGATAATAGAATGCAGTATACAGGATAAAGGCATTATTAGAATAAAAATAAGCATGACCGTTTTGTATTGTACATTGTGTGCTGGTAATCATGCTCTTTATGCATCTGCTGCTGAGTAAGGGAAATATCAAATCCTTGTTCTGGAAGACTGAAAAGCTCTCGGAGATCCTGAAAGTTTTCAGCATATAAGTAATGGAAAACTGAAGGATAAGGTAAGCAAATATTAGGACGCAAATTTTGGGATAAAAGATGTAAAAATAATAATAATAAATAGCACAACATATTGTTCCAGTGGCATACTCTCTGACTGAAATAGCGGGTCTGTTCTTTGTGCTCGGTTGCAGTTTTAAACAAGCCTCCCTTGAATATCTAGAGCAACCCTTTAAATTTGTCAAAATAATGCATAAAATATTTATCTTGTAAGAAATATTAGCAGTTGCAGTAACACAATAATGGGAACCCATAACCTAACATCACTGAGAACCCAGTGTGGACAGCAACCTCAATATGCATGAAACCGCACGTAATATAAACATAGTAATGAAGACATCCAAGAAGAACATATTTTATAGGGGGATATTCATGTGCATCCTTCCCTCACCATATGGTAACGGACAAACTTAATGGGGCCCACCTAGGGCCCCACTGATCATGGGACTTGGGGGGATGGAAAGAGACATCTTGGATGGGCCCATACATCAAGTTTGGAGTCAATCTAGTGCCTCTAACCCCTTCATCTGTGGCCCACAAATTTAATGACTTTATATTAAAGAAAAAATCAATCCATCCTGATAGGTGAAAACTCGATGGATCTAGTGTACTTAAGGGGGTTCCATGTGTGTAGATGGTTTGGATGTACCATAAAATCAGCTCCACTAATATGGTGAGGGATGGATGCACATGAATATTTCCCATATATGCACATGCGCATGCATGTGTGTGTATATCATATTGGCACTCTTTATCATTTTTTTGTAAATGACCATATTTATCCTTCAACCCAATTTTAATGCTTAGCAAATGTTGACCTGCATTCTGTATATCTTCTCTTCAATGGTACTACATGTCATTAAACGATAAACAACCACATCCTTGGTTTGCCCAATGCGATATGCACGATCAACACTCTGGTTGTCCATACTGCACAGACAGTTTGAAACAGATCAGTAAATGGCTTTCCCAAGAAAAAGAAAAGATTAGAGATGCAAACAAATTTTGCATAAATCAGAAAAAAAAAAGATAATAACATTACTGTGAACTAAATTGTTCACAGTACTCAGAGCATCTTATACGAATACTAACACACAAACACAAGCTTTTGTACACAGGCACAAACAGATCCATGATAACTTGTAAAGTTTTACTACATACGATGATTGGTTTACCAACTGACAAAGCATTCTGCTATTTCCCATTGCTCCATATACAATATGCGAGGGATTGTCACATTTATCTCCAAGACTCTTAACACCAATACCGTGGTTACACCCAATGCACATTGAGTTTCTTTTATCAGCAAATGCAGAGCATTCAGCTACAGAATATGTTCTAACCAATTATCCTAACCTTTTAACATTGCCCCCATGCGTTCCTTAACCTTTTTTACTTTGCCTCATTTTGTTCCTTGTGATCTCTGTAAAGTTTGTAGCTTAATAGATAAAAATGTCAACATAAAACTTATAAAAGTACATAACTATGTGTTGCTTCTCAAAATTTATATTGTCATCCTAAATTAATCTTATAATGACATTTCTTCTTCTGCTTATGACGCATGTTTGTATTTATGTTTAATGAACTCCTTCACAAATTAGGAATGAGATTCATCGTAAGGATCTATTAACAGGGAAAAGCCATTAACTTGGGCCAACTAGATTAAAATTGCACTATGACAACTCTATTACAGCAGAGCAGGAAAATAAAAAACTTTATGTTTGTCATGTCAGAGGAGGACTAACATATCTTCAGTCACTAGAGAGATTTTCTCAAACCTCAAAATTCCATGTTTAATATATCAATGATATGCAATGAGCAAATGACAAACCTATAAAAAAAAGGAAGCAATCAATGATAATGACATAAGCATGAGCTGCGAAGATGATCCACCTTTAGCACTGATAAGAACTCAGCAAATGTGATAGCCAAAACAGTTTTGAGTATGGAACTCACCTTGGATTCCATGCTGGATCAACAACAATGACACGGTCCGCTTTTGTAAGAGTAAGACCGAGTCCACCAACTTGAGATGTCAAAAGGAAAATAGGAGCCCCTTCACCCTCTTGAAAATCCTGAAAACGAAATAAACCTCACATACCTGAAGAAAAAAGGAAAGCAAAAAAAAAAAAAAGAAGTTTCATATCCTTAAGCAGTGAATGTACGAACTTTCACAATCTTCTCTCTATCACAAGCCTTTGTGGTACCATCAATGCGTAAGTACAAATACCCCTTCGTGACTATTGCTTCCTGAACCGAAAAAGGGGGAAATGAATCAATATAAATTAAGTTTTCACATGTTTATAGGAAGGAAGAAGAAAAGGTGGAAAACTGCATTATCTACATATCAGAATAAAGAAAGAACAACCTTTTCCTCAAAATTTACAACAGTAGTCAAGTGTCCATCGAGAGGTTCAAGATAGTTATATTTCACTGTTTTAAATTACATGCAGTGATGACCTTACTTGAAATTTACATGCAGTGAAATTGGCACATCATCTCTCTTCATCGCTCATATAAACAAAATGAACTTGAGTACATGCATCTCTCTTCATTTTTATTTTCAAAAAAGATGTCTCTCATTCACCAATGAAAACAATCATAGGAATAGTTGCTAATTACTGTTTCTAAACAGTTTCTTAGAGAGTATGAAAGGAAAAATGGGTGTTTTGGTTATTGTTTCTATAGTACACCAATTAACATGACAATCCTCTATTCTTTTGAGTCAGGAAACCAAGAGGTGACTGAGCAGAGTTAGCTGAAACAGTGGGTAGCGAAGGGGATGACTGTTGTAGATTGCAGCAACAAGCAGGTATAGGTTCAGAACAACAAAAAGTGAACCGGGGGGAAATGGCAACCGGTGACAAGGTCCATGAAAAAAAGACTGGTTAACTGCAGGGTTTCAGGTTCAGGCAGGTGAGTGGGTTGGTGTGGCAATTATGGTCATGGATTTGGAGCCGGAGTTGGCCACAGGTAAAGATAGTGAGCAAAACTCTAAGGGACAACAGATCTGTGGAGATAGGCTATGGATTTGGTCAAAGCAGCAATTGGTAGTTGAGTGTCTAAACTCTAAGCAGAGTCAGTCTGCACGAAGCAGATGGGAAGATGGCTAAGAGCAAAGTGTGTGTGGGCAGGCTCAGGACAAGCAAAGGTGGTTGTCAGTTCAGGAGCAGTTGGCATGGATGGGTACCACAAATTGAGGGCTGCAATGCCAATTGGAAATAAGACTATGGAAGGTCAATTTTGCAGAGTGTCAAAAATGGTACAGATGGTGCCAGGTATTCAAATCTTCGCCGAGTCTGAGTTGACTCAGGCAACTCAACTCAGACTTGGCACTCCTATTCTTCTTCTTCTCATCCACAAACCCTTCTTCTTCTCCTCAACACCCGTCTTTCACACCCTTTCTTCTTCTCCTCCACAATCCTTCTCTCTAACCATTTCTTCTTCACCTTAACAAATCCTTTCTCAAAACCCGGAAAAAAACATCACACTGTTTGGCCAAGTCGCATCGAATTGGGCTCAGACTTGAATCAGAGGAGTCCTGGTCCGAGTCTGTCTTTTTAATCCCTTGATGGTGTTGAAGATCTGATGGCAAAGATACAGAGGGAAGATTGGGTGAAGGGAGTTCTAGTTGATGCAACATATTTGTTGCATCCAGCTGCAACAAACAAAGCCTATGTTCAGGCTGCAAAGAACAGTATGCAACAACAGTCCAATCTCACAGTTGAAAATGCTACCGCAGAGATGCCATGAGGGATTGGGTGGCTGCAGTATAGTTGAGCATAGATCAACATTTCAGTAGCAGAAAACCAGGGGTCAACCCATTGGTTTTACCAGGAGTAGGGATGTTCAAGGACTGATCAAAAGCAGGATGCTTGATCAATTAAACTCTGACATGATGTGATGTTGAAAAAACACTGAATTACTTTGTAGTGGTCACATACAGACACATATTTAACGCTAAAAAATATTTTCTGAATGAATACATGCATATATATATATATATCGGTAATATTCATGTGAGAACTAGTTCTCACATATTATATGAGAACTTTTTTGTGGGGCCCACATTTGGGGATGGGGCCGGGGGGATGGAAAGAACTATGTGAGACCATCCTAAGTATCAAGTTTGAGCCCAAACCCATGCCCCTAACTCCTTCATCCATGGCCCATAAGTTTAATGGCTTCATATTCAAAAAAGCATTCAACCCTCGACCCAACGGTTCAATCCATTTGGATGTGTACCAATCCTTGGGACTAGTGACTATCAAGGTTCCCTATTGGTTGCTAGGTTTGGATGGGTTGCTAGTTGGGCCCCGCAAAAAAGTTCTCATATAATAGATGAGAACTAGTTCTCACTTGAATATTTCCCTATATATATAAATATATTTCTTACAATTACCAAAAAACGAGTAAAGAAACCAAATCTTACAGATGACCTACCTAGTGCCACAATCATAATACAAAAACTTACTAAGACTATTATTAACCTGACAAAGTATCAAACTAGTCAAAGCAACGTTCACAGGCACACCAGATCGAAAAAAATTTAACACAGAACTATGCCATAAACAGAAATGTAAGTTACAACACCTGATTCATACACATCAAAATCAGTAGTGAATATCACAGTGTACATTTCACACATACATGATCTTTCATGATGGCAGTGTTGGATCCAACAATTGCAAGATGACAAGTCAGTCCTATTCCCACAAGGGTATATTTGCTCAATACAACTGCAATATAATTCCAATTGCTAAAGGCACTGCCGGGTACCCACAAATGTGCGCACATGAACGCATGCATACACACATATAATGCATGCAAAATATGCCATGATTTTATTTTAAGAAGAAAAAGATGCCATTTAAATAGACACAATTTCCACAATATTTAAATATAGCCGCAATAACCAAACTAACCTGGATAAGATTTAACATCTTGCGAGTTTGTGAAAATATCAATACATTGTGCCCCGCTGTAACCAAGTTTTCCTATCATAAAGAGCAGCTGTTGCATTAGAATTAACGTTCTAGGAAATCTTTGGAGGATGCTATTTACATAACTAAAAGTCCTAACCAGTAAAGATAATATAAAAGTTATCTTGCATGACACATCTTGCACTTGATGGGATTCTTCAAGAGTAGTCAAGCTTGCCAAATGCGAAGCCATCTTTTCTGCCATATCAAGATCACTATTTGACATTGTATCCATTCCTTCAAGTACATCTTCTGCAGCCTTTTTCGTCAAGAGAAATGGATGATCACATATTTTTTTTAGAATCTGTTTCAAGAAAATACATTGGGTGAAAATTTATGCTTAAAAAAAGAAGTGGATCAAAACATATGAATTAAGTAAACACATTGCGTAGTTAAATTGGAGGTTTAGGGTTCAGATTCCAGTATAAGCATTATTTCACAATAAAGCTAACACTGGAATGCCAATATACACAAATTAATATCTAATTATCTATATATACAATTATGACCACATATCTGCCAAAGGAAAACATAAAGTTTCAATCTAGAACATAATTTCAGTAGATAGATGCGTTATTATAAACATTGTAGACACAGCGGTTTTAGGTTTATTATATTATCTCTCTCTCTCTCTCTCAATATAACATTGCTAGAAACTACTACAATCTAAGGCCACAAAGGTTCAAGGATGAAAATAGCGGTAGCGGCGGGCGTAGCGGCCTACCGCCAAAACGCTACGTAGCGGGGCGATACATAGTGTAGCGGCACTACGTAGCGGCGTAGCGGTGCGATTTGGAAAAATCATCAAAAAAATATGAAAAAATTCTAGAAAATCTAGAATATTGGAAAATGAGAGAAAATGTATTTTTTTTGCAAAAGTAACTAAGGTAAGGGGGCGTAGCGGTCCCCTCACTATATGAGGTCCTGTATCGCTGTATAAATAGAAAATAATAGTAATGATCATTTTTTTCACATGTGTTCATGTTGCTTGATTATGCTAACTTAGAAACTAATGAAAGGCTCAAAAAAGAAAAAACTATATCATGAAATCAAGACTTAAGAGTACCTAGAGAAAAAAATACATCTACCAAAGGGGGTGTCTAATAGGATGTACTTAGAGAAGAACTCTCTGTATCGACTGTAATTCGGCGAGATCATGTGCTTTTTGGTGTTCTTTTAAACATAAAAGGGTAGAAGAGTTGTGTAGAAATGTTATTTGAAGAGAAGAAGAAAAGAAATAATTCTTATTATGTATTTTTAAAAAAATTAAAAAGTAGGAATTTTTCTCACCCCGTAGCGGCCCCGTAGCGGACGTAGCGCCCGCTACGGGTGCGGCGGCCGATAAATCAGCCGTAGCGTAGCGGTGGCGGCCGTTACGTAGCTATTTTCATCTATGCAAAGGTTAACAAGTACTTGTATAGAAAGATCAGTACTTTTTCATCAAGTTTGGAAATGGATTGAGTTTGTCTTGTTTAAAAGCAATTGAAAGATTACAAGTTGAACAAAAAAAAACACAAAAGCAAATTAATGGCATGGATGAATGACCAACTATACAACTGAACAAATATAATTTATAAATTTATTGGTGGACAAGAGGGCCCGCCAGGCCTGCACGGTTGAGAATTAATGCCTCACCTAGAGGCTCGCTTTCTGTTGAATGGCAACTCTGTATAAGATCCTTACTGCAGACAAGTTTCATACTTGTATGGTGAATGCATGCATTTTATGCCTGTAAATTAACCTTAGCCACTCTGCTCATAATAGAGGATATGGAATGATATATTAACCTTTCCGAGAGGGTGACGGGTAATGTCAAGTTCAATTAAGAAGTTACATGAATATTGATATTTTTTATTTCATAGAACAAATAAAAGTAAAATAAATGGTTTTACAATTGTCGCTGTTGTTGGTTGTTATGGTCAGAAAGGAATGGTAGATTATTTTGCAGTAAATGCAGTGTCCCGGAGGTAGTGCTAGTAGGCCTGTCAATGGGACGCGTTGAGACGGGTAGAAAGCCCGGCCCGTCCCATCCCAAGCCCGAAAATATGGGACTTTTAAAAAAAATTTAGCCCAGTGGGTTGGGCTTGGTCAATAATAGCAAAAGCCCGACCAAAATGGGACTGGGACTGGGCAAAGGATGCCCAGCCCGTTCAGGCCCGGCCCGGCCAGCTTTAAATAAGTTTTGATAATCTTTTATATATTACCTAAATTGCCCCTCACTTGACCCATATAGGATACTCATTCTCATTCATTTTATTGATTTTCTGATTTTCTACTTTCACCGGAAAAAAAGAAGAAGAGGTTTTAACCATTCCTACATTACTTGACTCATATAGCTTATAGGATACTCATTCATTTCTATTTATTTTCTATTGTCACCGAAAAAAAAAAAAATTTAACTCCGCCATGTTGCTTGTAGTTGTTGCATTACATTGCCGGTCCCAAGCCCGGAAAAAAGGAGGAGGGTTTAAAGTCCGGTTCATACCGGGTGTCTGGTAACAGTAGAAATAATTAGAGAATGTTTTGCTTATGTTCAGGATTGGGCTAAGCCCAGGCCTAGCCCGGTCCCAGCCCGGGCCCGTACGGGACGGGATTTTATGTAGGCCCGTTCAATTTAGGGACGGGATTGGGCAACACCCAGCAGGCCCGTCCTATTTTCGGGACGGGATTGGACAACCGAAGCCCAGGCCCAGCCCGTCCCATTGACAGGCCTAAGTGCTAGGTAAAGTGGAAAGTTATCATTTCAGCTGTTGCTAGCATATAATTTAAGAAAATGTCTAAATCTGCTAATTTCTCATTCTTGGAACAGGTGCATGATTGTGAACCTATTTCCTGATTTCCTAATTAAGCATCCTGGTTGGAAACATCCTCTGATGGGTTTATTAAATCTTATTTTTAATTGGCGATTTGCTAAGAAAATACAAAGATTGGAACAAGCAGTGCGATAAGAAACCATTCTGTTGATATTATTCAAAAAATTTCAGGCTCAATAATTGTTTGAGCTTCTAATGAGACAAAGGTTAAAGATTTGTTGGTAGACCAGAATGGACTCCATAAAAAGACTGATGTTTATGCAAACATTGAGGGTGCTTGTATATTTGTTATTTAGTGGGCTGCTTCTTATTACATTGTTATGCTTCTCCTTAGCAACTAGCTGATTGGATTGAGGAAATCCATTTTCTTACTTCAGTAGCTCATTGTGTTTTACGGCTTACACTTCAAGAAGCAAGTGGTATGTCTAACAGTTTCTTAAAGATAGTTTATACTGGATCAATCTTTGGTAAGATTTTAGTTTTTATGACAGCTGTGCTGGTTTTTTTATGGAACAAATTTCTATAGCCTTTCCATACGCATACAAATACACATCTAAACAAACAGTTTATCAAAATAATAACAAACCACTTGGAATTCGTGTGGCAATGTAGAAGGCAAAACAAAAACAAAAAAAATCAAAGAAAACCATTTATTACCGTCAACGCAGCTAATGGTGATCCATCAAATGATGAAAGAACCAACTCACTCTTGAGAAAAGCTTTGTAAAGTTGTCTCTACACCCAAAACATAATCTCTATTAGGTAATGAATGACCTGCCAATTTACTATCAACAAAAAACAAATGGGTATAAACATAGAAAAGAGAGAAAACCCAGTCAAATATTGAGTAATCTCACAACGAATACTGAAGTGCTTAAAACCAGGGTATTCACTTCCCTCAATCTCTCCCCCATATCCACAATATCAACCAATATAAATGCTACACTGGAAACAGCAAGACAAGTGGCTTGGAAACACACTTGAAACAAAGGTTGCAAGAAGCACCAGAAATGGATACGCATCCCCAAGTCTCAATTTCCAAGTTTTTTCTCAAAAAAAAAAAAAAAAAAAAAAAAAAGAAGAAGGAGAAGATTAACCAACAAAAGCTATGAGGTTTTCAGCCCTCTTATTGCTGATGTATGTTCTGATATTAAAAAGCCCTGAAGGAACCAACATTATATTTTCTTTTATCTTGACCCTTTGAAAATAAAGGAAAAGACAAAAACATATAAGCCCCACGGCCCCACCACCCTGTATATGGCCAATTGTGTTGTAATTTCTCAACACTCGCCGGAATTGCACATACTTGAGCCAAATGGAAAGTTAATTTAGTTTCTATCCAAAAGATCATCTTTTGTGTCACTCAGACATTGCTTGAAGAATTATAGAAACACCATTCATTAAAACACAAATCAATTATAATTATGTCACTCCGCCAAAATGTGTGAATCATCCAGCTGCACAAAGAGATAAACATGGAGGGAGAAAATGATTACCTGGCACTGTGTCAACCTTAGCCACACAATTAGTTCATGTTTTTTAGAAAGCTTTCTGCTTTCTGTCTCTTCACTTTCAGCAAACACTTCACTTTTTAAGCGCCTCAAAAAATATGGTTTGATTCGATCTCTTAACTCCTGTGGCAGGAAAAAATTACACAAACAAAACCAAACCAATGTCTTGAAGACAGCAAAGTTCAAAGAGTGAAGTACGAAACACCTCAAGTACCACAGTAAAAACAGAATGAAGACAAAGTTGATTTATCCTCGAAAAGCATAGAAGAAATAATAAAGTAAAACAGCTCACATAGGGCAAACCCCCACACAACAACCTCTTTCTTTTTGGAGTGGGCCAAGGATTTAAATGCCATCGGTTGTGATGGCTATGGTCTGCCTAAACCAGTGATCTGAAGGTTGCAAAACACAATCGTTATCCAGTAGTATTGACATCACGTAATGATTCAACATTAGACAATAACAGCCCAAATTCTAAGCTCTTTTAACGGGGCAATTTAAATATCTACAGAAGCCAAGATTCAAAAGAGACAAAGAATAAGTTCAGACAAAGATGATAAGCAATTGCTCTCCAAAACAAAAGAGTAAGAATACAGGTATCTCTCGGATATATTCAATTACAAAAATTTCAAACAGAGATATCTAAGAAACCATCTAGAATATTTCAAAATAAAAATGTCCACTCACAAGATCAAGAATGTCAGCTAATTCTAATGGAGACATTGATTCTATAGAACATGCTCAACCAACCTTCAGCCACGTAAGGATTCACAGGGATTAAAAATAAACTTACATTTCCCAGCCTGTGAAAACCGACAAAGATGTTTAAATAGTGTACATGTGATAAACCATCAAGGACTCCTTTTTCGTCTCTTTTTTTTTCTTTTTTTCTCTTCTTTTTTTTAATGGAAACTTTGTTATATAAAAAGGAACAAGATATAGGAGAAATATACTGTACAAACATGATATCGCTAATTACAAGTCAAAAATAACGAAGGGAGCATTAAAAAAGAAAAGGATAGGCCCTATTTCATCATATGAAGAACCGCCATCATGTTGTTAGGTAAGAATGGTGTTTTATTGAGAAAGGTTTCATTTTTGTAAAAAAATTACAAAAAAGGATGGTCACCCATAACCTGGAGAGCTAATAATTTCATGCACACAGCCTTTAGGATCATGTTCACAAGTCACGGTTAAGATAAATTAAAGCTAAAAGTTGGATACCTTCGCAACCATAGATCCAATGCGTTTTTCTCTGTCATAAGCATTTTTGTCATTCCCACGTAGGATTGCATACTCATATCTTTCCTTGAACCTGGGAAAAGATTAAAAGAATCAGTTTCATGCAAAGAGAACTACCTCCATAAAAAACTAGTACGAGAGAAACGGTCATTACTCTTTCTTGTCACCCAAAAGCTCAGGGCAACAGAAGTTGAATAGAGCCCAAAGTTCCTAATAGAAGGATAGAACAATCATCAGTATCTTACATATTAGTACATGGATGCTTTTTAGATGGCAAAAGTTTAGTTTAAAAAAAAAATGAAACAAAGTAAATGCCTAAGCAAGTAACAATGACACCACCTTCAGATTGTTTTGTATTGGTGTCCCACTTATAATAATACGATGTCTACTGGGTATATCGAGCAAACTTTTGGCTCTCTGGGTACTAGGATTTTTTATGATATGCCCCTGAGATCATAAGAAAAACACAGAACAGGAATCCATTATTGGAAAGTATAATCACCATAGTTCCACTCTATAAACAATAGAAACACACGCTGGATATAAGTCACATCTAGAATTTATTCCACCCAGACCGTTTGAATAAGTAAAACTAGAATAGTTTTAAGTAAATTTGAGCAAATAAATGTAAATACATACGATACAGTTGAAATATGGTAAGTTCATAAGCTTCACTGCTTAACCAAAAGTAAAATGTTAAAGAAGCTAAAAAAAAGAAATGGACAAAGTTAGTTCTCAGTTAGAAGTGCACTGACATATAGCTTTCAGGCAATCCCTGAGTGCTACAATGCAAGTGACAAGATGAAATAGTACAACTAGTGCATGAGAATTAGTCATACTAACATGTCAGAGAATAGGTGTCATGTACAAAAATAGCTGTGCTAAGAATGCCACATCATAGCAGTTAGTGCCTGAGATACATCAACCATGTACACAATGGCAAAAGAGGTGAAAAGCGTAATAATCTGGTCCATAATTTGTTGAGGTGCATTGGTCATGATAAATGATACCATCCACTAAAAATGACCCATAGTTACAGTGAAGGTCGTCTTCTACTGGGCAATTGAGTTTGATAGGATCCTGGATGCAACTACAATTGCTAAGAGCTGCAGTTCTGATACCAAGTGGTCTGTTGATCAAGAGAGGGTACTTCATATCCTGAAAGGATCATCAAAAGGCTTATATTTAATCACTGACCAAGGTAATCCTTGACGTTAGCATGATATTCTACATAGAAAGCAGCACAAGAACGAGTGCTACCATTGGGCTCTACAAAGTACAAAACCTTTCTGCAACTTATCAAAAAATTTCTTGGTCAAGCCATTTGTCCTGAATAGGGATTCCATCATTGTCATAAATCATATTTCCATCAAAGCATTCTCAGTAGAAGTGTTTCTACAACCAACAATCTCATCCCCAAACCGCAATAGAATTAAGCGAACAAACAGTCTTCATATTCCATTTGGATCTCCTGAATTTGGGCATGGGGACTCTAGATTTAAGGACATTCCCGTAGTTTTCATAGGACTACAAGAAATGGGTTGCTGAGAATCAGGCAAGTGGGGATGCAAACGGGTTGGGTCCGGAATGGAACCATGTTATATCCAGACCCGGATCCTTTTCTGAATGGATGGAGATGGAACCGGATCCGTATCCATATCCGGACGAAACCTTTCGTATCAATTCCAACTCTGGTTCCAACGGAAATGGTTCCGGTTCTTTCCAATGTTGAAGTGAGAGAAGTGAAATGGAGCGAACAAGTAGCAAAATGGTAGTTAAGAGTGAATTGGAAGGGGAAATAAGTGCTCATTGTTCTCTTTGAAAATGATCCGCATGTCCACGTGGGTTTCAACTTTTTCATTTCTGAAAAAGCAAATGGTGATGGCAACATGATAAATAGTAACATATCTAAGGATCAAAAGTAAGTCATGAATAGGCAAAATTGCCAGAAAAGACAGATGGTAGCGGGTTATACACAACAACGAGTCCAGTTCCGGGTCCAGACAGTGGATCCGGGAACCATAACCAATTTTATACCGGATCCAGATCCACTTCCTAATCGGAACCAAATTTAGGTTCCAAACCCGATTGTTTTCAGGTCGGATACATCAGGTAGTCAGAGAAACGGATACCCATTTGCAACCCTACAGGCAAGGATGGCATAACTAACTTCATATTTTAGAATTTACTTGTACAATTGATGGGTCTAAATTCCCCAAAGACTGTATCCTGCACCTTTGTGTACATCAATTTTTTTTTCAGACTCTGTTTACTGCCATTGCTGTGAAATTAGGAAAAAAACGCAATGGATATAATAGGAAAAATATTTTAAGAGAGTCAGTGTCAACTGTCAATTGACAAGGCAAAGAACATCATCAAGCGCAGTTATGTGCTTTGAGTTCCATTAAGAAAATGAATCTTCTTTATGAGTTTAAGAAACTAGTTGACCATGATTCAAATCTTCTCCAACTGGAACACAAACAACTGAGCGCCAATTTGAGAAGAAACACCAAATAATACAATGCAATGTTCCTCCATGAGGCCTTTCAAAGCATTAGGTAGTGGGTAATATGATGTTAGGCCAACCTTGAGGAAATTATCAACTTACTAACTCCCTCAAGGTTTAAATTCCAAGATGTACTGTATAAACGTAAGGAAATCCAACCAGAAAGTAATAGAGAACTCAAACAATCCGAGAAAGAAGTCACCTGACCTCAATCGGCTGAGATAAAATTCTTCCCCAACTCCAAGGTTCCAATGCTTTGACCTCTAGGGTTGGGTGATTACATCCTCTATTCACTTCCAATAAGAATTTTTACCTTAATCTATAAAGAAAAATGTTTCTTGATATAGACAGGCAATATATCAACTGTAATTAGTACGTGGCAATTTTGAATAACAGCAAAAAAAATTCATCCTTGATCACCACAAAGCAAAAGGCACTCATACAAACTGTTTTTACAAAGAAACTTCATAAAAGAGATATTCAAAGTGAATCATAATAGAGCTTCAATAGAAAATCATTGGCAAAGATTATAGCATGGAATGCATTAAATTTAAAAATAAATAACTGGCAATAAATTAGCAAGACAACCTCGTCAAGTATAATATAATCCCATATTGTATTATCTTCACTTTCATCATCATGCAAGTAACTGTCTCCACGTAAGGATTTTGAACTAGTCCGTACAATATCATACGTAGTGAGAAGAACACCCTTATCCTGCAAAAAGAGTCACCTATTTTAGAAACAAGAAGACCCTAACATTATCCTAAATAACTAAGAAACACACACACAGAGACAGACACACACACACACAACAGATGGAGAGAGATGACCACATACAAACACACACAATCCAAAACAATATACATTAGCTGACAGCTGATGAGGTTCTAATACCATAGAACATGAAGTAGAGAAAACACAAATGCATATGAAATGATTAATCAGATGCTAACAAACAACAATTTCTATTGGAGTGCCTGCATGTGAACATTCAACATTAATAGTATTTGTACAGATTACTGAGTGGAACCTGAAGTATATATTGAAGTTCATACTGCCGTGTTTTTACACTAGTTGCAAAGTACCTGTATACGAGAACAAACAAGTAGTCATTAGTAAATATTCAAATTTCAAACTTAAATAAATTAAAGAAAAAAATGAAATAAGGCCAACTTCATAGTTAAAATATTAAGAACCACAAAAGTAATATAAAATAAAAGCCTCACTCTCTAGTTTTTTCAGAAAGCCCCACAACTGACAACTCTTTAATCCAATGAGCAAGAAGTGTTTTGGGGGCTACAATCAATGCCCTCTTGATCAAGTTTGAGTGGAAAAGTCCGGCAAGAAATGCAGAAATCTGAAATGTAGTAACTATTGGTCAGGAAAAAAAAAAGTCTACTCATTTTCCACACACTGTTTGAGAAAACGCAGGAAGAAAAGAAGAAGAATGAAGATGCAAACTAGATAGCAGTGTATGAGCCAAATGTCTTGCTAGGAACAAACACAAAAGCATCCCAGGTAAGAACATACTCAAAGTGTCAATATATTCCAACTAAACAAAAGCAAATGCTAAAATTAGGCAGCAAAGTCTTCTAGTTCTTGTTGCAATGACAAACAAATAGATTCATCAAACAGAAAAAACTGCAAACAAAAAAGAGCTTTGTTTTTTATTGGATGTCTCAGGAGCTATAGTGAGATTTTTTTTTTAAATTGGACTCTTATAAGAACTTTTAAATATTGCATTTAGAGAAAATCCCAACATGGTCCTATAGAAGCTGCAATCCAATCAAAGCACACAAATTCAGAGCCAAAATGATCCAAACATACAATTTGGGAACTGCTCAATGCAATCCTCCCTTCGCCCTTCTAACATTCCAAAACTGACTTCAATGGGGAGAAACAGCCTAAGTAACCGAACTAGCACTGTGAAAGGCAAAGAACAAAAACATCCCACAACACAATCATTTCACAATTACCTGCATAGTTTTTCCCAAACCCATGTCATCACCCAAAATCCCACCTGACGGCTTACAATGAAGGGCCCACAACCAATTCAAGCCTTCTCGCTGATGCGGATACAGCATCTTCGCAATCCTTCCAGGAAGCATATACGTAGATGACACACTGCTTAACCTAACAGTATGTTCATCATGCTCATCCACAGAGTCCAAACCTTCAACTTCATCCTCTGAATCATCAATATCAATTCGATCATTTCGCAGCGGAGGCGCCTCATTGTCTTTTGTCTTGCCCCTTACTGCAGCACAATCCCCTTCATCCTCCGAAACCGAACTCCATCGAAGCGGAGAAATCGCTTTCTCCTTCTCCTTCTGCTTATTCTCAGGCACTCGAGATTCGGTCTCCGTCCGCGCAATAGAAGAACAGGCGGAATCTGAATCGGACAAGAGGGAGAAAGAGGAAAAGGGGGTTTTGGAGGGTTTGTTCTTCTCGATCGAGAGGGTTTCGAGGCGGGAGCTCAGATCGTTGAGAATGTCTCTGATCTGAGGAACGGGTGAGGCCGTGGGATCGTGGGAGGGTTCGATTAGGGTTTCTGATTGGATCTTGCAGAGGCGGCGGCGGCCTTCGAGTTTGACCTTGATGGGTTTCTGCTCTGGAAGAAGAAGATCAGGAAGGGTTTTAGAAGGAAGAAAAAATGATAGAAGTTGGGGTTTGGAAATAGAGAAGGGCATAGAGATTACCTGAAGGAGCTTGGGCAGGAGGTTGGTGATCATTTGGGTTTTTCATGGAGCAGCTTTGGTGAGAAGAGATGTCATCGAGGAGGCGATCGTTTCTCTCGTTGAGGCTCAGAGGCTTCGCTGTAGTCATGGCTCACGGAGGAGAGGAGAGAGAGATGAGTGTGAGTGGGGAATGAGCGGCCTTTCTATCGGTTTATATAAGCTCATTTCCCGCTTCGATGATTTTTGAATTTCTCCGCTCTCACATGTGTCCATCTCTTGTAACCTTCTTATGGGCCACCTTTGATCGGTGTGGCCCCCCTATGACCACGCATGGTACCCGTTTTTATGCCTGAGTCTAGATTATCCATCATGGCTATTACACTCCCATCGTGGGATCCACATAGAGATGATTAACGACGGTTCAAAATGAATCACATCCCCTCTGCATCTAAATCCTTAAGTTCTATGAATACGGCATAAACTATAATTAATACCACATCAACACCCAACAGAAACGAAGTTCACACTAATAAAACCTTTTTTTCAGATAAGCATTTATGCTCACAAAAGCTTCTCACCATCAGCACTATGGTCAGGGATTGACCATTGATTATTTTTATGAAAGGGAAGTGCATCACTTACTGAGCTACTGGTACTTTTAGAAAACAAGATCGTCGAATTGAGCACAATGGAGAAGGTCCATGTAAGAAGCATAATTCCTGCAACCATCATTCCATTCCTCAAATCCAAGCTCCAAGGAGTTAGATGAACAAATACTAACCTTCTTCTAGTGATTTTTGGTATCAACTTTTCGTAAAACATTTTCATATCATCTTATATTCTAACATTCTAAACTGTTTGTGATTTTATGAAAATATTGGAATATCAACATTGCATTATCAAGATTTGTTTATATCTTGATCGTAACCTGATATTTTCGAAATACCAAAAGATAAGAAATAAATAAATAAAATGCTATTTTAATATAATTTATACTTAATTGAAATATTTTGGTTTTCTCCTGCATGTAGGTAACCGAGAAAGATGTAAGTAAGAGTTGATGCCATTATTAAATACAACGAAGGCTAATTTTGATTTTGACCGCTCAATTTCATCTTAGTAGAGATATTGGCCTTTTGAATGAGAGAAAAAATTATGAAAATCTTTGATTCTCTCTGTGTCTCATTCAAAAGCCATCTTGATGACTTTAGTTTAAGTAGGTAATTTAAAAATGAAAGCCCCTTTAAGTGGTTAGGTTAATTGATTAAAATTGTTTAAAATCAATTGTGAATTTCACTTTCATAACTTCTTTTCAAATCATGAGAATCATTAAGTGGGCCCATCATAATTTCTAGTTTCCCTTTCCCCTGTTTCAGTTTGGTGCCACTTCCATAACATTTTTCAAATTATGAGAAAAATGGCCCAATCACGTTTTTCTAGTTGGATGCGTTTCAACAACAATGGATTACCCACAGCCAAGAGTTCAAAACGACTCGACGATAGAATTGAAGGGGCTACAAACAGATTGGTTGGAATAGTGTATCAAATTACTCTTAATCAGGTGGGACATCGACCTCCAAAAAATGCTGAAAATACGAGTACTGTTCACATCTCCCAAGTAAAACTGTCATTTGCATATGCAGGTGGGCTTAGGTTTGGGAACAATGTATGTGGTTATAATCATTTAAAATGTAGCCAAAACCATGATCAAGATAAAAAAGACTTGGCATTTGTAATTTCGAGCAAGAAATGTGGGTACTCAATGATTGCCTCAATTATACTTGGCGCGCACAGATTATAGACTCGCTTCCAATTAGGTATGCATTCAATGGGTAACTTAAACAAGGATTCCTTTTAGTTGAACAGTTCGATTTGAAAATGCATATTCTCCTCTTCAAGGTGCTGGAAAAAATCTCTGTTAACCATGCAATTTCTTTAGCTGGGACAAACGTAGATAAAGAAAGCATGATTGTATTGCTTAGGAATACCAAGAGTGTTTTTTTAAGGGAAAAAAGTACATAAGTGTGGATCAAACTCAATGGGATCAAAGTCACTCGTAGTTTGTATGTGTGGCCCTTTTGCATTATGGACTTCAATATACAATATCCTCGGTAGCAGGAGAGACTTGCGATTAGTGATTCCACTCGGCCATAGTCCATAGTGAAGAACCAGTTGCTCTGAACCTCTTTCTACGATGTTTGTTTCTGCCTCTACGTGTGCAGTGCTATCTATATTGTTCTCTTATTTTCTTCTTGCTTCTAAGTAGTTTCAGTATCCCTAAAGCCATAAATACCAAGCTTTGCATCCCGAGTGCAAGTCCAACTTCAAATAATAATATTATTAGAACAGCATCGCTATCTATCTTGTATCCATAGATGGTGAGCCCGTCCAAACTGGCTTCAGCGTACATATCTGCGCAACCATCAAGTATGCCAAGTAAAAATGGAGTAGAAGACATGTAAATGATATAAAGCACAACAAAGTGCATATAGATGAAGCAATGTGATTGAATTTGTATAAAAAGTGTAATCAAATAAATGACAGAAAGTTCAGCATAAAAACAAGTGACAGAAAGGCGGAAGAAGAAACCATGGAAATTAACTCTGTGTGACATAGAAAGTCTTCTCCTCGGGATCTCCTCGCAAGATATATTTAGGATCATTTATGCCTCACTTTTGTATGCTGAAAGTTCTGTTAAATAATCTATGCTGTGTGTTACGTATCTTTGGTTTGACAGTGTTAGTGGCAAAATTTTGCTGGTGACAACCAGTTGTGTGCGCGCGCGCGTCCCAGAGTATATTCTCAAAACCAGAACTTGAGGCCATAATTGTAGGGAAGGAGAATCAGTGGCAAGAATCGATGTTTTGCCTTTGTCCAATTCAAATCCTGTAGGGATGCTGGCCACATCATTGATATGGCAAGAGGAAGATCATGGGGGAGGGAGAAACATCCCAGTGCAGGTGTCTGATTCATTCCAATCAAGTGGCCCAATCTGGAAGGAAGCAAGATCATGAAGAGGCAGACTGCTAAAGATTTTCCCCTGTTCTCTGTCTGGCTTAATGAAATTGGAAAGCTGAACACCTGTCCCTGGAATGGGAATAAGATAAGCACATGGTAAGGCCATCGACTCCCCAGAAACTGGTCCATCGAAAACAAAGCAAATCTCAAGTGTTCCCCAGGTCTACCCTATTTCATGATAAGGTAGGTATTGGCTTCACATTCTTAAGGATAACAGTCACTAAGATATAATTGTTCCAATTTGGATGCCACTGCAGCAGGACTTTTTTAAACTATGCTTAGATGCTAGTGTTCTTTGCAACTCAAGACCCTTATGAGCAGGGGAAACATTCATAATTCAAAGGTCATCTACCATCTACAGGCCCTTAGGCAATAGGAATGAGATCACTAAACAAGGCATAGACTTTGGTTGTGCTAAATAGATTGAAAAAGGCCAAGTCTACAGGGTTCCTAAGCCTCATCGTGGAGGTGGATTCCAATCATTTGCCATCATGGGACATAGATGTCTCAAGCTCCAGGATGCTGGTGGATGAAAAGACGAAATTCAGGAATTGAAGAATCATATGGTTGTCTTTTCAACATGTCCTTATGGGAGCTAATCCAACAAGGAGGTGGACAATTTACCTAAGCAAGGAGCTTGTCTCGATCCTCTATCATGTGACATTCATGACTTCGTCTGCCCGGTTCTTTTCCCTGTGGTGGCCGTGGGGGTCTTTTTAGGCTGTCTGCATCGTTGTTTCTTTTTGGGGAATTTCTACCATTGTGCTTTCTTTGTATACATGTTTGTATGCAGCAATGAAATTCAGTAATTTAGAATAAGTGATACAAGTGTTGGAATTTAAATACCAGTATCAAACCCCACAAATACCAAAAGTTAGGATTCATGGATTAAGCGTACTGTGATAAGTTAAAGCCATTAAAAGTTTTATTTCATAGCAGTGTTACAGAGGCTGATAACCTTCCCTCTTGACTTGTGGCAGAATTCCAAACCTCTGAATAAAGGAAAAATATTTTTGCAGGTTAGGACAAACTATAATCTAGAGGTTACACGCCCAAATAGACTTTTTGAATCTGACATGGTTTTGACATGGATACTTTGCTGGTTTAGCAAAGTCCAGACATAATCAAAGAAGAAAAAGGTCCTGTTTAGTATCTCTAAAAATAGGGTCTATTTGACTAGAAACTAATCCAAACTGTTTGCAAAAGTCTATTTCCCTCTCAGATTGAACAGGTTAAGACCACTTTCCACTTTTTCAAGAAGTAACAAACAAGATGAGAATCTAATCAAACATCAATTTCTAAACCAATCAGACAACCTTAGTATTTTTTTAATAACTTTGCCCATATAGCTTTTACCATATGACGAGTTTGCCTCTACTACTTTTTACTATATGACACGTTACATGCATTACTTTTTAATATATGAAGTTCGCACAGATAACTTCTACTACATGACTAGTTTGCCATTCCAGTTGAATCAGGCATACTATGTGTCTTACCAAATGGTTTGTAAAGTTAAAAACAGCTCAATTCAAGCATATTAGAGTTTCCAAACTAACACTAAATTAGTTGTTTCAATTTTATATGTCTTTATGGATTTCATTTTTATATTTATTTAAATTGGTAAACTGACTCAAACATACAACCTCCAGGTTGCAATAATGCGCATCTTCCACTGTGCAACGTGCTTTTTGTCCACATGATTATACTTTTTTCACAAATTTGATATTTTGTGAGTATGCTAATAATAGTGTTATTCCTATTTTTACATTTCCAGTGTATGTAGTACAAGATAACTAATACTTAATTTTAATATATTTATGCAATGCTAAGCCCGCTTTGAGATGCATTCCACACCATGTCAGTACTTTTGAGGGATCTAAGGATTTGTATTATAAAGTCAAGCTTTGAGAATGGAGGAATCTAAATTTGGTGGATGTTTGAGTAGTTCTCCAGTTTTGGTATAAATATCTTAGTCAAATATTATATACTTCACTGCCACTAGCCACAATCGTTATCAAATAATGATACTATACTTGTGCTAATCAACTACGCTTGTGCTAATGAACATAAGCTCGATAGTATCACAAATGGATGTGTTCATTGTGTAGTCTCCGACCAATAGGTAATGTTTAAACATCGTTTATGTTGAAATAATAAGGAAACAAAAATCAAGGTTGCTGACTGCATTAAAGCGTAGGAGACAATCACTTATCACTTATCATTTATCACTGCTCATATAAGTATCATCGACCTTTGATAATAGCAAAAAGAACTCTTTCAACTTTTTTTCCCACAACAAATGACTAAGATGATCCCGTTTTACACTTAATAAGGTCTCGAATAAGTCAAATCCTGCAGGCTTTAACCTTCACATATGGGAGGATTAGTAAACAGCCAAATGAGAAGGGTGAAGTTAAAGTTACACAAGGTCATGGCGAGCTTTACCTGTTTGTTCCAAGAAAAATGAAATGATAGAATTCTAACTTCTATAAATTCAACCATGCCCCTATAGAGACTGCTAATGATAAATGAAAAGTGGTGGCAGCCAACATCTCCATCAGGCTTTTCTTCATTAAAGAAATGTGAAAAAACTCAAAAGGTTTGACTTCTGGGGGAAGGTAGCTTAAAAAAGGAGGGGAGATTGGGACTACCAAAGAAGAAGAAAAAAATATTCATAACCATCCGAATCACTATCGATTACAGTAGAAGAAAAGAATAAAAAAAAAAAGTCTCATTTGACTATTTGAATGCAAGGTGACCACACAAACTGACCTGTGTTTTACACATTTGTCTACGATCAGATATCTTTCCAACATCCTCTTGATTTTAGAGTTTCAAAAGAAACAATGTAGGATAATTTCCTGATGAACTAGACATAACCAGAATTTCCGATTTCAGGGATGTTCAATGTAGTTAGTTAAATCAAAGATAACAGATGGCTAAAAATAACAATGATTGAATTAGTTCTCTTCATCTTCAAAACTAACCCCGATATGAATACAAAATGTACAATTAACGGCATAATTTGTTTGCAATCCATTGCTCTTCACAAATATGCATGCCAATCCTCAGTTCCAAACCATGTATCCAATTGTAGATGGGTCCATTGGGACAGCCTGTAATTATTTTGCTGTCCATTTAATGTATGCTACCATTTAAGCAGAGTAGGATGATAGTTTCGGAAAGCCAATAAAACCAACTTATTCTTCCATTGGAAAAGGTACTATATATAGGTAAGCGGCAATACTCCATGAGGATAGGAGAACAAATCAAATATATCCTAATATTGATTAACTAAATCCTTATATGATTATTCGATATTATTTTAATCTAACATCTTCATATATCTTAACAAAGGAGACATGGTCATTGGTCCAAATTTAAGACATGAAATCAATTGGGATCTTCTGAGGAGCAGTAGCCTATGGGCTACTCTCCATTAACAACGAGGCTCACAATTTGGAAAGTTTGGATCCATGTGCCACGTGGAGAGAAGATGATACCAAGTCGTCCTCCTCACCTCCTCCTCCCCAAACCCAAACACCAAATTCGCTCTCTCACAAAAGCTGCAGTGATGCAAATACGAGTCTTAACTCTGTGAAAAACAGATACATACCTATGGCTTCTCTCCAGAGGTACGAAGCTGCACGACCAATTGATTCAGAACTGGTTCTAGACTGAATTATTGAAGATGAAACTGATCGATCAGCATGCCATCTACTTACAACAGATGAGATACCTTGAACTCTCTTTGATAGTGTTGAAGCCGCACGCAAACAAAGAATAAAGCCAATAACTTGAACAATTGAGGATATCTGCACGTATGGAACCACAACATATTTAAGGTTTGTACATGTCAGGTAACCTTATTTTTAGTAAAAGTACATACAAATAAATAAAACTTAATGATCCAACATGATTTTCATGGTTCAATAATCAATGATCTTACACATAGACCAATGCCAAATAACCTAGATTTAAAAATATGAGTTATTTATTATTTGCCCTTTACTGAGTGTGGATTGTTATGATGGATTATTTATTACTCAATCATCTTTTTTAACTCCATCTATTCAGGAATGTCCAATCTAGGTTACTTTCATATATGTACTGTCTATCCCTAGCTAGTTGGGGCAACAAAATTCAGGGCTTAGACCAATACAATTTAAAATAGTGTATGCAAACTTAATAATGGCAATGATATTATAGATACATAAAACTTGACAAAAAAGCATACAACTATTGCAAATATATATAATTGGATAATGTTATACTTACAACAAAATCACCGCCATTGATGATATTGACGACTTCATGGTACTTTGTGATTTGGAAGAGAGTAACTACTTGGCTTGCATTTATAACAAAAAAAGAAATAAGAAGAAAGGAGCTGAATCTCCCGCTAATTTTTGATAGACGATTGCGTAGATCAGTGAGCTCCTTAACACAAACAACTGCATCTCTCTCTTTATCCAGATACTTATCGAAGCTTTTAAACGGAATGACTGGCAATTCACAAACCAAATAAAACAAAACGCAGGTGGATAAAAATACTGTATGCGTGTAAGTCCACAACACAACTGAAAGTGACTGCATAACAATTGATTGAAGTAATGGCCTATCAATGATATAAGGGATGCAGATAATCCCATGGACACTCCTCAAAGAAAAACACGCAATGATACACCAAAAGATTGCACGGAAAGAATCCTGCAAAAGTAACACAGCAAATTAATTCTTAGTATGGTCGTATAACTATACACCACTATTAAAACCCTGCATTTTACCATGAATGAGTTACGTATTGAGTTCTCTACAATTTTTAGAAAATACTATGGGTTTCCTTTTACAGGGACATCATAAAAGACTAGAAAAACGGATGTGAAGGGGCATCTTCATTGAAAAGTTGTGTACCCAATTGGATGGTGTAGAAATTAATCAAGGAGAACTTTGACAATTTTGTTTCAAAGGTTTTTGTTTAGATGCCTGCCTCAAAGAATTCAAATGAGAATTTGAAACTGTCATTCCAAATGTATGGGGTGGGGGGGTAATGGACTGTTAGCCATTTTTGAAAAAAATTAATCAATCTAATATTAATAGTCGTTCAATCTAAGGCAATGGTTGTGTTCTATTCACAGACTTCTACTTCGGTTGTCAATTTGAAATCATTAGATTAGGAGGGAAGCGATTTCTTATTGGCCTTGGTTCCATGTAGATACTAAGTCCACAACACCTTCTTTGTATTTGGCTTGCTACTGAACATATTATTTTCGTGTGGCAAGGCCAGGTCACTAACATTCTATTTGCCAAAGTCGCATGAACATGCCACGAGCATGACTTCCCAATCTGGCTCAAGTTTTCGCGTATAACTTCCTGCATCCAGGTTGAGATTTATTATCAATTGATCGAGGCTATCCATTTTGCCCATGATTATGAATTATGGATGCAAAACTCGGGGGATTCATTCTCATTCATTCGCTCTCAATTGGTCAAATTAAAATCTATCATGATGATGCTTGAAACCTTGAAAACCAAAGATAGAGATTACTGCATGACCTAGATTCATGATCAAATCAGTTTATGGGTAATCGATATATATTTATATGATTCACTTTAGTCAATAATGATTAGATTCATCCGATTAAAATGATTTAGAACATGGTATGTAATCTAATGCAAGGTTCAGATGACAAAAGAGAATTCCATTCATCTAACTAATAGATATACATAGACAATGAAAATAGGAGATTTCTTGATGGTGACCTTTATTAATGATTAGATCATGTCTCTTGTAATCAACATGAATAGTTTGCTTTTTTATATATACAGACAACAAAAATGGGAGATCTCTTGATGGTGGCCTTTATTGATGATTAGATTACTTCTCTTGTAAACAACATGGATCATACAGCTTTCATCCGTGTGCATGCCTACGCGCTTTTTCCTTGTAAAATAATGTAACCAATTCAAACATTTAAGAAAATCTTCTTTCAAATATTCAACAATTTAAAAAGAATAAATTATACAAAGGAAGATTAGAAAATCTGAGCATTGCTTACATTGCAGGCCTTGATGTACTCCTTGAGGAAGCTTAGCTGCCTGTCAGTTAGTTCATCTAAAAACATAAATTTCTTAAAGCCATCTTCCTTGAGGTTATGTGAGATACATAATAGAGATATGATAGCAAGAACCGCATTTAATGAAAAGACGAAAGATGAAGAGCCGTACAAATTCCCGTCATAAAGATAGTAGGATATAGCCGCCATGAAGAATGCCCAAAGAGAAGACTTTGGGATGCCAAAGCCTAGGCATGTAAGTATGTAAGAGATGCAATTGAGAGCATCATCTAAACGTCTTTGGGCCTGCTCAGTTACTTGAGTTAGACATTCCTTTTCTTCGTTGGAAGAGCTGGCCATTTGAAAGAGCGCGAGATAGAGATGCCTGTGTGAAAAAAAGAGACAAGTAAGGAATCACTAGGTTATTACATATAAATTCTCTTCTTCTTTTTTCCAGTCCAGTCTTTATAAATTCATATAATTGAATTGCATTTCTTAAAGAACAACAGACCTTTATCATTCCACAATTTTTTTAGACGATCAAATAACTTATAGCAAGTTATAAACTTTCACAATACTACTTCCATTCATATTTCAGTTACTTTTGATTTAGACATTGAACTAACAGACCGCAAGAGAGATCATGCAGTAAATTTACCCCAAAGGAAAAATCCTAATCCTTCAATTAGGGAGATTTTGATTTTATGGCATGTTCTATTTCTAAGGTTTTCTTCAGTTGGTGGACCAAGTGCTTCGTTCAACTCGTTCCTTGGCTTACTACTCTCAGGTTAGAACTATGAAAGACCTCGTCCTTACAGACTTTGTCCTTCACTTCTAAAAGGGAGATTCAAAACTCCTCCCTCAGCAGTAGAACAAATCCAGTTTTAAATCAAAAATCCTCCTCCGTTCTCTGTCTTCTTCCACCTTATTAGAACCCCTTGATTTCCAGCAGTAGTAGTATTCAGGAGGGGGTTTTCCATCCAGCAATGTGGTCGTTTAGATCCCCTGCATGCCTTGCAAATGGTTTGAGATTCATCTCAAGCTTTATAATATCATGTTTATACGTCTGATTTGAAAACTTCTAAAGAATTAAACAGATTCCAAGATAAGTAAATGATGTAATGATCTGATCAAATTATCTTATTCGTATGATTCGAGAGCAAATGAATCGAAACTCCAAGGAGGAGAAAGATAATACCTGATAAATCTTTCCTATGGGGATGAGATCGATCGATCGATCGATCGAGAGCGTGCGTCTTTGAAGGGTTGAAGATTAAAACCCTTTCCAGAGAGTAAGAGAAAAACTCTTGGAGAGGAAGAAGAGAATGAAAGTTGAAATAGAACCCCCAAAAGGGAAAGAAGGAAATAGACTGGAGATGGAGGAGAAGGGGGGAGGAGAAACTGTCGAAGATGCTCTGCAGCAGCGAAGGAATGGGACCTAGATTAGGGTTTTGGGAGGGGTTTTGGATTTCCCGATGATCCGGTTTTGGAATTCCATTCTATTTCATTCGAATCCCATGAGTGGGCTGCTGTGATGGTTCACTGACTCACTGGGCACTAATGAGGCATAGTTTATTTGCTGCCAACCCTGACCTCACTTTGTGGGAGTGTAGGGAGTGGGAAAAATCAGCCTCATTCATCCGATCATGCTAATCTTATCATTCACAGCCCACAATTTTATTCTATTTGCATGGGTGTATAATTAATGGTCAGATCCATTCGGATGCGTACAAACCCACAGGGCGTGTGAAGTGGGGGTGATTTCCACTCAGATGGACCATCAAGTGGGCCAACTAGTGCATAGGATACTTTTCCTTGATTTAACAAATTTTATATATATATACATTTTCTAGCAAAAAATAAATGAAAGAAGAAGAATATATAGTTCATGGATGTACAATGCAACATTATATATATAAATTTTAAAAAAAGTACAATTTACAAGCTTCTGTATTTGCTTCCCTGTGTGATTTTAGGATGTGGAGCCTACCTTTAGCCAATTCATTAATTTCACACATACTACCTTGTGAATCGGTATAAAGCCCAAATTTAACACTCATTTAACTTTTATTCACCGTTAGATTGAAATCACGAGAAAAGTAAAGCCTCTAAATCCATTAAACTTTGGGACGTGGATCAAGCAACATTCAATGGTTGTCATACTTAGTGGGCCCAATTAGGAGATGCGCTTTTTGGAAAAGAACTCCCCTGGATGTTTCTAATGCTCCTCATATATATATAAATATATATAGGAGAATATTCATGTGCATCCATCCCTCACCATAGAGTGAAGGACACTTCCATAATCGGAAATTTGTATGTGCAAAAGAGAAAAAGTCATATATGGTCATATGCATAAAATGAATATGCATGTGCAAAAAGAGAAAGTTCCCTCATTCTATAGTGACGGGTGGATACACATGAATGTCCTTATATATATACATATATATATGGAGTATTCTTATGCATACTTCCCTCACCATAGGGTGAGAGACACTTCCATTTTTTGAAATTTTCAGGTACAAGTGTACCTCACCCTATGTATTTAAAAACTGGAGAGTGTCATTCACTATATGGTGAGGGAAGTTTACATAAGAATACCCCTATATATATGCATCAAAGCATCTCTCACTTTAGCATGAGAGATAAGGTGGGGCCCTCACATTCATATCCAATACCAAAAATTTAAATGTGAGGGCCTTTACCCATGTCTCTCATATAAGGCAAGAGATATCTCTCATAAGAACATCTCTACACACAGAGACATATATATATATATATATATACACACACATGCAATTAGAATCAGTATAAAGTAAGTATTCCATACAAATAACATATCATTGTTCTTTGCATTAGAATATAAATGTTCGTACCTAGTCACTTTTTTTTTTCTTATACCTTTAGTCCGACCTTTTGACTTCTTAGGTGGTGTTTTCTTCTCAAGCCGTTTTCTTTTGGTTTCCTTCTCCTTCCCTAATTCTCTCTTCCTTGCCCATGTTTGACAATTCTATTCATCTAAATGTCTAAAGTGGGAAAAGATTTGGAATACAAAAATATTTGGCACAAAGTTCTATAAGCTGAGATGCATTTTTTATGGCTCTATTTTAGCTGGCTTTAAAGGAGAAATTCCAAACCATGGTGTCTCTTTTGCTCTCCACGTTTATTTGTTTTGGAATCATGAAGATAAAGATTGGGTAAGTGAGTTTGTGGATCCCATTTAAACAATATAAAGTCTACGGGATCTTCATCTTCTGGTCCCACATTGATAGTCGCATGGGTAAAATAATTCACATAACAGGTCCATGCATACGGGCGAATGGATTGGATCTAATGAGTCAAATCTGGATAGGCACGGTGGTAGAAAGAGTGAATGGTTCTAGTTCCACATTATGGACAAAGTTTATCTTTCATCAAAAGGGTCCCCTGTGTATAGTTTAACGTTTAATGGCCCCATGTGAATAATCTTAGCACTGTCTAATGACTTAAGCCCCACATTAAGAGTGAAATAGTTTAACATGAATTTCTTTCTTTGTCGGATAAAACGTAGTTGCATGAAAGAATTTTCAATGGCCTGGTGGCCGGGAGATTTGAAAGAAAACTGCCCAATAGGGATCGATCTCCGGTTGGAGCTATGGGAGAGGGCGCGCTATCCACAGCTTTAGCCCTATAATTCCCCAAAAAATCAACTTAATCGGGTAACATCTTTCACCCATGATGTAATAGCCTCAAATTTTGATGATGGAGAGTACAGAGTGCGAAGGTGGAGATCTAACACAGGGCTCCTCCTGTCTTCTAAATTTCCCTCATAAGATACGTGATTCTTTTCAGAGATGTTGTCTTCTAAGGGTGATCCACTGTTGATTTGATTTTGCTCTGAATCCAAAGTAAGAGGTTTTTCCCTCTTAAGATTCTTAATTATCTACTGTGTGTGTGTTTTGGAGTCTTTAAAAGAAGTTGTGATAAGGCTTGTGATAGCCAAAAGTGGTGGGAATACGTAATTAGCGTTTAGCTTTCTTTTCTTTTTTATTAGAGATCTAAATCTAATAGATGTTAATCAAAATCTAACAGATACTAATCATTTTTCTTCTCATTTGAGGAGATGCAAAGAACAGGAGCTTTTAGAATAAAGAAAAATGAGAGTTAATCTCTTCTTTCAGAGGGCACCCTTCTTCAGTTCCTGAAACCTTGCATCAATCCTGTAGATGGAGAAATTCTTATTCATTGATCTTGTCAGAGTATTTGAAATCCATAAATGAAACTTGGCAAATCATAATCAGGTTGTTCATTGGATAACATAAAACTTTGCCTAGTTATTTTCACAAAATACATAAGAATTGAATACATATGAATACATGGTCAACTGAGCTCCACCAAAGGATTCATAACTAGGCGAGGGGTGAAGTATAAGGTAGCAATGTAGCTGGCCCCTGACATTCCAAGGATTTGAATTACAAGGCTGATGGGTGCGTATTCATTTCCCATCTTCTTTGTCCACTTTCAATGGAAGGAGAGGATATTTGATGGTCATTTTTTAATAATCTTTATTTCTAACAACATACAACATGCATTCCTATTCAATGTAAACGAACATGTCTTTATTACTGTTTTAATAATCAGAAGCATGACTACCTTCCTTTTTTTTCTTTTTTTTCTTTTTCTGAAGATGATGATGATGATGAGGCAGAAGACAACGATTAAGAAACAGGTCTACCATGCAAAGGAAAATTATAGAGACTATTGTGCTACTTTTTATTTTGGTAAACATTTTTTTTTCTTTTTTTGGTAAACATTATTGTGCTACATGGTAGTGGCCACATCTTCCTCATTATAACCTCCGAAGCATTTCTCTTTGCTTTTTATAACACCTAAAGAACTCTGTACAAACCACAAAGATTTCTTTCTCATGTATGGAACTTTTTATCTGCTTGCCCTTGTTTCATGCTATTATCATTAGTTGGACTTTGACTAGATTAAAAAAACCATGTATGTTAAAAAGAAAAAAGAAAAAAATTCATATTTGCATAAGGGAATTTTCACCTAAGACGACATTTTGTTCACATGCCCCTCAATGCAGATTGGCAGGGATGGAAACCACTCATCCTGATAAGGTTCAGGCCAAAAAAAACCAGCTTTACCAGATTATCTTCACCGTAATGGACCGAAATTTTTATGGTGGAGAATACAGAGTGTGTGAGGGGGAAACACTGATCAAAGAGGGGCCATAAGGGTCCCAAAGAGTGGAGTGCACGTGCAGTTTAATAATATTTCACTTGAATAAGGCCAGACCAAAATATATGTCAGTGTTGGGACCTGAAAATACACTGTTCATTGAATATATGAAGGGAAAAAAAAAAAAAAAAGAGTAGCTCTCAACAATTCATAAAATCTCTGGGATGAAAGACAATTGTAATAACTGTAAATGAGCAAATCAGGATAATAAAGGCATTGTTACTCTAAATGAGAAGGTGTCAATCCAATTCAAATCAACAATTACCCAATGGCAAGTTTGTGAGGTTTGCAATTTGACAGGCTGGGATTTCATTTTGCAGTATGCAGCTCATGGTTTCCCAGTGAATTCAATTCACAGTGGTATTATATACTTATCCATCATATCAATTGCCGTTTGTAGTCCCTCTCTGTGGCTCAGATGGTAATTGCTGTTATCTCCAGTTTTTTGAGTTTTTAATGAACCAGCCATGTTATTTTGTTAAAAATATAAAAAAATGCAACAACTCCGCATAAAGAAATTTGCAATATACAAATTCGTTCTAATTGATTTTTAAATCACTTGTGAGACAGTCATTGGCCTAGTTCTCATCATGCAATGGGCTCCAGTGAATTTGGCAATTGCACCCCATGTTTCACATATTGCCATCTAAGGCTCTGTTAGATAGATGCATCAATTGGTGTGGCAGACTTTCATTTTCTCCAGATATATTTTATAGTTAATATTCTTAAGAATTTTACAGACCTTGCTTGTTGATTTATTGATCAATGATCAGACTAAGTTGCACAGTAACTTGGTGTATGTGTTTAAATCTAATACTGATAAAAGGCGCTTGATTGAGCAAATCTTAAAACATAGGAACTGTGACTTTAGGGATAATAGTAAAATATTGTTTTTCAAACAGAAATAATGTGCAACTCATTGCGGCAAATAGTCACCTATGGAGTTTGAGGGCCGTGCCGGATTTTCAATCCCTACATACCATAAAGTAGGAACCCCCAAGTCAAAGGTACTCACTAAAAATCTCGCAAACAGAAGCCCTGTTGGAGAAAATCCCCTGTGGTTGAAAGATATTTGACAGCTTACTCTAAAAGCAACCATTCACCTTTTCAAGTTTGTAATTACATCACAAAATGAGAAAGCCGTAGTAATGCTTTGTTTTCAATGCAAAATAATGTTTAAAATAAATATTAAACATTCAATAAGAAAAAGAACTGCTCATTACAAGCCCCACACAAACATGTCACTAACTGCGAAGAATCCATGCAGTTTCTATCCAGTTCACCATCATGACCAAAAATTTAGTTTTGTTTTCAGTAAAATTTAGTTTTGTTTTCAGTAACATTTTGTCTATGCTTTGCACTTTCCTCTTTACAATTTTAGCATTTCCATGTTATTATTCTGGGTCTGCAGAACTAAATAGCAAAAACAAGTTTTGCAGTTTGTGTCTGAGTTTCAAATTGGATCTATACTTTACATAAACAGGACATCTGTGAGCATGGAATTAAGTTCTTAGGAATAGCAAGAAATGCATTCCTAAGAGTGACGAAAATTGAAAAAAAGAAAGGTGACTATTCGTAAAAGGACTATCAAATAATCTCTCCTTTGATGTAAAATGATGTAAAATAGAAACTACATAAACCATTAAGAAAGACAATATAGATGACAACTAAAATAGAAATTGACGATCGACATTTAGAATTTCAAAATTTCTCCATAAATATGATGAAACGTTAAAAGATAAGTACTTTGAAAATGATGCCCATAAATCGAATGTAAAGATTTTCATTCTATAACTTATGACACTAATAATTTAGTTCCTACCCAAAAAACAAAAGAAAAAAAAAATAACAATTTAGTATTCCAAATTGAGGCAAGAGAAGCAAGATAAAATGTAGTTGTAACATTTTAGTAATGTATATTTGGTTCATACCATTGGGTAGCAAGGCACCAAAAATCAAGACTCTTGCACCGCTCAGATCTTTCAGCTTCTAAGTGGAAGGCATGCATTTGATGATTCACTCTGTAGTAGATGCAATTGCCTTTCAAATCCAATGCAGGAAAGTCTCTAACAGAGAAGCATCTTGGTTGTTGAGTGATCAAGAAGATCATTCCATCGCCCAAGCTTTCCACCTCGACCAAATTCCACATTGAACCTATCTTGTACACATGAAATGCCTTGTTATGACCATGCACGTGGAACCCCAATAAAAGCTCCCCACGCCATTCCACCAAAAACCTACTGGTCTTCAGTCTAAAATCAGCAATCCAAGGTGATAACCAATGTATTTTAGCTCTCAAGTCAAGATGGTGATCAAACTCCATGACCATAATACAACTGCTTTGAAATGATAAGCTAATGGCTGTTCTGTTGTGAAATAGCATCCGATCGTGACGGAAAGCTTTGAGCAGGGAATTGGAAAAATGATGACAAGTCCATGACTTGTCACCTAATCTGCACACGTGGAGATTATTGGAAATATCAATGGCTATAATCAAACAGTTAGTGTTATCAGCTCCATTTGAGTTAGGAGCCGACGACAAAAAAGCACTTGATATGATAGACCCACATGGTACAAAAGGCCCTGTGAGCAAATGATCTATTTGTAGGACTGGAAGATGAATTTGGACTTTCGACAATGAATCCAAGAGGAAAACCTCGGTCTCCCTCCGAAGTCTGGTTTGCATTATCAACCAGCCCTCAAAAGAGCCACAACTGCATGACCCATGAGCTTCTGGCAGGCGTAGCGTGCGAGTCCTTCCATCTGAGAGACTGAAAAACTTTTGGCCATCGCTTTTGTCCAATGTTTGGAGCTTCAGCCATACCAATGATGTCCTATGGCCACGTGCAACCCATCTCCACGACCCACAAACGGCACTGAATCGGATGCGAGTGACCATATCATTTAAGCGAATGAATACTTGTTCCATGACATCTGGATTTGAATATTCGATACCAGATTTCTCCCCATGGATAATGACATATCTTTCGCTATCTTCATCAGCGCCTTTTAAATATTGGAGATTTCTTTCGCCATCTTCATAGGTACCTTTTAAACATTGAGCAACCAATCTCCAATACCAACAAGCAAGGAACCGCATACTAGTGGATAAATTATTCAAGCAGTTGAGTTTTTGTTTTATGACATCTTCATCTGAGAATTGACGGTGTCCTCTATGGGTAATTTCTCTTTCGCACTCTTTCTGGGTAACGATGTAAAACTTGTGCTGGGAAGAAGCTGTAACATAAGCCATGAACATCCCAGTCATGGAGGGGGGCATGATTGATGACCGTGATTAATCAAGTTGACCCCTGAAAAATAAAATCATATCATATCACCTATAACCCCTTCCTACTAGTAATGCAGATTGCAGAGAGGCTGAGTGCTAGTAATGACGAGGCATGCATGTTATCAAGAATTTTATATATTGGATGAATTG
Organism: Persea americana; assembly: GCA_029852735.1. Lineage (NCBI taxonomy): Eukaryota > Viridiplantae > Streptophyta > Magnoliopsida > Laurales > Lauraceae > Persea > Persea americana. The sequence continues at coordinate 4,687,835 of CM056809.1, read as the reverse complement.
AATAAAGGAACTGAAGGCTTTGCACTAAAAATATTTAATTGAATCAGAAATACTAAACACACAAGTAAACACACAATTTAATAGAAAGAATGATGGTAAGACAATTGGTATAGCCAAATTATACTTCTTTTTTTGCATCTCCTGTCTTTTTTCTAATATAACAATCGCAATCTACAACTTCTTCCGTTTTACTTTATAACACTTGTACTCCCATTATTTAACAAATAGAGAAGAAAATAAGCGACAATGCAGAGTCCTAAACAATTGCGTGGAGCATTCAAGGAAGAATGACATTTAATGTCGGGTGATACTTTAACTGATAAAGGGTCTGCCTCTTTGGCAACTTCATGAAGGAGGGTGGAGGTAGCATTTAAAGCATTGTCATCCACCAGAGTCTTGGACCACACAATAGACTGAGCCTCTTTTCTGAAGAAAGCCACTGAAACTCTCATGGGCAAATGAGGACGTTCCAACCAGAACTTGTAACTGTAGAAACACTCTGCAATCTGGATTATAATTACTAATTTGAAACTAGTCTGTTTGGTAAATTTATATATAAAAAACATATCCTATTTCATCAGGTAATTGGGACCTGCCTTTTGAAAATTATATAAAACCTACCATTTGTGTGATTTTAAAATTTTTATGAAGTCATTTTCATCCAAAAACATGTAAACTTTGTAGGGGTGCACATGGGCAGTTCGGATCGATTTAGAGAGGAAACCATCAACCAAACCCATCAAGTTTCCTATTTTTCCAAACCAAACCGCCCATGTGCTTCAGTTACAGCTTTTTTTGTTTTTTTATTATTTTATTTTTACAAAAAAATGACACTTCAATTGGTGAGAGAAGTTGGACTTGGACTTTAAGTAATGGAGTGAGGGTTCGAGTCTTCTTCAAGTAATTTTTCATATTTCTTCATATATTTTATAAAAAAATTATATATTTATATTTAATTGATTTGGTTAGGTTTGAATAGTTTCACCGTACCTTCAAACTAAAAATCAAACGGTTTAAAGGAAATCCGAACCGTGACCGAACCGATCTACTACAAAACCTATCCGGATTGGTTTAGCAATTAAGTGGGTTTTTTGTGCACCCCTAAAACTTTGCATTGTTTTCTCCATTTGCTTTAGCTAAAAAAACCACTCTTACAAACAGAAAGAACTATAATTGGATTTCATGCAATGATTTTATTGATAAAAAAAACAAATTAGTTGTATGCTTTTCAGACAAAAGGTGATATAAAAAAAAAACCCTGATGATCGTAAAAACAAATAGCAAACCGCCAAATCAAAGTACATTCAATAACCATTTGAGGGGAAAAAAATAGAAGAAACCCAAGACTCCAAAGGAATAAGGGAAAAAAAAAACACAATAAGAAAAGCATAGAATTGACAATCATTCAAATGAACCTCAAACATGCAAGACAGTCACAAATAGAATGCATGAAAAAAAAAAAAAAAAAACAAGAGAGAGAGAGAGCTGACTTTTTTTTTTTCTTCTTTCTTCTTCCTCCTCTACTTCTCTACTCTCTATTTGCTCTCTTTGTTTCACTGCCTCGCACAGGAAACCCTGACACGAAAGCCTTTCCGTTTTATATATGCACGGATCCTCGCCGCTAGGACGCTCAATCAATTCATTCATTATGGATGACATCTATAAAACTTGGGTTCAACTGTCAAAAGCATTATATGGATCATGGGCCCAATGGTCCCACCAAATAAAAGAAGACAATATTGGGATCAGTCCAGCACTCCTGCTGCAGAATATTATGTAAATTGGATGTTTCTTCACTGTCCATTTTAAGTCATTGAATATATAAAAAATTAAAAAAATAAACAGGGAGCAAAGTTTCTAATTTTTATCATATATTTAATGATCTTCTATTATATTATATTATATGACAATTCAAGTGGACTCCTCTCTCTAAAAAAATTGGTCTCTTATTTTGAGGGACTCCTACCATCTCAAAAAAAAAAAAAAAAAAAAAGAAGCTATGGTCTCTATTTTGGGTAGTTTTTAAACCATCCATTTCCTAATTTCCAAGATAGTAATGCTCAATTTATACCACATTTACGTGGGCCCCACTTTTAGATTCCCATGCTGCTTCCTTCCACCGCACTATAGAACTCCGTTTTACTACATCTATTCTATCCCATCTCCAACCAATGGTTCCTTATCCCATCCTTCACTCCTGAGATTATTTCTCTCCCTTATCTTTGCCTAAAATTTCTCACTTCCCTCTCTCCTAAAATGATTAGGACAATCCCTGGTTTCTTCTCTCATCTCTCTTCCCTCTCATGGTATGAATGGGCCCATCTAACAATATATCTTCAAATCACCAATTAACCTAAGGAATGATCAAACTCTTTCCTTTCTTATCTTTTGTCAATTTAAAGCAAGACCCTCTAAATCCCTCAATTATCTCCCAAGTATTATATTTATAGAAAACCTTAAAAAAAAGGATGGGTTTCATTCCACCGCACTCAACAACTCAAGGTATCCTCCTAAATAGGTTTCACCTTTCTTCTTCTCCAATGTTCATTGTAGTTCAATTAAATTCATCAAGAAATAGGCTTATCTTCACTTCGAACCCAAAATTGAGACTTCCTCTTTTGAAAGAGGATAATCCATTAGTGGCCTCCACAGTAGGTTAATATTAATAAAGTAATGCATGAGAATGGGATTTGAGAGGTAAGGGCCGATTTTCGAGGATGGATGGAGATCTTGGTTGATACGTGGCTATCCGAAAAGTCCCATATTGGACTTCACAGTCGCATGGCTCATGATTAATCATGATCAAGTATGCTTTTGAAAACTAAAGGCAAATACTTATCTAAGTGAAATTTTGGCACAGTTGCTCAGTGGGGGTAATTGATCAGATCAGTAATCTGCCTCAGAACCAAATTATAAGTTTCTGCCAGTCGCCCAACACAACCCAACAATTATCAACAGTCGGAGTTTATTGGAGTCTCTGTAGGAGTGGAGAGATTTTGAAATCCTCCAGGACAACTGCTAATAATTTAGCAGACATCAAAGGACAATAACAAATGGGAGTAAAAAGCAAAAACAGACGCCTTCGACTGCCATTGTGGCTTTACCCTTCACAAAGCAAAGCAGCCTAGAGGATTTGAGGAAGATGAAGATTTTCTGTCCAATTATGCCAAGAAGAGTATAAAGAAATGGGAAGTCATAACTAAAGATATTGCATTTGTTATCCTTAATAGTCTTCGTTTCCAATAAAGTATTTTCAAGCTAAATTTATACTGACAAGTAACAACTCTTCGAGAGGTTTTTGTCCACAACAAAAATTCAGACATCCTCCAAACCCAAATTTTTGTCGGGCACATCCTGTAAGCAGACCCCAAAAACCTTACTGTGACGAACATTTTGAACACTAAAAGCTAGACAGTTTCATATCTGATACACATTTGAACAAGAAGATCTAAAAATTGGAAGAGCACCTCGGCCCCTGTTAAGTAATTCCAGAATGCCATGTACAGGAGACTGTTCCACCATCAAACAACATATTATCGGTCAGAGAATGACTGAGATGCAGTATTCAGTCTTCTTTGCAACTCTTCAACAACTTTCTCCCTTGGAACTGTCACCTGGGTGTTGGCTGCAAGTTCTTTTATATTCGCAACACCTTGTTCTAGCTCTGAGTCGCCTACAATCACCATCAAAGGGATGCCAGACTGATTGGCACGCTCGATCTGTTTCACCACCTTTTTGGTCACTGCAAATTCTGCTTTTAGTTTGGCATTCCACAGCTCGCTCACCAGTTCTGCAGCTAACGCCAAATCCTTCCCCAGAAGAACCACTAGAACTTGGGTTTCAGTTGCACGAATTGACTGCAAAACCAAGGAAAAGAGCCAGATGAAAGCATGTCAAGTGTCAACGATATGGGGTTTATAAACTTTGAAAGATGCAACTATGCATGCTTTGCCATGAAACTTTACAAAACTTACACACATGCCCACAGTGCCTGCATATTGCAATGGGCACTAAAGCCCAGACTATCAATGCTAGTGACATGCATATGGCATTAGATTTTCCAAAACATGGCATATTATGGTCGCTATACATGACATGCACATTAACTCTAGAAGCAATGATACAAAGATCTAGCAGTAATGGCAAGGACACAGGACATGCCTCCAACTAAAAAATGAACCACCAAAATATTATACAATACAGAGTACAATAAAATATCAAAACAAGCACAAATAATTCACAGACTAAAAGTTCCTGGGGCACAGTTTAGAAAATCAATGACATTCTAGGATGTTCTTACAAACATGTGGATGACAACCCCTTTTCTAGGCGAAAGTAAAATTCAAATACAAGAAAGTATATGTCTGCATGTGTGTTTAATGGTACATGGAGGGAGGAAATGTAGTGTGTGTGAATGGGCAGGATCAATCGGAGGACCACCCAGATACATTTAACCAAGATAGAGATAGAGATGAAAAACAGGAACCTAGATCTGGGAGAAGGGGAAACTCGATGACCTCCTTGATGCATACAATACCAATAGTGATTCAAACTCCACAACTCAACAACCGCATTATAATCCACATGTGGAAGACACTGCCGATGCATACAATTATTTTCTCCCACAGAACATTACCACATTACAAAACACCAAAAGCCCGTTTGTTTGCATTGAAATACACAGGAACTGAATACATACGATTTCAAGGTCAAATGAGCTCCACTTAAAGCCTATTTGTTTCTTCCATTAGAATACATAGAATTCATACCATGTGTGGTAAAAAATGAAGACCAAATGTCAATTTCCAAAAATAAGCATCAAATAACCTTTCCTTCTGGGGAAATAAATCAAAAGAAGATGGTCATATCATTCACACCTCACCTCTTTAATAATCCTTTATAGGTTCTGTTTGTTTGCATCACAATACAAAATAATTCATGGTGAAATGAACTCTACTAAAGGATTATTAAAGAGGTGAGTGGCGAAGGATATAAGGTGGAGTTGTAGATGGGCACTTCACTTTCCTATGTATTGAATTGCTGGGTGATGGCTGGGTATTAGTTTCCCATCTTCCCTTGATTCACTTTCCATTAAAGGAGAGGTTACATAATGGTCACTCTTGTATATTCACCTTGGATCTTTATTTTTAGCCACTTATATAGCATGATTTCATATGTATTCAATTCCTATGTAATCTATGCAAACAAACCAAGCCCTAAATGACAAAAATATCATGGGATTCTGAATGAAAACTTGTATGATTTAGTGAACCCACATTCCATCTTCCATTTTTCTCCTTTATTTTTTCCCCTTAAAAATACATACTGCATGAACATTCAGTAACCAGTTGCATTTAAGGCATTTATATGTAAATGTTGGTCAGAAAAAAAAAAAAAAAGAGAGAGAAAGAAAAAGACCAACACACTCATGGTTGAGTGGCGTTGGCAGAGTTGGCGCCTTAGGATCACACACATGCCCAGGGTCAGGGCTCACAGATGCACACACACCAACAAAACAACAGCCAACAGTCTCAAACAGTACCATGGGAGCCATTCTTAATCTACAGTAACATTTAGCATAGAACAAGGTAATACCTAGCATATAAGGTATCATAGCATACAACATCTTAATGTAATATCACCTGGTTTGTGCCCTTCTCAAGTTGTTCCTCCATGATTGTAAATACTCTTTCAATTCCGAGGCTAACACCAACTGCAGGGACCTGCTTTCCACTGAACATACCTACAAGATTGTCGTAACGTCCTCCCGCAGCAATGGAACCAACCTACCAATAAACTAGTCAGTAATAAATCCGACCCAACACCACTTGCCATTGTTGCAGCACAAAATATGAAAATTCAAGTAATAGTTGCAGAAGATAGGGATAATCAGCACTCCAGATATGGATGATCTCAGCACATAATTAATTTTTTGAGACACAACCATTACAGAATGTTTTTGTACATCTATAACACTATAACAAATTCTGGCAGTAGCTGCTACCCTAATAGGCAATAGCAATAACAATAAATTGTTCTTATTGATGTTATTATTAGAATGTGATGATGTAGTAGCGATAGTATCAACAGGAAACCAGACTGATGGGAAGGCTACAATGATGATTATAATTATCTTTTGCAAATGATGATTGTTATTGATATTTCCACAAGATACATAGTTCTTACAGAAATCTACACCAGGGTCAGTTGGAATTTAGAGTCATCATTTTGTTGACAAGGACCAAATGGTACTAATGAAGAATTATATTTAATCGGGAATCAGTGAGACTGAAGAGTATGGCATTGGATAAACAGATAATGACCCTTTCATGATCAATTCTTCATGAGTAGCTAACATTAACAACTCCACTAATGACATTTCTCGCAAATACCATGTTAGAATGAGGAAAATCACACTATGTATTTGGCGCGCGCACTGTACTTTTTCTATGGATTACCATGATCCAACCACAATAAAAATAGATGCAACTGGAACCTTATGCACTGGACACTAGGCAGCCAAGAAGAAAGGCCAAAAGTAAAGTATCAAAGACCATAGCATGGATGCCATGTTTACTTTCCACTGATCTAACCTAGGCTATATAGTATATTGTTGAATGCTACAATGCTGAACCAAAAATAGCACGAAAAAGCCATGAATTAATAGCTATGATCATTAATAAAATGCCAGAAAAACAAAAACTCAACTTTTATGATTGAAAAATATAGGAGCAAGAATAAAGGCCATATAAAGCAGACACAATGAAAGGAAAATGGGCAGGCCTCCAACACTAAAAGGATAAGAAAATGGTGAACCAAAGCTAAAACATTGTCACGTGCGCATCATGCCAATGATGCACTCTCAAACAAGCAAAAACCCAAGGCACATTTCCTAAGTCCCCAAAAATCTCTATCCAACATCCCCCACCCAAAAAAAAAAAAAATCAAACAAACACTGCCACCCACTAATCCATTAAAACAAAATAAAAAAATGAAACGCGCAAAGACTCAACACTATTCACCATCTAGAGGCAAAATGAAAAAAAAAAAATCTACAACAACAGCAACAAAGACTTTCCATTTCCATTCATTCCTAATGCTGAATAGGTTTTCTAATTTCATAGAAGGACCGAGTTTAGAATTCTGATGGATCACTTGTGGATTTTTTTTTTTTTCCTGGTTTGAGAGAATGTGTGTTTTGAGGAGTAGGGGTATTCCTATCTTTCAATTCCACTCTGACCACTCTCCAGCCACAACATTTCCTACAAATTAGATTCAGCGTGTTTGCTTCATTCAGATCCCTTCCAGCTAGAATGGCTTCAACTGCAAGAGCCCTCTCTCTGCAGGAACCAAACCATTTTTGTAGGCAATAGCCAGCATAAGTTCAATCTTTACAAATGACTAATCGCATCATAGGCCTAGAATTCATTGATTCCTTCAGGGATCATTTGGGATTTTTTTTTTTAAGTTTTTCAAAGCTTGAACCAGTTTCAGTTAACATGGATATGATTCAGCTTCTGCTTCTGAAAATAATGTATTTTTATAGGTACTTCCAAAATAATGTTCAGAAAATGGTAGTGAAAGAGATAATCAGGGGCCAACACACTCATGGTTGACCGGTGTTGGCACCTTAGTTTCACACACATGCCAAGGGAACACTGGGTCTTCCAGTTGAAAGTATCACTCCTGACTAGTAGTCCAGCAAAAAAAAAAAGGGAAGAAAAGATAATTAGGGAGCTCCTTAGCAACTGCTTGATCATAATAAACCTCTACTTAAATGGAAAAATACAATAATTTTTATAAATACAAAGGTAATATAAGTAGGTGCCCACATGACCATATCCTTAAAAAGGAAGCAAAATAAAAATAAGGAACCAGTGCTCAGTTTTGTAGCATTGAAACATTAACCATCTGTATCCAGTGCAAACTGCAAGTTAGATTAAGGAAGAAGGAAATTAATAGCAATAATGAACGATCTACCTGTGTTGAACCGCCTTTGAAAACAGCTTCAAAAATAACTCCAGTGTAATAATCAAGACCTCTTGCAAGACTCAAATCAAAAACCACTCTGTGTATACACTTAGATTTTTCCAAAGCTTTAAACAAAATTTCCAAATCCTTCAACGCAATAACAGATCCACTATTGTTCAAGAACTGGCTCCCCTCTAGCTTCAAGTCAGATAATATTTCTAATGGGGCCCCTCTTTTCTTCACAAAGGAACCGATCTTATCTGCTGTTTCAACTGTTAAGCCTTTCTCTTCCACCTGCCACATGGAAACAGGTTTTCCACAGAGTATGTAAAATGTGCACCAGTTGAAGACAACAATGATGAGAAAGAAGAAACATACAACAGAAAATATAGGAAAAAAATGGCTTGAGGTAGTTAAAGAACAATGACAATACAGCAATGGCATTAAACATGAAGAGTACAAACCATGTAAATTGTACTAAAAACAATTTGGAATGAGTTCCCCCCCTCTTTCCAAAGAACTGCAGATATGAAACAAGGATATGACAATTTGAAAAATAAAATTTAATAAAATTCTGCATCTGATACATATCTGTACTGGACATGCAGATTGCACTCACCCTGATAATTCTAACAAGAAGGAAAAACTAAAACAATGTCAACAATTTCCATGTGTGAACTCCATTCTTCTTCCTAGGTTTAGTTGAGTTTATTATTTATGAAAGCTTATATAACTCCAATGTACTTCTATCCTTGTACATGCTTTTTTTTGCACCCACACAATTGTGACATATTAACCGTACTTTTTTTTAAAAACACATAGAGACATATCTGCATATCAGGCTTCTTGAAGTTGACATAGGAACACCTCATGAACCAAGCCCAAATTCAACACCAGATTTGGTTTTTTTTTTTTATTTTCAAATTGAGATAGGAATTAACTTATGCAGCTGACATGAATTGACAAAGTTCTATCCGCTAAACAAAAAAAGTGAAAATTGGAACCACAATACATAGGGACCACATGCTCGTCTAATATTTATTATTCAAGAACTTTCTAGAATACTAACATCAAATCAAGATATTTTCTCTGAGGTAGCTTGATTGTATGGAGTGCAGCAAATCAAAATACAAACTAGAATGATTAAGAATTTGCCATGCAGCTGCCTATAGATATAATGGATCGTAGTAGTAGTACTTTGGCACAGAGTATGAGATATTGAATTCTGTTCTCACCAATTCCTTCTTGACCTGATCGAATGATTGCTTGTCCAACTTGTCAATACTGGAACATACTGTTCGGAATTTCTCAGTAGACACGCCACAAATCTCCAACATACCATCCAACAGCTTCCTATGGTTTAACTTTATCTGCAATGTGCATCAGCATCCATAGCAAGCATTACAATTTTAACATGAACTATCAAATGTGAACAAAAACAACAACATAGAAGAAGAAGATAATTTGAGAGTGTGGAATAAAATAAAATGACTATTTATGTTTTTTCTGATAACATTCTTGTTTTCTCAAAGCAATACAGCAGATGGAGTAATCCAGTAAGAGCAATACCTCATAATCGCCGATGCTCAACTCATCCAGCAGTTCAGTCAAAACTTTAAGCACCTCAAAATCAGGCTCCATCACATCATATTGACCAGCAATGTCAAAGTCGCACTGATAGAATTCACGATACCTCCCTTTGGATGGGTTATCCCGTCTGTACACTTTAGCTATTTGGTACCTTTTGAATGCATTGATATTGTTCATGGCTAAGTAGCGAGCGAATGGAACAGTCAGGTCATATCGAAGAGAACAAATCTCCCCACCCTGAATGCAAGGCAAACATGAACTCTTGATGATGAACATAACGCGACATGATATTTATTTATACTAATAACCAAATTTATTATTGAAATAATAAAAATGAACATAACAGGAAAAATCATGATAGGAAACACAGCTTCTGCAGTCCATATTCTCTACAAAGATATGTTTGGCTGTTCACTCCAAGATGTGCCAGGTGGCAAAAAGATCCCATCAGAAGACTGAATCGTTGAAAGCATGATGACTTTAAATTCCTAAATAGAGTGCATTCTTTTCAATGGGAACAGTCAGATAAATGCCAATTTAATACAACCCTAAAAATAGAGAAAAAAGCATCACAAAGTTACAAACTGCACTTGCCATTCTATGTACTTCGAATAGAGAAGATGAATAACACGTTCAGCATCTCTAAAACATAGGATCCACACATTCGTCAAGATTCTTTTCCTAGCGTCGAAATGATTCTTAGTCAGATTCCTATCCAGGACTACCCAAAAGAAGGCAATCATCTTTAGGTACGTCTAGATGGTGTGTGAGGAGCTTTTTACTCTCACGGCACCGCACAACATGGAGAAAAGGACGTCACAGTGAATGGCATACTCACTTCCCTTACCAAATTCTACGGACCGGACCCCCTCCCACAAAAAAATCCAAACCACCACCATTGACAAGGAAAATAGATAACATGAAACAGCTGCAGAACTGCAACCAGCCAATCCAATTCCTAAGCAGAAAGATTCCACCTAAACAAGGGAAACCAAACATCAACTCTATCCACCCCATCCAAGACAAGAGGCCATGGCACAGTGGAAGGGGCTCACTATTGCAACCTTAAGGTTACACACCCCATCTAGGTGCACCACCTTTCATAATTTACATCCCATTAACCCACTCCCTAATCTTGTTAAAAGGAAGATGATGGACAGAGATCACATAATTTGTTCTACCCTTGTACTGCCATATAATATTAGGAATGGATGTGATAGCTCAAACTTCATAGTTGTCAAGGAGAAGATGAGGGTTGAAGGATAAGAAAAGGGGGCATAAGGTTGAAAAGAAAAGGTCGTGAAATAATCATCATCAAAGTCTTGTCCCAACTATGTTGGAGTCAACTACATAAATTCTGTTTTTCCATTCTAGTCTACCCGGGCCAAATTCTCGGATAGGTCATGAAATAAAACATCATTGAATCATCTTAAAGTAATACACGAGTTCAACAATAGTATTGCAATAAATAATCTAGATCAGCAAATTCTTTTCTCCACTTCTCTCAGTAGCAATGGCAGATGCTTTCTAGAAAATGATTGCGGGCATTTTAAACCATTAGAATATACCAAACATTAAAGAAAAACAAATTCCGAACCAATAAATACACAGAAGAAAGATAAGTTAATCATATTCTAAAGAAAGCAAAGGTCAGCCTGGATACCAAATGCAAATTTATACAAACCTGGTCGGCAAGATCATATATTAACTTTGAATCTTCCCCATACTTTCCCATGAGAGTCTCTCTTAATTCGAAAACAGGAGTATCTAAGGCCACACCTCCATGCCTCTTAAATACTCCTACAATGATTGAAAATGCTCTCTCTCTTACAGCCATTTGCTCCTTCCCAAAGTCCCGGGTACCCTGATAAATATGTTGATAAAGGTCAGGTATAATATAAGTTCTATTTAAAATAAAATAAAAAAATAAAAAAAACAGTATTCACTATTCAGGTACAATACAAGTTGACTGCAGTGAAATAAAGACAGGATGTGAAGGGGAAAAAATGATGCGACAAAACCACGTGTTTGTAAATGCATAAGCACTTTGATGAAACAGGATACATCAAGAAAAATGGGGCTTGCCAGATTTCATCTCTAAAAGAGTACAAGTACACGATAACAAGATAACAAAGTTTTGCAAAGCAGCGAGAAAAAAAATTCAACCATGAAAGAAAAAAAACAGAAAGAAGAAATTAAATTGCAAACATTACATTAACAGGAAACCAATAGAGAAGATCTTAAACCACCCTTAGCAAGACAATCTGCCTTGGGTTTTGCAGACAGAAGAACACAACTTAGCTTTAATTACACAATTCAACTAGATGACCGATTATGAATTGAAGAATACAATATGTTGGTTTCAACTTTCAATAGTGTCTATGAATTGAAGGGTATACCGTGCATTCTTTTCAAGTTTATATATATTAAACAAGGGGTGCTTTCAGTCATTGCAGGTAAAACCAAGCAAAATTTCACAACAAAGGGCGCAAAATGCTAGATACTAGCTCCCAATAATGACAGACAGCATTGTAGTTCTCACCTTGGGAATTTTGGGGAGCCTTCTCACTTCATTGCTTTCAACAATGTCTTTCACCTTCGTCAACAGGGCGTCAAGCTCTGGATCCTTAGGATCAAAAAATGAAGTAAGCTCCTGTGCCCACTTAATAATAACTCCCAATGCGTCAGCCAAATCCTGAGACCCGGTTAACTTGTCTCTAATAAGCTGCCTTATGACTGAAGTACCCTTTCCCAAAACCTTCTTCTTCTTATTCTTCTTCTCACTCTTTCTTTCCAAATTCACATTTCCCCCATTTGTCTCAGCTGTAGAAAAGGGACCCCCTTGAGTCCTCTCATTCAATTCAGCTGCCTCCAGTGAAAACAGTGCCAGTGCTGCTTCCCAGGCAATAATCATTCTCAATTTAAGTAACAAATCATATATTTCATGTAACGCCATAATGTAATCTGATTCTGAAGCAGCTTTAATTGATATTGACTGAAACCCATTCCTTAAAACTTCAACACCAGGGCAACTCTTCTCAAACACCTCCACCACCCGTGATCGCAGCCCAACATCATCTACCGATCCAATGGTCAATTTTGCTCGACCTAAGCTACTCTCGCCCACAGATAAAAGCGACATTGCCAGAGGCAACACCGTCGCCACCAAGGCCTTGCCTTTCCCATTGCCCCCACAACTAGTTTTCCCAACTCTGACAGGGGAATTCAACTCAACCCGCATCAGCGCGTGCACCGCCTTCGCCGCCCTCCTAAAACTTCCATGAATAATTGGAATGTCTGAGAACACATCGGAATTAGTAGATCCCACGAATTTCGATCCAAACAGCAAATCCTTCATATCACTCGCAACATCCGTCTCATCCTTGATCGAATTCCCATCGCCCGACACTGGCATATCAAAAGCTGCCGCTACATCAGCCTTGGCAGCTTCGCAAGACAGCGCAGCAACAGAATCAACAACCGTCACCAACATCGACGAATTGTGATCCAGAAGCGCGCAAATTCCATTGATCTCAGCGAAAGAACGGTCTACAACTCCGATCTCTTCACTCGTTACTCCAAATTCGTCCAAATTCTTTCCATTTAAACTCAGAATCGAGAGGAGAAGGTTGATTGACGAGCCAAAGTCGAGGGATTCCGGAGAAAAGCTGCGGTTTAGGGTTTCTTCGATGAGGAGAGGGACTTGGGGGCGGATAGCGGCGTCTGCGAGGAGGAACTTGTTGAGGAGGACGACAAGAGCGGCTCGGGATTCTTCTTCGAGGGTTAGGGTTTTGGGATCTGAGCGACGAGGAGGAGCAGATGATTTGAAGGGTTTTTTGGAATTAGGGCTTGAGGAGAGCTTTTCAAGGATCGAAGAATCGATCTTTGCTTTGGAGGTGGAGGTGGCGATGGAGTGGAGAGAGGATGGAGTGAGAGAAGAACCCTTACCTCCGATCGTTACGAACTCCATTGATGGAAGGAGAAAGCTTCTTCTGCAATTTCGTCAGCGAGGAGACGAGATAATGCGAATAGTTTTCGCTGCTTCGTTCTCGCTTTCTGTTTCTTTTTTAAGTGCTGCAATTCGGAGGATGAACTCAAAAACCCTAGAGTTGACTCGTGCAACTCGGAGGGTTCGGCTCTGGTAGTGGTCCAGGTCGGGAATGACTAAGTTCTGATCCAAAATAGATGAGAATCCGAACATATCCGACCCGAATTTGTAAATTCCCTCTGCCTGAAGTGTAGGAAAACATTTTCCTGCGTACCTGAGAAACGGCCATTGCAAGGTAAATTTCATGGGTGGGCCCCACCTCTTTGACCGTCTGTATCTGTGGTTCTCAAACAAACCATGATGTGCGTAATATAGTTTTTCTTTGGCCTGTTTTGGATGTTCTGCGAATTAAAGTAGAGTGAGAGAAAGCATCAAATCAAGAGATAATAAAATATAAGAGGTTGTAATGGTCTTTTATTTTTAATTATTTGATAGGAAATCTTTTTTACTTTTTGTGTAAAAAAAAGTACTTTTTTGTCATTTAATGTAAAAAGGAGGTTTTTTTTCCTTCTTTTTAAATAAGAGGGAATTTTGAATATGTATACTTTTGATATTACTCCTTGTCTTTTCTTATCGAAATAATTGAGGCTTTACTTTACTTCAATTTTACTAGTTAATTGCCAAACACGCTCATGGATTTCTTTTTAAATGTTATGAGATGTGGAGTACCATTTCTTGTTATTATATTTGCATTAATTGATCAATGTTGTATAGAATTTGTGGATCAAACTTAGATGCCTACTTAAAAGTGGGGTCGGGTATATGGAAATTAAAATTAGCTGTATGATCTTTATCATATTTCAAGTCCTTTATAACATTAAATTTCAAGTTTGCAACAGAAATTAAATTATAATGTAATTTTTTACCGTCTCAATATACCTCAGGACTAATAATTTTATTGAGTTTTTGTAAAAATATATTATAAAGAATTTATATACATGATTTTTGTTGCTTTCCAAAACAGAAGTTTCAGTCTTTCATTTTTTCCAAATGGAGGGTACTATTTAAGGACAATAAGAAGTGAGAACTAGACTTGCCAAACGAGCACTAAGTAAATCTCTTACAATAACATGAGTACAACATTTATAATAATAGAACATGATAGTTATAGATTTCTTTCCAATAAGTTCTCTCAATATGCCAGTCTTCCTTCTTTATACCAGCCATGATGATTACAAAATAATAAGATTCTTCTTTCTCCCAAATGGAATGGTCTGCAACATGATTAATGAGGGAGTAAGCAAGACAAAACTGATAAACTGAAAAACTGAAAAAAGATCAAAATAGCATACTAAATTGAAACCTTTAATTGAAACATGCAAGAAATACAACATGTATATACCAAAAGATGTTGTGAGTTAGCTTGTAAACAATTACATTTGGAACAACAACCAAGTTTTAGCATCACGAATAGCCTCCATAATAGTATTCTATAAGGATCAAAATAGCAGTTGCGTTGGGTGTAATGGTTATTCGCAAAAACGCTACATAACGGGCAATTCATAGTGGTGTAACTGTATGAGTTTTTTAAGTGGACAATAGAATTCAAATATTGTGTAGCAATCACTCTTGTACCTTTTTAATAATCTAAAACCTTATAAGAGTAGAAACAACTTTAGACAATAATATTGAAGAGAATAAATAGGAAAAATAATATTTTAAATTGAAAATACTGGGCTTCACCAGGCTTTAAACCATAGTGCCACTATTTTCAAAATAACACAGCGGCCTCAATCGCTACGGTTGATAATGCGTAGCAGCCACTATTTTGAATCATGGTATTTTGCCATTCTTTATTCTTTATTTTTAAATATGCAATGATAATAGTGCTCAACTAGTTGCAATTGGGAAAACCCAAATAAAAAATTCCATCAAAATCATATTTTTTCTAATTGTGGGAAAAGAAACATTCAGAAGGAAAATACAAGCTCTCTGTAAAATTTCCAAAGAGAAGGTTTTTCATCACCCCTGCAACTCCTGCAAATAGTTTTGATAAAGTCCTTTTTTTTTTTTTTCAATTCTAGGATTCCACTATGAGTAAAAAACACAAGTAGATGCAGGCAAAAATAGAGGTTTCTTTATGTAGTAATTGACTTGGCACTTTACGTGTGCATGTGGGAGAGGGAAATAAAAAGATTTCAAAATATCTCTTATCGTATGGGCGTATTAAATTAGATACATGATGTTTCAAATAGAAAGGGTGATACTTTCTGAGTATCTTGATAACATTAGAATGTATAAAGAAAATAAAACTTTGAGATTACATAAAACTACATTGCTGCTTTCTAAATCTATAAATTTTGAATATACCTTTTTCCTATGCCATCCATTCTTAATAATGATTTTATCACTGCAATTTGGAAGAATAAGATTATAAAGAATTTATTTTAAAAGTAATGAAATCATCATAGTAACGAAGGATGCTAAAAGTTATTAAATTCACAAATCAAAGAATTTAAATCCTTGAAAGTGGCCCAATTGAAAATCAGTCAATTGAGATCACATTTAAAATTTTAACTTCATAAACTCCTCGCTTCGCGTTGTATTAGTTTTATTAATCTAGGTTTGGCGCATTAGTGGCTAGATGTAAAGATTCCTTACATACATTCTTTATAATTTGAATTGGTTATCATAAATATACATAAATGAATATTAAGTATAATTTGATCTATTTTTAAAATTATTTTAGAAATATATATATATATATATATATTAGAAAACATACTCACGTAAGTCGTTGCGCTGACTCTTCAAATCAAATTTTTTTTTGTGTTAGGACAAGTCAAGTCTAAATCTCAAGTTTTTCAGCCTTTCTTAACTCTTCAATCATTCAAAATCAACAACTGATTTTCATCAAATAACATCATGTGTATCGTTCTAAAAACTCATATAACACTTGAGCAAAAATAAAAGTGATGTTAGTCTGCATCCAACTTTTACTGAAATTTTCACAAGAGGAAAAGATATATTTAACTTTAGTTTTTTTATTGTATTTAATACTTTAATAAGTTTTCTCATTCTTTTAATAAGACAATGCCTCAAAGAAAAAAAAAAAGCACTTACAAGATGAAATAAGAAAATCATTATCAACGCTCTACTGTGATCTCTCGTTCTTTCTAAATGTTTAACTATATCAAATTATGTCATATCTAATACATATGCATTATCTCAAACTTGGAATATTTCTTAGGTGATATTTTAGCTAATAGAATAGGTAAATATATCATTACTCTTAAAAATGTTGCAACCCAAAATTTGCTATTATATACATATTAAATAAGATGTTACGGACTTCGTGGAAATTGAGCGCGCTTACCTTTGAGGCACTGGTGCCAAATATGTCACACAAGTCAGTCTAACTCACTCAATCCTCAAGTAGCTGAGGCCCACCTCACAAGCAAAGAAAGAAAATGGCAAAGAGAGTAATTAGGAGAAGAATAGCTTGCATTATTCAAATAAGGGAGGATGACCATCTTTTATACTTGAGGCCTATACAAATGAATGTAACTTGTGACTAATCCAAGGGCTATACTCTAGAATTCTCCTATCTTATCTCCATAACTCATCATCCTAATCTCGCACTCGTATAAAAAGTTTCTAGAACCTTCTATAGTTGTTTGAGCCCTTCTATAGATATATTAGAGTTTTCTAAAAGATGCTAATGAACTAGCCAATAAACTGTGACAGATAGACTGGGATTTTGGGCCCATTTTGGCCCAATTGCATGTGTAGAATTCCATTTGAGTGACAATTACGAGAGTAGAATTAAAAATGATTTGAATGAGTCCCATCAGATTGTTCATGGCACAGGATATATATGGTCAGGACAAAATGCATTCGAGTGTAACCCATTTATGTTTATGATATAGAAATAAGCAATTTTATGTAAGAAGAAAAGCTCAAAATTTCAAATATCTGGATCTTTAACCATACGCCATAAAAAAAAGGTAGAATTTCAAAAAAGTCATTAAGTTTCAGCCTTATTTCAAAAAAGGACATAAGTCTCAAAACTTTTCTAATTAGTCCCTAAGTTTTTCAAAAAGTTTTCAATTAAAGACATCCATCTATTTAATGTTATTTTTAGGCAGATTTTTTTCTTTTTTTTAAATACCCAAATTACCCTTCATTGTAATAAAATTTTCCTTTACTTCCTCTATATTCTCCTCATTTCCCTCGCCGGTATCCTCACGGTAATCAAGGACTCCCAGTATTCCCACAGCGATTAGCTGCATGTAGTGGCTGCCAAAACCATGTTGTGGCTTTAAATGAAGGGTAATTTGGGTATTTTCAAGATATTGAGGGAAAAAGTCAATAGAAAATGCCTTTAAATGACCAGATGTCCTTAATTGAAAATTTACTGAAAAGCTTAGGGACTAATTTGAAAAGTTGCGAAACTTGTCTCCTTTTTTTAAATTAGGCAAAAACTTAAAGCTATATTTGAAAATTTCCAAAAAAAAAATAAAATAGAACAACATTCCATCAACCCGATAAACATAAAATCTCTAATGAAGATATTAGAAAAAGAAAAAAGAACCACGGTAAAATTAATGCTAAAACGACAAAATTTTTAAGAATCCGTAAAAAGCTAGGATAGAATTCATGTCTAGACTAACATCGGATTCCTTTCACAAGGATACCTATTTTCACATAAGAGGGAAAATGGTATACTTTAGGATCGATCAATCAAAACCCACATATAAGTAGACCACATGGACAATAAAAAACAAATGTGATGACTGACTTGATTGGAAGTAACAATCCACTTGATTAAACTAATATTTGGTCTACGTAAATTATACCATTTAAATATGAGAGCTCATCCAAAAAAAAAAGAAGAAAAGAACATCATGGTAGCATGTGGATAGGAGTGTTTTGTGTTCGACACTTACTTTCGTTAGCCACCTCCCATAGTTGTGGATAGGAGGGTCTTGTGTTTGACACTTATTTTCGTTAGCCACCTCCCATAGTTTTAACTGTGCATGTGAATAGGAGGATTTGCATATGCCCCTAAGAATAGTTTTTGGTTGACCAAAATTCCCTTAGGCTCTAGAATTCCTAGTATTGAATATGACAGCAATGTCCAGGGCTATCTCAGGAATTCTGAAATACCCTATTCGATCAAAGGAATTCCAAATCCAACCTTCCAAAAAGTCAAATTTTGAGAATTTCAATGAGAGCTTGTTTGTTTGCATGGAAATGGAATGCATGTAAATTGAATTTATATGAATTCATGGTCAGATGATCTCCGAGAAAGGAGGAAAGCTATTGGCAGCAAGCCTTATTGGTCCATCCAGCTTGGTTTGGTTGATCCACAGCTATATGCCATTTTAAAAGAAAATAGATATATAAATTCTCATTCTTTAAATTTTTAAACTTTCATAAATTCTATTAGACATTTTTAAGTTTTAAGGCTAGTCATTTTATTGAAGAGTGAAGACTTCATCAATGTATAGATGCATACTGGTTGGGTGGGTGCTCTCTCTCTCTCTCTACACAGTAACGTTTGTGGATGGAGTCGAAAACTGATTTCTATTACTAGTATAAATAGAAATGCGTAATCATACAAAGATAGCGAACTTCACTAACATTTTACTGCCTCACCCCACCACAGCTCATGGCATGTTTACTTTCAACATTGCCACTACACAATAGTAAAAAACCTTACAGGAAAATATAAAGATGATATTTATTAATTGGTTGTTTGCATGGCCACAGCATCAGAGACATGTTGATCGGCATCAACCATCACAGATGACACCAATTCGTGCCTTTTCTTCTCTTGCTGCTTCCTTCGGTTGGCTTCAAGCCAAATGAGCAGGGCAGTGATATCAGCAGGGCTCACACCACCCACTCTGCTGGCTTGCCCTATGGTTTGTGGCCGGACCTGCAACAGTAACACCATCATTCAATCAAAGTATAGCATTGCTGACTTGGATGAGTACTATATTGCATTTGCGCATGTAGCTATTTTTCTAGAGCCATTTCCAATGTTAAATCATAGCAGTAACAAGATACTATCGATAATATGGTTGGTTTAGACGTAATAGATATTTGTTTGATTGGACAAACGCATGCTTGTCATTTCTTAGCACTGAGTACTACATTCTTTATTCTGACAGATTATCATGCACATGATTAATGAATAAATGCACATATTTCCATGTGATGTACTGATCTATAAACTAGTTCTAAATGGAAATGTAGTCTACTCTTTCAGAGCTCTATGTGCAGATGTTTTAGACCATCACCAATACATATATCCTGCACAACCAAGTACTCCAGATGCAACATACCTTTGAAAGTTTTTCACGCGCTTCCAAACAAAGATTTGTCATTGCATAGTAATCCAAGTCCTCTGGAAGTGGCCTATGATGTTGACGAACCATCTGGAAAGACCAGAACCATAAGAAGTTGGTAGCCAAAATAATTGTATCTATGTACATTGAAGTAGATCAAACTT
The DNA here is from genome assembly GCA_029852735.1 of Persea americana. Lineage (NCBI taxonomy): Eukaryota > Viridiplantae > Streptophyta > Magnoliopsida > Laurales > Lauraceae > Persea > Persea americana. The sequence goes on along the minus strand of CM056809.1, from coordinate 4,667,766 downwards.
GCACTTTTTCACCCACATGGCAATAGAGAAATGGCATGATCTACAGGTATGATACCTGGATACGGTTTAAGTGTAGAATGCAGCAGATACTCTCAATCATAGGACATGCTTATAGCAAGGATTCAGTATAAGAATGCCAGATATGGGTATGTTAAGGATCCTGACCGGTTAGGATACGAGGATAGTACGCAATCTTAAATAAAAAGAGAAAAAAATCAATAATTTAGAAATCCAAATAATCACAGATGCAGACGCAAGCAGGCACAATTACATGCTCAGCCCGGCTAGTCAGAAACAACATGGGGTTTTAATGAAGACGCAAGTTTTAAGACTCTTGCACACGGCTTTAAACTTCAGGCTGGCTTGATATGTATTGGTTTCTTAAGAAGCTGGTCCAGCGTGATAAATTAACACCTGTATCACTGAAATGACTCACGCATGACATGCATAGTTGATGGTATGGCTGACATGCCTAATGTAAACTGATATGACTAATAAAGTTTTTATAGCAATTAAAAAAAAATCACTCAGCCAATACACCAGCATGTATTACATCAATGATATGCAGCGGTCTTTAATCCTGCCAATGCAGTGACATTTGAACCTATGTTCTCACATTGAACATTTGCCTGTGTACATGAACTGTAATCCAGACCTGACATTTTATTGCTGTAGTCCACATATCTAATTGAAGGGCAGATTCTAATTGGATGCCTATACAGTACTGGAATGCTGAGACCCTTGTTTCTACATAATTGATGCTGGTCAAGGTAATATGGCTCTGCCATATATGACAGTACCATGTACTCATACCAAAGTGGTATAGTATCCCAATAGTACAGGTATTTTAGAGCATCCTGTGGGAACCTAGGTATCAAATATCAATGTTGTAATAAATCAGTATAAAACATCCACTGACCTGTTGGAGTTGGCTCTGCTGTCGTAAAATGAAGCCCTCGTACTTGATATCAATCTCTACACATTCTTTCTCCATCCTTGACAGAAGTTTGTTTCCAAAACCATGCTTATCAAGAACCTTATATTCTATATGGGGTTTCTTTAGGAGATTTTCTAGGGTTGTTGAGTCCTTAACTGGTTGACCAGATAACAGAGTTACGTTGGCAGCTAGATCTCCACCTGAAAGCACATAACAGCATCTGGTCAACTTGGGTTGCTGTAATGAAGCCACACAGATTCCAGATTAAAATGACTTGGCATTGACTTATAAATCCACAAACTGCTACAGCAGACAATGTTTTGACCTGAACAAGCCTGGCTGGTCAGACCAGGACTAGCATATCATCTGGTCCAGGTTTGGTTGATCAACCAAATAATACGTCAAATTTTGTTAAAATATAGCCACCCAGAACCTACAACGATTCAGTACCCCTGAGAGTTGAGAATGAGAAATATTCACATCTGGGTTATGACTATTTTTTTATTTTTATTTTTTGCTCCTTGATCATTATCTTACACCATAGGTTCAGCCGTTCAGGCAGAAGTCTGGATGACAGGCATTAAGTAACCAGGTAAATGGCTCTAGCAGTAAGCAAGCAGAAATATAATGCATAATTCCGCTGCCACGTAGTACCTGGTCTCTATACAAAGGGGAGTTATCTCCTATGAGACATGTACATGCAGATGTCAAGTGGGCACCTTTAATTTAGGGGGCTCCCAGTTTTGTGGCAGGCCCCGGCCTCTTTAACCATCAGATGGGAACGTCAGCATGCAGATCCCACGGGAAAATTTTGCCAATCCAAAAATGTGTAATAGAATAATTGATGACAAGGTGAGTTCCAATACAAGAATGTAATTAGAGCAGTAACTGGATGCTGAGGAAACAAAATGCCCATTAACCTGAAATCCGTACGCCCTTTAAACGCTTTTTTTCCTCTGAAATTCGGGCTTGCTTATCCTGGTATAGTTTCCACCGTCTGTCATCTATCAAACCTATCTCACGTCCCAAAGGTGTGAGACGACTATCAGCATTATCAGCACGAAGAAGTAATCTGTGTTCTGAGCGGCTGAGAGAGAGAATCACTCCTTATCAATAAAAACAGCGAGAGCCTTATAATTAACAAAGTGAATATAGAAATTTCGCTTTGAACTCAGAAACCAATAATATTATCATGTTTGTGAATTTCCATAAATATTCTGAAAAAAAAAATCGTTCCACAGAACCATCAGGTAGTCATGATGAACCAAATTTACCTGTTTGAATTTTACAATAATTTCAAGAAAAGAGAAAATCCTATATAATACCTAAATGTCTAAAAATAAAAGAATGGAGTAAATATTCTAAAAGCTAGATAAAGATGCACAGTTTTCTTCCAAATTGTCAGGACTGACTGACAGTCATGTCAATACATGCATACACAACTATAGGCAAAAACTTAATTTAAACTTTGTTCACGGTAAATATGTATGATTTAACATTTTAATTCACTGAGTTTAAAGAGCTTAAATGAATGAAACATTTAAAGCTTGCATACTTTTCAAACTTGAAAAATGGTGAAAAGTTACAAATACAACATACTTTCAATACGTTGAGATCATTTTACTTTAGAAACAGCACCACACACCAAACTACCTTGTTAACATGCGGTAAGGCTCACGAAGGTCCTTTGTGACAAGATCATCAATTAGAGTACCTATATAACTGCTTTCCCTCTCTAGAACAATGGGGGAGTTCCCGGATGAATGTCTTGCAGCATTAATTCCAGAAATGAGACCCTGTGTAGCAGAAGAAACAGACTGAGAGACCACATAAAACCTACAGTGCAAAGAGAAAAAAAATCTTTAACTTTAATTAGCGGCGGAAATTACATACAATACTTGGGAGCTCATCAATGATGATAATGCAGCAGAGAAAAACAAATGATAGGTCCATAACAAGTATGCATTCCAGACAGCATTATGACACAATAAATACCTGAGCAGCAGCTTCTTCATAGCCCGTTGTTCCATTAATCTGACCAGAGAAGAATAGCCCTTCAAATTTTTTCGTCATAAGAGATCTGGAGCATTGATAAGCAGGCAAGTAATCATACTCTACAGCATAAGCAGGCCTCAGCATTGAACAGTTCTCAAGCCCAGGTAATGTTCTCAACAGTGCCAACTGCAGCCTCTCAGGTAAACCTGTCGAGAACCCCTATTTAGGAAGTAAATGGTATCATTTAAGGTAAAAAATTCTATAGAGGCTGCAAACAGATTTCAACTTATGATAAAGGATTAGCTAGTCAATTCACATATTGCTTGCTTCTTAGTGCACTAGAAATTTGGCAGGATAAATGCAAGCTGATTTAAATAAAAATATCTACAGCACCTAAAGCAGTGCGATTAAGATCTTCTGGCTACAATGGATTTAGCATCTGTAGCCAGTTCTCACCATCACACAGATGTAGAATACAGGTTACATTTTAAAATGTATTGAGTCTCAGCCATTCACATTGAAACAGAAGTCTAATGCAGAAAAGATTTTTGAGATTATACTCACAAGTCACAAGCTTTTTATCTACTGATATTCATCATTGCCTAGACTTTGCGGAGCCCTTGAAATAGTCGGTGGAGAGTACTAAATATATAATTACGCTACTCAGGCATGAGTTATCAGGGGAGACAAGGCAAGAAAATGTGTACAAAACACAGGGTAAGAAGTAGTGCATGCAAGATGTATACAACTGCGGAAACAGAAGGTGGGTCAACACAGAATCCTTTTTACTTTAACATGGTTCGAGGAGGGATTCATGTATCTTTAAGGGCGCAAACTCCAGTAACTGGTTTTGGAATTTTAAGAAATACCCACTCTTTACTGAAAAGTAAAAATGACTCACTAATCTAAAGCATCACTTGAAATCCATCACTTCTGGCAATTCAATTGAGCTGAAAGTTCTCAAAATCTTTGTGAGGCCATCCTTAAGAACTGATGCCAATATTCCAGTAGTGACAGAATTAAGAGTGGTGCATACAAAGAGAAGTGAAAAAATAATCCAAACATGCTGACTTTGAACAAGATATACCCAAGGGCACTTTCATGTCATTGGTACACAATGAAAGCCGAGTTTCAACTTCAACGGATATATATTTATATATATATATATATATCTATATATAAAATGAAGTCAAGCATATAACATACTAAGAACCTAGACCATAATCTACTATCTATATCATACTTCATAAAATAAATAAATAACAATAAACAGAAGGCCCAATCCCCCAAATAATAATAATGTTGAGTTGTTGACCAACCAACATTCGTGCTTAAGACAGATAAAAGTGCAAACAAAAAAATTATCCATGTTGACAATACATAAGGCAACACTACATGAACACAGATCAGCGATATCCTTTTTATCAGACACATGCACACATTCTACACAAATGTCACAGAAGAAACTGTAGCTAAACGTCCAGACTAACCTGCACATAAAGCTCAGGTACATTTCTACCCTCGGGTTCAAGAAAAATTTGATGTGAATCTTTATCTTTAAACCTCACAATCTGAAAGGCAAATCATAGTGATCATTTCAGGAAACTGGGCTTCAAGTTGCAAAGAAATGTTTTAGATTCATGCTCCAAGTTACAAAATAAGCAACAATGACAAAAAGTAGAGCATTGGAACTGTTTATATAGCATTGACTTCGAATTATTCTTTAAAAAATTAATAAGAATTTAACATAAAAAGTAAACACTAATATTGTCGTTAAAAAAATCAACAGTTATTTCTACTGGACCTACAGATACTTTTTTTTTTTTGAATGGCAACCTACAGATACTTTTTTTTTTAATGAAACTTAAGCAATTCAAGTGTCCATTAATGTCCACAGAGATGGAGTAACACAAACAACGGGATGAGATTTGGCCAGCCAAAGCAGATAATGTTCTTATTCTATGAAACAAGTACAGGAGGGCTTAGTGAGCATTGGAAGTTATCCATAAAAAATGGAACAGACAGAGACAAACAAGTCATACACTCAAATGGAAGTGTATCACTGTATCTACACAGGTATAGTTGATACTCAAAAAACGAGAAATGACCCGGCCCCCCTTTTCCTATTTTCCCCGCACCTCTTTCAATGAACAGGTATTGGCCAATTCTCACCCTAATCAAAGTGTACACCATTGGATGGATCAAAACCATTTTCACCTAAACTTATTGTTGTCTAGCACAAGTCTGTTATATAAAAGGGAACAAGAAAATTATCTACAGGGCCTTCAGGTTATGGGATACCTCAAAATAATTTAAAAAAAAAAAAGGGGAAAGATAAACCTTTTGGTTATACAAAAAGGAAAAGGAAAGAAGAAAAAGAAGCTTAGTGTGCTAGTATTCCATTGAAAGCAGGAACTTAAGAAGCTAGTACCAGAGTAACCAGACTCATCAAGCTTACAAACCAAGAAAAGGTTTGCAGTTTTGCAAGTGTTACATGACACTGAATAGGCAATAAACTATAGGTCCAATCACTAAGGAAAAATCTAAGCATGGAACCACTTCCAGAGCCTGGAGATTTGTTAAGGCATACTTCTTAGGAACTTTTTTAGTACTTTACCTGAATGATATCATAAATTAGGTACAAGGAATGCATAAGAATTAAGAAGTCCAGCGATATGAGATAATGATCATCTGAAGAATGAAACGTACCTTATCTTCAATAGATGGGCAGTATCTAGGCCCCTTGGCTTCAACCCAGCCTCCATATGTTGGGGTTTCATGCAGGTTCTCTCTAATAAGCTGATGGGTGCTTTCTGTGGTACGTGTCATGAAACAGCACATTTGTTCTCTTTCAATGTGAAAGTCAGGATCAAAACTAAACCAACTAACCTGTTTGAGAATGACGAGAAAAGGTAAATATTGAGTGTGTTTGTATGTGGTTTTTTTTCTTTCTAAAAGTAAATAAAATTTTAACTAAAAAAAAAAAAAAAAACCAATGAGAAAATTAAACACCATACAAAAGAAAAGTGGCAGCTGGACCATCTTTAGCCAAAACTATCAGCCATTGCATTAGTTGATGTTTGTTAAATCCGCAATATTTAGACAAAGTACAGTCAAAACAAACTTAAGCAAAATAAACTGTTTGAAAACAAAACGAATGAAAGAAAGAAAGATGCACTTGAATGAAGTGGAAACAATGTAAAAAACACACCTAATGCAAAATACAATGTCACATGCTCGGATTGATGGGATTAAAGACATGCTGCATGTGAAATGGGGACTAAGAAGCAAATATTTGACAAAATGAGTGGTCACAAATTATAGTGTGGACTAGATTCTAAAAAAAAAACACAGATCATTCAAATCAAAATAAGAAATGAGTTATGCAAGACCTCATCATCTCCATGTTGGGGTTCCAATCCAGAGAAATCCACACTACGATAGTCAACACGTGCAGGAGTTCCAGTCTTCAAACGATCAGTTTCAAACCCCAGCTGCTGTAGGTTTTCTGTGAGTCCATAAGAAGCTGATTCACCCGCTCTACCTGCAGGCATAGATGCTTTACCAACCCAAATTTTACCACTCATGAAAGTGCCTGTTGTCAGTATGACAGAAGGCGCATAGAAGTTCACTCCGAAAAAAGTTCGAACACCCTCCACACAGTCATTCTTGCCCACTAATATCTCAGTTACCATAGCCTCCCTAATGGAAAGATTGGGGGTGCTGAAATCAAAGATTAGAACAAAAATTAGAGAAGATACAGAAATTACACCATATGTGTGTGACTGTGGTGTATTATAGAGAACATAAAGTTGGAAATTGGGTTCCAAAAGATTATAGACAGTAATTATGCAAATTGTACGAAAAATTAAAGTTTCTTATATGAAAATGGCTGCTAAATTTCTTTTCTTTTGAAGAGAGATATATCACACAGTACAACAAAGGAATTTTCAAAAGCAAGAACTGGTCTGGAGACTCCCTCAGTGGCCCGCAAGTTAGCCTCCACATTAACTATGGTTGGTCAATGACAAAAGGACACCATAGAGAGTCATAATTTCACCAAATTTACACCAGCCAGATTGCCATTATCCATGTAGACCTATTGTCATTGGAAACCCCTTATAGGAACGCCAACAAACCTTCTACTACCACCTTTACTTGATTGAGGGAAGGAAACTCTTTGCAAACAATAGGGTATACCGTATATGTTTCCGAGAGAATAGTATTGACAAATGACAAATCCCATGGGTCTGAAAAAACATCCCAATAATCTCCAATGATTCCAAATGCCCCTCGAAAACCTACAACTCCTTAGTTCCTTTTAGAACTTCAATCAAAATTGAGTTTGATGCAACCAACCAAAAGGGCCTATCCTAGTTTTACCTCTCTCCTTAAATCTTCTGATGTCCATGAATGAAAGTGAATCCAAATCTTGCTCTTCAAGAGCTGAACAAATGATAAATGTAATGTTCAGAGCAGTAACAATAGTTTCCTCAACCTTCTTGTATAGAAGATATTATATAATATTATGCGTGTGTGTGTGTCTAGAGAGAGAGTGTGTGTGTTTTTGAGTAGTGGTCTGGCTAGACTGGCTGTTGCTAATCCAGAAACGGTCCAGCCAGTGGGGGCCTAACTGGAAGCATGACAATTGAGAGGGGGTGGTGTGAATGAGTATGAATGGCTTAGACTAATCTTAGGGAGGGTCAAGTGAGCCCCACAGCCTGAAATTTTTTGTAAGCACATAATCATCACAGATAGTGCCTTTGACAAGTTTGCACCACCCCCAGCTGATACACCACAGTCCCCCGCGGCACCTTGGCCACCACTTTCTCAGGTATTTGATCTTGTCTCATCATTGACAACATTGCCTTTTATTCTTAGCGCACAAATGGAGTTGCACAGTCCTTGAGCACATCTAGTTTGTTTCCTTTTATAAAATTTTCACTTGACTTGACCTGTTCTGCTTGTACATACTATGTTTATAAAATATATATATATATATATATGACTTAAACAAGGATAACTCAACAGAACTGCATGAATATTACACAAAAAACACTGCTTCCAACTACGCTGGAACAAGATTCTAGTCTTGAGTCCAGAAATGCGACAAGCCCATAAAAATTTTCCCGACATGTATGCGTTATGTGTTATGTTACAAACATATCATACTGGAGAAGACTTAAATCCATGATTTTAAACAAATAATCTTGATCCTACCAATAAGAAAATTAGGAAAAAAAAAAAAGAATAACTATGATACCAATAGGAGCAATCTAAGCGTGAGCCCCATTTTCTTTCTTGAATGTTAGGAAAGGCACAAAGTGAAATGAAGTTGAAAGAAACATAGGCCAGAATTATTAATAAGAATCAGGTGCATCATTTGAATTCAATGGCACCTCCTTCCCGCCTTGTCTGCAGTTGCAATTATCCTTACCCAAAGAAAGGAAAGTGCCAAGATTCCATTTACTTTATGGCCTACAAAATTCAACTTGCTTTATTTGGCCAAATTTATTAAGACTGCTTTATACGAGTGCTCCCAGAGATTCTCTTTTTGAGCTCTCAAAACTAGTAAATGTGCACAAAGCAGGAGCCTGTCACAGATGAAGTATTGTGTACCAGTGAACTCATACATATAGGACTACTATTAGATTAAAGAATGAAGTCACAATTTTTTTTCACGATGTTAAAAACAAGACATTTTGAAACCATCTAGCAGACTGAGGGTCTCAACTCTCAACTGTATTCTTTTGAGTATGAGATTGCAAGAAAGAGTGTGGCTTCATCCTTCACATCCACCTGCTGCTTTAACTACTTGTCAGTTCTTCATAATTGATAGAAGGATGTATGGTTTTCTCCATTTGCTAAGTTGTGGAAAAATTGTGTTTTTAATAGAGCCCTCGGTTTATGGCACAAAAAGAAATCTCCACTGATGCATGAATCTTATGATATCGAAATCTCCACTGATGTACTGGCGCAGCCCCGGAACTTCAATCGAATAGACCTACCCCTCAGATGAGGTTGATCGAATCCAACAAAGGGATTCCACACAAAATAACACTCACAGCCAGGAACTCAGGGAAAAACTCACGTTAACTGATTTTATTGAATAAAGCCTCCTCCATTAAAATAAGCCGTTCTGTATAAATAGAGTAATAGAATCCTAAATAAAGAAATATCTAACCCTAATCAACTTATAATTTAGAAAGCAATCCAATAAGGAAATACTACTAATTCCAATAAAGAAATACTACTAATTCTAGAAAACTAGAAAATTACGTTGACCCCCAGGTGGGTCCATCAAGGTCTACTGGTGGCCCTGGTCTTGGATTTGGATCGGGCTGCATCATGTACCAAGAAAGACTTCCGGCCATCCTCACAGCCTGCAAAGTACAAGCTCTCCCAAAAATCTTCTGTTTCTGAATTGTCTGTAGAACTTAGTTGTCAATTCCGTTCTGGATTGACCCTGCAGTGGAACGTTTCGGCATTCCGGTCAATTATGGTATTCCGTTCCGGAAAAGACGCGATTGAAAAATGAAAAAACAAATATAAAAGAATACCAAAAATTAAAAAATAGTTGAATGCTAAAATAATACTAAAAATGCATACTTACATCACTTAAATTAAACTACAGTCTACAATTGACTATTTTCTAGATTTCATTACATGTGAATGGAAGTATGAAACTTTGGCCAGAATGAGGGCGGAATTGGTCCAAAATCGGGACCAGAAACTTGTAGGGGCCATTCTGTTCCGCCCAAGGCTAATTCCGGAACGTTCCGGCCAATTCCGGAACGTTCCGGCCAATTCAGCCAAAACAGAACGGAATTGACAACTATGCATTAGAAATATAGACATTCAGCGCCATCAATTTGAAACCATCATATTAACTCAAAAATCACTTGAACACATTCAAATGAGACCTAGGATTCATAGGCCACAGTCTTGTCCACCTGATATAGTTTTTTCCTTGAATAAAAAAAAATAGAGTCTAATTTTCACATAAAATATCTTCCAACAGCCAGCCACCCTCTTCTCATTCACCAATCCCATATATTTCAGCTTAATCTTCATTTAACTAATTTAGTTTTGACCAAGGCAATTTTATCCTTGCCTTTCGGTGTGTTATAGTTAATGCTGCAGAAATTCTTATCCACCTCCCCTATTTTCAATGTTTTCTTCCTTATGTTTTTAAATCCACGTGCACTTTGCCAACCCTCTGGCACAACGTTCTGAATCAAGGCCAGGTCTCCATCACTGCAACCCAGTTGGTTTCACTCTATGCAACATTTGTGGTTAAAGGTCAACAAGAAATAGCATATAAAGTACCTCTAAAGCATATGAAGAGGCACAGAATTGGCACCCAATGAGAAACCATTGTCTAGTGACAATGCACTTACATTAATTAGCATCTAAGGCCATGTCGCAACACGAAGTGGGAGAAAAATGGTGTGAAAATGAACAAGTCAGCACACAAGGCATTCAAATAACAGAATAATTACCATTTCAAAAAAAAGAAAAAAAAAAGCAGAATAATAACAGAAGCCCTATTTCAAAAAAGTAACGAACGATTGCTTATACTTGTAACTTCACGAAAAAAGGGGGCAGATACACTTACCTTTCAACAACTGTTCTCATTTCCATTGCATATTCCCTCTTGTCAGTTTGCGCACGCAATGCCCTGACAGCAGGACCTTTTGAAAGGTTGAGAACACGCTTTTGTAAGTAGCACCTATATAAAAGAGAGGTTGATAAAAACCAACAAAGGTCAGAGCAAAGCCAGAAAAACAAAGGGAAAGGGAATTGATAATGAGATGCAACTTGGCCAGGAACTAAGGTCATTGCCAACAAACAGTACGGTAGCAGTTAACTGCAGTTGGCAGCCAAATATACTGCAAATAAACATCTTTGAAACTCATAAGTATGACACCTAAAACTGTTGACTGCAAAACATACTAACAAGAACTAGCATGTTAACAAGTGATGACCTTGGTGAAAGAGAGCCTTGAGCCTTGAGCAAAAGGTAGATTTATCTGGAAAATTACCTATCAGTCATTTTTCCAATCTCACCACCAAGAGCATCCACTTCATGTACCAGTTGAGATTTGGCAGGGCCACCTACCGCTGGATTACAAGGCTGCATGACAAAATAATAATAAAATGATAAAACAATAATAACAACTACAATGCTGTCTCCTCTTTCACATCATTTAACATTTAAGCATTTTGCAGGGCCACCTATAGCTACCTCTCCCTAACAGGGCAACCTAGTAACTTTCATGCAAGTCAGCAGTATTGCAAATGGTTATACAGAATTTGGGACTTAACTTCTGACTATAAAGTTATTATTTGAAACATTGTGTAATTCAGCATTTGAAGCAACCTAAGACATTCCATCCATAGCTTTTGCATTGCGCAGACTACAATCAATAAACTGAGCAACAATGATAGGCATAAGGCAATGCATCAACTCTATCTCAAAACATAAACCTGCCATGCAATGCGATCAATATTTAGTGTGAGCAGGAGAGTCTTTGCACCAAGACGAGCAGACGCAAGAGCAGCTTCACAGCCTGCATGTCCACCTCCAACCACTATGACATCATATTTTTCTTCAACCATCTCAACGTGACTCTTCCAGTCTACAAAATGTCAAAAACAACATTTTTTTAATCGCTCAACAACTGATAGCACGGATCAGAAATCAGGAAATGACAACAACAGCATAGGAAACGTCCATCATTTCATCGCAGAGTCAACAGGTTATTGGAAACTTGATCAATAAATGCATCTAAATGAAGATTGTAAAGGAGATAACCAAATTATTGACTCAAATCTCATCAGTTAAACTGTTGATGAATGAATTCCTAAAGATTTCAAATTGAAGATGAAGTAATTAAATAATTACCCTAGTAAAGCAAATCCTAGCAAATTGATGGTCATATAAACCCTAGAAGAATCAGCAATTCGGCATCTACTCTTTTCTACAGTAATGGTGGAAACGAGTAATGAGAGAGGGATCTGCATGCCTTTGGTGGCGGAGGCGACGACGGAGAGCGTGCGGCGGAAGCTCCAGCGGAAGGAGGTGGCGGGGAGGGCGGTCTTGCGTCCGAATCGGGAACGGGGAGGAGGAAGGGAGCGAGGAGAGAAGTAGCGGGAAAGTAAAGGGAGGCGATGGAAGAGAGATAGGGCTGCCATCTCTACTTTAATTTACCCTACTCTACTCTACTCTACCATTCCAGGTTACAGAGCGGGAGAAGGAGTTTTCGGCCCCAGTCTCAGTTCTCGCAGTATGATATTAACCGGTCCGAGTTCGTTTATGGGGTGGAAGAATGTTGTGTGCGTCTGCCACCGGTCTGGAATTTGGATGACCCACCAAAATGAATAAGAGAAAATTAGCCAAACGTCTTTTAATATTGTACTTTCAAGCCTCTAATCCACGGGATTTTCGGTTGAAGCCTCTCGTCCATGTGCCTAAGACTTACTTATTACAGGCGGAGGTCCTTAAGTGTGCCAAATCATATATTTATTTGACTGATTTGCCCTTCTAACAGTTTGAATTTATTTCACGAATCTAGTTCTTAGTTTTAAGCTCCTTCACATGATATTCAATAACTAATTTGCCCCTTGTAAACGAATCAAGTTGCCTAACGGATTTTATTTCCTAGTTTCAAATCAAGTTTCGAAATTCAAATTAGAAGGAACACATCAGATCGAAATCCAAATGAGAGGGAACGATGTTGCTACATATTCTATTGCACACTCAATGTTTCCAAGCAAAACTTCCTCATGTAACAACTCGAAGCTTGTCGCTGCTTGAGAATAAAAAATCCCATCACCTGCGCTGTTGCAAAGAAAAGAGATAAGAAAGTCTCTGTTGCACATTACATATCAAAGATGTTTTGTGGAAGCCGGAAACAATGCAAATCGATTTAAATGTGTTGATCGTCGATAGAGAAGTCAGAAAATCAGATGATCAAAGCTATTAGTACAAGGGGCGATGTAGCACATGGTGCTACCAAAATGCTAAATGTAGCATATATACAATCCAGTCATATCATTCGCTATAAATTTAAAATCCAACCATGTCATTTGCTATAAATTTGTGTGAGTTTATGTGACAAATTCAAATAAATTCATATATCGCTAACTCAAATAAATTTATTTGAGTCTTGCACAAATTTATATGAGTTTTCATAACAAATTTTTCTAAGTTTTGAAAAATAAATTTATCTATGTTACAGAAAAAATTTATCTAAGTTCTGGAACAACTTGTCTGAGTTTGTAATAGACAGAGAGATAGGATTTCAACAAGATAAATGTTCGTAAATGAGAAAATATCCAAATTACTTGACTTGGCGTGAGCAAGTGTTAACAATAATTTGTACTGGAAGATGCTTATATTGGTCTAGATTCTATATCTTTTAGGATTCAAAAATCAAACGAACTACTTATGTAACCACTAAATGGATAATGAAACCGTTTATTCGAATATGCTACGAATGCTTTTGGCTCTGTAAGGTAGTATCCTTATCTGATTCACTTTCCCTCATTCTCCTTGTGCCAGATGTTCGAAATTCCTAATTCCTCGCTTTCTTTCTTTCTTTGGTAAGTTATCGCGATTTTTAGGCTTTGTGTTTTTTAATAAAGAGATAAGAGATTCTGAAGGCATTATTGTCCTTTTCAAGTATATGAAACTGGGCAAGGGACCTTTGCCTCTACGAAATTAATTCGTGAACTGTTTACAATAAAAACTAATATCGATGGACCTCCGGCCAAACGCCCCAATAAATAATTGCTTGGAACCGGATTGGATTATGTTTCCTGGACGGGTCGGGCCAACTCAATTTGGGCCGGTCTGGGGTTTTGTTGTAGTGATTCGGCAGGGCTGGATGTAATTTAGGCCTGATTAATATTTGGGCCAGACTTGAATTAAGTGATAGAAATGAAAAATATAAACCGGTCCAAATAAGTATTACTTGTAGTTTAGTGACTTATTTTTTCAAAATAAGTGATAGAAAGAATGGCCTAGCCCGGCCCGGCCTGAATGAATAGGCTGTCTCGGGCCTGAAATGATTGAGTTGGGCCAGGCTTGGGTAGGTAATTTGTGGTCTGCGTTGGGCTCAGGCCGAATACAAACATGTCATTCTAAAACCAACTTCGTTTGTATGGCTTAGCCACAACCTGAACTACTCCCAAGCCAACTCTAATAGTATGGATCAGGACGTTCACCCACCTTCCCTGCATATTGCCATCAAACTAGAATTGGGGCCAATTAAACTTCACTAGTTTTGCAACCCCAGGCAAGTTAAGGCCACATAAGACTCTGGCCCATAATCGTATGCTGGTAAGCTTGAGCCCAGATATAACTTGATATTTTTTTACGGCTAAAACTTGAATTGTTTGTTGTTAGGGTTATGACAAAAGTTTTATACGGTCTGTTAATTTGTCCGAGATTTTTAAAAGTTTAGAAGCTAAATGTTTGGATTTGAGTTTTTTTTTTTAAAATGTTTTCCATTATCATAAACTATATGTAGAGAATCTCAAAGAAATGATTTCGAGCATGTTTGGCAGCAGTCCCTGCTGGGGAATCCTCGGAACTTTTCCATGCATGCGTCGATTTCTGATGTTTGGTTCACAGTAGATTTTAAGAGGAAAGACACTGGAGATGCACGCTTCCGATTTTTTCTCACATCAGACCTCCCCCCTTCAGACGCTGGAAATCCTTGATTACAAAGAAAGGTGGAGCTACAGTGCATGCTACAGTGAAAAAAGGGGATGAAGAAGGTTAGAGGATTTTGCTTTGAAAATATACCTTTTGGGTCTTACAATCAAGATCCAAACAGTTAATTATGTTGTTCAAACCCTCCAAAATGGCTATATGACGAAATATCAACCGTTGATTCATCATAGATCATGAGAAATAGACAAAAAACCAGTGGCCGTTTTTTTCACAGAGTAAAAAAATGGAATGAAAAAATAGTCCGTTGTTTTCCATTTTTTGGTTCCTATGGGCCCCAAAACCATGATCTGAACCGTGAATTATTTCTAGAAGGTTACGCACAACTACTAAATCAAATTTAAGCCGTTGATCCATATTATATCTTGAGATATTTTCAGAAAAGTCCAAGTTCTAAAAAAAATATTTTTTATTCATGTGGGCCCCCTTTGTACAATCCGAACAGTTCAAATTCTATAAACGGCTAAGAAAATCTTTGAGGAGAAAGTTGAGGCATTGATTTTTCATGGATTTTGAGAAATTTTCAAAAAGCTTACAACCATTGGATCATACATCTTACAAATGATAGGAATCTTCACTCCATACCACACATAGAATTTTCATTGGAAATACTATATGAGAATGTGTTGATTCTAGGGAGATGGAGAGAATCCTCCTAATAGAAGATTCCTATCTGTTTTCCAAACGGCCCTTCTTATCCATTCATCCATCCAATTCTATCTACTCCAGCATAATCTACACGACAGAACCCTCCTCTATCACTATTATCTACTTGCACACAATCTACGTGGGTTGAATTTGACATGCAGATTAAAAGCTTCCTCTCATGCGAAGGATATCCTCAAGCCTTTCCAAGCAGATCCCATCGATCTCGAGTCTCAAAGGCAAAGCCAACGGGCGTGGTAGTTGACCAACGACCTTCTATCAGTCCCCTTCAATGATGACGAGGAATCCAATCCACAGCCATCCTCGTTCCAACAATGCCATTTGTTGGAAACCAATCGATTGACAGAATTTGATGAGAGCTTGCGTTGTTTCTGTTGTGTGTTTTCAAAGAGGAAGCCTTCCTCCACTTGCAATCACAAGAGAGGATAGGCATATGGTTCCTGTTTGGCCGTCACCTACGATTCCTGGAATTTTCTAACGAGGAATTCTCTGCCCCAGACTTTATAGACCCTTGAGCGGCTGGGCCTTCCTTGCAATGCTTACGAAGGTCCCTGCCTTGATGTTTCACATGACACTTTAATTTGGGTTTTACCCCGTACATTTTCCAAGTACATGATGTGAAGAAGGAAGACTTTGACAAACAAAATTTCCATACACGGGTTTCAATCCATGTGTTTGTAAGAGTGGGCCTGCCTTCTCCAAAAAAACGAGTTTTCACAATATAGACCCACGTCAACGGTCTCATTATAGACAGTTAATAAATATATAGCAAATTGCAAGCTGGTCATTGAATGGCTTGGATCATTCTAGCTAAAAGATTCCATGGTGGACAAAATATGGGCGATGGACACGCCCACATGAATCCTCTACGGCTTCAAAAAAGGATAGTGCTCTTAATTACATACGTTGGATCATTAAAATAAATTAAAACTAATTAATTTTATTGAACGTTGATAGCCATCTAATGACGCCTTCAATCATTTATAGGCAAGTAGATCTCAAGTTGCCTATCCAGGCCCAATCATCAATGAATATTCCCATTTAGGACGCACAAAGGGGCACGCCAAGAACTCCATTACGTTATGACTTCTTTCCCAGTCTATTTCCTGGAAATTGCGTAGGACTTGTAAGTTGTAACAACATAAACGGTCAACAAAAAACCATGTCTACACGTTTACTTTTCTTTTAGATCTTTTCATCCTAATGCTATATATACTTTCGTTTGGATCTCTTATCCATTCCATTGATGCCAAAACCTTTTGGAGAACATTCCCACGTCCCTTCTCTTCCAAGGTGTAATACTTCAATGTCCAGGCTCCATTCCTCTGATCTACGCAGAATATTTGTGACCCTCGATCAGGACGTCAATGGCCGCGTGAGCATCGATGAATTGTGGTGGTTGCTCGACAAATTAGGCGTGCCCACGGCCCCTGATGAACTCGAAGAGATTGTGGGCCGCAAGGATCTGGATGTGGAAGAGTTCATCTCCTTCTACGAGTCGGTATTGAAATGCGAAGATGGCAATGGTGATGAAGATGATGAGAGAGATCTCATGGAGGCTTTTAAGGTATTTGATCTGAACAACGATGGGTTCATCTCCTGCGCGGAATTGAAGAGCGTCCTTTGCAGCTTGGAATTGTGGGATATGAATAGTGATTGCACCAGAATGATCAGTGAATTCGACACCAATTCGGATGGACAGCTTGATTTCGAGGAGTTCAGGAAGATGATGCTGCTTAGAGTAAGATTGGCCGAAAGGCCTTCGTGTTTAGAGAATTGATTTCCATGACCCGTGTAGGGATGGTCGGTTGGGCCACTTCAATCGGAACCAACCATTTGTTGGATGCTACTATTGATTGGCTGCGGTTGCATTCTCACTGATTTGAGAGAGAAGTCTATGGTTTAGAAAGAAATCATTTTGGTCAATGCAAACGAATAGTCTTCAATACAGGTTGCATTCTCACAGGTTTATAAGAAAAGTATATTGTTTAGATCAAGAATCGGATTCCCTGCCGCAGCTATTACACGGAACTGTGTAGCGAATTCATGAAACTCCATTATAAGGCCCATATAGAGATCATTAGACCATCCAAGATGAATCACATTACCTTTATCTGTGGATCCTCAAGTTTTAACTAAAAAGGAATAGGCTCCACCGTCATATTGAGAATATAATGGAAATCGTGATTACAACGACATCAGCAATGTTGTCGCATTCACATTTCATCTTGTGCTCAAATCAAAAAATGAAATTCATTCCTTTTGAGCTGAAATTTGAGGTTTTAGCTCAGGTAATGATAAATTTATTTTAAGTGATTTGGATTACTTCTAAATACAATGGTAATAGAGTTTCAAGAAGTTATTACATAGTTCCATATACTAGCTGCAACATTGCAATCCACCGTAGTCTAGGTTGTCTGATCATCATACGTGTTCCGCCCCTAGGGTGAGTGGTCAGATGAGTATTCTTTGATTTTTGATGATTGTAATGATTAGAACTTTAGATGTAAAAAGGACGGCTCTGTGGAGCTTTAATGTTTATGATTGTTTATCAGATGTAAATACAACTCTTTGTCTCTCCTTCTCTGAATGAAATATCATGAGTACGGATCCTATGATTCTGCCCTTTTGGGTTCCACTGATGGATGTATTGTATACTCGTGGTCACATAAGTTCTCAAATGTCCCACATGGGAGGTTCCAGAATCCCCTTATATTAGTTTATTATTTTTATATACTTGAAATTGAATTAGTTTTCTATAACAATTTCAGATAATACAATGAGAAAGCCCTGAATTAAAAATCTGCTAGCATTATAATATTTTTTAGAGAATGATATGTGTGATAGATGTGGCATCAATTGGTTGTCTCAACCTCAGTAGTTAAACTTGTATTTTGGACTGTAACGATTGATAAAGTGACTAGTGAGCATTGTATTTCCATTTCCCGCCCACCGTCCGTGGAACTCAGAGAGAACCCTATTTTAGACTTTTAGTGTACGGTAAACAAAAAACAAAAAAAACACCCACACAACTTCTACTTTTTTTTTAAAGGTGTCGTATCATTAGGCTACAAACGGGATGGTTCTGAATCGGAATTATATTGGATTCAGATCTGGATCCATTTTTAAATAACAGTTTTGGTTTCGGATCCTGTTTAGTGTCATGCCATTAGGTTGCAAATGGTTTCGGGTTAGAATTATATTGGATCTGGATCCGTTTCTAAATAATGGTTATGGTTTTGGATCCAATTTTGAATAAAAACCTGTTTTGTTGGTTTCAGATCCCGGTCCAAAAGGAAAACCCAGATCCAGCTGTGGAACCGGGTCCACATAGAGGGTTGGGATTTAGTTTAAAAATCGGTTATAATATATCTTTTTTTTTTTTAATAAGTATATTATTTAACTTATAACAATGTATCAAGCCTAATACCTTTAGTATAATATATAAATTGTCTTGCAATATCAAATACTCATATGCTGGGTCACGGATCAAACCCTATATGGACCTAAAACTGGACCTGTTTATCAATCGGAATCTAAATTGGATTTTGGATCCTAATCCGTTTATGAATCAGAACCTAAAATAGATTCAAGCCACCCTATTTTTTTAGGTTGGAACTTACAGATAATTGAAGATTGCAACCTTACATGCCATTCACTTGTTTGCCCACGTCCTTATAAAATCGAGATATTGCATTCTTTCTTTTCAGTGAATATTTGTTAAGACATTCCCGTGCAAGCTTCAAAATTTAGGCACCAGCCCAACTCAAGTACACCAGTGAAAGGGGTTCATTATGGATTGATCAGTTGCTTGAGTCTTTTATTATTATTATTATTGCTATAATTGCTGCTATTACATTTTTTTTTTCTAAAAACACTTGTCGTTTCTTCTAATTTTGATAAACTCGTGAATGGGCCCTTTTTGTCTCCTTTTTGCTAAACTGATTCAGTCATAAAGTGCTTGTGGGATAACCTACCCGATCAATGGGGGTTGCCTTGTGTTAGAAAAGAACCCCTTATCATTGGGGCCCATTGTGCTACTAATGGACTCATATTAGTCGTTATTTACTTGTCAAAATTGTTAGAAGCATGTGAAATGATAATTTTACTTGTCACATTTATTCACACACTTCTTTATTTGCGTCTTGCTTTGCCTAAATTACCGAAATAATATAGGACACACCTATGACGAAATGATAATAATTATCACATACTCTAGTGTTATGAGATCTCATGACCGGGCTTATCCTCCCGCCCAATTCGATCTAACCAAATGATTTATAATTTTGACATCTATTAAATTCAATTGTTTGGAGGTTTATTCTTTATCGATGGAATTACAAGGTGTGACTGCTGGAGCATGTTTCTTAAACTTACCCCCTAGTTCCCACATGAGAAGGCGTGCGGCTGTGATTCTCATGGTCCATGGCCTACATGATGGGGCGTCTGGTGTTATTAATGGACACTATTTCAATGACTCGGTTTTTGGAATTAGTATCCATTAAAATTCACATTAGCCGTTATTATCTATCAAAGCCGTTAAAATCATATGAAATGATAATTTTACACGGTCCAACAATCAGCCCAAATGATCGGAAACATATAGGGCATGCTAGCAATGCAACAAAATCAACAACATAATTTAATGTCGTGAGATCTCATGAGAGGGCTTATCTTCCCATTCAAATTGATTTAATTAAATGATTAATAATTCCGAAGTACATCCATTTTAATAATTAGATGATTTTATTTTTTAATGATGAAATTACAATGGATCTCATTTATGGTGGGCTAAAACAAGTAGAGCAGATTTCCCAAGAGAGAGCCTGCCCAAACAATGGACCTCACAGATACCGTGGGCCACTGCCATTGGAGCAATTGTTTTTCAAAGCTAACCCCTCTAGTCTCATTTGAGAAGCCTGCCCACGTGAAGAAATGAGGTTACATGGGAGTTTATTTAGCTTCTTTTTGGACTCGGAAGAATTAGTCTAGTCCAAAGGATTAAGACCTTCCGAGGAGAAAAGCAGGAAAAAAAAAAAAAGAAAAACATGAAGAAATGGGTCCCACACCGTGGCCCTTTTTATGGCCATTCAGATTTCAGACAAGTATGCAGTTGGGACTTGGGACCCCTCCAAGACCGGACAAGAAACAGATAAGAGGAGGCCAGATATGGACTTGAATTCATTTTAGGGTTCCGTTTGCATTTTTTTTCTGTGTCTACTAATCTCCCGCTCTTACCAACCCATGAAAACTTCTCCTCCCTGCAACTGCTCATACGCCCCTCCTTAAACCCTAATTTCGCACCGGCGCATCAACGAATTAGGGCAAAACCCCTAGAATAGAGAATGCCCGTAGAGGAGAGAGCCTGCAACGGGAGCACCGAAAGCCGATCCCTTTCTGCGGAAAGGGCCGAGGAGCTCATCACATACAAGCGGAGGAGGCATTGCAGGCCGTGTATGGGCAACGGCGTCCATCCCCATGGAACCATGTCCGTCACTCAGTCGCGACTTCCGTCGAACCAGGTCAGGGCCGATCTTTCGTGCGTTTTTACTGTTGGATTGTAATTACATGGTCGAATGGATGCCCTGGCGAGTCCATCGCTTGGAATTAGGAATTTTCTTTTAGGGCTTCTTTGCAACCAGGTCACCAGTTAAACACTGGGTTTATCCGAAAGCTTGAATATTTATCAAGGAAAGCTTGGATTTTTACCAAGTAAAGCTTGGATTTTTACCAAGAAAAGCTTGAATCTTTACCAAAAAAAAAGTACGAATTTTTACCAAGAAAAGCTTTTATCAAGAAAAGTTGCAACTTTTAGCGAGAAAAGCTTGATTTTTTACCAAAAAAAGCACGGATCTTTGCCAAGAAAAGCACAAATTTTTACCAAGAAGAGCACCATTTTTTGTATACTTGCAAGCTGAATTACTTGGAATTAGTTAAAGAGGATCAAAACGGCCCCTTTGGTTTTGTGACGTTCATTTACAGGAGTCTATTGCCAGTCTTGTGGTCCTGGATGCGTTAGCGCTGGACTGAATTGCCTCCGCTTTTAGTTCTTAAGTTATCTTCTGAGATTTTATTTTTTAATAGATTCCACCTGGAGTTTTATTGTTAGTTAATTTGTGTTGCTGCATTTGGACTTTTTCTGCTCTGCATTGGAGGATCCATTACTTTTTTTTTTTTTCAATTTAAATAATATTAGAATTACCAAGTGTTTCCCTATGGGGGAGTGAAATATCCTACCTGTGTTAAAACTTACTATGTGCGTCGACACATAGTTTCCTAATTTGTAATTTGATCAACTTCGAATTTGAGTTTGTAGTTCACAGTTTGAGACTTGCTTTGGTTCGAAAATTCGATGGGGTAGGTTTACTCAATTTGCCTTTTGATCCATAATTCGAGTTAGATGAATTCAATGCAATAATTTGAATACAAGAATAAATGGGTGAAATTACATATTTAATATTTAATCTATCTAATAAAAACTCAAATTTTTATGAAATGGCCCACCACTAAGTAGCTTGGGAACACTATTTTTTTTTTTTTTTTTGGTTCAGATTTTATAAATGCGCCTAAATTCTGTATGGACAGAGATCACCATATCTATTCTATCACTTAACGAGGCAAAAGATACGTTTTAGCTTCCACGGAAATTTTAGGATTCGCACAATTGTTCTATAAGAGGAGGAAGTGAAGAAAATTGGAGAGAGAGAGAGAGAGAGAGAGAGAGAGAGAGAGAGAGAGAGAGAGAGAGAGAGAGAGAGAGAGAGAGAGAGAGAGAGAGAGAGAGTACATCAAAATTCAAGAGGCTCTAAATTGGGGCCCATCTATTGAAATCTAAATGTGTCAATATATTTGCCACTTATTCATAAGCATTCTTGAAAACTTTCACTTTGGTTAGGGATGATTTCATCATCAGATTGACCATTATAAATCACATAAACCTTTATGTATAAATCTTGTGAATTTTTAGTGCATCGGATTATAGACAATATAGAGTTACCTTTGAAATAAGAGACAGAGGAAGGGGTGATGTACAATACCACAATTGCATTAAATTTATGATGCAAATGGGAAAGGGATATGTACTATTTGCATTAATTTCTAATGGAAAGACCCTTGCGAGGCATGTTTTCCAATTTCCATGAAGACCACACTGCCTTTCTATCTTCTCTTTCCTTTTTTGTCAACTTCATTGTTGCACCTTCCTTCGTCATATACCACCTTTTTTATATTGAAGCGAACTCAAATGAACTGCACACTTTCGAACATCTCAAATCCACCAAACCGAGTCTCTCGAATTGTTCGATTCGAGCAATATGAGATTTGTTGGTAGATAGAGCAAATCAGGTAACTATGCTTTGACACGTGAGAATTTAGAAGTATAAGATCACCTAAGCTCCTTATATAGTATTCATTCAAGCTATTCATTTTATTATATAGTGCGCCATAGAAGACTCTAGATATATACTCATAACACATAAATACTGCAGGTTATTTAACTTTGCCTGATATAAGAATAAAAACAAACATCTGTGTTTCGGTTTGTCAAGAATAAAAGCATTAAGGCTTGTTTTAGGTATTCAAGGAATAAAAGGAATTTACTCAAAAAATTGTAATATTAGGAATTTGTGTTTGGTTTAGGTTTGGTAGTTGAATAAAAAACTGAGTATCAATTTAACTCAAAAAAATAAAAATAAAAATGAGTACCAATAATTTGCGCTGGCGCGGAAAAATGGCGTCATGTGCAACCTTTGTTTGAGAAATGAGGAGGATGTAAATCATCTCTTTCTTTATTGCCAATTTGCTAATGTGGTATGGCTTACGTTGAAAGAATTAGTAAGAAATTGGAGGTTTGGCCATATTAACCTACAAAGAGCCCCCTGGCCCCTTTGGAATCACTATATGGCAGGAGTTTGTTGCTCTATTTCACCAGAGTGGAACAACCATATATTGAATGACAGATTGTATACTCTTATTTGAGTGGCTACAAAGACTTGATTTAAATCAATGCCTTCTGCAATTGTTCAAAAGAAATTTTTGGGGTTTATGTGTCGAACCTTTTAAGATGTTGGAGGGAAGATGTTGAGGGTTTCTCTTGCTGCGATTTTTGTTATGTGTTTTATTTACTTGGATTTTCATTTTTATGCTATATTCTCCTTAGTACTTTTACTGTTTTACAGTCAACATTTCCAACAGAAAAAAGGAGTCAAGGTCTGCCGTGTGTTCTAGGCTTTCATATTTAAGGTTGGGAATAGATAAAACACTGTTAGGACTTATGAGGATATTCAAACTGTTTCTCTACTGTGGTCCCATGCCAAAACAATAGTCATGGGCATCATGGCCATACCAATGCGGTTTGAACCTTTCAATAGGTCAAAGCAAGAGCAGGCCACATGAAAGAAAGTCGTGATGTGTTTAATTGTGGATAAAAATGGTAACTAAGGGACAAAAATAACAACAGTTCACATTCAGTTAATGGATGGTGTAGTCCATGGCACTCTTTGGTTAGTGGCTAATAGAATGTGGAGTCCACATGATATATGCTACATAAATCACATATATGTACGGGTTGACGATGCTTGTGGCAAAGGATCTTTTATCCTCCTGACAAAAGTAGGGAAACCTCTTTTGTTGGATAACAAAGCCCCTTTTTAATGGCTCATCTCTTCTTTTGCATTATTTATCTGGTAGATTCATCATAATTTATCTGTTGGACACTGTTTGAAACATCAACAATTCGACATTTTGTTGCCGTGTTTTGCTAGTTTGCCTTGCAAAGAACATTTATGTTACTAGGTATAGCACTTAAGTAGAGAGCAGTAGGAACATATATGTGTTGACATTTGCACAACTTTTAATATTATTTTTCCACAATCCGTAAACTTTAGTGCCAATCCACTGGTAACTTAGTGGTGAGGCACCTCCTTCTACGAAAACAACTGGGGATTGATCCCTGGTTGCAGCGCTCATGGTGAGAGACTTGTGTAGGTGGGTTGTGGGTGTTAGTTCATTTACTAGAGCAAAAAAAGAAAAAAGAAAAAAGAAAAAGAATAAGAAAAAAAAAAAAAAACTTTAGCAGAAGTGATGATATGTTGCTAGTTGGTAGAAAGTGTGTTTGCATGTGTTTGTGTGTGCTTGTGTGAGCGTATGTGTATGTGTGCGATCAGACATCAAACAAAAATGTTAGCTGTGTGTAGGTGTGAATCTGTAAGTAGATCATTTATAACAATATGGAAGCAGACATAAAAAAAAGGCACTGCATCTCTAATTTGATCATTAATAACAATCTGCAAGAAGACATCAAACAAGGATGCAAGCCATAATATTATATCCTGATAAAACTTTTCTCAAGTCCCAATTAAGGCGATCATCTGAATATTTTCTGCAATCCTCAATGCATAAAGCAGCGCGGTTTGTCACATTTCACTTTGGTCTTACTGTATCACACCCTAATAGACAGTTCATACAGTTAATAACAAAATTCACTAAATAGACATATATTGAAAAGAACCAGTATCTTCAATTTAACCAACCAATACTCCACAAAAGCTTCAGTCCCTTGATGGGAAACCTTTGGCAATTTATGGCAGAAGCAAATAGACCATTATCAGAATGATAAGGCAGCCATGTACTCCAATCCATATGATCACGATCAAAGACTATCACATAGGTGACAGTCACCCTTAACTGGTGCTGGTGTGTGCTTCAGTTGCAGACTATGGTTAACATTACACTTGATTTCAAATTAACATTATAACTACAGTCTGCAGCCATCTCTATAGAGGAAAGACCATCTACTTTGCAAAGATAATAGCACACAGCACCCCAGATATGAATAAACAGATTGATATCTATTTGAACTGCTGGACAGCAGGTTCGGTTCAGGCCATCAGATGGTAATCTGATTGTAGACTATGCTAAATGCACAACAGTTTTGAAGAAGGCATGATATGGTCATTATAATGGTGTTATTTATCACAGGAATGGGTCTTCAAAAGTGATAGTTGCTTAGGTGTCTGCACTGTTGTAGTTACTTTTCTTTATTGAAAACAAGTTTTTCGGCTATTCTACTCTCTGAACTGTTAGCACTATCTATCTATCTTATTATATCTTTTTACTCTTTGCAACTTATCTCTATCTGTGGTAAGAGACATTGGTGAGAATTATGGGGTTGCATATTAGTTCTGCTTTTACTCAAATTGACTGCATAATGCATCTACCTGTTTTTCCTTGAAAAATTTGGATATTGTAAAAGTGAATTAAAAAAAAAAAAAAACACTTTCTAACGTGTATCTTCTGGTATTCCCTTCATTTTCATGCAACCAAGCCCGTAACATATCTCTCTCTCTCTCTACACTTTTTTTTTTTTGCTAACTTGGACTACTGGTTAGGAGTGACACTTTACTTTTATTTTTTTTTGTAAAGTTGGATTACTGGTCGGGAGTGACACTTCAAATTTGAAGACCCACAGAATGATCCCTGGGCATGTGTAATGATACTAAGGTGCCAACACCATTCAACCAGCACATCCAGTCATTATTAAGCAATTTGGTCTCATAGATAATGCATCTGAATCCCATCCTTCTGGAAGTGTCGTGTCCAGAAATGCTCCAGGAGAGGGAGGGAGATGTTGCGGGCTTGGTCACATGAAAATGAAGGGGATAGTGGGGATGGATAAATCTGGTCCTGTTGCTCAAATGGTGTAGCCCTTGAGTTTTGGGCTTCTACCCTTAAGAAAAAAGGGACTCAGATCTTTGATGTCTTTATAGGGAAATATTCATGTGCATCTATCCCTCACCATAGGGTGAATGATGCTTCCATAAATGGTATTTTCCAAGTACAGAAGGGGGATTTCAAGTACATAGATAGGGTGAAGTGCAAAAGGGGGATTCATGTACAAAAAGGGAAAGTGCCCTCACCCTATGGTGCGGGATAGATGCACATGAATGTCCCCCGTCTTCATATAGTAGATTTTTGTTTTGTCTTCCTTTTTTTTTTCCTTTTTTGTCAGACAAGTGCTAACACATGTTGGTTAGGCATGCATGAAGGGATTAAATTGGCCACAGTTGTTCCCCCTTTGTGAGAAATTGAGAATATAAAAGGGATGCTTAAACAAGAGAGTAGTTTTAGAATGCTTTTTGTAAATTCTTAGGCGCCACTTGGGAGAATTTTTCCATCTGAAAAAAAGGGGACTGGGAACATAAACATTGATGATTCCTAATACTATTTTCTTGTTGTGTTGCGCCTTTTAGTTTCGTATAAACTGATACCTGGATTGCTTGGTTTGCTGCAGACTACATATGAGCCACTTGATGCAGTCTTAATTAATAGTGCTAATAAGGAAGATGGACATGCTGGAAGAGACCACGTAAGTGTCAATGATTATATGCGTGGGCACTGGGAGATGGTACTGGGACAGATGTTAGAGTCACCAGATGTGAGTGAAGGTGGCATTCAGAACTGCATCCAGTATGCACTTGCATCCAGCACTTCTGGGTTTATCATCAGTGCTGTCCCAAAGCAAACTGCACATGGGAAGGTTTGTCTGCTGTTTTCTTTGCTGCTTTCTTCTCTCGGCACCTTCCAGGAATTATTTAGGGCATTTATTACTTTGGACTTTATTTCCAGGAACCTATATGCTGTCAAGGAGACAGTCATGTCCAACAAAACCAATTACAAAGTGAATCCCGAAGAAACAGCAGTTCTTGCAATGCCATTAATGAGTATCAGATGATTACTTCAGATAGGTCTAATAAAGAGCCAAAGGATGAAACCAATGCTCGTTCTGTCACTGAGATATGTCAGAGTGTTTTCCTTGACGTCATAGTTTCAGACAAGTTTTCTTCGTTGTGTAATTTACTCTGCAGAAACTTCCAAGGCATCAAAGCCAATGGATGTTTTGACTTTAGCTGCATTAACTCAAGAATGGAGAAGGGCCAATATGAAGATTCTTCTGAACTCTTTGCTTTAGATATTCAAAAGGTAATCTCTTGTAAGATCCTTACATTTATATTTCCTTTTGAGTTATAATTTTGTGTATACTGTTGCCTCTAGGTCTATCCTTTTGTCCAACATTGATATATGAACACATGCCCTCCTCTGGTGATTGATTTGTGATTAGGTAATATCATCAGCAAAGCTGAATATGGTCAGGAACTCAAGTTATGGATGAACTGCTAATGTGCATTTTTTCCCATGAATTGTTGCATGTTAATTTATGTTCAGTTGATAGTTTAAAGTCTTAAAGAAATAGAATTCATGTAGCCGATGCCAACATAGTTGGGACAAGGCTCTTGTGATGATGATGATAGTTAAAAGTCTCAACTGGTGGGAGGATCTGCCCAAGCATATTAAGTTCAGCAGTTCATTTGAAATGGAGCCGAATTGGTACAAGGATCCACCGAACCATAGTCAACTTTCAAGCACACACAAGTAATTCTTTTGTTCTACACAAAGAAATTCTTGTGTTCTATGCAAGGAAAAGAGAATGTCTGAATTTTGTTGATGAATGATTTTCATAATATACGTGAGGTCCTTATATAGGGCCCTTGGGAATCTGAAGAAAGTAATTTCCTCATTCTAGATGCACTTGCTTTCCTTTAACAAACATTCATTAAATCTAGACTAATAAAATAGGAAAACTAAATCAAAGGGAGCTACTTAAGAAGATGATTAAGATTACATCACAGGGCACATTGATTTGCTTCCTTATTAGGCCCTATATCTGTTGTACACAGCTGGACTGAGCTTGTTAAGCCAGCCATGAGCTTAGACTTCAGCCTACTGGACTTAGGTCTAGTTCATGAATCTTAGGCTGCATCAGTACTCCCTGCCCTGAAGATAACTTGCCCTTAAGTTCGATCTATTTCCTCTTAGTTTGAAGTCCTATCATACAAAATTTTGATTTTCTTCTTGTTCTTCGTTCTTTATTCATGGCTTGGAACTTGTTCTTTCCTCCACCTTGAACTAGATTGGAGGCTTTGCTTTGTCTGATGGTTGAACTTCTCTTGGCAGCGCGACTGGATTGTTGATGTTTTAACTGTTGAATTTTACTGTCCAGATCACGATCTTTTACTATCAATTGTTGATCCTCAAAGACAAAGTCAATATAGGGACTTCAACAACCAGATCTTTTTGTGAAATTGATTTGTCCTCCAATGGTCCATGACTCCATATGGCTTTTCTGAAATTGTCATTATGATCAGATCCATTGCTTGATTGGGCTTGTTGTTTGCAAGATCTGAGTCTTTGCCGATCAACACTATCTACAAAAGAAATTTTGTCTCTTTGTGTTCCTCTAGTTCTTTCGAAGTATGGTCCATCTTAGGAGCTTTAGATGCTTCTTCATCTCTCTCAAGAAATCATTTCCCTTGATCTTGCTTTTTATGTCACTGGCTTACATCTCTTCTTGTGCAATCCTAATTCCTTCTGGTTCTTCTTGCATGTAATTCATATTTGAATGTCTTGCATTTTCATATAACATCGGATCAACATTTTGAGGATGTTCTTGGCATTTTGCTTACGTAGGACATATCGACTCTTTTCGTGAAAGAGTACTTTGGAGAAGATTCCCTTGATTGCATGGTGATTTAGAATATAATGCAAGTAAAAAATAGGAACCTTCTTTGAACTTCCTGACTTGAGACTTAAGTTGTTTCATGTGAGCTGTCTTAAGTTTACCCTCAGCATGGAAAGCTTCATCATCATTGAGCCTTGTCCTAACTATGTTGGGGTGGACTGCTTGAACTCCTTTTGTCCATTATGGTCTATTCTAGGTCAAATCGTTGGATTGGTTGCACTTCTTTAGATTCAACCTTACTACTTCCATCCATGTCCTCTTTAGCCTACCCTTCTTTCTTGGTGGGCCATCAACTTGCATAGAAAAACATCGAAAGCTTAATTATATTCTTCTTGGGTGTTTTGATAGGAATTCTTATTGTCTCGTATGTTCAATCTGACATAGCACCTAAGTCATGTGCATCACTCTCCTCCAATGCACATAAATAATGCTGTTCTTGGAATTGGTTGGTGCATTCATCAAACGTCAATTTTCATAGCTTCGAACTAATGAGCTGATTCTTATGATGCCAATCTCTAAATTTGAACTTATACAGTGTCTTTTGGCACATGATCAAAGTTTCAAAGTCTTTCATAATGATTTGGATGGAAGAGGGACATAAAAGATAAAACAAATAGGTTTCACCTTAAGAATAGACTAAGTGCATGTTTGGCATCTCTATTTCCAACCTCTACTTGTCTAAATATCTAAAGCGGGTAGATGTTTGGAAAATTAAAGTATTTGGCACATGATTCTACCCCTTACCTGCTTTAGAGAAGTAGAGGTAAATTCTTTTAAAATGAGAAGCACCGATTTTGGGCTTTTGAAAACAAGGGCTGCGGTGTCTCAAAAAAGTAGAGGCTGAAGGTGTTTTTTATTATTATTATTATTATTATTATTAAGACAGAATGCGTTTTCTGATTTTAGCATCTTTTTTTATGGGCATATTTTGGATGGTTCTGTTGGAATAATAGTAGTGATACCAAACCAGGCCTAAGAAGGGGGGAAATTCAGAAACAGGAGTGGTGGGAGAGGTGTTGGCAATACTGGTGTCACAAAATTTATGTGCAGTCAACATTAAAAAAAAAAAAAAAAAAAAATCTGCAGCCAGCAAGTTGTTGAGGGTTTAAAAAAAAGAGTTCTTGACGAGGTTCTGGAGGGGATATGCACTGGAATAAGTGTAGGTGGTCTGACCAAGGTTTGGTCCAACTTTGGAAAGGTTTGGGTGAGGTTTGAGGGGTGTTTAGGGACTGTTTAGATTGACAGGTGCTTCTGGGGACTGCTATCATGTGGCAGCAGGTTTGGCACAGTTGGGGAGTGGATTAGGGAAAAATAAAGGCCATGTTTTTATTAGAATTGGGTGGAATCAGTTGTGTACAGTTTTGGGGCGATTTGCGATTAAATTGAAAAAAAATATGGGATTCATCAAGAACTGTGAAATGCAGTTCGTGTGATTTACAGGTTCTTTGGGGATGCTTTGGGTTGTTTCAAGGGTTGGATGATTTGTTTTAATTAGGATTTCCATTGAAAAGATAGCATCAATTTGCAAAAGTAGGGGATGATGGATTGCTGTACAGGAACTCTAGTATAGCAGTACCTGCAGCTTGCAGAACTTAGGCAAAACTTGATATTTTTGGAATTGGGGTTGAGGCCTAGGTTTTGGTAAGATTTTGGGCTCAAATTAGAGGGAATTTTGTGGGGGAAAACTTAAGGCTCTTTGCTGGGTATGGGTTAGGGTTGATTTGGGATTGACAGTTTGAAGGGTTTTTTTTTTTTTTTTTTTTTTAAATGGTTTTGGGGGTTGGATTTTGGATATCTTTTGGAGTGACGAAAATTGAAGAAAAAAGTGATAAAGAAATTAGAAAGGAAGAAGCAGAAGAAGACCAGCTCACGAATTCGTTGAACCAGAGAATGGTAGGCTGAAAATTTGGCTTTGATACCAGTCCGATGTAGCCAGATTGGTGGAAGATCTGCCTAAGTGTAGGCACCTTCAAGCACACAAAAGTTAATCTAGTGTTTTAGCAGAAAAAGAGAGTGACTAAATTTTATGAGTGAATGATTTTCAGAATACATGCGAGGTTCTTAAATAGGCCCTTTAGGAATCTAAAAGAAAATAATTTAGTCATTGTAGATGGATTTCCTTAAAATAAAATGTTCATTGAATTAGACTAATAAAATAGGAAATCTAAATCAAAGGGAGGTACTAAAGAAGATAATTATCCTAATAGATATATCAAAGGATACATTGTTCTATGTCCTCATTGGGCCTTATTGACTGTTGCATACAGCTGATGGGCCTGGACTTGGGCCCAAATGGAGTTGGGCCTGTCCCATGAGGCAAGGGCTGCATCAATTTGATTTTGTTCCAATGTTGGGCTGGACTAAACTTTTTATTCTATAGTTTTTGTGTTTCCGAGAGCTCCTTGAGAACCCTTGCAACTTATTTTCAAAACTTAAAACTAATTTTGAAATAGAAGTCTGGCTTCTAAAGTACAATTTTCGTGGTCTTTCATATGTACGGTGATATACTGTCCCTGTTTTCCATCAATGGGCTATGTAGATTGTAGATTAGTAGTTAGCGACTTATTATTAGTATGATTCTTTCTGATATTGTGGTGTTCCAGAGTTCTCTTAGCTGTATGATTTTGTGGTAACTAGTAGCCATTGTAGATTGTGCAACACTTTGCATCACTTTGCATCACTGTAACCTGTATTACTCAATTTTGAATTTTTAAAGATATTTTTTTTTTCTTTTTTCTTGGGTATATTGAAAGTCTGCATGACTTTTGATTTGTTTCTTGATATTTTTGTTTTTGAAATTTTACTCATTTTATGTTATTTTTCATTAAAATTTCTTAGCCCTAATTAAAAAATAATTCTACCAATTTGTCGTCGAGTGGAAATCCATGGTTATCTGCAGTGGCATTCTGACCTTCTGAGAACTAATTGCATAAAATGAGATTTTGATTTGGGTGGTTCATCCTCAGGCCATGCATTTATTAGAACCCCAGGTATCAAATTATTTGAGCTCAAGGTGTTGTTTTGTTTTTTTTTTTTTCGTCTCATTTTTGTTACATGGGTGGCGTTATATTTATTGACTTGCATCTGAGATTTTGTGCCACCGATCCTGCTCCTACTAGGCCTTTCAGGTTTTGTTTTCCAGGTATAGTAGCTCATCTCATTTTGTTCAACAGGTATGGAAGAACTTTGAAATGATGGGTGAGGAGATGATTCATCTTGCTAAGAGCCTGTCTAACATATCAAGGGATGCCTATTACAAACAGGTTTGAATGACGAGCCTTTGGATATTTATTTTGAGTTAAAAATATAGATTTTTCATTTCTTGTCAAACTTTGATTATGTTCGCGTAATTTTCTCCTTTTGGTTTCAAACCATTGAGCAAAACAACAGTTTCACTGTTTCAAACTACTAAGCAAAATCTTTTCAGTTTATCAGAACTAATGAGCTTTGCTGAGTCTTTTTTCACTTGTGCACTCAACCCAATGCAGACATGCTTGGCAATATGAAAGATTCTTACCGTTTGGCAACTTCAGTAATAAAGTGAAGTGAAGCCTCCATTTAAGAGACATGAAAAGATGAGGGGGTCATATCAAAAGTATAAAAATTCAAAATCTCCCCCTTCTTTCAAAAAAAGAAGTCAAATAGCAACCTTCTCAAGCCACTACATGATAAAAAAACCATCTACTTTTTACAAAAAAAAGAAAAATAAATAAATAAATAAATAAAATTCCTTATCAAGCCACTAAAGACAAAAGGCCATCACATAATGATTAGTCCCCCTCATATTTTTATTCTCTCTCGATTTAATGCTTGTTGTGTGGCAACCACTTTGTGAATTTCTTGACTTAAAAAAATCAGGCGAGTCTGCTCCATCTCATCAAGTGGAACACATTGTATGTTGAGTGTGGACCATTGTCCTTTTTTAGTCGTTTACTGTTATCATATGGATTGGCCTTGCGTGATGAATTGGACCAGCCTGATCTTTAAAGATGCAAGGCTGTAAGCTTAGTGGCTCTATAAAGATACTATAGACATCATTTACTTTTCATCTATATCTTGCTTTTGCTCTGATGATGATTTATGGAGCACTCAAACTGATTTGACATTGCTTATATTTCCCCTCAGGTTGGAGACTTGGGAAATCGGGCCATTGGAGAATGGAAAGATGAAGTAAGTGACATTTTTTGTTCTCATGCACTCATGAAATTTCTATCAGAATTTCAGGAATCAAATTTGCATATCTTCCTCTGAGCTCAGTTTTGGTTCATATGCACCATTGAAATGTCTATTAGAATTTTAGGAATCAAACGTGCATATCTTCCTTGAGCAGCTCTCTTAAATCATCATCATCGACAGCCTTAAATCATCATCATTAACAGCAACAAAACCTTATCCCATCTATTTGGGGTTTGATTTGCGGTTCTATATTTCCGCTTAACCCTATTTGCAACCATTTTTTCAGCAACTCCGCAATCCTTCATGTCTTTCCTCATTGCATCTGAAGTCTTTATTTGATCTCCCCATTTTTCTAATTCCTTTTACACTGTGAAATATATCGCGCTGTGATACTAAGTTATTTTCAAATTTTACCAACTCATCTTCTCTTTTTTCACATCTGCTGAATTTGCATTCTTCACATTTCATCTTTGATATACTTTTCTTTTCATTTGATTCTCAAGCCTCTTTCCAATGTTCTAACTTTATCATTCATTTGCTTCTGTTTTTCCCTCATGGTGACCACAATGTTTGTAAAACAAATTACACCGAGGAATTAAATCTTGAAGATCTGTCATTGAGGTGTTCATAATTAACATGAATAAAAATATGAACTCAAAACCCTTGGTGTAATCCTAAACTTAGAATTTAGGCATCAGCTGCATCACTCTACACACTTATTACTTCCTCGTCATTACATGCCTTGTATAATTTCTATATAATGATTAGGGATGTTTTTTCAGTTACTGTTAGCAGCTCTCTTAAATCTATTTCACAATTTTACAAGCCATGTCGAGCCATCTCTGCTACCCACTTCCTAAAATGTTCTAAGCTTGGCCTATGATTGCAGGAGATCAATCAGGTTGGTGCAGAACAGAAGGATTCTGTGGATTTAAATACTGCAAAACAATTTCCTCCAAATGCATTGGATCCATCCACTAAGGCGGAGCAATCTGAATCCTGTGGTTTAAACAAAATCTATTCTTGTAAGCACTGCGGTGCTGAAGCTGATGGCAAACGCCGCCTTGTCTGCGATGGGTGTGAAGCAATGTACCATATCTCCTGCATTGACCCTCCTGTTGAGGGAATCCCCAACAAAAGCTGGTATTGTGCTGCCTGCTCTGTGAATGGGAAGGAATCGCCAGAACCCGATTCAACCCAGAGCCATGGGGAGATCTTGCACCATAATTGTGTTATATGTGAGAAGTTGAAAGGTGCTAGGACCCGAGCTTGTGACGATGAAAGTCACACACATACAATCAACATATCTGATGACTCTGAAGAAGCTTCAGATTCTAGTGTGGAAGATGATAGGCTGCGTGAGTCCCAACGGATCTTAGGCTCACGCTTGTGCAAGCTGTGTAAAACTGGTGAGGAGGAGGGCATGAGATTTGTCATATGCCAGCACAAGCAATGCGCTTACAGGTACTACCACCAAAGATGCTTGTCATATAAACAGATCAAGTGCTTTGATGAACGCTGGTACTGCCCCTCGTGTCTTTGCAGGGCCTGCTTCATCAATAAGGACGATGACAAAATTGTGTTGTGTGACGGTTGTGATGAGGGTTACCACATCTACTGCATGGTCCCTCCCCGCACTACCATACCAAAGGGTAATTGGTACTGCATGTTCTGCATGATTGAAATAAGGGCAAGACGCCGAATGAAGTTAGGATGTGAGGCCTTTATTGATAAACATAAGAAGAAAATCACAAGCAAGATGAACGGGCGTCCAGGGGGATCAGTCGATATGCTTCTGAGCGCTGCTGAGAAGCTGAACTCAGAAGATAAACGAGCCTCCAGGAGGAAAAATTGTTAGCAGATATTGTGCATTTTAATTTCAAAAATTGATTGTTCTGACTGAAATCTGTGTTATTTTCATGATGTTGTACCATTAGTTCCTAAAATTTTGTTGTTTACTACTTGGGGACCTGTATCAGGTAGCCATACTTTTCAAGTGCCCCAATGATGTATGAACAATTGAGGTAAAGATAAAGATTTGTACATGTGGATCCAAACATGTAACTAGTTGAATTGATTCTGCAATTCCATATCTCTGTGTCCATGTAGAGACAATCTGGTTGATCGGAACCAACCATTTGTTGGATGCTACTATTGACATTCTCACAGGTTTGAGAGACAAATCTGTAGACTTCCTGTGTCAAATACAAGATAGTCTTCATTCCTAGTTGCATTCTCTCAGGTTCAGATGAGAAGTCTACAGTTTAAATAAAAACTCATCTAAGTCAATGCTATCAATTGTTGATGATGATGTAAAGATTACTCTTTGATTTCGATTATTGTGATGTGATGGTTTATTAGATGGACATACATAAAAACTCTCCTCTCTCTCTCCCCCTCTCCCCCTCTCCCTCTCTCATGCACACCCGAGTCCGACCCACCCACCCGCTAGATTTTAGAGAATTGAGACTTCACCCAACAAGTACGGGTCCTATCAATGATTCTGCTATTTGGGACTTGGGTTTTATAAGTGGGCCACATGGATCTACAGGGCTGGCCACAGGATTTCTCTGATTTATGACAACATGAGGGGGATCCTGATGCCAGATTTCCCCATCTTTGTTCTTGATTTCTAGGTACCTGAATTTACTTTTACTTTATTATAACGAGAGAACCTTCTTATTAAAAAATCTCTCCTAAGAAATTATGGAGGTTGATTGTTTGATGTTTTGAACAGAAGTCGCTCCTCCTCCTTAAAGCCCAATTTCTCACCACAGCTCAGCTAATCATGGCTAGAACCCACTTGGAACTACTACTTTCTGGACTGTCTTGGAGAAAGGGCCGAGGAGCTACTACTACTAGCTCATGCTCATCATCACATCCGTTCTCATACAAGCGGACGAGGAATCAGGTAATGGAATGGTCGATCGTTCATGTATGTTGTTTCCGTCTCAATTATCAGGGAGTCCATGATGCGAAATTAGGTTTTTTTCTTTTGTTGTGGTGCGGGGGTGGGTTTGGGTTTTGTTGGTTGTCGGCAACTCTTTTAAAGTACGTGAAACTCCTCTGTTTCTTTGTCTGTAATTAGTTAGTTACGAAGAAAACAACGGAGACGCGCAGGTAACACAGGTTTATCAAAAAGCATGAATTTTTGGGTTGTCTTTGTGCAAACCGAATTACTTGCAACTGGGGGCCCTTTGGTTTTATGATGTTTCTTTAGATGATTCCGTTATTAGTCTCTCATGGTCTCGGTAGTTTTGGTGCGGAATTGAATTGGCGATTTTGTTTGTTGATTGATGGAATCCACCATTTTATTGTCTGTTAATTTGCGTTATTGATACTAACTTTAGTTCTTCCATTTGGACTGGAGAATTAGTTACCCGTTTTCTCAATTTCGAACAAGTGTAGAATTACCAAATCTTCCCAATGCGTGGAGAAGCCAAATGCAACCATGGGTAGACAAGTAGTTTTTTTTTTTTTTTTTTTTTGCAATTTGTTCAGCACAAAAGCATTCAGTCTAGTTTTAGGTATTGAAGTAATAAAAGGAATCTATTGAAGAGTACCATTAGAGATTTGTGGATGGTTTAGGTTTAGTAGCTGAATAAAATACTAGTGTCAATAGTTTGTGCCGGTCACAAAAGTTGATTGTTGATGTGTGTAACCATCGTTTAAGGAGTGGAGAGGATGGAAATCATCTCTTTCTTTATTGTCCATTTGCTAAATTAATGTGGTTATTGCATAATACATTGAA
The DNA here is from genome assembly GCA_029852735.1 of Persea americana. NCBI lineage: Eukaryota > Viridiplantae > Streptophyta > Magnoliopsida > Laurales > Lauraceae > Persea > Persea americana. Next base: position 4,630,925 of record CM056809.1, on the reverse strand, counting down.
AGAGTTAGTGAAAATTGGAGGTTTCGCTGTTTATCCAACCAGGAGCATCCCTTTTTTGGAATTGTTCTAATTACTTTCACCGAAGTATGAGAAGATCAAGTGCTTTTATGAATGCTGGTTCTGCACCTTGTGTCTTTGCAGGGCTTGCTTTATCAACAAGGATGATGACAAAATTGTCCACTGTGAAGGTTGTGATGAGGCTTACAACATCTACTGTACGGTCCCTCCCCGGCCTACCATACCAAGGAGAAACTGTTACTGCATGTTCTACATGATTGAAATAAGGGCAGGACACAGAATGGAGATATGATGTGAGGTGTTGGTTGATAAATGGATGAAGAACATATCGAGCAAGGTGAATGGGTTCGCAAGAGGACTAGTTGATATGCGAGAAGCTAAACTTGGAAGCTAAATGAGCCAGCAGGAGGAGGTAGAGGATGTCATGGCATTTTAATTTTAAAATTGATTGTTGCGTCTGAAATCCTATGGTGTTTCTGTTATTATTATTTTTTTCTTGATGTTATGCATTTCTGTTGTACACTTAATGCCTAAAATTTTGTGGTAACTACTCTGTCTTAGGTGGGAACACAATCAAGCGCATCTATGTGTCGACAAGAGGTGGGAGAAATATTTGTACATGTGGATCCAAACCATTTATCTGGTTGGGCGACCATTTCTCTTGCAATCTTGACCCTTGAGCACCTTTCAGAGTATCTCATGGATTATGGTCAGCAGGAGGTTGGGAGATCCTGATTTCCACTTGACTTGGTTATCATTGCAAATGGTTTGTGAGGACATTGTGAGTAATTCTGATTCAATATTTGATACTTCATCTTCTTCTTTGTATACTAACACTTGGTGGAGGAATTAATACAAGGCAGTCAGTTTTTTATTTTTATTTTTTAAAGATAGAAGACAAGTGACATTTTTTGAGATTAATGGCTCTATCAGCTAAAAGGCTTGTTCATTAGTCATATACCAAAAATCATATTCAATGGATGTTGCTAAGCATAATGCCATCAAGGGATAATGCTCTACTTTTTTTTTTTTTTTTTGAATGAGGATAATGCTCTACTTTAACTGTCCATGTAAACCTTTGATGGATAGCAATGTCTAATTGATTTTTATTTTTGTATAAGTTTAATTATACAAATTCTCCTCGTACACTGTGGGGCCATTGGGCCCATTAGCATACAATTTGTCTTCTGTAGAAAATTGAAAAAAAATAAAAGGAAAAGAAAGAAGTTTGTAGATATGTGAAGTAAAAGCTGGAGAAGATCCTTGGTCATTTTCAGTTTGCTTGGAAGCTTTTCCAGCATAATCTAGTGTGGATTTCCACATTCTGTAAAAAGATGCAAGAATCTCAAACTTCAAATTTCCACTTGTATTGTCCACAGTGGAAATGGCCTATATACAGGAAATTGAAGCATTAAATACAACTGGGAGTTAAAGAAAGGAATGGTACATGGTTTTGCCAACTTTTTTTTTTCAAAGCTGGTAATAATTAGGGTCCAAACACTTGAACATCAGCCCTCTGACTGTCCAGACTACTCTATGGTTCTTGTTTACCCTCTTTTCTAATTATCTTTTTTCCTGGAAAAAACTTAGAAATCTCTGTTCTTAAGGGCCCCATCAGGTTACTGTTAAATTGACTGTAGGAAACTCTGTTTATACATAAATGAGTTTACATGAGTTTGGGTACAATTATCTCAAAGACAAATGCTTTATTTTTTGCTATATAACAAAGTACATGAGAACTAAGTTACTGGTAATTAGAGAGTGCATATACTGATCGAATCCAATCTTATGCAGGCTTCTTCATGGTCACAAGATATCCTCATGTCTTCGTGGGAATTTCATCATCACAACCTCGGGGCCCAATACCTTTCAACTTCTCACATACAACACAATTTTGATCATGGTATAAAATATCGGCCCATACCGGTTCATATCGGCCGGTTCTGAGTCGATATTTTGAAAATATCGGCAGAACCGATATCTCGGCCGATATTTTCAAAATATCGGCCGATATTTTGAAAATATCGGCCGAGATGATATATAATGCAAAAAACCATACTTTTTGTTAAAAAATTCTCAATCTTCCTCTTCTTCTCCTCTCCTCTCATCTTCTTACTCCTTAGGGACTGCAACTACTCTCCATCTTGCCTCTTTTCAAATCCCACATTTATTTCTTAAATAAAATATTATTCAAGCCTCAAGGTAAGAGAAAATCAATTTATACCATTTTATTATGTGTTTTTTGTTTTTTATTTTTAGATGAAGCATAGAAATGATCATTTGGTTTGTTACTTTGGTTGTGTTCTCCACTTAGAAGTTAGATCTACATACTTTCATGCTAGATCTACTCATACACATGATTTTTATATTTTTATTTTAATTATTTTATTTTCGGATTTTTCAATATTTAAATTATAATATATTATTTTTTGGGGATTTCATCATAAATATGTTGTTTTAATGATTCATGATCATTGTTTGGTTTATAAATGATTGATTTATATACTTTTATGCTAGATCTATATATTTAGTATTTTGAAAATGATTTTATTAAATCTTAATTTTTCTAAAAATAATTGTTGTTACTTGGTCTTGAATTTCTTAATTTATTTGTTGATTGAGTTAGTATTAAATGATGATTGATATGTTATTTTTATTTTCTTATATTTTACACTAATAAATTGATCATGAGCATCAATAATGATTGTATTATATGAAATACTGGAAAAGACCGCGAACTGTAATATAGACAGGATTCATAACTTAAGGTGACCGAGATTTTGATTTATTGTTGTTACTAATGGAAAAAAATATTGTTTTCCAGCATTTTCTAATATTCTGGATTTTTTGGATATTTTTGGGAATTTTTTTGGATTAAAAAAAAAATTCACACCGCGACGACTGCGACGGACCGATATCCGCGATCGATACCGATATCATATCGGTTTTTCGGCCCGACCGAGACCGCGATCGAAACCGAGATTTTAAACCATGATTTTGATGCAAGATCTTCCTGTTCTGGGGATTCCTTCCCCTTTGGCAGAGCGGGCAGCGTGGTGCCAGCATTTATTGGGATTCCTTCAACGGGGAGGGTCCATGCAGGCCCATGCAGGAGATGAGGCACCTTCCTACAATAGGAGGGTAGGCAACTTGGGCAGCCAGCCAACATGGAGAGTAAGTTAATTTTTTTAACTAGGGGAAATACTAAAAAACTCTCCTATCTCAAAAGGGGGAGAGTTTCTGCCCCTATCTAATAGCCAATGATTTGTTAGTATTTTAAGAGATCCACATTTGTAGGAAAATATTTAGGAGAGAGAATCGAATATGTATATCACTGATGATGATATGTGTCACACTTTTATTGGCTAAAAGATGGGTGTTTCTTTTTAGAAAAACGCCCAGGGAGTTCTGTAGCGTAACTCACTAACTAATAGTATTTTAAACATAAAAAATCATTTTAATAAGATGTAAACATGTTTATCAATGACCAAAGAATAATATTTATTAATACATAATAATTCTTTTGCACATATTAAAGCATAAATTGATCAATCTTTACCATTTGTTTATTTATTTATAGCATATATGAATAATCTATAGTTTTTTCCAACGTACTTGGGACAAGGCTATGATGATGATGATGATGATTAGTAATTTATTTATTTTTTAAATTGTGAAGTTGTTTTTCAAAAGATTAACTACAGAAAGAAAAGTATCATACATTATATCATTCTTTAGATTTGATGGTATTTAATCAGTTGAATTTCCAGTAATAATATCGGTTACATGATATTTATGATTTCTATTAGTTTAAAAACATTTGAATTTGACATCATATATGAATCAAAGATATGGATACTGTTGTGTATACACCACGTTTAATTGATTATTTGATGTGGTGGTCTAGGTGCTTCTAGAAGAATCCAGAAACCTTGAAGGACTGTTAGAGAATCCAGCACATGGTCAACTGAATGGATAAATAAGATCAAGAGTTGGGAAATATTGCATAAGCGTGAGACTATATTGTTTGCGGGTTTTGTTGGGTGGTGGGGGGGGGTGGTTTGTTAAATAGGACATGGACATGTTGCACTAATTAGAAGACCATGTATCTTTTGAAATCTAGCTATTTATGAAAAATCAGGTCGATTAAATGTATTTTTACCATAAACCCTCTCAATGAGTGGATATTTTCAATTTTTTCTTTTTAATTATAAAACTACGCTCTGTGGTTTTTTTTTTTTTCAACATTCAATAAGATTATTGAGTTTATGGGATGTTAAAAATCCAAAGCCCTTTGTATATGGTTATTAAGTGGGATTGATCAAGTGTGGCAGGTGGTTTAGAGCAGTTGGACTGCGACCATCCTATGTATATGTCAGATGCATGACGTCATTTGTTCGTTTTCTTGGAATAACCCCATTTTAAAAAAAGAAGTATTTGCAGAAACCACTTGATCTTCTGATGGTTTGAAATGACCACTGATAATTTCACAACAGTAATAAACCCCATTGACTCTCAAAACAATTCTAAAAACCTCCTGACCGAGGCCTTCTAATATGACCCAATTAACTGTTTAACTTGGGAAAAAAGATGAAATAATCCTTGTTTTGAAACTCAGATGAGCGTTCAATATGAGGCCCATTTAGAATGTTGGGTTGGGCCTAAGGTAAGTAGATATTGAGCTGATTTTCTCAGACTTTTCTTATGGGTGTAGACGACACTACCACTGACATTAGCATTTTTGGTACGCTTATTAATTGTCTTGGGCACCAGATAGGCAGTTGTACACGTAAGTTCGAGTGGGCAAATTAAATTTACCAGGTCTAACTCTTCTCGTACCTTAAAATCCTAAACATCATGAATTTTTATTAAAAGTTTTATACCAAACATTGAATTATTACATATTCATAAAAAAACTCCCTGCTTTACCCCTATAAAAATGTCTCACACAAACGTGTTCTAAAAGTAATATAATAGTTTGGCAACTCTACTAATAGAGTCAAGTGAAATAAAGTTGATTTTGAAGAAAGAATAAAATATGAGTGGGTTATAATGATATTTTAATTTTAATTATTTGTTATGGAATGATCATGAGAAAGTAGAGTTTATTCGTATTTTAATAATAAATAATGAAGGCTTTGCTTGGCTTTCCCTAAATATTAGTAGAGTGCGAAACTAAAATGAGTGGGCACTGCAGTAATACAGGAGTCCGATCTTGTACGACAGGGGCTCCATTCTACTTGAAGGGGTTTTTGAATTATAAAAAATGAGAGGGGTGGGTTGTGAACACAATTCGCTTGCTTCGGCCCGAAGTAACCACACTCATCACCTTTTTATGTATAAGTTCATTTCCAACTCCACTTCATCTTCACCGACTTCATTTTAGAGAGAGGGAGAGAGATGACGACTGTGGGCGAGTGTCGGGTGCAGCCAGTCGAGCATGTGGGCCAGGAGAGGAGGACGGTGACGATTCCACCCAGGAGGGGGCAGGTGAAGAAGATGATGTTCGAAGCAATAGCCCAAGCTTTTGTATCTGCCTGCGATGATTCATGTCTGGGCGCAGGAGAGCATGTGGGCCAGGAGAGGAGGACGGTGACGATTCCAACCAGGAGGGGGCAGGTGAAGAAGATGATGTTCGAAGTAATAGCCCAAGCTTTTGTATCTGCCTGCGATGATTCATGTCTGGGCGCAGGAGAGCATGTGGGCCAGGAGAGGAGGACGGTGACGATTCCACCCAGGAGGGGGCAGGTGAAGAAGATGATGTTCGAAGTAATAGCCCAAGCTTTTGTATCTGTCTGCGATGATTCATGTCTGGGCGCTGTGCAAGTTATGCCTGATTCTCCTCCTCCACCTCCACCTCCACCTCCACCTCCACCTCACTCATTCACAAACTACTCCACTACTACTTGCTAGCAAAAAAAAAAAGAAAAAGAAAAAAAGCAGCTTTACCTTTTCTTCGTCTGTGGTATGGAATATGTATCTCCTTTTCTATTTGTGTATGTGAGAGCATAAATAGTATATGTTTTGATTGAAATCCAGTTCAATTTATTGGGTTTTTATGTTATCTTATCTCTAATCTCTGCCCTGATCGTCGACAATGGTCCGTTTTCCGGATTGACTGAGGTGGGCCCCATGTCGATCTCAATCTTAATTCCGTGTGGGGAATCTCAAGCAATACAGGTCGTCTGATCTGTTTGGAGCTTCAGTTTCAATGATGGCCCACGACCGAAAGAGTCTGCCGTGGGCGCATCATTTTAGGGTAAACCGTCCACAGTGAGGATTTTTAGCAGTTTTCCTCGTCTGTGCAGAAAATCCATATTTACAACAAACAGGAAAAATGATTTGAAGGAATCCTCTGTCCAATGCGTTTGAATACATTCAGGATCAGACTCCCCTCTGAAAAGAAAAAAGCTGCCCGCGCGTGCATTAGCGGAGCTACCGTGACCGAGCCGTAGTTTTGGGGTTAATGATTTATTTTATTTTATTTTATTTATATGAGGCTATTTGAAAGATCCGAACCGTTCAGATTCTTTAAAAATTTCAAAGCAGCTTGGGATGCTTTGGAGGAGACAGGTGCCTCTTTTGCCAGACAAAAACAGCCGCAGATAAGAAGGAATCTTTTGGAACGATATAGCTAATAGAAATAGTAGCGTGCATGGAATCACCATATCCACCCAGCTGTGGGTCCCACCTAGGGATGGGACCTGGGGTTTGTAAGGTCTTGGTGGCCCCCCTATTTGTTAATAAAATTTTGGCCCCACCTCATTAAATGAATTCTTCATTCAACTGCTTATAAGTCGCAACGGCTTTACATTAAAGAAAAAATAATCATCAAACGGTCTAATCCACTCTGCTTAGATGCAAACCCCACCAATCCAATGACTATAGTGAGAATAGGTTTTGTGGACCCTTTGGATTGATCTCAAGTGTGCACTTGATCAAGAAATGATCAAAACTTACTTTTCTAATTATTTCTCTTTTTATCTTTCGTTTCTTTTAATGAAAATTCCTGACAACCGTCTCAAAAAGAAAAAAAAAAAATCAAAAGGGCCATCGTTTTACTTTGTTTGCATATAATAATAAAATTGAATATATAGTCATTCATGGTCAAATTACCTTCACCGTAGATGGAAAAAATATGAGATAAGGGGAGTAAACGATATAATATAGCAATGTAGATGTCAATTTGACTTTCCTATAATTTAGGGTATTAAGGTTTTTGCTGAGTATCCATTAAAGGAGAAGGTTTTTTTAATCTTCAGTTTTAATTTATTATTGAAATATAATTTTAAAAATTTAATTACACGAAACAAACAAGCCTTAAATGGGTCTAGCCGAAAAAAAAACCACCTAATTTAAATGAAAGCGAAGTCTCTGGGACAACTAGTTATTTTCCTCCTCCTAACAACTAGTCATTATTAGATTTTATCGCAAATCCTCTTTTGCCTTGTTGGCGAAGAAGAGCCCACCAGCCCCGTCAAGTGACCGATCTCTATCTCAGTATCTCTACTAAATGCAATGCATCTGACTTGTCTCAAATAAGGAATCTTTTCAGAGTATAATATGATACGGAGCGGAGTCAGGGACCCACATACGAATTCCCAACTGAAAGTGTATTCTCACACGCGCGCCCACGCACGTTTCAAATTTTTTTTTTTTATTCTTATTCCATTCAGATGTTTCACATGCCACATTTTGTGGCTTGTTGATTGCTCGGATACTACAGTAATTTCTCGGAAGGAGGAGGAGACAAAGATGCAATGCATTTTGTACAAGTAGGGCCAACGGTAGATTGCTTCAGTTGATTTTGTGGCCCACCACTTTGTCCAATTGGAGATCACAATACACATATAAAATGGCCCATCCAATTTCTGGATTAAATTGAATAAATTTCTGGATTCAGATATTGACATTCAGTGGCAGACCCGCGATAGTTGTTTGTGGGGGTCTTACGATACTCACTTGAAAAAGTCTATCACTACTTTGCTGTTCTTTCTTAAGATTAACTTTGACAAAAGAGAAATTATATTGCATTTACAAAATATCTAATTACAATAACTAGCATTCTATCATCGAAAGTCTTATATTAACTCAAATAAAGCTTTTACATATTATATACCACTCCACCTGAATTATCATGCACATGGATAGAGCCAGAAAAATAAACACATTACATGACATTTGTATCGGTGTTTTAACATTCATTTTTTAAAACCCATATTCCAAGAGGACAAAAAGATTATGGATTTTCAGCAATTTGTGTTTTTATATAAATAGATCCAACCTATAAATTTGTTGGGTCACAGATTTTTTTTATCCAAATGATTAACATTCTTAGATTAATGATGACCATCAATACGTCAAGTTTCATATCTTTTAAATTTTGACGGGTTTTGAGAATTTGTGAAATGCATCCAAATAATCCCAATACATTTAAACCACTAGGTGTATTCACTTACACATGTGAAAAGTGAAGCTGATAATTTGAGAAGCATGATAAAGTGTTCAATGATTTTTAGTTCCAAATTATGATTTTGAGCTAATACTATGATTCTAATCCTATGATTGTACTTTGAGGGGACCAAATACATGATTATAATCTGATTCATGTCAACTCCCAAAACCTAAAGAAAACCCTCACAACTAAGTTCAAAATGTCTCATAACTCTATGAATCCTATGGCCTTTTTTTATTAGTAAATACCTCTTCTTCTTTTTCTTTTTTTTTCTTTTTTTTTTTGTCAAAACCAAACACGTTTTTATACTTGAAAAACACACGAAGAAATAAATTTGGGTTTTCAAGCAAAGTTCAATATGGAGAGGACCTTTCTTATTAGTGTTAAGATTGATTTGTAGAGATCCATGTAAAGGTGAAGTTACTATTTAAGCCCTTTTTTGAAAAAAAAAAAAAGAACATAAATTTGGGGCACCAATTGAAAGGGGGTTTTTTGAGTTGGGAAACGGAGGTGGGGGCTATGGCTTATTTTAAGTAGGGGCTGGACCAGACCTCCCTTAGGGCCCAAATAGGCTTGTTTCTCAGTTTTTTTTTTTTTTTTTTGGGGAGGGGGGATAACTTGTCACATCATGTCCGGAAATTCTTGGACATGGTGAATTCCTGACAGAAATTCAACTAAAGATTCAAGACCTAAAAGTGACTTTTCACGTGAGCCAGTGTTCAGAACTCTCTGAATTTTATGAATCAAATAGAGAACTTAAAATGCTTAGGGGTCATGGTCTAAAACACCATTAGAAATTCCCAACGTACCCAGCAGAAATACCATTAATGAAATAGGCCCTTAGCGAGTATAACTAAAAGGTTGGCTCCCATTTATTTGTAAGCACAAGATATAGGTATCATTGAGAACAAGTAATGGCCAAGTTGGTTACTTGGTTGGATATCCCATTTTTCACTCTACTGCCCCATGCTTCTATCTCCTAATTCTATCTTTGTGTGTGCAGATTTATCTCCTGTGTGCGCAGGCGTTATCTCGTTACATGAGCCGATTTTTCTTCGCACGTAATCGGGCGCTAACATCCCCATGGCTGAAGTTTATCATAGATTCCAGCCCACTTGGTCGGGTACCCAAAAAAATAAATAAAATGATACATGTAAAATTTGCAAAATATATACACATGGTAGCGTTAAACGCGTTGGGGAATGTCAGGCCCTTCAGCATGAGCGTGCCCAAGTCTATCCCCTTAAAAAGTTGGACCAGGAAGATAGGCCTATGAAAAACTATAATTCAGCACAATAGACCGGCCTAATTGAGCCTTGAGAGTTGAGAATTAAGACCTTTTTTTTTTCTTTTTCTTTTTGGGGTTTTTTTTTACAGTATGAGCACCATTAGTTGTTATTTTTGACTTTGAGACCAAAGTTGAGATATTTTTCAAGACGCTCCCCATACTGTTCTACTTTTGCGACATCGCAAAACGTTATTGTAATATCGTTAAATTTTATTTAATTATTGGAAATAGGCATTGAAATACAAAGAAAAAACACAGTTTAATGCAATAGCATATATTTCAATATAAGTTTTTTGATACTGCAATAAAACTTTTGCAGTATCCAAAAAATGGAACAGTACAAAGATTTTTTTGGAAAATATCTGTACTTCTATTATGAATTTATCTTTTCATCGACTTTGAGAAAGTTGGAATAAATCTCAAAAAATTTAAGTAATACTGAAATCATTGGATGTACCCATTTATTAATATGAAATTGGCAATTTAGATAAATATAATAATATATTTTACACGTGTAATATTTACATCCTGGCCATTTACTTTTATACAAACAGTGACCCATAAAAGCCAACTATCCAATTCCATCTTATTCAACTTCACTGCAAAGAATCGATAATCATTATTCTTTCTCTTAAAATTGAATGTTGGTTAGGAAAAAAAGACTCAATTTTGGCTTAAGGAAAAGCCACATCAGCCTTTTGGGGCCCACTTGTGAATGTATTTCAAAAGGCACTTAAGGCTTGTGTCTTTTCATGTATTTTAAGTTTTGTGTCTTTTCAGAAATATATTTGTGCCTTTCCATTTGCGACTTTTCAATAAGATGCGTCTCTTGGCTGGGCCCATTTGTGTGGATGTGACCCAATTCGAAGGGGTGCCTTCCAACTTTATAAATTAAGGTGATTTTCAGATATGAGCAGAAATGCAACATTTTTAGTAGCGCATTGTCTAAGAGCAATTTCTTCTTATTTATTTTTACTTTGATTTTAAGGGCAATTATATATTTTTGAATTCTCTTTAAAGTGTTGTAAAAGATAAAAGAATCTAGTTGAGCTTTTTCATATGGTTTTTGGTTAGTTTCGTGTATATACTCTTATGTTATTATGACATTATGGTATTAGCTAGCTTGGTGTTTGAGACGTGTGATATAGCCATAGAACTAGAATATAGTTTTTATTACAATTCAGACTTTAACCTCTTTTTAAATGATGGTGGATGCATGTACATGTTAATACTTCTGGTGATTTAATTGGGTTTGTGCCCTTTGGGTTATTGAATAAAATTAGTATTTAATCTCGGCAAAACCAAATTTGGGTGTACCCTAACCTTTTTATTAATTGTTTATATTATATGTATTAGTTTTAGCTTATAAATCAAATTATACAGAACTTAACTTTGCATCGCACAAGACTTTCACTTTTATTAAATATTAATTGAATAGTTTCTATTCCTTTTTTCTGAGTTGACAAATAATTTAAATATTAATATTAATATACTATTTTATTTGACCTTTTTTTAACCCAACATTGCAGGGGCTTTGATGCTATTCTTGTTAAATGGGGATGAAAAAACCAACATTTATTGAAGTCAAGGTTAATACGAACACGAATTGGGAAACTGTTTACGGCCAAACAAGTGGGACCCTCTGGCGAGGATAGCTTCAACCGACCATTCTCTCTATTGGGAAAATGTGGGGTCCACAACGCCCTAAGTACAACTACGGAAGGCGAAGTCATCCTCCAACTGGATGGGCTGTTACGTGAGTGGTATTTTCTCGCCCACCATCCACTTGCAGATAACGACGCCACTTTTGTTGTGTGGCATGCCATGCATGCATTTTGTGGCTTCATAGTTGACTTCCTGGTCCCACCACATTGGCCCATTGGATATCGCATAACGAGCCCCACCCTCTAGCCCTATAGAATGATAATTTGTACGTCCAAGATGAATATCATCTCCTCTTGTGATGCACTGTAGGATTTTAATTTTTTAGGAATGGGTCCCCCTATAAGACTTAACAAATGACTAAAGACAGGACGGGGCACTCACATTATAGTGATATTGATATGGTATTAATCAACATTACGGGCCCGTTTGACAATTCTACTAATAATGTCAAATAAAGTAAAGTTGATTTTGAATAAGCACAAGATTCAAGACACAAACCGCGAGACCCCAAGGTTCAAACCATTTGCAAAATATTTACACCTGGGTGCATTAAGTATGTTGGCCAAGGTAAGACACTTTAGCACACATGCCCCCCTTTTAACAATTGGGCCAGAAAGATGACCCCGCATACAACTCTTGGACCTAGAAAAAATCCAATTTCAGCCCAACAAACTCGGGCCAATTTTGACTTGAGATTTGAGAAATGAGAATTTTTTGAGACTTAGCCCTAAGAATTTGAAAAAGAAGATTCCCAGGAGCCAATCATTTATTTGGTCGAGTCCATAGTGTGAACTACAAGATTAAATCGAGGCACGTGCGAGGAAAAATAGGTGGAGTTTGTAAGAATCCAGCTGTTTTGTCACTGTTGCTGGCTGCTTTGGGATAGGTGTAGCCCCATCATCAGAAGATATTCATTTGATCCCACGTACCTATTCACTTGTTTAACAGTAATCAATCCAAAATACTAGTGCGTCGCCCAGAATCTGAGAGTTGTAAATTATCTTATCATGGTGGGCCATGCCATTGCCCATAGGATGAAGCGTCTTCGTTGAGTTGCGTCACCTAATAGTCGTCACCCTCTCGCCACCTAAAAGCATATCTCCAAATGTATCTTATAACTGTTTGTTTGGAGTTGGGCCGGACCCACAAGTGATGCGTAACCACCAAGTTTCCAGTTTCCTGATCTCTCTTATCTCATGCTCTCTCTCTACACAGAGTACCCCAAATTCCTGCAGTCCAGTTCCACAGAGAGATTGAGAGAGAGAGAGGGGGGGAGATGGCGAGTTCGATGAAGGAAGCCAAGAACACACAACTTCTTCCACCCAGGAGAGGTGCAGTGCTGAAGAGGATCTTGAGATTTTTGTTCAGTGCAATTGAAAATGCTGCATGTGGTGGGAAAGAGACGGAGCATGTTAGGCCGTTGCATGACTGACAATCACCGCAAACCCCCTTTTCTTCCCCAACAATAATAAATCTTCTCGATAGGTATCTCATGTACATTTACAATATTTCAGCTCCATTTGATGCTTTTATATGATCGATTGATCATGGTTATGTGTGTATGTATATAATTTATGTAATTTCCAACTGTTGGAGCCATCCGAGCACCTCCCTCTCCCTCTCTCTCTCTCTCTCTCTCTCTCTCTCTCTCATGTTAGGCCCTTGCCAGGCTAAAAGGTACCACTACAAACCCCTCCTCTTCCCCACTACAATAAATCTTCTCTATAGGTATCTCATGTACATATACAATATTTCAGCTCCATTTGATGCTATTATATGATCGATTGATCATGTGTATGTATATAATTTATGTAATTTCCAACAGTTTCAGCCATCCGTGCGCCTCTCCCTCTCTCTCTCTCTCTCTCTCTCTCTCTCTATGTGATGTTATGGAGGTTTTTTTTTTTGGTAGAAACATCTGGTTGATGTTCTCTTATGTTATGGAGTTAGCATTGGATTGAAACGGCCGTTTAGTCTTTGGGGGTATTAAAATCGATATCAATGTCTATGATGATGATCTTACTGGGCTTATATTTTTAACATCCTAAATCTATTGATGGGTCTTTCCTTGAACCCTTGATTGGCGACGGCTCGCAACTAGTTTTGTTTTTGAATGGTGCAAATCAGATCATGGGACCCACTTGGATTGATGGTAGTTAGACGGTGACAAGGGTGGAGAAATATTATGGGTGAGCCAAAAAACCATTCCATCAGCTTCAAATGATCGATGTCTAACAGGTGTACGTTTAATTTTTATCTTACCTTGATCCAACGAATTCAGGCCGTGGGCATTTCTTGATAGCTCTGTTGTTCACAACTAACATAAATGGGTGCCTACAAAGAGGGTTTATATTTGTCACGCTCGAAAAAGTTTGAACTTTGGAGTAATATAAAAATAAGATCCTACTTCTATACTCAAAATGAATCCCACCTAATAAAAAACACCTATTAAATAATGATTTTATATTGCTGGAAAGATGGGGAAATTTATTGGCCTCAGGTATGGATTTTTGGGGGCCTAGTTCTCTAACCGTCTTCTTTATTCACCTTATCCCACTCCCACCTACCAATTCTTGTCATTAATTAGCACAAATTTATTTCAATTTGATTCAGATAAGTTGCATATAACTCATATAACACACCTGATTAACTCCCAATAGGACAATTTTTTTCAAGAACTGACGCCATTATTTTTTTTCTTCCAAATGTCCAATTCTAATTAGCATTTTCAGGATTCTTTTGGGTAGAAGTACAGCATTTTCAGGGTATACCATACTTGTGAAAACCTACTCTGAAATTGGGAAATTGTAAACTCCACCTCGTTGAAAATTTCCCTGACCACCCTACCCGTTTTATATTGATTTCAATTTGTCTAGAAGACCCAAAATGTCCTTATTTTGGAACAGAATATGGTTGTCCTTAAAGATAACTTCAGAAAAGTACATAAATAATTTTGTATGGTAGCCATCAAAATGAGGATCAAGAAAATGTTCCTAGCGTTGGTAACCGCCCAAACGTTATCATCACCACCCGTCCTTTTTTATATAATCGTACAACAACGTGCCTAATATGTCAAAACCTCTATATATTTTTAATTGAAGTCCGTTCATCTTCTTTTGCTTATCTATTCACCTATCTGGGCCCTGATAGTCAGCAATGGTCTGATTCTCAGATTGGTTGAGGTGGGCCCCATGCAGATCGCGATGTTAATTCCGTGGGCATCGCGAGCTATTCAGGCGGTTTGATCTGTCCGGGGGCTTCAAAGTCTCAATGGGGTCCCACGACCGAAAGAGTATGCTATTATAATTAAGAGTATGCTATTATACTTGTCTTTTAATAGGGCTATCACTTTTTCCCACCGTGGCCCTCCTGTGGCGTCTGTGCCATGAATGTGATTGTATAATGTTTGTTGGGAATGTGATTGTACAAACTTCGATCGGGACCGTGCCGTGATTTTGGGGCTGCTTTGGAGGAGACAGGTTTCTTTTTGCTAGCACCAGCAGACGAGAAGAATCTTTGGAAAGATAACAGCTCAAAGAAATAGTAGCGTGCATGGGACCCACCCACCTAGGGGATGTGACCAGGGGTTTGGAAGATCTGGGTCGACCCACTTTGTTAATTAAATCTGGGCCCCACCTATCATGTCAGTCCTTCAATCAACTGCCCACGAGTTTCAACACCTTTCTATTAAAGAAAAAAGGGTCATCCAGTGGTTTGCTCCACTCAGCTGGGGAGTCCGGATCCCCTGATTCGTCCAAACAGGGGATCCGGTTCCTCAGCTGGGACTGGGAGTAGCAGGGGCATTTGGTTCTGCGGACCCTTTGGATTGATCTTCAGTGGGCCCCATGAACAGTTGTGCACCATGCACGAGGCACCTGATCGCTGGTTATGAGATAGTCTTGTTTGATGACAGTGAACACTGCGGTGCAGCCTACCTTTCAAATTCAAACCGTTGAAAATAACATCCGGCATGTGTAATATGGAATATCCTATAAGAATTGTGTAATCATGTTTTTCAGCAAATTATAATCAATCCAATGGTGGTGGAAAAAACTCGGAATGACATTATTTTTAAGTGCACTTCTTATATTTAGAGGGCATTTACTTTAAATGGTTTGGATTTTGAGAGGTGGGCCTTTTTGGACTCCTTTTAACTTTGAGTTTCTCTAGTTTAAAGCCTCTTAGGATCCAGCTTCCACTTAAACGGCAATAGTCCAATCACCAGGTAACTCTGGTAAAAAATTGCTTTATTGGCCTGTAAGATATGGGTACCATTGACAACATGTGATAGTAAAGTTGGTTGGATATCCTGTGTCTCACTCTACTGCCCATGCTTAGAACTTAGGTAGTGCAACCCTTGAGTCCAACCCACCGACCTAATCTAGCCTCGAGAGTTGAGAATTAAGACCTTTTTTGCCCATTTTAGTTTGGTTAAGATTGGGAATTGAGACTTAGCCTCACTCTACCATTGACAACAGCCACTACAGACCCCCTCTTCTCACCCATAAAACTAGGACTTGCTGTGTCTCCTCCATATGTATCAGATGTATATATATTATACAATATCTCAGTTTCCTGTGATGCTTTGATGTGATCAACTGATCATGGTTACGTTTTTATGTATGTATATAATATATTTAGTCATCCCTGCACTTCTCCATTCCAACATTGGAAAATGGCATGTCTGGGGAATGATTCATCTCTTGTATTTTATAGTCCTCCTAGTGATCTCCGTCTATCATTTTATTTTGTCCAATCCCTATCATTTTTTTATCTATTCATTGCGTCTCTCCGTCAACCCTTGATTGAAATGCAACTAGTTCGGTTTCTGAATGGCGCACATTAATTTGTGGGGCCCATCTGGATTTAGGCCAGTTAGATAGTAATAAGGGTCGAGGGATTAGAAGGGTGAGTCACAAAACTATCCCAGCAGCTTCAAATGCTTCAAGTTTAACAGGTGCTAAGTTAAATTTTTACCATGACTTAATCCAGCAATTTAGGTGGGGCCATTTCCTGATAGCCTTTTATTGTACACAACAAAAATAGGTGGGTACAAAAAGATTTCATATATAGATATTTGTCACACTCTTTAAAGTTTGAATGATAAAAAATGGAAACCTATATATTTCTATACCTACAATGAGTCCCACCTAATCAAAATCCCCTTGCCGTTTGTTATCTTGGCCGGTCAACTCTGAAGTTTGGGTCTCATAAATGCACTGCAATATTTTCCCTCTGGGTTTCAATGTCCCATAAGAAATTTTGGTGCTCTTGAGTGCATCACCTTCAATCGCTAAAATCCCAAAGAGTTGTCCAAGTGGCGAGGACCATTAGCTCCTTTCCTTTTTAAGACTAGAGGTCTTGATACCGACTTCTAGGGATAATTAGTATACTCGAGAGAATTGGAAACCCGCGTCTTGATACCGACTTCTAGGGATAATTAGTATACTTTGAGAGAATTGGAAAACAAACCCCCCCCCCCCCCCCAAAACGGCAGCAGAATAATTGGACAAACAGTGTGCGTACTAAATGGATGGGTACTTCTAGATTGTCGGGGAATAAAAAGTTTTGTTTAGTGCACCCCATTGGCGGTCCCTCTCCTCATCGGAAGAGGATCCCTGTTTGGCCCAAACAGGGAAATCCTGTTTGGACCAACCAGGGGCTGCCACATGGGGGGAAATTTTTTTTTTTTTTTTAAGGGGAGATTGGGATGTGTTGATTGACTTTTCTCCCCCAATAGGGATCCTCTTCCCTCCTCATCAGGACCCTAGGACCACTTTGACAGAGCTTCCTGTGGAGCCTCAGAGAGTACGAAAGGAAATGCATGTGAGAGTCAGCGCAATGATTTCAGAGATCCTTTTCGTACAAAGGGCCTGAACCTGTCAGAATTACCTACCTTCCTTCCTAGATACAATGCATCTCTATTGTAAAACGCGGGGCTCACCACATTCATTGAATAGAATCTCTTCATCTCCAACTGAAAATGTACGTACCCATGTGTGTGATTTTTTCACTCCCTTCATAGAGGACAATGACCTTGTTCATTGCTCGGATTCTTCAGTTGATTTTGTGGTCTAACCATTGTACAGCCGTTAGAGATCATATAACATTGATAGAATTCTTTTTGGTGCATTTGTACACCAAGAGAGTTTCTCTATTTGCAAATTTTTATTTTTGTTAGAGAGAAATTTGTATGTATACCCTATTACAGAGAAATTTGAACTTCTCTTGCTAAAGAAAACCAATTAAAATTTTCATTTTTTACCGGGAAATGTCCGGCACCGACAACCCCAACAAGAGTTACAAGGAAAATGAAAGTACTTTTCATCTCTACTGTGGATTTCTCTCTTCAGAGAAACACATTCTTTTAAAAAGTCTTAATCGATAACCGAATGGAATGCCACACCATTGTTCATTAAATAAAAATTCCAACATATCTAAATGCCTTCACCTTATGATAAAGCAAGATCTTGAGGACTTTTTAGCTCAGGGAGGATATTCATTTTCAACAATTCAAATCAATAATGGGTGAGCATCACTGCTTAGTAGTGAGGCAGACAGAGTGCTCGGATTCAATTGTTTTTTGTCAAATTAAAAGAGTACAAAGGGGCTTCTTTTCTCATTTCCATTGAGCAGATGCCATGTGTCAGATGCTCTGTATCATTGAATGTAGACTTGGTTTTGACATTGATGATGCCAAGGAAAATGGGCAATCTTCTACCCTGGGGGTTATGCCGAGGAGGAATCCAGTAAACTGTGATTTAAAGATGCTTTAAACCTAACAGGACCCACATTTGGGCTCCACATGAACCCAGCCACAAAACCGACCCTCCGACCCTCCCGTGTCACTATAGTGGTGGTCGCAGTCCAACAAGTCAAGCCTATTAGCTAACAGAACTGGGGACATTATTCGTAGGGTAATTGCATGCTCAAGATAAAAATATGGCCTAAAATGCTTTCACATTTGTTTCTTTCAGTCCATTTTAGGGTTGCAGGGGCCTAGCTGCTCCAAGTGAGTATGGCATGAGTTTAATTGCTTCTTGTAGATGGATCTTTGTGGGTAGTGGCGGAGTCAGGATTTTTATTTGAGTAATGTAAATCTTAACAGGTAGTTTGGTTTTGGAAGCAAACAAAGGATTTTTATGTGGATTTTAAGGGTGGACTCATGATTTTTATTAAATTTTTTTAAATGCACCACAGTTTAACGGGTTCAACCGTACCCATGTGATTGTGGGTGGGTCCGCCCCTGCTTGTGGGTCTTTTGAAATTGGGCCCAGTAACTTGGGATTTATCCTTATGATGGAGTTACCCGATAAGGGTTGTGGCCCATTTATACATGTCTAGATACAGCCCACAAACTGAAAAACAGGCCTAGGTTCAAGTTGATCCAATTTTTGGTAGATGTTCAATCATTCAATGTCTCCACGTAAACTGTGGGGCCAGTGCGGCCCATTCGCATACCATTTGTTGTAAATTTGAAAATATCTCAGCGTTTTTCTCATCAAGTTATAGAAAAATATTGTGAAAATAAAAACAAGGTTTCGTATAAATAAAAATTAAGAAGTAGGAAATTAATAGAAATTTGGAAATCTGATTTATGTACAACTTTTACTGCTTTTATCAATTTACCTAGATGATACTGCAATTTCCTTACTATAGTCTTTGACCCTTAATTTTGAAAAAAAAAAAAAAAAAGGATCGCAGCCAGAAACACTATTAGTAATTTAGAAATACTTTCTATAATGTCATTCAAAAGTTCAGATCTTGATGAATTATAAATAATGAAACTTTTACAGTGTTTTTTGATCATTTGCCAATATTGCTATAGTCTTCAAATTTGCACAAATGCAAACAATAGATACACACCCCATTACATAATTGTAAAATGATAAAAATGCCTGCCTCTTATTGTTACACCGCGACCCGAATTAATCATGATTAAGGCTAATTAATTGAGATTAATGCTAATTAAGCATGGATAATTGGGTTAATGATGGTTAATGACCAAAGAGAGATAAACTAGTCTCAAATGATGCATTAAGCATAATAGAACAAGTTTGCATGAACCTAGTTTAATTAAATTGAGTTTAGGCTCAAACAAGGGCTTTTTCGTAAATACGATTTTTCGCGTATTTTGTCGAATATGGAAACTCTCGATACCAACGCGTGTATCTCGAATAGTACGTTAACTTTCATAATAGATTTCAATCCATTCGACTTGATATTGATCAAATGAGCCTTAATTTGACTCGAAATGTAATTAAACTTAATGAAGGAAGGTTTTATGCAAAATGGGCTTATAAGGGGGTTGAAATGAACTCAAATGAGTCCATTCACTCATTTTCCCTTGGAGAGCAAACCCTAGGCTCATTTCTCTTCTTTTCTCTTCCATTTCTTCTCCATCAAGTGTGAGGATTGGAAGTTTATAAGTGATTTTTTAAGAGGCTTCATCTTCTTCATATTCTTCGTCAAGTCATCCTCCATTGTTGAAGGGTACGTTTGGAGCTTAAGAGAGAACCAAGCTTTCTTCCCTTTAAAAACAAGTAAGTGATTAGTGTTTTTGTAAGATTTCCAAGTTCTTTTAAGTGCTTAGAGTGGGTTTCTAGCATAAATAGCTCATAGAGTTCATTTGGCATGTTTTCATGGATTAAGGTTTGAGTTTTAGGGGAGATTTGTCTCCAAACAAGCTAAGCAACGAAGGGTGTTGTTAAGTAACTCCAAGAGGGGCAAGTATATGCATATCTTGTGATTTAGGATGCTAAAGAACATGTAGGAACTCATGGAGTTCAATTTTAGAAAATCCAGATTCTGGATTTTGCTGTGCATCTGAGCACTGTTCGGTCAACCGAAAGGTGACCGAACGTTTCTGCACTTGTTTACAGAAGAAAGTGAATATACTGGAAAGCTGACAGAACTGAGTTCAATCAGCCAAAGTCGCAGTTCGGTTAATTTACAGGTGACCGAATTGCTGAACGAACTCGATTGGGAGGAAAATTGAGCTTCTTGATCGCAAATCGACAGGTGACCGAATCTATGTTTGGTTAACCGAATAGCAAGGTTCGGTTGACCGAACACTACTACAATTTAGCTTTTTTGCGATGCCAAAAAATTAGGAGGGCTAGACAGAATTAAAGTGGGGTCCACTTTCATTGGATCATATGTAAAAGATGCGACTAAATGAAAAAACAAAAAAGAGAGAGGAAGAAAATATGTGCTTATGTGCATAATTTTAATTGGACTGGACCCCACCTATTTTGGAGTAAAATTGGCCTAGGATGAGCACATAGGAAAGTGACTTTTTATGGTTTGGATTCGTCAATTGGGCTTTGGGACCCACTTTTTTTTTACCCCACTTATTTTGGAGAAAAACTTAGCCTAGGATGAGTACATAGGGTAGTGACTTTGTATGGTTTGGATTCTTCAATTGGGCTTTGGGACCCACTTTCTTTTAAGTAACACATAGGATAGTGACTTGTATGGTTTAGATTCTTCAATTGGGCTTTGGGACCCACTTTCTTTTGACCCCACCTATTTTGGAGTAAAACTTGGCATTGGATGAGTACATGGGATAACTACTTTGCATGGTTTGGATTCTTCAATTGGGCTTTGGGACCCACTTTCTTTTGAGTAAAATTTGGCCTATGATGAATATATGGGATAGCAACTTTGAACTGATTGCGGGCCACTTATATTGGAGTAAAATTGGTTGGAATGAATTCATAATATAGATTCTTTAAACCATTTCAATTATTTATTAGTACTGTGGGGTCCACTTGCTATGGAGCTAAATTTGGCATTAGATAAATTTATGGAATAGTGGTTTTGAATGGTTTGAATTTGAAATGTGACGCATGGGAATTTACATGGTTTGTTTTGAGTTGTATTTAACTTCTAATTGTGAGAACTTGGTTTGGGCGGCACCCTTAACTACGGGGTATCAATCATAGGCTTCAAACGGTGAGTCTCCATTAGCCCGCATCGGAAATATCCTACTCCTGACCCTGTGCTTATAAGTCAAACCCCGTATTAACTTAGCATGAGGCATTTTAAAACCGTGCAGCCCCGGAAACTGTAAGAACTCCGAAGTTAAGCGTGCTCGAGCTGGAGCAGTATTAGGATGAGTGACCTCTTGAGAAGTCATCGCGCGTGCACGTAGGTCAAAAGTGGACAATTTCATGCTGAGTTGGGCGGTGCTGTGATAATTGGTATTAGAGCCGAGGATGACTCTATTCCCGGTGGGGGAGAATGTAGAACTTGGTCCGGGTGGCACCCTTAGCCACGGGACGTAGTTTGTCAATCACGGGCTTCAAACAGTGAGTCTCCATTAGCCCGCATCAGAAATATCTAAGTCCTGACCCTGGGCTTATAAGTCAAACCTCGTATTAACTTAGCATGAGGTCTTTTAAAACCGTGCGGTTTCTAAAACCGTAAGAACTCTAAAGTTAAGCATGCTCGGGGGTTAGGGGGGGCAGTACTAGGATGGGCGACCTCTTGGGAAGTTTTCGCGCTAGCACGTGGGCCAAAGAGGACAATTTCATACTGAGTCGGGCGGGGCTGTGACACTAATTAAATGTCTTTAGGACATGAAGCTAATTCTAAGTTATATTTATGATTGAATTGGATGTATTAGAACAAAAATAAAAGTAGTTATTTTTTATTGGATGTTGATTCTATCTACGAATCCTGATTTAAAACAAAAACCTTAAAACAGTTGTCAAAATCTCTTTCCTTACCAACTCTCCTCTCTCTAAAATAGCTGTCCCCATAACTTCTTAAAAAAAAAAAAACAAACTTCCCACTATCATCTTTTCACACATTCCCATACGTACTTCCCCTCTCTCACTCTCTATTCTTACTCCCTGTCCACATCAAGACCACAACTACTTTCTCTGTTAAAGTCTATAGAATCTTTGCCCAAACGGTACTCTCCCTCTCTTTTCATTCTTGTTCTTTGTAAACAAAAGATTGATTTTTTATTTCGTTGATTTGCTGTAAAGATTGAACTTTTTTGTTACAAAAAAAGATTGAAACTTTTGTAACATCTTATAATTTACTTAAATTGATCAAGTTGTGGGGCTAACTTTGATTGAAGTGAAATTTGGGCAAAAACTAATTCAGTTAAAGAAATCCATTTTGAATGGCATACATTTTACAAGGGGTCCATTATTTTTTTGTAGTGAGCAAATGGAAAATGAGAAAAGAAAAAAAGAAAAAAAAAAGAATGATGTGTTCTGTACATCTATATCTCTATTGGAATGTGGTTTGCCTTTGGTTAACCACATGCCTCGAAATTACAAATCGTGATGTTTTAAAATACATCAGAACAACTGTTAATATCTTAATCCATTCCAAGTCTCCTCTCTCCCACTTTCCTCTCTCTTCACTACCCACGCTCTAAACTAGCTGAACCCATAACTTCCTCCAAAACTGAATCCTCCCAATCAAACACTCTGGAATAATCAGAACTAAACACCCAAATAAATTCAAGTCTCCCTAAACAAACAACTTGGGTTCTCATATCCAAAGAAGCTGAACAACAATAAAACTGAATGAGCTTAAAATCTGTCCAAACAATGACTGAAACTTAACTAGATTTTATCTCAAACAATTGCTGAAATTGGGCTGGGTTACAGCCAAATTTCGACAACAAATGAGTTGAGAGTTTGGTCAAGTCTAGAGCTCTAATTGGGTAAAAAACTATACCAAATAGATAGATGTGGTGGGCTGAAACATAGACTAAATGAGTCCTAAATGGATTCGAAACTGGCTTAGCAAACTACTATGAAAAAGCTAAAAATCAGATAAGTGAATAGACTTAAAATTACTTAAGAGTTTGGCTATAAATAGAATTTAGTTTTAGTGGATTGGCTAAAAAAATATTTTTAATGAATACAAGCTTGAACCCTTGACTAAGTAGGCTAAAAAAAATGGCCAAATAAAAATAGGTTGAAATTGAAGACTCAACCCAAGTTTGTCCTTAGAAAGGGGTTAAAATTAGCCCAAGTATGGCTTTAAATGGGCCAATAAATGAGAGCTATAACTTTGTATCATGGGCCTAAGTTTGACTGTAAAGCAGCAGTACATAACCAAAGGTGGCTCTGCAAAGGTTGAATATGGTATCAAATGGTGATTATAAATGGTTTCTGACGGTTGAAAATAAATCGGGTTACATTTGACATACAGTTTGGGCTTCACTAAACATGTACCGTGAGCCCATAACCCAAATTCAATCAGAACATTAAATATGTTGGGTTTTCAACAAATGTGCAACAAATGTATTGAATTTATCTAAGCAGAGAATGAATTTAGATTATAACTTGATTGTCTACATTGGTTTATGGTGGGATAACAAATGAGTTACAACTTGACTCAAACTGATTTCTCTAAATGGGCTAAGAGTTGACCCAAACTGTATTATCTAAAAGAGTTTCAACTCAAACTGAAAATGTAAACTGTCTCATTATTGGGTTACAATTTGCTTAATTTCCTCAGTAAACTCTCTCATTATTGGCCTGAAAGGGACTGGCATTGGCTAGAGTTTCAGCCCATTAATGACAAATATATTGGGTCTAATTCATGCCAGCTTTTGGGTCTAAATAAGGGTAGATCTTGGGTCTAATTCAAGACAGAATATCGGGTCTAAACCAGGTCAGATTTTTGGGTGTAAGTCAGGCCAGATTTTGGGTCTAATTCAAGATAGAACATTCGGTCTAAATCAAGCCAGATTTTTGGGTCTAAATCGGGCTAGATTTGGGTTTGATTTAAGACAAAATAATGGGTCTAATTCAGGCTAAATTTTAGGTAAAAAATTAGACCAGAATTCTGGGTCTAACTCAGGCCAGAATGACAGTCCAAATAAGGCTAGAATTACAGATTCAACTCAGTCTAAAATTAGTTTATACTTATAATTTTAAACCAGTTTATAGACTTTTGGGTAAAAAAACATGCCAAGATTATGCCATAATTAGAAGCCTAAATCAGGCCAGAATGCAGCCTAATTTAGACTAGAATGTCTTTTATTTTATTTTTTTACGCGTGCCCGGGTTTTTTCAAACTTCATTTACACTTAACGTAAAGAATAAAATATCTTGATAAATACATAAAGATCAAATTAGCAAAAATAAGAAGGACTCAAAAATTTACTAATTAATATATTTACTAAAAATAATTTATATAATTACCCGCATTTAGTGGTTTCATGGCCGTGCATACGACGGGGTTTTGTTAGTCGAAGACAATTCAAATCTGAACGCGAGTCGCCTGTCTAGTGAAATTCTTTATATCCAAACAAGTGGGGCCCTCTGATTGGCTTAGAGTAACCGACCTTTCCTTTCTATTTCTATCGTTAAATGTAGGGTCCACCATTTTCTTAAGTACAAGTACGGAAGGGGCCCTTCATCCTGCAACTGAATGCACTGTCACGTGCGTGTCATTTTCTCTCCCCCCGTTCCCACTTGCAGATAATGTCATGACAACACTTTTGTTTTTTTTTTTTTGGGTTTTTTTGGCATGCCATGCATCAAGTGGGGCCAACGGCAGGTGGCTACACAGTTGACTTCCTGTTCCCACCGCATCGGCCATATAATAGGTTTCCAAATCTCGGCAGTGGGGGCGATGTAATTACAGTCCGGACCATCTAAGGTGGATGTCATTCTCTCCTGTGAAGTATTTTCGAGTTTCAGTTTATTAGAAAATGAATTTTACCGTAAGATTGATCACATTATTAAAAACGTGATGACTGGAGATTGACATGGTAGTACTGTAGATGTGGCATTAATCACATCTCAGTTAAGTGCTCAATCAGACCGTGGGATGGGGACCCACCCTAGTGAGCCAATATTTGAGAATATACCATAAGAGGGAATGATATATATTCATCATGGATGGTCCCCATTATCATCATGTGGGCCTCTCCCGTCTAAGTTCTAGATCATCCCTACTTTATAGAACCCAACCTGGGTAATTGACTAAGGAAATCCTTCTACTCTAGATAGGTTTCAGGAGTCTAGATCAAAATCAACCTTCAGTAGAGCTAACTAAATAAAAATCCGAATGGATCAAACTGAATGTTCCCCATTTTACTTTGAGTAAATCTGAAGACATCCCACTGGTGGGAGGGAGGGTGTTGCTCGTCTTGAACAATTTGGATCATAAATGGGTAAGCAGAATTGCTAAGTAGTGAAACAGGCAGAGGACTCGGATTAATATTCTGGTGCCGTGTGAGCTGTGAACTCTGGCTAGTCAATGGCAGGGTTCATAAAAAGAGGGCCCGCTTTAACAAATTACAAGAGTGAGGGGTTTTATTTCTCATATCCATTGAGCAGATGCATTGTGATAGATGATGTGGATCAATAAATGTGGACTAATTAGTCGGGACAATGATGATTAGAAGGGAAAAAAAATGAGCAATCTATGTCCTTCCAGTGGGGTTGTTCCGACAGGATTCACATTTGGGCTCCACATGAGTGGTGCTCAAGTCCAAAAAGCATAGCTATTAGCTTTTAAAACCAAGGACATTATCAATTGGGTAACATACTCATGACAGAATATGGCCTGTACTGATTCCATATTTGTCTTCTTTTTCCTACATTTAAGGGTTTGTGGGGGCCGATCTGCTCCAAGTGAGTGTGACTTGGGCTTAAAAACTGCTTGCAGATGGACCATTGTGGGTCTAGGAAAATTGAGTGCGATAACTTGGGATATATCCTCTGATGGAGTTACCCAAAGGGTGATTAGGGTTGTGGCTCCTTTATTTATCAACCCTAAGTTACATGTCTAGATCCAGGACACATACCACACAGAGCCCCTATGTTCGAACCATTTCCAAAATTTATACACTTGGTTGCATTAAATATGTCGGCCAAGGTCAGACCCTTCAGCACATACATGCCCAAATCTGTTGTCCTTTTAACAATTGGGCTAGAAAGATGACCCCAAGTTCAACTCTCGGACCTAGAAAAAGACCAATTTCTGGACCGGGGTCAATTTTGACTTGAGGGTTGAGAAATGAGACTTTCTTGAGGTTTAACCTGTAAGAAAACAAAATAATTAACACGACACTACACTTTACTTTGTGCGGTGCATCCTCCAAGAAAACAGACTTCTGTTTTCTCTGACGGAGGGAGAGGGAGCGAGAGGGGTGGCTTTGGAAAGGAGGGCCCCGGGATTGACTCAGACCCATCGTTCAAACCACGAATAAAGGAGGACGGTGTGCAAGCAAGATTACTCCAATCGTGGCACGTGTGAGGAAAAGTAAGTGGAGTTTGTAAGAATCCAGCTGTTTTGTCTCTGCCGCAGTCGTTCAAACCTACCATCCAGTTCCCATTTGGAAAGGTGTAGGCCCCACCATCAGAAGATATTCATTCGATCCTACGTACCCAATCACTTGTTTACTAGTTATCAATCCAAAATTGTAGTACGTGGCCCAGGTTGCGAGGGTTGTAAACCATATTAACATGGTGGGCCACGCCATGGATGAGTTCCGTCACATAATAGTCGTCACACACTCGTCATCTGTTTGGAGTTGGGCGGGACCCACAAGTGATGCGTAACCACCAAGTTTCCAGTTTCCACTCTCATTTTTTAAGTCCCTCCAGAACCCGATCTCTGTATCTCATGCTCTGTCACTACACAGAGTACCCCACAAATTCCTGCAGTCCAGTTCCACAGAGAGATTGAGAGAGAGAGAGAGAGAGAGAGAGAGAGAGAGAGAGGGAGATGGCGAGTTCGATGAAGGAAGCCAAGAACACACAACTTCTTCCACCCAGGAGAGGTGCAGTGCTGAAGAGGATCTTGAAGTCGTTGTTCAGTGCAATTCAAAATGTTGCTTGTGGTGCCAAAGTGAAGAAGCATGTTAGGCCCTCGCCAGACTAAAAAGTACCACTACAAACCCCTATTTTTCCCCAACAATAGTAAATCTTCGCTATAGGTATCTCATGTACATATACAATATTTCAGCTCCATTTGATGCTTTTATATGATCGATTGATCATGGTTATGTGTGTATGTATATAATTTATGTAGTTTTTAACTGTTTGAGCCATCCGAGCACCTCTCTCTCTCTCTCTCTCTACCTCATGTTATGGAGTTAGCATTGGATTGAAACGGCCGTTTAGTCTTTGGGGGTATTAAAATCGATATCAATGTCTACGATGATGATCTTACTGGGCTTATATTTTTAACATCCTTAATCTATTGATGGGTCTTTCCTTGAACCCTTGATTGGCAATGGCATGCAACTAGTTTTGTTTTTGAATGGTGCAAATCAGTTTTGTGGGACCCACTGGGATTGATGGTAGTTAAATGGTGACAAGGGTGGAGAAATATTATGGGTGAGCCACAAAGCCATTCCATCAGCTTCAAATGCTCGGTGTCTAACAGGAGATAAGTTTAATTTTTAGCATAGCTTGATCCAACGAATTCAGGTTAGGTGAGGGGCATTTCCTGATAGCTCTATTATACACAACATAAATGGGTGCCTACCAAGAGGGTTTATATTTGGCACACTCGAAAAAGTATGGATTTTGGAGTAATATAATAATGAAATCCTATTTCTATACTTACAATGAATCCCACCCAATCAAAAACACCTATTAAATAATGATTTTATATTGCTGGCAAGATGTTGAAATTTATTGGCCTCTGGTTTGGATTTTTGGGGCCCTAGCTGTTGACTTCTTCATTCACCTTGTCCCACCTACCACCTCTTGTCATTAGTTAGCACAAATTTATTTCAATTTACTCATATACCACACTTGATTAACTCCCAATAAGCACAAATTTTCTCAACCACACCCCACCCCCCCCAAATATCCAATTCTGTTTAGCATTTTCAGGATATGTTTGGGGTAGAAGTTTAGCATTTTCAGGATATACCGTACTTGTGAAAGCCTACTTTGAAATTGGTCAATTGTAAACGCCACCTCGTTGAAAATTTCCTCGACCACCCTAACCGTTTTATATGGGTATTATATTGATTTCAATTTGTCTAGAAGACCCAAATTGTCCTTATTTTGGAACAGAATATGGTTGTGTTTAAAAATAACTTCAGAAAACTCCATAAAAATTTTTGTATGGTACCCACCAAAATTACGATCAAGAAAATGTTCCCAGCGTTGGTAACCGCCCAAACCTTATCATCGCCACCTATCCTTCTGGACATGATTGTACAACAATGTGATAAGAGCTGATGAGTTGTGGAAGGTCCCATCATGGTTGAACATTTTTTAGCCATTTGGGTAGATTACCCTGTTTAGATCATATGGATTGCCCTAGTATATATATGTTAACATAAGAAGGAGGTGGTGGGCCTAACCATGATTTCAATCATTTCAGATGCCCCATTAGAATAATAAAATGTTGATTTTTTTTTTTAAACTAAATGATGTCTGTCCGCATACATATTAGTGGGGGCGAGATAGTCAATTGGATCTCATATTAATCAAGTGTAAATCTGAATCACCTGCTTTACACTATTCTGATATCTGGGCCATTACTAAAACAGAGGAGAGATGCTACTTTGAGCCGTTTGGATTTAAATTGGACCCATCGTCAATATAAGTGGCTACATTCTCCTTTCACATTGGACAGATGATAACAATGACAATATTACTAGTCCCACGGGCCATGGGACTTAAAAATGACAAGAAACACTCATTAACTTTGGGCCCCATTTAATGGGTTGGACAGCAACGGGCCATTGAGATTGAATGTGGGTTTTTAGAAATGAAATTCGCTTCTTGCTTTCAAGGTCAAGTCATGAACTTTTGAAGATGATGACTATTAGTGATTGGAAGTTACTGTTAGATGTGAATCAAGTGACGTTTGTTCTTGCCTTTTGTGGTGATCACGGTCACGGGCCATTGATCTTTGTTTGGAAAGGCAGGTTTGACTCATGACCATTTTAGGTGCTGATGGGGCATGAGCCTTGGATCTTTATACTTATAATAATGGACAATGTGCTTAACGTTATTGGACCAGATGGTGGTTGGCCCAGAAGGTGGCTCGCTTTGGAAATGCATTTTGTGTATTTTGGGTCCATGGGTTCATTTATCCATATCAGTTCCACAGCAGCTACGACAATAACCGATAGGTATGTCCATGGGTGGAGGAATCGATCCTTGACAGTTTTTCTTTTTAGTCTTCTCAAGATAGAGAACACATGGCATATTTATGGTGGCTAATGTCTTCATAAGATAAAGAACTTATTGATTAGTCTTGTTCAAAAAAATCACATTCAATGGATGTTGGTTTGTGTGTGATCTAATACCTTGAGGGATGACTTTCTCCTTTAGCGGTACGTCCATGTGATGACCTGTGATGGATAGCGACACATCTATCATACAAATTCTCCTTGTACACTGTGAGGCCCATTTGCATACCATTTGCCTACTGTAAAGATTTAAAAAGTACAAAGGAAAATAAAGTGGCAGACACTAATGTGAAGTAAGTAGAGGCCTGAGAAGATCCTTGTCATTTTAAGTTTTGCCTGGGTACCTTCTCCAGCAAAACTTGAGTGAGTTTTTGCCTACTGTAAAGATTTTAAAAGTACAAAGGAAAATAAAGTGGCAGACACTAATGTGAAGGAGAGGCCTGAGAAGATCCATGTCATTTTAAGCTTGCCTGGGTACCTTCTCCAGCAAAACTTGAGTGAGTTTCCACGTATTCTGTAAAAAGATGCAGAAAGTAGAAGAATCTAGACATGAAATTTCGTGTTGTTTCCTGCGAAGTGGAAATTGGCTGCATACAGAAAATTGAAGCATTATTACTACTGGGAGTTAAAAAAAAAAAAGGAGAGGTGAATGATTCTTGAAAACCTTTACAAAGCTGGTGAGAATGACCCCAATCAAACACTTTACCTATTGGCACAGCTAGTGAGAACCAGGCGTTACTTGGTTGGTAAGCAACTCTGTTTCTCTTTCAATGGTTCTATATTTTAGTTTGTAAATTGCAATTATCTTTCAATGTGTGTGGGCTCTCTTTTGTGTGTGCGCGCAGGCACTCTTATAAGTTCCCGCTTCTTTGGCATGAGTTGTTAAAAAGAAAAACTAGTGCATCTAACGATCCAGACCACTCTATTTTTTTTTTTCTGTCCTCCTTTTCACATTTAGTTTTTTGGAAAAAAAAGGTTAGAGATCTATGATTTTGAGGACGAGAAGATTACTAGTAAACGATTGCATTTGCAGGCAACTCAATTTAGGGATCTATGATTTTGCCTTATTGATTGATGGTATCTGCACTACTTTCTCGAAAAGAGTGCAATTAATGTTTTATACAAGTGGGGGCCTACAGTAGATACCTATTGGAGATCACATTACCCTCTTTCGGTGGATCACGTAAAATTCGAGTACTCTCCATTCCTGTGAGCCTGTTCATATTGAACAGTTGGTATTTCCAATGGTCGAGCTTCTCTGCTTGGTGGGACACTCAAGAGTTTCCGGAATTCCCGATTCAAATCTTGGTGCTATCTGCTTTGTGGAATATGGTTACTCAAAGTCGGGGCTCATGAAAAAGGCCCCATTCTAACAAATTAAAAAGGGCAAGAGTAAGGGCCTCCATTTTTCCTTTTGAATGTCCAACGAGCATATGCCACGATTGTCAGAGCCCTGAATCTTTCAACGTGGACATGCCGTGGACTTGATAATGATGATTGAAGGGGAAAATGAGCAACCCACCCTTTCCATGACTGCTTCTAAATGCAAATGTGGTCACAATATTCCAAACATAGTTAGTCTCTTCAAATTTGGGCCACCAATCACCACTCACATGGTAACGTGGTCACAGTGTCGCACCCCTAAAAGCAGTCCAAAATGTAATGGCTAGATTCATCACTTTTCCATCATGCGGTAGAGAAGGTGAAGGATAGTCAAAAGAGCCCGACCCTCTTCCTTAATCCTTAATTTAAAGTGTCACTTTTCCATCATGTGACCATGTCATACGTCGGTACACACAGATGTTTACCCACCCTTCATGACATTATATGACTCTAATCTAATAACTTGTCTTGATCGTCTGCTTTGGAGATGGTACCTTCTAATGTACCTAAATTGAGTGCATAACTTCATATCTATCATATGGGATACATATTATAAGTGGTTTAAAATAAATATTAAACATAAGTTTTCAAAAGTAAACATCAAATAATCTTTTATTCAAAGGAAAAAGAATAAAAAAAAATGTGAAAAATGAAGAAACCAACTACAGCCTTGGTAATTTATTTTCAGATTTTCTTATATTATATTTTTCTAAAGAAATTATTTGATGCTAATTTTTTTAAAACTCACATTTGATCTCTCTTTTTAACCCCTTACAGTATGAATCATATGTATTCAATTCTAATTTAATTTAATACAAACATGCGTATTTTAAGTGTGTGACAAAGACTATGGCCCATCTATTTATCAGCCCTAAGATATAGTTCTAGATCCAACCCACAAGCCTAAAAGTCAGGCTTAGGCTCGCTCAAACCATTTGTCAAATATAGACACCTAGTTGCGTTTGATACGTTGGATAGACAAGACCTTAAGGGCTAGTTTGGTACTTTACTAATATAGCAAAAGTTAAGTAAATTTTTTTTTTTTAAAACAAGATGTCACATCAAAATCACTTTAATTTAAAACTTCCTCCACCATAAAAAAAAAAAAGTGAGTAAAAAAATAACCACCTTTATCCACTAAAATACAAAAAACCTCCACTTTTTTATACAGAAAGTCAAAAAGATTTTATTACAAACAATTAAAAATAAAATACCATCACAACCCACATATATTTTATTTTATTTTTTAAAACAACTTTATTTTACTTGACTTAGACTCTATTAATAGAATTGCCAAACTTGTCTGAGGAATCTACGCCCTAACCTACCGCATTTACCAATAGGCTTAGAAAGATAAACCCCAGTACAACTTTTGGGCATAGAAGGCCCCAAATTCAGGCCATTACAGGCTGCCCCAACAAAGCACGCCTAAAAATCGAGACATTTTAATGATGGTGCACACATGCCAACACATACTTAATGATGGTGCGAAAAGGAGATTCCTGCTTGGGATCCACGAACCAAGTTCTCTGCGCCTTGGGGAGACGGAGTTCAGTGTCTGCGAGTTCCGAGTGCCCGACTTTCAAACGTTAGTCGACGTCAGAATAAATCCGGATTACCGCCAAATCCCAGCAATCATGTCAAGATTAATTATGCAAGATTGCAATCCCAAGTGAAAAATAATCACAAGATTGACTGACAATGATCTTTGTATTAAACTGCATTTAGCCTTTTGATCAACTGTTGTGAATGTGTACACCCTTCGGTGTCTCTCTATATGTATATACACACGGATGTGCTTCTACGAGAGATACTCCCATCAAGTTTATGAGAGATGGGTGGAGGCCATCACTTCCATATTTTGGGTCATTGCATTTAAGTTGATGAGAGTGGATATGGAAATGAGGACCCCTACCCATTTTTCATAAACTTGGTGAGATCGAGTGTCTCTCTTAGGAGCACCCCCCATATATATATATATATATATATATAGACATATCAAACTCAATTTAGAAGGGTCAAGTGTTTGGTCCATTTGGATGGACTAAAGATGGGTCAAACAAGCATGAGTTTATGAGATTTTATCATAAGTTTGAGCTTAAGAGAGCGTTGCTCTATATATATAACACTAACCAAGCACACTATCTCGGGGATTTGACTGGATTGATTCTGAGATTGACTATCTTCAAATGGCTGTTGAGATCTGTCATTTTTAAATTTCTTGTCACTTTCATACTGAAATTCTTTTCAAGAAACTTTATGCACTCTAAGTCTTATAAATTTCATGATTCATCATTACTCGAAATGCTAAATGGAAAGTTTTATAAGTTGTGGTACATACTACATAGGGTTCTCATTTAAAAATTACAATATAAGCGCAGTGGTACTTTGAATTTTCTTTTGAAAGGGTGGATCCAAATAGCTAGTTGGTCCACAATTAGAAATTGAGGTTGCTGAAATCTTATGGAGAAGCTGTTGGAGTTTCGAAATTGGAAAAATCTGAATCCAGAGTTTTAGTGAAGAAACATAAAACTATTGACATGAGGTCAAAGATTCCTAGTAAATCAGAATTAGGCATTAATTCACTAAGGGCCTGTTTGGATAAATGAAGAGTGAAATAAAATGAAGTGGATTTCACATGTGGAGTGGAGTGAAGAGAAGTAGGTTGAAGCTAAAGTAGAATACTTCACTTCACTCCATTTGTATGCTTATTTTGAAGTTTAGGTTTGGAGTAGAATCCACTTTTATTCAAGAAAATGGAAGTATTTAGAGTTGAAGTGAAGTGGAGTACATATAGCTCACAACATTACTTCATCTATCAGGTCAGACTCATCCAAATGGGGTAGAGTTGAAATTTTAGGTTGTTAGGGCTCCTTTAACTTCACTCTATTCTAGTTTTTGCCTATCCAAAAAGGCCTGAAAGGAAACATGCAAGAAGAACTATATGGCTGTCACATGGCTCAAATGGTAAAGGACGTACGTGTGTGAATTCGAGTTCGTAGTGTCGCAAAAGAAAGAAAGAACAAACTATTTTTGCCCCCATCACGGATAATATTTTTATGACGGGAAGGATTACAATGCCGCCACTCTTTAATGCATGGTGGGGCCTCCTTTTTTAAAATCGGAGCCCTAACCTACGACCATAATATTTATTGTATCTAAGTTTTCAAAGAAACTTTCATTGGGCCAAGTGTTTAGAATGATGACACATGAGTGTGAATTCCTCCATTTCTATCCCATTAAGAGAAAAACAAGGTAAGTTTACCATGTATTTTAAATATAATTTAATCTAATGGCGGCCATCTTATATATTTGAATAATAATTAATATAAAGCGATCATTATGAAGGATTTGAAGGCTGATGACCGGCTTAGATTTTAAAAAGATGGGCTCTACCATGCATTGCTGGCACGCCCTTTTTTCACGTTGGTAGCCAGTCCAACAATAGTGGGTGGCCCAGACTTTCATTACGGTGAAATTTAGCCCCGTTAGTAATAAGACTCGTGTTGTATTATCACATGTGTTGCAGGAGTGCACGCACTTGACTAAACGGCCGAATTGGCTATTAAAAACAATGGTATTGACTTTGTAAAACTAGCGGTGGTGACAATTCGTTCGATCACATTCTTCTGTCACTGTCCTTACATCTCTCATACATCATCATTACGCAACTCATACATCATCATTACACAACTCATACCTTATCTATCTAGTATTGATCCATAAAACCATGAAGTCACCTCTTCATTTTCATTTTTTTAAGGCCACTGGCCTCTCTATCTTGGAGAGTTGAACAAATTCTCTTGTCCAATTCCATTCCACAAAGCCATCAAGAGAGGGTGGGGAGATGACAATTTGGAATAATGAAGGTGATAATGAGGCCAGCAAAAGGGCCTCATCACCACAACTTCTTCCACCGAGGAGAGGTGCAGTGTTGAAGAGGATCTTGAGATCGTTGGTCAGTTCCGTAAGAAATGCTGCCAGTAGTGTCAAAGTTACGCCATTAGTGCCTGTCCAAAAAACACTACGCAGCCACTCCTCTTCCCCACAACACTAGCCATCAATCAGAAGTCTGTCTCTTCTAATTCCTAGGTATCTCATGGATGTATGTGTGTCTATTATTGAGCCAAGTGCCAACCGCTTGCTTCTCCTTTGTAACAGTATAACATGGCTCTTGTGAGGAATGTTTTGAGTTGGATATTTCTCTCTCTCTCTCCCCGTCTACTGTGTGAGTACGCATCTTTTGCTTGTTTTCTCAATAAATGCCTGTCCAGAAAACACTACGCAACCACTCTTCTTCCACACTAGCCATCAACCAGAAGTCTGTCTCTTCTAATTCCTAGGTATCTCATGGATGTATGTGTCTCTATTATTGAGCCAAGTGCGAACCGCTTACTTCTCCTTTGTAACAGTATAACATGGCTCTTGTGAGGAATGTTTTGAGTTGGATATCTCTCTCTCTCTCCATCTGACATGGCTCTTGTGAGGAATGTTTTGAGTTGGATATCTCTCTCTCTCCATCCATCTACTGTGTAAGTATGCATCTTTTGCTTGTTTTCTCAATAAAGATATAATATTTGTCTTCTTTTACCATTTAATTATGTCCAATCACTCTCTCTCTCTCTCTCCCTGTGTCATGCATGTCATGTTATCACTAGACTCAACCAATCGGATGCTTTACCTTTGGGTCAACGGGTCCCTGGGGCCGTGGAATCGATTTATCCTCATCTTCATTGGGTCTCTCCGTGACTTTTGATTGGCATGCAACTACTGTTGGGTTTTGAATGGTGCACATTAATTTGTGAAACTCATTGGGATTGATGCCAATTAGATAGTGTTAAGGGCATAATTTTTACAAAAATTTCTGATGGGAATTCTAGTGGTTGGGGTTTTTGGGACATGATGTGTATTTTCAAATTTCTTATTTCTTGTCAAGAATTTCTGAATTCCAGCACATTAAAAGTCCCAATTGGCATTTGAGAGTTTATGAATTCTACCAATTTTTGTATTTTGATGGGATTCCTGAATGCTCAAGTCCCAAAAAGCATTCTAGAATTCTACCTCACCCGAAAATTTAGAAAACTTTCAGACATGAATTCATTGAATTCTAGTAAATTAACAGGGCATAGAGAGTGAGCCATAGAACCATTACATCAGCTTCAAAATGCTCAAAAGGTGATAAGGTTAATTAGTTTTAGTCATGACTTGATCCAACCAATTAGGTTGGGGGAATTTCCGGATAGCTTATTTTACAGAACAAAAGTGGGTGTGTGCACAAAAAGGTTTTGTACGTAGATATTTGTCACAATCAAAAAGTTTGGAGCAATATAAAAATGGAACCCTATTTCTATATTTACAATGAATGCCACCTAATTGAAAGCATCACCGGAGAAAAACGATTGGGGGAAGTTATTGGCCTCAAGTCAAGTACATGGATTTGTGAGGCCCTAGTTCTTGACCGACTTCTTTATTCACGTTATCCCACCTACCACCTACCATCATTAGCAGTTTAGCAGAAATTTATTTCACTCTGATTCAGACAAATTTCAGGTTACTCATGAACAGCACCTGATTAACTCCCAATATATAGGTCAAACAGCTAGTATTCAGTATTTTCTCATGAAAGGACGGGTTTTTTACACACACCCCCCACCCCCCCCCCCCCCCCCCCCCTCCCCAAAAAAAAAAAAAAAAAAATCCAATGTGGGTTAGTATTTTCAGGACATACCATTTGTGAAAACTTCCATTGAAATTGATAATTGTAAGGGCCACCTCGTTTAAAAATTTCAAAGGGCCCTTACTTGACCACCTTTTAGACCTTGTTATATGCGTATTATGAGTATTTCGATTTGTCTAGAAGACCCAAATGCCCTTATATTAAAACAGTTTGGGTCCTCTTTAGAAATAACTTAAAAAAAAAAAAAAAGCATACGTAAGTAATTTTGGGTGGGACCCACAAAAAAGGGTTCAAGTAAACGTTCCTAGCGTTGTAACTTGTAACTAGGGGTGTAAAAAAAAACCGAAAAACCGTCTAACCGAACCGAACCGAACCGAACCGAACCGAACCGCGGTTAATAACCGTGTTTCACGGTTCGGTTACGGTTACGGTTTTTGAAATCGAAAAACCGCGCTTCACGGTTCGGTTACGGTTTTTATCTTGACTCACGGTTATTAACCGCGGTTAACCGTTAACCACGGTTCGGTTAACCGTATTCCCAAAACACATGGTTAACCGAACCGTTTCACTAATAAGAAAAAAACTTAAGGGCCTAAATGTGATTTTTTTTTTAGAGTAACATATTATGCCATTCTCTAACTATTATTTTTTTTTCCACAATAAGTTTGATTAATAAGCAACAAAATTTTCATAAAAAATTTTAAGTGACAATTAATCGTAACCGAACCGTTAACCGCGGTTAACCGCGGTTCGGTTTTTAACGGTTTTTCACGGTTCGGTTACGGTTACGGTTTTTAAAAACCAAAAACCGTGAAACACGGTTCGGTTAACCGTTTTCCCAAAAACCGCGGTTAACCGAACCGTTACACCCCTACTTGTAACCACCCAAAACGTATAGTCAACACCTTTTTGGATGTGATTGGTGATAAAGGGCTGATGGGTTGTGGATGGTGCCATCATGCTTGAATATTTTTTTGGCAATTTTGGTAGTTTAGATCTTATGGATTGCCCTATAATTTGTTTCCATGATTAGGTGGTGGTAGGCCTTACCATGATTTGAATTCGGGTGCCCCCACCAAAATGATAAAACGGAATTATTTCACAATACATGAGATTAGTGGGGGATAAAAGTCACGAATTGGGTATCAATTCTTTAACCACCTGCTTTACTACTCCGATATCTGGCCAATGATAAAACAGAAGAGAAATGCTACTTGAATAAAGAGTTTTAGATTTAAGTAGGGCCCATCGTTGATATGAGTGGCTATAGTCTCTTTTGACAGTGGATAGTTGATCCACTTAATTGGTCCATGGGCCTTAAAAATGATAAGAAACCACTATTGGCATTGGGCCTGGTATTATGATGTGAACAGTCATGGGCCATGGGTAATTGAGTTGTGGGCTTTGGGAAATGATATTTTCGTTTTGAGCTTTCAAGGTCAAGTCATGGACTTTCGAAATCGGTGACCATGGGAAAGTTACTCTTAGAAGTGGGGCTTCTTCTTGTCTTCTGTGGTGATTGGGGTCCCAGGCCTTTGTTTGGAATGACAAAGTTTGACACATGGACTTTTATAGGTGATGGGAGCATTTGATTTTTGTGGTTAGAATGGACACTGTACGCTTCACTTTAAGATTATGATAAATGGGCTTTCAAAGTATCAACACTTCATCGGCCCAGAAGGTGGTTGGTTTTGGACCTTGATCTTGGAAATGCATTTTTGATGGGTCGATGGGTTCAACTACCAATTCAGTTCCATAGCGGTTGCAGGTGTGGCAATATAGATGGCAAAATGGATCAATGTATTGGCAGTAATTTCTCCTAAGCTCATATCAATCTGTCTCGGGGCACGGGGGCGGGTTGGATACACCGTTTCTGACCATACTTCCATGGATAGTTGCCCGGCTTCCTTCATGAGAGAGCAGGCTTTCCTTCCTGCATGTGCAGGGCATTGTTTATATATTCCCCAAGTTATAAAAAGGCCACTATTGTAGGCGGTAAAAACGACACCTACTTAGTTAGAGATGAGATCGGGGTTAAACTTCTTAGGAGGGGGAATGCTGAACTCCGAGAACCTGAAAAGGAAGGAGAAAGACTTGGGTCAGAGGCCCTGGCTGCCGTGAGCCGAAGGCACTCCGATGCCTGAGTTAGCTCTGGTAAAACTAAACAGGAGGAGGAAGAGAGGAATGAGAGCGTGTAGTATTGAGGGTTATGCGTTGGATATTGCGTACCTCTCATGGGACTGATCCCATGCATATATAGGCAAATGTTCCTCGTTTATTCTCTCTGTGAGTGGGGGTAGGTGAGGTGAAGTCCCATCGTTCCTTACCCTGACAGGCGGTCGTAGGTGAAACGGACAACACCCCTACCTTACTTTCCACGCCTTCAGCCAGCTAGCGTACAGGGGTGATAAAGCACACCTCTTATCACCATAAATGAGCAATCCTATCGCCATAAATGACCGTCCATATCTGTCAGGGTGCGCCGTATTTCCAGAAGGAAGGTGGCGGCCCACTCTGATTCTAGTGCTGCGGTATGGGACTAAGGATGGCGTTTCCGTGGCGCGCCCTTGTACCGGGCTGACGCTCATACCGAGATGCCGAACTGTGGTGCTGAGCTTGTAAGCTGCCGACCGATCTACCGAGCTGCCAAGGTATTGACCGAGCTGCCGAGCTGACGACCTTCTACCGCAGAGGCTGAGGAGCTCGGCGAGTTTAGTCGTGATCCTTGTCTAACTTCGTCATTACGGCGTTTTACCCACACAACTATATTTTCTGAAAACTTTATTCACTGTTTTAAATATGGACCTCCCAAGATTTTGTTTCTACATGGTGGTCTCTGAAGAATTCATGAGTATGCCCCTAGTCCCAGTAACAATGGCTGAATAGTAGTGTTAGATATTAGTGCATCCTTGATGGGTCCTGATCCCTATTTCATTGACATTGTTTCCTTGAAACAGGAAGTTATTGTTTCATTAAAATCAAAATCCGCCAACAGTATACAATTATTGTGTGTTGGGGGGGGGGGGGGGGGGGGGGGGGGGGGGTTATTATATGTTATGAGAATTTATATGGATATAAAAGCATATTATATGTTATGAGAATTTATATGGATATTTTTATATTTTTGTAGTTACCCTTGTAAGACAAGTTTTTTTGGTTCGGCCTGCTACCCTGTGGCTTGTGCTTTGTTGATTGCTCGGATTCTAGATTACTTTTTCGGAAGGAGATGTGCAATGCATGTTTGTACAAGTGGGGCCTATGAACCCCAAGGGGTTGGCCAAGTGGTTAGGACTACGGTTCTTTCCTCTTCTGGAATTAAAGGTCTTGGTATCGACTCCTGCTTCCCACATCTTCAGGAACCGAAGGTTGAGTCCACTTGTGCTACTACATGAGGGCTACAGGGGTTTTACTCGGCTTCTCTCTGGGCTCGGAAGGATTAGTCCAACCCAAAGGGTTGGAAACCCTCCATTAGAAGAAAAAAAGTGGGGCCTATGGTAGATGGCTTCGGTTTATTTTTTGGTCCTGGTTCAACGACTTTGGCCCATTAGAGATCAAATTACACATATGCATGCCCCCACTTAGTGGATCAAGTAAAATTTTAAGACTCATTGGAGGAAGGGTGTTCATTTTTAACTGTTGGGAGTTTTAATGGGTGAGCATCTCTGCTTTGTGAGAAACTCATGAGTAATCGAATTCAAATTTGTTGCCAGTGTTAAATATAGGGGCGTTCATGGGCCGGTTCAGCCAGAGACTGATCTAGGCTGAGCCCATTTTGTGATTTGGGCCAGACTTGTATTAAGTGAAAGAAAGCCAAAAGCCTGGCCCTGCCCGTATAATGTGTTCATGCAATTTAACTTACATAGGCCAGATATTTGCTAGAAAGCCCACGAAATTGATCAAAAGCCCGGTTCAGTCTGGCCCTGTTAACCAAATTAGCGGGCTCATGCATGACTTATAGGGCCCATTTTGGGCTTCGTCCAGGCCTGGGCATGTGATTCTAAAGCCGGGCAGGGCCTGGATATGCCTCAGCCCGGCCTGACCATGAGCACCCCTAGTTGATTATGGCTAGTCAAAGGCAGGGCTCACGAAGAGAAAAAAGGCCCACGTTTATAAGAAGTTGTGAGAGTAAGAGGGCTTTATTTTTCATGCACGAAGATTGCGGATGAAAAAAAAAAAAAGAAAAGAAAAAGAAATCAAGATGTGAAAAAATAAGAATTATATTACTTTTAGATATTTATTGAAAACAAAAGCTTACATGTGATCTCACTAAATCTTTCACGAATAGGGATCATTCGAGGATTTCCCCTACGGTGATTGTGAGTGGACCAATCACGATCCACCGACGGCGATGCCAGTGGGGAAATTCTCGGAGGATCCGGGCTCATCTTTCACTCCGCACACTTCTTTAATGATACTTTATTGGAGCCTAATTAGAGCATAAATTCCTCAACCATTAGTTCCAAGCAAAGAATTGGAGCCTGATCAAGTGAAAGTGTGAACGCAAAGTTAAGTTTAATATTGCTATCGATGACAATGTGAACAGCCTGATCAAGTGAAAGTGTGAACACAAAGTTTAATATTGCTATCAATGACAATGTGAACACTCCTCAATTCTTCGTGGCACGAGTCTTACCCAGATGGTTGCATCACATCATGGTTTCATCATCTGTCGTCACAGAATTCAGACCACATCTTGCTAGTTGGAGTTGGGGTAGGATCTACCAATTCATGCCCCCCATTTTTAAGGCCATGCTCTCGCAAAGTTCTAGAGAGCAGACAAAATATTCCATTAGTCTGGTTCCACAGAACAGATCAGGAGAGGAAGATGGTCGATAATGGGGCCACAAAGAGGGCCTCTTCATTGCAACGACTCCCACCAAGGAGAGGTGAGGTACTGAAGAGGATCTTGAGATCGTTGGTCCGTGCAGTTAGAAATGCTGCCTGTGGCCATGGTGTCAAAGAAAAGAAACATGTTTCACCATTAGCTAACTGACAACCACTGCACAACTCTCCTCCTCCACAGCACTAGCAATTTAGAGGGTATCTGAGATATCTTGTGAGGAGGATACGTAAGAAATCCAAATACAGTCTCCCATTCTTGAATTTTTAGAATTTGAAGAATTCTGCGATCCAATAAAAGCCTAGATCGATATGCAGAAAGTGCTATGGAGAAATTGCAAACGGAAGATGCATATAAATATCAGGGGACAGCTGACTGATTTGGTGTCAGCCCTGTGTCTCATATCTCTCTCTATAGGCATCTCATGGTTACGTGTGTGTATCTACTATTGAGCCATCCGGGTTCTTCTTCACTGTAACATTCTATCATGGCTCGCGAGAGGAACGTTTGCAGTTGCCGGAGTCTTCTATTTATTTTTATCTCCATCTACTGTGTAAGTATGCATCTCTAGCTTTTTTTCAACAATGATATGATGTTTGTGTTGTTATCTCCATTTCGCATTCCCCATCCCTCCCTCTCTCTCTCTATAAACCCCCAATTGGGGAATTCCAAAATACTTAGAAAGTGTTATTTAGCATTTCAAATGCTGGATTTTTAGAAATTCTTCATAACAAAATTAGTGGGCATTTGGAATGCAAGCCCGTAAAAATACTTGCAACCAAATAGGTCATTTCTCTCTCTAGTCTCATATGTCATGGTGTTAACATTGGATGCATCTGCTCGGTCACTTTGCCGTAGATGTTTGGGGCAGTAGAATCCATATATATATAGCTATATCTATTGTGACGCCTCGAAATTCCACATCGACTATAGAGAGGAAAGTGAATGAGTTTATATATAGGGCTTACACCTTTATCTTGGATGAGGCCTTTTGATGGGTTCTGCCCCATCAGAAACAAAACAGTGAGGCCCGTGGGCCAAAGCGGACAATATTATGCATGCGTATAGGGTGGGGCGTTACAAATGGTATCAGAGCCGACTCTCGACTAGTTCGAATGTGGGTCTCTTGCCGTGGTATGGTGCAAGTGTGCGGGTTTTCATGTGGGCGGGCCAAGAGGGCTGGCAAGCTACAAGGACTGGCAGGCTACTGCACAGGGACCTACCCCCCTAAGGGGGGTGGATGTGACACCCTGGAGTCCCACATCTACTATAAAGAGG
The DNA here is from genome assembly GCA_029852735.1 of Persea americana. NCBI lineage: Eukaryota > Viridiplantae > Streptophyta > Magnoliopsida > Laurales > Lauraceae > Persea > Persea americana. The sequence goes on along the minus strand of CM056809.1, from coordinate 4,588,170 downwards.
AAAGTGAATGAGTTTATATATAGAGCTTACACCCTTACCTTGGATGAGGCCTTTTGATGGGTTTTGCCTTATCAGAAACAAAACCGTGAGGCCCGTGGGCCAAAGCGGACAATATTATGCATGCGTGTAGGGTGGGGCGTTACATCTATGATGCTCTTATTAGGCTTATGTATTTGTTTCATTTTTAATCTACTCCTTGGGTCTCTTCGAAAGCCCATTGATTGGCATGGAACTACTTCTGCATTTGGAATGGTGTACATCTATTTATGCGATCCACCTGGATTAATGCCAGTCCAGATAGTTACAAGGGTGGGGAGATAAGTGTGTTTGGGGTCAGCCGCAACCATTAGACCGGCTTGAAAATGCCTGGGATAAGTGGGTTTTTAATTGTTTTTTTAAGTGATTTTGACTTAATCAACAGACTTCTTTATTCAGCACATACCTTAACACCAACCAGTCTACCACGCCTATTGTCATTAGCACAAATTTGTTTGGATTTCATTGAGAAAATGTTGTGATTTAGGGCCTACGAGAAGAGATCAAGCACGCACAATAACATAGAGATTTACATGGTTCGGCTTTTGGCTTACTTTCACGGGGGAAGACGAAAGAATTTACTATGCAATCAGAAGAGGTATGTACATAATAGAGACTCAGAGTCTCTATTTTTAATATCAATCACAAAACCCTGTTACACCCCAACCCTACTTCTAATGAAAGTAGACTTATAACAGGCTCTACTTCTAATCACAATATAGGATGGGCAATCCAGGGGCTTGGTTAACCAAGACTACGTAACTTCTATTGAGCCATACAAATTAACAGAAAACTTGCATATTAGTCATGAACAACACCTGATTAACTCCCAACAATTCAAACTGTGTTTCACCATTTTCTCCAGTACTTAACCATTTTCTTCTTTTGCTCTTTTTCAAAATTTTCAGTTTGGGCTAGTATGTTGCAGTGGCACAAGGCATAGTTTGCACTCTCTGTCTTGTGTTAGAAACTCACCTAGATTCGCCCGCATTTGTGTGAGTTTTGGGGGTACCACCCTAGGGATTAGTCCTATTGAATCAAATACCTCAAGGACGCCCATGTCATAAAAGATTAAAAAAGTATAAAAAGCAATATACCAAAACCAAGCCTAGAAAGATCAAATAAAAGGGATAGACTAGGCACCAAGTCACCAACACAGCCTGGGTCGAGTGAGCTGGCACCTTGATATCATACACATGTCCAAGGATTGATCCCTAGCCATTGGACTTACAATATTGATCTTAGCAGTAGGTCCACCTAGCTAACAAAAAATCAAATAAGAAAAAGAAAATAGACTACGCTAGTTACATATAAAAATAAAACGCACATTAAGATCCAACAAATGGAGCTCTGTCCTTTCTAGAAATAAAGTAAAAAAAAAAAAAAAAAAAAAATTTTGGGTGGACCCATCAAAATGGTCTAGATCACGATCCTAGTGCTAATCACCACGTACCTTTGGAGATGGAAACACATCTTTTTTTTTTCTTTTTTTGATAACCCAAGGTATCTCCTGAGCACAGAAGCCTTGTCCAATGAGTGGGAAACGTATCTTGAGCACTTGGTTAGTTGCATTTAGAAAGAGTTTGGCCCTAATGAGGATGGTCTTACATAATGGTGCAGTTGATGTCTAATTTTGGGTCTTCATAGGTGACAATGGGATGCAGGTTTCAATTATGATGGACCTTGGACATTCATTGTCATTATGGACTCTGGGTCAGATTTTAACAGATCATGGTCCGTAACCATAATGACGTCCATAGGTTTTGGCTAAATGAATTTTGGGACTTTCATATCTTGGATGGGCCATGAGTCACAGGACCTAATTCAAAATAATTAACTGTAAGAACTTCTTTTCTTGCTGGGACTTGAGTTTCGTAGGCAATAGTGGGCCTTGAGTTTCCCAAATGGAACTAATGACACAATTGAACGGTAATTTCAACGCAACTGCTCTGTCAAGCAGCTGGTCCATGGTAGAGAATAACATGACTCAGAATAGCAGTAACACATGCATATCCAAATGCGTACTTGTATGCATGGAGAACACTGAGATAAACGAGCAGTTATAGAAGGATAAAAATAGTTCGGAACAATAAAACCTTTATAGGCGATGATGCATAACAAGCATTGGATCTTTGTAGTCATAATGGACAATGAACTTAACCTTTTGTTAAATGGTGATTCATGGTATCAGCCCCTCATAGGCCCAGAAGGTGGTTGGCTATTGACGTTGATCCTGGAAATGCATTTTTGAGCATTTGGGTCTATGGGTTCAACTATCCATGTCTGTCCCGTGGTGGCCGGGACAAAAACCATTACTCACAGCTATAGCCAATATTGATCAATGTATTGGTTGTATTTTCTAGATTTCATTTTCGAACAGAAAGAAAACTAAAATAATAGGTTATATATTAACCTGTCCGGGGCTAGCTGTATTGTCCCTTTTTTTTTTTTTACCCAACTAAGGGGACTGGGACCAATGAGGGACTCCAGTCATAGGGAGATCAATGCTAGCTCATGCAGGTAGAGAAACTTGCGAATACAGGGAGATGACACCTAGTAGCGGACTAAGAAATTCTCCCTGGGGCCTTTATGTAAAGAAAATATTCACGGAATGGGCAAATCTAAAAAATATATATTAATTTTTAGGATTTGCGGTGGGGTTGTTCAAGAATTTTGAGCTATTTTAAGTTTTGGGTGGGGGCGTCGCCGCGTTCGCCCTATAGCCTTATACTTGGGTCTACCCTTGATAACACCTACTAACGTGGGAAGCGAAACCTACTCATGAAGGGCAAGAACCCAGGGATGGCGGTTGGGTGAGAAACCAACTAAGCTATCCCTATATTCTCGGACTGTATTCACTCCTATCAGCCTGTGTCTACCTATTTCAATGTAATATATTAGTGCATCCTTGATGCAGATGTGAGGACTGGACAATGTGAGTAGTTCCGATTCAATATATGATACTTTCACCTTCTTTCCTTTGTATACGAACACTGGGTGAAAGAATTGAGCTTTTACAGTTTTTTCTTTCTTTTCTTTTTCCAAAGTAAAGGATAGGTGGCGTGTTTATGGAGCCTAATGGCTCAAGAAGATAGGGCTTTTTTTTTTTTTTTTTTATTTTAATTTGGTCTTGTGCCAAAAATCAGATTCAATGGATATTACAATGCACCTGATCCACTACTATCAAGGGATAATCTTCTACTTAAACGGTCCTTCTGATGACCTTTGTTGGATATAGCTAAATCTAATTGATTTTTTTTAGATATCTAATTATCCAAATTATCTATTTTGCGTACCGTTTTTCTTCTTTTAAAAAAATGAAAGGGAAAGAAAGATGTAGACAGAAATGGTTCCATGGGTTCAACCATCCTTCGAACGAAATAGGCGATTGTAAATTAGATGAAGCTTCAAAACTGCCCACCATGATCTTATTGATTGATTCGTATTTTTGACGTGTGGGGATCATACAGTGAAAGATAGAAGTGGTGCAGGTCACGCAACTTTTTACTCTTTTCACAACTTTTTGGGATGAGGCTGAACACTGGAACTGTAATTAATTGTATAACTTTTGTGCTTTTCTTTTGGGTGAAAAGGAAATTGGAGCTATTTAAAAAGGTTCAACTTTTAGCCCACTTTTGTGTGCTTCTTCTTGTAGACAACGATAGAGGAATGCAATTGAAACAGGGGATCGCAAGGGGTGAAAATACCTTGCTTTTTTTGTTCTATTTGGCATACCATTTGTCTTATTTAAAAATAAAAAATAAATGAAAGGGAAAGTGTTAGGATTTTGAGAATTGGCTAATTTATGGGTTGGATGAAATTCTGGGTCCATTGAGTTGTAAGTTTTATTTTTAGAAAAGGACTGTAATTCTGGTATGAAAATAGAAGCCTGGAAGGATTAAGAGTTAAAAAATGTTAACTCCTTAAAAATGCATAATTTAATCATCATTTTAGAGTAATTAAGGACTTAATCATCAAATTATGCACCATTTTTTTAAAAAATCAAGATTTTATGCTTGTGAGCATCAAATTCTAGATTCGAGTCAAAATTCATCCAAAAATTGCATTTTCATATCAAATCATAAATTTATCTATTTTTGGCATTGAAAGTCATAAGTTTCTCATAACTTTTGATTCACACATGAAGTGATGAATTTTCGTTGCACTATTGATTTAATTAAAGAAAATTTGATAAAATGGTGAAATCTTATGCATCTATTTAGTGTGAATTGGGGCCCACATCTTACAATATTCTTTTCCTATCTAAATAGATAATTCTTTGATCATTGATTATATTATTTATATTTTTGTAGGGAAAATCAATTTCTTGGGGCCCGCGGAAGAAAATTGATGAAGCAAATGCACCATGAGACCCATCTACTTTTAGCATAAATTCCAAGGTAGGGGCAGCCATGGCAGGGTCCACTCTCATATGCAAAAATTCATATTTAATCTCTTGAAGATAAGTTTTAGATTTATGGGCCATGTGATGAGGTGTCCAAGACCTTCCATTCAAGAATCACACATCAAAGTGGTGCCCATCTTACAAGTTGCAAATAAAAATCTGAAATTCAGATTTGGGTAAGATTTCCTTGAAAATTCAATAGTTTGAATTTGAAGATTTGAGATGGTATTTTTTAAGAAAGAAAGTGGGTCCACATGAGTTTCTAAGATTTGAAAACTTTCAAATCAAAGAGATTGGACGTCCAACACTAGCATTATTCAAATTGTGGCAAGCCCACATAGACCCAGATTTCTTGTCAATCGAGAAGTAAAATAGGGACCAGCCATGATGGTCGTCCAACACTATGCTTCACACATTTAAGACGGTCCAAAATGCATTCCAAGTTGTACAAGTTTAGATGTGGATCTTTTTAAAGTCAAGTGGGGCCAAGTGGAGGAGTTTCAAGTTAGCAAAAGTCATGTACACCAAGAAATTCAAAAGACAAAGCAAATATGAGAATCCCCAAAACAAATCTCCTAAACTTGCCAAAGATTCTATCCTAACTTGGAGACTTCCCAAACTAAGATACCTTGGACCACAAGCTATCAAACCAACATAAAAAGAGCCACAGAGGGCTGGACGTGAGATACACTACATCCCCATTCCTCTTGGATGACCAGCAACAAACCAACCCTACTTTTGTTGTTTTTTCTCCATCTCTCCTCCTCCCATCACAACTTCATTCAAGGCCTTTCCTAAGGCACACCACCACTTGAATTTTTATGCTGCGCTGCCATTGCTGTTGCTGTCGTCACTCCATCATTGGACCAGCCTTTCATCATATTCCCTTGCTTGGATTTCAGATTGCAAAACGAGAGCCGGTTGGATCGCCGTTCTAGACCGCGAGTCATTCTCCTCCGTTTAGTGTTTCATGTGTTTAGGGTAAGGTTGGATGCACTTTATTTTGATTCAAATAATTTTGTAATGGTTATTTGCTTGTCATGGGTCTTTCATTAATAAATTAAGTTTATAGGGTCTTGGTCTTCATCAATGGGTTAACATTGAATTTTTGTGCGTAGTGACAAAGTGCACTTGGTGCGGTAATCTCGATTTTTCTTGATGGCATTAAGCAAAGAAACTATTGCAATATTTTAGAATTAAAATTTATTTTTTTCTCTGATTTTATTTTATTTTATTTCTATTTTATGCACCTTAACAGTTATTGCAATTGGTTGGACTATAATTCTTATGGTGATGCAGTAGTTAGATTAGATTTCTAGATTAGGACTTTATTTTCTTTGGTTGTAATTAATTTTTCAGACTTGTAATTCATTTTTAATTATAGTAGGAAATTTGATTTGTATAGATTTTTTTTAGGCTAGAACTAGTTTTTCAATAGGATAGGTTTTGCGATAAATAACTCTCCGCGTATCGACCCGGTTTCACTGGTTATTACTATAATCGCAGCCTTGTACTTGGGGCTGTGATAAAAAAAACTCCAAGGATTAGGAGTTAGAAGACTGTAAGAATTAGAAGTTAGAAAACTAGAAGGATTAAAAGGAGAAAGTCATGGAGAATTAGAAGTGGGAAATCATACATAATTAAAAGTATGCTAAAGGGAGAAAAATAAGTCTGATAGAATTGGAAGAAATTAGTATGCTAAATTTCCGGATCAACCATAATGGGGTCCGCTTGAGTGACCATCTTCTTCTGCTCTAGCGGATGTAGTCAGAAAGAGTCAGACGCTTGACATAGCCTTTTTGCTCTAAGACAGAATTTCATGCGCTCGAGCGAACGTTCCATTCGCTCGAGCGGACAAAGCAGCATAGTCCTACGAAAATTAGAAATCTGATTCTAATTGTGCCCAAACTGTTTGTTTTAGTCCTAATAATCTTAGGCAACCTTAAGTACATCCTAAAAGCTATTTAAAGGACTCATGGGCAACCAAAAAGGGTCACCTCACCTCTCAAAGTTCTGAGTTAGGGTTGAGAGAAATTTTTTCTAGAGATTTATTGAAAAGTTGTGCTGCCAAGTTCTCTAGAGAGCTAGTTTCTTCTGCATCCGTTGTAAAAGATTTTCTTCTTGCGTAGAAGATTTGAGGAGTTAAGTGCGGGATTGAGTATACTGCAATCAAATGTGTAAAGTCGTTGAAGCGTGACGCGACGCGACGCGACGCGACATAAAGTAACTACAATATTTAGGTAGAGGATATCTCTAGAGGAATATGAGTTTCTTGTAATTGCAAGATTCATCGTACTTGATTGTTGATCCAGTTTAGATTTGTGGTTTTTCACCATGTCAGGATTTTTCACACTAAATCTAGTGTCCTTTGTGTGCGTGCGCGCTTTTTGAGTTTATTTTCTATTGCGGAGATTATTTGGCTTGCACACAATGGGGTTGTCTTGTTGAGTTGATGAATCTAGAGATCTCATATCCAAACTTTAAAAAAGAAAGAGGTAGGCAGAAGCATGAAGTGGAAGACTTCCAATTATTTCAGTTTGCCAGGAAACTTTGTCCTGCAAAATCTAGAATGACTTTTCATGTTTTCCGTAAAAAGCTTCAGAAAGCACATGAATCTCAAACATCAAATATCCTCTTGTTTTGCGCATAGTGGAAATGGCGTACAGAAGAGTGAAGGATTAGTACTACTTTGAGTCAAAGAAAAGGAATTAGGGCCCAAACAACAAATGCTCATTGTCTCTCTGGGAATTTCGCCATCACAAGCTTGGGTCCCAAAACCTTTCAACATCTCACATGCAACACAATATTTCAAGATCTATTGTGGGCCTGAAAGAGTAAGCAACAAAGTTCTAAAGAGAGTCCACACAAATGAGAAAAGTGGAAACTTACACAAGTGGGAGGAGAAACCCACACAACTATCCCTTTTGGCAAGTACAATTGGAGGCTCCCTAAGTAGGAGGCGGTTCATTTTGAACATTTTGTGTGTGGGTAAAACACCGTAATGACGAAGTTAAGCAAAGATTACAACTATACTCGCCGATCACCCGGGCCTCTGTGGCAATAGCCCGTCAGCTCGGCAGCTCGGTCAATAGCTCGGTAGCTCGGCGCCACGGTTCGGCAACTCGGCATAAATGCCAGCTCAGTACAAAAGCACACCATGGCCAAGCCATCCTTGGTCTCGGACCAGAATGCTAGAGTCAGAGTGGGCCGCCACCTTCCTCCTGGAAATACGGCGCGCTTAGACAGATATGAGCATTCATTTATGACGATAGGATCGCTCATTTATGGCGATAAGAAGTTTGCTTTATCAGCCATGTACGTCAACTGACTGAAGGCATGGAAAGTGAGGATGGGATGTTGCCCATTTTACCTACTGCTGCCAGTCATGGTAAGGATCGATGGGACCTCACCTCACCTACCCCCACTCATAGAGAGAATGAACGAGGAACGCTCGCTTATATATACATATGGGATCAGTCCCATGAAAGGTACGCAATACACAACTCACAATACTCCACGTCGTCTCATTCCCTTCTTCCTCATCCTGTTTAGTTTTCTCAGAACTAACTCAGGCATCGAAGTGCCTTCGGCTCACGGCAGCCAGGGGCTCTGACTCTAGCCTTTTTCCTTCCTTTTTAGGTTTTTGGCGTTCAGCATTCCCCGTCCTAAGAAGTTTACCTCGATCTCATCTCAATCTAAGTAGGTGTCGTTTTTACCGCCTACATTTTGTATTTTCAATGGGGCGTGCTTTGCTGAGTTTTGGATTCACATATTGGTGCCTTGTGGAATATGGTTAGTCAAATTAAGGCGGCGCTCGTGAAAAAGGTCCCACTCTAGCAATTGCAAGAGCAAGAGAAAGGAAATTTACATTTTGCCCAATCCAACGAGCATATGCCACGTTTTTCAGCGGTTTCTTTGCTAGGGATGTGCATGCCCCGGGATAAGGAAGATCCCGGCCTGGCCTGGCTTCCAAACTGCACGTCCAAGCCCAGCCCTGGCCTGAATCGGGCTATAAGGAGCTAGCCCAAGCCCCGCCTGTCTGAAAGCTGGAAGCCCGAGCCCAACCCGATATTGATGTATAATGTAAAATGAGAGTGAAATTAGATGATGTTGGCTGTAGCTGGATTGGTTTGGTCATCATTGCTTATGTGAAAGTACAATGTTTGAATCCCCTTGTTTACATTTTTCCAGCACTATTTTATCAATCGGACCAGGCCGGGCTTAGGGCTCTCTACAACTGAGTCTAAGCCCGGTCCATATATTAAATGGGCTGAGATAAAGTGTTCCAGCCTGACTTGAAAGCTAAATTAAAAGGCCCAAGCCCGGACCAAATCGGGCTGGGCCCAGTCCAGGCTAAGGCTAGCCAGATTCATGAACAACCTTGCTCTTTACTAAAATTTCTCACAAAAATTTTCAATGTTGGCAATGCTATGTTTCTTTACGGCCTTTGGGAATTTAGGAATTTCAACCCCTTTATGGAATTTCTAACTGCTCAAGTACAAGAGAGCATTCAGGGCATGTTTGTGTTCACACTTTTTTCGTGGAAAGAGGATATTGCAACGTCAGCAAATTTTATAGAAATGGAAACCTTGGAAAAAGATTTCTGCAAAATTTAGAAATTCATGTTTAGTGCAAATTTCTTTTCCTCTTTGAATTGGTGTTAATGTTGTTTGGTGCGGCTGTAGATTTCTTATAGAAAATCAAAATTTCTTGTTCGGTGAAATAATTTTTTGAGAAAAAATAACATAACATGTAAATTATTTATTCAACATCAAATAATAATTTATTTAAAGAAATAAAAAATGAAAGAGTTACAGGATTTTAGGTTGAAATGGAAAAGATGTAGAAGTTTTTCGAGGAAATCTATTTCCTATACCGCCTGTAGGAAACTCATTTCCAGCATTAGAAAGGAAAATACCGACGATGGAGGAAAGCGTTTTTATAGAATTATTCCGTGTCAAATATGCCCTCAGGAATTCCACTATGCCTAAGAATCTTGAAAATCTTAAGAAAACATCTCAAAATTAATAGATAAACAATGTTGACATGTACTAATAGATAATTAATGTTGGAAGGTAAAAATAAGCAACCTTGCCTCTCTATGACTGCTTGTAATTTGTAAAGGCAAATGTAGTCGCAAACAGTACAAACATAAATTTCTTCAAATTAGGGTCACAAGTTATGGTCACACCCCAAAAGGACTCCAGAATGTAATAGTGCAGAATCGGGCCCAATAGTTATCTCGATCTCTTGAGTCTAGATATTATCATGTTATGTGGTGAAGAAGACATGTGCCCGTCAAAATAGAGGGACCACTTTCGTAATTAAGTTTTGGCGTTCACATTGACCAATTCGTAAGTTCATATTCCAGTCACGTCCACGAACGAGCCCGGAAATTAACATGAGATTAGAGGCTAGATAATAATAGTTTTTAAATAAATTATCCAACGTGGCCCCCAATCATGGTCCCTTAAAAACAAAGTCCACAATGAGGTATAAATATTTCCACTTGCTTCACCATAAAAATACAATGGAGCTTATTATTTAACCAGAGTGCACAAAGTAATATTTCAGAGTACGCACATTCACTTTATTCCTTAGTTAGAGTTTATAAAAGACTCCAAAATTATTTAATTAAATAACATCTACAAAACCTATGCCAACAAGAAATAAATATAAATTATCCATTAAATGAAAGTACTCACATGTTGGTCAAAACAACAATACTGTTTATATATCACCCGTACTCAACATTAGGTTATATCACTTGAATCAATACCTTTGCGTTCCTCAAAAGATAAGCTAAGTACCTATGCAATAGAAAACGATTAAAACAATACCTCATAATTTCAATCAAAACCTGTAATTCATATTGTCTTATAAAACCAAAAATCATTACTTACATATCTGATTGATACTTTCATAGGTTCTATTAAAATATGTTCTTATATCAGAAAACACACCACTTAGGCTTTTACCATGACAATAAGTCATAGCACTTCGGGTCCTTACTCCATCCATAAGTTTTTTTATCCACTAGATATTTTGGGTATCTAACCCTAATCATAAGTTCTTTTCTTCAGATCTTTCGGAAATCTGTTATCCTGCTCTTTAGACTTTCTGAGAATCTGTTACCTTGTTCATATCGAGCTACGCCAGGTCGTCTAGAAGTTCATATGTGGATCTAGCTTAGTGGTGCTCATTCATATATATAGAAATTCATATCAAATTCGAAAATTCATACTAATTATTTATATAAACCGAAAATAACAATTTCCATTTAAACATACGATAAGTCCTTTAATATTGTTTCAAAGGATAGCATAAAGGTCATTGAAACCTATAGAAAATACCCAATTTTCCTTAGAAAATAGATCAAATTATAAATAATAGCCGGTTAATCGACCAATTTGGTTAATTAAAGGTTGACCGACTCTAATAAGTATCTCAAAAATCATGCTTTCTAGAATTGTGACTGACAGGTCACCGATCTGGAGGTCGGTTAACCGACCACCAAACTCGATTAACCACCCTGTCCTAGAATCTACATTCTGAAGCAGAAACATGTTTCATTCTCAGTAGTTTTCCTCCCTTATTTCTCTTGTACCTGCATCAATTTTAGGGCCAAGCCCTCTACACACACACACATAGATCAAATCACATTCTTCATTTATCATCTCCATCATTCTATCCTCCATTTATTCATTTCATTTAAACTCCAACATGATCAAATATGTAAATTAGAAGTAAATCATGCATATCAATCTCAATTAAACATATCCACTTGTCTTTGGGTTGAAATGGAGCTCGACATCTCAATCCTTTCTCAAAACCCCAAAACCTAGGAAACGAATCAAACCCACATAAATAATTATACAATTCAAGAGCTAACATGATAAAACAGCTATCTAACACTAATGAAGGGAAAGCCCACAAATTACCCAACCTTAATAACAATAAACCCTTCCTTAGGAGAGAGGAATTAGAGAATCTCCAAGAAAATTGCATCAAGAGGAAGCTTCGGTCCTTGTGGAAGTGGTGATGGTGATGGATTAGGAAAATAAATGAAAGAACAGAGGCTCTGTTTACATAGAAATGAAAGGAAAGAGAATATAAGGGAGGACTTTGAAGTCAAGAATAGGATGGAAATGAGTCAATTTGTCTAAAAAATGGACTTTGGGTCAGGCTTGGATTTAGAGGCTCTTGAGGGTCCGGATCATATGATACAGAAGAATAAAGTTTAGAAAATTAAAACATCTACTCAACGGTAGTAAAATCTCAAAAATCTAAAATTACGAAAAGCCCCATGTGTTTTCTGGAAATTACTAATTACCCCATACTATGCCAAAATGAACCCGGATCTAAATAAATTGAACTTTGCACACACGATCTTAATAATTAATCGGTCCTACTTGGCTTTTAATTGAACTTAATCAACTAACACTACGATTAACTAGTCTAATTAAGGTCCGAGACTTTACATAAGGCTCACATTTAAAAGCTACACAATGGGGTCTGTGGTCTGCCTTGAAACTTAGAATATGACACCGTTGTCTTTGGACCATTCCAAATTTTGCAAATGGAATTAGGGGCTGTTTGCCCGGTCCGGTGTCGTCCTTATGCTGCCCTTATATATGTGGGTCGGGCCAAAGCCCTTAGAGGGCTTGCAATAGTTAGCCTCGTACTATATCCTTGCAGGACAAGGCCAAGCTTAAGATCTGAAACCAAGAGACTCGATATATATATATATATATATTTTTTTTTTGGTGCCTCATCTCGAAGACTCGATATATATAATTTTTTTTGGTGCCTCATCTCGAAGACTCGATATTAGTATTTTTACTTTTTTCTTTACATTCTAAATTTTAAATAGTAATCTTGCTCGGTTTTTAAACTGCAAATGGCAACATTATTCAAATATAAGCCTTGTGCTAAAACCCATCCCACTCATATCAATAACTAAGTCTTGCCTAAGCATAAATAAAATAACAAAAATAATCTGCAGTTGAGACTTCAACTCCAAATTGTCACAAATACCATCAGTATTTCTGACAAAATAGCTTGAAATTCTTGAGATTTTACCTACAATGTTAATATATATGAAGAAAAAAAAAAAACCGGTTATATGACTGTAGAGAAAGACAGGCAAATAGAGGTATTTTAGTAATAAAATATATATACATATAAATAAGAACTAAGAGGCCGGGCGGTCTAGGCTTGTCCAAGCCCTATCCTCGAATTGGTGAGCCCCCACAAAAAAATTGTTTTAGCCCCGGATCTAGAGCTTTTTACGCAAAAAAAATGCCCTTGTTCTCTAGAATTTATGAAGACCCAACTGAGAGATCTATATGGCACACCCCGTTGCATTCGTGATGCTACAGTACAATCAATTATGGGTAGATGCCACCAATCCATTGGTTGAAGATGACCAAAGTGGTTCACTGGGAGGCCAGAATGCATAAAAACTTCTCCTAAGATGAAGTTTCAGCATGGAGCCCTCAAAATTTTCCGTGGCGTGGTGTGAACCTTCCGCGAACCTTCTCCCGAAACCTCTGTGGTGTGGTGTGAACTCAAATTAAAATTCAAATCGTTTCAAGTCATTTTTTCTGTTTGCTATCATAGTATCATACGCACAGATTCCTCGAAATTTGTAACGAGGAATTCTATGCTTCCGCCTATGGGAGGCTTGCGATTTACCCATGATGTGACAAAAGGGTTTCCATGGACTCTTTTTGTTTTTGAACCGTTTCCATGGACGTTTACTAACCCAAACACTGGAAAAATGAGTTTTCGGTGAAATGGGTTACCCAAAGTGGCAAAACGTTCCCTATATATATCGCATGCGATCCCAAGTGCATGTGGCAAGAACAATTCCTGTTCTCCAGTTCCACAAGCCCAGAGAGAGAAGAAGGAGAGAGAGATGGCGAGTCCGAAGAATGAAGCCGAAAATGGGGCCAGCAAAAGGGCCTCATCTTCACAAATTCTTCCTCCACTCAGGAGGGGTGCGGTGCTGAAGAGGATCTTGAAATCGTTGGTCTGCGCACTACTTAGAAACGCCGCCTGTGGTGTCAAAGAGTAGAAGGATATTACTATGCCATTGCCAGACCAGCAGCCACTACAGAACCCCCCGTTAATCTGCATCTAGCGTGTGTCATTTATTGCTTTTCCTGAACTAAGATGTGATGTATGATGGGTTTTTTTTTTTTCTAGTTGGCTCAGTGGCCAGGAGAGGTTGAATAAACCTGCCCACCCGGGGATTGATCCTGGGTGGAACTATGGGAGCGAGTGTGCTTAACCACAGCTGTGATTCCCGTGATGTATGATGTTTGTCTTCTGGTCTCCATCTAGCATTTCATTATGCTAGAACCATATAGCTAAGGTAGCGGAGGCCTTTTAGTTGTCTGGGGTTGTGGTTGATTGTATGGGTTTGTTGGAATGTTTGGTTGTTGTCTTCTTGTTACTAAGAATGTACAAGCAATACTATCTATCATAAACTGTAACGGATGGTGATAAAAAAAAGGTGAGAATTTTAAGCTGGGACACGTTTTGATAGTTTCTAAGGCCATTCCAAATCATTAATCTTGCAAACTCCATTGAACAAAAGAATATGGCTCAACATTGGTTTCAGTTGCTTCACCAAGAACAAAATGATTCTATTGTCCGTAAGTTGTTGATTTTATCCATCGAAGCTAGTAGTAAAATGTTACTTCTATTTATTTTTTTAAACCTCATCAGAAAAAGTCCTTGATTTTTAAGATACTTTACATGTTACTGATTGGTTTTAAATGACTTCTCATGTTGCATTCTCTCTCCCTCTCTCTAACAATTGTCTCTGCAAAACCCTAAAACCCTAGAATCTTCCAGAAGGAGGGAGGGAGGGAGGGAGGGAGAGAGAGAGAGAGAGAGATGGCGAGTTAGAAGAATGAGTCCGAAAATGGGGCCAGCAAAAGGGTCTCATCTTCACAAATTCTTCTTCCACCCAGGAGGGGGTGCGGTGCTGAAGAGGATCTTAAAATCGTTGGTCCTTGCATCTTAGAAAGGTTGCCTGTGGTGTAGAAGAGTACAGGGATATTATTATGCCCAGGGGTGCAACAGTTCGATTTTTTTTTCTCAAATTGTTCGGATTGGTGTTCCATCGGTTCAAAAGGTCCGGTTAAACCGTTTAAATTGAAACCGAACCAATTATATAAATATATATTTTTTATAAAATATATAAAAAAATATGAAAAATTACTTGAAGAAGACTCAAACCCTCATTCCGTTACTTAAAGTCCAATATCTCTCACCAATTGAAATACTATTTTTTTGTGAAAAATAAAAAAAATATAACCGAACTGGTTCCTTTCAGTTCGGTTTAATTACATGGGCGGTTCGATTTGATTTGGAAAAATAAAAAAATGATAAATTCGATTTAATTGATGGTTTTTCCTCTAAATAAATCCGAACCACACATGTGCACTCCTAATATTATTTCATTGCAAGACCATTCGTGCAAAACTCCAAAAAAACCCCAAACCCCTCCACACACACACCCGCGTTAATATGCATCTTGCGTATCATGCGTATGCATTTAAACCTGTCCACGCAAGGCTGATCGCCGGGTCCCGTGATGTATATTGTCTGTCTTCCGGTCTCCATCTAGCATTTAATTATACTAAAACCATTTAGCTAAGGTTGGAGGCCTTTCAGTTGTCTGGAGTTATGTTTGATTGTATGGGTTTGTTGTACTGTTTGTCGCTGTTTTTATTTTTATTTTTAATTATGCCTTATTAATATTAATGTACAAGAAAGAGTGTCCAAAATAAAATAAAAAAGGTGAGAATTCAGGCTGGGACACGTTTTAATAGTTTCTAAGCTAGGACATGTTCACCAAATGTATGAACTCTCATCTACGTGTAAACCCAATTCAAATATCGGCCACTAGGGTCCGTATCAGCTAATGCTTGCTGGTTCTCGGAAATTTATGCATATTAATATGATACCCAGTACACACAAGCGCTAAAGGTGCCTTACCCTTTCTAAAACAGAGTTTGCAAATATAAATTATCCTCACTACTATCTCTACTTGGGAAAATAAATATATTAACCGAGTATTGTATCCACTAAGACAAAAAGGCTAAGCTGTGTTGGTTCCTTAATTCCTAATCTAGTCCTATTTGAAGACAAAGTGATGATTCCTAAAATAATCCTATTAGAAAACGAAGTATTGGTTTGGTTCCTAAATTAACCAAATAAAAGACAAGGGTTTTGATTGCTAAATTAAGAAATTGAAAAACAAAGTCTTGATTCAATCGGAGAAAAGATCTCAGGGTACGAATCCACTCTAACTTCGCACAATGGCAATTATAAACCTAGGGGTTCTCTTTCAACGCTAAACAGACTCGTTATTGTTACAAACCTTTACAGAGTTAACAAATAAAGGATGTGGATGTAGATCGGGGCATAATCTATCTCTATGACACAGATTATCCTAAACCTAACAACACATTCAATTAAGCATCATTATATGACTAACATTCAAATCTACAAGATTAAAATACCAAAGAAAATAGATGTTGCATTAAAGAAACAAAATCCAACATGTCATATAACCAAAAAGCATTTACAGAAAACCTTAAAGCCTATACATCACTATAAATACAAGATTATGGTTTCATCGCAACCCTAAGATAAATGTTTAGTTATTCATGGACGATGATTGGAGAAGAATCTCTGACGAAAACCGCATTGACGCTCTTCCAAAGCTCCCAAAACTTGTTTCCGATCTTCTCCCAAAATGTGAATGTCTCTAAAACGAGTTTGAAACTATTTTTATAGGTTTTGGGTCTAAAAATCTCATCAAAAGTGCACATGAGGTGGACATCACCCGGTCCGAGAGTCTGGACGCTAGGAAACAGAACCTGGGCGTCCGTTTCTGTGGCCCGGCGTCCGGACGCTCTGTGTTGGCGTCCGGACACCCAGAGGTAGAACTCCGGGTGATTCCGGTTTTTTTTATGATTTTTTATCATTTTCTGCGTTTCGCGCCAATTTCTTCTCAATGCATTTAGAGCACCTGTAAATATAAAAATAACATAATTAAGCCAATTATTTTCATCGAAAAGTATAACAAAGTCCTTATTAAGGAGTCTAAAATGTATATTTTAGACTCTCATCAATGCCCAATGGACTATACATGCCGACATGGAATGGTTTTTTTTTCTCCTATCAAATCACCCAATAATCTGCCATCACAAGAATGTACATGCGATTGTGAAAATGGAGAGAGAAGCTCCAATTCCATGAGCAATGGAAACTGGCCTACGTTGTGGCTTCTCTCAGACAATCCCCTTTCTATTACGTCAACGCATGTAGGGTCACCTTACTAAAGATCTAAACCGTTACAACCCCACCTTATGTACTCATTGCAGGCTTGAGCTCTTCTCCATATTTGAACAAAAATATGATTGAAGCACTCTAAATTTATTATTTATGCACCATGAGGCCATATTTTGGCACAATGAACTATCTATTGATAATTACTCTCTTGAATCTTTGTGCGAAAGATGGTGAAAGGAATTTGTATTATATTCTATTACATGGCGAGGATTGTATGATAAATTTGGTAGATCTCTCTTATATGACAGGTAAGAGATGTAATTAAACACATTAGTGTCGCTCTAAGGACTAATAAAAGTAGCTGGGAATGAAATTAAAAAATAAAATTATGATATGGACGATCAAAGCGTGTATTGTACAGTTAATCTAATGTGGAAATTAGTAAAGTGGCAAACGACGTCATTTCATCATACCAACCATCATCTCTTCTCCACTCCATGCGACCTTGACAGGTTACTGTTCTCATTGATCGCACACTCAGATTCCGGATCCAACGCTGCTTCTTTTTTTGTGTGTGTGTTGAAGCAGTGGGATATACATCTTTCCCTGGTTCTTGATTGCTACCAGAGGAATTCTCTGCATTCTTATCCCTTCACATGAGTAATTGAAATCTTCCTACTGAGGAAATGTCTGTTTCTTTTACGAGGAGGAAAACATGCCGCGCATCCGATGATTGAAAGGGCCCGTGGCTGTCTGAAAAATCGATAGCAACTTTCCTCTTGTCAGTGTTACACAAAGTAGTGCTTGCAATGCATGTTTGTACTACAAGTGGGGCTTTCCGGAAGATTGCTACGGTTGATTTTTCGGTGCCACTGGATTGGCCGATTGGAATCACATGACACAGATAAGATAGGTGCCCCTTCTTTAATTCTATCAAGGAAAATCTCAAGACTTCCTAGAGGAGGGAGGGTGATTCTTAACAAAAATCTTTGCTTTGTGTGAGACACTCGGATAGTTGTCGGATTCAAATTTTAATGCTGTGTATGGCTAGTCCGAGGTGGGGCTCTTGAGTGCAGACTTCGGATGGAGTTTCCCTAATAAAAAAGTGAGACCAAAATTGTGGCCCATCTTTCGAAACAGAGGGTCCTTTTTTTTTTTTTTCGGAAATAAGTTCTAAAAAAATACATAAATAATATTGGGTGGGACCCACTAAAATGATGAAGAAAAATGATCCGACCCTTGGTAACTGCCCAAAACTAATGATCGCGATATTTCACTACCAATAACTCTGTATATGGCTGTACTTAGTACAAAGAAATGGTTGTACAACCATGTGATAAATAGACTTTTTGAGTCGTGGACGTTCCCAATGCTTGAATCTTTTTCAGCCATTTGGGCAGGTAGATCTTAACCGTTATTAGATCATATCCGGGGCCTAGTATATATGTTTGGAATAATAACTGTACCGTACTCCTTAAATCCGATAATTGCCTTGGAGTAATTGGCAAACAAATAATTCTTGCAGCACTGTTCATATAAGTCATGTTTTGAGTAGTCCTACTTTTTCCTCCTTTTTGTTGAATGGCATCTTTTGTTTTCTAGTCAACAGTTGTTGTACACTTAAATTGTTACCTTCTCAACAGTTGTTGTACATTTAAATTGTTACCCACACTTAGATTCAGCAGTTGTTAACTACTAAAATTGTTACCTATACTTAAATTGTTGGGAAGTCCAATAAAGTTGTGGCTTCAAACCACCTTACCTGATACTGGTGTGTGTATGGGGTTTTACCAATAATCCTGAAGAAGGGTTCCGCGTATGATGTCTGTCTTGGAAAGCTGGGATATTTTATCTTTGGGAATCCACATGAAGATCTACGGCAATCCTTTTAGGTTTTATATATTTGTATAATTTATCCAGTGGGTCACTCCGTCGACCCTTGACTGACATGCAACTTGTATTGTTCATGATGGCCCAAAGAATATACGGGACCCACCAACTGAATTGACCCGTGAAATGTATAGTTCCAAGGGTGACCCACCAACTGAATTGACCCGTGAAATATATAGCTCCAAGGGTGGACGAATAAGGAGGTGTCGGTATGTTTTTGGGGGTTCTGAGCCATAAACCACCCCAGCCCCCACCCCACCATCTGCCAACGAGAAAATTTTGTTAGCCGTATCCCACCGACCATATATTCTCATTAGAAAAGATTCATGTTTCAATTTGGTTGAGAAAAATTGCAGATTAGTCATGAACAGCATCTGATTAAGTCCCAACAAATCCAACAGAATCCACTATTTTCCAAAATATCCAGTTTGGCTGATATGTTCAAGATATACCATTTGTGTGACGTTGATAATCGCGAAGCCACCTCGATAAAAAAGTTAGAAGGCCCTCCTTGACAAGCGATGGAGGTCGGGTAGATTTGGTGTGACAATCCGGATTTTTCAGTATGATATTGTCCTTTTTGGTTGATACGGCTTGGGTCCTGTGGGCTCTAGCCCAATCTTATCTCAAGGTTTTGTTTTTGGAGCTTGTTACGCTTCAAAATGCCTCATACTAAGTCACGCGGTGTCTTCTATATTAACACAGTCTCTAGACAGCTTCATAAGCGATCTGGGATCTTACAATCCCCCACCATCAGAGGATAGCCGCCCTCGGCTCTGATATCATACAGTACGTATGTCATGACCCGAGCCCGATATTTGATTACATCCGGGTAAATTCCAAGTTACGACCACACGTACTCCCGTGAATTCCGAATTAACCGAAGTTAAAAATAAAATCCACAAGAGATATACATAATTCACGAAAGTGAGACTTATTATTCATATTTTTCAACATATATATTGCGGAAAACATATATAGATGATATCATATACAAACGTATACATTTACAAATGTACAACTATAAAAGTCATTTACATAAAAGTAAAGTTTCTCATTCTCCACATAACGCTCTCATCTAAACTCATATCATTCACTGCATATTTAAAATATAATGCAGAATGACCGTCGAATGTGAGTTTTGATTCCCCTGGGGAGGGGAATCGCCATTCAACTATATAAGATATCAAAAGCTATATCGAAAATGAGGATTCCGGCTACCCTAACAATCGACGGATCACGATCACCAACTACGGATACGGCCGTAGCACCGTCCTTTGACAAAAGCCGAAAGAATACAAAAGGAAAATGGAGTGGGTTCTTCTCTCGTCTAATGTGCCGCTGGCGACACACAACGGTTGTCTTATCACTTAATTTTGGTCTTTCAACTTGGATCAAGTGTCGAATTAAGGGCCTCAAAGTAAGATCATAGTGAACTAGGCAGGAGAAATCAACATCCAAGGGTATACGGAATAATTAAAGTTAAATCCAAGTATTCTATGGGATAAGTGAAATAAAACGAGAATAAACTAAGAAATAAGGGGGGGGGGGGGTGGGGAAGGTGCAAAATATTTAGAAGATGATCAACCCCGTTTCCGGGTACCCCCTTCAATGTCCTTTGACAACCTAGGGTTTAAAGGCTGATTCTTCGAATCAGAAGAACGATGTAAACGAAACTTCGACTTGTGATTTTTGTGGGTTTGCGTTCGATACGCAGGTGATAAAAGTGCAAGGCCGATGGTGGGCTGGAAGTAAGCAAAAAAGGCTAATGATGGGCCGGGATTGATCGAGGGTGGCTAATGATGGGCCGGAAACAAATAAATTGATATTGGTGTATCTGAAATCACTCGTCTCATCTCATCATTCTCATTAATTCGAATTCTCGGAATCAGCCTCTTTTCCCTTTAATCATTGAGTTTAAATAAATATTTGGCACCGGAGGTGGAGAAAAAGGGAAGAAAATATTTTTGGGGTTAGATTGTTGGTTTTATAGTTTTTTTTTTTTTTGGATTTTTAATTGGGGTTAGAAGGGCGTAACTAGGGGATTTCCTACTTTGATTTAATATAAATATTCCATTTTCCTAATAGATTTCTACCCTATCATAGGCTCCTAACCGCCCTCATCCGCTCTCCCGGTTCCTTAGCGGGGCCTGGTGAGAGAGTGGGGCCTAATTAGCTGAAGTTTTAGAAATTAGGGTAGTCTAACCTGTCTAAGGGGAGACCTAGATCTTCATCCAAGGTCTGACCTAATTAGTCTAGACTTCTATTTAATTCCTAATTCCAATTTATTAATATTTTGGTTTTTAATATCTTTTACTTTGTTTTTTATTTATTTTTTTTTGGTTTTTTTGGTTTTTATTCTTTTTTATTTTGTTTTTTGTGTTTATTTATAAGGCCTATAATCTTAAATCGATCTTTCTAATCCTAATGAAATGGGAAGAAGAGGAGAGTGAATTTCTAATTTTTATTTAATGATTTCTTTAATTGACCTAAGTGCCTAAAATTTTCTAAGTGGTTCTCTAACCCTAATGAGAGGGGAGGACAGAAAAGAACCTCAATTATTAAATCTAGTCTAATTATTTCTAACTAATAGGGATAGCTAAAGTTCTATTTTTTTTAATGTTTACTTTTCACTTTTTATTATTATTTTTTTTTGTTTTGTTCTTTTTCTTTTGGGTAATTATGCAGTTTTAGATTTTATTTTATTTTTTTTAAGAAAAGGAAATGAAAATGCTACTATGTTATATGATGCATGGGCATGTTAGATGCATGTCACATATGGATTTAGAATAATTTAAAATAAAGAATGGCCTAAAATGTTAATCTAAATGCATGGCATGTTAGATGCATGGGCAGGCTTGATGCTGGCTAGGAATAATTTAAAATAAAAAATAAAACTAAGATTTTACTAGATGCAAATTAGATTAGATGTGATAATCGTAAAAGAAAATGCAAACAATAAACTAATTATGTTAGGCATGGATGAGCATGCTATACTTGATTCGACAAAAACTGCTGTACAAAAAGAAGAAAAAAAAGGTAAATTACAGCGTATGATGCTAGGCTGAGTGGGCTCGATAGAATGGGTCCAAGTTACTCGTGTAAAATATCTGGGCTTGGGTCAGTAGGATGGTGGCTCGTGGGTAATGACTAATGGGTGCAAGTGTGGGCCTGACTTAGCTGTAGTTGTAATTGGGTTTGGTTTAAAAAGGGTTCAGGTTAAGTCTGGGAAGTAGGTGTGCTGGACGGAATGGGTACCAGTGGCTGCGTGGGTTGCATGGCTTCAGGCAGATTCTTGAGATGATAAGGGAAGTGGGTTCAGATGTGGAAACGGCGGTGAGGGAAGTGGGGAGAGAAGAGAAGTGGAAGATGGGGTTGTAGGGAGTGAGAGTGGCAATGGCGGCGCAGGGATGAAGGTGAAGTGAGGGTGGCAGTGGCTGTGAATGAGGTGAGGCATGGAGCAGCACCCCTGTTGCAAGGGAGGAAAAGGGAAAGGAGAAAGGAAAAGGGAGGAAAGAAGAAAAGACCAGAGAAGAAGAAGAGGAAGAAGCAGTGCACAAGGTGTTGTGCTGTGCAACATTGCGGGCGGATGTGCAGTGCAGCAAAAATGAAAGGAGAAGGGAACAAGAGAAAGAAAGAAAGGAGAAGAAGATAATAGGCGCAGGTACAGGCGGCGGCAGGGAGGAAGAAAGGAGGAGGAAAAGAGGAAAGAAGAAAAAGAAAGGGGATGGGTTCCGGGAGAGAAGGAGAAGAAATAAGAAGAGAAAGAAAGAGAAGCGAAAGAAAAGAAAGGGGAGAGGAGTGCGCAGGTGGAGGGAGAGGGAGAAAGGAGGAGGAAGAGAGGAGAGAAAGGGAAAGATGGTGCGCAGTGGGTGCAGGTGGCAGAGAAGGGGAAGAAGGAGAAGGAGAAAGGGAGGAAGGAGAGAGGGAAGGGGAGGAAAGAGAGAGGGAGAGAGGGGCGGTGCGCGGTGTGTGCGGAGTGCAGGAAGAGGAAGGGAGCTTACCTGGCGGAGAAGGAGGAGGCGGCGCGATCTGCAGGGGAGAACGACGGCGCTGAGAGTGGAGGGCAGCGTCTGGAGGTGCTGCGTGCAGACGTGTGGCGTCTGGAGGTGCTGCGTGCAGAGGTGTGGTGGTGGCAGCGGGAGATGAACGGAACGGGAGATGGACGTCTGGGAGAGGTGGAGAGGGAGATGGTAGATTGAGGGGAGAGGGAGAGGCGCGTGATGGAAAAGGGGCGTGAGGGAGATGGAGATGTTTTGCGTGGGAGAGAGAGAGAGGGGGCTGGGGAGGACGATGAAGATGGCGAGGAGAGAGCTGACTGCTGCGTGAAGAAGACATGTAGAGGGAGTAGGGGTTCTGCGCATGGGTTTTTGGATTCGGTGGGCCTGGTCTGAGTGGGGCTTAGAGTGTTTCGTGGATCTGGGACTCCTCATCCCTTATCCTGGTGGCGGGTCAGGTTGGGCCTTGGGCTGGACTGGATCTGGGCAGACTTGATTTAGATTGAGGCCTTAGATGGGTTGGATTAGGTGGGCCTGGTCTGAGGGTGGCTTGGGTCAGATTTGGATTTAAGAGAAACTGATTCGGGCCCAGAAGGTGGAGTCCGGTGGAGATTGGTAGGGTCATCATTATCGGGGCCAGGTTTTGTAGATTTCAATCTACTCATCGGATTTTGATGTTCTACACATTGGCGGAGAGCTCTCAGCGAGTAGGTCACGATGAATTGACTTTCAGGGCGATCAGAGGTCTAGAAACGTTAGGTGATTTTTCAGGGGTGCCCCGGTGGTATAGGACCCGCTACTATGATTTTTCAATCCGCCCGTCGGATCTCAAAGTTCTATATATGGAAGGAAAGCTTTCAAAGAGCAAATCGCAATGAGCCAACTTTAGGGGCGATCTGAGGTCCAAAAATGACAAGTGCCATTTTAGGGGTGGCGCCCTAGGGCACGAGACCCGCTACTGTTATTTCTTATTCACCCGTTTAATCTTGAAATTCTATATATGGACGAAAAGATTTCGTCAAGTAGGTCGCAACGAGCCAATTTCCAGGGTGATCTGAGGTTCTGAAATGATAGGTGATCTTTGACTCAGGACCTAATCAGGACATCATTAAATATGGTGGACTGAATCACCCCTCATAGGGTGCCGAAATGAGGTGTCTACAATGACAAGTAATTAAAGTTATAAAAAATTCATTCAAAACGTTTTCAACCATATTTTCGCACTCAAATATCTTTCAAATGATATCTTTGTCGTTCCATTCTACTAGTCCTCTCGGAGGAACCATAGAGGCCTCTGCAGGACCGGCATTGGTTGCTGGGCTTGTAATGCAATAAAAAATACATTGAATACGATGATTCAGCAATGAATACACAAATCTATGATAGTACATGCTATACATATACTAAATCTGTTCAAACCCATAATTCAAACAATTCTCACATTCAATAACATTTTTAGACAATTTGAGCAATTAGAGTCAATAATTAACATAATTAATTGACAACTACAATAGCATTTCATTTCATTTTATTTTACATCTTACAAAAAGGAAGGAATCACTCACTTTAATGCAATACGTAAATATTCTTTTATTCATTTATTATTGTGGGATCTACCAGTGCCCGGGCCAGGGACAACTGGCATCGCTACGGAGCTCGGGAATGCCCCCATATCCATCTACTGCAGTAAGAATAATCATTAATTCATTTTAGCTCTATAATGAGCTTTTAACAAAACAACTATGTAGTGTCAGACTCAATAGTTAATACAATTCAAAATTTTAATCCATTTTGGATTCAATTCTTCAAAACTATTGAAAGGAATAAACATTAACACCAATCACATTAGACTTGAGTATATCAATGCAATTCAATGAGAGAATTAAGATAATAAACAATTTTACTTATTTATTTCTCAGTTTCAACCAACCATTCAGGTGTAACCATTGGTTATCTAATGTACGTGCTATTTTTTATGGACATCATATTTTATATAATTTGTACATTAGAGTCCCCTTAATTATCACCTATAAAGGTATAAACATCATTAATAGCATAGAAACAATTATTCTAATTCAAGACAGAAAAATCATAATTTAACTCTGAAGTTTCCCAGTTTCGGTCACCTGTTCGGCTGATCAAATCCATTCGGCTAGCCGAACTTATTTCGGTTAGCTTTCCAGAGGCTTCCAATTTCTAAAATAATCCACAAGTGTATTCGATCACAAGTTTGGTCACCTTTTCGGTCGACCGAAACCCTTATTTGGTCAACCGAATTTAAATTCGGTTACCTACGGTCACAATTCCATAAGCTCACAAATCTTCCTTGAATTTCCGCTACCTATTCTGCTGGCCGAATTGTAGAATGTGGCTAGCCGACTCCATTCGGTCACTTCACGGTCAGCTTTTCAGAAGCTGAATTTTCCACGAAAATGACCCCCAGGTGAGTTCGGTCTCTTGGTCACCTGTTCGGCTAACGGAACTATGTACAGTGCTTTAGAATTTCTTAAACGAAATTCTGAACTCCAAGAGTTTAGAAATTACCCATAGCATCTTAAATCAAAAGAAATACATATAATTGCCTTTGCTTGATTTTGAGATGAAATCTCTCCAACTCAAACCCTAATTCAATGAAACCATTCCAAACATACTTTTATGAGCTATTTGTACTAGAAACTACTCTAAATCACTCAATAGAACTTCAAAGTTCTGTAGACACTTACTTGTCACTTGTTGGAGAGAAATTTGAGGTCTTCCTCAAACTCTAACACACCAAAAATGGAAGAACTTGATGGAGAAGATGAAGTAGCTCAAGCTCCTTTCAAAGTCACTTGAATCTCTCTAAACCTTAACAATTGATGAAGGAATGGAAGAAGGAAGAAGGAAGAAGGAAGAAGTAAAGGGGTCGAGGGTTTGCTCTCCAAATGCCTTATGCTGGAAATGAGCGAATGAACTCTATTTGAGTTCATCTTATCCTTACCAACCTAAGTTTTGCTTACAAGCCGTCCTTCTCTTCCTCTATTTGCATTTTGAATCAAATGAAAGCTCATTTGATCAATTTCAATTCAAATGGAACTAAGCCTATCATGAAAGTTAATGTACTCTTTGAGATACATGTGATGGTATCAAGAGTAACCGTATTCGATAAAATATGCAAAAATCTGTATTTACGGAAAAGTCCTTGTTCTTCCTTGTTTGAATCTAAACTCAACTCAATTAACCTAATCTCATTCAAATTCATTTCATTAAGCTTAATTCAACAATTTGGGACTAATTCAACTTAATTCGACCACTAGCCACACTTAGCTTAATCAAACATGATTAGTTAGTCTTAATCACAACTAATTCAGGATAGGGTGTAACATTTCCTGTAAACTTTTAGAATTACTCGGTCCACCGAATGAAACATTAATAAAAAGAAAACAATAAATTAAAATTACCTAAACGAATAGCTCTAGATACTTTCGAGCAATTTGTTCTTCAAGTTCCAATGTAGCCTCAGTGGGTTCATAATGAGCCCAAATGCTTTTAACCCATTTGATTGTTCTCATACGTAGAGCTTGCTCCTTGGTATCAATAATTTTGACTGGCTTCTCAACATATGTAGTGTTTGGCTGGACCTGAATCTCATCATAATTAATAATATGTGTAGGATCTGCCACATATTTTCGAAGCATAGACACATGAAATACATTAAGGATACTGGAGAGCCTTGATGGAAGTTCCAGACGATAAGCCACGTCTTCAATTCTACTTTTAATCTTGAAAGGTCCTATATGTCTCAGGGAAAGTTTACCTTTCTGCCCGAATCTTATAGTACCTTTCATTAGAGAAGTCTTCAAAAATACCCAATCATCAATGGCAAACTCCAAATCACGCCAAATGTTGTTAGCATAGCTTTTCTGCCTTGATCGGGTAACTTTCAACCTGTCTTGTATCTTTTGAACCTTTTCTGTTGTCTCTACAAAGTTCTTACCTATCTTCCTTCCATTTCTATCAAATAGGGTTTTGAGAGGACAATATCATACTAGGAGATCTAGGTCGTTACATTTGGTACCGAGTTGGGGAAAACCCAAATCTACCCCATCTATCTTGATCTCATCTTAATCCGAATTTCCCCATAACAAAATTATATTATATTTTATTTTATATACGAAAATATTCAGGTGAGAACTAGTTCTCATCACCGTGCTTCCATGAGCTATTGGTGGGGCCCACCCGGCAATCCATCCAAACCATGCACAAATAGAGACCTCCCGGTAGTCATTAATCTCAAGGATTGGCATACATTCGAATTGACTAAATCGTTGGATCGATGGTTGAATCTTTTTTTTATAATATGAAGCTATTAAACTAGTGGGCCACTGATGAAGGGGCTAGGGGCATGGAGTTGGAGTCAAACTTGATACTTGAAGTGTTCTTACATAGATCTTTCCATTCCCTTGGTCTCATCCCAAATGGGACCCACAGTTGGGCCATACTGAAAGTTCTCATATAAAATAAATCCGATATAAATATATATCTCCAAAGCTACAGTTTATGTTATTCTAAGCTAAAATAGTGCTGGTCTACAAATGTAAGTTGACTACCTCTGTTTTTGGCATGATGGAACTGGAAAATCCAGTTTTGATTGGATTTATCTGGATTTATCTTGCTTTTGGAGACGATGATTTAAGCCAATTTACGATGGAGATGATTTTGCAAACAATTTCAGCTTATGATAACTTAAGCTACGGCCTATGAGAGCCCTCTCATAAGCCGTGTGTGTATGGAAATAAGTGTTGTATAAATCAAACACACCATCTTCTTCTCCTACATGCTTTAAATTAATGCCCAACACCATCTAAGTTTCATTTAAAACTTTACTTATATGGAGATCCATTTGTGAGAGTTATTTTCACGGTACTATGAGAGTAAGGGATGGGGCCCTCACATTTAAGATTTTGGATATCAGGTGGGGCTAGATAGAAGAAGAAAATCCAAACCCGCCCCTACAGTACGTCAAAAAGGCAAATAAACCACTCCTACATGTTGGTTTTACCAACTGCCTGGAGCAGTCATATTTTTTTACAGACTTTCAATGTTTGCTACTGCCCATAGCAGTCGTTTTTGTAAAATAAAAAAAATAGAAAATAAGACTCAAAGCCCTTCTCTTATCACTCATAAACGACTCCCAGCCCTAACTCTTTCCTCTCTCTCGCGCGATCTCATCCCCCATTGCGCCACTCCATGTCCCTGGCGCTGGTCCATCTCTTCCCCGTCCTCTCCCTCTCTCCCCCTCCACTGCAGACTCCTCCTTCAACGTCGACCTCCTGGAGCCTTCATCATCTTTCCCCTCCTTCCACAACAGCAGCAGGTTGAGGCTGGTCCCCATTTAAAGTCAATCTTTACACTTGACCACCATGTAGACCTTTTATATGGATATTATATAGATTTACATTCTTTCTAGAAAACAAAAAAGTCCTTTCTTTAGAATAAGTAGGATTTTTTTTTTATTAGCAATCATTATACCGGACTTTCTCATTAGAAAAGAAAAAAAAATACTCATCTGAATAGCGAAACAAGTTTGAATTGGAGGATAAAATAACTAAATAACTTCTATTTCGAAATTGGAGTTTGGTTGTAAGGTCACCTGTCACTGTGTTTAGGGCCTGATCAGATGTATCACAAATTGAACATTTTAGTACACTTTTTGAACAACAAATATTGCATTTGTTCAATAAATAGAAAAAAGAACTATTATCTTAGAGAAGTCTTAAAGAGAACGATTAGGGCACGTTTGGTAATGGGAGAGGATTCCACTCTTTTGATGAATCCGTGGTGCCATGGATTATGACTTTCTTCAGAAAGGATTTAAGAGGGAGAGGATTCATTGTATTCCATGTTTG
This sequence comes from Persea americana, assembly GCA_029852735.1. Lineage (NCBI taxonomy): Eukaryota > Viridiplantae > Streptophyta > Magnoliopsida > Laurales > Lauraceae > Persea > Persea americana. The sequence goes on along the minus strand of CM056809.1, from coordinate 4,559,638 downwards.
GCTGGCATAGAGGAATCACAGATGATTTCTTCAAACCTACGTTTGGCAAGCGAGAGAAATCTGTAGACTAAAAAAAAAACAATGATAAACAAGTACTAATTATCTCTATCTCAAAGGATTTATGCAACCAGAATATTCAGGACTTTCACTCTTTTACAACCATTTAACAGAGCATATAATACCAAGCCTATACAAACAAATTGCAGAGTTTTCACAGACATTTTCAGCTCATTTTATACATGTAAATGCATAGACAACACACTCACTTTAGGGGATTTCCACACGTAACATACAAATGAAACAATAGCAATAATAAATAACAGAAAAAAAGAGAATCAAGATCCCTGTAAAAGTAAATATGTCATTGCTTGATAAAAAATTTGTATGTGGCAATTGTGAAGTAGATCGTGGCTCTCATCTCTCAGATCCCCTCAGCTTCTCCTTGTCTATTTCGATTTAGAAATCAATAGGTTTGAGTTGTCATTCACATCAGTTCATCCATTCTGGAACGAATTCTCTGCCTTTGGTTTTGTCATCATGCATGCCCATGGAGAATATCAAGGGAGACTTAGTAGAGAAGAAAGGTATATTATGTCCCCACATGCAAGCCCATGGATATTATTGAGAGGGACTTAGTGAAGAAGGTATATTATGTCCCCATATGCATGGCAACTTTATTCACATCAAGTGAACAGTTGTGACAGATTATAGGATATGTTAAAAAAACTCGTTGCTAAGAATGAAGTTATGAATGTTCTGCTAGTGGATCATGGGTTTTATAGGACACAATACTGCCATAGTAACTGTTTGTGGCAGGTAGTCTAGTAGTCACTGCTAATGGTAAATTAATGTTTTGCTTGAAACCTGATATGTGTGGAACTTCAGCTCAAGAAGTTATGTTTTAAGTTTCTTTACAACCACAAAACACTTTTAAATTAATGTAGATCAGAGATTTTAGAATTTGGGTTCTCTAAGTCTTTCAAAAAGAATTACAAAGGCAACTGATAGAGGAGAATCAATCTAAACTTCTACTTTTCATAAAGGGTAGGTTGAGAACTAACCCACATACATACGATATATACATCATCATCATCATCATCATCATCATTAAAACCTTGCCACAACTAAACTTGATAAGCTATATGAATTCTATTACACTATCTCAGTTTGATCTAGGCCAAAAAGCGGAAGACATTGTACTTATATAACAATTATCTATGAAAATTTAAGTGCATTTTTAATCCAAGATGGGGTTCCTTTTGGTGTGTCTTTGTGACAGTACCTTACCTTGCCGGCTTTTTCAACCCAGGCTTTTCATCTTATTCCGAATCCTCCATCCTCACATGAAAGAATTCCACTCAAATGAGAGGTCAATTTTACTAAATTTTCTTCACCACCACAGCTGCTATATGTTCATCCAAGTAAGAACAGGAGTCACTCGCTTCAAATTAGAGGATATGCAGACCCATGAAGAAGTTCACAGTTGTAAGTTAGTTGCAAGGAAGACCATAGAGAGTTATGATCACATATTATTTATTATTAAAGATTGGTTGAGCAACTAGACTTTTGCACACACATAGTGCAACGATCAAGTTTGTAATGTGATTAATGGTTAGAATATATCTAACACTGCCTCCCTAATAAAAGCTAAAATATTCCAGATAAAGAAAGGCCTCCATGCCCTTTCTTCCTTCCTAACAAAAAAAAAAAAAAACCTTTTTACTGAAAATCGTCATTTGCAGCCGGTCTTTCATATAAGGCACAACAACTAGAACCAAAGAAGGCATCGAAAGCAACATTAAAATGAAGTACTGGGTTACTACACAAAAGAAATCCCAAAGACACACATTCATTCTCTATGCAGTTGAGCATCCCAGATTCTTAAAATTGCAAGTCCTATCTCTTAATGATATCAAATATGTGTGTGACTTGATTTGTATAGGAGAGGAGCAATGGGCGAATCCACCTTTCTCAATACTTTAATCTCATCATATTAAGCATAGTGTGAATCCAATGGCTGATTATTTGAATAAGGAGGGAATTGTGCGTGACAATCTTCTCATTGCTCATAAAGATGCCTCTTCTCATGGACATCAACCCATCTCGTCGAAGCCAATCGAGGACTATGCCCTATCATTATACTTAAAACTTCATATGATGTAATTATTATTTTCATAAAGATTGTGGGGTTGTTTACTTCTCCTCTGTTGTTCAATAGTGTACTGCACTGTTTCATAGTTGTTGTTATTATTAACAACAAGACAACCATTTGAATAAAGAATAATAATGGGGGACGTGCAAGAGAGACCGTCTCGAGTTGATTCATGAGAGAGACAATGAGTTCTCTGGTCATCTTGATTTGGTCTTTTGCAGGTATCTTGAGTCTCCACTCCATCGCATACAATCGACCTACAAAGAAGAAATAATTAGGGTTAGAGTTTTAAGGAGAGGGAGAGAGAAGAGGATGAGGTTAGGGTTAATACAATAATAGGCAACGATGTGTTCATGTTTCTGGAATTTGTTGGCACTTTGAAGGTAGGGAAGGAGGAGTCTCACTGGCTCATTCTAGCTCCCATCGATTACATTTTCGAATTCTCTCCTCTTTCTCTAGTCTCTTTCTTTTTTCCCTCTTCTCTCTTCTAACCGGTGGCAGCAACAAACTCCAGGCAGTCGCCTCCCATCGCACCAGCAACAGAGAAGAGGGTTCGACGTTGAGGAAGAACGATTCGAAATCGTGAGAGGAGTCGAGGTTGAGTTTCTGCGCAAAAAATCAGTTTATATACCTCATCTTTAAAATCAATGATTTAAAGGATCCGACGGGGGGTGGTCTGACCCGTGAAAACCGCGCATGCGAGGAAAAGGGACGTCTTCTTTCCTCAGTTCCAATTACATCCAAACGTGAGTTTTCCGCGTAAGTAGGGAAAATGGGCGAGGATTCCACCCTACAGACCTTTGCCAAACGTGCCCTTAGGCAAATTGCTTGTGCAGACAAGATACCTTATTTTGAAATCGAACGATAAGGCAGTTGCTTGTGCAGACAAGATACGTATATTTTAATGATAAAATAACTTTTATTTTGAAATTGGACTTTGGTTGTAAGCTCATCTGTCATATTGGATGCATAACAGATTTAGCATGCTAGTAGACTTTTTGAACAACAAATATTGCAGTTGTTTGATCAATAGAGAAAAGTCATTATCCTAAAGAAGCTTTAAAGAGAACAATAAGGTAATTGCAATGTGCATGACAAGATGCCCTTATTTGTTTTGTATTATATTTAGGTGCTAGGTATACATCAGTATTCCAATGCATTTATCCCTCTGAGTCAGAATAAATTTGTTTTCGAACCTTCTCTTTAACTTTATTAAAATGGGGCATTTGGTCGAAGGTCCCTCATAATTACCTTTTATTACAAACGGTCCACGAATTAATTTCGTAGAGGCAAATGTCGCTTCTACGTTTCATAGACTTGAAAGGACAATAATGCTCTCATATTCTCTTATATCTTTATTAAAAAACGGTAAGCCTAAAATCGTGGTAACTTGCTAAAGAAGGAACGAAAGAGAGAAAGTAGGAATTTTTTACATCGGGCACAAGAAGGAGGAAAGTAAATCAAGAAAGAAGACAGTTCATCGTGCGGATCCCACCATGGATGGGCATCGATCAACAAATCCAATTAACCAGACCTTCTTGATTGTCAAATTGTTGAAAAACATCCCATCCAAAACTGACGGTACCAAATATAAAGATCTACCGTCAATCAAGTGGCTAACATTGCCCAATCAAAGCCAATGTCCCCCAAAATGCCCTATTCATAGTGGGGCACACCAGATGAACGACCTTGATTGGAAGCATCGATGCCTCATATCCAATTAAATTGTTTTAGAACTTAGATACATTTGTTCCAAAACTCAGATAAAATTGTCCAAAACTCAGATACATTTGTTTTAGAATTCAGATAAATTTATCCAGAACTCAGATAAATTTATGCAAAACTTAGATAAATTCAATCAAAACTCAGATAAATACATACCAAACTTAGATAAATTCAGAAAATGATGGATAAAATCCATAGTCTCATAAAAAAAAAACCCTACTCTCTCATTCAAATCTAGTCACACTAAAAAAAAGAAAAAAAAAAAAAACCTCAAGACCCCAACTAAAATTTCAAAAGAACAAACTTCCTCCCATTTTTAATACAATTGAGTTCCCCCTGATACATTCCACTAAATGCTGTTAGTTTCCGTTTTATATTTGGCATTTTTAAACCATGAATCTATAAAATTAAGGGAAATAAATGATGAGAAAAAGAAAAAAACAAAAAAAAAAAAAAAAAAAAAGAGGAAAGATTGCATTGTCATTTGAGTGGGTCAAAATACATCAAATGCAGTTTCTCCCCTCTTTTGGAGAATTACCTGAATAATTGTATTACGCATATGACTCGATCATTCTAGTAAAAAAAAAACTTTAGATAAAACCATTTACTAGACATTCATCAAGGAGACATCCATAGGCAAATCGCCATGAGTGTGTAGCAGAAAACGTAGATCATTCTCTCCTACTTGAATTTCAAAACTTGATTTATTCCCTCCCATTTGAGTTTTGAAACTTCATCTAAAACTAGGGAATAAAATCTGTTAGAGGGGCAAATTAGTCATGAAATATCATGTTAAGGCCCTAAGATTAAGGGCTTACTTTACATAACGTGTTAGGTCACTTATGCGTGACATATTGCAACAGTTACAGGGGCAAATCTGTTACGAAATATGTGATGTGGCGAATTTAGGGACCTTTGGCTGTAAAAAGTCTAGCTGTGTAGACCAGAGCACTTAAACAGAAATACTATGGACCAGAGACTCTACAACTTCCACTTCAGGGACCTATCGCTAATTTTGCCTATTAAAATTGAAAGTGAATGTTCAGGAGTGAATGTTTTGGACCGAATCTCATTAATCACTTGTTCTGAATCTACATATCGATCATTTTAAACTAAAAGAAAACTTTTGGGTGGAATACTCACATTATGTAGAATATTGTGACTCTCAATAGTTATACATATAGTTCTATAAAACGTTGAAGAGCAGGATACCCATCACATGTACGTTGGCATCCACTTCAATATTTGCTTATAGGATCAGTTCCCATATATATATATATGGGGGGGGGGGGGGGGTCTTCTTATGCATACTTTCCTCACCATTTTGGTGAGGGACACTTCCATTGTGGGAAGTTTTCAAGTACAAACCACATTTTCAAGTACATAGGGTGAGGTACTTTGTACTTGAAAACTTCCCATAATGGAAGTGTCCCTCACCAAAATGGTGAGGGAAGTATGCATAAGAAGACCCTACATATATATATGAGGAATGTTCATATACATCTTTCCCTCACCAGAGGGTGAGGGACACTCTCCTTTTTACACATAAAGATAAGGAAGTGTACATTTTCAAGTACTTAGGGTGAGGTACACTCCAAAAAGGGAAGTGTCCCTCACCCTATGGTGAGAGAAAGATGCATGTGAACATTTTCCTACATATATATATATGGGAGATGCTCCTATGAGAGATATCTCTCACCTTATATGAGAGATAGGGGCGGGGGCCCTCACATTTAAGTTGTTGGCATTGGATATGAATGTGAGGGCCCCCACCCAATCTCTCATTTAAGTTAAGAGATATCTCTCATAGGAGCATCTCCCTATATATATATATATATATATTTATACATATAGCCCAGCCCTCTCCTCAACTCAAGCGGACGGGAGAGGGCTGTCCGCTGTCTAGGTTGGGGCCCACTATTTGGCCATCCAAATGGACCACACTTAGGGGCCCCCTAAGTTGCATATGTCCCCAAAAATTTGGCCTTGTTCGATTAAATTGGACCGTTGGATCGAGTGACACCCATCCAAATGCATTGTACATCGTAAAAATTTTGTGGTTCAGATGGAGATGATAGAAATTATCTTTAGGGCTGATTTTTTGTAGAGAAGAGGGCCCGGGGAGGGCCCCCAATCCCCATTCCCATGTGGGTCCCCAGGTGGGCCCCATGCCATTGAGCCGACTCCTCATTCTCAACTCTAGCTGAGGATATGGGGCTCATATAAATAAATAAATAAATATATATATATTTATATATTTATATATAAGGGTGGCATTCAGTCTCAAATTGGCATCATATAAGTCAAGTGTAATCTGAATGACCTGCTTTACACAATCCTGATATCTGGCCCATTGCTAAAACAGAAGAGAGATGATACTTTGAATGGTTTGGATTTAAGTTGGGCCCATCATTGATATCAGTGGTTACTTTCTATTTTCATAGTGAAGTGACAAACTGGCTTACTGGTCCATGGGCCCTAAAATGAAAATAAGCTGCTATTAGCCTTGGGCCTGACCAACAGTCTTAACCCATCAACATGTGAATTATGGACTTTCGCAGTAGATGAATTGGTGATTGGAAGCTACTTTATTTTTTTTTTTGGTGGTTGTGGGTGGGGAGGGTAATGTTTCCAAGGCAAAAAAAAAAAATGTTTCTTCTTGGCTTCTGTGGCTATCACAGGTCATGGGCCTTTGATCTTTGTTTGGAAAGTCAAGCTTGACTTTTGGCCTTTTTAGATGATGATGGGTCATTTGGATTTTTGTAGTTTCTTTTTATTTATTTATTTTTTTTTTTTTTTTTTTTTTTTTTTTTTTTTGGTGTTACCCCAGCCCAGCCTGGGCTTAGACCCATGCGAGCCCACACAAGTAGGAAGAAGAAGTCCATATAAATGGGAAGAGTGGCATGTCCAGGAATCAATCCCTGGGCAGCTGGAATTGCCAACCAAATGAGCAACCCCTTGTTGTTGGATCTCTGTGGTAATAATGGACAATGTGCTTCACTTGGTTATGTGAAATGGGTTTACTTAGTATCAGGACTTTATGGGCCCAGAAGGTGGATGGCCGTGGACCTTGATCTTGGAAATGCTGCATTTGGTGTGTAAACTGCAAGGTTTTTAATCAATACTTGGATATAGAACGATCATGGGCCATAAAGAGGATGGTCATACATCTTGGTGAATTTGAGGTATGTGGGCTGTAGATCTCAATTTTAATCGACCTTGGGCATTCATTGTCAATAGGGATTGCCGGTCGATCATAATTGAAATCCACTGCCCATTTCAGAAGTTACAAATGAATTTTTGACTAAATGGGTTTTGGGCCTTTCATATCTTTGATGGGCCATGGCGTGATATGTCTTTGATTGAGTGAATCATGATCTAGTTAATTTTACCAGTTCGTGGTCATTGGTCAATGGATCATGCTTCGCTTCATGTTAATGTTCCCAGTTTGTTAGGTTTGGATGAGATAATTCATAATTATGGATCCTCCATGCTGCTGCAATTCTTTTTAAATTTAGGACTGTAGGGTAGCTTTTAGATCAAAGATTTGAATCAATGAAACGATAGGTTCAGGTCCCATTCATGATCTCCCTGAATATTATTACATCCTGAAAATCCTGGTCCAAACAAATGTCAAATTTTGTCCTGACCCAAATTAATTTAGATTATTCAATGCTGTGACGGGTGAATCGGGTGACCTATTGACAGCTGATCCAAGATTTAGTTTTTTTACCATGACCTGGATTGCTGGTCATGGGGCAGCAAACCTTTGCAAGAGTGTAGAGAGGCCCAATTAATTGTTCTTGAAGACTGTCATTGAGTGATAATACAGTACTCTGTATGTATCCATTCATTTATCAGGGCGTGGGCACTTTCATCAATATAAATAATTGGATTTAACTTTTCTCGTGAAGAGGAGTGAACTTCAATCTATATTAAAGTGATATACACTATTGAACTGAGCATTAGAGTGAACTTCAATCTATATTAATTCAATCATCTAATTGATGTCATCTCCACTGCTGAATCCAAAGGTCAATGTCACTGATCAAAGTGATGTCTGGATGGCTCTCCACCTCTGGATGATGAATTCATCTCGTGCTTAGGATACATGGATGCGTTGCAATCTCCACGATAGTTGTTCAGAAACTGGGCCAGATTTTAGGCCCAGGTACAAAGAATCTGTAGTGGGATTATCATTTTTGACCGTTTCTATGATCACTAAAACATGTTTGCATGGGCCCATGTGTTTGAGATGGTTGGCTTATAAAACTGTACATTCGGAGGGTTGGGACCCGACAACTCCGCTGCTTGATAAGATCAGTAGGAGGTCAAAAGCCCATCAGACAAGCCCTGAACCAGAGTGGCCCATTTTATTATTGTAAACATATTTAATTCCCAAATATTGAGCCCACTTAAGGTTTTATTCGCTGAACAGCTAGGCTTTAGTCCTGCATGACTGGTTCTTTTACCCATCAAGATAGAACGAGGCCCATGTCAATCCTTAGTCCAATTACATAGTTTACCCCAAAAGCTGAGTTGCCATATTCATGAAGATGGGTTCAGGATCATCTAAATGTGGTTCTCTAGGAAAAATTAGGAGCCCATGGGCCATGGATCTGGTGGTCCCAGCGATTGATTTGGTGGGCCATAAATTTCCCTGATAAGATTATCAAGCACCTTCACAAAGAACTGCAAGAGCAGGAGAGTTTTTCTGTTCATGTTGCAGCATATTTGCTGCTCTTTACAAATTACAAGGGATAAGTCCTGGGCTCTCATCAGGCGAGTCTCACTAAAAAACATTTACAAGCCCAGAAACTGGACTACTTCTATATTTATAAAATATTTATTTTATTTTACTATTTTCCTTTTTTAACCTTTATGGAGTTTTTTTTGCCAGCCCCTAATTGATTCTGGACCCTGGCCCACAGTAGGCTATGGTCCTCTGCCTACCCAGGTTTGACCCTCTGACGCTCACTTTCAAAGGAAATCCTTTTTGTATCCATAATAAAATGTATCAGTTGGTCAAAACAGGTAAGACTTTTAGCTGAGACAATTTACCCAAATGCATGAACTATCATAATTTACATGTAAACTGAAGCACCATTACTCAGTTTAGGAAGATCCAAATGGGCCCTATTTGCCAAATTTTCTGATTGTTTTAGGAAACAAACATTTTTCAAAATGAGATTCGCTTCAAAAAAATTTGGGTCAGCCCTATCAATGCACACCCAATAACCTCCGAGATTAGCTGCATCGGTTACCTGATCTGACCAAACTTCAGGTAGGCTTCAGGTTGGGTTGAGGTAGCATTTAGATTGGTCCATCTAGAACTTGTGTTGGGCTTGGGTTGACCCTGAACATGGCCAGCCCTTGTTTTTAGCACCAAGCAAAGCCCATTCACTGGAGTGTCCTGTAACACTGGAAACTTGAAGGTGTTGGATCACTTATTTCCCAGGTCCCAAAGCAGCTCGGTAAAATCCAAAACACCAAAATTATTCTTGCCTAACAAATATTTGGCTCCATAACCTCCTACACAGGGTTTTAAATGCTAGCCAATACGCACCGTATGAATGTTAGTTTCTCAAGAAACTGATACCTATCAATGTGATACCCAATTCACTCGATGGATGAATGATACAAAATATAATTTCATTTGTTCAGTTAAAGTAAAATCACCTCTATACGTTCTGTATCATCAAGACAGCCAATACATATCAATCTTTTTCCCTGAAGATACAGTGTGATACCACACTTAGAACCTGTGCTCCAACATGAGCTTCAAAAGGGATATTTATGGAGATCAGATGTTGAATACTGCAACTGTGTTTGCCAACTCTAACCAGTTGGCTCAGGCCGAGTCACTTGACCCAGTTTAATAAATGTGGTCATTTTGCAACAAGCAAGTGGTGGTATCACACCCTTACTTTATATACATGAGAATTTTTTTTTTTGTTTTGGGTAGAAATACATTAGAAAGTACTCAAAACAGTAATTTGGCCCTCGCTTTATTCTATCTTGAGATCTCCCATCATCAAAGTTTGCTTTACCATTACACGATGGGTTGATTCTAAATCTATTGCAATATTTGGGCTTTCAAAAGCCTACCTTTACTCTCTGCATCACAGCCCATAATGCTGCACTTATTACAAACATTAGAAGGCCCCTTTTACTGTGGATCAAAGCTTATAAATCCTGTACTTGTTAATATCAACAAAAGGCTATCCGACATAGCTTTAGTAGTAAAGGTTCTTTTTAAGTAGAAACCAAAAGAAAAGGTGTTCAAACAGTTAGTCATATCAAATCAGGTCATTGTAACAACAGAATATGAACAAAACAGAGGTATCATGGACTTATGCAATTGGCTACATGGAATGCAGTAGGGGCCTTTTCTTCTATCAAATCACCCATCTCCCCTCACAAAAACAAGTGATTTTGAATATGGAGAGAAAAGCTTCAGTTCCACTACGATGGTCGCTGGCCTATGTTTCCACTCTCTCAGACAATCCAGTTTCAAGGGATGTTAAACTATCTTGTCCCAAACTTTCACTTATTCTCTTTAATCTCTAAATGGGACACTATGCTTCCCCAATAGAGACTTTTTTTCTTGATAATTGCTCTGGGTCGCTTTGATAAAAGTACCATAAAACTCATTCTTTCAAGCTTGTTATTTACTTTTCTTTTGTCATTTGCAGAAGTGGATCTTTGAGTTTTTATTGACAATGACCCAAAAAAGAAAACCATCAAACTATACAAACAAGTAGATGGCATGCTTCCTCCATTATGTATGCATAAGAGAGATAAAGATATGTAAATGTAGGTCCTTATGGGAAGCATGGAAGTAGGCTGTCTTGAAAATGGGTAGTTGAAGACACCAGGCTCTTGTTGTGTTATACAAGTACAATGAGACATTGTCACCTTTTGCCAAGTTCCATCATTGCTGATAAGATGAATGGCTCTGCTTTTCCCACATGTTTATAGGCCATGTTTCTCCTTTCTAGTAATTACAGCTACTAATTGTTACAAATGATTAACTTTGGAAAACAAAATCTCATCTTTTTTTTTTCTTTTTCTTTTTTTTTTTTTTTGCTCTCAAATGGTATCAAATTCTCATATATTATCCTATGTTTGCATCTCAATAACATGAGTAAAAGACAAAGCTAACTTTAAAACACTAGAGGGAAGCAATTTATAGTAGTCATGCCATTTTTATTCATTGCTTGTATGAAAATTGGTAGAATCACCTCTAAGCTTCAAATGGATATGGTACAAAACTACAAATAGAAAAATATTAGAAAAAAACGTATATAAAAATTTTATAAAAAGTTAATACTTCAATTGTTGTTGATGAGGTCTACCGTATAAACCCCATGTCATCCACGTCAGTTGCATCATCAGGTGAAGGGGCCAATTATGTCAATACGATAACTTTTAGTCATATATAACTCCTCTAGTCACTGAAGTTGAGATAATTTTCTATACACACGTACTCATGCAGTTTATTTTTTTGGGCAAAGATGCCATTTACTCTGTGATATCGCTTACCATATTTTTGTGGTTTCAATCGTACCTTTTTTAATTTATTCAATATCGTACAAAAGTTTCCCCTCTTATATTGGGTTAACAATGGAATATAATTATGCAATATCGCACAATTTATAATTTTATACGATATCATACTGCTAAAGGTATTTTAGTCCATAAAACTATAGAAATACCTATAGAAAATTATCTCAACTTCCATTACCTGGTAAAATTATTAATGGCTAAAGGTTAGGGCACGAACAAAACCCCATAAAATAACTTTGGAAGTAGGAAAAAAGAGGCTTTTTAGTTGAAAAGAGACACAAAAATCAGATGTATCAATATAGTAGTCGATCTAATGTGGATAAATGAGTTTAAGGGAGACATAATGGCGCATGCTTTAGCCGAGCAAAGTGTTGAGAGAGTTTCCCCTCAAGAAAGTTTTATTATGTAGTTGTGGTATGAGGGGGTACATTACTCTTGTACCTTTGTGTTTCCTTCCCCCTTTTTTTCTTTTCTTCTTGTATTCTCAGTTTGTATTCTATTAACTTCCAATATAAGTTATTGTTAGCAATAAAACATAAGGAAAAAGAAGGGAGATGTTGGAGGGTTCTTTATTTGGATAAGGATGTTGAGGTGTACTTGCAGTTTGAAAAGAGGTTTTGGTGTTATTCTTGAGATGGAAAGAAAGCCTTGTACCCAATTCAATCACCAATGGAAAGTTAAGGACTGTTGGAGATTCGGAGCTTTTCAAAATATGGGTGGCCCTCCCAACAAAAATAGGAGGGAAAGGGTTGTTTCTCCCTACCATCCTATAGATAGATGGAACTAAACATGGTTTAATGGCCAGCACTTGGGGAGAGACAAGATGATGGCTTTGCTTTCTTTTCTCTTCTTTTTTTTTTTTTTTTTTTTTTTTTTTTTTATTAATTTGCCAAAGACATTTAACGAGTGAGAGAGACGTGCTTTGTCTGAGGCCTTAAAGGGCCCTTTGCCTTGGCAGGGTTCTTGCTTGGACCTAAACCCTTGACAAAAACACTGCAAGTTTTTGCAGGGGCTACCATAATGGATATACTAGTTCTAGATTAACCAATCAACATACAACGAAAATAACCAATCAGGATATAGAACTAGTTATCTATAAATCACACACCACAAGAAGGCAGACACAATATTTTAGCGTGTAAACCCCACCCAGGGAGAAAAACCACGAACCAGAAATTAAGAGTTTACGAATTGTTACAAGATATACTCATAAGCTCCTTTACCTCAGTTTATATCTCGACCTAAGGACTGTAGTTATTCTTGGGAAGAATCCACTGACACGATATCCACCTTGCCTCGTTCTCCTTACTTGATATCCTCGCACATTGTCAGTTAAGATAAACTATCTTCTACGAATAAGCAGAAGCAGCAATAATGTTCAAGAGTAACCTTTCAGAAAGATCTCTCAATGGCTCTAGAGAATAATATCTCTCTCTTAAATATCTCTGACTTAGATTAATGAGAGGTGTGATGTTTAGGGTTGAGAGCAATACCTTATATATAGCCCCAATTTCTTGCCTTAGACTTAGTGCACAAGTATGACTCAAATTGGGAAACCATGTCTCAAAAGGAAACAATTCGTGCAGAAACTGGAGACTTTTCCGAAGTTGCATCGCCTGTCTGATCGATCGGACAGGCCATTTAACTGGGGCGCATTTACTGTCCGATCGATCAGACAGAGGCCCCGATTAATCGAACCTGGGTTGATTCGCCCGGTCTTCAATCTTCGTCGGTTTAGTTCTATCGGTGCCACAATCACAGTCCATTCTAAAATGAAATAGAAAATACAACTCAATGACCTAGAGTCTTGTCTAACCCATGAATTAGCCAACAAAAATACTAACAAACACCGTCTTTGCTCATTCAATTTGGTCGTCTGCAACAAGTCACAAGGTCATCTATGATAGTATGAGTTGCGACAAGGTCATCTATGATAGTATGAGTTGTTAGAGTATTTGTAAGGGGTGTCATGAGTTGTTCGTAAAGTAGATTGTCCTTATCCTTATGATAAGGTTACTTCATATTTGCTTTATATATGTAGGTTCTTTCATGAATAAGATTTAGGGTGAATTTCTGTGAATGTTTTGATTATTGAAAGACAAGATGATGGCATCATTTTATTTTTCTTCCAATTTGTCCTTAAAAGAAACTCAAATGATTTATTCCTTGCACGTGATAAGTTAAGGGTAGTTCGGTTTTAGGTTTTAGATATTTGATAACTTTTATTGAGATTTGAGAGTATTGGAGGATTTTTTTTTTGTAAATGTCCAAAAAATAAACATAAAATTAATTATAGTTTAGATGATAGGCAAAGCCTCCTGTATAAACCCCATATCATTGTATCATCAACTGAGCTAATCTTGGAACTAGAGCGACTGAAGGAAACAAGAAGTCTTTAGTTGAAAAGACCGCATTTTTTTTCTTTTACTAGCTTGCAAAAAGGTAAGGAACAATTCTTCAAATTTTAAGTATAACTAATAGAAAGCAAGAGTAATCCTTGTAACTTAATTTGGACAATACCATCTTCTCTCCAACCATAGTCTTTGCATCATTTGGAGACTTGAGTAGGGGTTAGAAATTTTTACTCTCTTTTTTAGTCCTTTCCTTAATCCAAACATATAATATTTTATGGGGTTTTAAGTGCGGCATCTGTCAACTTAGACATTCAGTTTAGAGTTAACTTATATAATTAATATGTAAAGAATGTAGGTCATACATTAATAATGTATATTATTAATATATGAATATTGTAGATTATGCATATACATTTTTTTTTTCAATCTGCACCATCCATTTTGCCAATAACCAATTAGAATGCAAGTGTGATACAAATGACGGAAACTGTGAATGGGGGTTTCTCAGATCGACGGTTTCGATTTAAAATTGAACCTTTAATATTAATCTCAGTTGTCTTATCTCATAAATCAACAATGATACGGAACCATCTCAACAATATGTTTTTAAAACTTATAGGCTACACAAGGTATGGTGGGCTTTACTTTTTTTTTTTTTTTTTTTGGGAAAAGAGGATAATTGTAAAAACTTCTTTAATGGGATTGAGAAATGACTTTTTAAACTTTTCATGGAGATCCCCTTTTATGTGTACTATGATATATTGCTGTTAAAATTCATAACAACCTATTATTTTTTTGTGAAAGGTGGACTTTACATGGGTGGTCCTCCCAACAAAAATAGGAGGGAAATGGTTGGAGCTCCAGACATTGCCACGGACAGATGGAACTAAGCATGGTTTTTAGTGGCCAGCACTTGCCAGAAAGACATGGAGATGGCGGTTTTTTTTAATAATTTGCTGAAGACATTTAGAGGGAGGGAGGGAGGGAGGGAGAGAGAGGTGCTTTGTCTGAGGCCATAAAGGCCCTTTGGTTTGGTGGGGGTCTTACTCGGACATGAAACCCCCCCTGATTGCTTTGGTGGGGGGTCTTACTCGGACCTGAAACCCCCCCTGATTGCTTTGGTGGGGGGTCTTACTCGGACCTGAACCCCTGACAAAAACACTGTCTCTACTCACTTCGATTTGATCGTATGCGACAGGCCATTTGTAAAGAGAGAGTGGCAAGAATTTTTTGGGGTCCGACAAGATCCATCGTCTGTAACTTTGTAGGGCCATTTTCTGAATTGGGACCGGAGTGTCCAGGCCCACTAGTCCAGAGAGAGAGAGAGAGAGAGAGCTTTTGGAGTAGCATGTGAGCCAGGTCTACTATGATCCGGCCCATGTAAAGTCCACCTTGTTCTTTTGAGGATGACATTCTAATCAGCTTTGACCCGCTCCAAGTGTAGCTCAACTGGGCTTGATTCCGAATGAGGTTTAGAGCCCATGTGGTGGATTGTAATTGTGATCCAAACCTTATTCAATCAATACCCTATATTTCCAGTTATTGATAAGTGAAACCCCCAAACACCCCCCCCCCCCCCCCCCCCCCCCCCCCAAGAGGCTTCCCAGTTCCCGACAATAAACAAGAAGTAAAAGTCTAGAGAGACCGACTCCCAGCCTAAATGGGAGCCCGAATAAAAAGATGAAAAGACATTTAAATGATTGAGTAAAAGACATTTGAGGGTAAAAATGTTATTACAATGCAATTCGGGCTCCTGTTAAGGCTGGGAGTCGGTCTCTCTAGACTTCCTCAAACAAGAATGGAAGCATGGAGTTTGGGCCATCGGACCCAACTATTTTGAAACATTAATGTACATTTTACCAATTGGCCCCATGAAAAATGGTGGCAGCCCAAGAGAAATCTTCTCCCTCTCCCTTCGAATGGAAGTACAAGAAGAAAGACACAAATGAATCATTTCAACAAGAATTTCCAAGTTCTAAAATCTAACATGTATCCTCCAAAATGAACATGAAGATGTGGAGTATCTTCTCTAACTATTAATTATACTAATCGACCAGGCAAATGAAGAAGCTGGATTTGGGCTAATTTTAGCCCAAATGCCTGATGGATAGTCAACTTGGCATGCCTGACACCAATGCGCCTCAATGAAAACTGAAGATCTGAGAGGGCATCAAGCCAAACTCTGAAGATTATCTGCTTAGATGTTCATTAGGAGGTTGGCCCCACTTTTAGTAATTGCGTAAGGAAAACTTAGATGCTCGTTAGGAGATTGGCCAGTTGGTATATTGATAAGGTAAAATGGTAAATTAAGATGCATTTTCTGATTGTCCCAGGCTTTTTTTTTTTTTTTTTTGCTTGTGTGCATGTGTGTCTGAAATGTCAACATATATAAACTTGGCTAAATGGGGACTTGGGTTGAAAGATAGACCAATTTTAGACACCCAATTTTAGACACACGTCACAGACCCGAACTTCGTAACCAGATTCCCAGAGTGATCAACCATTAATAAAAGGAGACCATAGTTGGATTTTTTTTTTTTTTGGTAGGGATCGACCTTGGGGTAACCAGGCAATTTAAAGGTCCCTTGGCCTAGGTGGTCTTGGCCTTTGTATGCTTGAAGGACGGGTCTGCGCCATATGTTTAGCATAAATGTGCATCTGTATTTTGCTAATGCGCTGCGCATGAGCCTTATTTTTTGCCCGTAGATTGGACCTATGCTTGAAGTTAGGCCCAATAACTGAATGGGATGGGATTGGACAGGTGTTTTTTTGTTCTTTTTTTCTTTCTTGATTCAACCCAATGAAGGATAATAGTAGGACCAAGATCAATTAAGATTGTGGGCAATTCACTGATGTAGGTGGGTGTCCGAGGCATTGGATTGATGATAGATGGGCCTCATTAGTCATTATAAAAAATAGAAATAGACGCAAATCTGAGCTTTTTGGAGTTTCATTTTTACAAAACTATCATTTTTCTTTGAAAAGAAGTTCAAGCTTTGTACCCATAAGAGTAAACAAGAAATATAATGTTACTGATATCATTTGTGATGGCATTGCCAGGGCAACATGATTGGAGCATGTGTCAGCATTATCTTGCAAGTCGCTTGGCGCGCACAAGGGCATAATTTTGACAAGGATTTAATCTGTGTTTGGGTGGACTCTCTCATGCCATGCTTACCAACGAAAATCTTCATCTAAGAGCATACCGCATAATGTGATTATACAATCTTGCTAGTGGGGATTCACTTCAATTCATTCCTAGCATTGCGAGTAAGATTGATGGAAAATGTCTCTTTTTGGACAAGGATAGTGTAAAAATTCAGTTCCATCATTATATTATCCGAACTTTTGATTTACTAATCTTAAAGTTCAGTGATAGTATTTTAATTCTGATTCTTTTTAGATTTAATCCAACTATAAGTTCAAGTTTGCATAGCATAAAATTGGTCAAAAGTAGCTAAACCAATGGAAGGTGCAGGGCCCAAGGGAGCCATATAGAGTTGGACTGTTGATGCATTTCATTCATATGAGAACCTCCCACTTACCAAAAGAGGTAAAGTCTTTTGCTGGAGGAAGAAGCTATTGAATAACTTTTCTACACTCGAGAACTTGTGAGACAAGGGCTCGGCCACCAATTATATGTAAGTTGGTGGACCGAAAGATCTAGATGAGACTATGCCATATGTAAAATTCCAAGTCAATCTCATCATCACAACCGATTGGTTTGTAGTCCACAAGTTTAATGGTGACAAAATGCATAGTTTAAGTGATGTCCTTGGGATGAATTTGATGTTTTGTGCATAAAAAAGCTCAATAGGATGCAAAAAGGATGAGCCAAAATTCATCCTTTAAGATTTTAAAATACAAAGTAGGGAGTTGGGTTCATCATTTTTTCCATAGAGTTGTACTATATCATCTTTCTTGTATTACATTTCACCAAATTAAAGTTGCAAATTAATTTCATAACTTTGCTTCAAAATATGCTTATTTCGGATTCCATCTTTTCTAGTTTTATCACATCTCTATCTCAACATAATCATCTCTTTTACACTCATTTTTTTCATGTGTGATTATGTAGGTCATAGTTGATCTAATTGCGGTCTTGTGAGTTTTTCATTCAATCTTTGTGCATACATGCCAATCACAAAGCATTTTCTTTGTTGCTTATCTTGAGTTTCAATGTTATAAAAGTTATATCTCTCCGTATGTTCTCATTGAATTTGTAATTCAAATATTTATTTGCTAATTTTAAAGCCTTTAGATTATAATGCCTCTCGACATCTCTCACATTTTGCATTCACCCAATCTCTTAAGTGATCCACTAACACTTTACCATTTATGAACCGCATATAAACACATATCCTTATAAATAAAACAATTAGCTTAAGAGCTTTAATTGACCTTTGATGCAAACCTCTAATTGCTGAAAACTCACGTGTCTCTTTATAACTAATTTTCTAATTTGTTATCACTCCTTGTTGCATGTCTTGAGTGATTGGGACACTTATTTTATCTAAAATCCTTAGAACCAAAATTTTTAAGTATTTTGTGTAGCTTTTTCTAAATTAACGAAGACCACCATACACTAAGATGTTTTCTCATCAATTATTTAGACTTGTTGGTGGTAAAATCAAACTAATGTATCAAGATATTTATTTTGAGGAAAAGTAGGCACTACACTGCACCCAACAAAATCTAAGATTATTCCACAAACGCACCCACCAGATAAAGGGGTGCTAATGCCTTGCATTGTCATCTAAGATTGTGGCTAATTATAGGGTGTACTGGTGTACGTGCCTAAACTTGAGCCCGTGTGCATGGATTCTGTTGTTGGATTCGTACAACCCACACTCCTTGTAGCCCGGCTGACCGTATATTGTTCCCCCCAGTAATCCTTCTGCCAGCGCCGCTGGGTGCTCGTCTTGTCATTCTCAACAGTTAACCCCATAGTGGGTCCACCAACTCACATTGAAATTGAATTCACCAAACTAATCCATCCGTCCATCTATTCATTTATTTCTTGGGATTGTGATCACACGGCTACCCAAATAACTTTTATTTTTAAAAAATTGTTGAAGTTTAATAAATTCCTAAATAATAATTCATTAAAAAAGCAGAGAAAGAATGAAGGTTAAAAAACTACGAGTAAAGGAAATATTGTGTGATATTCAAAGGCTCCAAAAGTCTTTTTGAACTTCAATTCGGTCAAAACTATATCCCTTTATTTATAGCCAGCCAAGGAGTCTTGAGCCTGGACCTAGAAGAACTTTTTTAGCTATGGAAAGTGAACTCAAGGACCAAACTTGTGCAGCTGGGTGAGCAATGGGATACACAACCAACTAGGCAACCCCTACTTAGTTTTTCATTATATTCATCTATTGGAATCTACATATGGGTCTCCATGAGATTTTAAGATGAAATGTTTTGCCCATCCTACTAATCTTCTCTAGCCGTGGGACCTACTTGCACCAGTTTGTGGGTAGATCTCCTTACAGCTCAAATAGATGGGTAGGATGGATGGATGTGCAGATGATTAATTGGGTGAGCCTTTCATGTGGGTCATATTTAGGTAACAACAATGGATCGGGGTTCCTTATCAAGAACAGATGATTGGTAAAATATCGTCCATTAGCATTGTGTATGTATCGAGTAAGGCTCCAATCAGCTCGAAGCGGAGACCTTCAACTCATTATTGAACTTTTTAACTGCTCAAACAATTCTAGGTCCAACAATTTAATTGCCCCTCTGCTTTCTTTAATTTCACATTCTGGTCGAAGCATGAAATGGATATGATGTGGCGAGCACAATCCGCGGTCGGCAAGTTTTCAGATTAGGTGGGCCATCAATGAAATTGGAGTTGCTCGTAATCCATTGACTATTACTTGGCTAGCAAAACAGTTAAAAAAAAAAGTGGTTGATATAAGATTCTATAAACATGAATGACCCATCTGAAGAGCGACAAACTTGTATGGCCCACCTCACAGGATATTCTCCCAAAAAAATATATGGACCTGCTACTAGGCATTGCAGCATGGCAATAGACGTGTCGGCCACTCAAAGGAACTACGTAGTAGGGTGCGTGGACTTGTTAATAGCCATTAAGCTGGTCGATTATGTCCTCATACAACAAACAATAAGCCAAGTTCATATCCCAAAAAACCTGTTTCAGGCTAGCAGGCTGTAAGAATCTATTCTTTTAATTTTTTCTAAACAAGATTTTTAAATGTGGAGCAAAGACAAATTTTGAAGTTCTTTAATCTTAGAAGGTTTAACTGGTAATAAAGTTGGACAGCGCGAGATTGCTCAGTTGTTTGACAATCCTGTGTGATGACGGTAAGATGTTATCCGTGTCACTCTTCTCACTTGTGTGTGATATTTAGACTAGAGCCTTAGGCTCCTTAGCCGGGTACTCTAATTGCCACCCAAAGCATATTGCCTGGTTCTGCTCCTCCATAAAAAGGATGGTATTGGTAGCCAACGACGGAAAATAGGAGCTTCTTTGATGCAATGATGGTGCGTGGAAATATAAGTTAACAAGATTTCAATATTGAGGGTACGGTGATAGATGAGAAAGAAGACCCTTTGGAAATAGACAGTGATGACTATCCGACCAAAAAAGCCTAGTCTTTCATGTATGAAAAATGACTTCTTCTTGTATAAGATTTTCATATTGGAGATCCAATTTTAGAGTATGAAAGTTTTTTCATATGAGAATGATACGAGAATCTCACTTTTTTAGAACTACTAGTCTGGTATGTTGAACAAGACCTATTATACCAGGCAATATGTCATTCCGGGGGAATTTCAGAGTCTATATTCAAGAAATGCCCTTTCTAAAAATGGTTGAATTTTTTATAGTCTCTGGATAGGATGTACTTTTTATTGGAGGGCTTCATTTGTTTGGAAGATTAAATTTGAGATGCTCGTTTGGGCAGAGATTGTTACCTTTATGATGGGCTTTTGTTAAAAGTTTATTTCTTGGAAACGTCTTTTTGAATGATGTGTTCTTCCTTTTTTTTTTTTTTTTTTTTTAAAGCTCCAAGTTTTGGAGTTACTCACCCTCCCCTCAGCCTTGGAAGGGTTATTTGATAGAATTGAATATATATAGAAAAGAATTTGAAATTATTGAAAAATATTTATGATGCATCTATTAATGCCATAAATAACTAGTACGCATGATTAACTAAAGAGATAGAAGATGTTTTCAAAGTCAACCGGTCGCGAGTTCGAATCTTAGAAAGAACGATTCAGCACGAAAAAAATACATGCCGCCAAAAGTACACCGATCGGGTTCAACCCGAGGGAGAGTGTTGAGGAGTGAGCTCCACCCGATAGGGAGTATTGAAAAGTATTTATGCCGGTGCAAAAAAAATGCATGACCTGAGGAGGATTATTAAAAAGTATTTATGTATTTATGTTGCCTCTATTAATACCTTAAGGTTCTAGTACGGATGGTTGGCAAAACATTACAATAAGGTGAAAGCTGAGGGGGATGTTTATATATAAAACTCTTCCCCACTAGTGTAGAATTATGTGACAGTAAAGTAGTTAAGTTCAAGTCCTAGGCTTAGCTGAGCTTGTTAGAGGTACCAATCTCTCTCTTTTGGGGGGTGAGTTTGACATTTTTTAGTCTACAGTGGTGTTTGCCCACTTTACACTATTAGGTGCCCGATTTAAAGTTGTAAAATTGATGTAAAATGTATGTTGGATAATAAAAAGTTTCTATTTTGTAGTTAGGTAATCCTCAATATGTTCTCATGAAGATCTTGGTAGGACCAATGAACCCCACAAACCTGCCATGTGCAATATAGTAAAGGAGTTTACATAGACCTTCTTGGTAGCCCCTCCAAGGGGTCATGTTCGAGAGTCTGATGCAAGCATTATAGATCTATTAGATGATCTGAACTAGGGTTTTGTATGTTCTCTCTTATATAGCAATCCCAATGAGTTCCTCTGTTGTAGTATACAGCGGAGAGTTCCCTTGTGTAGTCCAAGTCTCCGACTAGGGTTGAAATATTTTTTAGTTTTTGTTCTACTTTGTCCGGACATGGCCCCATGGCATGATGGGCTATAAGTTTTCCAACACTTTCTGCATAGAAGGGCAGGATCCGACGCTCCAAACTTGTAAAAGTCGAAAACATAACAAGATTTCCAAAGCCCATTGCGTTCTATCCTCAAAAGGCAATGATTATGATTAAGATATTCTGTTATCTTGATGTTATGAGGATATTGAATTTATTGTAGGTAGTGCATTGCACGGATCATAAAAAGTGGGAGCACACTGTACTTGTAGAAGTGGAAGTTAAACACCATATACAGATGGATAAATGCACTGCGCATTGCTTCAAAAGACACTTAAGAAGAGCAGTACTGCACCACACCTTGGAAATTACTTGGGTATATACATTAGGAGTAGAAGATAAAAGATAATATCACAAGCAAAGCAGATGCCATGGATGCACCTACTAAAATCACACCACTCAGTCATATACACAAGAATAATACTAAATCAAACCAATGATCATAGGCCACCCAATGAAGCTACCTAAGTCGTTTGGGACAGAAGCCATTTGGTGAAGCTTTGGAGGGTGGTGATGTCAGCTCTGTAGTGCTTTTGGGTGAACTCCAGCAACGCTGACCAGGTGAAGTCTGGGTACTTCCTTGGACCATCTCTGTCTACAAGATCTAAAGGGGGGCTCACCACCTTGTCCTCTTTTGGGCATAGGAAAAAAGCAAGGGATATCCTCTCCCTGTCTCTGTTCACCACTGCCCTATGCAAACAGCTTTTGTATCTCCCATTGGACAGAGCCTGAAAAATTGGGCGTATAAAAAAGTTGATCAGAATTTGGAGTCCCAAGTAGAATACCTAAGCGAGGGACAGAGCCTGAAAAAAGAAATCAAATGACTCATATACAAGGGCCCATTTGGACCAATCTCTCACTCATTGAGATTTTCTACTTCAATCATAGTCATTAGCAAATGGGTTATCACCTTCTAATGCATTGTTTCTGGGAACAAAAGCACAAAGTCGAGTAATTGCAACACGACAAATGTCTTCTTTTGGGGAAGTCTACACAAACACCTCTACTTTCTCACAATTACAGATAGACTACTCTTATTTTTTTACAATAGCCAATACACCTTCAGTTTTTCTAACAACCTCAAACACACCCCTGGACCTATGGTCAATGGGATTCCAGTGATTCTTCACAGTTACCTAAGAAGCCCTTTTTTTAAGTCTTTTATTTATTATCGTATTGTAACGGTGACTTTACCATCACAATGAGACACTTCCCTTTGTTTCATGGTATAAGGGACTCGTTTAATACTTTACCTATGCCAAAATCTTGCTATTTTCATCCTCTTTGGCATTAATTTTCCATAGGTACAATGAAGAGACTAATTCTTCTTTCCCATGGGCTAGGACGAGAGGATTTGAGGATGGAAAATAAACACAGTAAAACTTGCAAAGCAGTTAAACAAAAACAGAAGTAAAATAAAATGGGGTCTTCTGTCAATTTTGATTGCTTGGATTATAACTTAACCAATGTGAGATCGATTTAACCAGAACAAAGTTTTACTTAAATCAAACAAAAGATACAGTGAGGAATTTTTGTAATTTCACCTACCTTATGGGTCTATACGATTGAACAGTAGTCAGAATCCCTTTAACCACCAATCTAAGGAGTGCATTTGAGGGTGTCAAAAAATTGAGGGGGCCTTTGCTATTACGAAAACTCAGCTATACATTTCCCAATGCCAGAAAATAGAGGGGTGCATCCATACACCCTTATGTTTTTTAGAAAAAGAAAATGTAGAGAAATGGTGTTAAGATGCATTGAGAAGGCCATGATTAATGAATTTACCATGAAAGTATCACCAATGTTGATGACCAGAGCATCTGGTCTAGGTCTGATGGAGTGCCATTTGCTGTTGGAGAACACTTGAAGGCCACTCACTTCATCTTGATGAAGCACTGTTAGCGCGGTGGGATCACTGTGAGGCCCTGTTCCAAGTGTGAGAGCAGGCTCCTGGCAAGGTGGGTAGTAATTGCATCTCATTATAGAGCTATTGTCCTGGAAGAACTGCTTAAAGTGCAGACTCTCCACTCCCAAGCTGATGGCCAACAGCTCCATAATCCCCAAAGAGAGCTCCTTCATTGCCTGACAGTACTTTTGGTAAACTAATCTGCAAAAGAACAAAGTTCATGCATTGGCACTGTAAGCATTGTTCCTTTCTGTCTGTATGACATTTGTATGGAATGTGCAAGTTAATGTATTAAGTTAATAGAAAGGTTTGCACCATATATGTGTGAAGTGGTGTAGACTGAAGAGAAAGCTGAAAGGAGATTATGTGTGGAGATCTTAGCCAGACATCTCCAACTCCATCCTCCTTTCTTTTCTTTCATTGTAATGAATGAATATGAATACATGTTAGTTCAAGATGCAATCAAATATCAATATCAAAGGTTGCATTTACACACCCTGTTTGCTGAAATTCTTCTCCTAGGACTGATTTGAAGTAGTCCACAACTATTTGGTGGGAACCATTGTCATGGTACCCAAAAGAGAGTGTTTCCTTCCAAGGCAATTTAGAGGAGAACCGATCAGAGTGTGCACCGGCATAGCCCCACATGCTGCCCGGCTTGCGCTGAGCCCTTAGCTTCTGGCTAAGGGGCAGCTCGAAGAAAGTGTCAATATGATGACGAGCAGATCGAATGAGGGCGGCATCCACACCGTGGTTGGTGACTTGAAAGAATCCATGGGTTTGGCATGCGTCCCTGATCAGCTCGGCAGCTCGCTGGGTCGCGGCCTCATCCCCCTGGAGGAACCCCTCAAGGTCCACCAATGGCTCATTCAACTCTTCTAGAGTGTGAATTCTGTCACCCTGTGGCCAAATGAACTCTGATGGAATGTGGGGCTGTTTTTTCAAGTAAGAGGAGTCAAAGACCACACCAACATTGGCTTTGTTGGTGTTTCTAAGTTGTAGTGGAGAGGAGAGTAGGAGGGTGGTGGCCTCTGAGTCCATGAAAGAGACACAATTCAGAAGATGTGTGAGTGCAAAGGGTATATATAGATGTGGGAAGACCAGAAGAGACCAAGAGATGGAAAGGAGAAGGGAAAAAGGTATAAGAGGGACATTAGGTGAATAGATAAGAAGAGAGAGAGAGAGAGAGAGAGAGAGAGAGAGAGAGAGAGAGAGAGAGAGAGAGAGAGAGAGAGAGAGGAGGGAGGGAAGGGAAGGGAAGGGAAAGGCCAAGGACTGCTCATTGGAAAGGTCGAAGGGAGGGTTGGAGTATTGTTCAACAGCCAACAACACCGACGAGTGACGCCCATCAAAACCAGTCATTTCCTAAAGACAATCATCCCCATGCAACATTACCCGTCTCTCTCTTTGTTTTCTAGTCCCAACTCAACAAGTGAAATTCCATGTTTTCAAGGGCCCCCACCATATAGTTTTACTGTATCCCTAACTGGCATCTGGATTGATGTGTGTGGTCTATTCCATCAGATTTTTTATTGTATTTTTCTTTTAGGACAATCCTACAAAGATTCCTAAACTTCCATGTAAAAGAATTTCCATCTCTTGGGGCCTTTTCCTGGACATAGTTAAGAAAATCCAAACATCCATGTTAGTCCCTAACTTTATACAGATAACTAGCTGAATTATTGGAAATCGACACAAATCATGTTACATCTCTGTTTCCAACTCTCATTTTCCCGTAAGTAAAAATAAAGAGAGAAAATGTTTACCAAGCATGTGATCTTATCTTCCAAAGTTGAGCCAAACTTGCTACAAGACATGACGTTTGATAAGTGCCCCTCATTTTTAAAATCTGGTTCCAATATGTTAGCAAGAAACATTTGTTTTATTGCCGTGGCCCCTTCTCTCTAGAACATTTTAAGACTGGCTTTTTTGTGGTTCTAATCTGACTTAACTATCACATGAGCTGAATCCAAATTCAGTTGACACGTTGTTGTATGAGTGGGGGTCTAGCCCGATGAGATAGGGGCAAAAGGAGGGATGTGAATCTGAATGTATCGATATCTATTTATAGGATTTTACTACAATGATTGAGGAAAAAGTTCACCAATCATAAGCAAAGAATATTACAAAAAGTCCTCTAATCAGCCTAATCAATATCTAATCAAGAGATAGCATGATTCTCCTCTAGTCAAACTAATCATGATCTAATCAAGATCTTTAACGCGATTCTGTTCTGTTACTCCCCCTTAACCTGATGGGACTCACAATTAGCAGTGAATGTACCCTTCATTTTGCGCCTTAAAAGCTTGAAGTGAGGTTGTGGCTGGCCTTCTAGTGAAGATATTAGTCAATTGAAAGGATGGCAAGACCAACTGTGAATGAAGAGTACCTGCAACAATTAGATTACGACTAAAGTGGCAATCAACTTCAATGTGCTTGGCTCGAGAATGAAAGATCAAATTTTCAGCAATATGAATAGCTTCAATGTTGTAGCATTGTGGACTTTCGTCAATGTAAAAAACTGAATGTGACTTTGAATGTTAAGAAAATAAAAAGTTTTCAAGCACCC
Organism: Persea americana; assembly: GCA_029852735.1. Classification (NCBI taxonomy): domain Eukaryota; kingdom Viridiplantae; phylum Streptophyta; class Magnoliopsida; order Laurales; family Lauraceae; genus Persea; species Persea americana. The sequence goes on along the minus strand of CM056809.1, from coordinate 4,533,282 downwards.
TATTTATGGAGTTCTACAACAATGATTAAGGAGTAAAAAATCTCCAATCACAATCAAAGAATATTACAGAAAATCTTCTAATCAACCTAATAAAGATTTAAACAAGATTTAACATGATTCTCCTCTAGTCAACCCAATCAGTATCTTATCAAGATCTTTAGCATGATTTTCTTCTATAAAGTGGCTCCACACTTTTTAAGTGCAGAGGATATACATGTGCAAGTGCTAGGGTTATGAGTTGAGAACGAAAGAGGGTTTTTAAAAGGAAAAATGGAGAAGAAAGCCATGGTCTGTCACCAAAGCTGACTGCAACCCATGCCTCAGTTGAATTGGGTTTACAAATTCAGTCTAGGCCCAACACCAATCTGAGAATAAGAACTTAGAACTTGGATTACATACCAATTAAACAATGCATGTCTTTGCATAAAAAAAAGATGGTGGTGGCTTAGCACTTTCCCAAGAAATCAGAGGGGTCAGGCTAATGTTTGGTTACTTCATGTAGCCTAATGAATGACTAGCACATAAATGTCATTTCCTCCTCAAATAATGTTTTGAATAGTTGAAAGTATTCTCTCCAGGTGTTTGAAGATAGAGCGTGTCTAATTGAAGATAAATTTCTTTTGAATTTGATAAATAAAGGTGTCAAATGACTTTGTGGAAAATAAAGCTCCTAAAAAGATGAAAGCACTAAAGTTTTCAACCATGTACTACTTTGACTTGACAAAATTCCATCAATTTGGGTGGTGAGACTTAGGTTTTTAATTTATTTTTAAGTTAATTTACAGTTTTTTATGTCCTTAAGGAACATTATTTGTGTTTTTATATGTTTTTATTATTTTTAGCAAGTCAAAGTGAATTCAAAATTGAGATTTTTTTTTCTCTATATATTTTGACATCACACTATCACAGATGGATTTCACTAGTATTTCTCTTATTTTCAAATTTGAGATTTTGTCTCAACTTCCTGGTTTTTGGTTCTGTTACTTTGTGGGAGATGTTAATAGTCTCCTTTCATTTACATGCACCAGTAACACCAGAACTTTAACACTTAGATATAATTTCGGAGGCAGAATAATATCTTGTCTAACACTTAGTGCTTGTTTGGGAAGTCTAATTTTTTCCTCTCTTTCTCTATTTCTCTAAAATGGATAGAGGTTTGAAAAAATAGAGTGTTTGGCACCACTTTTTAGCCTCTACATATTTGAGAGAAGTAGAGGCAAAGGCTCTACTTTCCACGGCCTCCTTGATGAAGGAGTTGAGAAATAGACGAAAAAAAGAAGAGGTGAAGCTACAGTGATTATGCATAATGATGCCCAGTCCCTTTTTTTCAATTTTTCTCCAAATCTGAGAGTCTCAATCAAGATCCAAACCATTGAAAATGTTCACAAGGTCAAACACGGTCATGTATCCAAATTTCAGCCGTTGAATCATCACCAATCTTGAGATATGTGCCACAAACCGTGAGCCATTGGATATAATCTTCTATGATCTGTAGGCCCCAAACACAAGATCAAACCGTTGGATATGTCTGGGAGGTTGAAAACGGCTCTGTGGTCAATTTTTATCACATAATATCTTGTGTATCTCGAGATATGTGCAAAATAAAAATAACCATTGATGTATTATGCTCAAAATTGCTTTTGTCCATGAGCAGTAAACTGTTTCAATTTTTATTATTATTTAGAGGCGTTTAAAATAGATCTAAACCGTTAGTAATGTTCATAATATCGAACATAATCGTGAGACCAAATTTCACCCGTTGGATCATCACCAATCTCTAGATATGTGCAAAAAAGTAAGCCATTAGGTATAATATTATGGATTATGTGGGCCCCAAACACAAGATCCGAAGCCATGAGATCTCTTTGGAAGGCTGAGCACGGCCTTATGGTCAATTTTTATAAACTAATCCCTTGTGAATCTCAAGAAATATGTAGAAAAACCCTCAACCAATGATATAAAAATGTCTATTTAGCATAGACCCTTGCATTACCAAACAACTCTTTTTATTTTAGCCTCTTTTTTCTATGGCTCTTTTTTATATTGGTCTATATTAAATGGTCTTTAAGAAATAGACTAGTGGTTCCAAACATGGCCTTATTATTCAACTGAGTCTAGGAATAAATAAATAAAAGGTGGAGACTTTTAATCAAAATGAGCCCCATGAGCCAATATAGCTATAAAAAGAAGGTTTGTAGATGTACCACATTTAGATTAGAAGTCTCCAACTTTTTTGTATATCATGTACTAATTAATATCAATGATCCAGACTAAATCCTTATAATATAGTATTGTTGTCGACACAAGGACGCCGCTATATATTCATTGCATGTCATCACACACACAATGGGTGGTGGTAGGGACATGGCCGACATGAACTCCCGTGGAAGCACCAGAGTTCTCTAACCCGTAATGTAAAAAAAAACCCCAACCAAGCAACACAAGAGGCTTAAAAAAGCAAAGAATTAAAGGTCAAGATCTACAATAAGTCGTAAAATTATTTTTCATTTGAAAGAGAAGCCCACGAACCTATCACAAAATTATTGTTTATTTGATAGAAAATCTCATCCATCGTCCAAGTAAATTAAAGTCCACAAACATAATAGTCTCAATTTGGTCAGCCATGCTTGAGCCCCTTATAGCTGCGTACATGGGTCATGCTTGAGCCTGTTGCAAACCCTATTAAGCCTAGCTCATGCACAACCCAAATAATCAGAAAACCATAAGTTTGATTGGGCTCGGCCCGGGCCGGATCAGTTCAAAATCTAGACCCGATCACATATGTGCCACTCTAGCTACTTTGAAGGGACCCTAAAAGAGTTCAACTCAATCAGAGAACATGGACTTGGGACAAAAATGAAATTTTGCTAGACCCTAAATGCCAAAATCATTTTACTAAGCTGTAATTGGAGAGTAAGTTTCACTTTACTATCTGGGTCCTGAGCCCCTGAAAATCTAGAAATTTTCAACACCACACTTCCATCAGTTTGGTGATCATGTGGGGCCACGATAAAAGTGTTGAAAAGATGAGTCACTGTCGATGGGATTGTCTTAAAATAACATCAAGGAATGGACAATTAACCACATTTGGATGGTTGCTATGTTACTTGTCAACCATTCGGATCATTCTCTCCTCATATATCCTGGTGAAGCTTTATATTGTTATTTTATTGAACAAGGAGTAAATAAGATTATCTTTAGATGCTCTCATGTTAACAAGATGTTTGTCTTCTTTGGACTCAGGGATGGAGAAGTACATGCACAATGTCTTTTTCCACAATATCGCTTTCACCAATTATTATAGACAAGCTTACATATGATCATCTATATTTTATGACAATACAAGAAGGCCCCCTGTGTTTTTTTAATTTTACAAGTAACCACCTCTACTAATCATTAGTTCTTATCTTCACTTGTAATTAAAGGAATAAATCTTGACTGATGGATGAAATATTTAGGGCATTAGTTGTGGGTAAATTTCGAATTATGGTCTTCTTGCACTATTGGCCCGCAGCAAGTGAGAATGGATCCAAAGAGAATTTCATCCTCTATGGATAGAACACAGCAGATTTCATTAATTAATAAGAAATGGGTCAATGATGACGGCGAAGGTGGTTAATTGAGATTTTTAAATTAATAAAGGTTATTTTGAAAAATAAAAATTAGAAGCGGTTCTTTGTAATTGTCAAAAAAATGTATGTGGTGGTGTGTGTAAATGTCCTATTGTTCTAATAATCCACTGATTTACAATGTGATAGAATATCAATGAGAGAGAAAGAGAGAGAGAGAGAGAGTCAATACGACAATCTGAACCGTCGGATCTTCACATACCAAGCAGATTACTGATAGTCACAGGATCAGATTGGATATTTTAGGGGTGGTGTCCCATTTAAAATTGAACACATGATTCCGACGGTTAGGATTGGATTCAAGCGCCATGTGGACAGTGGGTCTAGTGGGGATCATTATACTCCGGCAGACAACAAACAATGCCTGGAAAGGGAAATGCTGTGCTAGCTTTAATAGGGTTGTAGGGTACTTTTCTAGTACCATCCCTTGCTAGTGGTATAGTTGTTTGTTCATCAGAAATCAAAAGCTTTGGCAGTCCTGAAAGCAGATGTTTGGTGATGGTTGGATAGTCCTATCCACATCCCCTCACATCACTGCAGGCTTGCATTGAGAACAAGCGGGCTTCTTTGATGTGAGTAGGCCCAGCTTGTACAAGATGGATCACCCATGAAAAACAAGTGGGCCTCTTTGATTGGTGTGGCCCCTGCTTGCCCAAAATCACCCAAGAGCATGCACAAGACATGGAAATTTATGGCCCAGACATTGATGTCCACTCTCTTATCTCTCAAGTTCCCTTTTGGTAATAGAGAAGTGACAGACACACTTTGACAAGGATTGACGGCCACTTAGCCTAGGTAGATATTATTTCTTCATAGAACAGCTTCGAGGGTCTAAGTTCCTAGAGTTTTGGGTACTACTAGTATATTTGGCTAGGATCTGGACACTCTCCAGCTGAGTGCTCTCTGCTGATTTTTTTTTTTTTTTTTTTTAATTTTTCTTAAAGGAGACCCAGCATGGCTTTGGGGCCCACTAGATTATTAAATGATCTTTAAAAATTGTGTTAGATTTTGGGCCAGGGATTGATTTCTGACGTGACCCACCTCATGAGTGGACCTGATCTCTGTTTTGGGCCAGGGAGCACATTGATGAACAGATTGGATCTAGGGCACATTCCACATCTATCACAAGAAGTCTTGATCTCTTGATTTAGTCCCTGTTGTGTAACGCTGTTTCTGTGTACAAGTTGTAAAAGACAGAAAATTTCTGCAATGTTGTGGAAAACCTTTTCCATCTAAAGGCGGGCCTTTTCGGTAGACATTACAGTTTACACAACTGATCCAGGACAGTCAGCTGCCCCCTCCTATTTCATGAGAAAATGGATGCGTCATGAGATGTTGGAATTTTGTGGCACAACATGAAAACGATGCTGTCAAACAACCATAAAATAATAACTACAAAAAACTTAAACGTTTTTCAATGCTACTTAGGAATCTTCGTCGTTGCTCAAAAGTATCCTAAGTTCCATTAGGAGAGTTAAACTCGCCATTTAAGTCAAAGTAACACTAATCAAAGTGCAACATTAGACTTTAGAAATTTCATGAGTTACATTTAATTTGATGGCTGGATTTTAACTGCAGTGGGGCCAACAACAGAAAAGAAAAGAATCAGATCGTATGTGGTCCTATGTACCGATTTCTTAGAGTTACAGAAGAGACAACTATTATTACTTTAAGCCCATATGTTCTCTGGTACATGAGAATCCTGCGTGATTGTTTACAAGCGATTCTCTCTCAGAAAATCTGCTCATTGACTACTTAGAATAGGAGTACTGTATGGGATCATAGAGCTCAGATTCCAAACCGAGGCAGGGGCCATTGAGAATATATCTAGGCCATTATGTTTTTTCACATGGAGCCTGATGGTCCAATAACTGAGTTTATGGGGCACACCTTTGATGACCATTATTCTTGGTGTTGTAGTAGTTGTTGTGGGTGGTGATAGGCCAGGTTATGCCGCTGGGTCTCGGAGACTGGCCCACTTGAGGCTGGGCTTGGACAGGTTTCGAGACCGTTAGGCCAAGGCCAGGGCCATGACATAACCCAGTAAAATAAAGGGGCAGGCTTTCTACATTAAAGCCCGTTGGCCCTTTTATAATTTCATAAAAACATAATTTCATAATAGGGCACCACTGATAAAAGTTAAGAGTTGTGCTACAAGAATTTATCGACCAACTCAATTGTAGAATTTCACCAAATACTCAAACAAAGGATGGATCCTTTATTGCTTGCCTCATATGATGCTCCCATTTGCTTTTTTAAAGTAGGGCATACGGCGGAGTTTGTAAAGTGTCATATTAGATACGAAAGGACTTTTAGGATCCAATAAAAGTGAGGCCCTTTAGGATCCAATCAAAGTGGGCCCGCTGTTGATTTATCTCATATAAAAATGTTGTTTTTAACAATCTTTACTTAAAATATTTTAATGAAGTACATTGCAATTGATCAAACTGACAGGACCAGAATCAACAAAGGGTGATGTTGATCTTGAGCAGCTTGGGCTTCATAGATGGAACCAAAAGGATGGATGGTTTTAAGGGCAGCTGGAGATCATAACGTTTAAAAATATAAAGTCAAGTCCCATATCAAGGTACACTTTAACATATAAATACAGTGAAATAGCTGCTATCATCTCACAAAATAATGAGAATAAATAATGCCATCATCTCACCTATGAAATCCAAACTGCTATTTTACATCTTCTCTTGTTCGAGCTGGTAAAAGATATGAACTCATATACAAGTTAGGTCCACCATTAAGGTTATCCCATGTAAAACATGTCACTCAACTCCCTTAGTCTGGTGTAATTTATCACATGAAAGGGAACGGCAAGAGCATCATTAGCAGCAACAAGGAAAAGGTAAAAGAGACAATGTAAAGAACCAAAACTCTATAATACATTCATCATCACCATCACCATCACCACCACCACCATCATTATCATGATCATCATCAAAGCCTTGTCCCAACTATGTTGGGATCGGCTACATGAATTCCCTTACATTCATTAAAACTCTATAATACATTCATTAACTATAAAATACAGTAGACAAAGAATACCTCTCTCAGAAATACAAGCCAATCTGGCAGCACATTAATATTTAAACCTAACCTGCATAAAGTGCATTAATTTATAATCATATTATATCTTCTATTCTATTAGCACCTACTGAACTAAGCGCACAAATAGCATAACATCAAAACTGTCTGTGAAACCACTAATATGTTCTCTGACTCCCAGGCTTAGCCGAAGATGATGGCTTGGCCTTAGCAAAATCAACGAGGTCTTTGAAAAGGGGGTCCTCCTGCTTGGATGGCTTGACCGGCGGTGATGAACCTGGTGCATCCGAAGGATAAGCATCCCTCTGATTGAGAGAGAGATAATGAGTTCGCTCCACCAATCCTTCATATGACATTCTGGACCCATTTGCATGGGTATCACCACCTGATAAAGCTTGCTGCTGTTGCTCAAAAAACTGTTGTCGCTGACTATATTTTGAGGGCGGGGGTGGCAAGGAAACAGATGCCTGTACCTCCTGAGGAGTTGATGTAAGCCCGTCAGTGGATTTCACTGCCGGCAACGGCTCAATGTGGTTGGGTTTCCTGGTGGAAATTGGAGATGGGGTTGATTGACTTTGGTGAGGAGGAGATGACAGAGTAGGAATTGGTGGTGACCTGCTGCGGGAATTTGGATTGAGTGGACTCGAAACAGGTGCTGTTTTTGGCATTTCAAATGGTTTTTCGGATCTGTAGACATCGCCGCTGAGATAATCAACTGTATCAGCATTTACATAAGCTTTTGATGATGATGACAAAGGTGGAGGCAAAAGTGGACTGAAATGCGTCTGCTCATATCCAGCATTGGTAGCCTTTTTGCCTTGCCCCTCGACACTCTCTCTCGACGACCTGCCATATCTCAGTCAACTGAGTTGCAACAAAGTGATTTGACTTCAACTATAAGGAGAGTGGTTAGGAGAGGGCCAGTTCAAACTATATTGACTTCTACCAAAAATAATTGGGGAGTTCAAATCAGACCAAAAAATTATCTATGAAGGCTTTCAGATACAAGGTTATATTTTACTTCATCGGTTCCATGCTTTATCTGATGTAGATTAAAGCATCAGGTGACTCTGAATGGATAGTTGATGCCTTGTGATGATTAGTTTTTGCAATGAAATATGGAATTTTGAGAGCATAAAACATCTATTTGTTGATTAGGTTAAAATATCAGGCAATATGGATTGCATCTTGCTACTAAAAGTGGGAACATAACATAAGTACATGACATTCATTAAAGTAGTGGAAAATGTAAATTAGCAACAGCATTCTGCTTTCAAGAGATCAACCTCCAGAGTTACGTGCTATTTGCAACATCATACTTTTCACCAGTGTTTAAAATACCAGACTCGGACTTGACCTGAGCCAAGCAGAGTCGAAGTGACTTGGAGGACTCTCTCTCTCTCTCTCTCTCTCTCTCTCTCTCTCTCTCTCTCTCTCTCTCCCACACACACCCACCCACCCACCATAGGCGGAGGCTCCCAAATTAGAAGATGCTACTGAGATGTAGGGCTCGCTACGGATAAGCCAAGAAGATGAAGTCATTCTATACTCTCTTTTTTTCTTTTTCCTTTGACATAAAGTTTGTTGGAAAAGGATTTGGAACAGAGGTTATTGAGTTTTTTGGGGTTAGGGTCTGAGAGGGTTAGTTGGGTTAGGATTTGTTGAGAAGACGAGGAAGATAAAGATGGGACAGGGACTCGGCCGATTCAGACTCAACCCAACTCAACCCTGCTTTTCACAGCAGGAAGTCAGGAGCCACTACTACTATCTGCACAGGAACCATAATCCAGTAACATTCATAACAAAACCACTGATCAAGGATTGACATAAAGACATCACTTAGACTGCAAAATCATGCTACCTGCGCGCTAGCTGGGAAAAATCTTCTGACTCATTATCCTCGTTGTTGACATTGACAAGAGATGCAACGGAAGTTTCTGACACTTGTAGTCCTAAGGTAGACACTCCGTTCAGCATGTCATCATGTTTTTGAAGCACACATTGCAATTCATCATTCAATGCCAAACCCTGAAACAGAAGTTCCTCATCTCTGTAGAAGGTAATCAACCAACATGGTCAGGACCAAAAATCTAAACCAGATAGAACATATAAAAGGCTAAGAACACGAGCATACGTTGTACTGTTCATGAGAAGCATAACACGCTTTTGGTAAGATTGACACTGATCAACGAGGTCAACTATTACTTCTTGCTTTAAACCCTGCCCAAAAGCAGCACAATTGGATCAGAATGAGCTTCCAAATTGGAATTTCTAAAATGCATTCACATGTCTTAACCATTGTATAAATGAATTTATTCTTCATTGCCATCATCATACATGGACAAACTAAAATCATAATATGTAGTCTCTTCATACAATATCAAAGACAATATTCATCTTAAATAATGTAGCAGGGGAGGAGTCCTGTAACAAGTCAGATATTATCCAATGTAGTATTAAGGAATGACAAATGAGACAGAATGAGGAAAAGCAATAAGCCAATACCAAAAGGGACATTTCAAGGAAGACATAACCATATTGGGTATGATTCACATGTTCAAAGCAATAAGAAAATAAATCACCTCAGGACTGTGAGCATCTAAAGCACTAAGCATTTCCATCAACACGTTCACAATTCCCCTAATATTTTGCATCTCTTCCAAGCTGCATTGTAGAAAATCAGGGCAAGACAATTATAATGAAATCAGAATTACCCCATTCAAAATAGAAAAAAAAAAATGAAGACTAATCATAGTAGATATGGAAACAGCAGCATAAAACCGAAACGCTTCCAAGTCAACAACATTTTTTTAAGAAACGACAGAAGAGCTCTTAAACCTTTCATTAGTACAGAGAAAAACCTTTTAAATAATAATAAGCACCAAGCATGTCCTATTAAGGTGCTGATGGGCCAACCTTTGAAGCAGGAGAGAGAGAGAGAGAGAGAGGTGTCACATAAATTTTGCATCCACAACGATTATGTTACTAACTAATGCTTACAAGCCAACAAAATGATACATGTCAATGAAGCACAACTTAATGGACTCTTTCAACCAATAATATATCATCTTGCACTTTAAGATTGATGGCCACTATCCATACTTGCCCTCTCACAGCTTCATTTTGGCGTGGAGCTCACTGGCAATTGGATAGCAACATTGTGTATTAACATCCATCGTCGCCCTCATTGCAACTAAAATCATTTGAAAATCGTGGAAACAACGATCTCACTATAGACGGCTTCGAAAGGGGGACAAAAATACTAAGTTCTTCCATGTCATGACTTCTGCTAGGCAAAGGGGAAACAAAATTGGCACTTTCCTTGATGGTGATAGCCGGCTGTTTGATTGTGAAGATATTACTAGGAACATTGTATTGTAGTTCTCCTTTCTCTACCCTCAAAGAGGATTGGGTCAGACCTTCCTCACAGAAATTGCATTTTGATTCCATTGGAGCGGACAAAGCCTCTTGACTAGAAAATGAGTTTGAGGAAGATGAGACTGAAGCGACAGTTCTTGGTCCTCATGGTTTTCCAACTGCTTTCTTCCAAATATTTTGGCCTGATTTGAAGGAAGATGTCATGGGTGTATTGACTGAGTTCCATTTGAGAGGTCAGCTTTCAAAAAACTTGGGTGCTTCTTTCATCACCGTCATCACAAAAATGATACGTGCAAAATGCTTAAAGGTCTTTCGGCCCATGAGCTTGATTGGGAGCATTAATAAAATCAATGACCAACTGCCAGGCCGAGCTTCGGCTTTTTAAACTTAATCCAAGCCCGGCCCAAATATATAATAGGCCCAAATTCTAGATCCAGGCCCGGTCTGAATACCAAAACCTAATGCCCAAACCCGGCTCAAAGTAGGTTAGGCCCTAGTCTGGCCCGGGCTAGCCCAGCTCATGAGCATCCATAGACTCGGGTTCCAAATGAAGTGAAGATATAGGCAATAAAAGAGAGATCATACACCATTTCTTCATTCATACAACACATGAAATACATGTTGAACAGCCTCAATTTCCAGCTCTTTCAGTGATTATATATTTATATGTGAGGCCGTTGCTGGTTGCTCCCAGCCAACAAAATGTCAACACTGCGGCTTAGAACCTTGAGGCTTTTCCTCATACATGCCATCTGAGTAGAAAAGAGAGCAGAAAGATCTAACCAAAAATATATCAGATATAGTATTATTCCAAATCCAATTATCTTTTTTCAAGCAAAGAAAAAGGCATGCCTTCAAGCATTCCAAAAAGATTCACCCAACTCCTCAATGTCCTCCAAAAAGCACTTATTACCATCCAACACCACATTTTTCCCTAAAGTTCATAGCAATCTCTTCACCTTTGCTCTCTTCACCATGTTTGGATGAAAAAAAGTGGTGTGGAGAAGCAAACTTATGATGTGACACTGCTTACCTTTTACTCCTCCACAAGCCTCTTCTTTTTTACTACAAAAATGGTGTGATAAAGTTTGGTGTGGTAAACTTTATGACAAAAAGCGCTTTTCAATCTATACTCCCTCTCTCACGTATGCTTTGCCTCAGACCATCCGAACAAGGATTTTACCACCCTAATATCAAAGATTGTAAAAAAATAAGACTTTTGAGCGGGCAATGTCCAACCAACTATCCTTCCAAAAGTTTATATGTGCACCATCACCCACATTCAAGGAGGTGCTTCTTAAAGTCAGCACATTTTCCAATAATATCCATGGACGTTTTTCCTACACTAAGCCTGGGGCGGACCCAAGTACAAGCTTTGGGGGCTGAAGCTCCCACCCAAACCCAATAAAAGTTCAAAAGTCTTAAGAACCCCCTGCAGATTCTGAAAATTAATATGATTTTTTTTTTTCACATTTGCCCCTTCTCTCAATTTTTTTTACCCTCCCTGCTCCAACAAAAAAAGAGAATTTCCTGGGCCCACCCCTGCACTGAGCTACATCTTTATTAAACCACATCAATGGAATCCATGGTCTTCTTCTTACAGTCTGTCACATCCTTACTAAACCATGCATTTCCATCTTCCCATATATCATTTCTATTGATGGAAGATATTGCTCCATCCAAAATCACAAAAGCCACTAGCTTAAAGGCAGCAATATTCCCGTCACAAATTACTGATGCCAAGTGCACCACCATTTCAAAGTTACACCACTTCACTTCTAAACTGTCATTGACAAGTTGCTGAAAGAAAGAAAAGAAAAGGAACCAAAATGAATCTTGAAGCCTTGTAAGAAGAAGAAACATGTCTTCATTTCATAGGATTTCATTTTCCCAGAAATGAGTTGACAGACCAAATTATTTCACCAACTTTGAAAGGATCAGCTAATTCCTCTCAAGGGTGAATGGAGAAAGAAGGCCCTATTTCCCATCTAGACTAGACCCTAGGCCAAACAGGGTCCAAGTGAGTACTCTTCAACCATTAACATAAGAAAAAGAGCACACGAACATGAGATCCTAGCCAAAAACCACTTTGAGAAATAATTAATACAAAGTATAGTTGGCTGTGGATATAAATTTTAATAACCAGAAACACCAAAAGCTCGAGCTATCAGTGAACAATAGAACAATGCATACCAAAGGGTCCTGATGGCCCTCTCACATGTGGGGTTTTGTAGGCAGACATAAATGAAGCCAAACGACCATACATGGATAGAAACACATCCCCAGGGATTCGAACACACGACCCCCAACTCCGTTACCATTTTAATAACCAAAAACACCAAAAGCTCGAGCTATTAGTGAACAACAGAACAATGCATATCAAAGGGTCCTAATAATAAATACAAAGAGAGAGAGAGAGAGAGAGAGAGAGAGAGAGAGAGAGAGAGAGAGAGAGAGAATGACTAGGTTCAAAAGGCTGAATGGCCAACAAATTGAGCATATCGTTATCTGCTATAACCTTTTCCTCACAATGCGAAATAGGTCAAGTGCAACTTTAATACAAAGTAGACTCAAAGTTTGGTTCAGTGAGTTTAATGTCCTTTAGCAAATTAAACATCTGTGGATTACTAGTTGTGTTTATGTACCTGTACAATATCCACTCAAATATTACAGCCAGTGCATACTTTTGTTAATGCATGCATCAACTCCTAATGCCCCATTACATAGGAAACATGTCATCTCTGGAGTTAATGAGATAATGGCAGCAAGATTAAAAATAAGTGGAAGCTATCAAGATTAAAAATAAGTGGAAGCAATCACTTAATTTGGTATAGTTTTGCAAACTATAGCAGACCACATAACTCTACAAAGGAAAGCAAACAAGAAAATTCAATAGTTCTGTGCATAGATTTTGAGCACAAGGTGGGAATCAATAAAAATGAATACAGGTTGCAGTGCATAAAGTACCTGAGGTCAGAAGCATCAGACTGAAGAGATGCTTCAACAGCAGCAATATCATATATTGAAACATCAGAAGGGGCAGTTATAGGTTGCGTTTGAGGTGGTGTAAACAAGGGCACATCATTCTCTGCTCGGGGTGGGAATTCTACTCCAGCAGACTGTAAATCACCAACAAGAACAGATCACTTCAGTGTAAAGGTTTGATGGATTATGGTGAAAAAACAGTAAGTGAGTCTGTTCATTATGCAACTAGGATTGCCTAGAAGACCATAACATCACTCAAAATGAACAGAAGAACTTCCAAAATTACAAAGTGAAGATATTAAATGCACATCTCATAAAAACTATGGAATATGCATGCACAAGCTGCTGCGTTTTTTTTTAGTACTCATGCACAGACATGCGTTACCCCGTCCTTGACCAACAAAGCTGCAACCGGGGATCAATCGCTGGTTTCTGTGGAGAGGGAGATGGCTCACCACTGAGCTATATGAGGATTATTATTTATTAATGAAACAAAACAGCTAATCTTGCTAGAAACCAGGTGATTTTATATATATATATATATATAGAGAGAGAGAGAGAGAGAGAGATTCTTGTGCATCCACCTCACACGGTACCTTGCGAGGCGGATTCTTCTGGGCCCTACCTTTCATTATAAAACTGAATTCAACATCATTAATTCAATATTACTAAAACCAATATCAATCACTATTCAAAGAAAAAAAATTCTAAAAAAAGAAAGAAAAACAAAGAAAAATATAGGCTTCATAAATAAAAAGAAAATAGAAAGTCAAATATTTGGATAGTTGACTGGAAGACATAAAGAAGGTATTAGAAAAGGACAGGTCAGCACATACACGAGAGTATTGAAAAGATGACAGGACTTACAAAGCTAACTATCAAGGGTATGAATGGCTAACTGAGACATAGATCAAAATATTTCAGCAGAAATGGAACATTTACAACTACACAACATCGTGCAGGACAAATACAGGGATTAAAAATGAGGGACATTCAGCCCAGGTAACAAGGATAGTATATTATCATGTTAATGAGCATTTAAAAAAATATAATTATGTTAATAATTCCTGTCAAGCTAAAGAGAATTGTGATTCATCTGCCCTAAATCAACACTTAAGAGGTATCTTCAGTTTCCCAAAAAAAAAAATGTAAAGGCATGTCTTGAGTGTGATGTTAAATTCTGATGACCAAGAATGGTATTCATTGCCACAACCAACCATACTGTTTCTGTTTACCTAAAGTACATTGGAGTACAGAAAGTAATGAAATGATGCCGATTTAAATTAACTAGAGCCAAATATTAAATGGAGTAAAGGCAAGATGGATTCTGGATGTAATCGTATGGAATATCTCAGCATCCACTTGTACCCCAAAAAAAAAAAGCCCAATCTGTTTGTCTATATAAGGGAATACAAATATAGGTGCTTTGAGCACAGATTCCAGTAAGGATGGCCATGGTGACAACGTGCAGACACAGTTAGAGAATTAACTGCTACAAAGAAAATATACAACAGCAAACATCTTAAGATGATGGGTTACAAAGGTAAATCACGGAAATAACAAGGTATGTGAAAACATATAATAGGAGTAAATTGTGGACCTTCAGTTCATTATATGCAAACACCAGCACACAGCTTTAGATAATGGGTAACAAAGGTAAAACACAGAAATAACAAGGTACATGAAAACATATAATAGGAGTTAAATTGTGCACCTTCAGTTCATTATATGCAGCATAGTATTGGGGATATTTCCCTCCTGCCCCCCCAAAAGCCTCTTGCCATGTATCTATGAGAATCAGTATCTTTTCCCTCACATTTAAGTCTGGCTGCAGAGTCGAAAATTGAACAAATTGATATTGGAACTTGAAATACCCCAAAAGTACAGAAAATTTATATGACGTGAAAATATTGTGTAACAAACAAGAATAGGTAGTCAGTGCACCAAGAATACACCAGAGTAAGGCTTATCCCTAATATAGAACTATTGATCAAAGCATGAAGAAATCAAATGACCTTTTTCTTCACAATCTTCACCAATTCAAGCAAGATATTGCGTTCAATGATCTGGAGATGCACATTGTCCCCACAATTTTTGCTGAGAGTCTCTAACACCTATGTTAATATTGCCCACAAAAAAAATTTGTAAGTAGAGAACTCACTAGCATTGTGATGCTACATGACTTGACAAACTAACTCAAGTCAACAGCATATCCCACTGAGTCCAAGTACAGATATTAAAACACTGTTGCAATATTAAAAAAATACATATGAGCAACAGCACCAGTAGTTCCTAGAAAGACCTGCAGACAAAATTCTTTTTGTTTTCTTTTTCTTTTTTCTTTGAAACATTAAAAGTAAAAAGTTTATTGCACTAGCAAGAAAAGAACAACAGTCAAGTGGACCATGCTACCCACCACAGATAACAAAAGACACAACGAAAGAAAAACCATAATTTCATTGTTGACAAACAACACCGCATACGGAAAAAACAAGATAAGAATAGATTTAGTGGTTTTACAAGAAATGAAAACAAAGAAAGCAATACCATAATTCCATTGTTGACAAACAACACTGCATACAGAAAAAGTCTGTCACCACATATGGAAAAAACAAGATAAGAATAGATTTAGTGGTCTTTAAAATGAACTCTAGTGTTTTATCCACAACATAAAAAATGAAATCCTCCTTCGACACTTGAGTCATTTTAGAAATACACTAAGAGTATGCTTCATGTTTATGCATTGACAACTTCCTCAGTACTAAAAATAGGCACGGCAGTATCACCTTTACACGAGCACTAATCAACCGAGATGTTCAGCATGTGTGAATAGTTGTTGACTCTTTTCCACATCAGAGTGATTGACTTGATGTATTGTAGCAGCTTAATTTTGTAGAAAGGGTCATTTAATTTAATATTTAACTGTAGGGGTATATTGCAAATATGTAAGTTGGAGAGATTTATGCAAATTGTAAATTTGTGAATTGAAGGTCTGTCTGTGTGTATTAAAAACATGACCCCCTTTCTCTCCAAGTTCTCCTTTTTTTTATCTTCCCTCTCTTTCAAGTGGTTGTCTTCACTTTATAAAGGAAAAGGTGCGGGGTGCCTTTATCATAATTTGAGAACTCCCTCTCCAAAAATCCATAAAACATTTACTCCTTGACTCAGCAGCAATGTAAACATACTTTTATGATACAGGAATACTTTTACAGTCCGACATAAAGTTGGAAAAAAATATTAAATAAGGTATCTGTAAAGTTAAGTAGAACGATCAGTTAAATACTCACAAAGAGAGCTAGAAGTTGTATTTTGGGATTTTTACTTCCAAGACGCTTCTTCAGTGCCTTCATAGCATCCTTCACTTGCCTGCACTCTCGATAGATATATATATATATATATATATATAGTGAAAAAATACAGCAATATAAGAAACAATCAACCACAACAACACAATTACGCAAATTATTTTAAAGAATAAGTTCATGAAAAAAATGAAAACACACCTGTACAACTAATTCTAAGAAATTAAAAACAAGGAAAATGTAAAAGACTTTGTATAGAGAATGATCAACAAGATATCAAGTTGAAAACTACGGCATTTAAGGTCATACCTAACAGCAAGTAACAAACCTATTTCTTCTCATTTCAACACTTTTTCCACTATAAAATGTTAAAAAAAATTGAAAAAAAAAAATGATCAACATTTTCTCTTTGCATTGATTAATGATTCCGCATCATGTAATCGAGAACTAACCGAATCACATTCATTAGTCAGATATTTTGGCAACCCAAGGGGGCATGGTGAGCTTGGAGGTTACTTGGCTAAGCCAAAAGGTGACTCCAGACATGAATATGGCTGAGAAAAAGTGGAAAGGAATAATATTTCTGAAAGAGCCCGATGTAAGGCCAGTGATTCGCAAAAGATCAAGTTACCCATGAACTCAAGCAGAAGTGCAAAACATCTTTCGACAATGTTGCTTAAAGAAAGAACCGATTTAAGAATGTGGCAAGACTTGATTTAGGTTGCATTCGGCTCCACGCCATTCAGGAGCTAAGATAGTTTTTTCCTCAAGAACAATGAACTATAATTAACAAAACAGACTACTGAACGGAGAAAAGGGGGAAAATGAAAGGTTGAAATAGACAACTCAGCTAGAGAAGGCAGTTCATTTTTACAATGAGCTATCTTAATCTGTTCGTCTAGGCCTAACAGAGTTTACTGGCAGAAAAGTTCATGCAAACTGAAAAATCAAATTTGAAGATAAAATTTCCCAGGTAGGGTAAGGACATGTCCATTGGGTGCCTAGGAGGATATGTAAGAGCCCAAGTAGGGGTGTCAAAAATTAGTCAGATGATGACATGGCAGCATAAGGGATAACTTCGGGTTCTTATAGACTCCCTGGAAATAGTTTTAAAGAGTAAGAATTCCAACAGCAAAAGCATCTCCATGTGAAAGAAAATATGCTATTTTATCAAAAACAAAATAAAAAAGGTGTCCAAGCATCTTATACAGAGAAACACTCATATTGTCCTTGGTATGACACTGACAGCAGCTTAAACCTTGTTGTGTGGAGCCCACCTTTGTGCGGTATAATTCACACATATTGTGTGATTCCCGATGTTTACAAGATGTCTCAAGTTTTATTTCAATGAGAGTGATATGATCCATTGGATTGATCGTGTATGAAATATATAGTTATATTTCATAAAATGCTCAATCCAGCAATGCATATTATTTCAAGTGAACTGAAGTTTGGTCAAATAGTGAATAAAGAGAACGGCATTTGATATGAGCATATTTGAATACGGAGAATGACTTTCAATGTGAGCAGATTTGATCAATAAAAGGCGGGCTGACATGGGCTAAATCAGTGATTAATTGCAATCAGCACCATACTAACAGCAGCATATGATCATTTGTCTCTTACATATATAGCATGCACTGCAAAACGGGAAAAAAAAAAAAAAAAGGAATTTGGGGTGACTTTGAAAATCATACCCTGGGTCAATGTTAATAATGTCACAGATCTCCATATTAGTTGCCCAGTCTGGACTAATAAGCTTGTCGCTTGTTGCCCTTTCAATGCAAGCAGTGGCATTAGCCATACTCCTTACTTCAACCGACGAACCTTAAAATGCACAGAAAAACCACAAAACACAGGGCTCAGTCAAAATACTATGTTTTATTAGAAACCTCATGTAAAGAAAAAGCTTCCAAATGAACTAACTCCACAAGCCAATCATAAGAAGCAATAATAGTAATACTGATAACAATAATAATAACATGAAATACATGTTTCATGCAAGAATCAAAGCAAGAAAGCATGCTTCATAGAAGAACCTGGTTTTTTAAAGTCTTAATATCAGTCAAAATAAGCACATCTTAAATAAAGGGTCAAAGCACCCTGCACTAAGAAGTGATTGATAAAGTCAACTAGTTTGTTGCAATTACAGCATCTTTGCAGTTCTCTACCCAGTGGAATGAAAACCTCATCAAACCATCAAAAGGAGCTACAGAAACTCGGATGAGGATCCATCAAAGATTGCAATCAAAAGCAATTGAACAAGGAGAACTTCAAATAAATATAAATATAAATGAACTCAAGGAGGTTCAATCAAATATGCTCTCAAGGGATTAAACTTCATCTCACCAGCAATTGAGAACTATAACTTGTCAAAACCCCCAAGAAAATAAATGAACCTATCCACAAACAACATGGTTCCAATTTTTACTCTCCCTCATCGCGCCCATCAAAAGGAACTCAACATATATAAAATTCACAACATTAAACATTAACAAATAGGCAATCGAACAGGAGAAGCACCAAATCCACATTTAAAAACTGGGATTAACATATACCTCTGATTTCCCTCTCTTTTTCTTTCTTCTTTTTTTTTCTTACCTCCTCATATTACCAAACGATCTAGACTCAAGAGGCAACCTAGATATTCATAACTCAACGCATCAAACTCCACAGGAGTAACTAATTCGATAAGAATGAATGACCAAAAAAAATAAAAAAAACCCCATCAAACCACTGTAGCTTGCAGTCACCAAACTGATTTCTTTTTAGAGAGAGAAAAAAAAAAACTGAAGTACAAACTTTAAAGTATGAGAAGACTTTCACCGATAAAAACCATCTAGCAAAACTTTATTGATCATAGCATCAAACAGCACCGCACACAGCCAATCCACCACCAGAACCAATTCAACTATATATATATACATCAGTTTTATTCCTAGATTGTGACTCACACTCACCAAACCCATTAAACCAAACTCAAGAAATTCAAAATTCAACTCAACAAGCATCACCCCACAAACCATTAACAAGTAAAGCCCATCAAAAAAAGCAAAACTAAAACAACCCATTTCTCTACTTCCCAAGAAAAAAGTGATTTTTAACCGATTCGCAAGAGGAAATGGAAAAGGGCGGCAAGATCTAGCAACCCAACAACAAGTTGGCCGAAATTAAAAGCCCCATAAACATACGAGCAAGGAGATTCCTAGGCCAAACACAAGATCGTGAATTGAAGAGACAGAGATACAGAGAGAGGGAGAGATGAGAAGATTACCAACCTATCGACAAGGAAAAAGAAATTTCAGAGGGAGAGAGGAGAAATGAAAAGAGGTTTGGTGTTGCTGCTGTTTGTATGTTTATGATGCCGTGTCAGGTAGATAAAGAAAGTAAATGGTAGTCGGTCGACTTTATTACCAAGCTTCCATCATTCAATGGGGACATTTCGATTTGGAATGCTGCCCTTCGGCCGTTGACTTTCTCCTTTTCTTCCTCTTCTTATTCTAATTCTTCCGTCGTCGTCGTCTTCCCGCCCTCATTTTCTCATTCTTTCATACGACCAGAGGCCTGAAGCCTGAGGGTACAGATTGAAGACTAAAGGCTACCAATGTAGCACTGTAGACGAGCCACATTCCTAGGATTTGTCATCGTTTGTTAGATATTCGTTTCCCGTGAATTTCAATGTATTCCATCCAAAGTGACCCGAGAATAACCGTAGATGAACTGGTTAGGGCAAAAAAAAAAAAAAAAAAAAATCATTTTATGGGACCAAATGCTATATATATATATATATATATAATTATTTAAATTCAACTGTTGTAGCTGAGCTGGTTAGAATTATGTTATATTACGTAGAGCGAATAAAAATTATTCTTTTAGGACCCAAGTGTTACATGTTGTATATTTATTTTTCAAGATTTTAAAAAAATATATATTTTTAGCATTATTCTTATCTTTGTGTGTTTCCCATTAGCTTCGGATTCTCTCTCTTTTCGAAGGAATCTCCTCCTTTTGTTGTTTTAGATATTCTTTCTGGAGAAAGTGCTCCTAAAATGTCACGTGGGGAGCCTTAATAGGCAATTGAAGGAAAGTATCCCATTCCTTTCTTGGATTGGGATCCTTCGTTGATTTTATAAATATAGCAAGCAGGGCCCCAATCCTGTAAAGCCATCAGTGGCCCACCTCAACAAATGGGAAGCATTCAGTTAGGAATGAAATTTGGAGCAGAGATGGAAAATGCGGCGCTAATTCACCGATAGCTGAATCTGAATGATGAGGCACCTCCTTTCCACATAAATTAGGGATCATCTCAAGTAGCTGCCTTGATCCTCAAGGTTTTTTTTTTTTTTCTCTCTCTTCTTCTTTTTTAGGTTAAAGATTAATCCTTAGTTGTAGGTGAGGGAGTTGGGTAGTGTGTGTGGATTTGTGAGTATTTAATATAGGAACGAAATTGGAAAAGAGGCCAATGATGGCCGGGATTTTCGTGGTTTAAATTTTAGAGTTCAAACATTTCATAATGAGTCCGGTGCTCTCTTCTAATTTGATAACATTTCATTTAAGTAGAAATCATGCATTTTTTACTAAAGATTTTAATTATTTTTGGTAATATATCATTTAAGTAGAATTCAAGGATTGATCGTATGGACCTTGCTACAAACCCAATGCAGCCCTGAAGGAGTAAAAAATAAAAGATATAACTATAGTATTGAAATAAGTTGCACATGCAGGTTTACCACTTTATATATAGAGGCAGTCAAGCTGCTTAAATGCAAGTTTGCCGCGAATAATAGCAGTGGCAAAGCTACTTACATGCAAGTTTGTCACGAATAATAGCAGTGGTAAAGTTGCTTTGGGGTGGGAATTTTCCACCTTTTATTGTTAACAAATTGAAGGTAAGCATTTGGGTTAATATTTTTGTTTTGATCCCTAGTGCTTTCTTTCTCTTTTTTTTTGGCAAAAGGTTGATCCTTAGCTGTAAGCAAGGGACTTGGGTAGGGCCCGTAGGGGTAGTTTGTGTGGGTGTGCCAATATTTACTGGAAAAAAACTGGAAAAGAAAAAACATGGACCAATGATGGGCGGCCATTTTAGTGGTTTAGATTTTAGAGTTAAGTATCCCCTGCGTGGTCACTAGTATAAGCATATCTCTGCTGCTATTCGTCACGATTACATAATTTATGAGACTAATGGAGCAAAATAGCGTTGAGAATAAGACCCAATTAATAAATTTGTAAGTTGTTAATTTCACCCTGTCATTTTCGCTTCTTTCTGTCATTTTATGACCACGTAACCTTTTTTATAATTTGTACTATGTTGATAGCAAACGTCTGTAGATTAAAAAATAGGCCTAATAACCCGTCCTTTTCTGCTTAAAAAAGAAGAACTTTTCTATTTGTTTTAGGGTGGAATGGTTAAGTTAACACCGGTTGTTGAGAAAACGGTTAACCAAACCGTGTTTCACGATTTTAGTTTTTAAAAACCTAAATGTAATCAAACCGTGAAAAATCGTTAAAAACTAAACTGCGGTTAACAGTTTGGTTACTATTAATTGTCATCGGTCATTTACCAATCAAACATACTATGAAAAAAAAAAAAACCATAGTTAGCGAATGGCATAATATGTTACTGTAAAAAAAAAAATTCATATTAGATTTTTTTCTTATTAGCGAAACGGTTCGGTTAACCAGGTGTTTTTGGAACACGGTTAACCGAACCGTGGTTAACAGTTTGGTTCAGTTAATAACCGTGAGTCAAGACAAAAACCGTAACCAAACCGTGAAACGCGATTTTTCAATTTTAAAAATCATAACCGCAACCGAACCGTGAAACACGGTTATTAATCGCGGTTCGGTTCGATTTGGTTCGGTTAGACGATTTTTCGGTTTTTTTTTTTTTACACCTCTAATTTGTTCTAAAGCCTGAGAGCAAAACAGTTAATTTTGAAAACCACCCCCACCAAGAAGGTCGAGCTAGGACAAGATTAGCTCGACCTGGCTCGATCCATTGTCCATTAGTATCATACACGTGTGTGTACGGTCCCAAGCGTGCAACGCGTAAAACTTTTCATGCCCATCTCACTGTGGGCACACCTACTGGACCACATTGGCATGAAGCCTTGGGAGATTTGAAGAGTTGATGGGGCCTCTTATGTATAAAAAAATCAATCTCATGACTCATCCAATCATCCTAACCCTATCATCCGGAGCCTACAATTTCAATCCATTTGCATGTGGTGTATGGTCAATCCAATCATTCAATCCATTTACATGAGTGCATGAGTGCAAGCCCATGGGTCTCGTTAACTATTGAGCCGGACTGGTTTGGTCCAACTCTACTGTTTTTTTTGTTAGGTTTCTTCTAGAACCAATCACTAATGGAGCTAGCTTGATAAGGACGGGGAATACTTGCTGGAAGTCTTTTCTAAATTTCCACCGTAAAAGGACATACCGCAAAGAGATGATCAATAGTTTCGTTGTTAGTTCTACACACGGGACAAATTGGGTCAATAGAATTTAGGTATTTATGCAACCTATGACGCACAGGTAATTTACCAAGTAAGATCCTCCACATGAAGAACTGAAGTTTAGAGGGGACTTTCAATTTCCAAACAACTTTCCAAGGAAGATGTGGGCCAATTTGGATATTTTTAATGGAATTGTAAAGGGCCTTAATGGAGCATTTTCCCACAGACTCAGACCCCCAACATCTAGTATCTTGGCCACCCAAAGGAATTTGGACAATTTGGTTAGCCACTTCATCCTCCCAAATAGATTTAATCAAATTTTCATTCCAGCAAAGGCCTTCATTGCTATTAGTTATGAGGTCAGCAACCAAATTTTTCCCATCTAGGACATCAGCCACTTGGGACCCATTTCTTCCAATGTTAAGATTAAGATGGCTCATCTTGGGTATCCAGCTGTCATGCATGATTTCAACCTAGGAACCATCTCCAACAACCCATTTTTTATTATTGAAAATGATGTCCCTATTCTTAATCATAGACTTCCTGTTACGATCCGGGCCCAAAGTACGATAATTTCGAGCCGTGATTCCATATTTACTCCCGTAAACTCCGAATTAACCAAAATTAAAACGGAATCCACAAGGGGTAAACATTCACAAATACCTGTTTATTACACAAATTTTGCGAAAATATTTATAATTGACATCATCAATTTACGATGTTACTTGTATACAAAAATAAAATTCTTTATACATGTATCATTTCTATCATCCATTTGCTTTCATCAACTCCTGCATATTCAAATACAATGTAGATTTATAGCTATTTAAGTTCTCAAACATTACATTCCAAAATGAATCCCAACTATTTCAAAAAAGTTCTCAAAAAGAATTTCCGATCCACTTGCACTCGGATAACCATTTCAAAGGTTATCCCGTCCGTTTCATTCAATCAGTCCTCCTGGAGGAACTGCAACGGTCTCCTCCGTTGCCGCTGGGGGCCGTCACTGGATGACAATCGAACCTATAATGTCATCAATAATACTAATGAACACGACGGTTCAATAATGTATAAACAGATCTTATAATAACACATGTTAATGCATATAATAAATCTATGCAATATATCAATTTACAATTTTACAGTTGATATCCAATTCTAAACCATTATACAATGACAGTATACGGACATTTGAAGTCAAGCAATAGACATTACAATTGGCAACGACCATAGCATCCATTTCATTCAATCTTCATTTCATTCCATTTCTTTCATTTACCATCTTCCCTTAAAGGGATGATTCATCTTCCGAATGGAATGCATAATTTACTATCTTCCCTCAAAGGAATGATTCATCTTCCAAATGGAATGCACCAATCAGTACCTATAAATACGATCGGAATTTGTGGGACTTACCAGTGTCCGGGCCAAAGACAACTGGCATCATCACGGAGTTCCAGAACGCACCAAATCCATCTACTGCAGTAGGAATATTTATTTATTCATTTATTAATTCATTTAGCTCATTTAGAGCTTTAATACAGTAGCTAGGTAGTGTCAGACTCAAGGGTCAATACATTTTCATAAAAAATCCATTTCTGGACTCAATGCAATTCAGTAATTCCATTTTTAATAAATGAAAAGAATAACATTAACATCGTTCTCAATAGATCGGAATACAATGATAGAATTAGGTTATGAGCAATCCCACTCGTTTCTTTCTT
Source organism: Persea americana (assembly GCA_029852735.1). Lineage (NCBI taxonomy): Eukaryota > Viridiplantae > Streptophyta > Magnoliopsida > Laurales > Lauraceae > Persea > Persea americana. The sequence continues at coordinate 4,508,749 of CM056809.1, read as the reverse complement.
AGTTTAAACTAACCATTCAAGTGTAATCATTGGTTATCTAATGCACGTGTTATTCTCGATGGACATCACATTTATATATATAATGCGTATATTAGAGTCCCCGTAATTAACACCTACAGAGGTTTAGTCCTTAATCAGTTGATACTTTAACCCATTATTGAACCAAGGTTCAATCCTTAAAATTCTCTTTCTATTGTTCACAATCCTCATTAATCTCTAATTACATTATAATTATTCACAAAACTAATTTAGAGGACACTTACGTGCCCAAAAAGCACCAATGTTCCCAACAAAACCCAAATCCAACTGGACGGTCCGATCGATCAGCCAAAATTTTGCCTCAGTTAATGCCATGTCCAATCGATCGGACAGAAAACTATCCTCAGTTAAATCTATGTCCAATCGATTAGATCTGCTCTGAAAATCCAGTTTTAGTGAAGAAACTGATTTTCTTTTTCCTCCTTTTTCCTTCTTTCAAGTCTAAACCTACACAAGATTTGGACCTCCTGTCCACTCCTCATTTATCATCTCATCCATACATTAATAACCTCATTCAATCCATCCATTCACCCAAACAATCAATTCTAAAAATTATGGAAACTATGCAAAAGATTCAAATAAATAGAAATTCTATGAACTTCTACAATAATTGATATCAATCATAAGAAAGTGTTTATACTTACCTTTCTCGGAGTTTTTTTAGTCAAAAGCCCTCTTTGCTTAACTTGATTTGAGACAAATCTTCCCCAAACTCCAACCCTAAACCATGAAAACATGCCAAATGACTTCTTATGAGCTAACCAAGCTAAAAACCATGCAAAACCACCCAATGGAGCTTCAAAATCCTACAAAAACACCAACTACTTACTTGTAGTCCAAAAGAAGAAGGCTTGGGTTCTCTCTCTCAAGCTCCAAACCCTTCAACAATGGAGGATGGCTTGAGGAAGAAGATGAAGATGATGAAGAAGATGAAGTTCTTCTCAAAAACCATTTCTAATCTTCACACTTGAGGAGGAAAAATGGAAGAGAGCAAGAAGAAAGGATGTCTAGGGTTTGCTCAATGGAAAATGAGTGAAGTGAACTCATTTCATTCTAATATAAGGAGTTTTGCACTAAAATGCCCTTTCATTAAGTGTAATTACATTTTGAGTCAAACGAATGCCCATTTGATCAATCTTAGGTCAAATGGAATCGAGTTTGTTATGAAAGTTGACATACTATTCGAGATATACACGTTGGTATCAAGAGTTTCCATGTTCAATGAAATACATGAAAACCCGTATTTACGAAAAAGTCCTTGTCATCTCTTGTTTGAGCCTAAACTCAATTTAATTAACCTAGTTTCATGTAAGCTCATTCCATTATGCTTAATGCATCCTTTGAGACTATTTTGTCTCTCTTTGGTCATTAATCATCATTAATTCAATTAATCATGCTTAATTAGCATTAATATCAATTAATTAGTTTTAATTATGATTAATTCGAGTCGGGGTGCAACACTTCCAAAACCAGGGGTCTTTCTGTTTCAATTGATCGACGGAAGGTAATTTTGACATAACAACTTGACCCGAAGGGCATCAGGGTTCTGGAGGAATCTTCAAACATTATGGGACATGAAAGCTTGATTTTGATTATGTAAATCCTTCAACCCAAGGTCACATTCATAAATGCTACTCGTAATTTGAGTCCAAGCTACTGGAGAAATGTTGAAAATAGGGCTACAGTACTGAAAAGAAAAGCTGAAATTAAAACAATGGTACCAGATTGCAGATTGTGAAGAGCGTTGTATAGGCGGAAATCAATCGAGATTGGGGCCGAGGCACGTCTAGCGACGCTTTCTTTAGGACAAGTTCCGCCCTTTCGGGATGAACCCAGATGTGAAGAGGATCTCTGCAGGAACTGCCCCCAGGATACAACGGCCTTCACAGATGATCAGGCCTGGTCGCACACCAAGTCCAAATCAAGCTCCAAAAACCACAGAATGCTCAGGAGAGAAAGGAAGAAGAACATAGCAGTTTTTTTCTGATTTTTTCTGTTCCCGGACAAGCTATTTTTATATCTAAAAATACTGTCGTTGGGCTTTAAGATCAGCGATTAATCACAACATTAATGCATTAATAAAAATAATTAAAACGCAGTTTTGAATTTCAATTTTGAAACTGTTTTAAAATTGAAATTTCTGTAACGTTAAGTGTTTGAACGTTGATAATTAAAACGTTAATAATTAGAATTAAAATATTAAAATTTTTTGCAAAAGTGAGCCATTTCTATATGGGTCCCTCTAGGCCAGGATTTGCACCCCCCCTGTGCGCGATATACACGCAGGATGTGCCTCGCGGATGCACGCCTGGTTAAATGTTTTCCGGACCGGCCACCCCAGGTCAAGCCCGACTCGCGTGCACGCATAGGGCCCATGACAAAATGTTCCAAAACTCATTAAGGCATATGGAAGTGAAACCACATATAAAGGCATCTCAAGACTTGAGTTTTAACAATGTGGATGCTAAGAATTCTAGTAGTATATACTACCCACAAAAAGTAAAAACACAAAGGACAAAATACCTTTTCAAAAACTTCCAAAAAACACCTTATGAATTTTTGAAACACCCAAAAAAGCCAACAAGAAATGCCCCTACAATTTCCCTTTCCAAACCAACTAAAGTTTCTTTGGCTTGAGTTGATGGCCTCAAGGAATTTCTTTGGAACCACCTGATGACCCATCCAATAATTTGGCAGGGCAGAGATGACAGATTGAATTAAAATTCTCCTACCCGTGGGAGACAAGTACGACCCATTCCACCCAGCAAACTTTTTCCCCATTCTTTGGATTAAACCTTCAGCATCGCCAACACTTCCATGACCCAACCGCAAACAAGAGCCTAAATAGATAAAGGAAGTGGTATCCTTTCTAATGTTCATCTCATCACAAACCTCTCTTTTTAAACTGTTAGGGGTTTGGACAGAAAACATAATTTCAGATTTATGTTTATTAATTTTCTGCCCTGACTCCCTTTCAAACACCTCAAGAGAATGGTTCAGATTTTTGGCATTTTTGGATGAGGCTGAAATGAAAATGAGCTGGTCATCAGCAAACTGAATAAGGCCCACTCTATCTCCCTTAGGAGCAATTTTTGGGTGGAGAATTCTTTTGAGACTACTTTGTCTCCTTAGATATCTGTTGAAAGCTTCCCTACAAATAAGATAAAGGTAAGGAGACAAAGGATCTCCTTGCCTCAAGCCTTTTAGCAGGGGTAATGAAATCCGTAAAATCTCCATTAACTTTAACCCTGTAGGAAACTGTGGAGACACACAACATAATCCTGTCAACAAAATCATTAGAAAAACCCAAGTTCTTGAGACGAGGAAAGGAATGTCCAAGAAACAGTATCATAAGCCTTCTGGCATATATGTGTCTTTTCCTAGACTTCTGAGACATCATATAAAGCATTTCTTTAGCAATCACAACATTGTCATTAGCTCTCCTCCCTGGCATAAAGGCACCCTGATTATCTGAAATGAACTTTCGAAGGAGGGGTCTTATTCTTTCTACCAGGATCTTGGAAATGATTTTATATTGAACGTTGCAAAGACATCAAAACGACTTTGAGTTTAATGAAGTTTAGTAAATCGTTAATGACCAAGTGGCAATGAGCAGTCAATTTTTTTTTAGTGAAAACAAAAGCATTAGTAAAGAAGAGGAATTGGATTTGGGCCATGATTCTACCAGTTGGGTCGGGTTAAATGGATTGGCCCTCATTAAATGGGGGCCGCACCGCCATTTATGACTGATTTTGACACAGTAGTTGTCCCAGCATTGTACCTAATTACCTTTATTCACTGGTAGATTGAATCTAGTAAAAATCTAGGGTTAAGACGGACGCCACTAATTCTTAAATCAGGATAATAAGATATTTCCCCCACTTATAGATTGATGAATCAGAAATGTAATTGGTAGCATCAAAGGTGGACCCCGCACAAATCAGTGCCCAGCACCATTTAGGTGGGGCCCACCACTTTCAGTTGGGCTGGACTCTGGAGGAAGACGTCGTCCTGTAATTGTGATTGTGATTGACCTCGTGTACAGACCAACGGCTAAGAAATTGGACGTGTCATTTCCTGCAAGTGCCGATCAAAGTTGATGTGGGGCCCATTGTCGTGCTGTCTATCGTTTATGATGTAAGTGCTATGGAGAAATTTTGAAAATGATTGGTTACTACAGCGTGGCTGAAATGGATGAGGGAATTGCTTGGAAGCCCCCCGAGTTTCTGATATTTCATTCTAAATCCCCTGACTTTTGAGACCTTGAGAACCTGTTCTCGACTAGCCAATTTCCCGGGTGACTAGCCAATTTCAATTTCTATTTTCAAAGATTACCCTTGACTAGCCAACTCTCCGGTTCACACATCAGCATGTTTGCCAAACATTTTTTTTTTCTCTTTTTAACATTTCCAAAGTCATATTTCCAAAGTAAGTATGTCCAATCCCAGCTGTTTTAGAGGACTTTTTCTTGAATTTCTGAGAATTCTAAGATTAAAATAAAGTATTTTGATGTCATTAGTATGAGAAATATTGAACTGTTCAAATAAATTGAAGCCCAAAAAAAATGTAAACAATCTATAAGTTGGAAGGTTTTGGAGTTTTTTCACAACTTTTTTTCTTTTTTTTTAATTTATGAAGATTGAAGATATGAAAATAAATATTTTGGGATCTATTACACCAATACACAAGGTGAACTGCTTGGATTACCAATTTAGAGCCCACAACTGGAAAAATAAGCATAAAAAAAGGGCTCAAACAAATTTAGAGCCCATAACATGTCTAAGCTAGCTGTCCTATCCTAAGTTGCACAGCCGATGAAACTATTTATCATGTAAATAAATATATGATTAGTATTTAGGTGATAATAAGAACGGCTCCTTACCTGAGTGGTAAGGAGGGTAAGGAGCTTCAGCTCTTACCTGGCTGCACGTGGTTTGAACCTCGGGTCTCTTTTTATTTGTGCGGGCTCCTTTCTCATTTGTGTGGTCTAAAGCTTTCTTTCCGCTTGTGTGGGCTCCTTTTCTACTTGAGTGAGATTGTCTTCCCGCCTCTTAATTAGGTTCCATGCCCCTTCGCTAGAGTACCAAAAAAGTTGTAACTATTTATCACCTTCAATAAATGTAAATGACAAGTTGGATATAGCCTAATTTACATACCATTTTTATATCATATTTATACATCACATGCACAAATAAACGCTAATGAATGCGTTCATTATCGTAATGCATGTGCATCATTTACGTATATGTAGATGAGTGCAAACAAAGAGCCTCCAATGGCCTATTTGTTTGCGATAGAATGTATAGAAATTCATGCTCAAATGAGGTGTATGGTAGTTGGTACCCATATAAATTGCAGGTGGTGAGGTCCATATGATTTTTTGGGCAAGTGGGGCCCAAATGAAAATCACCGGCACAGCTTCACACCAATCGAGTAGGGCTCACGGACAGATTGGTCATGGAAAATATATCCTTCACTCCTCAATTTTTTTTCTTCCTTTTCTTCCCATTTCAGTCACATATTTACCCATGATCAATTAGCACTATTGGACGGACCTAACTCCAATTGAAATGATATCTTGTTCAGCTCAATGAATAAAAGAGGTTAAAAGGGTTATTGTCAATTGTTTGGAAGAAGTGATTTCTCCTGTTTGCTTGTTCCTCAAGTTCATTGACTGGGAGGTGCAGACACCACTCGACAATGACTCTGTTGGCTGTTTAGAAGAAAATTTGTGGGGCTGGGGAGGTCCCAGAACACGATATGTGATGTGAGGGAAGGCAAAGGTCCAAGGTTGTGATCACTCAATGACTTCTCTGTTGTTGTTTTTTGCTGTGGCTAAGACTGTTTGCTTCATTCATAGATAGAAATGGGACTTTTCCAACGTCGTGGTACAAGTTGCCTTTCCTGACATTTTTCATCTGCTGCAGCATATCCTCAGACGCATCCTTTATCCTTTCCGGGCATATGCTTCTTCCACCATTCAATGTCTTTTTTGTTTTTTGGCTCATTAGATGCTTCAATGGTTTTTTCATAAAACCAGCTACAGACTCCCGTGGATCATTCTCCTTATTTTATTGGTGGTAAGATGATTGTGTTGACTTGTTCTCTGGTGGGTGTTTTTTCTTAATTACTATCATAATATCAGTCCCATCATCCAGTCCGAACACTTAATCCATGACTAGTCAAAATCTGATCAATGCATTTTAAGTAATTGTTTAGTCATTTCTTAATCACCGCTCAATGACCTATTGAACCTGGCAATTGCTCACTGCAACGTAGGTCACACTGGTTCAAAGACATTGAAAAGGAAGGTTCTCAGAGTACATGAGTACCCTAACCTTGGGCATCGGTGCAATATTTGGAACTACTTTTAATTCGTGTCTGGGCCTGGGTCCATTACATGGGATCTGACAAAATCTGGGCCGAGGTTCAGGTCCATGGATCTCAGAGGAGACATATACAAAATTCTATTGGGTGTGTTTACAAATATTTATTATATATTTATATGGGCCTTTATTTAGGTCCGGCTCCGGACCCTTTTCATGGGCCGGATCCTTTTGAGTTGAATTCGGGTACATCCATGGGTCCTGTGATCAAATATTTGTAATTCTGGTTTGAGTTTGGTTTACACCGTGGTCCCAACCCCACCTGAACCCCACACACAGCCTTACTAGTTCTTCATCTTCTGGAGTTGATTCATCCCAACCAAGAAGAAAAATAGTTAAGGATACCAACTCATGCATGCACAAACAGTTAATTGAGAATTTTTTAGATCAAACATATATATTGTGAGGTCAATGTGGATGCATGACAATCAAGCAAAGTAAATGTATAGCTTTAGATGCGAATTAGATGTGCACACCGGTATGTATTAAATCAACAACCAGTCACCAATCCAGATTGTCCAACCTGTGCGACTCATTTTGTTGGAACATAAGCGTTATACTTTCAATGAATTTGATTCACTCTGATGAATTTTCATCGGACAGGTGATTATCATCTTTAGTATATATCACATATTAGATATTCGCTAACTCACTGTTGGATCATTGGCGAGGTGATTTGTTATAGGATTGGCCTAGATTGATCATGTGGCAATAAAAGAAAAAGTTTTCATGAACGGGGCAAGTGGCATGCAAAGAAAGAAGAGAGAGAGAAAACACATGATCTCACATTCTCACTTAAATGCCAGACGGTTTGTCACTGTTTTAAAGGTGTGGACGACGCACATGGTAAGGTTATGGAAAATCAAAGCTTCCCAATTTTCCAACGGTTATCTCCAACAAAAAGTCTATACAGACTGTAGACCGACTTAGTATCGAATTGCTGCGCGACATCAGTTGCAACTTAAAATGGCGGGCTTTGAAAAGTTCAGTGTTTGAGTTGAGCCGCCTCAGCTGTCCAGCTGGACATCAGGCTGCAAGTCGGTCGGTATATACTTTTTGTCTACGCAATCTCTTGGCATCCATGCAGCAATTCCGTGTTAAGGCATTCATCAGATAAAGTTGAAATCAGTAGGCTACAGAAAATCGGCACGTGCATTTCTCAATCGATATCCATGTCTGCTTTCCTTATATATAAATCCTCCTACCCACTCATCCAAAAGGAGAAGGGGAAAAGAAACAGATTTTTCAAACTGGTTCTTTGTGGGGGTTGTTTTTGCTGCAGTTTCTTGAGATGGGTTACTGGGTTTTTGTGGTTTTATTGGGGTTGGTGGCTTTGGGTGTTGATGGGTACCCAGCTGAGGATCTGATTTTGAGGTTGCCAGGGCAGCCCAAAGTAGGTTTCAGGCAATTTGCTGGGTATGTTAATGTGGATGAGAAGAAAGGGAGGAGTCTCTTTTACTATTTTGCTGAAGCAGAGGAGCATCCTGAGAAGAAGCCCCTTACTCTCTGGATGAGCGGAGGTTGGTTCTTCTTCTTTTGCTACTATTTTATAAGTGGGTCTTTTTATCTCCTTTTTAATTTTTGGGTTGTAAAGATGAGACGTTGGAGTTCTTTTTTTCGTAATTTTGGGTCGTGGGATATTAAAGTTTCACCTTTTTTTTTTGTTTTTTCATTTCTCTTCTAACCATCTAGTCTTTTAGTTAGTTCTATCTCAATTTCAAAATGGTTGTTTCTTTCCTCTTTTTTTTTTTTTTTGGGATTCTTGCTGATGGTAGTTATGGTTATGGTTTTTTTTTTTTTTTTTTTCTCTAACTTGTATAATTTTTTTGGGTTTGTTAGCTCTGCTCAGTATTTTCTTTCCAAGAAGAAGCTTTATGTACCTCTTTGACAGTTCAGTTTCTGTTGACTATCACTGTTTCCCTATCTGTTTTAACCTGTTACCCTTTGTTCTGCAATGACTGGACAACATCTCAGTACTAGAAAAGATAGTTCGATTGAAATTGGGGACTGGGAATGGCTTCTTTATTACTGTAGTGTAAGTAGACATAAAAACAATAGGAATGCTGAGCTCATTGTCAATTTTCTAATTATCGTTCCTCTCTTGGTTTCCATGGCATAAAACTGTACATGCTCAGCTCCTGGTGCAGTTCAATATAGGGAAACATTTTCATCGATTAGTTTTATTTGGAAGCAGGACTCTGTATATTTGAAGTGATTAGACCATGTGGGATATTATATCTTTGTAATGATTCCCAAGTGACATTTCATAAATTAGGTTGTTGAAGCCTTGAAATTGTGGATCAGATGCATAAATTTTCCTAGGAAATTCATTACACTTGGAATGGGTTTTTTCCTAGGTTCACTTCTTTAAAGGCACCCCTTCACAACCATTTTCTCTACAAGGGGTCGTTTGCCTTTTACACATGTGATAGAAAAAATGAGTTACATAATTAAATACTACATATGCAAATGTTACACACATTACGATTTTTGTCAAAATCACCATTTTCAATGATTAAATGAGTGCATCCAATAACTTTAGATTTATATGAGTTTTTGGGTGTTTCACAAATTTCTCAAAATCTATGAAGGAGTAAGATATAAAACTAAACGTCCTGATATTTGCATCGGATGGTTCAGATCACAAGTTAAGGGCCCACTGAACTGCAAAATTAAAGTGAAGATATAAGATAATCAAGGTTCAATATCGTGGGGTTTATTAGTTCAATAAACAAAGTGAATGGTATGGATGACAGATATGGGGCCCATATGAATGAGAAAAAATAAAGGTGTTTGATGGGCCTCAGAAGAATGCAATCACCATGTAAGAGGTATATTGACACCTTTTTCGAAAGAGGGGTGCGAATTACTTTCATACTTGTTTTGGTGTGTAAATGGCCTCATTCACACCTCATTTACATATGTGATATATGTGTGTGTATGTGAATCATTCATAGATGTAAATGACTGTCATCTTGAGAAGATGAAATATATATATATATATATATATATATGGGAGATGCTCCTATGAGAGATATCTCTCATCTTAAATGAGAGATTGAATGAGGTTCTCACATCTATATCCAATGCCAACAACTTAAATGTGAGGGCCCCCACCCATATCTCTCATATAAGGTGAGAGAGATCTCTCATAGGAGCATCTCCCTATATATATATATATGTTGCTGAAATCGTGTGTCCCTTTTAGGGATCTCTCCTTAGCATTATATAAGGGTTCGATACCCTATTACCAGTCTCCTAATACAACTTAAATCCCTAAATTATAGCTACCCTGATATAGAAAGAGTACTTGACTAATTGTAGCTTAACTAGAATATAGTATCTAATTATAATACAAGTATTGGCACCAGTTGGGCCTGCACATGATGGGTATGATTGACACTCCCCCTCAAATTGATGCTGGGGAGTCATAAGGCAACAATTTGGTAACCAGGAACTGATGTCGAGGCCGAGGAAGTCCTTTGGTGAAGATATCAACAAACTAAAGCTCGGTAGGGACTTGAGGTAAAGAAATGACATCACGCTTAAATTCATCTTGAATAAAGTGACAGTCCACTTCAATATGTTTTGTGTGTTCATGGAAGACAGGATTCTCAATGATCCTGATAGCCCCAGTATTATCTGCATGCAAAGAAGTATGAGAGGATTGAGCAAGATTGAGATCCGAGAGAAGTCCCCGGAGCCATAAGATTTAAGAACAGGCAGAAGATATTGCCCTATATTCAGCCTCTGTTGAAGATCGAGAAACACGCTCCTTTTTCTTGCATTTTCAAGAAATAAGAGAATTTCTGAGATATATGCACCAACCAGTAATAGACCGACGAGTATCCAGATAGCCCGCAGTCAACTGAAGAGAATTATCCTTGGGATAATATAAACCATAAGTTGTATTAGGAGACTGGTAATAGGGTATCAAACCCTTATATAATGCTAAGGAGAGATCCTTAAATTATAGCTACCCTAATATAGAAAGAGTACTGGACTAATTGTAGCTTAACTAGAATACAGTATCTAATTATAATACAAGTATTGGGCCCAGTTGGGCCTGCGCATGATGGGTATGATTGACAATGACTACAAACAAAAGACCCCTATAGGGCTTGTTTGTTTGCATTAGATTATATAGTTATTGAATATAGAGGACTTTGCTAACGCACTCATGGTTGATTAGTGTTGACACCTTGGTATTGCACACATGCCGAGGGATGGATCCTTAGGTCTTTATGTGGACATCATTACTCTTGCCCAGTAGGCCAACCTAGCCAAAAAAAAAAAAAAAAGAGTAAAAAGAGAATACATAGGAATTTAAAGTAAGGTCAATTGAGCTCCATGAAGGACTTTTATATAGGTGAGGGGTTAAAGATACGAGGGAAGGATGGAAGGATATAAGGTGGAGATGTAAATGAGACATTGACTTTACTAGGCATTCAATTACTAGGGTGATGGCTTTGTATTCATTTTCTTTTTCTTTTTTCTTTTTTTTTTATCTTCCCTTGATTCAATTTCCAATTCCATTAAAGGGGAGGTTATTTGATGGGCATTTTTGGATATTCACTTTGGTCTTCATTTTTAACCACTTATGGTATGAATTGTCCCAATTCATATGTATTCAAGTCCTATGTATCCTAATGTTAACAAACATGCCCTAAAAGTTTGGGAAAATCACAACCCAAGTACCTTATTTTCCTAGGTTATGTGAATTGTGACGCACCAAAGAAAATGACTTGGGTTTTACTTGGATTGGATTTGATTTTGTCAGTCTCAGAAGTTGACAGGTATGCCCTAAGGGTTTTGAGTTTGTACTCTTTCAACTCTCAGAGAGCCAAACATTCTCAATAACATGTTTTACTTGATTCATTCCAATAAAAAAACATGGGAAGTGTGGCTCTATTATGTTCCAATTTCAATTATTGTAGCGTCACAGAGGATATAATTAAAGAATTTAGCAGAGAGCATAAAAAATAGTATGCTTAAGTTAAACTTTGCAGATAAATATAGCATTCTCCTAACAGCAGTTATCATCATCAAACTTCCGTGTCTTTTTTCCGCAGGTGTCTAGCACTTCTAACTTGACCCTTAGTTGAAACCTCAAACAGAAAATCCTCTATTCATTGGTTTTTATTGTAGCTGTGGAATGTAACTGTTTACTTCTATTGATCTGCTTCCCTCACCTGAGAATAGATCATCTCTTTGGTGTGAGATATTGATTCTTATTTCCTCTTTGAACATTAGAAACATGAATTTTGGATATTGCTAACTTATTTTTAGCATATTGGAATTAGTCATGGATGAACTACACATGGACTTTTATCTGAATATTATGTTAAGTATACATTTTTTTGTTATCATTTTAATTAAGAATCACATCTTAAGTTCTTTTTTCTTTCTTGCAGCAAACTCTTGACCTGTCCATTTTTGTTGTGGATTTTGTGTTCAGGCCCAGGCTGTGCTTCAGTGGGTGGGGCTTTCACACAGTCGGGTCCATTTCAACCCAAAGGTGACGGCCGGGGCGTTCGAAAAAATAAAAGTTCTTGGAACAAAGGTCTCATGCACCTATATTAAATAAAACAACACTTATCTAATGTGTAGCATTTGTTTCTTTTGTTTCTTTTAACTGCACTCCTCTATCACATAGCTTTGATTGTACATTCGCCTTAATGTACGTTTCCACTAGATTCACTGATTTTGCACTCTTATGCTGTGTAGCATCAAATCTCCTTTTTGTGGATTCTCCTGCTGGAGCCGGATGGTCCTACTCAAATACAACATCTGATTACAATACTGGAGATGCTTCTACTGGTAGGTGGAATATTCACTGTCACTGTTCATATGCTAGGAAAAAAGAAAAGAAAAAGAGGAAAAAAATAATAATTCAGCTCCACCTATTCCTTCGTTAAATGCCATTTGCACATTGCCAATCATTTTGTTTGTGATATACATGCATAGGGAAATTTTCAAGAGAAAACTGGTTCCTTATTCATTATTTAATTTTATTCAAGAAACATTTTACCGTGCCCATGTTTGATGAATCCCAACCCTCACATATACCTAATCATCCAAGCATAGATCTGACAGCAGCAATCTCATGAAGGGCTTCTAAATTGACAGTTCGTGTGATTTCATTCGTTTTTGCATGCTCTTGATGATTCAAATTGAAGTTTAAGCCCTGAATGGAATTTTCTTCATATCTAACCATCCAATGAACATGCAGCCAAGTGTTCTCCACAATGTGATTTGTACTAAGTGGCTTCAGAACGCTGCTACAGTTGGACTTGATCATATCTCATATTTGTAAATATATGAAGGAATTTTCTTTAGAATTCCCTAATATAGCTGCATGAAAACTACCTTTTTGGGTCTTCTTGGATGCGAGCCAATAACGGGTAGAGGGATCTGAAGATCTGAGTATGGATTAGGATAGCCCAAAAAATTAGCCCAATAGATCATCAGATATCATAATTTTTTTAGGGCCCCAAAGACTGATGGTGAAAACATGAAAGATGGAGCATTCTAGCCCTTGTCGTGTTTTTTTTTTTGGTACATGGGAGGAATGGTAAACTATCCTAGTCCAAAAATAGTCTAAATTAAGTCCTAGTGATCATCCCTAGGGTACACCAATTCAGTGCTCCGCCACAGGACCATCATCTATGCTCCACCAGTGTACACCTGCTGTACTCCGCACCACTAGACACTCCACATATGTGCTCTGCCTGTAGCACCTCTTACAATAGTGAATGTCAGTAAATTCCCATCCTTAGTTGCCCAGCCAGGGGAAAGAAGATGAATGTGGATAAAAGATTAAGCACTATCATGTATATTATTTGAAATTTTGGCTCAGGATCGATCGGAATGGAGAAACAAAATTCATATAGCCTATCTGGACAAAGCTTTGCTGATGATGAAGATGATGTATATTATAATATATGTCACATACTTGATTCAACCAGAGATTTTTTTTTCTCTTGGCAGCCAATGACATGTATCTATTCTTGTTGAGATGGTATGAAAAATTTCCAGAGTTCAAATCAAGAGACTTGTTCCTAACGGGAGAAAGCTATGCAGGTTTAAGTAACAGTATCAGCAGTTTACTGCCATTTTTTAACCCTTACTTTGCATAGTCCGCTAACGTGGGTTTATGTGTATATAGGTCATTTCGCACCGCCGTTAGCTATCGTTTTGCTGAACCACAATAAGCATTCAACTGGATTCAAGTTCAATATCAAAGGAGTAGCTGTAAGTAAAGCTGTAAAGTTAATTATATAGAGGGGAAATACCTAATGTTGCAATATTTCGTTAAAATGGCATCTTGTTATTGTCAATTCCTGATTGCCCAAGGGCAGTGGAAGCAGAATCACATTATTTATCATTCGGTCCAACTAAATATTGTAATATTGAATAATTATCTCTTACCGAAGATGATCATTTTACTTATTGCAATATTTCTTGGAAGGTGGAAACTTATCCGGCATTCCACAACACTGCCCTAATATCTCTCTCTCTCTCTCTCTCTCTCTCTCTCTCTCTCTCTCTCATGTATTGGTCTTTTGAAATCATCATTGTATTGGCTGCAAATTGTATTAACAAACCTCAATTATTTCTCCTTCCAATTTTGATTACTATATAACTGTTTTCATCCTTTTGAATAGCTTGGAAATCCACTTCTCAAGATCGACAGGGACATTCCTTCAATTTACCTATACTTTTGGTCACATGGGCTGATATCTGATGAAATTGGTCTTGCCATCAAGAACCATTGCGATTTTGATGTCTTTACCTTCACCAGCCCCCACAATGTTACCAATGAGTGCAATAACGCAATTGACGAAGCAAACAATGTCGTTGGTAATTACATAGAAACTTATGATGTGATCGTTGATATCTGTTATCCAGCAATTGCACAGCAACAGCTGCGATTGGGGAAATCTGTATGTACTTCACCTCAACTCGAATATTTTTCTTTTGTTCTAGTAGCATGGGTTAATTCATTGTTATTTTTGTTTGTTTCCGTTTCTTTGTCCACAGAGCAGGATCCTTGTATCTGGATTTCTTTACTGATCTACCAATTATTAAATGTTTCAGTGAAGGTTTTGCTCATGTATCTCTAAAACATCTCTATAATATTTCAAATTGGCAGGCTACTAAAATTAGTCTTGGGGTTGATGCATGCTTGAACGCAGAATTAACTTTCTATTTCAACCTTCCAGAAGTTCAGCATGCTTTTCATGCAAACAGGACTAGTTTGCCATACAATTGGGTGTTTTGCAGTACTGAGTGAGTATTCCATGTTTTCGTAAATAGATGGTTGTTTATTATCTAATCCACTGTCTTATATACTAGCATAGCATTGTTGGATTAACAGTAACTTTAACTTTGATATGAATGCTGAATTTGGAGCTAAATGCAATATGGTCTTTCTTAGTCATCTTGTGGCGAAACGCGGAAAGGGAAGAGAGGAAACATGTGCATGAAGCCATATGGTTTCAGTCAATCTAGTGGTCATTTATACTCTTTCCGTCATGATAATATATATGATATTTACACACACATACATACACTCATTAGAATTTTTAGGTGCACAGTGTGCATGGTTCTTACAATGCACACCTCCTAATGGGGCCCACCCGATCACCTATTTGAATGAACCACACACATACACCCTGCTAGTCACCGATCCCATTTTTCTACACCCAATTCGAATGGACTGAACCGTTGGGTTGAGTAACTATTTTTTGTTTTTGATATAAAACCGTTGAACTTATGGGGACCATTGGATTCCCCATAGCCCATTGATTGGTGGGGCCTCAGGTGGGCCCTACAACAAGGTGCGCAGGGTGTGCAGTAAAAAGCCTTTATATATATATTTATGGAATTTGGACACTCTTATCAGTGAAAAAATCACCTCTTAGATCGGAAATCTTCTGCTAGCAACATAGCGCTACTTATCGTTGAGCACAGGATCCAAAATTATCACACGAATAACTCAGTTTTTCACAATCATCGGCAGATAACCAACAACAGTTATACTTTCTCTATTGGTTATTGTTCGCTATGGTTGATTAAGTTGGTCATTTCATCATCACACACATTTTGTTTTGATAACTGATTATAAATATGGGCAAAGTCAATTATCTCAAGAACTTTGCACAAATTTAAGTAAAAACTTAAAGAGGAAATTACCTTTCATAAAAAAATCCTTAAAGATGAAATTACTGGAAAAATCACCTTACATGTGTGTGATGATGGCGTTCGGTTGTATTTGGGTGAGAGATGATGATGTGTGGTGTTTTGATATTTTTCGACTTCGGTAATGGAGGCATGGGGATGGGGCTGCTGTGATGAATGGGACAGTTTGGTTGGGTGGACTAGAGGTTGGAACGATGAGTTCAAGTTGTTTGGTATCAAGGAATGGGATGAGATGGAGAAAGAGGAGGGAGAAGAGGAAGAAAGGGGAGGAAGAAGAAGACACGAGTGACAATATCATCACTCAAACAAAAGGGAAAATTGGCTGGAGGGCCTTTATTGTTATATAGGAACTATTAGAGCCTTTTTGGAGCACCGGACATCTAAGGCGATTTTTTTGGTAATTCCCTCAAATATAAATCTAGTGAAATACCGTTATAATCTCTTTTATAGTATGCAATTTACCCATTTCAGTAGTAGGGCTATGGTAAGATATGACTAAATTCTTTTTTCCTTTCAAATGGCCCAGTGTACTAAATTACAGTAGCACAGATCCTGACACCAACATTCTTCCCTTGGTTAAAACCATAGTTCAAAATGGCATACCTTTTTGGCTTTTCAGGTGAGCATCTCATTCTCAAGTATTTATATATATATATATATATATTTGAGGTTCAGACTTTCTCTTTAATATAGAGTTGTTAAATTTGTGGGCCCCGGACGACGAGGTTAGAGGCATGGGATTGACCTCAAACTGAATATCTGGGCCCATCTAAGATGGATCTTTCTAGGCCCCTTGTCCGCAATCAGTGGGGCCCCATCAAGCTACCTCTCACCATAATACGATGAGAGGTGTATGCATAGGAACATTGCCATATATATATATATATAAACCATTAATCAATTATCATGAATCTGATTTATGTTGTTGAGCTGCAGCGGGGACCAAGATTCAATTGTACCCTTGACAGGGTCTCGAACAATAATACGTGAGCTGGCCCAGGATCTGAAGTTCAAAGTAACAGTCCCTTATGGTGCTTGGTTCTACAAGGGCCAGGTACACTCTTCTTTGTTGTATCTCACGAGCTTTGCTAGATTACACCACCCACATAGATGTGGCACATGTGCACCCTATTCCATTCATGATCCATGTCATATATTGGTAGAAGCTGTGTAGATTGCTGGCTGGAAAATCAGGCAGGCACATTCAGCAGTTGGGCTGATCACACACACACACATATTGAATTTGAACTTGTTTTAAAATAAAAAAAAAAGGGAACTCCGGGGAGAAGATTTTCTCACCATCCACTTACGAACATACGTGGCACAACTGGTGAGTGGGCTTGCCTGATTTCAGCACCTTGTGGTTATGATGTGGCCCACCTGATCTATGTTATCATGCATTTTCCATGTGTAGTGACACATGGATAGGTCTATCTTCATTATCATGGGGGCTAAGCAAATGTCTAACTTCCAGTGTTCGCATTTATTTGTGGCTTAATTATTTGAACACTCAGTATGTCCGTTAACAAAAAAAAAAATTCAGTATGTCCTATCTTACATCAATTCAAACTGGATTACCAGTCCATTTACCTTTCTTCCCTTCAATCTTCTTTCCTGATTCATTCTTTCTGCTTGTTTTTAATTTGTTTTAAGGTGGGTGGTTGGGCAACTGAGTATGGGAATTTACTGACATTTGCAACTGTAAGAGGTGGTGGTCATTTCGTGGCATTTACACAGCCAGAAAGAGCATTACTCTTGTTCCAGTCATTTGTATCTGGTAAAAGATTGCCAAACACTACTTATCCTCCCATTGTCTGAAAAGCTTTCAATTTGTCTCCATAGTGCTGGGTAGCGGGTGGTTTTACATGAAATTCTCAGAATACAAGCAGATTTTGTTGCTTTACGAATAAGAAAACAATAACAAAATGTTTCTTGCTTCACCAATAAGACACTGATCTGAGAGTGGGTATAATCTTTTTTATTTTCTATTTTTAGCTATAAAAAAGTCAGCCTGTATAGGGAGAGTTATTCCTTGCTCCCCTACAAGTCTGTAGAATGGTATGGAACAGAATATATATAATTGCCTTGTATATTATTCAGGTATGGTATGGAACAGAATATGGCAACCTTTTTGCTTGAAAAAGGATCGGATAGATGCCATGATTCTTGGTTGACTATAAAACTCTCTAAGGAAACATGTCTCTTCATTTTTCTTGAGCAGAGTGTTTTTTACCTCAGCTTGAATTCTCACAATTTTACCTGCTCTACTGTTATTGATGATGATGAACATTTGGCATCATAAACCAAGAATTGATAATGATCAATGCTCAATGATATGACACCTAATTCTGAAAAGAATCCCGTTTACAATGAACTACAAGCCTAATCACATGTAAAAAAATAAATCCGATTTCCATTGAAGGGAAGCAGTTTTTATTTCTTGTGTTTCAAAAGGATCAAACTGTGCTATGGGTCCAGAGCTCATCAAGGGCCCGATGGTCACTCAGAGCAGAGTAATATTCATCATTGGAATGAGGTGATCTTCTTCACCCTAGGATCAATGTGAGATCACCATGCCAAGAACATGACTATATTCTCAACAGTGAACACCACACTCGGGTTGCAATCCAATGATTTTCTTGAAGCCTAGATATCAAAAATGCCCCCTGGATTCATATTATGCAGATGGGAAAAAGTTCAAATTATGCTATAGTAAACCACAAAGGAAAAGCAATAAAACCCAGATTAGAGTTAAATAGAAACAACATACCTTCCAGATCCATGTCAAGATTAGAGGGAACATCGGAGTTTATCCCTGCAAATTTTCAGAACACTCATTTCAATTCAGTAATCCACGAACACCAATTAAGCAAAAAGAACAGGTGATTCATTTTTTTCGTTAATTTATTTATTCATTAGGCTAATTGATTAACCATATCAAATAATCAAAATCTTGAAGTTTCCAGAAGTAGATGTCTGTGTGGCAAAGGGAGGTGTAGAGGATCTTCAATTGCTTCTCCTCTCCTTGAGGAGGGGACACCTCTACCTTCTAGATGAGCAAAAACCCATCAATAGAATAACAAATCCAAATCCCAAAAGACCCAATTGACAGAAAAAAAAAGAAAAGAAAAAAAGTTGCAGTTTGCCATCATTTTAAGATACTGAGAGTTCCATCAAAATCTTACATTTTTTTAGAACAAAAAAAAAATCTCAAATAAGAAGAAGAAAAACCTATCAAAGAAGAGAAGTCAGGAGCTCAAATGGAATCAAAGGGAGAGAATACCTCTAACCTGACCAACAGTTGGTGACAGTTGGTGACATTGAACGTCTCTTTTAGTCCGGCTCTCTATAAAAGTAATCCTCCATTCGAAATGGCGTTGCAAAGACTTTGGCTTCTCTTGGGGTGATTTATAATACAAGGATAGAGGCTCTGGAGTTGAATGAATTGCAGAGGAATAATATATAATTATAGAATGGTGATTTTCCAAAACGCTTCACTTTTAAAATGCCTTTTTTCAACTTTTTTTTTGAGGATTTTACTAGAAAATTCCCACTATGCGGCCGTTGCACGAAATCATGTCTTGTAACTCACAACACGAAAGTATTCCTTTCGCCATTTTTTCTTTTTTTTTTTTGGTAGTTTTCCATAGCGACGATAGTATCGCTGGATATAAAATTAAGTGACGCTATTGTCACTTATATATAACCCTTCGGTTGCACGGAAACCGCCTGCCTGGGTTTGTCCTAGAGCCAGCGATCCCCAATGCGAGTTGCGCGAATTTGAGGCTTTGAACTTGGGCAGCACGGCAGTGCTTCAAGGAAACAATCCCAATCTCTGTGGAGCGCCTTTGGGGAGTTGCAGGGAAAGTTCTGGATTGGGTTCGGGAGGAATTGCAGGGATTGTAATCAGTTTAATGGCCAGTATTGTAGTCATCGCTTCACTGTTGATTGGGTTTGTGCAGGGGAAGAAGAGAAAGAACAGGGGAAGGTGATGAGGTGGTTCCAAAGCCAAAGTTATAACCACACCACATTTACAATACATGTCTATAAGAGAACTCCTAACAAACAGATTCAACCCGTATCCATTCTCATCTAAGAGTGCCCAAATTCCCGCATGCAGACAGAACACTCACCAGAGTAACATCATTTGGCCTCACCCAAGCATTACCATCTCCTCAAACATTGTCGACATCTCATAAAAGTACCCATTTTGGAAATAACCCAAGATCATGCTCGTCTAGCCATACAACATTTACCAACAGATGCAACCCATGGAAACCCTCTCTGTTGACAACAAGGTTGCTTGTTGATATTGCAGACGAAAAAGATATTAACGAAGGACAAGGAAGAGATGGGGAGTAACACTAGTGTTGCCTCATCAGAGACGACGAGCGATGCTAGCGTCACTCCTCTCAAGTTAAAAAAAAAAAGAACCAAGTAGGAATAACGGAACTCGTTTGTGCTGCCCGAACTAGGAGGCATGATTTCGTGCAACAGCCACATAATAGGGATTTTCCAATAAAATCCTCTTTTTTTTTACATGGGGCCCACTTTCAGCCAGCCTAGTCTTTTTACACACGCTACTCTCCCACTAATAGTTATAAGTCCAAACATCAACTTTTCATTTTAAACTTAAATCATAAGAAAGTGATGCCCCTAAAACAATTAAATTCTAAGAGCATCTATCAAAGGTTTAGAATGATTTTACGGAGTTATAAAATTTAAATATAGCTAGGTCTCATGTCGATCTTTCCATCCTACATACTTTCATGGTCATTATGCATCTCAATGGGTCCTACTAAAAAGGGCATTTCCCCTTAAAAAAATGCACTGGCTTCATGTAAGAGGAACCATTTAACAATTGACTCATGTGGGGGCCCAATTTTAACATAACGATAGATTCCACCCCCAAATGATGCAATCACGGTGGACCTGTGGAAACCATTGGCTCATCTACTAGTGATGAAATCATTAGGCTCAAATACCTAGTGATGTAATCAAGGGGGAAGCACCCGCCCAAATGGATGATCATAGTGGTGCTACCCGCCTAGTGACCGAATCATATGGGACCAGCCTTGTCAGAAGATCGAATCATGTGGGACATATAATCTTATGATAAAATTAGATGAAATAATTTAGCTGAGAAGGGCTCACCATATTTTTTTCAATAAAGAGAGCTTCTTTGTTTTCCCAAATTGAATACCTAGAATTATATTTTCAGAAGTGGTTAAAAATGAACCATAAAAAGTCCAATATCCAAAATTGATCATCAAACAACCTCTCAAGAAAAGATGTGAATGTGCAATGAATGTTGAATGCCTCAGCCATCACCTTAGAAATTTAATACCTAGGAAAGTCAAGGTCACATCTACACCTCCACCTGAGTCCTTATATCCTTCACCCATCAACTCTTCAATAATGCTTTTGTAGAGTTCATTTCACCACAAATTTCTATGTATTTTATGTAAATAAATAGGCCCTAGATGTATTGCCTAGTTATAAATTTGCGGTTGAGGTACATGTGATTTTTGGGGAGTGAGGCCCACATGAAAATCTTTGGAAAAAGCTTCACGGCAATCAAGTAAGGCCCATGGTAGATTGGTCACTTTTAGGAAAAAATATCTTTCACTCCCCTCTGTTTTTTAAATGATAAAAAGGGGTAAAAAGGGTTATTGTGAATGGTTTGGAAGAAGATTTGTGAATGCTCCTCAGGTTTGCAAGAAAGTTTGTGGGGATGGCGTAGTCAAGGAACAAGACATGTGAGGGAAGGCAAAGGTCCAAGCCTCTGCTGACTATTGTAGCTTTGTTCATTGCTAGGAATGGGACCTGTCAATATATAATCATTCTAATTTTAGTTCAAGTTGCATTTGTGCTGACTAGTGTAGCTTTATTCATTGCTGGGAATGGGACCTGTCAATATATAATCATTCTAATTTTAGTTCAAGTTGCATTTGCTGACCTTTCTTTTTATCTAGGGATGCACAAAAAATTTAGTAGTACCGCAAAAACGGACTGAACTGACTGAATCAGGCAGTTCGGATTTTGAAAATCATAAAAACCGCCTTACATCGGTCGGTTATCGGTTTGAAACTATGGTTAATCACCTAAACCGAACCGACGTATGTATTAACTGGAGTATTGAGTTTTGATTATTTTAGCCTTAGGGGAAGCGTTTGCATGCTCTACTTGCATGTTACATATTTGATGAAAGTTTTACAAGAAGTGTGCATTACTGGGTTTTTAGTAGCGCTACCGAGGCGTTTGGTCTGACCTAAGAGAAAGTGAACTATAAAGAGGCCCATCTCAATTAGTTCAAAATTGGGGTTACATTCCACTCAAACCCAAAAAAAAAAAAAAAAACTAGTTCCCTTTGTGTTGAATTCATTGGTTTGGATCAAGCAATGTAGTCTAGTCCAGGTTTTATGCAGAGAAATAGGTACGTGCCTGACCATTTTGTAAGTGTATTCTATCAGAAGATTTGAACTGCTTCAGCTCATTGGCCTGAAAAGTTGGCCGAACCTAGCCTTGTCCATTCAATCACGCAACCGGATGATGGATGGAAAGAGTTCATCCATTGTTTGATGTATGCTCTTTGGTTGAAACGAATTATGAAATATGTTTTAGTGTTCATTCCAGCTTTTCCTCGTTTCATTTGATGGACCAAGTTTGAACTGCAATTGTTTTTGTGAAAAATAAAATAAAATAAATAAAATAACAACTGGTTAGGTTCGGTTTGAGCACATGGGCGGGTCGGTTCGGCTTGGTTTGGAAAAATAGAAAACTGTAAACCCCTACTTTTATCTGCTTCTACATATCCTCCCAGACATCCTTTCATCTTTCTGGGGCATGCTCCTTCTACCGTTCTGTAAGATTTAAGGTTGGCTAATTCATTGAGTAATGAACAAAACCGGGACTCTTAATGATGTAAATCTGATTAGAAAAGGACTGCCCAAGATTGTCATTAAAGAAGTGTAGTTCGTTCAGGAACTCATAGTGGTCGCTCGAGCGATCCTCAATTCACTCGAGCGAACCCCTCACAGAACACTTTTCGCTCAAGCCTTTCAATCTTTCGCTTGAGCCATCCTTTAATGTTGAAGACAGGATACAGTTCGCTCAAGCGATGTCTTTGACCGCTCGAGCGAACCCACACAGAAGCTTCTTCGCTCAAGCCACTCTTTCAGTTCGCTCGACCCATCTCTCAGCGCCAAAGGCAAAATGCAGTTCACTCGAGTGATCCTACATTCGCTCGAGCGAACCCAAGACAGTAGCCTCTTCGCTCAACCCAAGATAATGTTCCCTTGAGCCATGGTCTGAAATTCAAACTTTCAAAGATAGAGGCTTGTATGCTTGAGCGGACCCACTGGTCGCTCGAGCGAACCTGGGCACCAAATTAGAAACCTACCTAGAACTCTCTCCTGATTTGTCTCAAGTTGGTATTACTGATCCTAATCAACTTTTAACACTTGAGGCATGGAATTAGGCCCATATAAAGCCTTTATTTCTCTATTCAACTTTACCTTTCCAATAAGGAAAATTCCTAGAGAGAACTTGAGAGATTCATCTTTGCCCAAGGTAATCATCTGCCGTGCTGAAGATCAAGGCTTTGGTTCTGCTCCATTCTACTCTTTTGAAGTAGAGATTCCTTGAAGACGGCTTCAAGGCATTTGGTTCAAGTTCGGTGAAGGTGCACGGCGAGTAGTCGGCAAGATTACGCAGTCCCTAGGTTGAGTTTCGACTGGGAAGGGTTGTGAGTCACTTGTAACTTTCTTTTCATAGTATTTGGTGGTCTGTTGGCCTAGACGATAAGGCCCGTGGTTTTTTCACGAGTAGGGTTTTCCACGTATAAATCATGTGCCATTCTCTTTGTGTGGATTGCTTTCTTTTAATCGAATCTAAAATTAACCACTAGTTTAATCACTGAGATTGAAATATAGTAGTGATCAGTTGGTTGAGACTCGAGCCTGTGTTAAGGCTGAATATTTTTCACGTTCAAAATTTTATTTAGACCCAAGTTATGCAGTATTATTCTAAGGTTTCCCATCAGATGCCTCAAAACTTTTTTCACAAAACAAGCTACAGGTTCCCTTGGATCATTCTCCTTGTTCTAATGGCGGTAAGATGACTTGGTTGATTTGTTCTTTGGTGAGTGTTACTAGTAAGGCTTGGCACGTGCCATTGTTAAAACAAATATATGAAGAAAAAGTTAACAACTTGATTTATTAGACAGAGATCATATAATTAAGATCATCAAATTTGATGTTTCATTTATAATAGGCCCATGAATTGGAAGGTGTTGAGAAAAAGACATTCATGTATGATACATGTGTAGTAATGAAAATTAAATAGAACAAGAATAGCAATTATTACAAGGCAAATGACCAGTACCATATGTGATATTAAAAATAAATATATTTTGCCTGTAATCAATTGAGGATCCTTTTCAACCGCATAATAACTAAAAAGAAATCAAAACCCATCCATCTTAGTTCTATGCATTGTCTGTGGATGTATAACTACTTAATTTTTTCACTTAAGGGAAAACCAAGTTCCAACTTCACAGAGGATAATCATTTCCTTGTTTTCTAACATCATAGTCATGTTCTATAAAACAAAGAGGACAATTCCTGAATTTTGACAAAAGGAGGCATTTGGGACTTTATCTGTAATCAGAAAATCAACAGACGCATCCCCCATTGAGAGAGGAGAAAGTATGACTTCCACCTTGTAAATAATTACTTATTTCAAGTGTTTGATAATTACTTCCAATCAAAAATTCAGAAAAACACAAGCTTTCATCCACAGCACAACTCTATCAATAAGTTAATGAGAGATTCGTTAGATGGTCCTAGAAAGAAAAAAGAAAAAACAGCTCATTACCATCAAACAGCAAAAAGAGAAAACCATATGAAATCTCTATTGTACTTGTTTATTGGAGTATCCCACTTCAGCTGATTGAGTCATTCTCAGGAAATATGAAGAGAGCAGCATATATAAAGCATGGCTTGAAAACAAACTCCCAACATATTCTAGTTGTTTCTTCCTTTTTCCCCCTCTTTTTTCTAAAAAACAAGCAAGAATTCCTGCATGGATTTGCTACCACAACAACTCATTTCAACCCAGAATTTTTTTCAAAAGAAAAAGAAAAAAAGTACATTGTAAATGTCAATGGAAAAAAAAAAAGGAAAGAAGAAAAAATTGCAAGACAGAGTGAGTGTTCATGTGAGATACAAAAGATAAAAAGAAACATTCATGGGGATAGAAAGTACTGAAATTCTCACTGACCCTGCTATTGTTCTTTGCTCTATGAGTTGGCCTTTTCTTTTCTCTCCTTTTTCTTTGGTCTTGCTATCTGAGTACTTTTCATGGCTTTCGCCATCTCTCTCTCTCCCTCTCTCTCTCTGTTTTCTGGCGTTGATTCAGTCATCAGTAAAAAAGAAGAGAGAGAAAGAGAGTTCTTTTTTAAATAGTACTTGAAAATAAAATTGTGTTCCCATATGGCAACCAGTCTACTCGAATTAGATTAGTTTCAATTCAAGTTTGCAAGAAGAGTAGTAAAAATAAATTCAATCTTAAACTGATTCATTTGTTAATTGCATTAGATGGATCAACTAAAATCCTAGAATCACAAGTTAGAAGTTTAATTGATACTTAAGTTTTAGAGAATGAACAAAAATAGAATTTGATGGATTTAGGTCTGCCTTTGTTTCCTGAATCTGTTTCCTATCCTTGTAATTATGATTGAGCATGTATTAATCCTATCCAAACTTCAATAATTCTAACAAACCTATTTTCTTGATCAATTTTAGTATTTGCTTTATAATATTAACAATGCTAATCCTGAAAACTTCAATGTTTTTTCAGATATTGCTGACAATTCTTGTGTTTCAGCAGATGTCCCACAAACAATGAGTTAAGTCTCTTCACAACTCAATAAAACTATATGGGAATCCAATCACTAAATTCTCACTTCAAGTCTGCATATTTCATCATTATACCTTGCCATGTAAATGCAGCCAAATAAATATATTTGATATATATATTAATTATATATTCAATACTTCGATTTTTTTTCCTTTGTCTCGCTTGGTAGATTCATATAGTTCCAAATATTTGCCTTATTCTGTATTGAGTCAAAGTTGACTCATGAAATTTATTGTTTTATTTTTTTATTTTTTTTGTAGAGTTATGAATGATGTTATATAAACTTATTTTTTTACTGTGGTTTTTATGGTGTTTTTTTGCTGTGACTTTGATTCATTTTGGTTGTTTTTTTTTTTTTTTTCATAGTTGTCCCCCTTAATGAAATATCTTATTAGAGATCAAAATATTTAGTTGATGAGTTTAACTCATGAAACTCCCGTGGAATCCTCATTGACCATCAATATGCCTAAACTTTCGAATTCTAACAAAGGCCCATGATAGATTGCAACACCAGAGGAGAGACCCATCAAAGGAAAAAGGAAGAATCCATGCTTTACTTATAGAAGAAGGGATTTGAAGCTCTTGATTTTCATTCAAAACACACACACACACACACACAAATTTACAGAATTTAATTAACTGGTAAGTTGTCATCTTCTATTCCCCTTTTTCCTTGAAGCTTGCTTCTAATGACTCTGCTGCAAACAGGTTCTAACATTTTTAATTTCCTTCTGTTCTTCTATAGAGGTAAATGGTGAAATGATAATAAAAGGTTGCATATAGAAGTCCCAAGCTCAAGCATGGTGGATTTATTTCCATCACATCTTTATTGGGAAGCTTTGTATTGGAGCCATGGTTTTAAAACACAGTTTCAAAGCAGCCGGGATTTTGGTTTATTTTTGGCCTTATGCCTTCAGGCACTGTTTTGGGTCTTCTTCCTCTTACGACAAGAAGTGATTTGTAGAAACAAATATATTCAATGAATCAACTAAAATTTATAAGTATGTGAATAGGATCACTGGATATCACAGAAACTTATTTTGTTTGAATCCTTATTTTGTCTCTCATATCCCACTAATGATGTTGTTTGTTCATTCTATTCCCATCACCGTTCTCTGAGATTTTTCTAACAAAGTAAATACGTAATAACATATTAATCCAACAATAATTTGACACTGAATAAGGAATAATCAATCAATCAATCAATTAATCAATATATATATAAATACATATACAAAATTACAAAGTGAAAATGGAATTACAAAATATTATTAATAATAGTGTAGATCTACATTGTGAGGCCCCACCCCTGGTGGGCCCTCAGTTTGAATTTAATAATAATTAATAAGGTATATTTTATCTTTAATATGCTATTTAATAGGGAATTAGTAGAATAGTTTATAATATCCCTAAGTTTTAGATATAGCTTTAATTTAAATTGTGTTAGGTTTGATCAGATTAGAGTTTAATTTGTGATTAGCACTGATAGGAGGGCATGAGAGTGAAACCTTCTAGAACCCATCAATTTACCCAAATACCCATGGCCCCATGTTAATTACATTTAGAACCAAAATACCCTTTAAGTAATTAGCCTAAAACCCTAATCTATATAAACCTAAGCTATTGCATAAGAGCCTAAAACCCTAATTGCCTCTCATCTTCCCCAATTAACCTATCTTCCTCCCCAAGCAACCCTAATTTCCCCAAATCCCAGCCTAAGAAGCTAGGAGACCAGCCTTCTTCATCTACAACACTCTATTGGGTCTTCTCTCTCACCTCAATTTCCATTTCTTCTACTCTAAGGCAAGTACTCTATACAATTTCACTAGTTGTATGCTTTCCTCCTTTGTTTCTGTCATTTCAATTCAATTGAGTATGGATGCATGTGTAGAACTTCCTTTTTGAGCTTGTTTTCATGGAAATGGCCATTGATGGATGAGTTTCTCCATTTGGAAGATCAATGGCCCAGATGGATGGTGGATGATGATTATTGAAGTGTTTTTGTGTTTCCCTATGTATATGTGATGTATGGGAGTGATTTGGGTCAATTTGGATGAAAAATGGATTGAGAAGGAGAAATCCAGAATTCTGAAAATTCAGTTTCCTGCGTGTACCCGGTCGACCGGCCCACAGCTCGGTCGACCGGGAACACTAAAAACTGAGAAAAACCAAGTCCCAGTTAATTCTCTATAACTGTGCACAGACAGTGTACCCGGTCGACCGAACTTTGTCTCGGTCGACTGGGCACACAGGAAAACACAGGGAGTAGCTGAGACCTGTAATTTCTCAGAAGGTCAGGTTTCTTGTGTACCCAGTCGATATCACGACCATGATGTTGACAGGATACACAGAGAATCCTGCAGGACCCCCAGCTGTTTGGCTTCAGGTCTCAGTGGACCCGGTCGACATCACGGCCATGATGTCGATCGGGGACACTGCAGGATGTCGACCTGGGAGGTCAACATTCAGTTCACCCGGTCGACATCCTAGGGTGTGATGTCAACCGGGCAAACTGTGAATAGTGGATTTCCAGTTTTTGATGTTTGTGATGTTGATCACATGTGGAGTCCATTGACTATCCAAATGACCTTCCATCAAGTGTGCCACATCACGAATCAATGGCATGGCTCAGCCTTGATTCGTGGGGTCCACCTATTGAGGATTCAAGATTCGAATCATCATTGACTCGAACCTTAACAGTAGCCCGTGGTGTCCACAACCTCAGGAGCACCAGATTAACCTCTTTGGACACCTGAGGCTACAAATAGGGATCCAATTATGTGATGAGGCCTGAACAAAGTGTGGATCACTACCTAGGACTGGTCCTTTGCCTACTTCCACTTGATTCCCTGTTTTTAAGGATTTCATGAGTTGCTCTTTTCTCTTATCCTTGTTGTTGTCTTTAACTTGTTAATTAATGGAAACTGGAGGACCTGAACCTAGGATTACTTAGAGGTGACCCTATGTAGTGTTTGGAGATAATTTACCCGTGTCTGAGTCTAGGCGGGCCCTCATACGGCCTAAGATGGGGGATGTGCAACCATAGTATGAAGATGTTTAGGATAAATGGTCAATTAGCTCATTGTGTAGGAGCATAGGGTAATTAATTGTGGAATGGACATGGTATGGTACTTGTGTTGTCTCAGGCCATGGTTGTAAGCCTTGGAGTGGATCCAATGTTGTTGGACTTGGACTTGGATATCGGACTGTATTCCACGATGTTGTACCTCAACCTCTTAGAGACATTGGATAGGACCTTGCTCACGCAAGATAAGCCTAGACAGACACAAACCTGTACTTAGTTTCCTGAGTCGGCACTGAACATTCACTCAGTTGTTCTAAGCTCAGCCAGTTGACTGATCATCTATGGTAGGAGCTATGTTCTGGTTACTTAGAGCTATCATGATGAGCTATGATTAGACGGACGATGTGATACCGCGTCCGGGTTAATCTGATAAAGGGGTGTGATCGGTGAGATAAAGGGGTGTGATCGGTGTGATAAAGGGGTGTGATCGGTGTTATGTATATTGTATGTTATGTTTATTATCAGGGCTATTATCTCTTGCATGGTTATTACCCTTTCCCCACCGCAAATTGTTTATGGTATGGGACGTTTACAGTACGGGAGGGCCGCGGCACAATATCCCGCGGTGTATTTAGCTTGTGTGAATGTGCCTTTTGTTGTCTGTGTAGATTAGATACTTTATCTTTTTTATTCTAAACTGCTATTACTGCTCAACTGCCTAGATTATGTATTATGTTCACTCATATGATTATGTACTTGTCATTACTCTCTTGTGTTGTGTACATCTGATGTTATTTGCATATGGCGCCTTGCTAGATCTTTAGATCTGATCAATCTTTGGTGCTTAGGTCCAGACCTTCATCCAGCGGGTGACGCGATCCATGAGGCGCCTGTAGTCGGGGACTACGGATGGGGGCCGGCTGACCAGGTGGTCGAACCGGAGGACGGAGAGCCTGCACTGGAGGGTTGGGTGCAGATTATTATTTTGGGATTTGAGAGTTCATTTTTGTAGTGAGATAGGTAGTTAGACTGATATGTATAAACACTTAATACTTACACTTTAAGATTATTATCAGGCTTCCGCAATTTTACATCTGATATATATATATGATACTATTGCTTCCGTTATCTTTTATTCCGCTTCCGCATTTCAACTATTGATTGTGATGTTGTTTAAAAAAGTTTTAAATTTTGACCTCACTGCGGACTACGATCTTGAAAGTTTTCGGTTTTTCCGGGAAGTAGCGCGCCACCTTCGGATACCTTAGCGTTATCTTCGGTATTCGGAATTGGGGCGTTACATACATAGACTTGTTGTCCTGCCCATTCATTCAATGGACAACATCATTCGTTGATAAAAGCCCAATTATAATGCTCGCTTGAGTATATGAATGCCTATGATCGAACTAATGGGATTCTAACCAATGCGTGAATGTTATGAATTGTTTGGGATCCAAGACAGCCCAAAATACATTGTTCAGTAAAAAAAGCAGATTATTTTAAAATTTTAATACACCATTGGGCGTATTTTATGATCTATGAAAATTTCATCGTTGAGAACAAATAGAAAAGAAAGGTGTAAACCCTACCAGATTTCAGTTTGCTTTCTTTCAGTTTTTCATTGGGTTTTAGAGTTTGGGTAGGATCAACGAAGCATCAAATTAATGGAAAATAAATGAAACATGCATGGAAATGGGGGTTTAACTGTCTCTTTATAAGAGTCCATGAATTCATTTAAATAAGAGAAGACTGTGTTAATAGAATTCGGCTTAGTCTATAATATTTGAATCAATTAAGGGCTGTGGCACAATGGTTGTTTGTATCTAAAAACATTGTAGTCGAACTGATAAACTATTGCACAAATGAAACTGTACAAACTAAAGAGCAATACATGTTTAAATTATAGTTTACAGAGTTTAGTATCAGTGTAAAAATTCTCTGCAAACAGAAGATGATTATCAAATCAAAATCAGTACACACATAAATAATTCATTAGGAATAATTGGATAGCATGCATGCATTGCATTTTAAGAACCTGTTTGTGAGGCGAGCTTCCGTTGGTCATAAACTCTTGTAAACCGGGGCACAAGTTGAGAGCTCTTGGAGTTCTTAGACAACAATTTGGAAGGGGCACGAGAGTGAGCTCTGGCTCATTTTTCTTTTAAGGAAGTGGAGAAGAGAAACGATGAATGGAAGAGGAGAAACAAAGAATAGAGAGCTTAGATCTGGTTTTCCCTTTCTGGACGGTGCAGTGAAGAACGGAAAGAGGAAAGAGGAAAGAGGATGAGATATTCATCTAAGTGGGCAGCTGGCCGAACAGATGTATAGACAGAACTAGCAATACCCCGTGCTATGCACGGACCACGGAACCACCAAATGCACAGACTTATACGAATTACTTTTATTAAATTTATTAATTAGTAAACTTTTGAGTCCTTCTTTTTGTTGCTAATTTGATATTTATGTGTTTTTTCAGATGTTTTATTCTTTACGTGAGGTGTAAATGGAGTTTGATGAAGCCCGGGCAAGTGTAAAAAAATAAAATAAAAGACATATTTTGGCCTAAATTAGGCTGCATTCTACCTGACTTAGGCTTGTAATTCGGGCCTAATCTTGGCCTATTTTTTTTACCCATAAATCTAAACTGGTTTAGAATTATAAGTATGGACTAATTCTGGACTGATTTGAATCTGTAATGCTTGCCTGATTTAGACTGCCATTCTGGCCTAAGTTAGACCTAGAATTTTGGCTTGAATTTTTACCCAAAATCTGGCTTGAAGTATACCAAATATTTTATCTTGAATTAGACCCAAATCTGGCATTGTTTAGACCCAATATTTTATCTTTAATTAGACCCAAGTTCTTGTCTGATTTACACTCATAAATCTAGCATGGTTTAGACCCAATATTCTGTCGTAAATTAGACCCAAAATCTGGCCTTATTTAGGCCCAAAACCTGGCATGAATCAGACCCAATATCTTTGTCATGAATGAGATGAAACTCTAGCCAATTTCAATCCCTTTCAGGCCAATAATGAGAGAGTTTACTAAGGAAAATCTGGGCAAATTGTAACCCAATAATGAGATAGTTTGCAATTATAGTTTGAGGTGAAACCCATTTAGAGAATCCAATTTGGGCAAAGTCTTAGCCTATTTAGAGAAACCAATTTGGGTCAAGTTGTAACCCATTTGTAATCCCACCATAGACCAATGTAGACAATCAAGCTAGAATCTAAATTCATTCTCTGCTTAGATAAATTCAATACATTTATTGAAAACCCAATATATTTAATGTTCTGATTGAATCGAGGTTATAGGTTCAGGGTACATGTTTAGTGAAGCCCAACCTGTATGTCTAATGTAACCCGATTTATTTTCAACTCTCATTCAAGATAGGTCTAAAACCATTTATAGTCACCATTTGAGACCATATTTAACCTTTGCAGAGCCACCTTTGGTTATGTACTGATGCTTTACATTCACACTTAGGCCTATGATACAGATTTATAGCTTTCATTTATTAGCCCATTTGAAGCCATACTTGGGCTAATTTTAACCCCTTTCTATAAACAAACTTGGATAGAGTTTTTAACCTCAACTCATCTTTATTTGGCCATTTCTTTTTTAGCCTGCTTGGTCAAGGGTTTGGGCCTGTATTCATTAAAATCTTTTTTTTTTTTTTTAACCAATCTACTGTAACTAAATCTTATTTGTAGCCAAACTCTACAGTAACTTTAAGTCTATTCACAAATCTGATTTTTAGCCTTTTCATAGTAGTTTGCTGAGCCAGTTTTCAGTCCATTTAGGACTTTCTTTTAGTCTGTGTTTCAGCCCACCACATCTATCTATTTGGGGTGGTTTTTCACCCAATTATAGCTCTAAACTTGACCAAACTCTCAACCCATTTGTTGTCGAAGTCTGGCTGTAACCCAGCCCAATTAAAATTATGCACAAAAGCACATTTTTCCTCCCTTTCTCTTTTTTATTTTTTCATTTAGTCACATCTTTTACTTATGAACAATAATTACTGGGCCTAATATTAGGCTTGAGTCTGTAATTCATCACAAGCTTGCAGTTAGATACAGTACCTAATTCTGTAAGTTGTTTAAGCTGGCAAGACATTAAATTCTATGTCATTTTTGGTTTATGAACAATAATTAATTCATTTTGGTTGCTACTTTATTTTTTACTCTATTTAGGTTGGTTGTTATTCTTTGGTGATGCTAACATATAATTCAACATGAACACATACAGAGTATTAAATACCTCAGTGTGAATCCTTAGAGCTTCTACAATATACTTTTTCTTTATCAAGTTACGCGCTGCAACCTGCGAGTCATTAAGGAAAGAATAATCATAAAAAAAAAAAAACACTAAAAGATATAAACTTCTTGAAGAAAAATGTAATATAACTCGTTTATGCTTCAACATATGATAAGATGCCAAAAGACATGATCCATAAGATGTGACAAATCTCCATATAGAAATCCATAACATATAATTTGGAAATTGTTAAAAATGAGGAAAAAGGTCATTGAATAATGCCTTTAAATGGCTAAATATCCTTAATTGATTTTTTTTTAAACTGAGGAAATAATTTAAGATGATTGAAAACGTATGTCCTCTTTTACTTAAATTTGCCAAATTTAAGTAAATTGATGTACATAATTTAATCAGATAATGTCATGCTACAAATTATCAAATTTAAAGGGATTATAATTCTTGATATAAATTATTCTATGCAAATTATAATTATTATCGGGCTACAACATTTATAAGTGGGTCCCAACTTTGAATGAAATCCACTAAAGTAATTGTCAGTAATGATTTCATAGGCCTCATATTGATGGTTAGGATCATTTGGTAATACTAATTTGGGGTCTTTCCAATCAAATCCATACATTATACTTTTGTTTCCCCACTTGGGATTGGCCTCCTTTTTGAGTTAAAAATGGCACATAATTCTCTAGGAGCCTTAGGATTTTGTATCATCTCAAATCTTTTGAAGTCTTTAGCATCTATCGTGCTACAAAATTTATAAGTGGCGCCCACCTTTGAATCCAATCCACTAAAACAAGTGTCTTACCTTTATTATACATGAGCCTAAATTTTGCTCCAATCAAGTCTACCAAATGTTGATTAGTGACATTTAGATCATGTGATTTGACTTTTTTATTTTCTTATAATCTTTTATTTGTGATCATTCTGAATTTGGTATAATTCTCATAAGAGTTAAATTTGTCCTAAAGATATTTTAAGGGGCACAATGACTTTATTGTTTAGATTAATAGTGTATACTAATAGATTTATAGCATTGATCCCACACGGAACCCCTGTAATTCTCATTTTACTTTTCATTTCAGACTTTTCATACATTATTTATTACGGTTAAAGATTAAAGCATTTTTAATAAAAGAAAATGATAGCCCCACTTGGGACTGGCCTTCTTATTACTTCTTCATACATTTTTTTCCCCTATTCTGTGTATTTAGATTAGGAGATTGGAGAGAGAGTAGTTCCAAAGTCAGTTAGAGAGAGCAGTTCCAAAGAGGGTAGTGGAGAAAGACGATAGTGGAGAGAGAGGAGATTGGAGAGAGTGGAGAGAGAGGAGATTTAGGAGACTGGAGAGAGAGGGGAGTGGAGGGTAGATGCAGATTTTGATGGCCATCATCATCCACTCTCTAATTTTAGTATTTGAAATTTGGAGAAATGTGGTTCACCCAAGGGTAACCACATTCCAATAAAGATGTAGATTCTTCCTTCTTTTTTTTTTTTCCTGTTGATCCTACAAATATGACACTAATGTTCCATATTAATATATATTTTTTCATTCTAGACCCTTGAAGTATACCTTCAAATGTGATTTTAATGTAGCTTTTTTTTTCTTTTTTTTTGTGTGTTTATTCTTCAAGTTTGGAATGTTTTTGTCTTGCATTTTTCTTTTTGTGTTTTTATGTTCATTTTTGGAGATTGGCCCATATATTTTACATTATTATTCATTGTGGTGTTTTTTAGTCCTCTTCCTCCCTTTTTTCCTTTATCCTCAATTTGTTTTTGTTCACCAGATCATTGATGTCTTCATCACTTTCTTTTTCTTATTATTCTTCTATCTTCATTTTTTTTTTCTGTGGACCTTACAACCTGACATTAATGTTTCATATTATTATTATTATTATTATTATTATTATTTTGTTATAGAACCTTGAAAGACACCTTCAAATGTCATTTTAATATAGTCCTTTTTTGTATTTATTATTTAAGTTTGGAATCCTTTGTCTTGCTTAATTTTTTATTTTATTTAATTTTTTCTCTCTTGATTTTTAGCCTCAATCATTTAAGGTTTCAATAATTTCCTATTTCTTATGTTCATTTTTGGGATCATTTTTTAAAAAATCATTTTTGTGCTTCTCTCTCATCCTTTGGATTTCTCACTTTCTCATTTGGTAACTGCTTAAGCAGTTAAAGGAATAGAAAGTACTCGATTAGAAAAAGAAGAGATGAGAAGTGGAAACGGATTCTATTTTTTATGAGGCTGCCACGTAGGAGAGAGAATGAATGAGAATAGAGGGATGAGAGTTTGGAGGCATGTAATTGATCGAAGAACAACTACATTCAAATAGAGATATAGACAGATAGAGAGGAACAGTTGGATTCAATGGACCCACAAGCAAGTGGGCCATAGTGCTGTAGAGAATTTGGCAGCACAAATCTTCCCGTTTATATAAGGGTAATAGATTCTTAGTCAGTATCATAATATCAGTCCCATCATCCAGTCAGACACCAGTTGTGCTTAATCCATGATTAGTCAAAATCTGACCAACTTACTTCAAGAAAAGGCATTTTTAATTTATTGTATAATCAATATTTTAATCACCAGTCAATGAACTAGCAAGTGCTTCCTTCAAGGTGGGTCACACAAGTTCACAGGGATGGAAATGGTCTAAGAAAACATGAACACCAATGTGAACTGGTCCAACATTTAGAACTATTTTTAAATCCGGGTCCGGGTCCGGGTCTTACAAAAATCTGGTAAGGGTTCTGGTCCTTGGCTCTCATATACAGGGACACAAATACTCAATGGTATTAACAAATATTTATATATGTATTTGGGCCTTGATTTAGGTCTGGTCCCGACCCTTTGTGGGCCCAAGCCTATCTTAACTTGAATTTGGGTATGACTATGTGGAGTCCAGGTGGCGCTGAGGTGGAACAAAATGAGTTTTCATCTTCAATAAGTCTAGGGAGCATGACATCTTCGGCCCGAATTTAAGACCGATCCCAGCCAACTGGACTCCAGCTGGACCCCATGTTTAAGAATACGAAGTTTATGGAAAGCCCGCCATGTTTTTCAAGTGCCCGCCTAAATTTTTTGTTCAGAAAGAGGAAAGCCACTAAATGCCCTCCTTTTAAAAACCACCCCCCACCCCACCACGCCACTTAATCCTTTGTTAAATGCCAATTGCACGTTGCTAATCAGTGTGTTTGTGATAGATATGCATATTGCATAAGGGACATTTCAAGAGAAAACTGGTTACTTTTTATTTTAAATTTTTTTTTTAATGGTGCCCATGATGATGAATCCAGACCCTAGCATACACCTAATCATCCACATCTTGGATGTAAAGGGCATTTCATACATTGCATAAATCTGATCTCACGAGGAGCTTCTAAACTGACAGCTTGTGTGATTTGATCCAATTGTTCATTTTTGCATGATCTTGATTCAGATTGAAATTTAGGCCATGTATGGAATTCTCCTCTTATCCAACGATCCACTGAACATTCAAGTAATTGAAGTGGGCTCCACATTCCACAATGTGATTTGTACTAGGTGACTTCAAAATGCTGCTACAATTGGACTTGATCGTATCGCATATTTGTAAATATATATAAAGGAATTTTCTTAGGATGTCCCTCATATAGCTATATGAAGATTACCTTCTGGCGATGTGAGCCAATAACAGGGGTAGAGGGGATGAAACGGTCTTTGTTGTTTAGTAGATTTGTCTTCTGCTTGGGCAGGCGTTGTTCCTTCAAGTCAACGCTAGGTGTCCAGTTCAAACCCGGGGAAGGCGTTGTTCCTTCAAGTCGCGTGGGTAGGCACATATCGCGTGGGTAGGCAAGTGTGGGTTGCGAACCCGAATGGCTTTCCATTCGAGACAAGGGGAGGTGTTAAGTAGATTTGTTTTCCGCTTCCTATTAACTTAAGATTTTGGGATGTATTGGCTAAGCAGACTTAACATTCGTATGACTTAGGAATGCCCCAAAAATTTAGTCTGATAGATTTGGATTTTAGGGCCCCAAAGATCAGTGGTGAAAACATAAAAAATGGGGCTATTGAACCCAAATGGGAGTAGCACATCTTACAATAGTAAATATCAGTAAATTCCCATACTCAGTTGCCCAACCAGGGGAGAGAATGGATCTGGGTAAAAGATTAATCACTATTATGTATGTTATAATATATTTGATCATATATACTTGAATTCAACCGGCTGATTGTTCTCTTCCTATTGGCAGCCAAAGACATGCATGCATTCTTGTTGGGATGGTACAAGAAATTCCCAGAGTTCAGAACAAGAGACTTGTTCCTCACAGGAGAAAGCTATGCAGGTTTAAGTAGCAGTAGCAGCAGTGCAGTCATTTTCGACCGTTATTTTGCATAGTTCGCTAACACGGGGTTACTTGTTTATAGGGCATTACGTACCACAGTTAGCTGTCGTTTTGCTGAACCACAATAAGCATTCAACTGGTTTCAAGTTCAATATCAAAGGAGTAGCTGTAAAGTTAATTATATAGAGGGGAAATACCTAATGTTGCAATATTTCATTAAAATGGCATCTTGTTATTGTCAATTCCTGATTGCCCAAGGGCAGTGGAAGCAGAATCACATTATTTATCATTCAATCCAACTAAATATTGTAATATTGAATATTTTTCTCTTACCTAAGATGATCATTTTACTTATTGCAATATTTCTTGGAAGGTGGAAACTTATCCGGCGTTCCACTCTAACACTGCGCTAATCTCTCTCTCTCTCTCTCTCTCTCTCTCTCTCTCTCTCATCTATTGATCTTTTGAAAGCATCATTGTATTGGATGCAAATTGTATTAACAAACCTCAATTATTTCTCCTTCCAATTTTGATTACTATATAACTGTTTTCATCAAGATCGACAGGGACATTCCTTCAAATTACCTATACTTTTGGTCACATGGGCTGATATCTGATGAAATTGGTCTTGCCATCAAGAACCATTGCAATTTTGAGGTCTTTACCTTCACCCGCCCCCACAATGTTACCAATGACTGCGAAAATGCAATTGACGAAGCAAACATTGTCGTTGGTAATTATATAGACAATTACGATGTGATCGTTGATGTCTGTTATTCAGCAATTGCATAGCCACAGCTGCGATTGGGGAAATCTGTATGTACTTCTGTCACGACCCAGGCCCGAGTTACGATAATCCAGGGCCGCGACCATACTTACTCCCGTGAACTCTAAATTAACCTAAGCTAAAACAGAATCCACAAGGGATAACATTCATTCTTACATGCCTGTCAATTGTACAATTTGCGGAAATATACATTGACAATTAATTCAAAATATACATGTATACAAAATAAAGTTCCTTATATATGTATCGATCTTTTGCTTTCTTTCATCAACTCTAGCATATCTAAATACTATGCAAATTGATGACTGTACAAGTTCCCAAAATATTACATTTCAAAATGAATCTCAACTACTTCCAAAAGAATCTCAAAAAGGAATTTTCCAAAAATATCATTTGCCCATTTGCGCACTCGAATACCCATCTCAAACGGTATTCCAACCGTCCCATTCGATCAATCCTCTCGGAGGAACCGCAACGGTCTCCTCCGCTACCGCCGGGGCCGCTACTGGGCCGGCATGGGCAATCGGGTCTGTAATGCCATCAATAACACTAATGAACACGACGGTTCAACAATGTATAAACAAAACTTGTAATAGCACATGTTAGTACATTTACTAAATTCATTCAATATATTTAGTAAACAGTTTTAATTCTATACAGGTTTAGATAATTCCTACAATGACAATGGATAAGCATAATAAGCCAATCAATAAACATGTACAAGATGGCAACTACCATAGCTTTCCGTTCAATTCATTTCATTTCCTGTCATTTCATTTCATATATCATCTTCCCTCAAAGGAAGAATTCATCTTCCAAATGGAAGACATCAATCAGTACCCGTAGATACGATCGAAATTTGTGGGACTTACCAGTGTTCGGGCCAGGGACACTAGTATCACAACGGAGCTTCGGAACGCCCCCAAATCCATTTACTGTAGTAGGAATAGTCATTTAGCTCAAGGTAGAAGGGCGCGCCATTTATGACCTCGGCCTTATGAACATAATCATTTATTAATTTATTTAGAATTTCATACAATAGCTAGATAGTGCCAGACTCAAAGGTCACAATACATTTCATTATCAGTCCATTTTGGGATTAAATTCTATACAATGATTCCATTCTTAACAATGGAAAGTAAACAAACAATGACATCAATTTTGTGAGATTGGAATGAAGTGATAAAAATATAATGGCATGAGAGAATCACTAACTACCCGTTCCTGCTCATTTCTATTCCAGTTCCTACCCACCATTTTGGTGTAACCGTTGGTTATCCAATATACGTGTTATTTTTTATGGACATCACATTATATGTTATGTATATTGGAGTCCCCATAATTAACACTTATGGAGGTATAACCCATAATCAATTAACACTTAATCCGTTATTAATCCAAGGGTTCAACTCTTAAAATTTCTATTTCATCGTCTACAATTCCCATCAATCTCTATCTTTGCATTAATTAGCCACAAAGCTAATTTAGAGGACGCATAAGTGTCCAAAAGCATTCATATTTCCTACGAAATCCAAAACCAACTACGGTCCAAACGATTGGCCAAATTTTCGGCCTCAATCAATACCCTGTCCAGTATCACGTTCGCTCGAGCGGACATAGACAGAGAATTGGTTACTCGATCGAACTCAAACAAAAAAGTGGTCGCTCGAGCAAACCCTTGTTTGCTCGAGCGCCTTCATCCAGAGAGTGGTTCGCTCGAGCGAATGCTTCAAAATTTCACTCCGAAATTCTGCAACTCTCTCTCTTCTTTACTCCTTTCTCCATTCATTACCACAACCACCTGCAATAAACTTTGGACCTCCTGTCCACTCCTCATTCACTATTTAATACACACATTAATGACATTTCTAATACATTCCATCAATCCATAAACAACCAATCCATTCAACATTAAATGGAAAATACACAAACCCACTATATGAAATCTTCATTAACAATTACTATACTAACAACATTCACAAGTAGTGCTTATACTTGCCTCCTTAAGCTTCTTTGATAAAAACCCCCCCTTCTCTTGGCTTGGTTTGGCACAACTCTCCCAAAGAATCTCACAAGTTCTTCAATAATGGAGGATGCTTGATGGGGAATATGAAGTGGATGATGCCTCCACCCAAAACCACTTGAAATCCTTCACACTCTCCACTCTTGAGGTAGAAAATGGAAGAGAAAGGAAGAAGGGTGCCTAAGGTTTGCAAAATGGGGAAATGAGTTCATCTCTTAGCTTTTATAAGTGGACTTTGCACTTAAGTCCCCTTCCATTCTTCTTATTTACATTTTGGGTCAAATGAAGACCCATTTGACCAACCTTATGTTAAATGAAATCAGGTGTATTATGAAAGTTGACGTACTCTTCGAGATACATATGTTGGTATCAAGAATTCCTGTATTTGACGAAATACGTGAAAACTCGTATTTACAAAAAGGTCCTTAGTTCACCTTGTTTGAGTTTAAACTCATCTTAATTAATTCAATCCAATCCAAATTCACTTCATTAGGCTTAATTCAATCATTTGAGATTAACCCAACTCATTTTGTTCATTAATCACAATTAGCACACTTCATCATGCTTAAGTATCACTAATTGGAATTAATTAGCTTTAATTAAGATTAGTCCGGGTCGGGGCCTAACAACTTCACCTCAACTCGAATATTTTTCTTTTGTTCTAGTATCATGGGTTAATTCATTGTTATTTTTGTTTGTTTCCGTTTCTTTGTCCACGGAGCAGGATCCTTACATCTGGATTTCCTAACTGATCTACTAATTATTAAATGTTTTAGTGAAGGTTTTGCTCATGTATCACTAAACCATCTCTATAATGTTTCAAATTGGGAGGCCAGTAAAATTAGTCTTGGGGTTGATGTATGCTGGAAGGAAGAATTAACTTTCTATTTCAACCTTCCAGAATTTCAGCATGCTTTTCATGCAAACAGGACTAGTTTGCCATACAATTGGAAGCTTTGCAGTACTGAGTGAGTATTCCATGTTTTCGTAAATAGATGGTTTTTTATTATCTTTTCCACGAAGTTCAGCATGCTTTTCATGCAAACAGGACTAGTTTGCCATATAATTGGAAGCTTTGCGGTGCTGAGTGAGTATTCCATGTTTTCGTAAGTAGATGGTTTTTTATTATCTTTTCCACGGTCTTATATAATAGAATAGCATTGTTGAATTAACAGTAACTTTTATATGAATGCTGAATTTGGAGCTAAATGCAATATGGCCTTTCTTAGTCATTGTGTGGCAAAACGCGGAAAGGGGAGAGAAGAAACATGCGCATGAAGGCATATGGTTTCAGTCAATCTAGTGGTCATTTATACTCTTTCCATCATGATAATATGATATTTACACACACATACATACACTCATTAGAATTTTTAGGTGCACAGTGTGCATGGTTCTTACAATGCACACCTCCTAGTGGGGCCCACCAGATCACCCATTTGAATGAACCACACACATGCACCCTGCTAGTCACTGATCCCTGTTTTTTTTTTTTTTTTTTTTACGCCGATTTGAATGGACTAGATCATTGGGTTGACTAACTATTTTTTATTTTTGATATAAAACCATTGAACTTGTGGGGACCATTGGATTCCCCATAGCCCATTGATTGGTGGGACCTTATGTGTGTAACGCCCTAATTCCAAATACCGAAGTTACCGCTAAGGTACCCGAAGTTGGAGCGCTACTTCTTGGAAATTCCAA
This sequence comes from Persea americana, assembly GCA_029852735.1. Lineage (NCBI taxonomy): Eukaryota > Viridiplantae > Streptophyta > Magnoliopsida > Laurales > Lauraceae > Persea > Persea americana. The sequence goes on along the minus strand of CM056809.1, from coordinate 4,467,047 downwards.
GAACTTCCAAGATCATAGTTCGCAGTGAGGTCAATTTTTTAAAACTTTTTAAATAATAAAATATTTAATAGGTATATTGCGGAAGCATAAGAAAAGATAGTGGAAGCAATATGTATCACATATAATGAATCAGATGGAACAGGGGCTGAAGTCTAACAAAATATCAAAGTATAGTTATCAGAAGTATAGTTATACAAAACTGACTACCTCCATGCTCACTACAATAAACTCTCAAAAACCCAAAATAAGTATGCATTCAGACACCTGGTGCAGGCACTCCATCCTCCGGCTCGATCACCGGACCAGCCAGTCCCCACTCGTAATTGTCGGCTACAGGCGCCTTGATGAACGCATCACTCGCAGGGTCAAGGTCGAATCCTAAACACCAAAGATGGGTCAGATCCAAAGATCTGGTAAGGCACCATATATAGATAACACAGGATGTATGCAACAAAAGAGAATAGCGACAATCATATAATCATAAGAGTAACAAGGAAATATAAACTAGGCAATTGAGCAGTAAATAGCAATTTCAAATTAGAAATATAAGTAATCTAATCTAATCAGATAACAACGTGGCACATTCACACAAGCTGTATATATCGCGGGATATTATGCCGTGGCCCTCTCATACTGTAAACAGTCGTGGTGGGGAAAAGTAAAGCAAACATGCAAGGGATAACAACCTTAATATTAACAATATATAAATATAACACTGATCACACCCCTTTATCACACCGATCACACCCTTTTATCAAATTAGATCGGACTCAGTATCACACCGTCTGTCTAATTACAGTTTATCATGATAGCTCTAGTCATAACCAAATATAGCTCCTACCAGTGATGATCAGTCAAAATGCTGAGCTTAGATCAACCGAGTGAATGTTTAGTGCCGACCCAAAGAATAAATATAGGTTTGTGTCTGTCTGGGCCAACCTTGCACGGGTAAGGTCCTAACCAAGTCTCTAAGAGGTTCAAGTACAGTTTCTTGGAACACAGTCCAAATCCAAGTCTAAGTCCAAGTTCAAATCCAATCATCATTGGATTCATACCAGGCCCTTAAACCATGGCCTTAGTTTAGGACAATGTAAGTAATCAATCCGTACTCATACACAACACGTCATCAAAACCAACCTCTCCATTCTAGGGTACCACACACCCAATCTTAGGCCGTATGAGGGCCCGCCTAGCCACAGACACGGGTCATTTATCACCAATTACATCAACGGGTCACCACTACGTATTCCTAGGTTTAGGTCTTCCAATTTTCATTTAATTAACAGGTTTATGACAATAACAAGGATTTGAGTGAAGTACAATGTATAATAACCTCCAAGCAATAGAAACAAATAGAATAAAGTAGGGGTCCAACCTAGGTAAAGGTCCACTCAGGTTCAGGGCCTCATCAGATAATTGGATCCCTAACTGCAGTCTCAAATGCCAAAAATGTTAAATTTGGTGCTCCTGAAGTTACAGACATCTTTGACTACGTTTAAGAGTCGAATCACGAACAATTTTAATCCATAAAACATACTTGGTGGTCCCCACGAGTCAAGGCCGAGCCACACTATTGACTCGTGCTTGGCACATTGATGGAAGTTTATTTGGATGGTCAATGGCCTCTACAATCGATCAATCACAAAACAAAGGCTAAACCCACAACTTATTGATTACAGTGTGGCGGGTCGACCTGGTAAAGGTTGAGTCGACCTGCTCCACAGGAATCTGGGTTAGGACTTGGTTTGGATTATGGAATTTCCAGTGTATCTGATCGACCAGGTGGCTAGCTGGTCGACCTGGTACACAGGTCTACCTGAATCAACAGATTTCAGGCCAAATCTCAACTTCTGCGGTTTTCAGTGTGTCTAGTCGACAGCGAATACTGAACTCTGGGTCTGAGGAAAATTCCAAGTCATATACAAGAATTCCAATTGGGGTTCAATAAAATACTTAATGCTTATTTAGGGTTTATTTTAATTCTAAAATTTAATGTGATTCCCAAATGTATAAATCTTAAGGGTCCCAACTCCAATTAGGTTCATTAAAGAGCAAGGGGTCTTTTTCTAATTTAGAAACTAACGGGGCTAAGGTATCAAAAGTAAGAAAAATTGTGTTATGACACAACACACTCATCCCCCTCCCACTTCATCATTCCTCTCTCTTCTTCCTTTTCTATCTTTCTTATTCCCACACGTGGCATCTCCTCACTAATTTCTACTTTTCCTCTCTTATTCCCATGCACCCCCAGACCACCATACCACCAACTCATCCTTTATTCTCACACGTCACCATCTTTCTCTCTTCTTCCATTCTATTCTATTCCAACTCGTCAGGCTCTCACAGAACCTGTTTCTGTAATGGGTTCAACGACGACAGCATCTGATCACTACGTTTAGTGGCCCACTGATCAAAAACCTATGATCAAGCTCCACCATCAAAATCGCCCAGCCCTATACGGCCAGATGACCGGCCCAGATCCACGGTCCAATCATTCTGCGGGCCCCACAACCAGATTAAGCAAAAGAAATCTCCTCAATAATAGGTCAAGCTTCTGATTCTTAAAATCATCAGATGGTGGGTCGGACGGGACCCACTCCTCACGGGTCCAGCATCTCTAAAGTCCTCTCTAATCATCCTAATGGATGGTGGGCCATGGGTATCCATTGCCTATGGGACCCCCTCCTCTAAGGTCGCCCGTAGGTCCCCCTTCGGATCCACGGATTAGATCGGCAATCGGGTGGCCCACCTAGGTCCCGATATCGACGCAATAAACAACCCACTCACGGTTCCATCTCCGTATCAATCGCTGGATTTCTCATGAGCACATTTACCATCCATCACATAAAAATTAACAAACAAGAAAATCACTTCTATCACCATCCATCCATCCATCACCAAACCGACCGGGCCATTGATCTTCCAAATGAGATCTTCCAAATGACAATGGTCAAATTTCCATAAAAACAAGCTCTAAGGTAGATCTAACATATAAATACATTAATTGAATTGAAACCTGAAACTGCAGAATCAAGAGAAAGAAATCATGCATTCTGTAATGTTAGCATAAGGTACTTGCCTTAGACTACTAGAAATGGAAAATTGAGTATAAGAGAAATCCAAGAAGCCAATATAGGGTTGATGAAGCAATTGGATATAACCTCCTACTCCTTGTTGCTGGGATTTGGGGAATTAGGGTTTCTTAGAGAGAGAGAGAGAGAGAGACAGAGAGAATATGAGAGTGAAATGAGAGATAAATGAGAATGAGTTAGGCTTAGGGTTCATTTTATTGCAATAGTGGTGTATTATAGGTTAGAGTTTAAGGCAATTACCAAAAGGGTATTTTAGTTTAAATGGGGGAGAGATAAGGCCATGGGCAAATGAGTCTTTAGGTAAGAATTCTAGAAGCTTCCTTAACTTATAACACCCCTCATATTAAGACTAATTACTAGTTAAGGCCTAATCCAACTAAAACCTTAATTAAATTATAATGAACACCCTATATCTATAAAGAAATAATTAAAAGTTTGAGAGTTTAGGGTGCGAGATCTCTAAATTGGTCCACTCATTAAGTCAGTCCAAAAAGTGTGCAAAAACAGAAAATATGCAGCGGAAAGAAAATCACAAGCACACACCACAAGGACACCAGATTTTTACGTGGAAAACCCTAACCGGGTGAAAAACCACGGATCCGAACTAGATCTAATCAAGCACTATGAATCTCGCAATTACAAGAAACTCAGATTTCTTCCCCAGATATCCCCTACTTAAGGACTGAAGTTACCTTGTGTCGCTTCACGCTTCGACGACTTTACACCATTGATTGTAACAGACTCAATCAAGCACTTGACTCCTCAAATATTCTCACAAGAAGATAATCCTCTACAAAGGATGTAGAAGAACCTATCTCCCTAGAGTACTTAACATCATAACTCTTCAAAAATCTCTAGAGAAAATTTCTCTCAATTAAATCACCAATTCAGAACTTGAGATATAATCTATTTGTGTCTGTGTCTCTTTGGATTGTGAGAAACACCGAATATATAGCTTCAAATCTGTGCAAGAGACTTATAATCATAATCCATTAAGAATATCAAGTTTTCTCAAACTTCAACTTAGAGTCCGGATCAAACTGCTTTTTCTGCGCCACCCTCGCTATAGCGAGCTTCATATTCGCTATAGCGAGGTATGATTCTGCCCGGAACTGCTTGTCATTATCGCTATGGCGAGAAACGCGAGACTATATACTGTCTCGGTTTTCAACTTTATGATTGATAGCCGTTTGAGACGACATGAGGCCTGACAAGCTTCTTTTAACTTTACAAGACTTAGGAACATTTAATAAACTATTCTACTAAATCCTATTAATTAGTATAATAAGGTAACTAATATGACATTTATACTAATTCAAATAAAATTGAGGGCCCACAAGGGGTGGGGCCTCACAGGTGGGCCCCACAACAAGGTGCGCAGGGTGTGCAATAAAATGCCTTCATATATATGTACATTTACATATGTATATGTACATATACATATGCATGTACCTATACATAGATGGAATTTGGACACTCTAATCAGTGAAAAAATCACATCTTAGATCGTAAATCTTCTGCTAGCAACCTAGCGCTACTTATCGTTGAGCATAGGATCCAAAATTATCACACAAATAACTCAGTTTTTCACAATCATAGGCAGATATCCAACAACAGTTATACTTTCTCTATTGGTTATTGTTTGCTATGGTTGATTTAGTTGTTCATTTCATCATCACACACATTTTGTTTTGATAACTAATTATAAATATGGGCAAAGTCAATTATCTCAAGAACTTTTGCACAAATTTAAGTCAAAACTTAAAGAGGAAATTACCTTTCATAAAAAAAAAAAAAAAAACCCTTAAAGATGAAATTACTGGAAAAATCACCTTACATGTGTGTGATGATGGCGTTCGGTTGTATTTGGGTGAGAGATGATGATGTGTGGTGCTTTGATATTGTTCGACTTTGGTAATGGAGGCATGGGGATGGGACTGCTGTGATGAATAGGACAGTTTGGTTGGGTGGACTAGAGGTTGGAACGATGAGTTCAAGTTGTTTGGTATCAAGGAATGGGATGAGATGGAGAAAGAGGAGGGAGAAGAGGAAGAAAGGGGAGGAAGAAGGAGACACAAGCGACAATATCGTCACTCAAACAAAAGCGAAAATTGGCCGGAGGGCCTTTATTGTTATACAGGACTATTAGAGCCTTTTTGGTGCACCGGATATCTAAGGCGATTTTTTCGGTAATTTCCTCAAATTTAAATCTAGTGAAATACTGTTATAATCTCTTTTATAGTATGCAATTTACCCATTTCAATAGTAGGGCTATGGTATGATATGACTGAATTCTTTTTTCCTTTCGAATGGCCCAGTGTAATAAATTACAGTAGCACAGATCCTGACACCAACATTCTTCCCTTGGTTAAAACCATAGATCAAAATGGCATACCTTTTTGGCTTTTCAGGTGAGCATCTCATTATCAAGTATTTTATACATATATATATATATATATATTCATATTTTGAGGTTCAGACTTTCTCTTCAATATAGAGTTGGTAAACTTGTGGGCCACGGACAACGAGGTTTGAGGCATGGGATTGACCTCAAACTTAATATATGGGCCCATCTAAGATGGATCTTTCTAGGCCCCCTTGTTCCGCATTCAATGGGGCCCCATCAAGCTACCTCTCACCATAATACGATGAGAGGTGTATGCATAGGAACATTGCCACATATATTTATATATATGGAGGTACTCCTATGAGAGGCACTCTTACTAACTTGTTGAGAGATGTGTGGGGGCCCTCACTCCTATATTCACTCTCACCAACTTAGATGCAAGGACTCCCAACTTAAATGTGAGAGCCCTCACCCATCTCTCAGCAAGTTGGTGAGAGTGTCTCTCATAGGAGCACCTCCCAAATATATACACACACCATTAATCAGTTATCATCAATCTGAATTATGTTGTTGCGCTGCAGCGGGCACCAAGATTCCATGGTACCTTTGACAGGGTCTCGAACAATAATACGTGAGCTGGCCCAGGATCTGAAGTTCAAAGTAACAGTCCCTTTATGGTGCTTGGTTCTACAGGGGCCAGGTACACTCCTCTTTTATGTATCTCACGAGCTTTGCTAGATTACACCACCCATATAGATGTGGCACATGTGCACCACATTCCATTCATGATCCATGTCATATATTGGTAGAAGCTGTGTAGATTGCTGGCTGGAAAATCCGGCAGGCACGTTCAGCAGTGGGCTGAACACACACCACACATTGAATTTGAACCACACCCACCCCCCCACCCCCCCCAAATGTCATATATTGGTAGAAGCTGTGTAGATTGCTGGCTGGAAAATCCGGCAGGCACATTCAGCAGTGGGCTGAACACACACAACACATTGAATTTGAACTTGTTTTAACACCCCCCCCACCCCACCACCCAATGTCATATATTGGTAGAAGCTGTGTAGATTGCTGGCGGGAAAATCCGGCAGGCACATTCAGCAGTGGGCTGAACACACACAACACATTGAACTTGTTTTAACACAACCCCCACCACACCTATTGGTAGAAGCTGTGTAGATTGCTGGCTGGAAAATCCGGCAGGCACATTCAGCAGTGGGCTGAACACACACAACACATTGAATTTGAACTTGTTTTACCCACACCCCCACCCTACCCACCCCCACCACCCCACCCCCCACGACCAAAAAAAAAAAAAAAAAAACTCTGGGGAGAAGATTTTCTCACCATCCACTTATTGAACATATGTGGCACAACTGGTGAGTGGGCTTGCCTGATTTCAGCACCTCGTGGTTATGATGTGGCCCACCTGATCTATGTTATCATGCATTTTCCATGTGTAGTACTACACATGGATGGGTCTATCTTCATTATCACGGGGGCTAAGCAAATGTCTAACTTCCAATGTTCGCATTTATTTGTGGCTTAATTATTTGAACACAGTATATCTGTCAACAAAAAAATAAAAAAAATTTCAGTATGTCCTATCTTACATCAATTCATATTGGATTACCAGTCCATTTACCTTTCTTCCCTTTAATCTTCTTTCCTGATTCATTCTTTCTGCTTGTTTTTAATTTGGTTTGAGGTGGGTGGCTGGGCAACTGAGTACTGGAATTTACCGATATTTGGAACTGAAAGAGGTGGTGGTCATTTCGTGGCATTTACACAGCCAGAAAGAGCATTACTCTTGTTCCAGTCATTTGTATCTGGTAAAAGATTGCCAAACACAACTTATCCTCCCATTGTCTGAAAAGCTTTCAATTTGTCTCCTAACCCTCTGTTTGGGAAGGAGGGAAAGTGTGGGGGAAGAAAAAAAAGAGGGAAAAATGGAGGGAAAAATAGAGGAAAAGTGGAAATTGATGGTGTTTGGGAAGTGGGGAGGGAAAGTGTGGGGAGAGAAAATGAGGGTAAAATTCTTGTGGGGGCCCACCTTAAAATTTTCGCCTAAAAAATGGGAGAAAAGTATGAGGGAAAGAGGGGATTCTTTGTAATTTTACTAAAATGTCCTTTTCACTTTTTCACTTTTTCATAAAGTAAGGGTAAATTGGTAATTTTCTCTCTACCGCACAAACAAACAAAACCCTACTTTTTCACTTTTCTTTCCCCTACTTTTTTACTATCCAAGCAAGAGGAGGTAAAATTAATTTTCCCTCTCCTCCCCTCCCCTGTCCTTCATTTTCCTTTCCCCTCAAATTTTCCCTCCCCTCCCCCCTTCCCAAACATAGGGTAAGTGCTGGGGTAGCGTGTGGTTTTACATGAAATTCTCATAATACGAGCAGATTTTGTTGCTTTACGAATAACAAAACAATAACAAAATGTTGCTTGCTTACTGATATGAGAGTGGGTATAATCTTTTTTATTTTCTATTTTTAGCTATAAAAAAGTAAGCCTGTATAGGGAGAATTATTCCTTGCTCCCCTACAAGTCTGTAGAATGGTATGGAACAGAATATATATAATTGCCTTGTATATTATTCAGGTATGGTATGGAACAGAATATATATAATTGCCTTGTATATTATTCAGGTATGGTATGGAACAGAATATGACAACCTTTCTGCTTGAAAAAGGGTCGGATTGATGCCATGATTCTTGGATGACTATAAAACTTTCGAAGGAAACTTGTCTCTTCATTTTTCTTGAGCAGAGTGTTTTTTTTTCTCCTAAGCTTGAATTCTCACAATTTTACCTGCTCTAGTGTTATTGATGATGATTAACATTTGGCATCATAAACCAAGAATTGATAATGATCAATGTTCAATGATATGACACCTAATTCTGAAAAGAATCCCGTTTACAATGAACTACAAGCCTAATCACATGTAAAAAAATAAATCCGATTTCCATTAAAGGGAAGCAGTTTTAATTTCTTGTGTTTCAAAAGGATCAAACTGTGCTATGGGTCCATGCTCATCAAGGGCCCCATGGTCACTCAGAGCAGAGCAATATTAATCATTGGAATGAGGTGATCTTCTTCACCCTAGGATCAACGCGAGATCACCATGCCAAGAACATGACTTTATTCTCAACAGTGAACACTACACTCGGGTTGCAATCCATTGGTTTTTTTAAGATCTATTAGGATTCAAGTATTGAAACTTGGCGCCAGAACTGTGTTTAGGCTTACAAAAAGAATTACTGATTTGGATCTTACATTTGGGAGCCATTGATTTAAAAAAAGTATATATAAAAGTCTGTCATTTTTCTGTAAATATCTCAATATTTATAATGATCCAACGGCTAAAATTTAGACTTATAGTCGTGCATGATTTTATGAATATATCCAATGGTTTAGATCATGATTTATGGTCCTAAAGTATAAAAAAACATAAAAAACCAGGCTGCCCGTGTACACTTTTAGAACCTAATTAAAAAAGTGCAAGGTACATCAACGGTTACAAAAGTTTTTGTAAATCTCACTAGATCCAGTTGGAATTAGAGGTTCATTTACGGACAATTAGCTGTTTTTGGCCCTCCAAAGATTACCAACAGATCGGATCTTCATTATGCGGCCCATAATGTCCAAAATATTAGATCTAACGGCTAATGATGTTTTACAAATATCTAAAGAGGGGATTATTGTCAATTGTTTGGAAGAAGTGATTTCTCCTGTTAGCTTTTTCCTCAAGTTCATTGGAGGGTTTGACATGTGGGTTTGAATTGGGAGGTGCAGACACCACTCGACAATGACTCTGCTGGCTGTTTGGAAGAAAATTTGTGGGGCTGGGGAGGTCCCAGAATGCGATCTGTCATGTGAGGGAAGGCAAAGGTCCAAGGTTCTGATCACTCAATGACTTCTGTTGCTGTTTTTTTTGTTTTTTTTTTTTGTTGCTAAGCCTGTTGCTTCATTCATAGATAGAAATAGGACTTTTCCAACGTCCTGTTTCAAGTTGCGTATGCCGACATTTTTCATCTGCAGCTGCATATCCTCAAACACATCCTTTCTCCTTTCCGGGCATATGCTTCTTCCACCATTCAATCTCTCTGTTTTTTTTTTTTTTTTTTTTTTGTTTTTTGGCTCATCAGATGCCTCAATGGTTTTTACATAAAACAAGCTACATGGATCATTCTCCTTATTTTATTGGTGGTAAGGTGATTATGTTGACTTGTTCTCTGGTGGGTGTTTTTTCTTAATGAATATCATAATATCAGTCCCATCATCCAGTCCGAACACTTAATCCATGATTAGTGAAATCTGATCAATTTAGATTGGAGAAAATGCATTTTAAGTAATTGTTTAGTCATTTCTTAATCCCCACTCAATGACCTATTGACCTGGCAATTGGTCACTGCAGGGTAGGTCACACCGGTTCAAAGATATTGAAAAGGAAGGTTCTCAGAGTACATGAGTGCCCTAGCCTTGGGCATGTGCAATATTTGGAACTACTTTTAATTCGGGTCTGGGCCTGGGTCCATTACATGGGATCTGACAAAATCTGGGCCGAGGTTCAGGTCCATGGATCTCATAGGAGACATATATTAAATTCTATTGGGTGTGTTTACAAATATTTATTATTCATTTATATGGGGCCTTGATTTAGGTCCAGCTCCAGACCCTTCACGTGGGCCGAATCGTTTTGAGTTGAATTCGGGTACATCCATGGGGCCTGTGATCAAATGTTTGCAATTCGGGTTTGAGTTTGGTTTACACCATTGTCCCAACCCCACCCGAACCCCGCACACAACCTTACCAGTTCTTCCTCTTCTGGAGTTGATTCATCCCAGCCAAGAAGAAAAATAGTGAAGGCTACCAACTCATGCATGCACAAACAGTTAATTGAGAATTTTTTAGATCAAACATATATATATATATATATATATTGTGAGGTCCATGTTGATGCATGACAATCAAGCAAATGAAATGTAGAGCTTTTGATGCGAATTAAATGTGCACACCGGTGTCTACAAAGTCAACAACTAGTTACCAATCCAGATTGTTCAACCTGTGCGACTCATTTTGATGGAACATAAGCGTTGTACTTTCAATGAATCTGATTCACTTTGATGAATTTTCACCGGACAGGTGATTATCATCTTTAGTAGATATCATATATTAGATATGAGAGCTGCTGCTTGCACACTGAATATTGCTCTCCACACGCTGTATTTAAAAATAATAATAATAAAAAATAAAAAATTCCTAAACTACCCCTCTCCTTGACCCTATATCGCCGAACAAACTCGATTTGTTCGGCCCTGTGTTGCCGAACAAACTCGATTTGTTTCATCCCGCGAAGAGCTAATGAGCAAAATCGCAGAAACACACTAAAAATGGTGAAAATTGACTGTATGGTATTTAATTAACCTTTGTACAAGAGAATGAGTGAGGCGGAGAGAGGAAGAGAGAGGGAGAGAAAGGAGGAAATGGGAAGAGGGATGAGGTTGCCGGAAAGGAAGAGATGGGGAAAGGGAGAAGGAGAGGGTGGGGAGATGGGTTGGCGTAGGGCGAAGGTTGCGGGGTCAGTGTCTGGCGGGGAGAGAGATAGGGAGAGGAAGAGAGCGGGAGAGGAAGAGAGCAAGAGGGAGCTGCAGGGAGTAGGGAGTAGGGAGAGGGAGAAAGACGGGAGGAGAGGGAGAGGTGTAATTTAAGAATTTTTTATTTTTCTATTTTTTTTTAAATACAATGTATGGAGAGTATTTTGCAGTGTGCAGGTAGCTACTCTCATTAGATCTTCGCGGATTCACCATTGGATTATTGGCAAGGTGATTTGTTATAGGATTGACCTAAATTGATCATGTGGCAAGAAAAGAAAAAGTTTTCATGAACGGGGGCAAGTGGCATGCAAAGAAAGAAAAGAGAGAGAAAACATATGATCTCACATTCTCACTTGAATGCCAGACGGTTTGTCACTGTTTAAAAGGTGTGGACGACGCACATGGTAAGGTTCTGGTAAAACAAAGCTTCCCAATTTTCCAAACGGTTATCTCCATTTCCAAATTTCCAACTCAAAGTCTCACAACAAAACAAGAAAAAGCAAAAGCATATGCGTAACCTCTTTGCATCCATGCAGCAATTTCATGTTAAAGCATTCATCAGATAAAGTTGAAATCAGTTGGCTACAGAAAATCGGAACTTGCATTTCTCAATCGATATCCCCACTCATCCAAAAGGAGAAGAGGAAAAGAAACAGACTTTTCAAACTGGTTCTTTGTGGGGGTTGTTTTTGCTGCAGTTTCTTGAGATGGTTTACTGGGTTTTTGTGGTTTTATTGGGGTTGGTGGCTTTGGGTGTTGATGGGTACCCAGCTGAGGATCTGATTTTGAGGTTGCCAGGGCAGCCCAAAGTAGGTTTCAGGCAATTTGCTGGGTATGTTAATGTGGATGAGAAGAAAGGGAGGAGTCTCTTTTACTATTTTGCTGAAGCAAAGGAGCATCCTGAGAAGAAGCCCCTTACTCTTTGGATGAGCGGAGGTTGGTTCTTCTTCTTTTGCTACTATTTTATAAGTGGGTCTTTTTATCTCTTTTTTTTCCTGTTTAATTTTTGGGTTGTAAAGATGAGACATTGGAGTTCTTTTTTTCGTAATTTTGGGTCATGGGATATTAAAGTTTCACCTTTTTTTTTCATTTCTCTTCTAACCATCTAGTCTTTTAGTTGGTTCTATCTCAATTTCAAAATGGTTGTTTCTTTCTTTCTTTTATTATTATTATTTTTTGTGTTTTTTTTTTTAATTTTTTGATTCTTGCTGATGGTACTTATGGTTATGTTTTTTTTTTTTTTTTTTTTTTTTTTTTTCTAACTTGTATAATTTGTTTGGGTTTGTTAGCTCTGCTCAGTACTTTCGTTCCAGGAAGAAGCTTTATGTGCCTCTTTGACAGTATAGTTTCTGTTGACTGTCACTGTTTCTCTATCTGTTTTAACCTGTTACCCCTTTGTTCTGCAATGACTGGACAACAACTCAGTATTAGAAAAGATAGTTCAATTGAAATTGGGGACTGGGAATGGCTTCTTTATTACTGTAGTGCAAGTAGACATAAAACAACAGGAATGCTGAGCTCATGGTCAAATTTCTATAATTATCGTTCCTGTCTTGGTTTCCATGGCATAAAACTTTACATGCTCAGCTCCTGGTGCAGTTCAATATAGGGAAACATTTTTCATTGATTAATTTTATTTGGAAGCAGGACTGTGTATATTTGAAGTGATTAGACCATGTGGGATATTATATCTTTGTAATGATTCACAAGTGACATTTCATAAATAAGGTTGTTGAAGCCTTGAAATTGTGGATCAGATGCATAAATTTTCCTAGGAAATTCATTACACTTGGAATGGGTTTTTTCCTAGGTTCACTTCTTTAAAGGCGCCCGTTCACAACCATTTTCTCTACAGGGGTCGTTTGCCTTTTACACATGTGATAGAAAAAATGAGTTACATATTTAAATACTACATATGCAAATGTTACACATGTGAAACACATTACGATTTTTGTCAAAATCGCCATTTTCAATGAATAAATGAGTGCATCCAATAACTTTAGATTTATATGAATTTTTGGGTGTTTCACAAATTTCTCAAAATCCGTCAAGGAGTGAGATATAAAACTAAACGTCCTGATATTTGCATCGAATGGTTCAGATCACAAATTAAGGGCCCACTGAACTGCAAAAATAAAGTGAAGATATAACATAATCAATCTTCAATATCGTGGGGTTTATTAGTTCAATAAACAAAGTGAATGGTATGGATTACTGATATGGGGCCCATATGAATGAGAAAAAATAAAGGTGTTTGATCGGCCCCAGAGGGATGCAATCACCATGTAAGAGGTATATTGACACCCTTTTTGAAAGAGGGGTGTGAATTACTTTCACACCTGTTTTGGTGTGTAAATGACCTCATTCACACACTATTTTCACACCTCATTTACATATGTGATATGTGTGTATATGAATCATTCATAGATGTAAATGACCGTCATCTTGAGAAGATGAAATATATATATATAGAGAGAGAGATATTGCTGAAATCGTGTGTCCCTTTTAGGGATCTCTCCTTGGCATTATATAAGGGTTTGATACCCTATTATCAGTCTCCTAATTCAACTTAAATCCCTAAATTATAGCTACCCTGATATAAAAAGAGTACTTGACTAATTGTAGCTTAACAAGAATACAGTATCTAATTATAATACAAGTATTGGCCCCAGTTGGGCCTGCGCATGATGGGTATGATTGACACCCCCCCTCAAATTGATGCCGGGGAGTCATATAGGAGCAATTTGGTAACCAGAAACTAATGTCGAGGCTAAGGAAGTCCTTTGGTGAAGATATCAGCAAACTGAAGTTCAATATGGACTTGAGGTAAAGAAATGACATCATGATTAAATTCATCCCGAATAAAGTGACAGTCCACTTAAATATGTTTGGTGTGCTCATGGAAGACAAGATTCTCAGTGATCCTGATAGCCCCAGTATTATCTAAATGCAAGGAAGTAGGAGAGGATTGAGCAAAGTCGAGATCCGAGAGAAGTCCCCGGAGCCATAAGAATTCGAACAGGCATAAGACATTGCCCTATGTTCAGCATCTGTTGAAGATCAAGAAACACGCTCTTGTTTCTTGTATTTCCAAGAAATGAGAGAATTTCCGAAATATATGCACCAACCAGTAGTAGACCGACGAGTATCCTGACAGCCCGCCCAGTTAGTACCTGCATAAGCGGTCAACTGAAGAGGATTATTCTTGGGATAATAATCATAATATAAACCACAAGTTGTATTAGGAGACCGGTAATAGGGTATCAAACCCTTATATAATGCTAAGGCGAGATCCATAAATTATAGCTACCCTAATATAGAAAGAGTACTTAACTAATTGTAGCTTAACTAGAATACAATATCTAATTATAATATAAGTATTGGGCCCAGTTGGGCCTGCGCATGATGGGCATGACTGACAGTGACTACAAACAAAAGACCCCTATAGGGTCTGTTTGTTTGCATTAGATTATATAGATATTGAATATAGAGGACTTTGCTAACACACTCATGGTTGATTAGTGTTGGCACCTTGGTACTGCACACATGCCGAGGGATCGATCCTTGGGTCTTCATGTTGACATCATTACTCTTACCCAGTAGGCCAACCTATCCAAAAAAAGAAAAGAAAAAAGAGAATACATAGGAATTTAAGGTAAGGTCAAATGAGCTCCATGAAGGACTTTTATATAGGTGAGGGGTTAAGGATACGAGGGAAGGATATAAGGTGGAGATGTAGATGAGACACTGACTTTCCTAGGCATTCAATTACGAGGGTGATGGCTTTGTATTCATTTTTTGTCTTCCCTTGATTCAATTTCCAATTCCATTAGAGGGGAGGTTATTTGATGGGCATTTTTGGATATTCACTTTGGTCTTCATTTTTAACCACTTATGGTATGAATTGTCCCAATTCACATGTATTCAAGTCCTATGTATTCTAATGTTAACAAACATGCCCTAAAAGTTTGGAAAAATCACAACCCAAGTACCTTATTTTCCTAGGTTATGTGAATTGTGATGCACCAAAGAAAATGACTTGGGTTTTACTTGGATTGGATTTGATTTTGTCAGTCTCAGAAGTTGACAGGTATGCCCGAAGGTTTTGAGTTTGTACTCTTTCAACTCTCAGAGAGCCAAACATTCTCAATAACATGTTTTACTTGATTCATTCCAATAAAAAAAAGGAAGTGTGGCTCAATTATGTTCCAATTTCAATTATTGTAGTGTCACAGAGGATATAATTAAAGAATGTAGCAGAGAGCATAAAAAATAATATGTTTAAGTCAAACTACCGTGTCTTTTTTCCACAGGTGTCTAGCACTTCTAACTTGACCCTTAGATGAAACCTCAAACAGAAAATCCTCTATTCATTGGTTTTTATTGTAGCTGTGGTATGCAACTGTTTACTTCTCTCAATCTGCTTTCCTCACCTGAGAAAAGATAATTTCTTTGGTGTGAGGTCTTTATTCTTATTTCCTCTTTGAACATAAGAAACATGAATTTTCTATATTGCTAACTTATTTTTAGCATATTGGAATTAGTCATGGATGAACTGCACATGGACTTTTATCTGAATCTTATGTTAAGTATACGTTTTTTTTTGTTATCATTTTAATTAAGAATCACATCTTAAGTTCTTTTTTCCTTCTTGCAGCAAACTCTTGACCTGTTCATTTTTGTTGTGGATTTTGTGTTCAGGAAGAGGCTGTGCTTCAGTGGGTGGGGCTTTCACACAGTCGGGTCCATTTCAACCCAAAGGTGACGGCCGGGGCGTTCGAAAAAATAAAAGTTCTTGGAACAAAGGTCTCATGCTCCTATAATAAATAAAACAACGCTTATCTAATGTGTAGCATTTGTTTCTTTTGTTTCTTTTAACTGCACTCCTCTATCACATAGCTTTGATTGTACATTCGCCTTAATGTACGTTTCCACTAGATTCACTAATTTTGCACTCTTATGTTGTGTAGCATCAAATCTCCTTTTTGTGGATTCTCCTGCTGGAGCCGGATGGTCCTACTCAAATACAACATCTGATTACAATACTGGAGATGCTTCTACTGGTAGGTGGAATATTCACTGTCACAGTTCATATGTTAGGAAAAAAGAAAAGAAAAGGAGGAAAAAAAAAAAAAAAAACTTCAACTCCACCTATTCCTTTGTTAAATGCCATTTGCACATTGCTAATCATTTTGTTTGTGATATACATGCATAGGGAAATTTTCAAGAGAAAACTGGTTCCTTATTTATTATTTAATTTTTATTCAAGAGACATTTAACTGTGCCCATGTTTGATGAATCCAAACCCTTACATATACCTAATCATCCAAGCATATATCTGACAGCAGCAATCTCATGAAGGGCTTCTAAATTGACAGTTCGTGTGATTTTGTTCATTTTTGCATGCTCTTGATTCAAATTGAAGTTTAAGCCCTGAATGGAATTTTCTTCATATCTAACCATCCAATGAACATGCAGCCAAGTGTTCTCCACAATGTGATTTGTACTAAGTGGCTTCAGAACGCTGCTACAGTTGGACTTGATCATATCTCATATTTGTAAATATATGAAGGAATTTTCTTTAGAATTCCCTAATATAGCTATATGAAAACTACCTTTTTGGGTCTTCTTGGATGCGAGCCAATAAAGGGTAGAGGGATCTGAAGATCTGAGTATGGATTAGGATCACCCAAAAAATTAGCCCAATAGATCATCAGATATCAGAATTTTTTTAGGGCCCCAAAGACGGATGGTGAAAACATGAAAGATGGAGCATTCTAGCCCTCATTTTTTTTATTTTTTATTTTGGTACATGGGAGGAATGGTAAACTATCCTAGTCCTAAAATAGTCTAATCTAAGTCCTAGTGATCATCCCTAGGGTACACCAATTCAGTGCTCTGCCACAGGACCTTCATCTATGCTCCACCAGTGTACACCTGCTGTACTCCGCACCACTAGACACTCCACATCTGTGCTCTGCCTGTAGCACCTCTTACAATAGTGAATGTCAGTAAATTCCCATCCTTAGTTGCTCAACCAGGGGAAAGAGGATGAATCTGGATAAAAGATTAAGCACTATCATGTATATTATCTGAAAATTTGGGTCAAGATCGATCGGAATGGAGAAACAAAATTCATGTAGCCTACTTGGGACAAGGCTTTGCTGATTATGAAGATGATGTATATTATCATATATGTCACATACTTGATTCAACCGGAGATTTTTTTTTTTCTCTTGGCAGCCAAGGACATGTATGTGTTCTTGTTGAGATGGTATGAAAAATTTCCAGAGTTCAAATCAAGAGACTTGTTCCTAGCTGGAGAAAGCTATGCAGGTTTAAGTAACAGTATCAGCAGTTTACTGCCATTTTTTAACCCTTATTTTGCATAGTCCGCTAACGTGGGTTTATGTGTTTATAGGTCATTACGCCCCACCGTTAGCTATCGTTTTGCTGAACCACAATAAGCATTCAACTGGATTCAAGTTCAATATCAAAGGAATAGCTGTAAGTAAAGCTGTAAAGTTAATTATATAGAGGGGAAATACCTAATGTTGCAATATTCCATTAAAATGACATCTTGTTATTGTCAATTCCTGATTGCCCAAGGGCAGTGGAAGCAGAATCACATTATTTATCATTCAGTCCAACTAAATATTGTAATATTGAATATTTATCTCTTACCTAAGTTGATCATTTTACTTGTTGCAATATTTCTTTGAAGGTGGAAACTTATCCGGCATTCCACTCTAACACTGCCCTAATCTCTCTCTCTCTCTCTCTCTCTCTCTCTCTCTCTCTCTCTCACATGTATTGATCTTTTGAAAGCATCATTGTTTGGATGCAAATTGTCTTAACAAACCTCAATTATTTCTCCTTCCAATTTTGATTAGTATATAACTGTTTTCATCCTTTTGAATAGCTTGGAAATCCACTTCTCAAGATCGACAGGGACATTCCTTCAATTTACCTATACTTTTGGTCACATGGGCTGATATCTGATGAAATTGGTCTTGCCATCAAGAACCATTGCGATTTTGAGGTCTTTACCTTCACCAGCCCCCACAATGTTACAAATGAGTGCAATAACGCAATTGATGAAGCAAACAATGTAATTGGTAATTACATACAAAATTCCAATGTGATCGTTGATGTCTGTTATCCAGCAATTGCACAGCAACAGCTGCGATTGGGGAAATCTGTATGTACTTCACCTCAACTCGAATGTTTTTCTTTTGTTCTAGTATCATGGGTTAATTCATTGTTATTTTTGTTTGTTTCCGTTTCTTTGTCCACAGAGCAGGATCTTTATATCTGGATTTCCTAACTGATCTACCAATTATTAAATGTTTCAGTGAAGGTTTTGCTCATGTATCACTAAACCATCTCTATAATATTTCAAATTGGCAGGCTACTAAAATTAGTCTTGGGGTTGATGTATGCTTGAACCAAGAATTAACTTTCTATTTCAACCTTCCCGAAGTTCAGCATGCTTTTCATGCGAACAGGACTGGTTTGCCATACAGTTGGGTGTTTTGCAGTACTGAGTGAGTATTCCATGTTTTCGTAAATAGATGGTTTTTTTATTATCTTTTCCATTGTCTTATATACTAGCATAGCAGTGTTGAATTAACAGTAACTTTTATATGAATGCTGAATTTGGAGCTAAATGCAATATGGCCTTTCTTAGTCATCTTGTGGCGAAAAGCGGAAAGGGTAGAGAGGAAACATGTGCATGTAGCCATATGGTTTCAGTCAATCTAGTGGTCATTTATACTCTTTCCATCATGATAATATGATATTTACACACACATACATACACTCATTAGAATTTTTAGGTGCACAGTGTGCATGGTTCTTACAATGCACACCTCCTAGTGGGGCCCACCTGATCACCCATTTGAATGAACCACACACATGCACCCTGCTAGTCACCGATCCCTATTTTTTTTTTTTACACCGATTTGAATGGACTGGACCATTGGGTTGACTAACTATTTTTTATTTTTGATATAAAACCGTTGAACTTGTGGGGACCATTGGATTCCCCATAGCCCATTGATTGGTGGGGCCTCAGGTGGGCCCCACAACAAGGTGCGCAGGGTGTGCAGTAAAATGCCTTCATATATATATATATATATGTACATATACATATGTATGTACATATACATAGATGGAATTTGGACACTCTTATCAGTGAAAAAATCACATCTTAGATCGTAAATCTTCTGCTAGCAGCATAGTGCTACTTATCGTGGAGCATAGGATCCAAAATTATCACACAAATAACTCAGTTTTTCACAATCATAGGCAGATATCCAACAACAGTTATACTTTCTCTATTGGTTATTGTTTGCTATGGTTGATTTAGTTGTTCATTTCATCATCACACACATTTTGTTTTGATAACTAATTATAAATGTGGGCAAAGTCAATTATCTCAAGAACTTTTGCACAAATGTAAGTCAAGACTTAAAGAGGAAATTACCTTTCATAAAAAAAAAAAAACCTTAAAGATGAAATTACTGGAAAATCACCTTACATGTGTGTGATGATGGCGTTCGGTTGTATTTGGGTGAGAGATGATGATGTGTGGTGTTTTGATATTGTTCGACTTTGCTAATGGAGGCATGGGGATGGGGCTGCTGTGATGAATGGGACAGTTTGGTTGGGTGGACTAGAGGTTGGAACGATGAGTTCAAGTTGTTTGGCATCAAGGAATAGGATGAGATGGAGAAAGAGGAGGGAGAAGAGGAAGAAAGGGGAGGAAGAAGGAGACACGAGCGACAATATCGTCACTCAAACAAAAGGAAAAATTGGCCGGATGGCCTTTATTGTTATATAGGAACTATTAGAGCCTTTTTGGTGCACCGGACATCTAAGGCGATTTTTTCTGTAATTTCCTCAAATTTAAATCTAGTGAAATACCATTATAATCTCTTTTATAGTATGCAATTTACCCATTTCAATAGTAGGGCTATGGTATGATATGGCTGAATTCTTTTTTCCTTTCAAATGGCCCAGTGTAATAAATTACAGTAGCACAGATCCTGACACCAACATTCTTCCCTTGGTTAAAACCATAGTTCAAAATGGCATACCTTTTTGGCTTTTCAGGTGAGCATTTCATTATCAAGTATTTTATATATATATATATATATATTTATATTTTGAGGTTCAGACTTTCTCTTTAATATAGAGTTGTTAAACTTGTGGGCCATGAACAACGAGGTTTGAGGCATGGGATTGACCTCAAACTTAATATCTGGGCCCATCTAAGATGGATCTTTCTAGGCCCCCTTGTTCCGCAATCAGTGGGGCCCCGTCAAGCTACCTCTCGCCATAATACAATGAGAGGTGTATGCATAGGAACATTGCCATATATATATCTATAATATATATGAATATATATAAACCATTAATCAGTTATCATTAATCTGATTTATGTCGTTGAGCTGCAGCGGGGACCAAGATTCAATTGTACCCTTGACAGGGTCTCGAACAATCATACGTGAGCTGGCCCAGGATCTGAAGTTCAAAGTAACAGTCCCTTATGGTGCTTGGTTCTACAAGGGCCAGGTACACTCCTCTTTGTTGTATCTCACGAGTCACGAGCTTTGCTAGATTACACCACCCACATAGATGTGGCACATGTGCACCACATTCCATTCATGATCCATGTCATATATTGGTAGAAGCTGTGTAGATTGCTGGCTGGAAAATCAGGCAGGCACATTCAGCAGTTGGGCCGAACACACACGCGCGTGCACACACACACACTTTGAATTTGAACTTGTTTAAAAAAAAAAGCAAAAAGAACTCTGGGTAGAAGATTTTCTCACCATCCACATTTTGAACATACGTGGCACAACTGGTGAGTGGGCTTGCCTGATTTCAGCATCTCGTGGTTATGATGTGGCCCACCTGATCTATGTTATCATGCATTTTCCATGTGTAGTGACACATGGATCGGTCTATCTTCATTATCATGGGGGCTAAGCAAATGTCTAACTTCCAATGTTCGCATTTATTTGTGGTTTAATTATTTGAACACTCAGTATGTCCGTTAACAAAAAAAAAAAAAAAAAATTCAGTATGTCCTATCTTACATCAATTCAAACTGGATTACCAGTCCATATACCTTTCTTCCCTTCAATCTTCTTTCCTGATTCATTCTTTCTGCTTGTTTTTAATTTGTTTTAAGGTGGGTGGTTGGGCAACTGAGTACGGGAATTTACTGACATTTGCAACTGTAAGAGGTGGTGGTCATTTCGTGGCATTTACACAGCCAGAAAGAGCATTACTCTTGTTCCAGTCATTTGTATCTGGTAAAAGATTGCCAAACACAACTTATCCTCCCATTGTCTGAAAAGCTTTCAATATGTCTCCATAGTGCTGGGTAGCGGGGTGGTTTTACATGAAATTCTCAGAATACAAGCAGATTTTGTTGCTTTACGAATAAGAGAACAATAACAAAATGTTTCTTGCTTCACCAATAAGACACTGATCTGAGAGTGGGTATAATCTTTTTTATTTTCTATTTTTAGCTATAAAAAAGTCAGCCTGTATAGGGAGAATTATTCCTTGCTCCCCTACAAGTCTGTAGAATGGTATGGAACAGAATATATATAATTGCCTTGTATATTATTCAGGTATGGTATGGAACAGAACATGTCTCTTCATTTTTCTTGAGCAGAGTGTTTTTTTTTTTTTTTCCTTAGCTTGAATTCTCACAATTTTACCTGCTCTACTGTTATTGATGATGATAAACATTTGGCATCATAAACCATGACTTGATAATGATCAATGTTCAATGATATGACACCTAATTCTGAAAAGAATCCCATTTTCAATGAACTACAAGCCTAATCACATGTAAAAAAAAAATCCGATTTCCATTAGAGGGAAGCAGTTTTAATTTCTTGTGTTTCAAAAGGATCAAACTGTGCTAGGGTCCAGAGCTCATCAAGGGCCCGATGGTCACTCAGAGCAGAGTAATATTCATCATTGGAATGAGGTGATCTTCTTCACCCTAGGATCAATGCGAGATCACCATGCCAAGAACATGACTTTATTCTCAACAGTGACACTACACTCGGGTTGCAATCCAATGATTTTCTTGAAGCCTAGATATAAAAAATGTAAAGCAACACTGGGCCCACACAATGGTCATTTGTCTCCTTGTCTCCACCATGTTCTAGAAATTTGGCATGGCCAGGATTTTTAGAAGCATCCATGGTCAAAAGGCCTCACTCTCTCTATTGTCTACGTGACTTTAGAATTCACTACAAGTTATACATCTCTCTAGAATTCAAACCAACATTGATGTATGGCTCACAAAGAGCCACGTGGCTCACCTACTTTCCACACAAACCTTTTCACCCACATTCACCAGCCTATAAATAGAGGTGAAGTGCTAGCTTTGTATACATACCACTGAAAGTGTAAGTCTTGTGTACAACAAGCATTGATCAAGTCCAGCCAAATTTTGTGTATTGTGTGTAATACATAAAGTATTCTTTTTGTGAAGTGTCTTGCGTTAGTTTGATTGTGCAAGTGACTGAAGCCATGTTTGGCATCTCTACTCTTTTTCTGATAGACAAGTTAAAATAGAGTTATTAAAAAATGAGCTATAAAAAAAAGAGGGCATTTTAATTTTAGAGGATTTGCCTCTACGTATTTTAGAGCCTATTCCTCTATTTTTCACATGTCCACAAAATGGGCATTTCAATTTTAGAGGATTTGCCTCTACTCCTCTAAAATAAGAAGAGGATAAAGTTATCGATCAAACGCTCTAATTTTTCTAACCTTTATCCGATTTAGACAAATAGACAAATAGAGGTGAAAAATAGAGATACTAAACATTACTGTTTGAGTGTGGGTCCACCTTAGTTGTGGAGTTGGGCTTCTTTACAACCGGTATCAGAGCTAATCTCCCAACAAAAAATGCCCACAGGATTCATATTAGGCAGATGGGAAAAAGTTCAAATTATGCTACAGTAAACCACAAAGGCAAAGCAATAAAACCCAGATTAGAGTTAAATAGAAACAACATACCATGGGAGTTTATCCCTGCAAATTTTCAGAACACTGATTTCAATTCAGTAATCCTCAAACACCAATTAAGCAAAAAGAACAAGTGATTCATTTTTTTTTCGTTAATTTATTTATTCATTAGGTTAATTGATTAACGATATCAAATAATCAAAATACTGAAGCTTTTCAGAAGTAGATGTCTGCGTGGCAAAGGGAGGTGTAGAGGATCTTCAATTGCTTCTCCTCCCCTTGAGGAGGGGACACCTCTACCTTCTAGATGAGCAAAAACCCATCAATAGAATAATAAATCCAAATCCCAAAAGACCCAATTGACAGAAAAAGAAAAAGAAAAAGAAAAAGAAAGAAAAAATGTTGCAGATTGCCATCATTTTGAGAGCATCTCCCCATTTTAAGATACTGAGAGTTCCTTCAAAATCTTACATTTTTTTAGAACAAAAAAAAAAAAAAATCTCAAATAAGAAGAAGAAAAACCCATCAAAGAAGAGAAGTCAGGAGCTCAAATGGAATCGAAGGGAGAGAATATCTCTAACCTGACCAGCAGTTGGTGACATTGAACGTCTCTTTTAGTCTGGCTCTCTATAAAAGTAATCCTCCATTCGAGATGGCGTTGCAGAGACTTTGGCATCTCTTAGGGTGATTTATAATCCAGTGATAGAGGCTCTGGATTTGAATGAATTGCAGAGGAATAATATATATTTATAGAAAGGTGATTTTCCAAAACGCTTCACTTTAAAAATGCCCTTTTTCAACTTTTTTTTTTTCTTTTTTTTACGTGGGCCCCCCTTTCGGCCAGTCTAGTCAATAGTTATAAGTCCAAACATCAACTTTTCAATTTAAGTTTAAATCCAAAAAAAGTGATGCTTCTAAAATGATTAAATTATAAGATCATCTATCAAAGGTATAGAATGATTTCACGGAGTTTTAAATTTTGAATATAGTTAGGTCTCATGTCGATCTTTTCCTCCTACTTACATTCATGGTCATTATGCATCTCAATGGGTCCTACTAAAAAGGGCATTTCCTTTTAAAAAAATGCCCTGGCTTCATGTAAGAGGAACCATTTAACAATTGACTCATGTGAGGGCCCAATTTTAACATATGATAGATTCCACCCCCGAGTGATGCAATCATGGTGGAGCTGTGGAAACCATTGGCTCATCTACCGGGGATGAAATCATGAGGCTCAAATACCTAGTGATGTAATCAATGGGGAAGCACCCGCCCAAATGGATGATCATAGTGGTGCTACCCGCCTATTGACCGAATCATATGGGACCCGTCTTGTCAGAAGATCGAATCATGTGGGACATACTAATCTTATGATAAAATTAGATGAAATAATTTAGTTGAGAAGGGCTCACCATAATTTTTTCAATAAAGAGAGCCTCTTTGTTTTCCCAAATTAAATACCTAGGATTGTATTTTTAAAAGTGGTTAATATTGAACCACAAAAAGTCTGATATCCAAAATTGATCATCAAACAACCTCTCAAGGAAAGATGTGAATGTGAAATGTATGTTGAATGCCTCAGCCATCACCCTAGAAATTTAGTATCTAAGAAAGTCAAGGTCACATGTACATATCCACCTAAGTCCTTATATCCTTTACCTCTCAACTCTTCATTAATGCTTTTGTAGAGTTCATTTCACTACAAATTTCTATGTATTTTAAGCCAACAAATAGGCCCTAATTGTATTGCCTGGTTATAAATTTGCAGTTGAGGTACACATGATTTTTGGGAAGTGAGGTCCGCATGAATATCTCTGGAAAAAGCTTCACGGCAATCAAGTAAGGCCCTTGGTAGATTGGTCACTTTTAGGAAACACATCTTTCACTCCGCTCCTCTTGTTTTTCAAATGATAACAAGGGGAAAAAGGGTTATTGTGAATGGTTTGGAAGAAGATTTGTGAATGCTCCTCAGGTTTACAAGTGAAATTAATTTGCAAGAAAGTTTGTGGGGATGGCGTGGTCCAGGAACAAGACATGTGAGCGAAGGCAAAGGTCCAAGCCTCTGCTGACTATTGTAGCTTTATTCATTGCTAGGAATGGGACCTGTCAATATATAATCATTCTAATTTTAGTTCAAGTTGCATTTGTGCTGACTAGTGTAGCTTTATTCATTGCTAGGAATGGGACCTGTCAATATATAATCATTCTAATTTTAGTGCAAGTTGCATTTGTTCACCTTTCTTTTATTTAGAGTTGTACAAAAAATTCAGTATTACCGCAACAACGTACTGAACTGACCGAACCGGCCAGTTCAGATTGATTTTATGTAGATGAGTTCGGTCAACGATTTGAAATTCATAGAAACTGCTTTACATCAGTCGGTTATCGGTTTGAACCAACGGTTGATCGCCTAAACTAAACCGACCATATGTATTAACTTGAGTATTGAGTTTTGACTATTTTAGCCTTAGGGGAAGCGCTTGTATATTCTACTTGCATGTTACATATTTGATAAAAGTTCTACAAGAAGTGTGCATTATTGGGTTTTTAGTAGTGCTGCCAGGGGTTTGGTCTGACCTAAGAGAAAGTGAACTATAAAGAGCCCATTTCAATTAATTCAAAATTGGGGTTACATTTCACTCAAACCTATCTTGTTGAAAAAAAAAAAAAACAACAACAACAACTAGTTCCTTTTGTGTTGAATTCATTGGTCTGGATCAAGCAATGTATTCTAATCTAGGTTTTATGCGGATAAATAGGTACGTGCCTGACTATTTTGTTGATATATTTTATCTGAAGATTTAAACTACTTCAGCTCATTGGCTTGAAAAGTTGGCCGAACCTAGCCTTGTCTATTCAATCACGCAACCTGATGATGGGTGGAAAGAGTTCATCCATCATTTGATATATGCTCTTTGGTTGAAACATATTATGAAATATATTTTAGTGTTCATTTCAGCTTCTCCTCATTCCATTTGATGGACGAAGTTTGAACAGCAATTTTGTTTGAAAAAAAAAATAATAAAAAAAAAACAGAGAAACAATTGGTTCGATTCGGTTTGAACACATGGGTGGTTTGATTCGGTTTGGAAAAATAGAAATCCGAAAACCCCTACTTTTATCTGCTTCTACATATCCTCCCAGACATCCTTTCATATTTCTGGGCATGCTGCTTCTACCGTTCAAATTTTTTATTTAGACCCAACTCACGCAGTATTATTCTAAGGTTTCCCATCAGATGCCTCAAAACTTTTTTCACAAAACAAGCTACAGGTTCCCTTGGATCATTCTCCTTATTCTAATGGCGGTAAGATGACTTGGTTGATTTGTTCTTTGGTGGGTGTTATTCTTAGTCAGTATCATAATATCAGTCCCATCATCCAGTCAGAAAGCAGTTATGCTTAATCCATTATTAGTCAAAATCTGATCAACTTCCCTCAAGAAAAGGCATTTTTAATTTATTGTATAATCAATATTTTAAGCACCACTCAATGAACTGGAAAGTGCTTCCTTCAAGGTGGGTCACACAAGTTCACAGGGATGGAAATGGGTCTAAGAAAACATGAACACCCTAATTTAAGATAACTGGACATGGGTCCAACATTTGGAACTATTTTTAAATCCGGGTCCGGGTCTTACAAAATTCTGGTAGGGGTTCTGGTCCTTGGCTCTCATATACAGGGACATAAACACTCAATGGTATTAACAAATATTTATATATGTATTTGGGCCTTGATTCAGGTCTGGTCCAGACCCTTTGTGGACCCAAGCCTATCTTAACTTGAATTTGGGTGTGGCTATGGGTCTTGTAGCCAAATATTTGTAATTCGGGATTGAGTTTGGTTACTCTTTTGACCCAACCCTACCTGAACCCCACCCACTTACATCCCTTCTGGTTCATCTTGTTGAGTTAATTAATTCCTCCCAAGAGGAAAAATAACCAAGGATAGCAATCATGCATGCACAACCAAATAGTTTAAAAATAACTGAGATTAAATGTATATATTTGTGAGGTCCATATGGACGCATGACAATCAAGTAGAATAAGAAAATGTATAGATTTAGAAGTGAATTAGGTGCGGACCCAATGTCAGTCATCTTCATTCAGATTAACTTGTGCCATAAAAAACTTTCCTTCGTATCTGTACAATTGACAGTACATAAGTAGGTGTGGAATCAACATCCAATTATTAATTCAGAGCATTCAACCTGTGTGACCCATGGGGATAGAAAATAACCAACACACTTTCAATGACCACGTTTCACTTAATCAATGCCGACCATTGATCATTAAAATTCATGTTCATGTTTAAGTTATCATAAGTTTTAAGTTGGCTATCCTTTCCAACACAGCCCTCCTCCTTTCATTTACAGACCTCGGATGGACCGGTTTAAGTTGAAATTTGTGATTAGACCTTTTTAGGGTATGTATGTGCAATTTGATTTCCGTGAAAACGGAGCTGTGTATTATTATTCTTTCAAATAGCTTTGTTAGATACAACCTAAGTAACCACAATAATTCACGACTAAATAGCCATTAAATCCGCCCTTTCTCAACCTCCCTTTGGATTTTTATTTTCACTCCCGCTTTCCCATGCCGCGGCTTCACACAAAGAAGTCCTTAGAAAATATCATATTAGCCCATCTATTATTGGATTAGTGGGAAGTTACCTGCTTAGTTGTTGAATTGATCAAGATTGATCCGTGTAATGAAAGAAAAAGCTTGCCTATCTAAGGCATGTGGCATGCCAAGAAAATAAGAAGAAGAAGAAAAAAAAAATACACATGATCACGTAGGGTGTGGACGACGCACAAGATAAGGTTCTGTAGAATCAATCCATTCCAATTTCCCAACGGTTATCTCTATTCCAACCCAAAAGTCTCACGACAAAAGACAAAAAAGAAGAACCAAAACCAGATCTGAGCTCTTTATAGCAAAAGTAGCAATTTCGATATTTAAAGCATTCTTTAGATAAATTTCCAATCAGTACTACTTAGAATCTGCAACCCAGACACCAGAATTTCACGTGCATTTTTCATGAGATATCCATTTCTGCTCTCCTTGCGTGAATAAAAACTCCTACCCCCAGCGACCAGAAGGAGCAGTGGGAGAGAAACAGACCACTGTTTCTCTTTGTGGGGGTGTTTTTGCTGCAGTTTCTTGAGATGGGTTGCTGGGTTTTTGGGATTTTACTGGGGTTGGTGGCTTTGGGTGTTGATGGGTACCCAGCTGAGGATCTGGTTTTGGGGTTGCCAGGGCAGCCCAAAGTAGATTTCAGGCAATTTGCTGGGTATGTTAATGTGGATGAGAAGAAAGGGAGGAGTCTCTTTTACTACTTTGCTGAAGCAGATGAGCATCCTGAGAAGAAGCCCCTTACTCTCTGGTTGAATGGAGGTTGGTTCTTCTTCTTCTGCTACTATTTTGTAAGTGGCTCTGTTTTTTTGTTTTTTTCATCTATGGGTAGTAAAGATGAGAATTTGGAGTTCTTTTTTCCTCAATTTTTTGTCATGGTGAGAGATTGCTATTCTTGTTTCCTCTATCAACATGTATGAAACATGAATTTTGTATCTTGCTGACTTTTTTTTAGCATGTTGGAGTTAGCAATGGAGGAACTAAACATGAACTTTTATCTGAATTTTATTTTAAGTATACATTTTTCATTAGCATTTTAATTCAGAATCCTATTTTTGCTCATTTTCCCTTCTTGCAACATTAGACTCTTGACCTGTTCATTTTATTCAACATTTTGTGTTCAGGCCCAGGTTGTTCTTCAGTGGGTGGCGGCGCTTTCACAGAACTGGGTCCATTTTTTCCAAGAGGCGATGGCCGGGGCCTTCGAAAAAATAAAAGTTCATGGAACAAAGGTCTCAAGCACCTATATTAAACAAAGTTGCAATTATCTGATGTGTAGCATTTGTTTTGTAAACTGCTCTTCTCTATCATATATCTTTGATTGTTCTTTCACTTTAATGTACCTTCGACAACATTCACCGGCTTTGCACTTGTATCTTGTGTAGCGTCAAGTCTCCTTTTCGTGGAATCTCCTGTGGGAGTGGGATGGTCCTACTCAAATACAACATCTGATTACAATTGTGGAGATGCTTCTACTGGTAGGTGGAATATCCACATCCTCATTGTTCATTTGTTTAAGGAAAAAAGAATAGAAAAAGAAAAAGAATCTTCAACTCCACTTAGTCCTTTGTTAAAAGCAAATTGCACATTGCTAATCAGTGTGTTGGTGATAGATAGATATGCATATTGCATAGGGGAAATTTCAAGAGAAAACTAGTTCCTTTTTATTTTTTTAAACAAATTTTTAATGGTGCCCATGATGATGAATCCTGTAGGGAAAACCCAACTCCAACTATGATGGACCCAAGACTCAAGACAACACACTTATATAAAATTGAATTCTATTAATACAATTTATACAAATGGGCACATGACATACACACTCACATATCACAATACATGTCTCATATACATGGGCACTCACACCAATTACACTATGCTACACTCACCATATAATACTCACTGCCTGCACTGTAGACACATTACACTCATTACACTTGCACTCTCTCCACACACACCTTGCTTGCACTAGCACTCTCTCACTCCTTGCTTGTTGCACACTGCACTAAGGGGCAACGCACCTCTATTTATAAACCTTAGTTAGTCGGTGGAGAAAGATGGTTTGTGGGTGTGAAGAGGTCCACGTGGCCCTCAATGGTCCATACATCAACGTATGCTTTGTAGTGATTTCCAGAAACTTGTAGACAAAACAGAGAGTTTGGGTTAGAATGCTGCCTATGCATTCTAGAGGCTGCTGGAAGAAGGGGGTTGGCTGGTTTGGTGAGACTTCTAGAAAGTGGTGATGTCAGCATGTGCTTTGGGTAGAGGAAAAGACAGTGTTGTGTAACATATCTCCCCCTCAACACTGGCTTTCTCAATGTCATGTCTTCAAGCCTCTCTCTGCTTTGCCCTATCTCTTGATTCAAAGTTGGCTTGGATGCTACACTTACTTGTGCCAAATCAGCTTCTATATATTTTGGATTCGGCTTCTTCACTCTACTTGATCGTCGCAATTGTTGTGGTGGTTCATCTATCTCCAATTGACTTGGCCTGTCTTCCTCAGGTGTCATATGCTCACGTACTCCACTTCTCGATGGACTAGTGGACCTTTCTTGTGGAGTCTAAGGTTCTTGGCTCGACCTTTCTTCTTCAGTCTCTACCTTATCATCTTCAGTGCTCAATTTTTGCTGAAGATTCTCCTCCAAGTTCCCTGAACTTGGTAACATTGCAGTGTCTCTAGACCACCACGAAGATGCTTCATCGAACACCATGTTGTGTGATGTGTAGCATTGGTGGGTGGTAGGATCACAACACCTCCACCCTTTACGTTCGGTGTCATATCCGACAAATATGCACCAAATAGTCTTCTTTTCAAATTTGCTGTGAAGTTTTTCTGGAACAAGTACATAGCACACACAACCAAAGACTCTAAAGTGACTTACCGTTGGCTTGATCTTCCATAGCTTTTGATATGGTGAGACAAATCCTAGTTTTGCCTGTGGTAGCCAATTGGTTATATGTGCTGCTGTCTTCAAACATTCTGCCCAGAACTCGCTTGGCACATCTTCGCATGCATCATGCTCCTCGCGGTTTCTACAAGATGTCGGTTCTTCCTCCCCGCCACTCCATTTTGTTGTATAGTGTATGGACAGGTCAGCTGTCGTTGGATGCCAGCCTTCTTTAAATATGTAGAGAATTCATTTGATGTATATTCTCCTCCATTGTCAGTGCGCAAGCATCGTATCTTATGGCCAATCTCACCTTCGTCTTTGTTTCAAAACTCTTGAAACTTCTGGAACACTTCTGACTTTTCCTTGATGAAGTATACCCATACATACCTTGAGTAATCATCGATGAACGTGGGCATATATCTTAAGCCGCTGATTGACTGCGGTTTCACCGGGCCAAAAACATCTGAGTGGATTATCTCCAAAGGTTTCTTAGCTTGATACTTGGCCTCAGTGTATGGTTGTCGGTGAGCTTTTCCGTACTGACAACCTTCACACACTATGTCTTTATGGACTTTTAATTGTGGAAGTCCCTTCACCATAGACTTATCAATCATTACCTTCAGCCTATTATATCCCACATGCCCCAGCCGGGCATGCCATAAATCAGCCGTATCATTTTGACTGGTCTTCTTTACATATGTTGATTCAGCTGACATGACATAGATTGAGTTTAGTCTTTGTCCCGTCATAATTGGCTTTTCACATGGCTTTACATTGCGGTATACATTTACATCATTTGGCCCAAATACAACAAAATTACCAGATGATGTCAATTGTGATACAGACAACAAAGTACTCTTCATACCTGGAACATGGAAGACTTGCTGTAGGTGAGCTTCCTTCTCACTGAACCTTGGTATGCATGTAGCTTCTCCAACATGAATAGTTGGCAGATGTGCATTGTTTGCCGTGACAACTACTTTGCTGCCTCTATACTTACCTAAGCTTGAGAATTTTGATCTATCTCCCGTCATATGATTTGAAAATCCCGAGTCAACGATCCAGTCCCGATCGTAATTGATGATTTCAGTGTCGGAGACTACAATGAGCACTATTTCTTCGTCAACTTTTGCGCCTTCATCAGACCTTCTTGAGGTACTATAATCCGCTATATCAAAACTCGATAGTCTGATGTCCTTAATGATTGCCATAGACGCTTGACAATCCCATTCTTCTTCGCTCTCACTTTGGTGACTTGTGGTGGTCACCACATTCCCTTCGCGGGTCTTCTTCGGTAGTTTGCAGTCACGCTCAAAGTGGCCCTTCTTGCCACAATTATAACACTGGAGGTTTCGGCGAGAGCTTGTCTGTCGTTGATCACCAGTGTTACCTTTTGGAGCCCCCCCTGGTTCGGAATTCTCCCTCCGCCGATTAACTTCAATGATCTCCTTCCTTCTTGGCTTCATCGCTGATTTTCCCTTCCGAGTGAAGAGTGCTTGTTCCTCATCTTTCACTGTTACTCTAGCCATTTGTTTGGCTAGAGCTTCCTGATTTGCCAAAAGACTTTCTAACTCTACAAGAGACGGTTGAGTCGGCCATCCCCTAATGACCGTCATGAACCCGCTATATTCGGGCTTCAATCCCTGTGTGATAATCCGTCTCATCTTAGCTTCGTTGACCCGCGAATCTGGGTCAAGCTGAGAGATCTCTTGACAAAGTGTCTTTACTTTCATAAAATATTGACTAATAGTCTACGTACCTTGAGTGATAGATGTAAACTTGTTCTCCAAAAACTGAAGCCGGGCATCATTTGTCTTGGAGAACAGTGTAGCCAGAGTATCCCATGCCTTTTTCGGAGTGTCGGCATCTCGAATATGCTCTAACAGCTCCTTCTGCACTGTGGTCCTTAAGACAAACATAGTCTTCCCAGCTTTAATTCGCCACTTCCGCAGTGCTTCCTCGTTGTCATTCGTCGGTGCTGTAGTGTCAATGCCACCAATGATCTCCCATAAGTCTTGGCCTTGAAGATATGCCTCCACACACAGACGCCAATAACCATAGTTGTGGTTGTTCGTCTTCTCAATCCCTCCAGTTGCATTCGCGAGATCCGCCATCGTGATTAGTGGGATCCTCGTTGATCTCTACCACCAAGAAGCTCAGTCCCCGACTGACCGGCTTCACAGCGTTGCCTTGCCTTTAACTGCTGCTCTCAATGGACGGATGGTCCCTGACCTTGCCTCGCTTTGATACCAAATGTAGGGAAAACCCAACTCCAACTATGATGGACCCAAGACTCTAGACAACACACTTATATAAAATTGAATTCTATTAACACAATTTATACAAATGGGCACATGACATACACACTCACATATCACAATACATGTCTCATATACATGGGCACTCACACCAATTACACTATGCTACACTCACCATATAATACTCATTGCCTGCATTGTAGACACATTACACTCACTACACTTGCACTCTCTCCACACACCTTGCTTGCACTAGCACTCTCTCACTCCTTGCTTGTTGCACACTGCACTAAGGGGTAGACCTTCGTTAGTCGGTGGAGAAAGATGGTTTGTGGGTGTGAAGAGGTCCACGTGGCCCTCAATGGTCCATACATCAATGTATGCTTTGTAGTGATTTCCAGAAACTTGTAGACAAAACAGAGACTTTGGGTTAGAATGCTGCCTATGCATTCTAGAGGCAGCTGGTGGAAGAAGGGGGTTGGCTGGTTTGGTGAGACTTCTAGAAAGTGGTGATGTCGGCATGTGCTTTGGGTTGAGGAAAAGACAGTGTTGTGTAACAAATCCGGACCCTGGCTTACACCCAATCATCCACATCTTGGATGTAAAGGGCATTTTATACATTGCATAAAGCTGATCTGCAAGGAGCTTCTAAACTGACAGCTTGTGTGATTTGATCCAATTGTTCATTTTTGCATGATCTTGATTCAAATTGAAATTTAGGCCATGTATGGAATTCTCCTCTTATCCAATGATCCACTGAACATTCAAGCAACTGAAGTGGGCTCCACATTCCACTATGTGATTTGTACTAAGTGACTTCAAAATGCTGCTACAATTGGACTTGAACGGATCTCATATTTGTAAATATATAAAGGAATTTTCTTAGGATGTCCCTCATATAGCGATATGAAAACTGCCTTCTGGCAATGTGAGCCAATAACAAGGGTAGAGGGGATGAAAAGGTCTTTGTCGTTTAGTAGATTTGTCTTCCGCTTGGGCAGGTGTTGTTCCTTCAAGTCAACGCTAGGTCTTGAGTTCAAACCCAGGGAAGGCGTTGTTCCTTCAAGTCGTGTGGGCAGGCACATATCGCGTGGGCAGGCAAGTGTGGGTTGCGAACTCGAATGGCTTCCCATTCGAGAGGAGGGGAGGTGTTAAGTAGATTTGTCTTCTGCTTCCTATTAACTTAAGATTTTGGGATGTATTGGCTAGTCGGACTTGACATTCGTATGGATTAGGAATGCCCCAAAAATTTAGTCTGATAGATCACCATAGATTTGGATTTTAGGGCCCCAAAGATCAGTGGTGAAAACATAAAAAATGGGGCTTTTGAACCCAAATGCGAGTAGCACATCTTACAATAGTAAATATCAGTAAATTCCCATACTCAGTTGCCCAACCAGGGGAGAGAATGGATCTGGGTAAAAGATTAATCACTATTATGTATATTATAAAATATATGATCATATATACTTGAATTCAACCAGCTGATTGTTCTTTTCCTGTTGGCAGCCAAAGACATGCATGCATTCTTGTTGGGATGGTACAAGAAATTCCCAGAGTTCAAAACAAGAGACTTGTTCCTAACAGGAGAAAGCTATGCAGGTTTAAGTAACAGTAGCAGCAGTGCAGTCATTTTTGACCGTTATTTTGCATAGTTCGCTAACACGGGGTTACTTGTTTATAGGGCATTACATACCACAGTTAGCTGTCGTTTTGCTGAACCACAATAAGCATTCAACTGGTTTCAAGTTCAATATCAAAGGATTAGCTGTAAGTAAAAGTTGCAAAGTTATATAGAGGGGAAAAACCTAATGTTGCAATATTTCATTAAAACGGTATCTTGTTATTGTCAATTGCTGATGGCCCAAGGGCAGTGGAAGAACAATCACATTATTGATCATTCAGTTCAACTCAATATTGCAATATTGATATTAATCTCCAAGCTAAGCTGATCATTTTACTATTGCAATATTTTTTTTGAAAAGGAGATTTATTTCGACTTCGACCCTGACATGGCCCTAAGGAAACTCTCTCTCTCTCTCTGTGCGCGCACGGGCGCATAAATCTTTGAAATCATCATTGTGTTGTATGAAAATTGTGTTAGCACATCTCAACTGTTTTTCCTTCCCAATTTTGTTGTTTTCATCCTTCTGAATAGATTGGAAATCCACTTCTCAAGCTCAATAGGGATATTCCTTCAATATACGAATTCTTTTGGTCACATGGGATGATATCTGATGAAATTGGTCTTAGCATCATGAATCAATGCGATTTTGATGACTATGCCTACAGCAGCCCCCACAATGTTACCACTGATTGCAACAACGCAATTAGAGAAGCAAACAGAGTGGTTGGTGATTATATAAACAATTATGATGTGATCCTCGATGTCTGTTATCCATCAATTGTACAGCAAGAGCTGCGATTGCGGAAATTTGTATGTACTTCATCTCAACTCGAATGGTTTTCTGTTCTTTTAATATCATGCGTTAATTCAACATTATTTTTATTTGTTTCTGTTACTTTGTCCATAATCCTTACATCTGGATTTCCTAACTGATCTGCCAAATATTAAATGTTTGAGTGTAGGTTTTGCTCATGTCATTAAACAATCTCTAAAATATTTCAAATTGGCAGGCTACTAAAATTAGTGTTGGTGTCGATGTATGCATTACCTATGAAAGACGTTTCTATTTCAACCTTCCAGAAGTTCAGCATGCTCTTCATGCAAACAGGACTGGCTTGCCATACAGTTGGTCAATGTGCAGTGAGTGAGTATTTCGAGCTTTCATGATAGATGGTTTGTTTAAATAATTTTTGGCACTGTTTTATTTACTAGAGTAGCTTTGCTATTTGTTCAATGCTTAATGTAACACTAACTTTCTATACAAATGCTGAATTTGGAGCTAAATGCAAATGGTCTTTCTTGGTCAAAGAGGGGAAACATGTGCACGAAGCCATACAGTCTTAGTCAATCATGTGGTCTTTTGTTCTCTTCCATCTTGATAAAATGATGAACTTGGACAATCTCTGAATAAACAACACTGCGACAGCTTCTATTGGACTGTAAAACTTCTGCTAGTCTATGATGCAAAAATACTTCAAAATGGGCAACGTATTATATCGTATACCATACTTCACTTTTTATGTGTAAATTGCATGTCCTTGCTGTGTCTATGGTGTGTCCTTGCCAGATCCCTGCCATATGGGCATCATAGCTGCTAGCACAATTGATCTTTGAGCATAACACTGAAATCTATCACTAATAACTCTCACTTTTCAATGGCATATGCAGACATCAGACAACAATTTACTTTCTCTGGTGGCTATTGTTTGCTACTGAAAATTCGGCCTTAATACAGGCTTAGGTCCCAACCAACAGATCTCTAGAAAACTTCAATCACCGGTGATTAAACTAATTATTAATCCTAAATCTGATTAAAAGTAAACAATCCACCTAACGAGAAGGACACATGATCTATACGTGGAAAACCCTTATCGGGAAAAAAACCACGGGCCTTATCATCTAGGCCAACAGATAACCAAGCACTATATAAAAGAAAGTTACAAGCAACTTACAATCCTTCTCAGTCGAAAATCAACCTAAGGATTGCGCTGTCTTGCCAACTGCTCGCCGTACACCTTCACCGTGCTTGAAACGATCACCCCGAAGCCTTCTTCAAGGTGTATCTACTTCAGAGGAGTAGAACGGAGCATAAATCCAAAGCTTTGTTCTTCAGCACTTTCAATGGTCGCCTTGGGAGATGATGGATCTCTCAAAGTTCTCTCTAGGGATTTATCTTGTTAGAGAGGTGAAGTTGAATAGAGAGATAAAGGCTATTTATAAGCCTAAATTCGTTCCTCAAGAGTAATAGTTTGATTAGAAATCAGCAAAGTAACTTGAGAGGAAGTAGGAGAGAATTCTGGCTTGTTTCTAATTTTCACGCCCCAGATCCGCTCGAGCGGCCAGAGGGTCTACTCGAGCGGACAAGCTTCTATTTGGAGGAATCCAAAACAGAATCACCATCGCTCGAGCAACCAAGAAGACGGATCGAGCGATGAAGGTTCTGTGAGGGTCCGCTCGAGCGGGTAAGGATCCGCTCGAGCGACCACTAAAAAATCTGTTGTGATCTGGAAGACTTTGGTTCCTTGAAAACTCTTGGGTCTTGGACAGTCCAATCTAATAAAAATTACACATAATAAGCATCCCGGTTTTGTTCACTCCCCAATGAATTAGCCAACCTCATTAGACCTTACAGCTACGGTTGATTTTAGTCGTTTGTTTCATCATCTCACACATGTTATTTTGATAATTAATTAAATTTATAGGCAGGATCAATTATCTCATGGAATCTTTTATGCTAAATTTAAGTTAAAACCAATTCTAGTCTTATTGTTATATTTCCTTTTATAGTATGCAATTTACCCATTTCAATAGTAGGGCTATGGTAACAGTAAAATTAGAACATTAGCATATTAAATGACCCAGTTTTTTTTTTTTTTTTCCCTTTCAAATGGCCCAGTGAAATAAATTACAGTGGCACAGATGGTAACATCGACATTCTTCCCTCGCTTAAAACCATAATTCAAAATGGTATACCTGTTTGGGTTTTCAGGTGAGCATCTCTTGATCAAGATTCACGACATCTTTTTTTTTTTTTCCTTTCAAATCATTAATCAGATATCGTCAATCTAAGTTATGCTGTTGAGCTGCAGTGGGGATCAAGATTCAGTTGTACCCTTGATGGGGTCTCGAACGCTCATACGTGAGCTGGCCCATGACCTAAAGTTAAAAGTAACAGTCCCTTATAGCACATGGTTCTACAAAGGCCAGGTACACTCATTTCTTTCTTCTTTCTCTCAAGCTTTGCTAGGTTTCACTACCAATGTGGATGTTGCAAGTGTGCCACATCCATGTGATGTGTTGACAACTACTGCATGATATAAAAGACCATATACGCCCTTATATTTTCCTACAATGTGCTCATAGATGCTGCATAGATTGGATGAAAATCAGGCAGGTACATTCAGCAGTTGGGCTGAACACACATTGAATCTGAACTCTTGGAGAAGATTTTCTCACCACCCATTTATTGAACATATGTGGCGAACCTGGGGAGTGGACTTGCCTGATTTTAGCGCCTCATGGTAATGATGTGGCCCACATGATCTATGTTAATGCATGTTCCACCTGTAGTGACACATGGATTGGGCCCACTACATTATCATAGGGGTTGAGCAAATCTGTAATGTTTGAACGTTCCCATTTTTTGTGGCTTAATTATCTGAACGCTCAGTATGACTTTGGTAAATCAACCGTGTGGAACACATAAACAGATGCAGTTAACATAATAACCATCCAATATTTTTCCTTCAGTTCTCAGATGTGGAGAGTATCAGTTGGGTGGTTCTATATCTCTCTCAAATGTCTCATCTTACATCAACTTCATACTGGAATACTAGTCTTACCCTTCTATTCCCATTCTCTCTTCTTTTTCTGCTAAGGTGGGTGGTTGGGCAACTGAGTATGGGAATTTACTGACATTTGCAACTGTAAGAGGTGCTGCTCATATGGTACCATATGCACAGCCAGAAAGAGCATTGCTCTTGTTCAAGTCATTTGTATCAGGCAAAAGATTGCCAGACACGGCTCATCCTTCTCTTGATTGAAAAGCTTTCAATTAAGCTCCAGTGCGCATGGTAGCAGGTGGATTTACAATTTTCAATTTAAAGTGTTCAGACAAATTCTGTTGCTTCGGAAGAAGAAAACAGTAATAAAATGTTTCTTGGTTCACCAATGAAAAGTGTAGTGATCTGAAAGTGGGTATTTTAGAGTTGTCTTTTTACTTTTTAATTTTAGCTTAAAAAAGTCAGCGGGGTATGGAGAATTATGCCTTGCTTCCCTACAAATCTTTATAGGATAAGTTTATGTAGACCCTAAGAATTGCAGGAAATCTTCAGCACACAGGATAAATTTTCTATGGATCTTTGTAAACCAAGTGTAAGCAACTCGGTCTACACTTAATGAGGGTTAATGTGTTCGGATAACCTAATTTGCAAGCAAGTGGTTGTTTTATACCTCGCCATAACCGATTATAAGTAAATGGGGTTACAGGTATGTAGACTTCCAGGCTGATTCCAGGCCACTGATTTCTAAGGATCCATACAGAGCCTTGAAATTCTCGTAACCATCTACAATAAAACTCCCTATTCATGGTAGGAAGTTTGATATACCCTTTATTTCATGACCTTCACTTGATAAAAGAAAACAACTTGATATATATAATCATTTCTAATCCTCTATTCGAATGAAGCATCAAAGTCACCTTGTTGATTTCCAAAAAAGGAACTTCATTTGTGATGAATTTTTTCCAATTCAAGCTCAAGCACCGCAAAACCCCCTGCTCGACAAAGATGAAATGCACACTGGTTCGTTCTCAAAGAACAATCTAATTTGCAAGAAGGCGGAGTATTGGTGGTAGTTTTCAAAAGAATTTTTAGCCAACCATGTGCATGTTATAATTGTAAAAATCCTTATTAGTTGATTGAAATCCGTATGGGTTAAGGCTTAAGTTATCTACTAAATAGTAGATGGAGAAGACAAATTCCAGCTACGATAAACAAAGATCTATTTGCTTTACCTCATTCATGTATTTTCAACAGTAGAAGTCAGATCAAAGCGTGGGTTGTAGTTTCTAGAGAAGGTTCCTTTTAGAGTCTGCTTGTTCAACACATTCATGGGGTGGATCCTGAACATGCATCTTTGCAATGAGCGCTGACTAGGATGGCAACACCCAAACCCTGACAAGATTGACCAAAAAAAAAAAAGGTAACATTTCAAAGGCTTTGCAGCTGTTTAGTAGGGAGATGAATAGAAATTGGAGGCATCAGGAAGACATTAACACATTAATGCTGATATCAGGGCGTTGATGTTCCCAGTACATTTTTTGCTATAGGAGAAGAAACACAAACCAAACCTGTTTATCATAACAGATATACACATTATGATGACAAGAACAGGAACCAAAGACAAACTCACTCTACAATGACTAGAGCTCCCATCTAAAAGCAGCAACTGTTGAACCTTGGCTCTGCAACATTTAAAGTGGTACCAAGGCCTGAAAGGGTTAAAAAACAAACAGTTATAAAATCGGCCTGTATCTGTTTGAACCTAATAAAAAAGATAGCCAATTGAAACAGAAAATCAAATGGCAATGTTCATACTGGTGAGATCCCCTGGCTTAGAACACAGACTTCTATCAAGAGGAGCCAAGGAATTGATCTTGGCAAGAATGGTGTACTCGCTGAAAGTGGAGGTGCCAACAAAATGTTAAATTGGCTTTCCGTTGATGAAGAACTTTGGTTGTCCATCACCAATCAACATGCCTCGATCTTTGTTTATTTTGAGAAGATCACACATATTGCTCCCCTCCGATTTGCAGTGGGCACATTCCTTCATTCCCCTGCAAATACAGGGAGGACATACGCCCCGTCTCTCCCTCTCCCACTCTGTTAATAATCCTAAAAATCAGAGTGTTAAATGCACATAATTTTGTCCAAACTCATAGAAGGATATCTAGACATTCGAACAATAAGAACAACAAACAAAATATACGTCCGTATGATGTGGAACAGAACATGACATCTTCTCAGCTTGAAAAAAATTACATAGATCCCGTGATTCTTGGGTTGATTACAAGACTCCTTCCCGTTTTGTAATTTTACTTGTCAAGTAAAGTAACGTAAAGTCAAGTTAAGCATCAAATCAAAAGCACTTTAATTCAAAACTCCTACCATCTTAAAAAAAAAAAAAAAGTAAAAAAGCAACTACCATTATTCAAAAAAAAAAAAAAAAAAAAAAAAAAAACCTCCATTTCTCCATACAAAAAGTAAAAAGCATTCAATTCCAAACAACTAAAAACAAAATACTGTCATAATCCACTTAGATTTTATTCCCTCTCTTTATTTCACTTCACCTCACTTTATTTTGAAAGTAAAATTACCAAATGGGTCAGAAACCTTAATTTCCATTTCACCTAATAGAGGTTTTTTTTTTTTTCTTTTTAATTTTTATCATCTTAGTTTGAATTTTCAGTTTTTAACTGCTCTACTATTAATGGTGATGATAAACATTTAGCATCGCAAAGCAAGCATTGATAAATTATCAACGATAATATTAAAAAAACAATCCAACTACAAGCATAATCTTATGTAATAAATAAAAATTCAAATTTCCCATGAAAGCGAAGCGATTTTAATTTGTAGCATTTGGAAAGGATCAAAACTGCTTATGGGTTTCAAACTTTAATGCTCATCAAGGGTCCAGAGACCTGACTACATCACTCAGACCAGATAATATTTCACCATTCGAATGAGATGATCTTCTTCACCGAT
This sequence comes from Persea americana, assembly GCA_029852735.1. Lineage (NCBI taxonomy): Eukaryota > Viridiplantae > Streptophyta > Magnoliopsida > Laurales > Lauraceae > Persea > Persea americana. Next base: position 4,425,820 of record CM056809.1, on the reverse strand, counting down.
TAAATGTGAGATCACCATGCCAATAAGATGATTTCATTTCAACAATAAAAATTGCACTTGGGTTACATTCAAATGATTTACTTGAAGCATAGTTAGCAAAAATGCCCACAGGATTATTATAATACAGATGGGAAAAAGTTCCAATTCTGCTGAAAAAATAACAAAACCAACAGTTCTCCGCTATTATAACCACAGAGTCAAAGCAATGAAACCAAGCTTAAAGAAATTAAAAAGGGAAAGTTAAATAGAAATGTTGGGTTTATGTCTTGTATTACGGGCTTACCAGATTGGTTCATTGAGTTAGCCGATGACCGTGCTCAAGGTCAAGGGCATTTTGGTCTTTATGTCGGGGCTTTCTTGGAGAATAAGAAAGTCGAGATTATATATACATGTCAGTAATCCTAGACCTAAGGTAGTGAATAGTAAAGAGTGAGTTTTTTTTTTTTTGCTGTGACGCAGGCACTTTACCGAACCACGTAAATCACTTATGTGATTTTCTCTCCTTTTGTTATGGCTTGATTGTTGACCGCAAGTACTCGCGCTTCTGCACACACGTGCACAACAAGAAACAACATGCCCTCTATGTTCTTGGCCAAAGATTTGGAAGGCATAGGAGTTTATCCTTGCAAATCTAAAAATACCCATTTCATTTCAGTAATCCACAAACACCAATCAAGCAAGAAGAACAAGAAAGCAATTCATTTTTCTTACTGATTTTATTCATTAAGCAAAAAAATAATCATTAAGCTAATTAGTCAACCACATCAAATAATCAAGAATTCAAAGTATCATGACTTCTCAATTGTATACGTCGGTGTGGCAGAGTGAGGTGTAGAGGATCTTCAATCCAACCTCCATAGCCTGAGGCGCCACCTCTACCTCCTCGATAACCAAAGGCTTTTTTCCAGCCTCCTATACAACTGCAGCTGCATACATACAACCATATGTTCAAGTAAAAGAACCCATGAATTGTTTAGCAGAAACCCCATGAATAGAATGAAAAATCCAAATCCAAAAGGACCCAAATTACAGATAGTCATCACAAGATATAGAGAGTTCAAATGTTCACATTTTTTTCATTTTAAGAAGAACCCATTAATATTAGAGAAAAGAAGTCAAGAGAGCTCAAATGGTGGCTTCTCTTGAGGTATTTATTGTAGAGTGCTGGAGGCTTCTGGAGTGAAATGAATTGCTGAAGAAGAAGAAAAAACAGAAGAACGTGGCTGCTTGGAAACTCCTGATTCCACGTACGAGAAATGTTCTCATGCCGCTGACAGTAGTAGCATGCCAGTAATTAGAGGTCTTGATAGGCCGGGTCGGGCCATATGCGGTCCAAACCCAACAAGGGCCATTTATGTCAGGGCCGACCTGCCAATTTAGTGAATCGAGCCGGACTGGGCCTATCTTTTTTATAAGTTGTTTCAGCTTTCTAGTTTCTAGTACTCCTCAGTTAGACTGGGTTGGGTTGGGCTTTGGGCTTTCTACCACTTAATCCAATCCTGGCCCAAGTATTTAACTGGCACAGATTATATATTCAGGCACAGTCTGAAGCAGGCTGGGCCCGGATCAAGCCCAGTCTCGCCCAGCCGACGAGCACTGAGTTCCTCTTCAAAGTTTAAATCACTCACTAGTTGGGCAAACGTTTCTAGAGAAAGTCCCCTGTCGCCAATTGCGTGGTTTCAGCAATTTGGATCAGAGGAATGCCCTTACTCCAACGTAACAAGACAGAAAGAAATAGCATTAATACTTTCCCTCAAATGGAAATCAGGTGGCGCACACGCCCTTTTACTGTGCCCAGTCGTTTCTCCTAAAATCTTTGATACCATATTAAGTTTCTTTCACTAACCATTCCTACATAAATTTTCAGGCGTTAGTAGAGGCAACATTAATACTTTTCAATACTACCCATCCGGTGGAGCCCACTCTTCAACAGAATCATGGTCTTACCTGAGTAGAATTGAGTTAGCTCATATTTTAACTAGTTTTTGTAGGAGTTGAGTTCCTATTGGGTAGGTTAGGGGTTCAACCCCTACCTCCTCCTTATATATTCCTGCATGTATATATGCGGGCTTTCTTCCCACCTCAGTAGGCTTTCTTCCTGGGTCTGTCGGTTTTTCTTTCCACTTCGGCGGGCTTCCTTCCCATTTCGATGGGCTTCCTTCCCATGTGTACCGGGCTTTATATAATTAAAAAAAAAAAAAAAAGGTCATAACCACTAAAGCTGGGGTAAAAAAAAGAAAAGAAAAAGACCGACATGTGTATATACGGGCTTACTTCCCACCTCTTCCTTATATATTCCTACATGTGTATATGCGGGCTTTCTTCCCACCTCGGTAGGCTTTCTTCTCATATATGTCGGTCTTTCTTTCCACTTCGGTGGGCTTTCTTCCCGGGTGTGTCGGGTTTTCTTCCCATTTCGATGGGCTTCCTTCCCGTGTGTACCGGGCTCTGTATAATTAAAAAAAAGAAGAAGAAGTCATAACTACTAAAGCTGGGGTAAAAGAAAAAAAGAAAAGAAAAGAAGAAGAAAAAAAACTAGTTTGCACGCATCTTCAAAAAGTGGACCAAATATGTTAGAATTTGATCCAACCTTGTTTGACCACATGATATGAAATTATGAATCCACTTCATAAGTTTCTCAAATTCATTATCTCCTATGTGTTTGCATTGAGTTAAATAACATTATAATTCAACTTGGGTCCATCCGTCAATATATTAGTTTCATAAAAGATCATTTGATATTAAGGGTCAAATAGATTCACACTGTGGTTAAGAATGAATATCAAATATGGATTTTTAAAAAATTAGTATCAAATAACCTTTCCTCTTGCGTAAAAGAAAATATTATTTGATGCCCATTTTTGAAAAACAACCTTTTATCTTCATTTTTAACTTCTAATGGTATTAATTCTATAAATTTAAGTTCCAAATATTTTAATGCAAACAAACTGCCCTGTCTCGTTTTGGCTAGAATTTGATACTAACAATTCATTTGTCTTAGATTTTGATTGCTGTCATTATTCTATTATTATGTCGATGAATGTCTACCATGCTACTTTTTAAAAATGAATGAATGTAAATGTTTCAAGTGGAAATACAAATGGTATATATATAAATATATATATATATATATATGTATTTGTGGCCAGTCATTTATCAAGATATCTATCGATTGTTGATAGCCATCCTATTTAAGGCAAACAAATATTGTTAAGATTTAGAACCCCCCTCAAGATGGCTATGATGTAGATTATGCTCAATATCATGCTGGGACCAACTCCTATTTAGTAAGTTTCAGTAGATTCCATGAACCCATTCATTTTTGGAAACCTACAGCCAAATCCTGCTTGGGATTCACGCAATGGGGGTGCTCGTGGGCTGGGCCATCACAAGCTCATCTTTGGCCCAGCCATCTTTGGGCCATGTTTAGGCCTTAGGTTTTAGTAGTCGGGTCAAGCCTGTACCAAAATTTGGGCCCACTTAATATTTGGATAGGAAGGCTTGCCCATACCAAAAAAAAAAATAAATAAATAAAAAATAAAAATTTGTGTATTTGAATTTAAAATCTATGTCATTTTAATCGGGCGTTATTTATTAATGGGGCAGGCAAGGACCTAACAGGTTTAAGGCATGCTTGGATTGAGCTATGGATTTACGACCCATGCCATACTTGGGCTGGATATGGGTCCATTTACTGGAGTGGGGTTGGGTCTAGATATGCCTTGGTATTGTCCTTTTCTTCTGCATGTAAGCAATGGAGCTGACCTATGCATGAAATAGTTGGGCTGGGCCTGTTGGAGTCATCAAGCGTTCTCTAGCTGTGAGTACAAATGTACAGCCATTAATTTTTCTCGTGTACTGCACATGGTCAATGACTCATTGCCAGTAGTAATCTTATAAAACAGGACCAAGGCCGTTGCACACACACTAGTCCTACAGAGCACATTGAATGCATAGATACTAAACTTGTATCAATCTCATATTTTTAAAGAAAGTTGACAGGTTTCGTTTGCTTACAACAGAAGGCATGAACCGGCTCTGGCTCTCCTGATAAAGTAACGCTCACTTTCCTATCTCTTTTTATCATCCTTTCTCATCTCTTTTAATCTCCTTTGAAAAATATATTGTCACTTTTGTTGAAGACTGAAGCTTTGTTCTTATCTATATGAGAAAAATGGCATCCAATATAGCTCCAGTGGTATTGCAGAAGTGACTGTTCGATCTGGTATAAATCCTTTTGATTCCTTTCTATGATCTTTAGAGCTAATATTTTGATATATCATCATGATATTATTGAGCTTATTTCAAGGAAAAACATGAGTTATAGTGAGATTATTAGCTATTTTCCATCACGAAAACACTGTATTATTTGCCTTATTATCAATAAAAAGATTGCTTCAGTTAAAAAGGAAAAGATCTAGGAAACATCATTAAACTATATTTTTTGTGCTATTTCTTATCTCTTATTCATTTTATTTATTGCGATTTTTTATCTTTCTTACTTCAGTTTTGTCCAAGTTTTTAGATGAAATCGATGATATAAATATAAGAACTCTTGGGTTGAGAAAAGAAAGAAAAGAAATTGATATGACATGATCATCACCCTGGGCCGTGTGTTGGCACCTGTGTCACATACACGCTAAGGATTAGTCCTTGGGTCTTGAGGTTGATAGTATCACTCCTGGTCAAGGGTGGACCATTTCAGACTTGGCCCATGCACTTACGGCCCATTTCAGACTCGGGCTGAATATTGGTCCATGTTTCTGAAGTCACGCCAGGGCCAGATATGCCTTGATGCGGCCCTTTTCTTCTGCATGTCAGCAATGGGTCCGACCTAAGTTAATTTAGGCATGGATTTAGAACTAGTGGGGTTGGGCCTGATGGGCTGGTCCTATTGGATTCATCAAGTGTTGTGACATGTTTTTACCTAAAAAAAAAGAAAAACAAAAGTGGTGTTGCATGTGAGTACAATACGCTACAATACGCTACCAAGGCCCATGCACGCACGCGCGCACACTTGTCCAACAAAGCACATTAACTCCAAAAGATACGAAACTTATCTCTTTCACCTTTTAAAGAAACATTGACAAGTTTCTTCAACTTTTAACAGAAGGCATGAACCGGCCCCCTCTTAAAGTATACATATACATGTATAAAAACACACACACTCTCTCTCTCTTTCTTGGGTCACATCTTCTCTCTCATCTTTCAACCCCCTCACAAGAACATAGATATTATGATTTTGCCAAGAGAGTGAAGCTTAGTTCTTGTATCTATGAGAAGAATGGCATCCATTAGTTTCAATGGTATTGCGAACATGTGTGATGATCTGGTTTAAATCCTTTTAACTCTCTTTAATTTTTGGAGCTAGTATATATTTTCTTTCTAAGTTGGATCAGTGTGGTACAATGCATGTGAGACTATCTGATCACTTGGGGATCAATTCCTATGTGGCTGTATGAGATGAGACGTCCCTTTCACTCAGGCATCTTTAGTTTCTTTAGATCTAGTATTGTGAAATATCATGGTGTTATTGAGCTTTATTTCAAGAAATAATATGAGTTATGATGAAATTATTATCTTTTTTCTATCACAAAAACACTGTACTAATTGCATTATCATTGATAAAAGGATTGCTTTACTAAGTAAGGAAAAGATCTAGGAAACATCATTTTCCCCTTTTTTTTTTTTTGGGTGCTGTTTCTTTTCCTTTGTCTTGATTGCAATTTTCATCTTACTAGCTAGGGCTCTTTTTAAGTGAAGAAAAGATCTAGGAAACATCTTGTTTTTTGTGCTATTTTCTCTCTCTTTTCCTTTTTCTTTATCATATTCTTCATCTTTCTAGCTAGGACTTTGTTTACTCTGTTGAATGAAATCAATGATATAACAATATCTTATTTCATCTAATTACCTCTTGTCCTTTTTCTTTATAGTGTGGATTCTAAGGTCTCAATATCAATGGTGATTATAAGTTAGATAAATACCATATTAGGGTGAATGCCAATTCGTAAGGGTAGTTATAACTTTAATTTGAAGGGTCTGCTTGATCATGAGGGGCCCTCGCAAGTTCTGGTTTATTTATTTTTTATGAGGAACGTCTTGGGAATATTATTTATGTACATGTAATATCATGAAATATAATTATTTCAGTTTTTATAATAAAATAGTCCAAAAGGAAGAGTGCTATAACTGGAAATAAAGCTGAAAAATGCATGGGCACAAGGTGATAAAGAAATATAAAATAAAAATTAGTATTAGTAATCTAGAGCACACAATAATACGCTCTCTATTTTTTTTCCAATATTGTGTTTAACTAAAAGAACATTTCATAAGTAAATAAAAATAGTAAATAGGGCGAAGAACAAAAGAAAGTACTCAAAACTTTCAAAATGGAAATTAATGAAATGATAAAATAAAAGTTCATATGTGAAAAATAAGCCATAGATTTAAAGAAAATTACATAATGAATAATACATATCAAAATAATATATAGCTATAAAATGTAGAGAAGAATATGTATTTCTTTAAAACAATGTAGTTTTAAAATGACATGGAAAACGTGTTGCAATATAAAATGAGCCAAAAGAATTTTTTATGTGTATTGAACTTTTGAAAATGAAAAGAAACTTAAAAGCCTCATCGGTACATAGCTTAGTGCCAAGGCATCTCCCCTCCCCTAAAACATGCAATAACTTTTCACTGGTTGTAGTGTTGATGGTGAAGGATTTAAGTGGTGTGTATGGGTGTGTGAGTAATTACTAGAAAAAAAAAAGTTTAAAAATTGTATAGTTACTTAAAGGAAAGAAAAACGTAAGTAATGCATTAGCCCCAAATAAGAATTTGAGCTATTTTAAATAAAATAATACACCAATAGGCCATTATTACGAGTGTGTAGAAAGTTAATTGGTGAATAAACAACATACAAAATCCCAGTGAAATTAGTGCATCTAAGTTTTTCCCCTACTTCATGGTCTTCCATGCTCAAAAGTATTATTAGCCCTCTTATCTTCATTTATTCAAGTCAATTGCTTCAAATATATACCTTACCTCAGTTGAGAAACATAAAAATATATAAACTAATTAACATAAGCTTGGCAACTAGGCCTTTTGATTGATTTAAATCTTTAGTTAGTTAGAAAACCCAATAATAGAAACCATGACAAAATGCACAAAGAACTCGGCATTCACTTATGAACTGAAACTTATACGAAAAAGAAAAATGAGAAAATTAAAAATTTTAAAGTAAAACAAGATCACTAACAACCCAATAAATGCCCTGTTTATATCATTTAAGTGAACCAGTTATCAAATAACCACTTGAAATCCTACATGCCCTTGGTATTATGGGGCCATAGAGATTGCATCATACCAATAAGTCTATCTCTTAAACAACTCCTGCAATCAAGAAACATCAATTTAACCTATATGTTTATATTCATAAAATGAAATGGATTAAATTAAGATTCATTAATTTTTATTAGTAGGTATGTTTACACTAGCAATTGTACCGTACTGACATCCTCATGATATATCTATATATAATGATTCATTTTGTCAAATTTTTTTACAAAATATTGGCTGTTACTACGCATATTTTCACAATATCGAACTAAGAAACTCAAAAGAAGAAAGGTTACCAACTTCAGAAAAAGAGCTTACCTAATGGTGGAAAAATGAAGAAAAAGAAACAGAGATACATGATAAGTTGCGGGAAGAGAGAGATACGAGGCAAGTTGTGGGAAGAGAGAGAGAGAGAGAGAGAGCGCTCCTACTACCCGCAGTATGATGTAGTTTTGTCATCACTGCTTCCTGTTGTTATTGCTTTTGCTGCTGCTTCTTCCTATAGCTATTCCTCCTCTTTTTTATCCCTTTCCTTTTCTCTTTTTTTCCACGAATAAGAGGGGCAAATGCTCTTTAACCTTTTATTCATTTTAAAGTCTATCTTCTATAGTGCTTGAACTCACATGAAATTTGTTGGGTTTATTGTGGGTTTTGAATATTTGAAAGTACATTTAATGAAGACCCAAGCAAGAGGTGGGTATTTATTTTAAGTAGTTTAAAATCTCAGGCTCACTAAAGAACTTTGCGAGTTTTTCATAAGTTCAAGCCTAAATGGATAAAAACTCCAAGGTAATAAGACATGTGTAGAGATTGAGTGACGAGCTGGTCGCACTAAAAAAACATGACTTTAACATCAATCCATTTAAAAAACATGTATAAGTCACTAGGGGCCATAATCAAAGTTCATGTTTTTTGACTAACCATTTAATCATATTTGATTAGATAGCTGATTAGACCTAATTTCTTATAGATGGGTAGATATTAAAATTCTATATTTGATAGGCCAATGACTCTAATTAGGTACTATGGTCAACTTAATGGCTGACACAACTTATTTTTCCCCAGATTTCTTAGGATACACAGTTTTTGGGTTCAACCACAATACCCATCATAACCAAATTGTGTACTTCGGTTGGAAGTCATTTCAATTTTTTTCCAAGTAACTCTATGTCAAGACTAAGACAAGGAAACGGGTGTCCCAACAAGAAATATTCTATTGACACTGAAGACAATATGAACTGTACTAAAGAAGATGAAGTGCATATCAAGTAGGATCAAGCAATTACCATGGAGATCAGAGATCACCTACTAAAGATCGACCTCCCCGAGTTCACACTTCACTATCCAAGGGTAGGATGGACACCTTGATCATAGAAGTAGAAGATGGATGGTTCAGATCGACCAAAAATTAATGATTTCATTGGTTTCCAATCCTTTCTCTATCTCTTGTTCTCTCTCTTTCTCACACGTTTTAGGAATAATATGCACAGGGATAACCCCTCCTCTATATATGTAATAGGTGTTTCCTCACTTGAATGAGATATTTGTTTCCTTGAGATAGTTTCAGCCTACTTAAGAATCTTACCTTTATAAAGATCTTCTCAACTGCTTAAGAAACTTATCTTAGAAAGAGAAATAAGATTCAAATTCGAATGAAAAATCCAATAATCATATCAAAGTGTGGGCATATTTGCTGTTAGTTGGGGCAGCCCACCCACCTGCGATATTATGCGGGCCCAATATTACAGATGCCAACTAGACCTTTCTTCTTCTTAGGAAACACTGAGTGCAGAGTTCACTAGTTTAACCATAATAGGCCTCCTTTAATAACAAATCAATATGCAAGAAGAAGGATGTAAGAAGAGATTGAGTATTAATTAGAAGATATAAGATGTTTCAACCTTGGATCAGAAAAGGGAAAAAGGGAAAAGCTCTCCACAACTCAATGTTGATTATTTTTAACAACACACACACAAAAAAAAAAAAGAAAAAAAAAAGGAGAACCTCAATGTGGATTATAAACTATCAGAGGTTGTGGCTGTAATTAATGGTAGGATCAATGACTGCCTCCTAGAGATTAGTCATGTGTGAGTCACTCTTCATGATCTGATGGGTAAGATGGACTCTCCAGACGTGGAAGAAGAAGGAAGGGTCGGATCTAATGGGAAGAAGGAAGCGCTTTTGGGATGTTATAGGACCAACAAACCCTCTTGTTCTATTCCTCGTTAAGCCACCTTTTATGGCAAGTTTTATGGCAGGAGTGATCGAATCAATTCAAATAGAGAAGCATTCCGGGGATAGAAATTAGGTCCAAATCCAAAGGATTTTTATCCTTATTACTATGTCAGGATCAATTCATCTCATTTTGGCAATTGTTAATGCTTGCCTTGTGAGAGGCATAACATTGTGATTTGGGTCTAATCACGTTTAAACACAAGTAGGCTTCATCACAGTTGCCAACATAAGCATGAAAAAAATGTAAATAAACCTATATTCAATAGAAAGTAAAAAAGAGCCTTATAATGGCAACGCATTCATCTTAAATTTCTTTAGCTAACCATTCCAATCAAAACCTCGAAACAGTAGTAGATGTAATATAAATACTTTTCAACACTCCTCCTTGGTGGAGCCCACTCCTCAACAATTCATTGTTGATGTAGGAATAAGTGAATTTATAAAATAGTAAAAGTTTCTAAGAGAATGAATGGTTTGCCTTTGAATTAATGCAGTTATTTGTTTTGAAATATAAGATTCACTTTGAGAGATAACATTTATTATTATTATTATTATTATTATTATTTTTTACATCAAGGAGAAAACCGCTATCATCATTCTACTTCTTCAGTAATTTACTAATGTGATCTTTCACCCTTTCCATCATAGCGACATTATCTTATCATCTTCCACCCTCTTTACCCTTTCCATCACAGTGACATTATCTTGTAATCTTTCCGCCTCTTCTGCATCCTCTAAACTCTTTCCATTTATTATCAGACACCATATCTAATTTTATGGTGTTTTGTTCAATGCATCTATTTCAATCTTGAGAGGAACATGAAGCAAGGGTTGCAAGGTGAGAGAGGACAATCAAAGGCAAAAGAGGCAAGTGAAGCGAGAGGGCTGTGAGAGAGAGGTGACGTTTGTGTAACACTATTTTTATATAAAAAGGATTTATTTTTCAATACACAATTACATTTCCTGCAGTTTGACGTACCACTTTTGATGGTAAGGAAAGGAAAAAACCTATTAATTCCTCGAATTTGTAGAAAATCATATATTGGGAGGCGGGGGGAGAGGTTGGAAGCACTTTTCCACAGAAACAAAAAATTGCGGTAGCAAAACTCTAGCATTACACATCCTACGATGATAGGTTCGATTTCTTAAACATAAAGATTACTTACATTTCTTTGGAGATGGGGTTAGTTTAAATTTGATTTGAATCGTTCTCGTCTCTCTCTATATATAGAGCAGAGAAGCTTGTGTTTATGAAAGCTACAATGATATTATCCAAGTGGTAGTGTCTCATAAAATCCTTTATGGTATCAAAGTCATAGACTAATGATGATCCTGCGATCAAGCCACCATGGTCTTTTCCCATGTTTATGTGATAATCTCACTATCACTTTTTTCTCCTAAATAAAATCAAAGCATTCTCCCTCATCCATGCATCATCTAAACTTTACGATATTTACCATCTTCATGATCAAGTTGCATAATGAACGCATATGCATGAATCACGAGAGATCTGATCTTCACCATTGACATTGATAGATAAAAAAAATAGCGGGTTATTGAAATGATGGATCCTGCGAGACAAACATTGATTACCAACAAAGATAATAATTATATACGATATCAGGAGAGATTAGATTTTATATTTTTTTAATGTTAATAATTGCATGAACCTTTTTTTGTGAAAGCACGGGAGTTAGGATGATAGGTTCAGTTCCTTGAAGATAAGGACTAATTACCTTTCCTTAAAGATAGGATTAATTTGAATTTGATTTGAATTAATCTTCTCTCTCTCTCTCCATATAAAGCTTGTATTACTAAAAAGTTACAGTGATTTTATTTGAGTGGAAGTGTCTCTTGAGATTCTTTAACACAAAGGTGCCCAAAGGATTATATCGTATCAATATGTACTATATTTAAACAAAAGACGCATATTTGTTATATACATATATATATATAAGAGCAAGGCTCTCCTAAGCTTAAGCTTGTGATAAAATCTCGTAAGCTAATGCTTGTGGGGCCACCTTTGGTTCATCCAAATGGATCAAACACTTAACCCTTCTAAATTGCACATGTCCAATAATCTTCGGTCAGATCCGAATTTACTTGACCGTTGGATCGACTATATATTGATCCGAATGGACTATTGACCATTAAACTTTTGGGCGCATATGGAGATGATAAAAATCACGGTTGAGGCTGATTTTTTGTAGAGAGGAATATCCCAAGGAGTCCTTGAAATCCCCCCACCCCCATCTCCATATGGGTCCTCAGGTGGGCTCCATCATAAACTTGAACTTACCTTATCTTAAGTTTGAACTTAGGAGAGCCTTCCTCTATATATAAACCTAGTAATTTGGTACCACTCTAGAGGTTGAAGGTTAATCCATACCCGACCCTTTTTTTTTAAATGGTCTGGTAACCCACCCCACCCAATGTGGGCCGACCTGACCGGATCCACATAACTGCATCCAACATAGGTCAATCCCTTTAACCGGTACTAACCCTGCCCCACTTGTAGATGTTTAGCTGAATCCCAATCAATTCAAGTATTAAAGTTATATTTGAGTTTAGTTGTAAGCTTGAAAAGCTGTTTTAAGTTGATTTAGATTTGTGGGTCAGCCTATCCCAATCCATTTGTGCAGGTTATGTGGGTCAACTTTCAGTTGGTCCTTTTTTTTTGAACTGTACGTAGGCTAGATTTATTTGGACCATGACTCATATATGTTGCCGGTAGGGTTTGCAGATCAAATGTGGGTTGGATATGAGTTGAGTTTGTGGATTGAGTCAGATTTTGCCACCCTTACTCCTAGTATTGCATATTTAATATAATGTCATCCATGACAAACATGCGTTAGGAATTATATGAGTTCTAATTAAACTTTTACGAAGCTCTAGCTTCACATGAGTATTTTAAAGAAAGGCTCTATTTGGCTTGTTTACATTATAACCTAGCTCAAGCTAGGCGAATCTCCTCTTGGCTGTTCAAGCCAAGTCCAATAGGGGCTAAGTCGGCTCAGTTTGGCTTTTTTACGCCCTTATTTAATAGGATGCTTTGGTATATTGTGAGGGTCTCTATTAGAGCGTGTTTGTGTAAAAAGATGATTAATCCGCTCTTTATGGGTTTCTATTTCTATAGAAGAAAATGAATCATGCATTCCTACTACTCTTATGGGAAGCCAAGGTCCTCTTTATTGAAAAATCAATTCATTTTCTTTTCTCGTCCTACATATAAATGATGGATCTACATATAGAGACTCAGACACGCTATCAGAGACACATGTATTCCAGCAATTAAAAAGCTCCACGGATCACTCTGCCTTTGTCTAACTTATAAGAATGGAGAGTATCCAACCCTAGGACGCCTCCCTTATCCTTATATATAGAATTCCTAAAAAGTCCAACTACTAGAGACTCATTTTGCCAAGAAACCTACGGTTCATTGATTCTGTTGGGATTCTTATTTGTTGGCGCAAATCAAGTCTTATGTTAAGTGGGATTATATTGTCTACTTGCCTATGCCATGTTTGATTTGAAGTAAGATCCATTACATGCGGGCCACACATAAGATAGAAGTGTCGCATCAAACAACAAAAGAGTGGGTTGCATGGGAATCAAGCCATTTTCCTTTCTATTGTTGAATCCTCTCATTACGCAATCATTCCTTGCTATTTTCCATCTATTCTCGGTTTTAAGTTTAAAGCTTAAGTGGTGTTCCAGGTAGCTGCTTCATATCATCTTTTTCCTCTTTAACTTCCTCTTTGAGCTTTTTGTGAAGGTCTTTGATTCTAAAAATTGCATCACACGTTGTCTTAAATTCTCTCTCTTCTTTTCTCGAAGCTGATATAATTATTGAATACAGAGCTGTGATTACGCTGAAGCATAAAGAAAGCTGTGTCTTAGTTACAGTATTTGAAAGAAAGAAGGACTACCAGTAATTGCTTTTAAATTGCAAATGGCAAGAGCTACTCTCCCACCAGGTGTTCGATTCCATCCAACTGACGTTGAGCTGCTTCTGTACTACCTAAAACGGAAGGTCTTGGGAAAGCCACTTCCATTTGATGTTATTTCTGAGATTGAAATATCAAAGTATTCTCCATGGGATCTTAAAGGTATGGTCCATATGTATCATTATAACATTTTTTTCTTGAAAAATGGGCATTCTTTGTAGCAGTTTATATTGTGAAGTTGAATATATATCTTCTATTGCCCGGAGGGCAGATTTTGGTTCCACTTGTTAAATGGGGATTGCAATATGTGCTAATATTTGTACTTGTTTGAGCTATTGAGAACATTGCATTTAATTTGTAGTTTCTTCATAAAGCACTTGGTTTTCATTTTCAATTTTTTGTTGGGTAAATTAATGGCAAGGGAATAGGGAAAAAGTCTTCCTTGAGGACACTATGTTAATAATAATAATAATAATAATAAAGGGGGCCACTACGTGGAATATACATGACACTTTTGAAAACTGTAGGGGTGACACTCGACATTTCCAAAAAATTCAGAGGGATCATCGCCTGGCCCCCAACCCTAATCAGTATTTACTACAAAATCTTCACCCAATACAACACTAATCAATATTTTAAGTTCATCCTGCAATTTATGTTGCATATTTTCTTAAAAACAATAATAAAAGAAAATGATGGAGGAGATGAAAAAAATTAATGAGAAAATTGATGATGGTTAAGTCTTTCTCTCATTAATTTCAACTGCTATTTTATCATTAATTTCCAACGGCTATTTCTCTCATTAATCTCCAACGACTATTTTTTTCATAACTTTCTCTCATAACTCTCTCTCCATTGTAACTCTCTAACGGCTCTTTTTGGAAAAACTCTATATAAAGCATTTACCAAGGACTTGGAAAAACATACATACACATATACTATATATTCTCATACAATTCCCTCTCAAATCCTTATTTTTCTACCAAGAAAAGTCTTTTCAATTTTTTTATTTAGGGCAATTCCATATTTCTATCTCTTGTGTGGAGACTTTTTTTTTATTTTTTTGGCAAAAGGATATTTCATTCAACACAAATAACAAACCAAACAACACTACAACAGAACAAGCAACTACAAGACTAACTCTTGTCCCAAACAGCACAAGTCCTAGGAAAATATGACATTTTAGAAGAATTATGGGAAACCCCATTGAGAGACCTAAGGATATGGGAAAAGGTAATGAATTCAATTTCTTGCAAAATAGAATCAATTTCCAGTCGCTCTTACCATTAATCGCTTGGATGATTTTCATTGCGTTTGACAAAAAGAAAACTGTTCAGAACCCTTGGGCTCTCGCTTCCTTCCTCGCGAAAAGGATAGCTCTCGTTTCTGCTTTATTAGAGGAATAGAGATTTGGCCCATCAGAGAACCTTGCATCCAAAAGCGAGCCATTAAACCACAATGAATTATCAAAGCCAGCCTTCCCATCAAGGGATCTAAAGGCGGCATCAAGCAAATGAGGGCTAGATCCTTTTTCATCCTCCATCCAAATTCATTATCCCCCTTTTTATTTAAATGGTTCGGGATATAAAGGGAAGTTCAGAATTCCTCAGTAACTCTTTTTGCCATATACAAAGTACTAAGTGGATGGATTTCTTTACCCTTATTTATTTATTCATTTCTCCTCTTCCAAACAGCCTATCCAAAGAGCTATAATCCATGCTTTAGAATGAGAATTAGAAAGAGGACTATATGAAGCATTTGACTTGCTTACGGTCCTCCACCACTCTTGGATTTGAAGAGAGGAAAACATATGAGGGAGGAGACCAAGAGTAGAGCCTAACCGCATGTCTTTTGCATGGTTACAATGAAATAAAGCATGCTCAATAGACTCTAATTGGATTCACGAATAGGACATAAATCACTTGGACTAAAATTTTTATCATAAAGCAATCTACGAACCCGGATGGCTTTGTTGAGACACTTCTACCCAAAGAAGAGCACCCATTGGGGCAGAAGGATTTTCCAAAATCTTTTCTATTTGATGAAGAGAATACTACTATCACCATTATTTTTACATAATGATCTATAAGCAAATTTTGTAGTTAGCGTACTATGTTTAGTTAGAGGCCAAACCCTAGACTCATCTCTTCTTTGCTATGGACCATAAACTTTGAATATATTATCGACATCAATATTATTATTGAAAATATCCCATCCTCTTTCACCGTTCAAAAGATTTGTTACAACCAAATCAAAGTCGGAGATATCGGAAACAGGTTTCCTTAAGCCTCCCTTAAAGGGGATCCACTTACAATGCCACATCGGAATCTTTTTCCCATTGCCAATGACCCAATCTACATTATCATTAATAAATTCAGTTGCTTCCGTAAACCCTCTCCAAAATCATGAGTTGCCCATTTTAAATTCTGTTTCCCATAAGGGCTTGTTTAAGCAATACTTGGCTTTGAGGACTCTAGAGCTCAAGAGATCTTGGTTGGTTAAGCATTGCCAACTTGATTTAGGCAAAAGAGCTAAGTTATTTTTTCACATGTCCCATATCCCCAAACCCCCTTCCTCAATGGATTTACAAATTTGACTCCGTTTGATTGTATGAAGTTTCTTCTTTTACTTAGATTCTCCCCAAAAGATTTTTCTAAACATCTTTCAATAGATCTAATAGTCTTCGAAGGGATTGATTTAGAGGACTAACATATTATAGACCAGAATTGCGGAGGCAACTAATTTCATGAGTGTACTTCTACCAGCTTAAGATAGAAGATGAATATGCCAAGTCATGAATTTAGATTTGACTTTTGAGATAAGGGACTGAAAACTATTAGATTTGTTTCTTTTAATGAAAAGAGGGTTACCCAAATATTTCTCATCATCATTCATGAGTCTAACATCAAGAATTCTGGTGACCTTCCTTCATCGAAGGGGACAAGTGCCCTTACTAAAATATGCGGCGGATTTGTCAAGATTAACAAGTTGTACTGACATAAAACTATAATCTTCTAAAGTATCGCTAACAACTCTAAAGGGTAGTGTTACAAAAAAGAAGATTGTCGTCCGTAAAAAATAAATGTCATATGGAAGGTGTACTTCTTGCAACTTTAGCTCCATGTATTATACCATCGGTTTCTGCTTTAAGGAGCATGTGAGACAAAATTTATGCTCCTAAGATAAATAGGTATGGAGATCTCTTGAATCAAGATTTGAGATAAAATCGAGCATTGTACATTTCTTGGAGACAAATTCTCTATTACAAACCACCAGCATGTAAGGAAAATATTGTCTTTAAGAAAGTATTAGATTATTCCTTGCGCCTTCCCTATTTTTGGTGCTTTCTTATGTTTCCCAAAGTTTATTATCCAGCCGTTTTTTTTCATATTTTTCCAACAATATATTGGTATCACATGTCTCAATATAACTGATAAATGGGCCTCCATTGTTATCCATGTCGCAAATATTGGCAACATATTGAAAATATTCCAATATTTAACTATTTTTTATGCAATGAAAATTACTTGATATTCATGAAATATTACCAAACTTGAAAGGCTACAACAATATCATTAAATCTGCAATAAAATCATGGTAATAATGATAAAAATGGAAGCATTTTGAAAGGCTCTCCAAACCCCCAAAGATTATGCATTTCTACTTGTCTCCATATAACAAAACAGGAACGTTTAATGTGGTGTTAATTATTCAGACCCAATCTATATATTTTTTTTATCCAATAATCATCACACAAATACTTGTGATTAGTAATTGGAACTCTTAATGGTTTTGCTTTTGGATGCAGATAAATCATGCTTGAAAAGTAGGGATCTTGAGTGGCATTTCTTTTGCCGTCGAGATAGGAAGTACGCAAGTGGGTCAAGAGCAAACCGGGCCACTATTGGTGGATACTGGAAGACCACAGGAAAGGATAGAAATATCCTTAATAACTCTAAACTTGTAGGGACGAAGAAAACTTTGGTTTATCATCATGGCAAGGCACCCCAAGGAACAAGAACTGACTGGGTGATGTATGAGTATAGGCTCCAAGACAGTGATCTGGAAGACAAAGGCATCTCACAGGTAATCTGATCACATGGCCATAACTTAATAGTTCAACTGCAATTATTTAATTGATATAAGGAATGGATGCAACTTGGATCAGGTCTAATCCAAACCCAAGCTTAGGTTGGGTTGGATTTTGAACTAGGTAGATGCGTAAATCTGTAAAACTGTGGTTTTCCACTTGCTCAAATTTTTGAGGTTTTACAATTGCCAAAAATGGTTTTTCCAAGTTCTGGGATAAAACTAGTGAGGAATCTATGAGAATTTAGTTGTCAAACTTGAAACGGCAATCACTTATTAGGTCTATTCTCTAACACTTTTGAAGTCATTGACAAATTTTTTTTTTTTCCATTGGTTTATTTCTTTTGTCATTCCTATAACGATTTGTTTGTTATGTTCCTTTTTTGGACAAGATTTAACACTGGTGTGATAGAAGTCATGTATTATGTGACAACTGATATTTTCCTGTACACCACCAGTCCCTAATAGGCTTTCAAGATTATTCTGGTAACTAGAACGAAAAATAAGTATTCTTTTCCTGTATGACTATAGATTTTGTAAATCAATCAATAATGTTAATCTTGATGTGGCGAAGAGTGGAGGCCGAAAGAGTTATAGTAGTTGAAAAATCATGCTCTCTTATCAACATTGTCTGCATTTGTTAAACTATGCTCTTAAAATTGGGTTGCAGGATAGGTACGTAGTATGCAAGATTTTTGAAAAGCGTGGCCGAGGCCCAAGAAGAGGTGAACCACTTGGGGCCTCATTCGTAGAGGAAGAATGGGATGACGATGAAACGAATGGTTCTTTCGTACTTTATCCATTTGCAAATCCAAGTTCCTCTAAGCCACCTAATCCCCAAACAAAGCCGCTATTTCCTGAAGAAAGAAGAAGTCTTGTTGCACGGGAGGATGGTTCTTCACTTGAGCATGTCAATCCTACCATACTGTTGCAGGAGCTGTCTAACAATCATGGGCGTGCTTTAGTTTCCTGCAGAAGAGGTATTGATGAGGTTAGTATACTAAACTGGCTATTTTTGAAAGACCCTTCTTTACTGTTACAGGGACCCTTTATCCAAGTTTCTAAATAGGTATGGAGAAGCTGGAGTTAATCATTCCAAATCCACAGGGTCATATTCAAGGTGGAGCTGTTCTTGGTGGTGATAAGAATTTTTATGGCTTAAAGGACAATGAGACCTATCAGTTGTTTTTTCCTTCTGGCATTCCTACTACTTTACCTATGCCTACAAATCTTCAAAATCTGGGCATAACAAATCTCTCAGTTAACCTCAAGAAATACCGTGACCATGTAATGGGGCACTTTCTTGAAAATGGTGAAGCTGATGATTCTTCACCTGAGCGCTCCAATCCTCGTGTACTGATTGAGGAATTGAATGATCGTGGTGATGATGTTGATGAGGGAAGTAACTATATTAACTGTAACAATTTGAATTTCTTTCCTTTATTTGAGGTAGGAGTCTCGTAAAAATCAATATTGAACCCATACTTAGTTCATTTTGAGTAGCCTGTGCGAGTTCTACTCAAATCTCCGGCCAGGTTATATGTTCTCATTAACTTAACAATTTGCAATGTCTTTCCTCACTGCTTATTAATGCTCTTTATTGGTGTGCTCCTTCTGATAATTTCTTGAACATGTTAACCTTTGGTACACCGTAGGAGCTAGGTTTATGTTTGTAGTCTTTTATGTACCTATTTGCACCATTACAAAGTCCCATCAGTATGTGCTCATTCTTAATTCTATTTTTGCCTCTCATTTCTCTGTCACCCAACATTTACCTTCACATAATATAGCGCATCTATAGACTTGTAGAAGTGCCCCTTTGGTCAAGTAGCACTCTATGGTCATATAACAATGCACAGGCTTTTCTCCACTTTACTTCCCAAGTATGGATCCTATTTGCTTTATCGGGCTCAAACATGTTGGTCTGCTTACTTCTTACTCTAATGTACCCAGTTCTTCTATCACACTCTGGCATTAAATTATTTTCAATTTTTTTCCAACTGAACTTCCCTACTCTTAATCCGTTTGAATTTGCATTCTATGCGACTAACTTAAAACCCCATTTGACATTAATGTCATTATCTAAACTTCTAGCTCATCGTTTGCTTGCTTTGATCTCTCACTAATGAGTACCAGATCTCTGCGAACAACATGTACTTAGGAACTACATCTTGTGCATGTGGTGTTAATGTGTCCGTGATCAAGGCGAATAACTTAATGGCTCAAAGTGAATCTAGAATCCTCCAACAAACTGCTGTTCAAACATTTACCAATAAAATTTCCACAATTTTTTTGCCCAACGTACATGTCGTGTATAATTTCCATAAAATATAGAATGCATGTTTTTTCATTCATGTCTGTCAAATTAATAGGTTACCTCTCAATTGAGAAAATTATATGTTAACTCCTTTCTCTAAAGTTTTTCATGTGTTGCCTTTATATGAAAAAGGCTTCTGTAGGAGATCCATAACTCAAACTTGTCCTCCTAGTTATTTTGCTTATAAATTTAAATTGCTCAGTAGTTTTTATAATTCTAGATACTCCTTTTGCTCTTGTCAACTAGGATCACGGTGCTCTTTCTCCATCTGATGAGAATGTTCCTCATACTCGAGATTTTATTGGACAACTTGATAAGAAGTGAACCCTTCAGAACTGATACTTCAGTATGTATTTTGAGATGCTTCATATGTTTGTTTGTTTTAATTATTTTTGCAGTTGACCTCAAACATTATGTTCAGTTATTGATAATTGGAAGTGGTATGTTGACAGGTTGACAATTGCGAATACAATTTGAAGAAGTGGGAAGTGGGATACTCAGCTGTTACAGTAGCTTTGGCAGGACATACCCTTCACAATCTGCAGGGTCCTTGCTATAAACTATTCGAATAATAAAAATCCTTGGAACGTAATAAAAAGACATGATGGTGTTTGTTGTTTCTGTTTAATGTTTTTTAATTTTAAACATTTAATGAAAGAGTCATGAACTTTATAGATTGATATTGGCAAGACAATTAAAATATTGTATGTATTCTCTTAATCTTTTTAGCCATTATCTTTTGTGGAACCTCTAAATATTTGTTCTGCGACCTCTGGTTTGTGTTTCTCTTATAGGAAAAATATTTAAGTGCATCTATCCCTCATTATAGGGTGATGGATGCTCCCAAAAATGAAAATTTTTAAGTATAAAAGGAGGATTTCAAGTACATGGGGTGAAGTACAAAAGGAAAATTCATGTATAAAAAGAAAAAGTGCCATCACTCTATCGTGAGAGATAGATGCACATGAATGTCCCCCCTCCTAAAGATGGCTTGATTTATGATGTGGGCCTTTTCTGCTTACAATGGGTGCTACCTCGGTAGCTATGGGCAGAAGTGCTTTCTTGGTTTCCTCAATCACTATGACACTGTTTTTCTTTTTTTGCAGGATTTTGGTGGGTTTCATAATAATGTCATAGGAAGCAAGTTCAATGAGAATTTTAGCACTCAATGGTATATTATATTGCAGTATCAAAATATTCTGCTCTGAGCTGAAGCTTTTTTTTCCTGCATTATTCAGTGTTCTGGGCCACCAATCATTTGGGCCTCAGAGAAAATGAGTCACGGTCCTAAAAACAATCTTGATCAGATGATCCTGGGGTGGTCATCCAAACGCTAGATTGTGGTGAGATCAACTAGCAGTGATGACTTAGTGTGGACTCCAAGGTGCTGATGGCTGATCAGTACCGTAATTAGAATTTGTTTTGCAGGGAATATTATTTTTGGGGCCGCCCCAATTGTGCGAGGATGTTTTGCGCCAGTCTAGTATCTGTAGCTTTGATTGGCTCCATGTCAATCCAGCAGCAGAGATCTTCTTCGTTTTCTGTGAATTCTAATTTGATGATCATAATTGCCAAAACCAAAAGGATGCAAAGTTGCTGTCCAGAAACACTGTTGGTGGTCCAGTTGCCTTTTCATTTTATTTGATGAGTGATGTTAACCCATAAACATGTCTTGTCAGCATGAGCACCTTTCAACTGTGCTGAATGTTCATGTCATAACACACATTTTGAAGAAATTTGGTGAGAAATGCCTAATGATTATTGCCAAACGTGATCAAAGAGTCTCTAGTAATTCAACTTCAAGCCCAAGAGAATCTGTCAAAGAAGACGACGTTGGCTACTTTGGTAGACAACGAGTTGACATTGTCAAACCTTTTAATAACCTAGTACACATGTCACCTCTAGATCAATGAGAGCTCTGCTCTTGAATCCTTGGATAGCGGGCTTTGTATATATATATGGTTCCACCGAATGTGGAGTATTTCCTGCTTTTGAGATAGAGAGGAAGAAGAAAAAGAGAGGAAAAAAGAGGAGAAGAAAAGGAAGGGAAAAGAAGAAGGAAGAGGGAGAGAGAGAGATTTTTATTCTGTCTCCTCTTTTTTTTCCTTCGGCTTTTTCTCTCCTCTTCATCTTCATAAGGTGAAGAAGAGATACTTGGAGTGGCAAAGGAAGAATCATCCCTCACGTCTTGTCCATGTTCTTATCTTTCTTCTGATTTTCCATGTATGCCGAACAAGGCTCTATCTCTTGCACTTCATCTACTAAAATCTGTTTGTTCAGGGATCAGCAATGGTCCACCACATACCGTTCACACCAAACTTAGGTGTGAATTTGGGTTTGGGGCCTATTTGGATGCTTCATAATTTCACCTAGCTTGTGTAGAAAATAAGTTCCCTTGCATCATCCTAACCCTTTTGTCTTAAATCTGCCGCACCAATTTATTGAGTTTTCCATCAAACGGTGAATAACAGTTGTATGAGTGACAAATATGTGCGGGTGCTGCAAATTCCAAATGGATCTGCATATGTATATATGTAGGTGCGTGTATTATCAACTTTATAAGGTCAATAATCTTTGTATTTACAGTTTTTGGTTTAAAACTTTTTAGGTAAATTGAGATTGTTGAAGTTTGGTGTGAGGAAATACAAATAAAAACTTATGCATTTTGCTCCTTCATATGCTGATATATTTCACAGCACACTAGAGCAAAATTGAGTGTTTCAAGGTCAAGCTAGCGTTAAATCCGAGTTTGATATATGTTCCAAATAAGGTATCTAAGTTGATTTAGCTCATATTTTATTTGACCTTTGAGCTTGATTTGAATGCTTGTAAGCTGAGCTTGAGCTCATATTTCGAAAGCTCAAAACAAGCACCAACAAATCTTGAGCTTGACAGTTTTACTAAGGAGCTGAGTTTGAGCAAAGTGAACCATGACTCAGTTCGACTAGTTGCCAAACCTAATTTGTGTATGTATATATGTATATTGTGTATGTAGGGGTGAAACTTGGGCCCCCCCACAAATCTTGAAATACCAATAGAGGGGACTGTTATGATTTCTTACATATGGCCCCCACATGATTTTTTTTTTTTTTTTGGATAGTGGCCCCTCCAAGGGAATTTCCTCTTTCCACCGGTGTATGTATATCATTTTCAAAATTTCCAATTGTACTCATATGATTTCCTCTTGTTCATCTTAGCAACACACCAAGTTTTGTCTTCCCCGTTGGCAATACTCTAAAGCTCATCAAGGCATAAACCTAAGATCCTTAGATTGTTGACAACAAGAAACTCAACATGGCTCCAAGCAAGATCCAAAAGGCCATAGGCAACGTGAAGGACAAGACGAGCATTGGCCTAGCCAAGGTAGCCAACACCAACTCCATCTCTGACCTCGATGTCGCCATTGTCAAGGCCACTCGACATAGTGAACACCCTGCAGATGAGAAGCATATTAGAGAAATCTTGAGCCTAACATTCTACTCCCGCGCCCATGTCAGTGCTTGCGTCAACACCCTCTCAAGGCGCCTTACAAAGACCCATAATTGGACTGTCGCGCTCAAGACTCTCTTCTTGATCCATCGTCTCCTCATCGAGGGCAATCTCTCCTACCAATAAGAGATCTTTTTCACCACTGGACATGGCACTCGCCTCCTCAACATGTCAGCTTTTAGAGATACTTCCCACCCCAACTCATGGGACTTCTCTGCCTTCATTTGCACTTTCGCCCTTTACATCGACGAGCAACTTGAATTTCACATGCACCACAGGCTTAGCACCCTTTCCGTCAATGATGATGAGGATGTAGTAGAAGAAGACCCTGCACTTGTTACCCCTCTCCATGAGATGAAGATCGACTACATTTTTACTATGATTCAACGCTTGCAACAACTTCTCCAGCGGTTTCTATCTTGTCAACCCACAGGTGAGTATATATATTGCTTAAATTATAGTGTACCTCTCTCATCTCACTATAAGGGCCCATTTGTTTCTATAAAATACATATAAGTTAAAAGTGAAATGAGCTCCATCGAAGAATCATTAACGAGGAAAGAGGTAAAACTGATATGAGCTAAGGGGTAAAAAGTATTATTAGGTGGAGATGTAGATGGGACCTTAGACTTTTATAGGTACTGAATTACTAGAATGGTGGCTGATAATTTGTTTTTCATCTTTTGTTAACTCAATTTTCACTGAAAGGGAAGTTATTTGGTGCTTATTTTTGGATATTTACCATTGTTTTTCATTTTTAAACACTTAAAAAATATAAGCATGAGTACTCAATTACATGAAACAAACAGGCACTAAGCATACATAAATGGAATATTCATTGCTTAAAATTTATATTTGCTAAAAATTAAACATGTCCTTTTCAATTGTAAGGAAGTTAAGAATAATTTCAAAAAAATGTAACAAAATTAGAAATAGAGATGCAACTTTTCAGCAATATTAAGCAACTGGTCTGTTATAATTATGTAGGTGCAGTGAAGAGCAATCAGTTAGTGTTTTTTGCGCTACACCCGATAGTGAAAGAAAGCTTCCAACTCTACTATGACATCACAGAGATTATGGGTGTGTTGATCGACTGGTTCATGATGCTTGAGAACTTCGATTGTGTGAAGGTGTTAGAGATATTTAGTCGAATTGCAAGGCAATTTGATGACTTAGACACATTCTATGCATGGTGCAAGAAAGCATGCATTGCAAGGTCATCTGACTACCCGGAAGTTGAAAGGATTACATCCAAGAAGCTCAAGGTCATGGAAGAGTTCATCCACGAAAAGTCCACATTGGTGCAACAACAAAAGGAGAAGCACCAAGAGCTAGAGATAGAGATCGATCAGGAACCCGACATTGAACAGCCTGCCAAAGATGATTTAACAACTTTAAAGGCATTACCGGAACCTGAGAATTCTATCGAAGTTGCACATGAAGAGGAGAAGAGAGAAGAGACCAAGGAAGAAGAAAAGGAGAAAAAGAATATGGAAGAAGTTGATCTCTTAAACTTAAGGGAATGTACAGTATCCATAGAAGAAGGAGGAGATAAGTTAGCACTTGTGCTATTCTCGGGAGAGTCGACACCTCCATCAGCATGGGAGGCTTTCGTCGACAGCTCGACAGATTGGGAGACAGCATTGGAGCAATCGACGAGCAGTCTCTCCAATCAAAAGGCATCCCTTGGTGGTGGTTTCGACATGTTGATGCTAGACGGCATGTACCAACAGGTGGAGACGATGGCAGTACCATCCTCTAGGAGTGCTAGCAGGATCGCATGTGTGGGTGGGACACCGGGGTTGTTGGCATTCCCGACGCCACTTGTAGGAGGTGGTAGTGAGGACCCTTTTGCAGCTTCTCTTGCGGTTGCACCGCTGGCTTACGTTCAGATGTCGGAGATGGAAAAGAAGCATCAACTGCTGATGGAGGAGCAATTGATGTGGCAGCAGTATGTGAAGAATTTAGAGTCAAAGCCATATGTTGTTTAATACTGGTTGTTGACCGTTGACTATTTGACTTGTAAAAATGGTTTATTGGAGTCATCTTGCATTGTGAGGGATCCATGCATTTTTAGTAGACTTGAAGAATAAGTTAGGTGATGTAGGTTTTTGATAGGGGATTTGTAGAGTTCATGATCTTTGGCTATTGACCTTGATGCTGGTCAACATGTAATGCAAGAGCGTGGTTTTTGTAACAAGAAGAGCATGTTGATATAATATTTGAGATGGCACGAGAACTCCTTCTCATTTGTCAATAAAGAAAAAACAGTCTTGCTGCTTCTACCCCAAAAAAAAAAGGGGGAAAAAGAGATGGCAATGTACACATGAATCACTCTTTTGATATATTGTGTTAATCATTTATTTTGCTTTTCGTCAATCTAACCATGCATGGATCCAACTTTTGATTTTGTCAAGAAGATAGAAATGGATGCATGTGGAAATAAAAGATTTTTAACAAATGATATGCTCTTATGTTCTTAATGGACTTTCAATGACTCAAAAATGTTACCTGTCTTTTCTTTTCCCTTGAGTTTTAATGACTGTTTTTCATATCTCTTTGGGTATGTAAAATACTAAAGGTTTGAAGAAAACTAGATACAAGAGGAAGAAATCGCTTTGCATAAAATGCTGCAAATCCCATTAAGAAAACAAGTCTTTTAAGTAAAATCCCGCTTGTAGGCTGTTAGGAAGGAAAGGGGAAAGAAAAGAGAGTATCGTATTCGGACTTGTTTGTTTAGAGGTATTGCTTACTAGAATTATAAGTGTTGGAAATTCCTGCCACTACTGTCATATTATGTATTTTTAGAGCATTTGAAACTCTCCATTCTGATGCTACAGTTATCTAATGCAAAGTCACTTTTGTTCTTAAATTTTTTAGAATTACAGCTTTCTTAATGTCTAATAAAATCATTTAAACTAGGAGAAAGCGAGATTGGATAATGAAGTTGTAGTGATGTTTTCTTAAATAATGATCCAAGTTGTGTAGAACACAATTTTCAGCACCTACAATTAGATCTATATCATCTTCAACAAAACATATAAATTGAAGTATGATTGGAGAAAACAATAATGGAAATCAAGTACCCAATCAAAATATGATATAAAACCCTAAACATTCCAAGCTTCTTTTCCTGTCTTGGCAAGAAGCCCAAATAAAATACTTTAATAAATGATACTTGTATTGAAAATGCGTCACCTTTGCAATGGGCATGGCACTATAATATCATATCATCCAATAAATGTATTGATGTAACGTTATGTGACAGTACAACCTTACATGGTGGGCCATGTTATCTTCTTCATTTAATAGAAACATGGGAAGGATGTGGATTATTTCATTGCCTTTTAATTTGGGTAGGAACTTGTCAAAGGTGAGCCACTGGTTTTAAATAGAATGCTTCTTAATAAATGAGGCATTGGGTCATTCCCGGATATTACTCTTGATGGAACTTGGATCTATAACTCTGGTGATTATCCACCGTTGATCTGGTGAGCTCTATTGTGGATATGTTATTCATCATATTTCAACCAGGCTAGAGCCGTAGACCCAATTATCAGACTAGACTTAGGACCGATTAACAGCATGGCCCAAAAGATGGACCCATATCTAGACTCAATCAGCATTTGGGCATTAAAGAATGTTTCGTACCCGAATTTATCAGGTTAGGTTCTTCCAATACCCACCTCAATTTTTGTTCTACGTCCATACCCGCCGCGTAGGGTGGTGTTGGCAGGGACATTTTGGGAGTACATGCGTAGGAGTCCTGTGGGCTTGTGTGACTAGTTGAACTTTGAGAATTCTTATCTACGGAGAATTATTATGAATCTTTATATATATATTTAATTTATAATAGAGGGTGTTCCAGCCATTTGGGCTGGATTAATCTCTACAAGCCCAAGAAAAGTACGGTAAATCACTTGTGGCCTCAGTATAGTAGCAAATCTTGCATCTAGGTCAATTGAACTATTCGTTTGGGGTTTGAGTTCTTATATCTAAAGCTGTCATTCAATTGGCTTTTAAAATGCTCAAGTTCAATCCAACATTTTTAAAGCTTAAATTTTGAAAATTCTTAAAGCCAAAGGTGACTTTTCATTAGATTAATTTTTGGACTTTTAAATGCCCTACAGAGAATTCCAATGCACTAAAGACATAATCTGGCATTGCTATAACTCTTATTGACACTGTAACTCATTGAGAACTGTTTTTTTGTTGCGAATGCGGCAGTCTACCAATAGGAGAGAGCGAGAGAGAGAATCCCAAAATTAATCTACAACAAGATTATCCTCTTCTTGAGTTTCAAACAACTCAAGGTTATGGTTCAGATCGAGCTCGACCCAACTCAAGTGGTCCACGTGGCATGTAATAAAAGAGGCTTACGTCATGACTCCTCTATTGTGACATAAGACACGTGCACTCGCAACAAAAACTTCCAACTCATTCAGTAAACCGAGGGTCCACCGTTGTCGTCACGTACGGATATTGGACATTTTAATAAAATGAATCATGTGGGGCCCACAATACTGATCAACGGCCCCAATGCATGGGCACAAACTCACCCTGAATTTTGTCCCCTGTCGCGTCTCATCTGCACGTGACTCCTGTCGTCATCTAAAGTTGTCACCATCCCCAGGCCCCTATCCATCTGCGGATCACACTTCCAGGTGCACTCGCTGATCACTCAGCCAGACCTCCAAAAATGATGCGTAAGGCGTAAGCGCGCGTGAAATCATATGTCATCTCGAACAGCAACCATGTCACTGACTAGTGACTGCAAAAATAAACCGCTGAACGGTCTGGTACTTGTCGTGACCACCGAACTGCATCGAGTATTCTGGGCACACGCGCAAAGCATAAAAAGCTATTAACCCCAAATTGAATCATCACAGCCGTTAAATCCATTAGTTCTTCATTTCCAGAGTAATGTCATCCATTTGATGGTCAGGATCTAATAACGAATTCGGATCCTTCTCTCTCTTATCGGCAATGTCGTCCAATTTCAGGTGCTCCCGACGTGTTGTTTTGTATAATTGTAAAAGAAAAGAAGAAAATCTCGTTACTCCTTCGGCTCAATCTATATCTCTCGTTTTTCACTCAAAACGATACGAACTGAAGCGAAAAATCCAAACCGACACAGATTCCAATGACAGCACGAAACCCTCCTCCGTTTTCTCCCATGCACTTCGTCTTCCTTAAAACCCTAAAAAGCAGAGACTAGAAGCAGAACCTCTTCTATGCATCCATGGCGAATACCGGCGACCGGAGTTCTGTCTCGCGGCGGAAGAACCTAGGGTTCCGGAGGACCTGGTGCTGCTCCTTCACCCTTCCCAAAAGCCCTGAAAATCTCTCCTCCTCCATCAACACGTTAAACCCTACCAAATCCAAAGCCTCCTCAAATTCCTTTCCAAATTCTCCTTCTCCCATCAGTAGCACCAAACTTGGGTTAGGATTAGGCCGTCGGATCCTTTCCCCGGGCCGGGTCTCCCCGATTGACTCCGAAGGCCGTCTTGACCCCCTCCCCGTGATCCGGCCGGAATCCGCTGCTCTTCCTGCCGCATCTCCGGCGCGGGAGAGATCGGCGGGATCTTCGGCGGTGGCGGTCTTGGCGCAGCAGGGCGGGGTTTGCGGTGGGAGGGATTTCGATTTGAGGTTGGAGTTGAGGGGGAGGAATGGGAGGATCTTGAGCTTGGAATTGGACTCGGAGGTGATTCGATCGAAGAGTGAGGTGTTTGCGGAGAAGATCGAGGTGGCGCGGCGGAGAAGTGGGCCAGGGGGTTGCTGTTTGATCGAGGTGGGTGATTTGGGAAATCTGGAAGCGTTTAGGGAGACGATCGAGTTGATGTATGAGAAGGACGTCGTGAGGAGGCTTATGAAGATGGGCGTGTCTCGAGCAATTGATATACTTGAGGTGAGAGCTTTAGATCTCCTTTATGATGTGATGATTTTTGCAGTCATTTGGTGTTCCATAATTCTGTTCCTGTTAGTTCTTTTGAGTTCTTTGAAACTTGGTTAGACATGAGATTTGGAAGCTTGATCTAATGATGCATTTTAGAGCTTGGTGGTTGAAAGTTTAAGGTGGGGCGCAAATAGGTTGTTATGCGTTTTAGGCTATAGGAAAAAATGAAAGTGTTTTGGATGATGTTTGTATTTTCCATGGTTTTCTTTATCTGAGGTGTAGGCATTTCCTGCAATTTTTGCAGGAAGTAGATTTTGGGTACCCCAGAGGAGGAAAACCATTTTCTGCTGTCTTGAACACATTTCAGTGTGAAAAATGTTTCGCCGCACTGAACATTAGGGGCTAAATTTGTAGAAATGGGAGTCCTTAAGTTGTTATGAGAACTAAAGCATCTTGGAATCGCATTGAAGCGGCCCTGGTTGCTTATGCATAATTGAATTCCTGAAGAGTTGTTAAAATTATCAGATGAATCAACCATTTGTAGCGGCAAATTTCTTGATGCATAAATATATATGAAGCTTGAAAGATATGAATCGATTTCCTGGTCATATGTGGTTTTGTGGTTCTCATGGTCGAATTGATTCGTTAGTTACAACCAACATGCTCTGTAGTTCCATTATCATCGCAATTATGGATATTGTTCTGATCCTATTCTCTATTGAAAACTTGTTGGAAGTTTGATCTTACCATCATGAGTCCCAATATCTCTTTTACAGCTAACGCAATCAGTTAATACATGAATGATCTGAGACATCTGAATATGGCCGTCGTGTGGGGCATCATCTGATACCTTTCATGGCACTCCTTGTGGATCATTCTTTCTGTCAAATAACCCACTTACTTGCTCTGCTTATACGTATCTGGGCTAGATGTTTAATTACAAAGATCCACAATAAGATGGTCCATGTCCTCAGCCAATTCTCTCATTTACTAGGAATGCAAGAAAAAGGGTCGTGTATCTAAATCACTGGGTGAGGCTGAATATTTGGCTACATCTACTTTTCATGCTAATAATACTGATGCCATCCATATTACTTTCAATCCAAGCAAAGAAAGCATATTCAAATTGCTGTCATTCTATATGAGATTCATTTGAAGGAAAGACTATTACTTTCCCACATGTGCCCCCAAATCTTCAACTTGCTGATATATGTACGAAAGGTCTGACAAAGGGCATAAAGCAGTTACTTGTTCACAAATTGATGCTGTTATAGAATACCATAGCAATATATGAGATGGTTACTGTATTTTGTAGTCAATAAGTGTACCATAGTAGTGTAATCTTATGAGATCAGTCTCACACCGGTGACTAGATTTGATTTGATTGAAATTCTCAATTAGGGGAATAAATTGATCTAATGTGTAACTGTGTGTAGAAAGAGTTGGGTCTCAGCAAGAGAATGCAGTCTATTCAAATAATTTATACAATTTATTCCTTCATCCTCACTTGATAGTATGCACATTAATCTATGTGCTGGTCACGATGAAGGATGTCAATTGGCAAGATAGTTTGGAAGTTGGTCTGCCTCATCTCGATTGAAATGTGTGTGCATAAATGGCCTTCCTCATCTTGGTTTGTGTGTGTGAGAGGGAAATTTCAAGTTGTTTGCATTTTTGTGTATCCTTCCTCCTTTTTTTTTCCTCCTTTTCTTCTTTGCACCCGGCCTTGTATTTGCAGATTCATATGCCATTAAATACATGCTTAGCACAAAGTTATGTTTGCATCACATTCTAGTCATTCCTTGATTTTAATATACAGATTGTAGTGGTTTCATAAATTTTTCATTGGCAGACCTAATTACATTGAACCACCATTGTGGGTCTTGGTTTCATATGCATCAATGATGTCCTGGAGCATACATTACTATACTATGGATGCCTTTTTCTTTCACGGCAAGTTTTGTGTCAGAGAATCAATATTTCTAATGCACATGAAACAGTGAATATGTCATGAAAAGGAATGCATTGGAGACTAAATTTTGAAGGATTTGCCAGTTGCTATGAGTGTCATTTTAATGGAAATTTGGGAATAGTTTTTAAGTATAAATATATCAATCCACCATGGCTGGTGTTGATTACAAACCAATCAAAATACTGGCAGATGCAAGCTAGTGTTCTTTTTCAGTCTACCTGATATGCAAAGTTTTTATGAAGGCTACAGTAGGGTTTCAAGTTTCTGATTACTTAATGTGGGTACGTATTAAATAAACCTGTCAACATGTTATCTAGTATGTGTTATGAATGTGGAAGATTTGCATATCAATTGCCATGCTCTCAAATTTCTGTTACTTCCTCAATGGCCATGGGATTTGTCCGTTATTTATGGCCCTTAGTCAGTCAGTCGTAAGACTAATCAACTTCCATTTTTTGCCTTCAGGTCTCTTCGACCATCATGTTTGATATAGGTATCAAGTCATGTTTGAACTATCTTGAGGCAGTTCCATGGTGTGAAAGTGAAGAGGAGAAGCTTAAAAGCCTGCTTTCAAGGTGCACATTCGACAAACTGGTGGCACAAGAGGTCTTGGCTAGGTTGAATATGCAAGACCCAGTATCTCAACCTCTAGGACTGCATATTATCCAGTCTGTCACCCAGGGGTTTCATGTCAATGCAAAAAGGGAGTTAAAATCCTTAGTTAAGGGCCTTCTGTCCACAAGCTCGGTCTATCAAAAGGATCCTGCTGGTGTCAACAAGGAGGATTTGTATAGGATCTGTGACACTTGTATCCATTCATTGGAAAATTGTTTCAGAGAAGCTTCTGACCAAGTTCCCAAGGCCCAGGCTGCAACAAAAGATACAAGGCGGCCATTGATTGGACGGATCTCGGAGCAAGTTGATAACATCAACTGGTTATTGGAAATTCTTATAGACAGGCAAATGGCAGAAGAGTTTGTGGGTTTGTGGGCGAATCAGAGAGACTTACTTAGAATGCATGAGAAGGCTTCTCCAATGGTCAGATATGAGCTTAGCAGGGTTTCAGCATCTGTGTTCATTGCACTGGGAACAGGAAAGCTGCATTGCCGAGGAGAGGAGAGGTACAGTGTCCTACGGGCATGGTTTGAGCCCATGCTGGTGGATTTTGGTTGGCTGCAAAGGTGCCCAAAGGGGCTCGATGTGAGGGAGTTGGAGGAAGCCATGGGTCATGCACTGCTTACACTGACCATGAAGCAGCAAGAGAGCCTTTTTATGGAGTGGTTTGGGTGTTTTTCTGGGCACGGAAGAGAGTGCCCTAATCTGAGCAAGGCCTTCCAGGTCTGGTGGCGCAGGATGTTTTTGAGAGCTACTGAGGCTCAATTTTGATTGGCCAAGTATGGCTGTGCTTCCTCCGGCTGCTGCTGTTCTGACCTGTATGCAATATTAGCTTCCATGGCATGTGTTTATTAAGTGAAGCCTGAAGGGAAGGAATAGAGCAATCAACCATGTTCAACCAACCCCCTTCATATCTGGACGGTTCACTTGTGTACCATACGGCCGAGACGCAATGGCCAAAGGTTTGTAACATTTTGTAACCTTTGTTTGGATAGGACTTCCCCCATGGAGTTTCAACTTGCTTATAGAGTTTCATCGGCTGTCAACTGATGGCAACTTGGACAACTGGTCCATTCATTAGTGGAGAGCGTCTTCTGCCTCCAGACGTCCCAGTGGATTTGATTCCACAGATAAATGATCCGGATCATCTCACAGGTTATCTACAGGTTGGCATAATTATGTGGCAGCACATCATAGTATCATTTTCCTTCCTATTTTAGTCGTCTTTGCCTAGCAGTTCCCAAGCCATTTCTTTTTTAAGCATGTACGTGGGGGCTATGGTCATAATATTGGGAAGCTGGAATATATGCTATTGCCAGATAAACCTTACCTGGGAGGTCACAGGACGAAGTTGGAACCAGTTCAGAGTTAATATGGGCAAGTTTTGTTTTGCAGGTCTTAATTTCTGGTCGGTACAAGTGCCTGAGTGCTGTCTATGTTAAAACTCAAAAGGGATCTCTGGCCCAATGTAATATGGAACTACAACTACTGATTAGTAATTTCTGATCCAAATGAGAGCTCAGAGCATGGAAGATCTGTTGAGATGTCCTATTTCACCATGAAAGGAATGTTGCCTTGCCTCATCATACGTTGAGGGTGCCTCCAATTTAGACTCCCCATTGATGGTCAACGCTCTGGTAAATAATAGCCTCCATCTGTCCATGTGGGTCCCCAGTGACCCATAGCTGTCTCTGCCACGTGGATCAGAACAACAGGGGCCTACATGTATTGACTTGAAAGCAGGATCCTATAATAGAGGAACTGTGGGGTCCTCTGTCCGCACCTGATGCCCACAATTCTATCTGTTGGTGTCCGAGTGATCATAGTTGGTTTTATCTAAAATGATTTTGGGAACTCGGAATGATAAAGATAATCTCGGAAGATCAGATCAGAGATATCATTCCGCTTTGGCTATTTTGGACGGCCCTCTATATTCTCCAAAAGAGAAATTAAAAATAGATGTAGCGTTCGATTCAGATGACAGTAGGCCCGTTTTGATGAAATTATCTTGGGGTCCAGTCCAGGCCGGCATTACAAGTGGTCTACAGGTCTTCTGGAAAATAAATTTTGATGATTCATTATAAGGGGCTAAACGGCCGTTATGTATTCCCATAACGGCTGTTAAGATTGGAGGGATGGGACCAGCAATGCATAGCATAACATAACATAGATGATATGATATGCATTGCATGCACCACGTTTGTTATGCTCATGTATGTCTTCCAAGCACTTGCACATACATATATCATTTTGTTGCGATTTCTATTAATTTTGACGATCTAGATATTTTGAAAATTGTAGTTTTTAATTAATGAGATATTATATTGGAAAAATGCTGCAGATAATAAAAGATAATTATAAATAAAAGAATATAGATATGGTATCTGTAATGGCTATGGTAAATTTTGCCCTATCTTAGAATTCACTGATTACTGCTACAAAGATATATTGTACTGTATCAATTAATATTTTTACAATCTTATCACCATTAGCAAAGGGATATGAAGAGAACAATGCGTTTGGGGGAACTTGATGGGACAAACGTGAGAAATGAGACTCTAAACTCTGAACTGAAGCCACCCCAGATGGGGTGCAAGCAATTAGTAGTTGTTTGGTAAATGATTTTAAACTTCAAAAGAAAGCAGCTGGGTGGCCCTTGAATTGGTCTTTGTGTGACAGCTTTTTTGAAACAGTCCGCCTTCTACCATTCTCCTGCATATATAGTATATATATAATATAATTGGCGTTGGCCACCTGATTGGGAGCTTGGCATTAGGGTTCTTTCATCAGGGCTGGCCCTGGCGTTGTTCTGCATCGAAGTGAAATTTGTCTAAACACCAATACATGAGGATCTCTCATTTTGGTCATAAAAAGCTCACTGCAGGTGTGTGTGTGTGTATATATATATATATATATATAGCCCCACTATCCTCAGCTCGAGTTGAGGATAAGGGCGTCCGCTCAATGGCCTGGGGACCCACATGGGAATGGGGATTAGGGGGATTTGGGGGCCTTCTTCGAGCCATCTTCTCTATAAAAAAATCAGCCCTAAAGATGATTTCTATTATCTCCATTTGGGCCACAAAGTTTTTACAGTGTACAATGCATTTGGATGGGTGTCATTCGCTCCAACGGTCTAGTTTTATCGAACGGGGTCAAATTTTTGTGGACATGTGCAACTCAGGGGGGGCCTGTGTGTGGTCCATTTGGATGGATCAAATATTGGGCCCCAACCTAGGCAACAGACAACCCTCTCCCGTCCGCTTGAGCTGAGGAGAGGGCTGGGCATAAATATATATATATATATATATGTGAGACATTCATGTACATCTATCCCTCACGGGTAAGAGCACTTTCCATCTTTCTACATGAATTCCCCTTTTGTACTTCACCATATGTACTTGAAATCCTCCTTTTGTTCTTGAAAAATACCATTTATGGAAGCATCCCTCAACATAGGGTGAGAGATAGATGCACATGAATATTTCTCTCTTTATATATGCCTTCATAATGTGATAATCCTCCAAAGAACCATTATAAACTGAATAGACAATTATTCCACATAATCAACCTTTATAGAATACAAGATATCTATCATGACAGAGCATAAACAAACCTTTTTACAGTTAGTATCAAGGAAAGGGTATTTTTACATCAGAAAGGTAAGTCCAAGACGATGACATTGTTGATCTTGTAATTGTTAAAGATAAAGAAGATTTTACATAAATCTTTGATTTAATTTTGGACCATAATTCAAATGATTCATTTTACTTGGCTTAGTTAGATTAATCCATCTAGATGATCAAATGGGATCAGAAAGGTGCTGCAATCCAGTTTCATTTCTCAACCTATGAGCCGGTTTGGCTTTTAGCTTGCTTAAGCTAGGTAGAGGTTCAAACCTGATGAGGCAGCTGGTGGTGGAAGTATATTTACTCAGCATTGAAGGGCATCTTTAATTTTTCAAACTACCAGTTAATTCTAGTTAATGTCTCTCATAATTTTCTTGCATCCTATCATGTTCAGTGGTATCTAATTCCACTCAGGGCTCGGGTGTTCATGGGTCGGATTTGGCTGGGCTGAGGTGTATTTGGGCCTGGCCTGACTTTAAAAGACACAGGTTCATATACAGCCCAAGCTCCCCCATTTAGTCAATCGGGATGAGCCGCAAATTGGGCTTTTTATAAGTAGTTGGGACTTATTAGCCTTCATTTGAACACATTATTATTTAATTACATGCACTCCTTATTTGGCGCAGGGCTTTGGGCTTTCTATCATCTAATCCAAGCCTTGCCAAAACGGTTGCATCAATTGGAATTGTTTTTTAGTATAAGACCATGATCTAATGGGTCTTAATGGGCCTCAAACGTTCCCCCACCCCCCACGGCAACCAATAAGGTGCACACCATCAAAGGGCGGAGGGGATTGGGCTTGTTTGACTTTAATAAACTATCCCATGTCGTAAACCTTATTTCATTACATCATTTAACTCCTTGAATGTACCAGTCTCTACAAACTTGCAGGAATTATCATTCCTTACATGTGTGAGTCCCTATTACTCACATGTGTAAGTCTCTTCTTACCTATTGATTTCAATTATTAATCTCTGACTACCTATTTTAATCTTCTATTGCATATCGTTATTTTAATCTTCTATTGCATATCGTTATTTTAATCTTCTATTGCATTTCCTATACACTATATTCCAATGAAAGCCCAAACAATTTCAAAAGTCCCAAATCCCGAAAACCATGCTCCAAACTCCACAGTCCACACCATGCATGAATATGATATCCTCCAATCCATTCACCACCCATCATATTCTGGCTTGAATGATGATTCTCCTCACACCTTGAGTGCCATCATACATGCCACGCTGCACATTTGGTGAAACAGGATCCTTTTTAGAACTGAGCAACATAACATCTCAATAGACTTCTCCATCAGAGCAGACAAAAGACTCACATATGGGGCCCACCTTTCCAACTATAATCAACTGATGGACTTGATTTTGAATCCCACCCTCATCAATATAACCATCAGATCTATTCTAATTTTAGTAAAAACTAGAAAGTGTGGATTTAGGAAAGTGGACCCACCCAAGTGCCGTTTTTAACAGCCCAAACAGAGAGAGAACTCCATCTTTATAGGGTTGAAGACTAACATGGGAGAGAGTAAGTAGTTCTAGCCATGGATGGATGATGCGCTCATGCATATGACATGGATCCATGACTCATGAGCAGAAGAAGATTTGACTTATTTGGAAGAGAGAGAGAGAGAAAAAGAGGAGGAGAATGATAAAAAGAATTCAATCCCGCTAATAAAATTTGACGTCCGCAAGAACAGCGAACCAAGGAAGAAGAAGAAGAGGAGGAGGAGAACAGGAGAAGACGAAGGAAGAAGGAGAAAGAAGATATTTTTATTTGAATAAGCAGCAAAAGAACCCTAGAAACAGCAATTACAGTATCTAAAGCTGCTCAGAAATGAGCAAGTAAAGAAAAAGGAGGATAAGAGATTTTTTTGAAGGGGTTCTTCATTTCCTCTCTCGATCAAATGCCGGTAAGCCCTCTGAATCGCGAATTTTCTTTTCTTTGAAGCTGTGGGCTCCAGAAATTTCACTTCTTTGAAGCTGAGAATCGTTGATTTCATGATTTGGGTTATGTTTTTGTCAAATTAGGGTTAATCGATGTTTTCTTGCCTTTTTCTTTTGCATATATGAGCAGCTGAGATGATGCTTTGATCTCCGGTACTCCTGGTTTCAAGAGAGAGAGAGAGAGAGAGAGAGAGAGAGAGTGATTGCAATCAATTAAGCGGAGTGGTTTTGGGGGGAAAAGATTGCATTTTTCGGCTCGATTCCTTTGGTATTTTAGCTGATTCTAAGGATGAGATTCGGTCGGTTTATGTACCAGTTGTTATGATGAGAGTGGTTTCTGGGATTTTTGGGATCAGGGATTGTTGGTGATTTTATTTTGTTTGGCAGTTTGGGACTCTGGTATTGTATTTGGTTGTGAAGTTGTAATAATAAGAAGATTCTTAAGATTTTTGGAATAGGGAGTAGGAAGATTCCTCTTGACAAGTAGAGAGGAATATTAGCCTTTTAGGATGTTCAGGAGTAGCGTTTCTCGCGTTGTTTTAGTTCTGTTTGTTATTAGTCGTGTTTTTGCTACCCGCCACCGTGCATTTAGATGGAAGGCATCTGCACTGAAATCAGCTTTAAGTGGTGTTTCAAGCTGTGGGTGGGATGTTGAAATGCCCGTTGAGCTGAGTTGTTTATTCAAGTGGATGTTTTAGGTTAGTTGATGCCATCTTAGTTAAATTTAGAGATTTTGAGGTTCATACTCAGGTTGAATTTAAATTCTTAGAAGATGGTTCCCTCAGGGCCTCCCACACCTCCGGTTGGTGGTGCGCAGAACATTTCGCCTTCTCTTCTCCGCAATAACTCTGGGATCTTGGGAACTCAAGGTGGTTCAGTCCCATCTCAACAGCCTGCTGCATTTCCTTCACTAATCTCACCGCGTTCCCAGTATGGCAATATGAACTTGCTTGGAAACATGTCCAATGTATCATCCCTTTTAAATCAGTCTTTTGGGAATGGTGGGTCGAATTCTGGGATTTCTGGTTCAGCGAGCCTTCGTGGAGGCATGGACATGGGTGCCGAGTCTGATCCGCTTTCTGGAGTAGGCAATAACATGAGTTTTACACCTGCTTCTGTGTCATTTGTGCCATCAAGCACGGGGAATCCAGGTTCTTCTGGTCAAACTTCGGGGCCGCAATTTCCAAATCCTTCCAGCAATCAAATGGTTTCAGATCAGCAGAGGCAATCTGCACAGCTCGAGGCACATAGCTTCCAACGTGGTCAGCAGTCATTGCAACAACTACCTCTTCCAAATAGTCATCAGCAGCTGCAGCAACAACAGCAGCAACAATATCAACCGCTTCACGGAGGGGTAAACCATGTGGTTTCTGTGAAAATGGAGCCCCAGATGAGTAATGAACAAAATGTCCACCAGCAGCAGCAGCAACAACAGGTGCAATCGTTTTCGGCAGTGAAAATGGAGCCTCAACAACTTCAGCCTTTGAGAGCTCTTGTTCCAGTCAAAACAGAACCCCAACTTGCTGAGCAGTCACTCTTTCTGCAACAACAACAGCAACAGCAACAGCAACAGCAGCAACAATTACTTCAGATCTCCAGGCAGAATCCTCAGGCGGCTGCGGCTCAGATTAATTTTTTGCAACAACAGCGCATGTTGCAGTTTCAACAACAACAGCAGCAGCAGCAGCAACAGCAAATGTTAAAATCGCTTCCTCAACAACGGGTGCAATTACCCCACCAATTTCAGCAGAGTTTACCTGTGAGACCTGCTACTAAACCGGCTTATGAGCCTGGAACTTGTGCTCGCCATTTGACACACTACATGTATCACCAGCAACACAGGCCGCCTGTAAGTTTTCTCAAGCTTGATGTGGAATTTTATATAAGGGTGTGATGGGTTAGCGCCACTGGTACTTTTTTTGCCTATATATCTTCTGTCTTTTGTGCAGGATAACAATATTGATTTTTGGAAGAAATTTGTTGCCGAGTACTTCGCTCCCCATGCCAAGAAGAGATGGTGCGTTTCCCTGTATGGTAGTGGCACTGGCAGGCAAACTACTGGTGTTTTTCCTCAGGTCTGTTTGCTGGTGAAACTTGCATTTTCCCCCTTCTTGTTGATTGCATGTTAGAGGCTTTCAGTCATGTTAAAGGAGGTTCAAACCCAGGCAACATAATATTAGATGATATTGCCACCCAGTCAAATTAATTATATGGTGCGCCAACCTTGTTGAGCCTTGATTCGCTTCATATCTCCTGATAATTTTATCCGGATTTATGCTCTGCATAAGTTTGTCCCTCAGATGGGTATTGGGTTTATTCATTTTTGGCTAAAAATTCCATTGGAATTTGAATGTCTTCAAACATACCATTGCAATTTTGTAGGATGTTTGGCACTGCGAAATATGCAACCGGAAGCCTGGCCGTGGTTTTGGTATGTATGTATATATTTTTGTTCTTCAGGATATTCTTTGAGTTTCATCATGATTTGTATATTTTTTTTTCTGCCATCTAATCCTGATTTACATTGCCGCTCGCACTTCTTTCAATTTAAGAGCCATCTTTCATCATATCTGAACTTAGCTTATTATGCTTTCAGAAACAACTGTTGAGGTTTTACCCAGGCTATGCAAAATCAAATATGACAGTGGTACATTGGAAGAACTTCTTTATGTTGATATGCCTCGTGAATATCAGAACACATCAGGTCAAATTGTCCTGGATTATGCAAAAGCAATCCAGGAAAGTGTGTTTGAGCAATTACGTGTCGTGCGTGAGGGCCAACTTAGAATTGTTTTCTCTCCAGATCTAAAGGTTAGACTTTCTACAAATAACTTCTGAACAGAAGCTATTCCAGTAATTGATCTTTTGGATATAAAAAAGGAGAAAAAACATATCTTATGATTTTGTACTTCACTTGTTTGTAGATTTGTTCCTGGGAGTTCTGTGCCAGGCGTCATGAGGAGCTAATCCCTCGGAGATTGATAATACCTCAGGTAATCTGTTAAAATGCTCCACTATGATTGGAGATACTGGTTCTTTATATTCTGTTTTGAGTGCTCAGGATTAGATGTTGTCCAATTACTCTGGCAAAATATTATTGTTGTTAACTGTTTTAAGTCTTGGTTTCTAAAGTTCAATTTATTTTCGATTTTTATTTTAACCATTGGACTCTTGTAATTTATGTTAATGATTACACTCATTTTAGTAGTTATCTCTGTCGCAACCTTAGTTTACAACTTTGTAGTCATTTAGTTTTCCCCTATTTAATTTTTGGGCATGCGCACAGAAAATCAGAAAACAGCATTATGTATGACTCATGGTATGAGTAAACGTTTGGGCCCGTTTGGTAATCTTACTTTCAAAATCAAGTGAAATGAAGTGAAGTAAAACATCAAATCAAGAGGGAATAAAATATAAGTGGGTTATGATGGTATTTTGTTTTTAGTTGTGGAATCTTTTTAACTTTTTGTATAGAAAAGTGGAATTTTTTTTTGTTTTTTAGTGGATGAAGGTGGTTGCTTTTTTACTTTTTTTAAAAGAGATGGAGGGAATTTTGAATTAAAGTGCTTTTGATGTGACATCTTGTCTGAAAAATGAAGGCTTTACTTGACTTTTACTATTCTAGTAAAGTGACAAACATGAGACCAATAAAGACCTTTAATGAAGTAGTGACGAAAGACTTGATGGGTTGTAGAGTTTTTTTTTTTTTTTTTGAAAAAACTTGTAGAGTTATTAAGAATCCCTCATTTTACTAACTATCTGTGTAACAACCTTCTTTTTCAATTTTGTATTATTTAGTTTACCCCTCTTTAATGCCTGGGCACACGTACAGATAAACAGAAAACGGCCCTATGTGTGATATATTGTATGGATAAAAGTTTTGAGGGCTCATTCACCTTTTATGCAGATATCATTACATATGTGAAACAGATTTCTATGTTTGTTTGGAAGCACCATTTTCGCATGAGTAAATATTGAATGGTTCATATTACATATGTAAAATTTTCATTTATCTCAAAATATGTGAATATTGAAGATATGTAACTAAGCGTCTTGGGGTTTAATCATCATCATCATCATCATCAAAGCCTTGTCCTAACTATGTTGGGGTCGGCTGCACGAATTCTGTTTCTCCATTCCGATCTATCTTGGGCCAAATTCTTAGATAAGTTACACTTCCTCATATCCATTTTTACCACTTCCATCCATGCCCTCTTTGGCCTACCTCTTCCCCTTGGTGGGCCATCAATCTTGGGGTTTAATCAATCCATAAAAAATTTCATTGGTTTGGATGAAAATTTTGGGGTTGACAGGAGTTGCAAAGAAAAGGAAATGACGGCGGGGTTTGATATTGCAACCTGTCCCAGGCGGATTCTGTATTGGTGCCATTCTAACCAAGGAGGTGTCAATGAAAATGTTACATACCATTTTCACATCTTGCAAACAAACGTGAGTATGTGTAAATTTTAACAATGCCTGTTGCGAAGTACTTTCTTTCTATAGCATAAGTTGCCAATGTTGAAGCCTCATTCTCATTTAAATTACATACACATCAATCCAGTTTGGAGGTGGTGGATTGGATTTCACTACTACCCTCCCCCAAAATCTCTTCGCATTAAAAAAGAAAAATCTATCTTATGACTGACACCTTTGAATGACCAGAAGATGAAATAAGGTGGCTTTTCTGAGTGCTGTATGTCCTTCAAAAAGTGAACTTGTCGTTTCCAAGTAGTCAAGTGCTTGTTAATTCTAATCATGATGCCCTAAAAGAGGCTTCTTTCAACAAGCAGGAGGTCAGGGTAATGCATTGGAAGTTCCTCACTGTGACACTGGATAAAACAGTGTAGTAGTAAATGGAAGTTTATAACTGAGTTACCCTGTAACATATAAATTAAAAATATGGTGCAAAAATCTAAAAAAAGAAGAAAGTAAAGAAGACACAATTGGGATACTGAACTGAGATGCATTTAAATATTTTTTTTTAATATTGATTCACTTGTTTCATCTTTTACAATGCTCTTATCCCAAATTTGTGAGCTGATCCGACCTTTTTATAGCTTCTCTAATTGTTTGCATTTGCCTCCTTAACACCCTACCTTTTATTCTGTTCTACTTCTATTACCTTCTGATCTTCTTATCATGGTTGGTTAGTTATTTACTGGCAAGTACAAATTACAAGTCAGACTCTATCTGACTGATAAACGGAAAGTCCATCTGATATCAATCCACCTCTGTTTATGAGAACCTGTCATCAGTTGTGATGTATGGTGCATCAGCTTTTTTTTTTTTTTTTTTTGTGAATGGTTACTGAAATGCTTCTGCAATCAGATATAACTTTTTTACCCTGAGTTGATGATTTGCTAATTTTTTTTCAAAATGGTGTAATCTTCTCTTTTTTTAATGGTATGGTGTAATCTTGTTCTTGTCAACATTACTAAGTTAGGATGGCAATTCTATTTTGTGTGGTGGGTGTTTTGGATTCTTGTGATGGATGTGGAGGTACCACAGTTCCAGATCATTGACTGTTGTCTTTCTTCTGCACTTGCAGGTTAGTCAGCTTGGAGCAGTGGCTCAAAAATACCAGGCTGCTACTCAGAACGCATCACCCAATTTGTCTACGCAGGAGTTGCAAACTAATTGTAATATGTAAGTCACTCTTCTTTTATAGGTGGCCGAAGCCATATCTGTAGCTTTAAGAAACTGGTTGAACTTGCTCTAAATTGAATTCATGCTTCCACAAGATACAATGTTCCAAATTATAATAAAATTTACACCTGACCCTCTGCTTTAAATTTGATGAAGTAATGATCAGGTTACACTTTCACACTCACTACCCCCCATGAATTGACTCCCCCCCCATTTGACACATCCTAGAGGATTAAAAATGCAAAAGACACTGCCTTTAAAATGAAAAATCAAGGGGTTAGGATGATTTGGTGGGGCTTATATTTTCTACTTCTTCTAGTCTTAATAAGATCTTTCCATTCCCTCACCATGGTTGTCAGGCATCCAGGTGGGCCACAAAATGGAATTGAACTATAAATGGTGCGCGCGCGCACACACACACTTTACTTTCATTCCATAACCAATTTGTTTATTTTGAATTCTTACTATATGAGGACCTGTTTGGATCTTATGTTTGTTTCCCCCCACCAACTTTTGCATGATCAGTCTCAGTTGACATATGTTTGCCTTTGTACTCCAGGTTTGTTGCTTCTGCACGTCAATTGGCAAAAGCACTGGAGGTGCCTTTGGTAAATGATTTAGGA
Organism: Persea americana; assembly: GCA_029852735.1. Lineage (NCBI taxonomy): Eukaryota > Viridiplantae > Streptophyta > Magnoliopsida > Laurales > Lauraceae > Persea > Persea americana. Next base: position 4,382,060 of record CM056809.1, on the reverse strand, counting down.
TATACGAAGAGATATGTGCGTTGCCTTCAGGTAGTCTGCTCTATACCATGGCTTTCAATATGAACTGTTCATACCATCACTGAAGAGAAAAAAAAAAAAAAAGAAGAGAAAGAAACTCTTCATACCAAATGTGTTTCCACTTTCCAAAACTTGAGAGATTTACTCCACATTTATATCTCCAAACTTTCTTAATTATCCTTTGGAAATACCCATTTTTTAAATTTTAATTGAATACCTAAATGCCTATATAGATAATTGATTTTTTTTAATACCTACATCATCATCATCATCATCAAAGCCTTATCCCAACTAGGTTGGGTTCGGCTATAAGAATTATGTTTCTCCATTCTGATTTTGATCCAAACCCTCACATAAGTTGCACTTCTTTAGATCGATTTTTACTACCTCCATCCACATCCTCTTTGGTCTATCCCTTCCGTGTTGGTGGGGCCATCTATCTTCATAACCAAACTTTTCCTGACTAACGCTATTACCGGCCTGCATTGAACATGCCCAAATCATCTCAAACAGGTTTTTCTAATTTTTCCCCTATTAATGCTATCCTTAAATGCTCTCAAGGGCACTAATTTCTAATTTTATCCTTTATAGTTTTACTACACATCCACCTCAACATTCTCATCTCTACTACATCCATATTGTGCATGTCGTTTTTAGATTGGCCAACATTCTACTGCATAAGTCACAGTGCGTCTAATTATTGTCTTGTAAAATTTACCTTTCAATCTTGTTGGCATTTTGTTGGTCACAAAGCACTCTAGGAACAAGCCTCCACATCAACCATTGTACTTTTAATCTAGGTTGACATCTTCATGACTTCATCAATCTCCCAATCTTTACTAATTATCGAGCTAAGGTAACGGAAACAATCTCTTTGTGGTATCTTATGGTATTTAATTTTCACAGTAGTTTCAGCCCTTTCTATATGGCCACTGATGTTATAATCCATATATTCCATCTTTGTACGGCTTACTTTAAAGCTTCCCACCTCTTTCGAGTTTTGCATTCACACCATCTCTTGATTCATCTCTAACACTATATCATCTGCAAATAATATACACCAAGGTACCTCCTTTTGAATATGAGCAATTAACTCATCCATAATCAGTGCAAAGAGATAAGGGCTTAGGGCTGACCCCTATGCAAACATATGGTCACTGGGCATTCACCTGTCTCTCCTCAGGTAGTTTTCACACTCGTTACCGCTCCTTCATACATGCCTTTAATAATTTCAATATAACCTCTTGGTACATTTCTTTTATTTTAAACTCATCAAATTAAATCTCTCGGTACCCTGTCATAAGCTTTTTCCCGATCGATGAAGACCATAAACATAATTTTCCTCTTCATTTGATAATTTTTTTATTAATTGCCTAAGTGAGAATATAGTTTCTATTGTTGACCTACTTGCATAAAACCAAATTGATTTTTAGATTTCTTGGTCTTTTGTCTAGGTCGTTGCACCATTACTGTCTCCCATAACTTATAAGTTTAATCATTTTGATACCTACATATTCTTAGAAAAATCTCATATCAATATGATTCCAAAAATAGACAAAAATTATTCTCCCCTTGTATAAACACACATGTATATGTGTATATATATTTTCCTTTGGTTGCCGCTAAAAATGATGGTAATTGCAGTCACAATGCTAATACATGCATTTCAGCTAATATATATGGCCAGCTTTAAACTATTCTGAAAAAAAAAAGGAAAAAAAAATCTAGCGGCTGTAACAATTGTGTAAATGCAACAGCTAATGTTAGTTGTGAAAGGGTAAAGATGTAACAAAATGAGACAAAAATAATGTGGTTGGTTTTTGTAAATATTTTCAAGGACGTGCATGTTTGGGAAACAAAAAATACATTTATAATTTACTTGCCTTTTCGTCATACTTGGTATTATTCCCTCTTGACTTAAGTGATATGTTTTGTTCTTTATATTTTACTCTTCTGTTCCTGGTAATTTTCTTCTGTATAGAAGTTTTAGTTACTTTATATTGACGAGGAATTATGGGTCCTAGACTGGAGGTCTTGTAAGTAAGCTTGAGCTTTAATTTGTAGTGTGGGTCCCATGTGTTGGTGATCCAGGCCATTTTCCTGATGGCCTCTGCCTTGGGACCCATGTTGGAAGACCTTAGCCATATCATTTTCTTCATTGTATTGCAGTTGTTTCCATTATCTTTTCTAAATGTCAGTTGGATGTTGTCAATTAAAGGTCAACGGTATTGCATGGGTAAAATTTTTAGGCACGGTCTATCTACTATGTGGCCCACCAAACTGTGGGTCTTGTTTTCACAACTCAAGATTTGGGGTTACGGCTCAACCCTGGGTTGAGGATCATAGAATGCCCTTAATTGATATACTTTGCACAAGTCGGTTACATATCTCATGGGTCAATTATGAAGACTTCTGGCAGATGTTGAGTGGCTTCATATTACGGTTATATTGTTGTTTGTCTATGGCTGATTTTGTGGGATTTATTTCTAATTCAGATATCGGAGGTTGTTAACAGCATGAAAGATTTGATTGATTATAGTCGAGAAACTGGGACTGGACCAATGGGTAAGCATCGCTCTTCTTTCTTTGGACATTTCTATGTTCAAGATATTGCCAATCTAGTGGAAGGTGCTCACTATTCCAACCTTGAATGTGGGTTCAAGTCATACATTTCTAATCAAGGGCAAGGAAAAACCCCTACTACGCCATTGTAGAAGATGGAACCTGATAATGAATTGTTGCAACTGTCAATGATGATACCTTGACACTTTGTGAATATTCATTATTTAATAGATGTCATTCATTTTTCGAATTTTCTTTTAGTTGGGTAGAGGGAAATTCTGCTTGCTTCTTGGTATTCTTTTTTTCAGTTAATTGATATTCTTTTCATTCTTAAACCAGTAACTAGAAACTTCTGTTTCTTGTTCAGAAAGCTTGATCAATTTCCCTCGAAGGACTGCTACTCCATCTGCTCAACAGCATGGTCAGGGACAACCATCTGAGGACCATACAATGACACAGAACTCAAACGACCAGAATTCTGTCCAGCAAGTGGTGCAACTTGCTGCTGGCAATGGTGTAGTTAGTGCAAATAACTCGCTCAATGCTCCATCGGCATCCTCCTCTGCCAGTACAATTGCTGGACTTCTCCACCAAAACTCAATGAATTCCAGGCAGGAAAACCCTATGAGCAATGCAAACAGTCCTTATGGCGGGAACACCATCCAGATCCCTTCAGCCAGCTCATCTACTTCACTTCCTCCACAGCCACAGCCCAACCCATCTTCCCCTTTCCCATCACCAACATTATCTGCTGCAAATAATAATCCCCTGCAAACTTCTCACAATCCCTTGTCATCCGCAGCTGCAGTGCACTTGAACTCTGTGAACTCGTCTGCAAATATTCCCATACAGAAGCCATCTAAGTCCAGTGAAGTTGATCCAAATGATTCTCAGAGTTCTGTCCGGCAGATCATACATGAAATGATGATGTCGCAGCAGCTAAATGGAGGGGGTAACATTGTGGGTGTCGGCTCTTTAGGGAATGATATGAAAAACATCAATGGAATTACGCAGGCAGGTAATGCAGTGCTAAATGGTGGAAACTGCTTAATTGGGAATGGCATAGCCAACAGTTCTGGTATAAATGGTGTGGGCTATGGCAATATGAGTGGACTCGGGCCGTCTGCTACAGCTAGCGGGATGAGAACTGTGATTGCTAATAACTCCATGACCTTGAATGGAAGGGTCAGCAGTATGCCTTCGATGACTCAGGATTCAACCATGAATCATCAGCAACAGGATTTGGGGAGCCGGCTATTTAGTGGGCATGGAGCAGTGAACAGCTTCAATAATCTCCAATTTGAGTGGAAGTCCTCTCCTTGAGTCTTTGTTCTTAATGTATTTCTCCTACACAATGAGAGCTGACCGAGCAAAAAGAGATCATATCACTCAACTACTCTGCTCTCCGTGCCGTGGACATTCGGATGCACCTTAATTTCTGGGTGATTCGTGTTTCTTTCGCTGTATTTATTTCAAGAAAGGGAAAAAGAGAACATGCAGGTTAGGTTCTTCCAATGGGGTGATATGTCCTTAGTTGCCTCTTCTTCATCTAACTGTTATTTTACCAGTTGTGAGGCTAGTTTAGGCCGTCTGCAGTTTGTTGATGGTTGCCTGGCATATTTTGCTAATACCTTAATGTGGAAACAGTGAGGGAGATTTGATTGTGTGGTGGTTTTGAACTGTTGCGTTGGTAAAGAAAGGTGACTTGAATATATATATATATATACACATGCGAGCTTGAGAAGCTATTTTGGGTGAAATGTATCTTTAATCAATTTCAATTCAAGTGTAAACTTGCGTCTCTCTCTCTCTCTCTCTCTCTCTCTCTCTCTCTCTCTCGTGTGGGTTGGCTGCACAATGGAGTGCGTGCTTGAGAGAGATCAACGGTCGTGTATATGGTCATGACCTGCTCTCTCTCTGAGTTGCATGCGTGGCCTGTTTGTTTACCATAGAGTGCAAGGAGAGTATAAAAATAAAGTGCCAAAAGTAGAGTAGTTACCCCACCTTTCACCCACTTTATTTTACTCTCCCCAAGTTATTGAATTTTGTCCTTTAGTGCTTGTTATTTTAACCCCCTTTTCTTTTAACTTTATTCATGGCCCTGCTCTTCTTCACTCCTATGATGCAAACAAACTGGATAAGTCTATATGATGGAGGAATATATGTCTAAAATGTGAGGACATGAAAACTCGCAAACTTATTCCCAGTCTAGATATGTTAACACTTCACAGTCTGGATGATGCGAGGACCTGCATACTTATTCGGGGGCTGTAGATGGTTGCCATGAATGGGGAACTGAGCCTGGCGGACTGGGCGGATATGTTCAAAACCATTCAATCACCGATTAGTCTCTTTTTCAAACCAACAAACTGAACTCTAATTAGTCAACTGCCCAGAGCATAAGCAAAAATATTAACTCATTAAGCGATTGCCGGATATGCCAACATACACAAGTGGCAAAGCTAAGCTCTGTTAAAACTTAATCCATTAGTGGATGAATGTCAGATCATGGCATCATTATCACCAACAGTGGATAAGAAAATTATTAGGCTGTGAAATTAGACCACATATAAGTAAATTATGCCCCCAACTCATTAGAACTATCGTGTCATAAAAGTAAATTATGCCCCTCAATTCATTAGAACCATCAATGATTAGACTGAATTAGACAATATATAAAAGTAAATTATGCCCCTCAATTCGTTAGAACCATCATAAGTTAAAAATTGCCAAATGCTGTAATGAGTGAGAAGTTCTTTTTAATTCTGCTTAAGGAACATGAATACGTGCATTTTTGCCATTCCAGCCAAAATTTTTTCTCAATGATGCATGCTAATAGAGAATAGTCATGAGAGAGTGTAAATCCCTGCACAGAGAAAGCCAGCAACATATAAACTACTTCCCTTAGATAGTTTATAGATGACGGTCTTCTGAAGTGGAGGCTGTTAAGCTGGCTATTGTTCTAAACATGAACAAGGGGATCATAGTAATAATCCCTGAAAAGCATCTCATATTCTACATCAGAGCTACTGCTGAAGGCATCAGCTCTCTTGTAAAGAAAACACAGTGTTCTTGCAAAATTTAAGACTACCCGACTACAGCATTCGGGCACCAATGCTTTTTTGACTTGAAATGCTCCAGCTCCACCTCTCGGCAAGCTGACTCGATGTAACATCTAACAGAGGTGATGGCCTCATCTTGGATGCAATGGGGATTGTCCCTCATGTAGCAACTAATGGAAGAAGCCATCTCTCCCACACTCTCTTCATGCTTGAATGTGGCAACATCGATACAAAGTCGCCCAATGACACAAACAAAGTGCATGAATCGTGAATCATTGTTTATGCTTTGCAATGCCTCTTTGGGGATTAACTCCTCCATTGAGAATATTGACGTCAATATACAAGTTGCTCCTGCATTTGAGACCTCTGCCTCCCTCATATAATCTTCCAATGGGGGAGTATGGTGTTTGTTTTTCCATGCAGCTTCCTTGGCAACTGCAGCCACTTGATCCTCTCACTAAAAAAATTCATCCTATGAATCACAAATTCAACAATCACTTAAATTCAACCTCAAATCAACAGAAAATGTGTCATTAACACTATATATATATAGATATATATAGAGAGAGAGAGAATAGAAGAGATCAATAGAATGAAAATTCTGTAAAATAAGGTGCGATGCTTGAAAGAGTACTTCCAGATACATGTCTGTCTATTTGTGATCACTGCTTACTGAAGTTCCCATGCATACAAGAGTGAAATGCCTGTAGGAAAAAAAAAAGTAACGAAAGTGCATGGCCTAAATCTTGTCAAGCTGGATCAAATAGTAGCCTTTTCGTGAGTTGCAACTGGCCCAGTTATTACTCATTAGATTTCTTTTATACTCGTCACTAGATTGAAGTCTTCTTCACTCCAACATAAAATGTGAGATCATTGGGAGAAGAAAAGACTCCAATCCAACAGTGAATATGTTTCATATCTGAGACATCTGTTACAGTAGCAAGGAGATAGCATTAATCCAATTTCTGCCTTGGACAAAAAGTGGCTCCACAATGTTATGATCACCTGTGTTGGAGCTCACAATTCTTTGGCCTTAATAATTTTAAATCATCATTAGAAAATTTATAATTCTGTATTGGAACTCATAATTTATTGTGGCATATCGAATCATTACATAAATGCTCCAAAACTACTGATACTCAGTTTACTCTGAAAAACTTGCAGTTTCAAGTTTATTTTCTCTTTGATGTTGAAAACTTTATATCTGTAATTTCTCATGGACAGGCAAATTTCATACATGTATAAGGTTCTTATTCCTTTTAGAAGGTAACTTACCAGGTTCTTGAAGAAGGGGAGGAGGTCATGACCCTGGGCCTCGCTTGAATTAGCTGCCAATTTGACCAGAGTGTTTTATACAGCCATGTATATTGCCCTTTGTAGAGGTAGATCATCAAGTATAGAAGGATCCCAGCTAGCAGATGTACATAAAACCGACCACAATAGAGCATGGAGTTCACGTCTGTAGGTCTAATGAGAACGGAACATTCTTGAGACAAAATGTGTGTGAGAATCATTTTTAGTCTTTTTACAAGTGCAAAGTGAGTAGATATTGGTGTTCATGTCAACAAAGACACTGTGCTTAGATAATGTGTAGGCATAACTTAATGGACTGTGCATAGTGAATGGCATTGCCTTTACACAGCTTCATGGAAACTTGTCAGCTCTTGGCGTTGTGAGTATTGAACATCAAAAAGGTCATCTACCAGAGTAACGAGGCAACCGGTTTTTGCAAAAGCAAGACGGAACATTGAAAATTGTGGCTCAAAGAGGGCTGTAGATATTGCAAAATGACACTTGAGAATCCCGCTTCTCAATGTTTCAGCAAATGCTAACTCGCCCACTTCCAGTGTTGCCCACCATCTGTGGATAAAGGCATAAGAAACCAGCCATCATGAAGCTTTTCTTCTTCCTTTTATACTTATGTTGAACTAATGTTTGTTGCCTGTCTTTGCATTAGAAAAAGATACATGAAAGGATTATCATTTTTTGTTACACCATTTGTACGTACCATCTACATAGAAATGATTGGATAAGTAGAATGTAACAAGCTGAACCCTAATCGATGGGATAAGGTAACGATGATGATGAAGAATATCTCTAGCCCTACTGCAATAAACTTCCCTTTGTTGACATTCAAAATCCATTTCCATTTTTCACAATGTAATTATATTAGTGATGACAATGATGGCCACATAAACCACTATATCTATTGAATGTATGCAGTGTCCAGTACATTGCTACATGGTGCATTGTAATTTAAACTTCCTCAAATCCAAGTACAAGGAAATGTTTGGGGTGTTTATGAGACTGACCTTTTGAGTTCCTCTATCTCCTTCAGATGAAGCTTTTGGAGCATTTCCATGTCTAGTTTTGCAAGTTCCAGGCACTTGTTAATTGTCCCATCCCCAGGCCACAACTGCTTTACAATGCTTCTTGATTCTAATCTAGGCAGAAGGCATTGTCTGGGGTACTCTAGAGCAAATTCTATGTTCATTTATAGAAAAAAAGTATAGGTTAGGCAAAGAGTAGAAAGAAAAAAAATGTTTTGCACTTAATCTTGATTAATTGCTGCAATATGTGGTCCATAACTCATGCATGCACATTTCTACTTTAGGGCACACAAGTAACCCAATCCAAAACTTTGGACCAAGCATGGATAGGGGAAGGAAGATGTTTTGAAATTCAACCAATTCCCATTAGATTCCGCAAGCGCCCTCCCTCCTTTTTTTTTAAGTTGGACTTCTGTTCCTGGCCGCAAAAATCCTGACAAGGAGACCATATGTCACTGGGACAGTGAGGTTTGTCCACTAGAGAATCTCCAATTTCTTACCACGTGTGGGTTCTCCAATTCCGAGAACCCACATAAATTCTTCTACTAAATGGACACCAAGGGGTTACTGCTAAAATCATAAGGTCAGCAGTCATTTTCCCCAATATAGAGATTGAGGCCTAACAAATTCACAATCATGCAAAGGGTGTTGTTTTTGTCTTAGCTCCCTTCTTAGATTATCAACTTGATGGAGTGAGTCCCACTCGTCAAGTAAGAGAGCTCTACTGAGTTGGCCTCTTGCAAATTGGTTAGCTTCATCCATGATATCTGATTCAGATGGAAAAGCTGTTTAGGAGCATCTGTACAAATTCAGCATATCTGAAACTCCTCTTGGAGTTTGGATGGAAAAGCATGAGAACCATCCATTTGGGTCCTTGAGCGCTTCAATCACATCTGCATAGACCAAAACGATGCACATGTTGATTGAATCTTGAGAGATGATCTGAATGGTTTTGGTTGGACTAATTAAGGCTACAATGGGCATGTTTTTGTACCTGCAGATACAACAAAACCATTGAGCCTCAACAAGCGGAAGGCTAGGACAGTTACTCCTGGGCTAGCCAACCCTGATTCCTCCCTCCATTCCCTGCAGAAATGCAATTATACAATTCAATCAAACCAAGTTCCCATTTGGATGGAGTACCTAAGAGAAATTTGATATCAACCCATTTCAAACTCAATCACATGTGCTAATTGGAGCAAGGTCTAAATCAATATGACCATTCACTAACCTCCGTTTATGATCTTCTTCCTTCATATAGGCCCATGCTTGAAACTTTACATTGAGACCCACTTCAAGGAGTCTGGGCCAATCTAAAACTGTGAAGGCCCTGGGCTGTCTTTAAAAATTTATTGCTGGGTCAAAACTAGGCCTAGTTTTCAGAATTGAGTAATAAATGGGGAATTGAGTAATAAATGGGCCTACTTGTTGGAGTCATATGGTTGGACCCTGATGATTTGTTTCTTTTGTGTTTTTTTTTATTAAAAAAAAATGACTTTTCAGAGCAGCTGAAAGAAGAAAGAAGGATTACTGAGTTTCAAAAGGTTATTGCTATATTCCAGTCTATATTTTCCGAGAAGTGGTCCTATTGTAATTGTATTTTGATTTATTTTCGACTTTTTTTAATCATATTCAAATCTTACACATAAAATGATGTTAAAATAACCTGAAATTAGACCTACTTGGATCAAGCCGTCTAGATAGGACAGATCCATGACTGACCCTAGTCACACTAAATTATAGGAATAGAAGTAGAATAAATGATTCTATATAGTTAAATATGACTTAAGTTAGAGAATGACTAAAAAACATTGAAGAAAGAATTAGTCATATTTAGAATTAGTCATACGACCTGTATATTGAATGCAGTATTCCATTGATATGGTAGTCAAAATGTCTTTGAATTCCTAACCGTTGGATTAAGTCCACCAACAAGAAAGCATCATTTAGAGTCTCTACACCCCTCAAATCTCTTCACTCAATTGAACCAAGTTCTTTCCTTATTTCCCTTATTAGCTTGTCTGCTTGGCTCTCTTGTACTACACCACCCTTTAAAACACACACACACACACACAAGTGAATGTGTATATCATCCTTTTATCATGGTCAAATAGAGACTCAAAGACCTTGTTGCATACACAAAACTGCATGTATATAACATTATCAGCGAGAGAGAGAGAGAGAGAGTACATCAAGGGGTGGTTGTCTACAGCTGAAGGGAAACTTGGAAAGAGGGAGAGACACTATCCGCACACTTGAAGTTGCCATGTTATTTGAGATGGCCATGGCTCTTGTTTCTTAGAGGGTTGGTCGGCTCTGATGTCTCCTGCCTTGCATAGCTGCTTCTTACGGAACTGACACCAACTTAAATGGACTATAAAGGAAATTTATGGATAGCCACATGAAATATAGTTTGACAATTACGAGCAAAAACCTATATATCTTTATGATTTTTTTTTTCGTATAACCACCTCTGTTTTTAATTTGAAAATCTCGAGCAATTAACCGCCTCCACAAGAGAGTTTGATGGCAATTTTCAACCATTTGATGAAACCCAATGTTGTTTATATTGAAAGCATGAAAGCATGAAATATTGTTCGATTTAACTCGATTTAGGTTAATTTAAAAGTATTAATCCTAACTATTAAGTTGACTCTAGTTTGAGAACAAGGGTTTGTCCAGTTAGATGTGACTCCTGCTTCTCACCTTAGTATTCAAGGATCAAACCAGGATCCCTACTCCCATGGATGGATCTCTAATATGAGTGCCAGCCTCCTTGGTGGTCCCATTGAGTTAAGTGGGAATCTTTTGTCCTCTTGAGGGGAAATACACCAATGGAGTGTACCTCGTCGTCAACCAATTAAAATGGGAGTCATGTGAGACATTCATTATCCACAGGAGCGGTTGTGTGAACATAAATGAGGAAAATAGTTGTTTACACTGTCACAATCAGAAGGCATCTGCAATATTGTTCACCCTCATTAAACATATAGTGGACCATCTTTGGAAAATACAAATGGTCTAAGTGTCCTCAGATTCATTATATTGACTGTATATAAAATCCTTGATATCAAATTATTTCAGATTCATTTTATTGACTGATATAAAATACTGTTCAAATTATTAAGATGGCCACAGATGGATCATCTACATGTTTTTTTTTATACCCAATGTAAGGGGCTGGGACCAGTCCTCTAGTGATGGAAGTAGACCTTGGTTGAGGTGAGGGATCCTTGGGTGAGGCGAGGGAATTCCCTGTGGAGATAAAACAGCCCTCTGGTGAGGAAAGGTTATAGTGCAGGTTTGAATCCTGAACAGTTAAGTAAGAGGAAAGGTTACAGTGCAGGTTTGAATCATGAACAGTTAAGTAAGAACTAACACCGGTCTTATTGGATGTACTCATTTACTATGTGAGACAGGTGATTTAAGTAAATCAGTCATTTACTAATCTAAGTAACTCGGTTAAGTTTTACTTAGTCCCATCAAGTTTAGGAGCTATTGAACAAACCCAGTACCAGGGTCCATGTTTGGACTCATTGAGCCTCTAAAATCCTAAATATGAGTCCGGACTTGACCCGGTGTGTGTCCGGCCCACATCTGCCTGCAATCAAAAGGTTACTGTAAAGAGGGATAAAAGAGTTTCTACAATCTGCAAAAGTGAAATACTGTATCTTTACCTTGAACAATATCAGCAATTCCAAAGTGTTCATACCACACCATTTGGAACTTTTGCTCAAGTAACAGAATCTTCCTAGGCATTTTGCACTTCTATACAGCACAAAAATCCATGTAGTACATTGATCCATCTCAAATGATAAATTGTCATGGTGCAAAATGGCATTCTTAAAACAAATTGTACAGAATTAAGTCTTTCCTTATGCACCCACATATTTCTCTATGGTTGCAGTCAATGTGGACTTAGGGACTGCACCTATGACACTTTCTTTCTTCTCCCCATTCTTGAACACTAACACAGTTGGGATGCTCCGAATTCCATACTGCGTGGCGACGGCCGGGCAATCATCGGTGTTGAGCTTGTAGCACGCGATCTTGCCCGCATATTCTTTTGCCAGTTCATCTATCACTGGCGCGATCATTCGACAGGGTCCACACCATGGAGCCCAAAACTCTACTAAAACAGGGGTCTCACTTCCAATGACAAGGTTAGTCCAACTTGAATCAGTCACAGCAAGAACTGCAAATTTTGCGTAAGCAGATAATTAGGTACACAAGAACTACATAGGGATGAACAAACGACATGGTTTAGCATGGTGATAATTCTCAACCAGAAATGTGTATTTTTTTAAGAGAATCCTGGATTTCATGCTCTCAATGATGGAATTAGAATAGGTGGAAGATTCAGAAAAAACCGTCCAATCGTCATTCATAATGATATGAAGTCATGAATTTAGGATCCAATGCTTGATGGATGTCATTAAGTAAATGTACTACACACAGCATGAAAAACACACTAATCGAAGGTCTATAGCTATCACAACACGGCACATGAATTGCAGGGTTGTGTGCACATGCATAGGGAAATAGTCCTATTGGGTAAATATATCAAGGGGATATATGTTGGAAATTTATACTAAAAACATATTTTTATGTATTTGTCTTTGACTGATTTATTTATTAGTATATTTTGTCTTTTCATCTAACTAAGATTTTGTATGGCCAAATGGTTGCATTATTTATAATTATGCATGTCTGTGTCTTTTATTCTATAAAGTAGACAAGTTCGTGTGTAGAGTTCTATTTATACACGGAATACCTATTTGTCGGTTCTTATAGAATATAAGTTGTTGTTCACAATCTAGATGGATTTGAACACATCATCGGTACGATTGTAGTATGATGTTTTAGCAGGCTTGTCTTGACTGTGGGAAAATGTATAGTTTCGACTCATTATGCTAGTACGTTTTGTGTGTATTGAATATGACCGCTTTTGGGTTCATTATCTTTATACTGACTATATTAGAAGATTAACATCTAAATGGTTATTATGAGTGCTTGTACTCTTAATCCTGATATAAATAATAGACGCATACATTTAGTGTTTGACATTTTGATTTACGAATAAGTGAGATCTTTTATGGGAAAATAATCTCAGTAAATTGGATGACTACACTACGTGTATGGTGCATATTAGTTTATTGACGGAATCCACGTCCCGTAATAGGAACTGATGATATCCCCTTGATGAAACTTTTAAGTTTTGATTATATCAAACCCTGCAGGTAGACTTTGTGTCCGACATATCAAATAAGTTAAGTGTAAGGTCTCAAGGAATTAAAAAGATATCGATTAATTATAGATGTCAGTAAATATTTAATCGATGGATATCTGATATCTTAACGTTGGGAGATTAATAATCATTTAATGACAAGAAACTCGAAATATTATTTTGAGAATAATGACAGAAGTGCAATTATAATTCTCTAGTGGATTGAATTATAATTTATAGAACTAAGATTCTCGCATTGGGTCGAATTAGGGTTTCTTGTTTCCATAAGAAGCTTATCATTATTTCCTTCTTAAGGTCCATATTGTAGCTTACAAATATGCGTTATTGCTCTCTAGGTCAGGAACAAGAGAAATCTCATTTTGGAGAGCAGAGAAAATTCACAGAAGAGGCCCACTCCCAGGTGCGAGTTCGAGCATAGAAGAATACAGTAGAAGATCTTGAGATTTTCGGGTTGCTGTAAAACCGATATCAAATCAAAAAGACCGAGATCAAATCAGAGAAATCTCGCAGGTATGGTTTTTTATCATCTTATTTTATAATTATTTCCGCAGTGATCTGTACGCAATATCTAGGGTTCTTGACGGAAGCTCTTTTCTAACAATATCCACTTCATAAAAAAATATAATAAAAAACTATCACAATCTCACTTACCCTTTATTGAAAAATTAGACAATTTATGAGAAATGATACCAGGAAATGGACTACATCCCTATTTATGATATTGTGAAGATTTCCTTACTCTAGTTGAAATTGCTTGATGATTTTGCACTTACGGGTGAAACTAGGATTATTAATCCTAACAATCAAAGGAGGATTCTTGGCTAATAGCTATATACTAGAAAGTTCAACTCTAATCAAGCCATGCACCTCCTTTCTTGCAAAATTCTCCAAATTTTCTAATGCCAGAAAATTTTAGATGCGACCTAGCCTTTTTTTTTTTTTTTTCATTCAAATTCTACAAATTCTGGATTCCAAATGCTACTTTGCATGGAAGATGGAACCATTTGAGAAATCTTGTGGAGACATTAATGGGGAAATATGAAACTCTCCCAACATGAATTTCATATACTCCACTTCATTCTGGCTGAGGAGATTCTCAGCTTGCAGATTGAAGGTCTTAAACAGTTGGGGAAACTTGTCCCAATCTCTTCGGCTCAATCAACTCCCTATCATTTGCTTTATGTGGATGACATCCTCCTCTTCATGAAGGCTTACAACAGAGGCTTATCCAGCATCAAAGAAATCCTTTCAAAGCATCAAGCTTCCTCAGGCCAAAGATCCAACCTTCAAAAGAGTAAATTGTTCTTGGGGAAATGTAATGCTAGGAGGGCTCATATGGTGTCTTCCCCCATTCCCATTCCCCAATCTTCCCTCCCATCAGTCTACCTTAGAGTTCCACTGTTTTTTGGCGGTTCTAGACATGTTTTCTTCATCAAAATGCTGGACTCCATTAGATCCAGATTGGTAGGGTGGAAGTCAAAATGTCTCTCCTTCGCTGGGCGCCTAATAATGGTTAAACACGTTCTACCTTCCACCTATCTCCATATTTCCCTAGTTATTCCTATCCCAAGCAAAACTTGCCTCCAAATTGAACGGCTGTTGAGGAACTTCTTATGGTTTGCCAATCCGGAGAAACTGAATAGCAACTTCACCAAATGGGAATTAGTCTGCTTACCAAAATTAGAGGGTGGTCTTGGTTTGCGCAGGGTGAAGGATGTCAATGAAGCTTGTTTGTTGAAGTTGAGTTGGTCTGCGATCACATTGGACTCCCTTTGGGCAAAGTGGTTCAGATCCAGATACTTTAAAAGATCATCCCTTTGGGATGAGGGAAATCCTAAGGGTGGCTCCTGTATTTGGAAAAAGATCCAGATTCTATCATCCTTCATCCAAAGAGGAAGCAAATGGAATCTTGGGAATGGGCTTTTCATTAGCCTGTGGTTCGACAATTGGATTGATCATCATCCAAGAGCTCCAAGATTCCGTCACTTACAATTTTCAGACAAGGAACTAGTTGTAGACATCATTCAGGACAACAGCTGGCAAATCCCAATTCACCTTCCTCCTGATCTTAGAGACTTTCTTCATTCTGCTATCAGTCCTATTCCCATTGGAGGCAATGAAGTCTCTGATACCCTATCCTGGCAAGGTGACTCCACTGGCTCTCTCTCTATCAAGGTTGCCTGGAACCTTCTGAGGTCTTCAGCTGTCGAGGTCCCCTGGGCTGGGCTAATTTGGAACAAGTTCTTCTGCCCTCTTGCTTCTCCTGGCGCCTCCTTCATAGGAAAACTCCAATTGACCTCTGGGCTAAAGCTAAAGGTAGGTCAATGGCGTCAAGATGTAACATTTGTCTCAACAGTGAGGAATCAAACCTCCATCTTTTCTTCAACTGTAGCCTGGTGCATGAATTTTGGGAGTGGTTCATTAGCCTTAATGGCTCTCTTCCTTCCTGTCCTCTTACAGCTTCTACGATCTGGTCTGCTATTACATTGGACAAAGATGGCCCTGGAAGAAAATGTGTTGCATCCATCTTCTTCCATGCCATATCTATCTTTTGGTTCCTCCGTAATGAGGCCAAACTCAGAAACAAGAAACCTTCTTTGGTGAGTGTAAAGATGATCTTCTAGGACAGAATGAAAGGAATGGTTGGCTCTCTATCAACATCTAGCCAGGCTCTTCCTCCTCATTCCATAGTTCAGTCACTGGGTCTCCTCCACTAATTTTCTCTCCCAAGTTTCCTCTGTGTTTTCCTTTTCTTTAAGTTTTTTGGGTTTTCAATTTCTTCTTCTGTTTGGGGGCTATTCCTGCCCAGCCTTTTCTTTCTTTTTAATACAAAATGACCTTTCAGCAAAATAAATAAATAAATAAATAAACTCAAACAAATTCTCCCAATCAAATAGGCAATCACACTATCATAGGGTTTTTTGGATGAACAAATTGTATATTATTTAACAACTTCTTAGTAGAAACCCAACTACACAATTAGGGGTGCATAAAAAATCTGTCAATCCGATCTGATCCGCGGATTTTGATCCGATCCAAAGGCCGACGGATTGGTGACGGATTGGAAATTGTGTAATCCGTTAGTAACGGATCGGTGGTGGATTCCACCTTTAATCCGCGAATTCAATCCGATTCGATCCGTTGTCATTAAATATAAATAAAAATATATATGAGGGGTCTAAATATAAATTAGGTGTCTAAATTTAAAATGAGAAAAAAAACTTAAGGGTCAAAATGTAATTTCGAACCTTTATCCCCAAAAGGGCCAAAACCCTACCACATTCGTTGCTTCATCTGAATCATCTCCCAAGTCCGAAATGGCCAAACACATCCCAGCGGCATCCGTGGCTTCTTCTTTGATGCAAGGCTTCTTCTTGGACGCCAGGCATCTTCATGGGGTGGCCCATACCTTGGATTGGCCATGGTTGTAAAATATCTGTGATCGTTTATGGGGTGACCCATATCCTGAGATTCTTCTAGAAAAGGAAGAGGGCTTAAAGCTTGAGATGGTGGGTGTGGGGTGCGCAGGGGTTGTGGTAGGGCAGAGGAGTGAAAGAAGAAGAAGAAGAAGATGGTGAGGATGTGCAACACCGGTAATGGATGAATGCAGGGAGAGAGGTGATGGTTCTTACTCGTGGGTGGAGCTTCTTCTCGGAGTTGTGCGTGAACGGTCTTGACGAATGGCGTCCTCTATGACTCGATCTTCCCCTGCGTTTTCTGGTGGCCTCTGCACGTGGGTGAGTCTCTTCCTCTGAGCGTTCTAGTGGTGCAGGCGTGACGTACAATGACTTGCGTAGGAGACGGAGATGGTGGTCTGGCAATGGAGTAGAGAGGATGAGAGGGCTCAGTGGATGGAGAGGATGAGAGGGTTGAGATGGGGATGATGACAGCGAGGGTTTTGCTGAGCGTGGGCTGGGAGAGGATGTTGATCGGAGTAGGCTTGATGGAGATTCCTCAAATTAGACACCTCATCTTTGATTTCTCTAGGTCTGATCTCCCAAAACCATTTCATTCTCTCCAAAATCTGTACATTTCTTCTTCTTTTTTTTTTTCCCCATATAATGTACATGGACGAATTGAATGGATTAATCCGGTCCGATCTGTTCTTCTATGATCGGATTGGATCAGATTTTAACAGCCACGGATTGGTGACGGATTTTAAATTCGTCAATCCGGAGGTAACGAATTAGTGACGGATTTAGCCCAATCCGCACCAATCCGATCCGTGTACACCCCTGTGTAACACAATTGCATTTGCATGCATAGAGCTTCAGTGAATAGGTTCTGTTGTGCCATCAGGTTTCTAAGATTTTAAGTTCACAGACCAGGGAGTGAGGGGGAGTGATTAGTGTTCGCATTTTCAGATATAATAAACCTATCATGATGGGGATATAGCCCATGCAAAATCATGGGTCAGAAACTCCTTGACATCAAATCTCCGTTTGGAGGCACAAGAAAACACAAGAAAATAATTTTTTCTTATAATGTAATTTACATATAAATTAAAATATTTAATAAAAAATATTCTTATAATGTAATTTACTCTAAACACAGCACCTTCCAAACAGCTCAATTTAAAATAAGTAATATTCTTCAAAAATTACCAAACAGTAGAAATATTATACTATTATAATATTGTATTATTGTATTCTACATTATCTTATTCTTACAATATTTAAATCTGTAAATGTTTTATTCCGTAGACATCCAAAAGGGCCTTACAATCTCCAATGATGGGACCATTCCATACAGGGCTCAAATGAGTCTCCTCTCAAATCTTAATCTCTAAAAAAGGGGGGTATCTTTCAGGGCATAGGGACATCACAAGGAGGGTAAGAAGTGGGCCCCACGGAGGCCACCAGCATGTGCATATGTATTTTAACCAAGCACCAATACCTAGTCAAGTCTGACCCAAATTCCCTACATCTCAATAACATGAACATTTTAATGCAAAACGTGCGAAGAGGGTATCGATTTCTGTATATACCTAAAGAAAGCCTAATGTCTTATAAAACTAATTCAGAGACAGAAAATCTTTGGTGCCTATCTTTACATAATACTCAATTGAAAATTCATTCTAAATTTGGGTTACCTTCATTGGTTGTATTTTGAGCTTTGCAAATGATACGAGATCCACGGTTGTGGGTCATTGGAACAACTGGAGAAGAAGAGGACGATGACAACGATGATGAGGAAGAGAGGGAGATGGTGGTGGTCTTCAACCCCTTACATGTAGGCAAATTAAGCTTTTCTTTGGAAGAGAATGGTAAAAAATGAGCTTGTAACATACATGCCCTGGCATTAGCAGAAATAGTGCTCATTTGAACAATGCCTTCCATTGCCATTTTTCTTCTCTTGCTCTCTCTGTATGTTGTAAGTGGGAAGGAGATGGGTATGGTTTGTAACACATACTATGCTTTTTCCCCTGCTCTTCCTCTGATTGGATATAACAGGATTGGATTGTGAGGTGCTCAGGTGCCAACATCATGTGGACGGCATTTGTTGTGTAATACACCCACGAATACAGTACCCTTTCTAGTTTTGTTGCCGTGTGAAGAAATCAGGAATGAGGGTCCCGCCGAGTTGGACAGTAATGGTATTAAGCTTTAATACTTTTTATTACTCCCTTCCGTCGAGCCCACTCCTCAAAACTTCCACTAACGGGGAACCCCGGTCGGCGTGATACTCATTTTATTTTGCACTACGATTAGAGATTAGAATTCAACGGTTAGCTCTGATACAATATTATTTTATTTATTTAACCATTCTTAATTACCAAAATCTTGACACATTAGTAGAGGCAACATAAATACTTTTTAATACTTTTTCATTGGGTGGAGCTCACTTCTCAATAAATGGGTCTCCCATATGATTAAATCCAACATCAAGCTAAAGGCCAGTTAGTCCATTCAGCAGGAGGTACCCACCGTAATGATATGCTGGCCCAAATAGAGGCTGTTGAGGGAATCAACAGATCATTGGGTCAATCTGGTTTAAGTTGAGACCAGCATCTCATTGTACATTAGAAGTAACATTGCATCTGGTTTTAGTTAGATCAATTTCCCAAAGTTGTTACTCAGTGGTCCTTTCAAATAGGGTTTGATTTGTAAAGATTATCTGAGTCCAAACTAATCTCTTTCAAGGGTCAAACCTTATGAAGAATGGTCTAAGCGTTTGGATATGTCTATAAACAGGCGATTTGATTTTCCTTTTTTTCTCTTTTAACTTGTATTAGGCATCTTTATCACAACTTAGGAAGCTGGGCTGTTCATTATCTAGGTCCCTACAGGTCCTTACCCTAATGCCCCCAATACTTAAGACATACCTATATAAAGTAGTTGGGTTCGCACTAAACCTTTTCCACAAAAACAATGAGCCAGCTATCACAATAGGGTTGTCTCCTTTTCTTTTTTGGTAAATGGAAGTTGTCTCCTTGATGACAGCCTGGTTCACCTTATCTGAAAATTTTGGGCCCTTGACCTTAGGCTCGAGTAATTATCAGGCCCAGGTCCAATTCCATGGTTGTAGGGCATAAGGCTCTTGGTTTACTTTTCAAATTAATTGACTGTGCCCATCATGGATGGATCCAATCCAAATCCAAGCCATTAAAATCCTTAAGTTAGAGTATGACCAAATTGAGATGGCCTCTATGGGACCACAGCTCAACAAGTAGTGGGCTCAATTCATTAGCTGCTAATGGTAAGTGGCAAACAGCATATTCGCTGAATTTTTGGTGTACTTTTCATGCACTACATCAAACTATGCATACGTTTATTTGTTTATAAGATGGGGTTGGTGCATCTCCAATCCAAAAGGCGACAAATCCACTTTGGATATTTTTCCTTGGTGGGATAGGCAGTTTGTCTGGACTGGACCTGGGAGCTTTGTTGTAACAACTTTGTTACAAAAGTATAGTCCAGTAATTAGATTTATTGACGTCCAACTTAATTAAAGTGATATGAGGTGTTGAATTGATCATATGTTACGTATAAATATCTTCTTCACGTGTAATCAACATAAACCGTGTATGCCCCTACATTTTTTTTACAACAGAGGGTGTCCCGGCACTTTTGGGCCAGACTACTCCCTACAGGCCCAGGGGGAGCCGGGTAAATTCCCTGTGGCCCCAATGTGGTAGTGCAGTTTCGAACCCGTAACATTTGAGAGAAAACCGTGGTCCTAAACCAACTTAGTTATCCCTTTAGAGTTGTGTATGCCACTCCATTGAAGTTAAGTTTGAGAGAATTATACCATACAGAAGGGTCCATGGAAGATGAGAAGATTTTATCATGTTAAGCAGGCCCTACACATGATAAATTAGTCTGCTCATTAGAGATCATTCTCCCACATGGGGGATTGCTAGGAACTCATTGGGATTGTCTGAATTCAATGAAGGGGTTCTCCTTACATAGATGTGAAGAGATATCATGAAGAGCCACATGTACCTTTGACCTAAAATAATTTATTTGAAAGTGATAGTCTATTGATTCTATTGAATGGTTATATGAAGTACACAACATTCGACACCACATTGATAACAACATGGGATCTTTTTCAACCAAATATATTAAGAGGAAGTCTAGAGAGACCGACTCTCAGCTTGAATGGGAGCCCGAATTGCATTCTAATGACATTTTTACCCTCAAATACCTTTCACTCAATCACTCAAATGTCTTTTCATCTTTTTATTTTTGGAATTCGGGCACCCATTCAGGCTGAGAGTCGGTCTCTCTAGACTTAATGATAAACATGATCATGGGAGTTAACTTTGGAATGCAATTATCAATCTAATTTAAGCCATGTGGGGCTCACCTACATTTAATCCATTCACCTCACACCCTGCATTAGAACTATATTATCTCCACATTTATTACATTTTTGTTATTTTATTTATATTTAAAGGAGTATAAAAGCAAATAAAAATAAAGTTCAACAAGTTTTTAATCTTACAAGAAGTTTTATAATCACTTCCTCTTTTTTTTCATTTTAGAAAATTGAACAAAAAACAACAAATTTCCAGTCATGAATCACAGTATCAATCATTGCATAAAAGGTTTTGGTATTGGCCGATAAAATATCTGAAGCTGCGCAAAAATCATCACTACACAACATCAAGCAAGGGCAATGTCCCAAATTTCACTTTTCAACATAAGTGATAGTGTTGGATCAATAACATGTAAATGTGATCATATATTTTCGTCAATCAGTTTGGTGGTATAGCGCACTTAGTCACTTTAATGAAAGTGAATATCTAAAAAAATGCCTCATAAGCCGATGGCAATGAGGCATTGACCTTATAGCTGTCCAGGAATCAATCATTGAGCGTGTATAGCACACACTATATTATTCTCATCAATAAGTCTAGAGTAGTGGGAAAAAAGAAGTTAATTAGGTCTATCAAATATTTATAATAGGGATTATCATTGCAACATGGCTCTTGAACCGGTCAAAGTTTAAATATTTGTCACGGGGCGCTCAAAGTTCAATGACCCTAGATCTTGCAAACTGATTTCACACATGAATATCAAATTATAATCAATGAATTCAAAATGGTTGATGTTAAGTGTTAGGAGTTATCATGATATAAAGATACTAGCAACAACACCCCGTGCTTAGCCCGAGGCAAAAAGTAAAAGTAAAATACTACATTTTGAATGTATGAGATATCAAAATTAATTATATACATATAAGAATATATTCATACATATTTATATAAAAACAATCAACACATCTTCAATCACAAATACTAGAGGTCAACATCAAGAATAAACTATTACAAAGACAAAGCTAAAAAATCCATTCAACAACATAAAAATAATAATAATGACAATAATTATTAAAGAAGATATAGAAAAGCAAATTTTGTTAATATATAATATTAATAATAAGAAATGCATTCAAGTTTTTGTTACCCATTGATAATTTCAAAGTCCAATAAAACAAAGCTATCCCATTTAGACTTGTTTGTGTAACAAGAGGATTTTAGTTTATGTAGATTTTTATTTCCTCATAAAAATAGAATTTCGTATTGTTGTAGAAAGTCAAAGTCTTCTCTATTAAGGAAAAATGATTTATTTTTTTTCTTCTATGCAAGGAAAATACATCACACCAAACAACATAATATTATTAACAAAGAAAATCATAGAAATGTGCAATCCTCTTGTTACACAAATGCATCATATTTTTATTTTCACATAGGCAAATGGTCATTTTAATCCCTCCTCACAAATTTCTTTTGTACCCCTTTGAATTAGCACCAATACCATTGTTGAACTGATCAAACCGTTTTTCAGCTCTAGATTCTTAAAAAAATGTATAAAAATCATAACTTGAAAAGCCATAAATTATGAGACTTAAAAACCATAGGCTAGTGTTATTTGATCCCAGTAATAACCACCTTGGATCAATGTATATATCTCTTAATTATAAGTCCATGTGGGCTCACGGAAGTGTAATTTATGGTGAGCCAAACCAAGGGTCATATGTCTATATAATCAGATCAGAAAAAGATGCCTATAAGATTTAACCAAAAAAACTTCAACCTCAAAACATTTTTATCACAAGCCCATCCATGAGATGGTCTACAAGAAGGTCGAGTCTGATTTTCGTTCGCATGTGACAATCTTTGAATAGATTATAGCTCTATTTGGAAACTAAAAGAAAATAATATTTTAATGACAAATTTATCAGTGTGAATTGTTGAAAGGTGGGCCCCAAATATTAAAATAAAAAGATGAAAATCTTGAGAAGATGAAAGATTGATGGTGTTGAGTGAGAGAATAACCGTTATAAAATAAAGAGATTTTATGGGATATTGATTGAGAGACTTTAAGAGATAGATGATATGGACAGAGATTTTTTTGGAGAAAAAATTGTAGCATGTGATGACATGGCACTTTAAAGCACTCTATGTTTCTTCTCTATATTTTTTTGAAAAGAGAATTATTGGGTTGTTGAGGTGGCACTTTCTATGTACCGCCTCCCTCCCTATTGCTTTAATATATAATTAGTGCAGTGGGCCTGCATTGGGATTAAAAAATTATTAAAATTTCTAATTAGAAATATTTCTAAATATTTAAATAAATTATAAATGAATATTAATGTATAATTTATAATAAAGTGGCAGAACACAGCCTATGAAAGTGGGCCCACTCTGGTATAAAAAAAAGCTCTTCGTGTGTTGGTTTAAAAAAAAAAAAGTGGTCCCTGTAAATTGTGAGTTTGGAAATAAAGAAGAATTGGATTTCATAAAGGAACTCATAGATATACTTGGTTATATTAGTAAATATAAATGATAATAAAAAAATTGTGATAAAGATGGAGGCACATGAGAGAAAATTTATTTAGTTAAATTAGTAAAGATAAATGATTATATATTAAGTGTGAATTTTGAAATTAACTGGCTTCCACAATGGTCCCCATGGATTAACCATACCAAATACTAAAGGAAAAAGTAGAAAAAAAAATAGCAAAATACCAACTACGTAAGTGCCCAAAATTTATGTAACTCGGATCTGACATGAAGGTCCCACAAATTGATATGCAACAACATTGAATACATGCATGTTCACTGATCACTAAAATCATAACCAAAGAACCTTTATTCTTTTCTTTTTTTTTTGTTAGTTTAATAATATGTGGGGCCCATGAATGTAACTAAAGAGAAGTTATTATTATGTGATATGTTTTAGGGAATTGATAAGTATCAAGAATATCTTATATTGGTATTGAGATATTTTAGGTGATGATATTAGATTAAACGAGTAATTCCGGAATATAGCATTGCAAAAAGTCTGTGAATGCGCCACGTATCGCTCTCCCATGGAAGGACCTGCTGTCTTTTATTATATTAGTGCAATAGGTCTCTGCCCAATGTAGGCCATAATCAAAACATCATTAAAATTTTTAACTAGAAATATTTCTAAATATTTAAATAAATTATAAATACATATTAATATAAATTTCATAATAAAGATGGAAACTCAATAGATAAATTTTAGGTAGTTGAAAATACTTATGGAAAGATCAAGTAAATAGCAAAGATTTTAGGACTTTGGTTTGATTATATCCGTGTTTAGTCATAAATTGAGTGACATTTCAGAATTAAATGTGGATTTTGGAATTAATTGGCTTCCACAATGGACCCCACAGATTAATTAATCCTACCAAATATCTAAAGAAAAATAAAAAGAAAAATGCCCATAATGGGACCCATAAAATAATCTTACCGAATGCTAAAAGGTAAATGAGGAGAAGAAAATAACATAAAACAACATATGAAAGTGTCCCCTCTCTGGTATACAAAAAGCTCTTTATGTGTTGGTTTAAAAAAAAAAGAAAAAAAGTAGCCTCCGTAAATTGTGAGTTTGGAAATAAAGAAGATTTGGATTTCATAATGGGACTCATAGATTTATTTGGTTAAGAAAATATAAATAATAATAATTTTTTTTTTATAAAGATGGAGACTTATGAGAGAAAATTTATTTGGTTAAATTAGTAAATATAAATGATTCTATATTAAGTGTGAATTTTGAAATTAACTAGCTTCCACAATGGTCCCCCACGGATTAACCATACCAAATGCTGAAAGAAAAAATAGGAAAAACGTAACAAAATACTGCTTACGAAAGTGCCCCAAATTTCTGCAACCACAAATTGATATGCAACAACATTTAATACATACATGTTCACCGATCACTAAAATAATAGCCAAAAAAGCCTTTATTCTTTTTTTTTTTTTTGTTAGTTTAATAATACGTGGGGCCCATTGAAGGTAAGTAAAGAGATGTTATTATTATATGCTATGTTTTAGGAAATTGATAAGTATCTTATTTCAAGAATATATTATATTTGTATGGAGATATTTTAGATGGTGAGATTAGATTATAAGGGTAATTCCAGAATATAGCATTACAAAAAATTTAAAAATGCACAATGTATAGCACCCTCACGAAAAGGCTGCTTTCCTTTATTATATAATATAATAATAATAATATAATATATAATTTAATCGAATTCGCCCATGCCCATTTAAGAATAGCAACAAGAGCCATAGGGATTGGCTTCTTCTAAATGGCCCATTTTACCAAGTTTGAAATATGGGAAGTTGATCATTAAGTTCCGCCCAACCTCTTGCAAAGGAATCTGACACATCATCAGATGAGAAAACAAAGAGCTTTGTCTCCACTCTTAACCTGCGCCACCGGTTCACGTTAGCAACAACCCCTCTTAATGTTCTCTTCTCTCTCACACGCGGGCTGGATACAGAGGAAAAAGCTCCAATCTTTCAAAAGGCTCTGTGATTTTCTACTGCGTTCGTCGTTTTTCTTGGCGCTTTCGTCCTCAATCGTGTCTGGGCTTTGCTGGGTCATCTTCAGTTCCAACATAGATTAGATTTCATCGTTTAGTTGAAAGTCTCTAGCTTTGATGACATAAGACTTCTAGGATGGTGAGTTTCTGTTCTTTGACCATTTTCCTGAGATGGGTTTGGCATGTGAAGTTTTTTCTTTTGATGGGTCAGTTTGTTTTGTGGGTCTCATTTAGTAAAATTGTTTAAATCTTGACGAGGGAAACTGGGTTTGCAGGATATGATTTTTTCAGTATTTTGTGGGTGTTTGAATTGATCGTTAAGCTCTTTTTGGGTTTTTTTTTGTGGTGATTTTTTGCTGGAATGATGAGAATGGTTGAAATGATTTTGATGGTCTTTGGGTGGATTTTAGGATTTCACTTTTGGTGTGTTTATTAATTCAAGTTTGGTTTGCCAGTTTTTAGGACGGAGGAGTAAGGAATACGTTTTATTGTTTTAAACAGTGATGTTTAGTTTTGATCCACCAAGGAAATACGCACATACACAAAGTGAGGAAATCGTGAAGTTATCATCTTTGGTGTAGTTCTCGGAAATAGTGCAGTTGTTAAGTGGTTCTTCTCTATTGTAAGGCTATTTTACCCGAGTTGGATCATTTCAAAATGTGTGTTTAGAGTTTAATTAGTTTTGATTCCGAAGCATCAAAAGTGTTTCCTTTTATGTTTTCCAAGGAAATTTTAGTTAAATCAAGTGTTACGTATTTAGGGGTGCTTTGGGAATTAAAAAATATGTGATGGGTGGGATTAGAATGAGTAGGTTTGGTAGGGTAAACAGTTCTCAGCTGAAAGTTAGAGAAGAGTTTCTAGCTAGATAAGAGTTTCTTTTGACTTTGCTTGTAAGATGATCAGCTAAGAAGGTGATGTACTTTTTCTTTTTAATACCATAATATTTCTTTTCAGTGACATCCCCAAGTCATTCCACTTCCTTTTCAATGAAATGCCCTTAGTATCTCTTTGCAATTGATCATCTGGCAACATGTCTCTTGAAAAAGAAAGGCCATTTGTTGCAATAATATGAGTAATTGTGGCACCTAGCTACTCCATCCGAAAGATACAAATTCGAGCAGTTAGCTTCGTACTTTCAGAAATAACTTGCCTTGGCATGACTCAAACTAACCGCCTACTTCTTTCTCAAAAAGCCAATTCATTGGATATTCAACTTTCTTTGCACTGTTGACAGACAAGTGTTGTATAGTTGACAGCCATTTGGTCAGCACTAAGGCCCTTTTTTTTCCCTTTTCTTTTAACTGTTAAGAACAAAGGCTGGCTGAAAACTTGGAGAGAATGCTTCTGGTATTCTAGCTTAAAAAGAACAAAGGATGTTGAGAACATATAAAGGGCGTGGTGCAGTCATGGATCCCCTGCTTGAGGATGAAATAGAGTAGTGTTGTAGCAAGTATATTAGGAGTTTTTCATAGCCAAATATTAGTCTCTCGGTCACTCGAATATTATTTGTCAGTGGCCTTAGAATATTAGTTGACATAGTTTTTCTATTAGTAGAACACTGAAACTCTTCAAGCCGACGCCAGATAGATTGGATAAGGCTATAATAATGATGTCAACAATTGAATGTTCCAAATTTTGAGTTTTCAGTGGTTGTTAGCTCTGCATATAATTGGTCTTATGGTGAATGTATTAATCACTATGGTTTTCATGCTGTTGCTGTATGCCTAAATATATTTATGGATCTACCTATTTTCTGGAAGTCAACTTCTTGTAATTGGATTGTTTGCTGAGATATGTATCCGATTGTGGAGCTGAACTGGTGCTTTTGTGTATCATTTGTCTGATACTTTGTCTTTTCACTGTCTATATTTTGGTTTACTCATACCGTAGCGTGCTCCCCTGTACTCGGTTTTTCCCCCTTTTTGGTTAACAAAATCTTTACTCTGTTAACATTCCAAAAGAGGGGGAAAAAGGATATGTATGCTGTCCAGATTTTCATATATTAGTTTCTTCCGATGATTTTTGTCCATAGCTCACAGCTTAAATTCCCGGGGTCCATCCCTTTTGTGTGGACCTTTTTAAACCTGTCTCTGAACATAATATGTTGCATGATTTTGCACTATTAATTTAATAATGAGTTGCTGTTGTTGACTGTATTATTTTGTGTCATCTGTTATCTCTGTTCCTGCAGTTTTCTTGACTATTAAGCCTGAACAAAGAAGCTTGGCCCCACATCTACCTCATGGAGTATTGCCTGTAGTCTTCCTTTCTAAACTTTTGACTCGTTTCATTGGGACATCTCATGGATGTTACAAGTAAGGTTGCCCTAAACAGTGAAAGAAGCAACTTGTTGATTAATGAGCAGAATGGAGTGGTAGGTCAGGTCTCAAGTCCTTCAAGTAGTGGGAGAAGAGAAATAGTTAGCAGGCATGTACTTTCTACTTGCATCACCTGTTTCTTATTACTGTATTGCTTTGGCTTCTTAAAGTAATACTACTTTATTTCATGTATAGATCCCTTTTAGGAATGAAGTCTTTCTCTAATGATGATATTGACTTGGAAGGACGTAAATTAGAAAAGGATAGAGAAAAGGCTGTACGTGGCAACAAACCAATCAAAATCCATAACCAAGCGCTATTGTCTGGCCTTGCATATTGCATCTCATCATGCAGCATGATTCTGGTTAACAAGTTTGTGCTGTCAGGCTATGATTTTAATGCTGGAATATCTTTGATGCTTTACCAGGTGTAGTTACTGGATCCGGTCCACTTTAATTATGAATACCAAATTACCAGTGCTTGAGCTTAGTTATTATGAAACTAACTTGTGATAATTAACAAGTCCTTGCTTATTTTATGGTGATTGCAGAATCTTGTATCGGTGGTTATTGTTTCCATACTGAGCTTTGCTGGCCTAATCTCAACAGAACCACTTACATGGAGATTGATACAGGTCTGGTTACCTGTGAATGCTATATTTGTTGGGATGCTTATCACAAGCATGTTTAGGTATGAGGACTTCTCTATCAATATTCACCCTTCATTTTTTTTCCATTTATGTAACCATGTAGGAAATTACCATGTATGTATGATGCACATGGTGGTTGGTTGAAGTTTGTATCCCAATGTACACAGGCAGTAATTTTGTGCTCCTCATTTGGTAGCTAGGGTAGTTTATAATCACTCCCAGCATCCACGTCAGATGTTTGAAATGCACCACAAATGATCAATTCATGTCATGTACCAAGCTTCCGGTGACATTCCTGATCTGTCCAACATTTAATTTATGTATCTGGTGCTGTCGATGTGGCTGCAAGTGGGCTGGGCAAAGGCTTGTCAAGGCCTACTCATTTATTTATGAGGCACGGTACTCAGCTTGAATCCTGCCCATTAGCCTAAAGGTCAGGTTTGAGTCCAGCCTGCTAGTGAATTACTAGGTCCGAACATGGCTCAGTTAACTAACTGGTCAGAAGCTCAGACCCCTCATGCCAATTTTTGGCTCAAAGTAAACTGGGATCAGTCTGACCAGTCCCCGCTGCAGTCTTAGTTGTGAACTTGTGGTCTTTCTCTTGTTACCATTCTGTATAAATTTTTGTTGAATGCTTTATTGTTACTCGATTATGCTGTTCCTGGTGGGTTATAAATAAGTTCATCTAAACAAATCTATGTGTATGCATGAGTATCACAGATAAGGCATTCCATGTGTGATGTAGATTTACACATGCCTATTTGTTTCTAGCATGTGTATGCCTTTATGGAAAAGAAGGTAGCCCATGAGTTTGAATATAGTTCATGCATGTGTAGGCAGGTGAACCTTGAAAGCCCGTCCAAGCTAGCCATTGTAGTTATCATAGCGCCCAGCCCATTAGCAAAATGTTAAGTCTACTTGCTTGAATACTGCAGGCCCTGACAATCCAGTTGGTCCTTTAGGTCGAGAGGCCCAAACTGAGCTTCTTTATCGTTGGGCCAAAATATCTGACCCAGGCCCAGCCCACAGGCCAGAAAATCAGTACATATCCTGTTATGGGTGTCTTCTACAAAGTGGATTCCACGACCCCTTCCTCTTCTTCTTCCGGCTATTTTTAAGGAAGTGGAATGCAGTGGGCTTGGAACAGTGCAGCTTGTGCTTGAAAAGGAAAATAAAAAGGGTTTTGCTTCGAGGGAAAACCAACCTCCAAGTTCTCAAGAGAGACAAATTAAGATTCAGTGTTCTCTATTACATGTTGTTACCTCTCTTATAGAGAATAGAACAGAAAGAAGAAATAAAAGAAACGTTGGAAACTAACTCCTAAAGATGGCCAAAACTAACTCCTAAAAGATAGCCACTTTCCTAACAAACAGCAATGAAGCCAAACAGAATAAGAGGACTTATTCAAAACATCACACTCGGGCCACGTGCATCTCAGCATGGAACTGCTTCCAAAGTGGGCCATGATCAGTTGTGGTCAGCTTACGCACATAACATATCCCTCCCAGAGGAATCAGGGCTTCAGCCAGATTTGGGGTGCTTGAGCTCACATGGGCTTGTGTTCACATGACTCGAGGCACGCGCACGCACACACACTCCCCTATGTGCACAGTTTGTGGGGCCTACCCCATTTTGACATTCATGATTCATCTGATCTGCACTCACTGTTGGATTGAATTTCCAGAAAAGGGACAATGTGGAATCATGCATTAAACTTGGAGGCCATCAAATCAAGGGATAGGACAATACGATGGAGCTGTTTTATACCCAAACATAATCCACAATGAGGCCTTTCCCTCCACCCTGTCCCCAATAATTGGCATGCATTCAAGTGGGTTCCATGAGCTGGCTGCATATGAGCAATATGCGGATTGCTTGTAGACTAAAACCTCTCATAGTTCTATTAATCATCCTATCACATGCACAATTTTTTTATATCTCTGACCGTTGCTTAATCATTGGCATTGTTATTTGCAGTTTGAAATATATTAATGTCGCTATGGTAACAGTTCTAAAGAATGTTACTAATGTGATTACTGCTCTTGGTGAGATGTACCTTTTCCAGAAGCACCATGACAGCAAAGTTTGGGCTGCTCTTTTCTTAATGGTAATGCCAAGAATTCCTTGTTGTATGGTTAGACTGTAAGGTTGATTTGAGATGGGTTGTCTTTTGAAATGTGAACTTCCTTCTTATAGCTTTTCATTGTCCTTTGTCAATAAGGTCTTTAACTCCTTTTAACCCATTATGCATGTCAGTTGTTCATACTTATTTGGATTCAACCTTCCTGTAAGTGCAATATTTTGGTTGATAATATGGAATAAACGAGAGGCAAAGTTTTCACGAACACACATTTTTTAAGATTGGTGAGCATGTTGCTTGTCATTAATATTTTCTTTACAAAATAAGAACAAGGGAAAATTTTGAAAGGGATTGAATCATTTTATAAAATTTAAAAACCTGATAAAATTTATTACTATAATCAGAACGAGGACTTCTACTCACTGTAAATTATTTTCTTTGAGTTGGTCTGTATGTCCTAATGCTTGCAGAAGTTATTTTCTATTAGTGTTCCTAATAGGTACCTAGCACTCCACCTCTCAAATTGGACATGTTTGATGATCCATGACCCACATTGTTTCATCCTTGTTGTTTTTGCTTTAATTAGATCTTGGTAGCATTCTATTTTTATTGTCCTTTCTAGAATTTTTTTGATCCGCGTTTGACAAGTCTCAGCATGAATGTCAAGTAAGCAGTCTCCTCTGAGATTGACCTTTGCAGGTTTTGCTGGCAGATAGAAATTGATCTTTTATGAAAATGACCATTGATGTCCTTAGCAATCATGTAGAGTCTCTTTCTTTGCGGTCTTCACCATGTTTTTAACCTTTTACTTTAGGACCTGATTGTTTGCTTGGTATTGAGTCCCTACTAATTCTAAGCAATGCCTTCCTATCAAATGGGGGTAAGATTTAAAGAGCAAAGGTGAGAATCCACCTATCAACTAGGCTCCCCTTCGGTGCAAAATGATTACCCAACCATCATCCTAGTAAATCAAATCCTAGGTAAGTGATTGCCCCATGCCCCTATTTATTTCATTCCTTTTATGTCATTCACTTCTCACCTCTATAATGGTCCTATGTTATAACCCACTTTACAATGAATTCCTAGTAATTCAAATACAAAGTAGTGGGCCCTTAAAGAATTTTGGTGCATATAGTTTGGGGAGTGGGGGATTGGATAAATTAGATCGAGAATTAAGGCTTTCTTTGATTCACCTTCTTAATTTTGTGAAGAAGCCCTCTCCCTCTCTCGTTTTCCTAATTGTTTTCAATCCCTTTGATTATTTTTAAGTGAAGGTGCTTAGTATCACAACCTTGAGGTTGTGGGTTCTATTCATGTTACATATTAAAAAAAATAAAATAATGATCTGTTTAAAACGGAAGTTACGTGTTTAACTATTTTACTTTCATGTATCTATGCAATTAGTCTTATCTATATCATTAGAAGGCTTGGTCATTTTTTGTGATGCATTAATGGAACATTTCAGTTGAATAGATAGTTTCACGGACATTTTTTATTTAACTGAAAATTTTATGTTGCTTTATCTCTTGATAATTTTTATTTTGTCTTTCCTCTTTAGAAGGATACAGAGGTTTCGCATTGTGGTTTCTGTTGATAACTTTTAATGAGTTTTCTTTTTTGTGTAGATCATTTCAGCAATTTCTGGAGGCATCACAGATCTTTCCTTTCATAAAGTTGGTTATACATGGCAGATTATAAATTGCTTCCTGACAGCATCATATTCGGTAATTGATTTAGTTGATAAATTCTATTATGCAAGCATTAATTCCATTTTTTAATGAAAATTGGGAGTTTCTTACTATGGGTCACATGTGGATTATTTTATTCAAAGTCATCGTTAGTGAGGTTAAGACTTGAGCTCCAGTTGTTGTGATCAGATTATTTTGCAAATCAGATTATTTTGCAAACTTTCTTGAGTCTGATTGATTTGCTGAACCATTTCAATGCATCATCATTATCATCATTAAAGCCTTATCCCATCTATTATCATTTTCCATTTATGTGGGGATTTCAATGTTCAGCAGCTCAATGTAATTTTGCTGCTTGGTGTCAATAAGCAATTAATGGATTTTGGAATATGTACATTATGTCATTAGTTGCTTCTCTTTTTCCTATTTTTTTTCCATCACATCTTTTGATATGCATAACTGAATTTTAGCTGATAAAAGTTTGTTTTGTTCTCCAGTTGACATTACGAAGAGTCATGGATACAGCAAAGCAAGTAACAAAATCTGGGAACTTGAATGAATTTTCAATGGTCTTGCTCAATAACACACTTTCATTGCCTTTAGGCGTTGTGCTTGTTTTTTTATTCAATGAAGTGGACTACCTTTTTAAAACGTGAGTTCTTCCATTTACTTCAACTCAAGTATTCAAGGATTACTTGTTTCTTTTAATTTCACTTTCTTTTCTTTTTCTTTCTTTTTTGCCTGATTTTGTTTCGTTTCTTCTTTGCCTCAATACCAAACATCACTCTTTTCTTGTTATTCTATATTTCTATGTAATATATTCATATTTCTTTGTATATAATGAAATCATAAATCCAATCTTTTTGGGCATGATGCTCAATTTAGTTAATTCTTCATTTAACTGCAGTATTTTGGTACTTCTAGTATTTTCTTATTGGGCTCATTTATCTGTGAAGTGAATTGGCAGGCCACTTTTGAGGATGCCAACATTCTGGTTGGTGATGACATCAAGTGGGCTTTTAGGCCTTGCAATCAGCTTCACATCAATGTGGTTTCTTCATCAGACAGGTGCTACCACTTACAGGTAACCAAAACACCCTCTCATGTTAGAATAAATGGAAACTAGCTCAAAAACCCTTGCTAATCACAGGTATGCATGAAGAGGTAGGAATCTATGTATGTTAGAAACGGGGGAGATGGGAGTCCATAAGTGGGGAAAGTATAGCAGTGGAAAGTGGAGAGAGAGTATGTTAGGAGTTGTAAAAACTGAAAGTAACTTCCAGTCAAAATGGAAAGCACAGTCAAAATTGGATCCAAAACCTTCTAGCTTAATATATTATGGATTGCTGTTGAAACCCTTCTGTACTTTTCTACAATGTGTAGCATGCCCATTAAGGAATTGGGAGACTTTCATTAATTTAAGGTGGATTGTACAATGTGTAGCATGCCCTTTAAGGAGTTGGACCCCTTGTAATATACAAATATAATACAGGTACAGCCACATTACTGTGGCATTTACGTTTGTAATATCTTCCCTTTGAACCCCCAATTTGATCAATTTGCTTACCTCACAATTAGTTTCTCTCATAGTGTGCCAAGAACTTTTTGATATCTTCTGCTATGGCTTTGATTTGTTTATATTTTATAATGCAAAAAAACCACCACAGCTCCTTTCTTTCCACATTCGCTTGTCCATGTGATGGTTTCCTCAGATGATCCTCTACCAGTGCTGGCTTATTTTCTTGTTTTTATAATTTTTAATCCTTTTTTTTTCAGTGGAAGATTTTTAATCCTTCTTTAATGGCATCATTAGAAAAAACAATAATAATAAGAAACACACAAAATAAAAGGAGCTGCATCAATACAAATTACTAAATAAAGGCTCGGTTGGTATTAGCTGGATGCCATTTTGTGTTACGTGTACAAGGCCATGCTGGATGAATGTACAGTCAGTTTGAGCCCAAGCAGTCTGTCACAGTGTTGATCATCTTCCATTGATCTATATCTTTCATTTGGCGGTTCCTACTATCACAGTGGATGAGCAATGCCATGAGGAGCTTCCCTACCCAATACTAACATCTACTTGATAAATAGGCTTGAAGATTGATGGTTTAGAAGAAAAATACCAGTAGACCATATTCAATTGAAAAAAAAAGGGGAAAAGAAAGAAAGAAACCACCAGCCTGACTGCTCAATAGATGTTTCTTTTCATTCCCTACCCTCCATGGCACCCATGTGGGGTACAATATAAATCACTGGAAGATGGGCCCCACCTTTAGAGATTTCCTGGTACAAACAAAGTTTGAGCTTTGGATCATATCATATCACTCCCCATGGTTGATAATGGTGTGTGGAATCTGTTGGATGTAACCTGTACTTGGAAGAATCATTCTCTTTCAAGGTTTGGTTCAGACAGCATGTGTGAAAACACATACGCTTGTATGTATTTAGAAATGGAGGGGTCCATCATGTTAATGATAATGCACTTCTTGTTTGGTTGACTATGCGCAGCCTCGTAGGATCTCTAAACAAGATTCCTCTGTCTATTGCTGGGATCCTTCTCTTCAAAGTTTCAACCAGCCTGGAGAACTTAGTCAGCATCCTTTTTGGTAGGTTCTCTCTTACCAAATATCAACCCACCCTACTACTTCCCAGTCTCTCAGAACATGAATGAACTGTTTTTCTGCAGGCCTTTTGGCTGGAGTCTTTTTTGCAAAAGCAAAGATGATGGAGAGATCTTAAACCCAAGTCATGCTGTAACTTGATACTGATGTTACTGGGCACTGGACGGTGAGGAACAATTCCATTACATTCCTGGGCAATCCTGCGTTTCCGAAGTGTTGCGTTGCGTTTTTTCTAGCCCCACATTGAAAGCTGAAACTTTCAAGATCCAACGAAGGAGAATCAACATTCGTTGAAGAAGAATGTCCGAGGCAAAACACAAACGGTTTTGCAATTCTCATTGTTTTTACAGCAGAACAAAGATGGGCTTGGGATTATGTTTTGGTTTTTTCCATTTATTCCATTTCTGGTGTGTGTGTAAAAAAGGCCGTCTCTGGAACAAAATATTGTTATATAACTCTTTGTAACAGTGATTTAGAAATGAATTGTTATAAAACAATGGCTTAATTATGAAATTCGTTGATATTGTTAAAGCACTTTTCTGATGCATAACATAAGTTTACGCATTTGCAGGTCTGGTTTCAAACCAAGGTAAATGCTTCAATTGGGATTTTAGAATATACATTTATGAGCCTGACCTTGGAGCCAAAAATGCCATAATGCTTCCTGGTCTCTCTAGAATTGCTGCTTATAAGAATTCAAAGAGGCCATATGATTCCCACTTAAAACTGTGTAAAACAACGTCGCAGTTATTTTCATTTTACACAGCTCGATTGAGAAACGGGTCCGGTTTTGTGTCCATATAGGTTCCGATCATTGGATCCGGGACCCGGCATATGAGTCTTTGATATCGCAAACTGTACCTCAAAATAAACTTCTTTAGGATATTTTTTTGGTATAATACTACAGGTACTAGATTTGATATATTGTTAAAAATTGAATGATATACTTATTTTAAAATGAAAATAAAAAATGAACAGAAGTTGGTATCAGTTTTGGAACTAGATCCAATCCTCTAAGTGGACCCAAATCCGGAACTTGATCCAGATTTTTCTATCAAAATCGTGTAGAGAACAAACAAAATAGGTTCTGAGTCAAAATCGGATTCAAAACTAGAACCATAACCAATATTTAGAAATGGGTCTGGGTCCAGGTCCAGTATGGTGAACCGTTCTGTTTGCAACCCTATACATAAGAGTGGCATGACACGAACATATTTGGAGAGAGATATGTGTTCATGTGTGTGTGGATATATTCTGACAGAATAATCAAGCTGTTAATAGAACTTTACCGGGCTTTTAACCACAATAGATGACCTTGCTCCATAATTTGCAAGATCATAAGCTACTTCCATCCCAGAATTCCCACACCCAACAACTAAAATAGCCTTACCACTGTAGTTAGACCCTGATTTATACTTGCTAGAGTGCAAAATCTCCCCATTAAAACTCTCCAAACCAGGAACATGAGGGATAAACCCCTCACTATTTTCTCCCGTAGCAACCACCAGGATCCTACAATTATACTCCTCGGCCACATCCGACTCCTAGTTGGTAGCCATGACACACCATCTTTTGGCATTCCCATCAAACACTGCCGACTCAACCATCCTACAGTATTTAGGCTTCACATCAAAATGTGATACGTAGTCTTCTAAGTATTGGATGAAATCCCTTCTGGGTATGAAAGTTGGTGCTATGGGTGGGTGGGGCATGTGGGGGAGTTGGCAGAATTCCTTGGCTAAATGGAGGTTTAGTTGATCATACGCTCTGTGCCTCCACAGAGACGCACAACAGTTCTCTCTTTCAAGTATGATGTTGGAGATGGAGAGGAGGTTCAGGCATGCAGAGGTGGCAAGGCTAGCAGGGCCAGCTCCAACTATCACTACTGCCACTTCGTTCTTCATCTCTTGCCCGCCTTTATTTTTTAGTGTCTTTCACCAACTTCTTCCTTCAATTTATAGTTCTCCGGGTTCTTGGAATGCATTTGAGAAAAACGTACCCAATTTGGTCTGCTTAATCTTTGAAATACGATTTGCAATTTTAGGATGACACAGTGTCTTAAGGAGATTTTCGTGTTTGGATGAATTCTTTGTATGCCGGCCTAATTAAGATCAGTCATTCAATTCTCAATGTTGCTATGAGAGGGAAATTGACCAAAACTCTCCACACTGATATCTTCTCCCATGGAGGTTCAAAGAATCCCAGTAACTCCCATGGAGGTTCAAAGAATCCCAATAACTCCCATGGAGAGATTAGTCATCATCAGGATTTAGGGAAGTCAAGATTTAAACTATATATGTCCGTTGGATCTTGAGGACCTAAATCAAGGATTAGGATCACATTCTCAAATCTAATATTCTACTTTTCTCTTTGACATACGTTTAATGTGTCCATCGTTTGTGACTCTGTTGATTATGAAGCATCCAAATGGGTCTCACAAGAGATAGCGTTATACCATCATCATAGTAATCTAGATTGTGGGTCTGTTTTTATAGGTCCATTGGTAATCTATGATCAAAATTCTCCTATCCACTTCATTCTCTGTTTGTACTCCTAGCAAATGGGAATCATTGACATAAGGGGTGCATCATCTATTTCTACTCCTAGCAAATGGGAATCATTGACAACCAAGTCCGAAATCCTCACGGTGATCGTGAGTGGACCATTCACCATTCATCGGGGCAGGGGCTGCCCACAGTGATGTGGCGAACCCTGAGCGGTCCACTCACGGTTACCGTGCGTAAGGCCACAGAGGATCCTAATTCTTGACACAAGGTATGCATTATCTATTTCTACTCCTAGCAAATGGTAATCATTGACACAAGGCTCATCACAAATTCATGATCAGTTTTAGCAATCTAGATAGCCACTACGTCATCTGATTTTAAAGCTCTGCTACAGCCATTACTCGTGACTACGTACTATAAACACCATGCATGTTAATGGTATTTTGACGGTTTAATATAAAATAATAAATAGAGTACGTCCAAAACTTGAAGAAATAAAATGTTTTGCCATGTACAAATATGCAATGGATATTATTATCTAGACTTAAATATTTGATTCTCCCGTTCGGAAAACGGCTATAGCAGCCTTATCTTCAGTGGCGGACCTACTTAAAGATGACATGTCAAGTTTGAAATCGCTTTATATTTGAATGGGCCTGGCCTGGACCTATTCCACAGATATCTAGTAAACAATGGCCTTAGGCCAAAATTTTGTAATCGCCCCATGTCACAAAACTTTGGTGAGAGACTGAAAGACTCCTGTTCTCTTTAGACATTTTCCCACTGACAGTATCAGATCCTCTTCGCCTTATTTTCTTTCGGCATCTTTTTTTTTTTTTTTTTGGGAGTTCGAGATCCTCTTCACAGTGCTCGAGCTTCTCATTGTGGGTCATCTCGTGGTTAATATCTCTCTCTCTCTCTCTCTCTCTCTCTCTCTCTCTCTCCAAATAGCTCAAAATTTGAATCCTTAATCTCCAAATCGTAATCCAAATCCTAAGCCCTAAACCACCAAATCTAAGCATATCTACAAGCCAAAGATGACCAAATCACCATTAGGCAGACTTTAATATTCAATTCGTACATAAATTGGGTTGTAGAGTTTATATGTTTGGATAATTTGAGTTACGTTTAAGTGGCAATTTCTTTTCTTTGCCTTGAGCCCATGACCAATTATAGAAAATTATTTTTACAGCTAAGGCAAGTGTAGGAAACAAAATTCCTTAGATCCAATTAAAACCCCTTTGGGAACCCAAATTGGGTAATTGGGTGCTCACTCAAATCATCGTTTCAAGCATCCAAACAAGTAGGATAAAAGGAAATGTTATCTTAGGCTATTTTGATGACGATTAATTAATGATCACCTAAATTTGGGAGAGGTAGTGGGAAGACCATTCAATTGGACAGGGGATCTGAGCATGAAAAAAAAATTGTGTATTTAAATGCAACAAAGTTTTTCTTTTCTATTGTTCATGTGAGAAAAGTTAGCAAAATTGACCAAAAGTTAGCAAGGCAAATGTTTCTTTATAAGGAAGGGAGCTCTAGGCATTAGATACACAAGCAAGGAGAACCTCCTCCTCTTGCTCTAGCTATTCATGTAATTGAGAGCAAATTGTAGAGAGAAAGCGAGGAAAGCCTTGAAAAATTAAAGATTTGGAATGGAATTGTCTTCTCCAATGGGTGGTTAATTCCTTTGATTGGATCTTCTAGGTGAAGCTAAGTTGATCCTATTCCTTTTGCTTTTGCTCTTTATTTTAATTCCCTTGTTTATGTGCTTAATATATTAGAGTAGATTTTTCTTCATTGCATTGTGCAACATTCCATGCTTAAGTTTCTATATTAGCATTCTTTTTACTATCTATGCTTAGGTTTGATAAATCATGCTCAGGAGTTAATATCTTTTGATGGTTTATGCTTACTTTTGATAGATAGTCATTAGGAATCTTTTCTTTTATGAATGGAAGAAAATCTTGGCTATTAGATTGTTAATTTCTATCTTAGAGTTTTAATGTTATATTTTCCACATCTAAGTATTGATTTGTAATTAGATTTGAGTATTTTTTTTTGGGGAAAAGAGAAGAGCATTAGTGTTGGATTAGTATCATTTAGTGGATTCTAGATGATTCAATCATCCATTAATATTTTGTTTCTTATTTTACTTACTTTAGTTTGATTCTATTCACACTCTCACACACTTATTCACTAGTTTTAATTCTCACACTCTATTTCTCTATTATTTACACCATCAATTCCACATTTGATTTTACACCACTTTAGCATATTTCTTTATCTCAAACTACTCATTTTCTATCTTTCACTTGTTATTGCACACACTTATTCATTTGATCTATCTAACATTTCTCCATTGTTCTTGTATTAACCTTGTTATTTTTCTTTTGTTATTAACTTTGTTACTAACTTGTTACTTAGCTTGTTCTCACTTGAGTTTTTCTATTTTTACTAACATCTCTTTGTTATCAAGCTCTTGTTTTCTTTTAGTTTGCATTTTTTTTAAATTTTTTCTCCTTGTTATTGTTTTGTTTCTTGTTTCCATTGTTTTTGTTATTTTCATTTGCATTTGTTAGCTATATTTGAGTTGATACTCCTTTTCATAGATTATTGTTATTTTCTTTGTAACGATCCTCGTGGGAACGATATTCAGACTTCCATAGTCTATATTACTTGAGACAACCATATACTTGCAGGAAAATATACATCAATTAGGCAGATAATCATCTTCCTGCACAGATCCAAAACACATACAATCCATGATTTTTCTATGCTCTAAATTCTACAATACCAACATGGAAATCTATTGGAATCGTTAATCATACCCATTTTTTAGTAGTGCTTCTATAACCTGTGGCGAAAACTATAGTATTGAAGCGATGCGAGTTGCCATTAGTGAAAATTGCTTCATTGCCGTCGAACCTTATTAGCTCTAGTAGAACCTATTTGATTAAGAATAGAAGTTGTGTTCTAAGTAAGGCTAAGAACTCTTTTAAGGACACGATTTTTCTCACAAAATACTTGACGGTCAATTCCGAAATAATTAGATCGAGTTTGTGAGAGTAGTAGTTATGGGTCTTATTTAGAGTACGTACCTGAATATATCCTGACTTGATCTTCTTCAATGTGTCAACATCTATCACAGGAGACCTTCCATTGGTCTCTTTAAGATAAAATGGCCCATCGGATAGCCTAACAATCCCATATTTGGTCATATCACCAAATTGCAACTTGCTAAGTGAGAGAACCAAATCATCAACCATGTTGCACGGGGAGGATTTCAGGAGTGTCATCCCCAATTGCACAATCTCTTTAGTAACCACATGAACCTACAAAGAAAATAACCATGTATGAGGTTACATGAGTAGAAAGGACCATCTGAGAAGTAAATACATTGCATGGATAAAATCAGGTCGTCCAGAAAATCAAAGTAATTTTCCTCTTTAACTTGGAGTTCCCATAATCCATTAAAGACTCCCTCTGTACTTTTAAGGGCCTTCGCAATTAAAATTTTTAAGGAAAATGCTTTCTATTGGACACCAAAACAATCGCATTAGAGGAATCACTCTCCACAATAAAATCACCTTGAAAGCATCTTGAAAAGCATCAAAGGGCTTCCAAAATAGTCAAAACTTCTGCTTCATTAGAATAGAAAACACCCACATGTTTTGAAAACATAAATATGAATATTTTTCATTAGCATATGTATTGAGTTTGATTCAAACAATACCAACAAAACTCATATTACATGCCATCACAATCAGCTTATTCATTATTTAATATTTATTTATATACAATGCCAATGGACAAACAAGGAAGATCCTACTGTAACTACAAAACCCTTCTGCATAAGTCTACATCTCATTGTTGTAACACATTTTGATGTCATTACCTACGTTCTGTGCATCCATGGAAAGCCCTGCCAGCCCCCTTCTTGAAAGTCCAGCACAGTAGAGCCCATTTTTCCCTTTCCAATGATTTGGAAAATCATGTTTGGGCATCCCATCTTGGTTAAGCAGATAATCATCTTCCTGCACAAATGCAAAACACATATAACCCATGATTTTTCTATGATCTAAATTCTGCAATACCAACATGGAAATCTATTGGAATCATTAATCATACCTTAAGCCATTTTCTAGCAGTGCTTCTATAACCTGTGGCGAAAACTATAGCATCGAAGCGATGAGAGTTGCCATTAGCGAAAATTGCTTCATTGCCGTCGACCCTTTTGAGCTCGGGTAGAACCTATTTGATTAAGAATAGAAGTTGTGTTCTAAGTAAGGCTAAGAACTCTTTTAAGGACACAGTTTTCCTCACAAAATACTTGACGGTCAATTCCGAAATAATCAGACTGAGTTTGTGAGAGTAGTAGTTATGGGTCTTATTTAGAGTACGTACCTGAATATCTCCTGACTTGATCTTCTTCAATGTGCCAACATCTATCACAGGAGACCTTCCAGTGATCTCTTTAAGATAAAATGGCCCCTTCGATGGCCTAACAATCCCATATTTGGTCATATCACCAAAATGCAACTTGCCAAGTGAGAGAACCAAATCATCAACCATGTTGCATGGGGAGGATTTCAAGAGTGTCATCCCCAATTGCACAATCTCTTTAGTAAGCACATGAAACTGCAAAGAAAATAACCATGTATGAGGTTACATGAGTAGAAAGGACCAACTGAGGAACCGTGGACTTGACTTCATATACTATTAAAACAACAAGCAAACAAAAGAGAACACAATACAAACAAAAATTAAGGTGCATTGTGTTGTGTAGCATGAGGGTTCGGTGCTACGCACTGAATTTCGTGCAAAATCAGAATCCAAACTCTGTACCTCCCTGTATTGGATTTTTGTTCATTGAAGTTGGAAAAAAAAAAAAAAAGAAGTCTTCACTGTGAGTAAATACAATGCACCAATTAAATTCAGGTCATCTAGAAAGTCAAAGCAATTTTCCTCTTTATCTTGGAATGCCCCCGATAGATTCTCCCTCAAGGGCCTTTTGTACGGGTATTTCAATAAAATTAAGTGGATAGCAAGAATATTTTTTTTTATAACCATGCCTTCTTACCTATTTGTAAAATACCCCCTTTGGGATCTGTAATTATATATAGAACACCCTCATTCCTCCCCTTTCTTTGGTTCAAATGTCCAAAAATTTCTCTTGACCAGTAGTTTTAAACTTATTTTATTTTATTTTATTTTAGAATTCTAGCAATTTCTCCATACATTTTTCTTATATACCAAAGTGATTATACTTATTTCTAAATTAGTCCTATTTTAAAGAAAAACAAACTACTTCAGAAAAGGCATGTCCCATTCTGAGTGGGGCACCTCCTCATTATCAAAATCATATTAGAGATCAAAGCTCTCCAATAATAGAAACATGGTGGGATCATTCGAAATAATCCAGTCAAGGTGGGGCTTTCAAAAATTATGAAAAGAAAGAACGAATAATCCACAACCAATGAGGCGCACCCACTACTCGTGCAGAAGCTCACATGGGAGGAACTAGAGGGGATATGAATTATTTTGATTTTTTACTTATCGTCTCCCAAAAGATTGTTAGTTTTCCATCGAGGGGCCCCCAAGGAAAATTTTTCCACCCCCTAGCAACTCATCATTGGAGCCCATCACACATAACACAGTGGCATGAAACAAGTATGACCATATTTGGAGGGATATATGTGTTCCTCTGTATGTGTGTGTGTATATATATTATTGTGAAAATATGATATATATATATATATTGTCGTGAAAATATGTACGTCCAATCCACTGGAGAAAATTCCCCTAGTGCACCAAAGTCATAAGTTGACTCTGCATAAATTGGATAAGGGTTAAGCTAAAACTAATTTTGACAAAAGAAGCAACCAGTTAATAGAATCTTACCAGGCTTCTAACCACAATAGATGACTTTGTTCCATAACTTGCAAGATCATAAGCTATTTCCATCCCTGAATTTCCACACCCAACAACTAAGACGGCCTCACCACTGTACTTAGACCCTGATTTATACTTGCTAGAGTGCAAAACCTCCCCATTAAAACTCTCTAAACCAGGAACATCAGGGATGAACTCCTTACTATTTTCTCCAGTAGCAACCACCAAGAACCTACAACTATACTCCTTGGCCACACCCGACTCCGAGTTAGTAGCCATGACACACCATCTTTTGGCCTTCCCATGAAACGCTGCCGACTCAACCATCCTACAGTATTTAGGCTTCACATCAAAATGTGATACGTAGTCTTCTAAGTATTGGATGAAATCCTTTATGGGTATGAAGGTCGGTGCTGTGGGTGGGTGGGGCATGTGGGGAAGATGGCAGAACTCCTTGGCTAAATGGAGGTTTAGCCGATCATACGCTCTGTGCCTCCACAGAGACGCACAACAGTTCTCTCTTTCAAGTATGATGTTGGAGATGGAGAGGAGGTTCAGGTATGCAGAGGTGGCAAGGCCAGCAGGGCCAGCTCCAACTATCACTACTGCCACTTCGTTCTTCATCTCTTGCCTACCT
Organism: Persea americana; assembly: GCA_029852735.1. Taxonomy (NCBI): domain Eukaryota; kingdom Viridiplantae; phylum Streptophyta; class Magnoliopsida; order Laurales; family Lauraceae; genus Persea; species Persea americana. Next base: position 4,338,133 of record CM056809.1, on the reverse strand, counting down.
TTATTTTTTAGTGTCTTTCACCTACTTCTTCCTTCAATTTATAAGTCTCCAGGTTCTTGGAATGCATTTGAGAAAAACGTACCCAATTTGGTCTGCTTAATCTTTGAAATACGATTTGCAATTTTAGGATGATAGAGTGTCTTAAGGAGATTTTCATGTTTGTATGAATTCTTTGTATGTCGACCTAATTAGGATTAGTCGTTTAATTCTCAATGTTGCTATGTTAGAAAATTGACCAAAACTCTCCACATTGATATCTTCTCCCATGGAGGTTCAAAGAATCCCAATAACTCCCATGAATCCCGATGACTCCCATGGAGGTTCAAAGAACCCCAGTGACTCCAATGGAGATTTTAGTCATCATCAGGATTTAGGGCAGTCAAGATTTAAACTATATATGTCCGTTAGATCTTCAGGACCTAAATCAAGGATTAGGATCACGTGCTCAAATCTAATATTTTATTTTTGTCTTTCGTCTTGATTTTGTTGATTGTCATGCATCTAAATGGGTATCACAAGAAGTGACGTTATTTCGTGTCTTTGACTTGTGGTTAGTTTTCTCATGGTATTACCATAGTTGCAAAACTCTTCGAGTTTACTCTTTGACTCTTCCTAGTCATCTAATTTTGATGATGGACTGAGTTAAAAATAGGTGAGACTCAGCCAAGTTATCTCATTTTAATAAGCCGTTTGCATTGCGAACCATTTAATAGGCGGATCTAATTTTAAATAATTAAAGTTTATTTATAAGTAATTATGCATGAGGTTCAGAGCCAATAATTTAAAAATGATGACGGGGATGGAATTTAAACTTATATTTGATCTTTTACATTCGGTATCTGGACTACCAAATTATGTAATATGCAATATATTTTCTTCTTTTTTCTTTATTGTTGTATAGTTCTTGCATATATAAATTTATTTAGTTGATTTGATTATCATGAATGCACGTGAAAAATATATTTTTATAATTTATAAGTAATGGATTCATTTTTAAAATTATTTTAAAAAGAACATCATTCTCCGAGTCTTCGCGTTGACTCTATCCGAATCAACTTTTTTCTAAATATTAGACGAGTAGAGTCCGAATCACGAGTTTTCCAACCTTACTTATTACTGACATATATGTAGGACCATAAACTGCCTAGGTGATGGTAAGTCCAGTTCTTTGCCCATGTGTGAGGGTCCATGGCTAGGCCACCCCATGATCTGTGATTTAGGTCATTGTAATCTAGATTGTGGGTCTGTTTTTTATAGGTCCTACGGTAATATATATTCAAAATTCTCTTATCCAATATAGCGATCAAAAGATATGCATTATCTATATCTAATCCTGACAAATGGGAATCATTGTCACAAGGCTTATCCCAAATCCATGATCAGTTTTAGCAATCTAGATAACCACAACATCGTCCGATTTTAAAACTCTACTACAGTCATTACACATTATATTTATTAAAGCAAACGGGGAGGTGGGCTGTGAGGGGTGCCACATCATCACCCACATGAATTCTATTTTCAGAAAAATACTTATAAAAACACACAGAGCTTTGGGTTTAATGTGGGCCACTACACCTCCCAAATCTCCTCCCTAAATCTCTCCATTTAAATTAAGATTATGGTTTCATAAACCTACATTTCTAAAATCCTTCTAATTTCCCCTAAAATCTCTCTTTTCCTAACTTTTCTATTTTATCTTCTTATCTTAATCCTCAAATCACTCTCTAAACTTAATCCATTCTAAAATCTATCTAAGAAATCCTCTTATCCATGTGATTGAGATCCACAAGGTGGGCCCTACATAATTATTGGTATGCAATTTCTGTTAGTTTCCACTCCTTTTGGTATCTAATTAGCTACACGGCTCGCACTACTTCACGAAGGCATGAAGCCTAATTGAAGTGGCCCACCATATGCCATTAATCACATAAAAACTCATAACCCAATGATAAGCATGAAGATTTGAGATTTTTATTGATGAAAATCTTATAAGAAATCCCTCATAAAGTCTCTCAATCAATATCTCCTAAAATCTCTCTGTTTTGCTAAAGTTATTCTATCTCTCAACACCATCTATCTTCCATCTTCTCAAGATTGTCATCGTTTTATTTTAATATTTGGGGCCCACCTTTCAACAATTCACACTTCATTATATTTTTTGAGCCCGGGCGCCATACCTCTCATTTAATTATGTAAGCTCACGCTTGTGGGGCCCACCCTTGGTCCATCCAAATGGACCAAACGCACGACTCCCCTAAATTGCACATGTCCACTAGCTTTTGCTCAAATCCGAATTTACTGGACCATTGGATCGACTGTGTACCGATCCGAATTGACTGTTGACCACCCCTATGTGGGTCCCTAGGTGAGCTGCATCACACATTTGAGCTTACCTTATCCTAAGCTTTAGCTGAGGAGAGTTGCCTCCATATATACACACATTCATACTTGTGTAAAGGTCAATGCCTTTAAATTCAAGGGGTCGTCATGTTATGTACGTTTACTTCATTTTATATTTATTTTAATGACATGTTAAAAGATTCTAATATTCAGAGATAATAAATTTCTTTATTTTAGATTTATTTTATTTTAATAATATTTTAAAAAGAATTCTTAAATTTTAATATATTTTTATTTTTGGCCTGGGCTTAGCTCATTACTTTTAATATATTTTTATTCTTAAAAATATTTTTATTCTTAAAACTTCTCCCCTATTAGGTTAGATCTAATGAAATTAAATGTTTTTCTTTTATTTGATCATGAAGTGTTAGAGACGGATTATTGGCTCTTCTTTTTTTTTCTTTTTCTTTTTCTCTGTTTTTTTTTTTTGTGATCTGATTTTTATTATGCATCATTGATTTTTTTATCGGTTAAAATTCTTAATCAGGGTCCGGCTTTAATTCTATGATCAACCCTTTGGGTTATGGAGTTACTTAATCATACACTAATTAATAGCATAATCACTTGAAGCTCTACCAACATTGCCACATATAAAAAAGGGGACAAAATGAGGTCTAAATTGTGCTATTGTTCTATGATTTTAAATAATCTGATGTGACCCATTATACATGGATGACCCTAAAAACATATCAAATAAGTGGACACCCATGGGCCCCACTTGAATGCTCCACGCACCATCTTTAAAGGTTGATATAATCTTGAGAAACTGAATTACATAATGAGTTTGATCAAATTCTTAAATTCTAATTAAATATAAAACCAATTGACAGTAACTATATGTTCTCTATACAATATTCTCATTGGCTGGTCCCATTCTAAAATCATACTCTTTTAACTGAGTACTATAAGTAATTATTTTTTTATGCATTTTCTTTAGGTATGAAGAGGATCTCTACAAATTAAAAAGCCTAAGAGGATCAAGAGTTGCTATGTAAGTGGGTCCCATGTTGTGTGGCCCACTCCCTTCACTCACATGAAGATGGTTTGCAACACAGATACTGGAATACTCATATTATATTGGAAGACTCAAATGAAAACATCCTTAAACTGAGAATTAATAGGCCTATTTTTATTTTATGCCAGATAGGTAAGTGATACTACTTTCTTTGTGATAACCTTCATGTCTTTTGACCCCTTGACGGTTGTGTGAGATGAGACACATTAACTTCTTGGGTGTCTCCCGTTTCTCGAGAATTAGTATATCTTATCTTCTTTCCAATTATAGTTAACAAAAGATTAAGTTTTTATTTATGTTTGTTTTTGGGGCCCGAGCTAAGCACGGGCCTTTGTTACTAGTTACTACTTATTATAAACACCATGCATGTTAAGTGTATTTTTGACTGTTCAGATACGAGTCGATACATGTACATTGTAACCGACGACAGTGATGCTAACAAGAAAGATGCTATATCTCCTCCCTAAAATCAAGGCCTAGGTGTCCAAAAATAGAAGAAATAAAATATTTGGTCATGTGCAAATATGCAATGGACATTATTATCTAGACTTAAATGTTTGATTATACTGTCTAGAAAACAGGGCTATGACAGCCTCTCGTATCTCTTTGCTGTGTGCGTACCTCTATATTATTTACAAGTATCATAAAAACCCAAGAAAATTGGACTCAATCTTGACCAAGTAGACTCAAGAACCCAGCATCCCATTTTTTTATTTTTTTTATAACCCAACTAAGGTGACTGGGACCCAAGAGAGAGTCGGTACAAATGAGGGAAGACAACCCCCACAAGCGGGAAGAAGGCCCACACAAGTGGGAAAGAAACTTGCACGAGCGGAAAGAAAGTGCACACAAGTGGGGAGAGGTGGCGTACCCCTAATTCGAACCCCAGACAGCCAAATGAGAACTACTGCCAATTACTAGTGAGGTAAGTGGGCATTCTCAACCCACCATTCTGTTAAATCAAAAGGTCAGGCTAATTTGACCAAGTTTGACCAAAACTCAATAATACTTGAAAACATTAGAAGTGAGCCTAAGTTTTAGGTTTCAAAATAAAATTTACCAAGAACAGCCTCTTACCCCAATGGTAAGAGGTACCTGGCTTCCCAAGGTTCAAACTTGGGCAATCACCTTCCCTCACTTGAGGGTTGCCCTAATTCACCTAAGGTCTACTTCTGTCACCCGATGGCTCCCTTACCTTACATGAGGTCTACTTCCCTCACCAAGAGGGCTGGTCCCAGCCCCCAAAGATGCCTTCAAAAAGAAAAAAGAAAAAGATTTACCAGAAGGGGTAAAATTGATGTGCATGTGTTAATTTGAAATGCCCACAATATAGTAACCGTAAAAAATGTTTAAAAAACCGAACAAAGATTAACGGTTTTCGACGGTTCGAGTACGGTTAATTATCACTTAAAATACATGTTTTTTTTTTATCAGAATGCAAAATACATGTTCAAAAGTCAAAACCTAATGTCATAGATAACAAATTACATAATTTCAATATACTAAAGTAGCATTAAAATATTCACATAGACAAATGAATAATAAAGTGTTGGGGTATAATGGTTTGGTTAACCACGTGTTTTGGGAAAACTGTTAATCAAATCATATTTTACTGTTCGGTTTGGTTAATAACCGTGAGTCTATACTAAAAACCGAAACCAAACCTTGAAACACGGTTTTCAATTTTAATAACCATAACTGAAATCGTGAGACACGGTTATTAACCGTCGGTTTGGTCAATTAAACGGTTTTTCGATTTTTTTTTTTTTACACCCCTACTTGTTTGTACAACATCAAGGATATCTCAATGGTAGAAAAATGCCTATAAATTTTTGCGCTTATTATTATTTTTTTATGTTTGGTACAGAACTTTTTCATGCTAGAAGAAAAAAAGTTAAATTATTTTTTCTCAACTGTGCAAAAGATCATTTCTTATTGGAGGGGGGCAGGAGTCTCTTTTCACAATTTCAACGATCTCATAAAAATTCCAACTTGCATAAGCCTGTCTAAAAATATATAAAATGAAAGCTTTTTTTTTTTTTTTCATTTTGATATAAGTTCATTATATGCATTTTTTTTTCTTAATTTATTTAATGACAATAACCAACTCACTAACGGCTGGAGCACGGCTCATTATACATTGGGACAGTGCTTCTTGCAAATTACTTGTGCTGATTGATGACAGGGCCAAAACGTTGTCCAAGGGCAACATTTTTTGATCCTGCTTAGCTTCATATAAACTTTTTTGATTGATGACAAGGCCAAAACATTTTCCCAGGGAAACATTTTTTGATCCTGCTTAACTTCATATAGACTTTTTTAACCAGTTCCACTCATCCACCTATTCTCCAAATTCTCTTCATCACTTAAAGAAAAAAAAAAACCTACCCAACGATCTTGCAGATTTCTTTTCTGTCTGTCATTACTATGACAAAGGACCAGACCACCTTGTGATACTGATTGAACCCAGCCCACCTTCCATCTGTTGGTACTGTTTCAGAACTCCACATAGTGGTCCCTACATTGATCAGTGTCACAGATATTGTCCAACAGGTCTTTCAGGGGAATGAATATCTTATGCATACCATGTGTGATGGTGAGACAGACAACAATGAATATCTGATTGTTTGCTTGGTATTGAGTCCCTACTAATTCTAAGCAATGCCTTCGGCTTCCTATCAAATGGGGGTACGATTGAAAGAGCAAAGGTGAGAATCCACCTATCAACTTGGCTCCCATTCTGTGCAAAATGATTACCCAGCCATCATCCTAGTAAATCAAATCCTAGCTAAGTGATTGCCCCATGCCCCTATTTATTTCATTACTTTTAATTATGTCATTCACTTCTCACCTCTATAATGTTCCTATGCTATAACCCACTTTGCAATGAATTCCTAGTAATTCAATACAAAGTAGTGGGCCCTTAAAGAATTTTGGTGCATATAGTTTGGGGAGTGGGGGATTGGATAAATTAGATCGAGAATTAAGGCTTTCTTTGATTCACCTTCTTAATTTTGTGAAGAAGCCCTCTCCCTCTCTCGTTTTCCTAATTGTTTTCAATCCCTTTGATTATTTTTAAGTGAAGGTGCTCAGTATCACCACCTTGAGGTTGTGGGTTCTATTCATGTTACATATTAAAAAAAATAAAATAATGATCTGTTTAAAATGGAAGTTATTCGTTTATCTGTTGTACTTTCATGTATCCATGCAATTAGTCTTATCTATATCATTAGTAGGCTTGGTCATTTTTTGTGATGCATTAATGGAACATTTCAGTTGAATAGATAGTTTCACAGACATTTTTTTTATTTAGGGGGGTATTCTTATGGTGAGGGACACTTCCATAAATGGGTCACTTTTGTACTTGAAAAACTCCATTTACGGAAGCCTCACCAAAATGGTAAGGGATGGATGCATAAGAAGACCCCCTTTTATTTAACTGAAAACTTTATGTTGCTTTATCTCATGATAATTTTTATTTTGTCTTTCCTCTTTAGAAGGATACAGAGGTTTGGCATTGTGGTTTCTGTTGATAACTTTTAATGAGTTTTCTTTTTTGTGTAGACAATTTCAGCAATTTCTGGAGGCATCACAGATCTTTCCTTTCATAAAGTTGGTTATACATGGCAGATTATAAATTGCTTCCTGACAGCATCATATTCGGTAATTGATTTAGTTGATAAATTCTATTATGCAAGCATTAATTCCATTTTTTTAATGAAAATTGGGAGTTTCTTACTATGGGTCACATATAGATTATTTTATTCAAAGTTGTCGTTAGTGAATTTAAGATTTGAGCTCTAGTTGTTGCGATCAGATTATTTTGCAAATCAGATTATTTTGCAAACTTTTTTGAGTCTGATTGATTTGCTGAACCATTTTAATGCATCATCATTATCATCATTAAAGCCTTATCCCATCTATTATCATTTTCCATTAATGTGGGGATTTCAATGTTCAGCAGCTCAATGTAATTTTGCTGCTTGGTGTCAATAAGCAATTAACGGATTTTGGAATAAGTACATTATGTCATTACGTTGCTTCTCTTTTTCCTATTGTTTTTTCCATCACATCTTTTGATATGCATAACTGAATTTTAGCCGATAAAAGTTTGTTTTGTTCTCCAGTTAACATTACGAAGAGTCATGGATACAGCAAAGCAAGTAACAAAATCTGGGAACTTGAATGAATTTTCAATGGTCTTGCTCAATAACACACTTTCATTGCCGTTAGGGGTTGTGCTCGTTTTTTTATTCAATGAAGTGGACTACCTTTTTAAAACGTGAGTTCTTCCATTTACTTCAACTCAAGTATTCAAGGATTACTTGTTTCATTTAATTTCACTTTCTTTTCTTTTCCTTTCTTTTTTGCCTGATTTTGTTTCGTTTCTTCTTTGCCTCAATACCAAACATTACTCTTTTCTTGTTATTCTATATTTCTATATAATATATTCATATTTCTTTGTATATAATGAAATCCCAAATCCAATCTTGTCGGGCATGATGCTCGATTTAGTTAATTCTTCATTTAACTGCAGTATTTTGGTACTTCTAGTATTTTCTTATTGGGCTCATTTATCTGTGAAGTGAATTGGCAGGCCACTTTTGAGGATGCCAACATTCTGGTTGGTGATTACATCAAGTGGGCTTTTAGGCCTTGCAATCAGCTTCACATCAATGTGGTTTCTTCATCAGACAGGTGCTACCACATACAGGTAACCAAAACACCCTCTCATGTTAGAAATAATGCTCTCATGTTAGAATAAATGGAAACTAGTACAAAAACCCGTGCTAATCACAGGTATGCATGAAGAGTTAGGAATCTATGTATGCTAGAAACGGGGGAGATGGGAGTCCATAAGTGGGGAAAGTGTAGCAGTGGAAAGTGGAGAGAGAGTATGTTAGGAGTTGTAAAAACTGAAAATAACTTTCAGTCAAAAGGGAAAGCACAGTCAAAATTGGATCCAAAACCTTCTAACTTAATATATTATGGACTGCTGTTGAAACCCTTCTGTACTTTTTTACAATGTGTAGCTTGCCCATTAAGGAATTGGGAGGCTTTCATTAATTTAAGGTGGATTGTACAATGTGTAGCATGCCCTTTAAGGAGTTGGATCCCTTGTAATATACAAATATAATACAGTTACAGCCACATTCCTGGGCATATACGTTTGTAATATCTTCCCTTTGAACCCCCAAATTGATCAATTTGCTTGCCTCACAATTAGTTTCTCTCATAGTGTGCCAGGAACTTTTTGATATCTTCTGCTATGGCTTTGATTTGTTTATATTTTATAATGCAAAAAAACCACCACAGCTCCTTTCTTTCCACATTCGCTTGTCCATGTGATGGTTTCCTCAGATGATCCTCTACCAGTGCTGGCTTATTTTCTTGTTTTTATAATTTTTAATCCTTTCTTTTCAGTGGAAGATTTTTAATCCTTCTTTAATGGCATCATTAGAAAAAACAATAATAATAAGAAACACACAAAATAAAAGGAGCTGCGTCAATACAAATTACTAAATAAAGGCTCGGTTGGTATTGGCTGGATGCCATTTTGTCTTACGTGTACAAGGCCATGCCGGATGAATGTACAGTCAGTTTGAGCCCAAGTAGTCTGTCACAGGTGTTGATCATCTTCCATTGATCTATATCTTTCATTTGGCGGTTCCTACTATCGCAGTGGATGAGCAATGCCATGAAGAGCTTCCCTACCCAATACTAACATCTACATGACAAATAGGCTTGAAGATTGATGGTTTAGAAGAAAAATACCAGTAGACCATATTCAATTGAAAAAAAAAAAGGGGAAAAGAAAGAAAGAAACCACCAGCCTGATTGTTCAATAGATGTTTCTTTTCATTCCCTACCCTCCATGGCATCCATGAGGGGTACAATATAAATCACTGGGAAGACGGGCCCACCTTTAGAGATTTCCTGGTACAAACAAAGTTTGAGCTTTGGATCATATCATATCACTCCCCATGGTTGATAATGGTGTGTGGAATCTGTTGGATGTAACCTGAGTTGGCGAAGATGACAGAGCCAGAACCTCCACTCCGGTTGTACAGCAGCAAGTCGAACCAAAATCTAGCTCGGTTTCTACCAGTGGCCCACCTTGTGATCGCTTGATCTTCTGCGAGATTCGTGGCTCTCTCGAAATCCGATTCAGCGGATCTCCTCCGATCACTCGAAGCTCTGATACCAGTTTGTTGTGCTTGTAAGCACCAATCAAGCCACACAGGTAACAAGATCAAGCCACACAGATAAAAGATCACACAAGGTTGAACGTGGTTCGGCTTAAGCCTACATCCACGGGAGAAGACGGCAAGAGTATATCACTAAGAGGAAATATTACAATGGAGTTTTTTGACACACAACCCCAATCCCAGGTACACCAAGAGACTCTCTCTACCAAGCTGTTAGCTTCCTCCTCTCTTTCTGCCTGTTTCAATCCAATACAGGATACTTCTACTTATAGCCTCAAAGAGTATAGGAAGCCTTGCCTTTGGCCATTCTTTACACCATGCCTCATCATGTTTTGCACCATACCTATGTCAGCTGGCCATGTCAACTATCGGCTCCTGTAGAGCCATCATGTTGACATTCCCACTTAAAACTGTGTAAAACAACTTCACAGTTATTTTCATTTTACACAGCTCGATCAAGGTGTGTTTGGTTGGTTGATTTTCACTAAAAATCAGTGTACTTGTAAATGCTCTTTGATAGATGCTTTAGGTGGGCCGCTTGACTGTCTCATATGGCGGATTGCCAGTAGAAAGATGGTCTGGACATGCCTGTAAACAGAAGTAAGCTACCACCACACATGGTCTATATCTGGAGGCAAATGATCCTGTACATCGAGGTAGCATGCTAGCCCACCTATTACGAATTAGAACCTTTCACAGACACAGAATGAACAAATTTACACCCTGTCTCGTGGGCTTGCACCCTTGATGGTCAAATTTCTTTTTTAATATAAAGTCATTAAACTTATGATCTATGGATCAATGAATTAATGGCATGAAATTGACTTAGCTTTACACCAATGGCCTTACTAGATGGGGGTCCTAAGTGAGCCCCATCCAACTATCTCATACCGTATTAAGGTACATACACCGTGTATCGAAGCACGGCCCATATTTGTATGGTGTATGGTTAGGAGCCTGACTATGTAGTCTTCCACAAATCATAAATTTGGAATTGTCAATTGATTATCGATTTCTTTTTCTTCCACCTTTGGAGTAGTCCAAACTAAATATAACCATAAATTACAAAAAGAAACAAGAAAAGAGGGTTAGCATCAGACAATCGACTATTGATCTAGAAAAACTTGTAGAACACAAGAAGTTCACTCTCGAATTTCCATTGTTACCCAAGTTTTATAAAAATCATCTAAAGATAGTTAAAGAGGCATTACCACAAAACTGTACGGCATGTTAAAACTATTCTACCATGTGAATTTATTTTTAGAACTCTCATATGAAGATGAATGTTAACAAATAAGAAGTAAAAAGTCGAAGTACATATGGTTCGGATACTAGTCTTTAGAGGAGTGTATAGAATTACAGAATGATAGTTTAAGGACCAAGCCGAGCCCATCGAAGGGTTTTTCCATACTTGGTTATGAGCATTGGATGAATCAGGCTTTGTAGACTTTGGACACAATTAGGTCATATTCTTAATTTGTAATGATCAAACTAGTTGACGCAAAAATTAGTGGCCACAGAGATCAGAAAGCCAATATGAAAATATTCAGCATATTATATATATTAAAGCAAACGGGGGGTGGGATGTGGAGGGCGCCACGTCAGCACCCATAATTTCTCCTTTCAGAAAAATATTTATAAAAACATACAGAGCTTTGGTTTAATGTGGGCCACTACACCTCCCAAATCTCCTCCCTAAATCTCTCTATTTAAATTAAAATTATGGTTTCATATAAACTTATATTTCTAAAATCCTTCTAATTTCAACTAAAATCTCTGTTTTCCTAACTTCTCCATTTTATCTTCTTATCTTAATCGATCCTCAAATCACTCTCTAATCTTAATCCATCCGAAAATCTGCCTAACCAATTATATATATATATATATATTAAAGCAAACGGGGAGGTGGAATGTGGAGGGCGTCACGTCAGCACCTATAATTTCTCCTTTCAGAAAAATAATTATAAAAACACATAGCGATTTGGGTTTAATGTGGGCTACTACACCTCCCAAATCTCGTCCCTAAATCTCTCTATTTAAATTAAGATTATGGTTTCATATACCTACATTTCTAAAATCCTTCTAATTTTTCCTAAAAATCTCTCTTTTCCTAGCCTTTTTATTTTATCTTCTTATCTTAATTCTCAAATTACTCTCTAATCTTAATCCATCTTAAAATTTGTCTCACCAATCCTCTTATCCATGTGATTGAGATCCACAGTGTGGGCCCCACTAACTCTAGGTATGCAATTTTTAGTTTGCACGCCTTTTGGTTTCTAATTGGTTACATAGCTTGCACTAAAGGCCCCACATGTGAGATTGCTACTTCACAAAGGCATGAAGCCTAATTGAAGTGGCTCACCATATGCCATAAATCACATAAAAACTCATAACCCAATAATATGTATGAAGTTCTAAGATTTTTATCGATGGAAATCTTATATTAAATCCCTAAGCTTCACATGAGAGATTTTACTTCACAAAGGCTTGAAATATACTTGAAATGGCCCACCATATGCCATTGATCAATAGAAATTAATCTTGACTCAAGGAGGACCAAAGGAGTTGGATGATCAATGGGAAACAAATAGGTCCAAAAAGAAAATAATATGCATTTGTGAATGCATATTATTGATCATGCTAGGTTTTATAATAAAAGACTTGCACTCCTTTGGACTAAATTAGGAAGGAGTTGGAGTTCATATGATTAAAGAACTCAATTTAGGAAAACAAATGCACTCCTTCATACTGAATTTATAATGATATTAAGAGGATGGTTATCCTTCTATGTTTCTTTGATGGTTTGGTAAGCTTCGTGAATGCTTGGACAGTCTTATATAGGGATGGCAATGAGGTGGGTCGGGATTGGGTCATTCTAATTTTATATCAACCTTAATCGACATCCTAAACCTACGCCACCTGATAGTAGGTCTTATGTCATTAATTTCAAACATGCTCAATGACCTTCCATTGAACGCCATGGCCACACACACCTGCACAATATGTAATGGGCAGTGTTTGTTTTTTTGTGGTAAACTCATTGCATAAAATGCCACATTAAAGAAATAAAATATTAAATATATATTATATATAATAAATATAAATTATTTATTTATTTCTATAAGTTCTATACTTTTCTAATAATACCTCAGAAAAAAATCACATATTTTATTATATTTTTTTAGCCCGGGCACCATACCTATCAATTTAATTCTGTAAGCTTACGCTTGTAGGGCCCACCCTTGCTCCATCCAAATGAACCAAACACATGACCTCCCTAAATCGCACATGTTCATTAGCTTTTGGTTAGATTTGAATTTACTAGACCGTTGAATCAACTGTGTACTGATCTGAATAAACTGTTGACCATTAAACTTCTGGGGCTAAATGAAGATGGTAGAAACCACAGTTGGGACTATTTTTTTACAAAAAGAAGGGTCCTATAGAGTCCTTGAAATCCCCCCATCCCCACCCCCATGTGAGCCCCACCATGCACTTGAGCTTACCTTATCTTAAGCTTTAGCTTAAGATAGCTGTCCCATATAGACACGCATTCATACTTGTATAATGGTTATTGCCTCTAAATTCAAGGGGTTGTCATGTTATGTAAGTTTATCTCATTTTATATTTATTTTCATTACATGTTAAAAGATTCTAATATTCAAAGATAATAAATTTCTTTACTTTAGATTTTTTTTCTTAATAATATTTTAAAAGAATTCTTAAATTTTAATATATTTTCATTTTAGCCCGGGCTTAGCACGTGCGCTGGTTGCTAGTATAAGAGTAAACTAAACAAAGAAAGCCCACTCAAGGACTGCCTGTTTGGGCATGAGATTCCATATGGTTTGAAGGATCTGAACCGTCTATCTTCATTCACATTGACCTTTTTCTAATGGGCCACATTCAGTTGATCTTACAAAAATGTAGCAAGGTGTGCTCTTTCTAGCATATAGATCGAGAGAGAGAGAGAGAGAGAGAGAGAGATGGAGAGGGAACCAGAGGAAGTGGAAGGAGGAGGTGGAGGGAGGAGGGATGTGGGGGGAGGAGGGTTTATCTCGCGCGCCCCTCTTGTATGGCCGACGATTGACGGCCCTCTTGGCCTCACGGAAGAAGACTCTGAGGCCTACGCTCGATCCTTCTTCAAGTACGGATTCTTCCTCCTTCCGTGGCTCTGGGCTATCAATTGCTACTACTTCTGGCCCGTCTTTCGCAGCAGTCCTCGCTCTTTCCCTCGAATCCGTCGCTGTAAGTTCCAAGAATCCACTCTTCCTCTCCAAATTTCATCTGGGTTATGTGGAATCGGATTATCCTGACATGGGTTCTCATGATTTGGCTTTTCTTGCATCTGGGTGTTTTATAAAGCTATATAATTTTCCTCTCTTCACGCGGATATGAGAAGATAGATTGTTCAAAGAGTCGAATTGTATCCGGATTCTGATATCTGGGGTACCTTCTTTTAGTTAAGGTCTTGCATTAGTAGAGAGAAAATTTCTGCCTTTGAGAAGCTGTTTGTAATCTTTAGTACATCGAAATTGGAGAAATCTTTTGATCAGAAGTAATTGTACTTATTTGTAATGGTTGGCTCTCTTTAGTTAGAAAATCCTTTACATCAAGATGGAATCTAATTAAATGCTGATTTTTCCCGCTGGGGTTCTTTGTTTCATTGTACTACACCTTCCTCTTTATTTATTTATTTATTATTATAGATGGTTCTGCCTTGATAAGTTGTCTGATTTACATAGAGTTTGGAATATTAATACTCAGGTCTCTTTCTTTGCTTCATAATTGGATTTGGGTTTTTGGATATAGCTATGAAGGGAGGTTTCCACCTCATTAATTTATATTTTTTTGTATAGAAGGGGATGGATGGACTCAGAATTGTCGTATGATATGTTGGAGATTATTTCATTCACTCCAATGTCATCTGTTTGTCTAATGTCGAATTTTGTCAGCATAGTAGAGCTGTGTGTTGCTTGTAAATCTCAATTGAGCTTTCTTTTTTATAAGCTTTATATGGAAGATTCACGATGGCCTAACATTGCTACATTATTTTGTATCATTTATTAGTTACTTTTGATTGAAGAGAAGCCCCTTGAATGATGATTTTAGCTTGCGATTTTCAGAAAGATATATTTTAAATTTATTCCTAAATACACCACTTTTACCTTCCAATAATCCAATCCTTGATATATTTTCTGTATTTCCATAAATTGCATTAATTACAGAGTTTCCATTGTTCCCTACATTGAATATCTGAGTTGAATGCTGAAATATACCCAACCTCTGGTGGAATTTGAATTGGGATAAATAGGTATAGGTGCCTATATCATCTGTGATTACTTTTTGCATGTATTGTCCTTATTCTTGAGTTTGTCAGTTATGTTTTTGTCTAGGGAACTAGCTAATGTATGGTAGGCAATGCACACCCGTTTATTTAATTAACTAGTTTTGATCCTTTAGATGCCAACTTCTACAAGAACTCCAATCAATGCAGTTTATTGATTTGTGTATTCTTCTTCTTCTTCCTTTTTTTATTTTTTATTTTTTATGTAGATGTCATTGGATCAGCAATTGGATTTGTCGTATTTACGGTGCTGCTTTTTTCATGGGCTCTCACGTTTGCAATTGGAGGGGAACGGCTCTTTGGCCTTGTATGGGGGCAGCTTGTCATGTATAATGTTGCAGACAGATTAGGTCTCACAGGTTGGAACTGATTCTCCCGCATTAATTGATCAAAATATTCAAAGCATACCTGTTGTTATAATAATCTACCTGTATGTGTTCAAAGACACTTCAACAGTCTACACTAGATTTTTACAAGAAATTCTACTGAACCAAGTGAAACTCATTATGACTTCTACCATCCCCTTTAAGTCATTTTGTCAGTTAAGTTGCAAGTAATGCGATGCAGGAATGCATGATGTGTATGCATACCTGCTGCAGGAAGTTTGAAAATGCTTATGTGTCTTTTCTTGAACCACCCTTAAGCTGGATTGTCTGTTAACCAAGACAATATCCTAACTTTTGTAGAGGCATACAGCACAGAATCCCAGGGAAAACATTAAGAGAAATATTTATGCTAAGACAGTTCCTTTTAAAGTGTCAAATTTTCATTTCTCTAGGGAGTTGCAAATAGACATATCTCAGTGCATGACTCATTGTTTACAGGTTTCTTGCGCTGAACTCTGGGGTAACATACAAAGCCTTATTATCTCAAGAAAACTAAATTAACCTAGCTGGGCATGGTGAAACCATGCAAGCCAGATTTGGAAACTATTGATTGCTCAAATTATAGATAGAAGCATCGTGAAAAGCAGTACAAGAGAATGAAAATTACAAAATGTGTGTTTATATTTTTCTATCAACAGTCACCGTATTGTTTTAGTTTCCTTGCCAACCCCCATAGTATTAGACCAATTTAATTGTACATGAAAGTCATATGTGAATGAGTATGAAGGGCAATTCCTGTCTGATAATGTGGTCCATGTAGCAGTGGAGGGATCATCCTTTTGGAATTACCTCTTCTTTTTTTCTTTCTTTTTTTTTTTTATCATAATAAAGGGAGGATTTTTGAAGGATAAAATGGAAATTTTTTCCATATGATGCTGGTTCTTCTGCTGTGTGATAATTTGGTCCATGTAGCAGTGGAAGGATCTTCCTTTTGGAATTACGTTTTTTTTTTTATTGTAATAAAGGGAAATTTTTTGAAGTTCTGCTACTGTGTGGTGATCAGCAACTGAATTAGGCCTAGTTCCCCAAGCTGAAACTATAAGGTGGAGCTTATATATTAAAGAATCTTGTGTGTTTCAACTGTACAGAGAGATTTGGTGTCTCAGCTGTTTTAATGTATCTTTTTGCTTACCATCCCTTTTTAACATGCACTACTGCTCATTTTCGATAATCAGTACTTTGTTCAGTACGTTCATGTTTATTGTTCTTTAGTTGTTTTGGGTGTCTGAATCCAACCCCCATAACATTTGAATCGGTTCCAATTAAAAAATGGCTGCTAACGCATGAAAGAAGCAGAGTGATAGAAGAATAAAGAGGAGTTTGATGTGCGTGTGTGGACGCACGTGTGAATGTGTGTAATAGCTGTGAACTCGTGAGCAAGCACAAGTTAGAAGAGGTGGGTCGGTGTGGGGACTGTGGTTGTGTGGATGGTCATTAAGTAGAATTCAATTGTATGGATCTGAAATGGGGTGCACTTTTCTTTTTTATTTTATCCCAAATATAAACTCTGAGGAATATATGGTTATGTGAGCATGTGCCCCTGGTTGGATAAAAGAGATGTCTACATACTGATATATGGTATCTACTCTATGCGTTGACTGGTTCCTTTCTTTGTCGTTACCATATGATAAAAGCCTTGTCTCATCTATCTTGGATCATATTTGTGAGTTCTACTTTTCAAGCTTGATCCTTTCGAATTCATGCTCCTGTGTAACTCTACAATTTGTCACATTTTTCTTCATGAAAATCAAGGTCTTTATTGGTCTTCCCTGCCCACATTAGTCTCTTGAACTTGTGAAGCCTTTTATTCTTCGTATGGGTTTCTCTCTCATGTGCTTGTCCGAAGGGTTTTCTATCTCTGATGTGCTTTGTCCGAACCATTTCAAACAATCATCATCTTGATTCTCTTCTACTGGGGCCACTTGCTAGTTTCCTCCCTTGAACTCTCCTAGTTTATCTTCCTTAGCCTTCGTGCTCATCTAAATTTTGCTGTCTTGTAAAAATGCCCCTCTAAGTGGCGCTTGACTAATGCACAACACTGAGCATTGTTCCTACTTATTGAAATTTTGTTCATTTTCACATTAAATTACTTGTAATTAACCAATTCACCTCCCCTACTGTCACGACCCGGGCCCGAGTTACGATAATTTAGGGCCGCGATCTGTTCATAAAGGATAACATTCATTCATACCTGTCAATTGTACAGATTGCGGAAACATACATTGACAATCAATTTAAGATTTACATTTATACAAAATAAAGTTATTTATACATGTATCATTTTTTTGATTTCTTTCATCAATCACTGCATATTCAAATACTATGCAGATTGATGACCACTCAAGTTCTCAAAATATTACATTCTAAAACAAATTTCAACTATTTCAAAAGGAATTCTCAAAAGAATCTCCGACCCGCTACGCAATACGGATAACCGTTCAAAGGTTATCCCGCCCGTTCCATTCCATCAATCCTCCTAGAGGAACTGCAACGGTCTCCTCCGCTGCCGCTGGGGCCGCCGCCGGACCAGCATGGGTAATCGAGCCTATAATGCCATCAATAACACTAATGAACACGACGGTTCAACAATGTATAAACAGAACTTATGATAGCACATGTTAGTACATATACTAAACTTATGCAATCAGTTTAGTAAACAATTCCAATTCTAGACAAATTTGGATAATTCCTACAATGATAATAGTTGAGCACAATAAATCAATCAATAGATATGTACAAGATGACAACTAGCATAGCATTCACTTCATTTCATTTCATTTAATTTCATTTACCGTCTTCCTTCAAATGAATGATTCATCTTCCAAATGGAAGGCATCAATCAATACCCATAGATACGATCGGAAGTTGTGAGACTTACCAGTGTCCGGGTCAGGGACACTAGCATCACCACGGAGCTCCGGAACGCCCCAAGTCCATCTACTACAGTAGGAATAGTTATTTGGCTCAGGGCAGAAGGGCGCACCATGACCCCGGCCTCATGAAAAGAATCATTTGTTCATTCTTAATTCATTTGGAACTTAATACAATAGCTAGGTAGTGCCAGACTCAAGAGTCAATACATTTCATTAATCAGTCCACTTCTGGATTCAACTCTGTACAGTGATTCCATTCTTAACAATGGAAGGGAAATAAACAGTAACATCAATCTTATGAGATTGGAGCACAGTGATACGATACAGAACCCCTACAATGAGAGAATTACTAACTACACAATTCTACTCATTTCTATTTCAGTTTCCAACCAACCATTTAGGTGTAATCGTTGGTTATCCAATGTACGTATTATTTTCGATGGACATCACATTTATATATTATATGTACATTGATGTCCTCGTAATTATCACCTATGGAGATTTGGTCCATAATCAGTTAACTATTCGATCAATGAATCTATCAAGTATTCTTCTTGTATTGTCCGTAATTATCAACAATCCCAATTACTCCATGATTAGCCTTGAACTAATTCAAAGGACACTTATGTGCCCAAAAAGCAACCATGTTTCCTACAAAATCCAATCAATGTCCTGTCCACCAAGACAGAGAAGTGATCGCTCGAGCGAACCCAAAGTTCTCTCGAGCGAACTCAAATAGAAAGTGATCGCTCGAGCAGATTCATATCCGCTAGAGCGCACTCATTCAGAGAGCGGGTCGCTCGAGCGACCTCAAGTTCGCTCGAGCCAACGCTTCAAAATTTCAGTCCGAAATTCTGCAACTCTCTCTTCTTCTCTCTCTTCACCATTCCATTACCATAACAACCTGCAATAGATTTGGACCTCCTGTCTATTCCTCATTCATCATCTAATACACACAATAATCATCTCATTCTACTCATTCCATCAATCCATAACAACAAATCCATTTGAACATTCAATGGAAATGCACAAAAACTACAAATCAATGGAATACTATGAATCTTCTACAATAATCAATACTAATCACAAGTAATGCTTATACTTGCCTCTATTGAAGCTTCTTAGACAAAAGCCCTCTTTCTTTGGCTTGGTTTGACACAAATCTTTCCCAAAGAAATCCCAAGCTCTTCAACAATGGAGGAAGCTTGATGGGGAAGATGAAGTCTTCTCATCAACACTTGAAAATCTTCCCAATCTTCACACTTGATGTAGAAAATGGAAGAGAAATGAAGAAAGAGTGCTTAGGGTTTGCTAAAATGGGGAAAAACTAATCTTTTAGCTTATATAAGTGGATTTTTCCACTTAAACCCTCTTCCACTTCTTTTATTCACATTTTGGGTCAAATGAATGCCCATTTGATCAATCTTAGGTCAAATGGAATCAAGTGTATTATGAAAGTTGACGTACTCTTCGAGATACACATGTTGGTATCAAGAATTTTCACATTTGACGAAATACGTGAAAACTCGTATTTACAAAAAGGTCCCATTCAATCCCATTCAAATTCACTTCATCAAGCTTAATTCAATCATTTGAGATTAACCCATCTCATTTTGTTCATTAACTACAATTAGCACAATTAATCATGCTTAAGTAACACTAATTTGAATTAATTAGCCTTAATTACGATTAGTCCGGGACGGGGTCTAACACCTACTCTTAGCTCTGCTAGGTTGTCACTTAATATATTGTCTTGTATGGGTTACTTTTCAATCAATTGACTCGAGCCATACTCTGAAGTCCTAGCTTATCATTCACTTGCTTTATTATCTAAATAAGTGAGTACCACATCTTTTACTTACAACATACACAAGGAACTTTGCCTTGACTATTTCTCATTGGATTTTCATAATTAAGGTAAATAATACAGTTGGAAATTGCTTGCTATGCAACCGCAATTGCGGGTTTGAGTCATATCACCAATATTAAAAACAGGAAACTTTTGGTGCAATTCAACTGTATCTGGGAGCTCAATCAACTCTCGGAAAATAGTTCCTACAATCTTTAGTGACTCTTATACATCTATAAGTCCCTCGAAAACAGTATGCCTTTTCTTCAATTTAGCTGCATAAAATGCTTTGAGAAAAGGTCCAAAGATGAAACGCTGCACTCTCTAGAACATGCCTATACAGTTAAGCAGATGAGTGATTGGCTGGTTATTCAGAAAGCCCTCTTCTGCCTTGAAAATTTTTGCTGCTTTAATACAGTATGGTTGAGAGTAAATGTTTAGTGTTTCTTTTTTTTTTATTTTTTTTTATTTTATTATTATTATAAATTAAGCTTATAATCTGTTCCAGTTTGGAGACAGGAATGCCAAGGGTCGTTTAGTAGTGGAAAAGCTAGATTTGAGATTTCCAACATGTGGTGAAAACAAAATTTTCACTTTACACTTCACTCCTACCGTACATTGGCAGGACAATCGGAGGTGCAGTGTGCACTGCAGCAACTTACTTTCATGGTGGATGGTTTGATGTAGATAATAATTCTCAATCCGTCCTAGTGTCCATAAAAAGTGGATCAAGATCATGCAAAAATGAATGGGCTAACCATATTGTTATGGTCCTTTATTTTGGAGGTCCCTCGTGTGATGATTACTAAATGAAGGCAGTCCCTTTGCCCATATAGAATCTAGGGATTTTTACCAAATAATTAAGCTTATAGTGTAATTAACCGATTTTATGAAGAATGATAACAAAACCACCGTTTAAGTATTTGTACCTTTTTATTATTATTATTATTATTTTTGACAAAATTACCCTGGTTGACGATATCACCAACTGCATGTATGTAAGCCCATAAATTTTCTTCTTCTTCGTGAAACACTCTTCTTTTTTTTGGCGAACTGGGGTAATTTCGTAAAAAAAAAAATTTACGAACAACTAAATTGTGGTTTGTTATCATTCTTTATAAAGCAATTAATTCCACTATAAGCTTAATTATTTGGTAAAAATCCCTATAATCTATATAAAAAGCCTTTACTTCCTATCATCAACTGTAAATATAGGTACTAAAGTACAAGATGGTTGTATTGTTCATATGTAAGCATTTTCAAACCCGCCCCCAACCCCCCCCCCCCCGCAACCCAACACCACAACTAAAAAAATAAAAACAAAAAAAAAGAAGAGTGGTGATAGCGTTATACATTATGCCTACATGATAAACAGAGAACCCTTGCATCTATACAAATTTAGGTGAAGAGCTGTCATGTACACCTGTCATCACGGGGAATATTATTTGACTCGAGGGAGAGAGATCAAATGTTGCATAGAAAATGAGAGTCCAAGAGTCCTAAGATCCTGTCATGCTCATGAACCAGAGAGAGTAGGCGCAAGCTGAGTTGATCCTGTCAAAGCACACTTGCATGTTGTTTTCCAAAGATGGGTCTGTTTGTACCACAGCAAGACTTTTACACCAAGTCACAGTTCAAGACTTTTCTTTTCTAACATCAAATCAGGACCAGTAGCCTAAATGTATCTGTAGAAAGTCAAAGGGCCCAGGAAATCCTAGGAGTGTCTGCACCAAGATGAAGAACCCTTTCTCTGGAGTTGGGAACATGGCATTGGTGATACTCCCAACTGCATCACCCACAACAGACTCACGGTGCCATGTTGCAGGAGGGCCTATACCGTCTAGCTGAACATTAGTCATGCATATTCCCTCAAAGGGTGCACCCTCAAGCCCCTCTAAGACTGGCGCCTGTCTGATGTCCACGCCGGTCACATTACCTATGAAAATGCCCCTCACCACAGGAAGGGCGTTAGGGTCCTACCATTCATCAGGATGGTCATTAGAGCCACTACTAAATCTGATGGGTATCTTCACCCTCTCCATTGTCATGTTAGCTATGGTAATATTGGTTATGTATCCTCCTCTTCCCCTATCTATCTTCACTCGCAGCCCTGCTGCTGCATCCCACATGTGCAAATCCTTGACCAGCATATTTGATATTCCTCCAGACATCTCACTTCCTATTCCAACACCAGAGCATGTTGGGGTTGTGCCAGACACCCTCCTTATGGTGATGTTCGAGCTTGGACGAGCGAGATTAATCCCATATTGGTCCCACCCGCTCTTCACCGCTACCAAATCATCTCCACTCTCGATGTAACATTCTTCAATGCACACATATGAGCTTGAGTCTGTGAATTATCATGTAAAAGAGCAACATCTTGATTACTATCCCTGTATTATGAGAGCGCAATCATTTTCAAAACAAACTTTAATGTGTTTCATGGATGAGTTCCAACTTTCCAATTCACAGGTAGTTTCATTTTGGCAGAGGCAATGGCTAACTATTCCAATGTGTTTTGTGTTGAAAGTGAATATTGGAATCACCTTCTTGACTGCAAATCATTATTAGCATTGAGCTTGATTTGGGAACAAAATATCCAAAGAAGTGATTCACATTTTTGAAATTTTAGACCCACCACCCAAATTCAGAAGAAAATGGGCGACCATCCATTCTGACAAAACGATGTCTAGGCCTGTAATCTGGGATACAGTTCTGAGTATAACACATTAAGCAGACCCCAAATCAATGAGCTAAGTTTAAGAAGATGATAGTGATGGCGATTGTGATGGTGGCCGTGGTGATCTGAATGTAAAAATAATGTTTGTTAGTTTTTTCCTTTTTTTCTTTGGTAAAAGTTAGTGAGTTACATCAGTGCATCGAAAGCTCACACACCTGGGTCTATACCATCTGTATTGGGGGCGTTGAGTGGGGCCAAAATAGTCACTCTTTTGATCACTACATTACTGAAAGGAAAAATGCAGCAAAACCTTAATCTGTAGTAGTAGTAAAGTAGAATCGGAAGGAAATAACTGATTTGTTGGAAGGCTAGAATAATACCTGCAATAAACAGGATGGATAGTCCAAAAGGGTGAGTTGAGGAAGGTGACATTCGAGATGAGAATGTTGTGAGAGTTCATCAACTCAAGGAGGTGACCCCTTGTGTGTTCCAAAGTCCTGTTCCACCACAGCTCCCACCACATCCTGCCTTGGCCGTCGATTTTCCCTTTTTGTCCTGTGACCAACCAAAATCCTTCATGGGCTGCCCCCTCTTAAAGCACCAATGAAAAGGTGCCCAACTTATTCCTGGTCAGATGGGTTTGAGATACCTTTTCATCATAGTGAATGACGTAAATTCATAACATGATCATTATAATAGGAAGTAGTGGGATATTTAAATCATGAATACCCCATAACACTCAAGTATAATGCTATCAAGCCCTTGATCAATGAATTTTGGTGATGGATTGAAACCGTCCAATCAATTGACAGACTGGGAAACTCAATTAGAAGTTGTTGATTATGTGATACACTCCACTCATAGATGGTCATGATCTAAATGATATGGTGAACCAATTTTGACCCTATCCATAATTCAGCCCGTCTGTTGGTCTGTCTGGATTGATCCACGTGATCACCAGCTGACCTCATAACTATCTCTCTTGTGATTTGGTTAGGTTATATCCCCGTAATTATGATCAAAATAAATTATAAGAATTAGTGGGTACTCAAATCAATCAATCATGTAATAGATAAGAAAATTTGGGTTACCTGTAATGACAACATCGTCGAGTCCATTTCCATGAATAAGGCTGATATGTACCCTCCCAATCTCTCCCTCCCTCCCTCTTCCATATGAAGGCAAAGGCTCTATCACGGGCCACTCCTTTGGATCCTGTTTGAATTCTCCCATATACAAAAACAAGAAACACCAATATAACCGAACGCCCATAGCTTATGAAAGAACACGTTATTACATTATAGAGAGGATCTTATAAAGCATGATTATACTTCCCTAATCTCTTTGTATGGATCAAAGAGTTTTTGAGATGTGAATATCAAGTTTCATCAAAATGAGGACTCGTCTACCAATTTGTAATGAACTTCTATTATAACAATTAATATTATCAATAAGAAGGTAGAAATACTACTCTTCCATTCTCCTATGTAGATTAATTCCTTCTAACAGCAGTTTTTGAGCCTTTTCTCTTCGGTGAAACTGCATGTGAGAATTTCTTAGGATTATCAATGGTGGGTCATTTTTGAAATTTCTTTTGTTTCCCTTTTTCTCCCAAACAAACGAATTCCAAGTACCTTTAGTTTCCTTCACACAATCACATGAGACAATCTTATTCCTGGGTCATTTAAAACATTACATTGCATACATACACCAAAGCTCTATCTATAAACACTTACCATTTTTATCCAAGACTACCCCATCAACCATCTCACTTCTGCAAGAAAAAACTTATTATAAAAAAAAAAAGAAAAAAAGAAAAAGAAAAAAGAACACCATGGAAGCATTGCTTATCTTCTGTTGACATTACATGATCTCCTAATTACTATCAAAATTAATGAGAAGGAATCACGAGAATACAGATTGTTCTTCTTCTTCTTACCTTGGAACCCAAAATAACAGCACCCTTTTCGAGATACAATGTGAAATTGCATGTGAGATTAAAACTACCCGTGACCAATCTTCCCACAGGGACATTGAGTTGTGATCCTCCCTTCTCCCCATAGTCCTTGAGATGTTCCATTGCCCCGTGAAAGGCATTGGTGTTGGACGTCTTTCCATCACCAACTACACCAAAATCGGTTATGGACACGACCACCTTCCTCTTTGGGGCGGATCCATGAAGGTAGAAGCTCGAACAGGTCTTCTGGTGTTGTATGGGAGGATGAGGGGTTTGGGTATGGGTGACCTCCCACGTTGAGAGATCTGTTTTGGTTGTCACGTGAAGCCATGAAACGGCTAAAGCTGTTAGGACTAGCAGTATAAGACCCCAAGAAGGCCTCCTGAGACCACCCCAGATGCTGCTCATGCATGGTTTTTCCAAATCCATGGGAGGAAAGAGGAAAAGACAAGAAAACAACATGCATAGGATAGCGAGGAGAGATGTGACTGTTTGTGTTTTGGAGTTTCCTGGTTTCCAAAAGTACGACGGTTGCAGGACAGGACCCAATTGAGTCTGGATCCCTGATTGTCTCCCTCAGTACTGTTCCTTTGAGAGGAATGTATGGAACTCCACCTTGGAGCCCATTGATTGAAATTTTGAATGGTTCAAAGTATGTCATCCACTCTAGTAATATATTCTAAAAAAAATTACTTTTGAGGGCACCAAATGATTGGGCACGTAACTGATAAAAGTGATGAGCACAATTTAATACAATAATCACATCTTATAGTGATGTGCCCAGTCTTATGGTTGGACAAATTTCTATAGAAGTAAAATTTGAGAACAAGAAGGGGGGTGGCAATAAAATCTAATGGTTCAAATTTATTAATAGGTTGGGGTCACTGTAGAGTTCCAAGCATTTGGGAGACACTGAGGGTTCCCAGCTCAATTCTTATGCAAACATGGGTGCATTGAACCGAACCGAGTGGCCTGCTTTCTTTATCTGATGGCCCTTCAAATTTAGAGATGTCTTATGGATTTTGCAATCTATAATACAGGTAAATAGGAAATCTTTAATATATTCTGTATCTACATTTGCTGCCATAAGTATCTAATACACCTATCATTAATCTACAAAATATAGCTCAATGCCATATCCCATTTCTATCCAACAGAGCCAATGAAATCCACAAACTTTGCCAATGAGTCCTATTTTAGAAGAATCTTAGGTGATTTACCAACAGGGGATCTCAATCCTTCGTGCATATATTCTTTGAGACCAAACCCACAAATCCATTTGTGGCCACTCTTTGAATAGCTCCAAATTACCATCCAACTTTGGGGCGGCCTTTAAACTCTAAACTGCTCAAAGTTATTGACTATAAGTAATTTATTTCTAGGCTAAATCTTACCTCAATTGTAATCATATTTATCTTATATCCTAAGATGATGATATGCATAATATATGGTTTTATTTTTCTTATTTTACTAATATATTTATTTACTTGTGGTCAATTCAACAATATTAAGAATAACTCTATTAAAGTGAGATTTGCCAATTTCACACAAGGCCGCTGGTGGATGTAGGCCCAGAAGAATTCCACATTAATTCATGCTATCAGAGAATCCGGGAAGTTGTTTGTTTATAATTTAGAGATGAGAGTATTAGCATGCTGCATGCATGAGATGGAGGCCTAGTTGTGACACGTGTCACGGCACAGGAAACCTGATCCGCTTTGTTGGGTAGCCGTTGCCCGTTGCCTGTTAGACAGACCACCACCATTTGAAAATTGCATGTGAAGCCATGAAAAGCTCTTGTTGTTATTCTACATCTTGATCACAGGTTGCTGGCTTGCTGCTCTTACGCTCGAGTCTTTTCTTTGTTTTTGCTTGACTCTTTCCCCATTTATAATCTAGAGATCTATGGTCATTGTCAAGAAGGGTTGGACCCACATAAGTAGATTTGGGGCCGACCAAACATGGGCCTGCTTCTAAATCCCGCGTGAAAATTATGAGTTTGCACCCGAAATCCAACTATATATTTGTGTCTCCCCACAACAAAAATCCTATATCCACTACTGTTGGGGAGGGTTCTTCCACAACAGGAGTGCCTGCTAATTACAATTGATCCATGTTTTGGGTCCTACCTCCATGTATGTCAATTATTGATAAAGCAAAAAATGGGTCTTAAACATGGATTAGGCGAAAGCTAGGAGTATCATATTCTAACCTCTGTGATTTAACAGCATTAAAGTTTACCAGTGTTGTACTCATGTAATCTTTTTTGGATACAATGAATGGTGAGTAACCGCTATATTAGGGTCGAATTAGGCATGCTGCTAATTCAGGACATTAAGCTGGGTGAAGGGGCAGCTTGATCAAAGGTTGAAGTGGGCAATTTTGTTTGGACACAACCGTTTCTCATTTTCATATTGATCGGTGAGTAAGCTTGTCAATCTGGCCCTTTGGGTACTTGCCAAAGCCCATTAAAAAGAGGGTTTTTTCTTCTTGTCCTAAAGCCTGAGGGTAAGGTAGGGCCTGATTTTGAAAAGCACAATAGTTTGAGGGTCGGGTTAGGACCTGATCAAGCTCAGCCTCATCCTTTGTTCATTTAACATACATAATATAAATATAGGAAGCACACAAGTTTCAAAACTTTTTAAATTAAAGTTTAAGTTTTTCCGTAAGTTTTCAACTAAGGGACACCGACCATTTAAAGTTATTTTTCGGCTATTTTTTCACTCAATTTTTTAAAATATGCAAATTACACTTCATTTAAAGTCATTCTATGCTTCTAGCAGCCACTACATTCCACATATCGCCGTTGGGATGTTAGTTGCCGTTGATTACTGTGAGAATGTTGACAAATGAATGGATGAGAAATTAATAGAAATGAAGGAGGTTTTATTTCAATGAAGGGCAACTTGGGTATTTTATAAAAAATTAGGGAAAATCTGTATCCTTGTATGAAATAAGGCAAAAACTTAAGACCTTATGTGTAGGTCCTTTCTCCATTTTGTATATGATATGTGTGTGAATGCATGTAACGGATTTTTCTAATTAATTTTTTTTTTATCGGTAACTAAAACTTTCATTTATTAAGAGAATGAGAGAATACAAAAGGAAAAACAACAATGAGGCAAGAACACAGGAAAAGAAAGAGAAAGAGAAAAGAAAATGAAACTAAAGGGTACAAGAGCATTGTACCCCACCCTACCTCAATTACATAATAAAACCCTCATAGCTAAAGTATCAACCATACAGTTGCCTATTCTAAGCTCGTGACGGAAGACAACATTAATGGTAGTAGTGAAAGATCGAGTTTCATTAAAGAGGAATTGAAATTTCTAAGGAAAATGCTTCCTATTAGACACCCAAGCAATCGCATTAGAGGAATATTCACTCTCCACCATAAAATCACCTTGAAAGCATCTTGAAAAGCATCAAAGGGCTTCCAAAATAGTCAAAACTTCCGCTTCATTAGAATAGCAAACACCCACATGTTTTGAAAACATAAATATGAATATTTTTCATCTGCATATGTATTGAGTTCGATTCAAACAATACCAACAAAACTCATATTACATGCCTTCACAATCAGTTTATTCATTATTTAATATTTATTTAGACACAATGCCAATGGACAAACAAGGAAGATCCTACTGTAACTACAAAACCCTTCTGCATACGTCTACATCTCATTGTTGTAACACATTTTGATGTCATTAGCTACGTTCTGTGCATCCATAGAAAGCCCTGCCAGCCCCCTTCTTGAAAATCCAGCACAGTAGAGCCCATTTTTCCCTTTCCAATGATTTGGAAAATCATGTTTGGGCATCCCATCTTGGTTAAGCAGATAATCATCTTCCTGCACAAATGCAAAACACATATAACCCATGATTTTTCTATGATCTAAATTCTGCAATACCAACATGGAAATCTATTGGAATCATTAATCATACCTTAAGCCATTTTCTAGCAGTGCTTCTATAACCTGTGGCGAAAACTATAGCATCGAAGCGATGAGAGTTGCCATTAGCGAAAATTGCTTCATTGCCGTCGACCCTTTTGAGCTCTGGTAGAACCTATTTGATTAAGAATAGAAGTTGTGTTCTAAGTAAGGCTAAGAACTCTTATAAGGACACAGTTTTTCTCACAAAATACTTGACCCTGTCAATTCTATCCGAAAGAATTAGACTGAGTTTGTGCGAGTAGTAGTTATGGGTCTTATTTAGAGTACGTACCTGAATATCTCCCGACTCGATCTTCTTCAGTGTGCCAACATCTATCACAGGAGACTTTCCAGTGGTCTCTTTAAGATAAAATGGCCCCTTCGATGGCCTAACAATCCCATATTTGGTCATATCAGCAAAATGCAACTTGCCAAGTGAGAGAACCAAATCATCAACCATGTTGCATGGGGAGGATTTCAGGAGTGTCATCCCCAATTGCACAATCTCTTTAGTAAGCACATGAAACTGCAAAGAGAATAACCATGTATGAGGTTACATGAGTAGAAAGGACCAACTGAGGAACCGTGGACTTGACTTTATATACTATTAAAATAACAAGCAAACAAAAGAGAACACAATACAAACAAAAATTAAGGTGCTTTGTGTTGTGTAGCATGAGGGTTCGGTGCTGCGCACTGAATTTCGTGCAGAATCAGAATCCAAACTCTCTACCTCCCTGTACTGGATTTTTGTTCATTGAAGTCGGAAAAAAAAAAAAAAAAAGAAGTCTTCTCTGTGAGTAAATGCAATGCACCAATTAAATTTAGGTCATCTAGAAAGTCAAAGCAATTTTCCTCTTTATCTTGGAATGCCCCCGATAAATTCCCCCTCAAGGGCCTTTCGTACGGGTATTTCGATAAAATCAAGTGGATAGCAAGAATAATTTTGTTTATAACCATGCCTTCTTACCTATTTTTAAAATACCCCCTTTGGGATCTGTAATTATATATAGAACACCCTCATTCCTCCCTTTTCTTTGGTTCAAATGTCCAAAAATTTCTCTTGACCAGTAGTTTTAAACTTGTTTTTTTTTTTTTTAGAATTCTAGTAATTTCTCCATACATTTTTCTTATATACCAAAATGATTATACTTATTTCTAAATTAGTCATATTTTAAAGAAAAACAAACTACTTCAGAAAAGGCATGTCCCATTCTGAGTGGGGCACCTCCTTATTATCAAAATCATATTAGAGATCAAAGCTCTCCAATAATAGAAACATGGTGGGATCATTCGAAATAATCCAGTCAAGGTGGGGCTTTCAAAACTTATGAAAAGAAAGAACGAATAATCCACAACTAATGGGGCGCACCCACTTCTCGTGCAGAAGCTCACATGGGAGGAACTAGAGGGGATATGAATTATTTTGATTTTTTACTTATCGCCTCCCAAAAGATTGTTAGTTTTCCATCGAGGGCCCCCAAGGAAAATTTTTCCACCCTCTAGCAACTCATCATTGGAGTCCATCACACATAACATAGTGGCATGAAACAAGTATGACCATATTTGGAGGGATATATGTGTTCCTCTGTATGTGTGTGTGTGTGTGTGTGTGTGTGTGTGTGTGTATTATTGTGAAAATTTGATATATATATATATATATTGTCGTGAAAATATGATATATTTATTTATATTGTCATGAAAATATGTACGTCCAATCCATTGGAGAAAATTCCCCTAGTGCACCAAAGTCATAAGTTGACTCTGCATAAATTGGCTAAGGGTTAAGCTAAAACTAATTTTGACAAAAGAAGCAAGCAATTAATAGAATTTTACCGGGCTTCTAACCACAATAGATGACTTTGCTCCATAATTTGCAAGATCATAAGCTATTTCCATCCCTGAATTTCCACACCCAACAACTAAGACAGCCTTACCACTGTACTTAGACCCTGATTTATACTTGCTAGAGTGCAAAACCTCCCCATTAAAACTCTCTAAACCAGGAACAGCAGGGATGAACTCCTTACTATTTTCTCCAGTAGCAACCACTAAGAACCTACAACTATACTCCTCGGCCACACCCGACTCCGAGTTAGTAGCCATGACACACCATCTTTTGGCCTTCCCATCAAACGCTGCCGACTCAACCATCCTACAGTATTTAGGCTTCACATCAAAATGTGATACGTAGTCTTCTAAGTATTGGATGAAATCCTTTCTGGGTATGAAGGTCGGTGCTGTGGGTGGGTGGGGCATGTGGGGAAGATGGCAGAATTCCTTGGCTAAATGGAGGTTTAGCCGATCATACGCTCTGTGCCTCCACAGAGACGCACAACAGTTCTCTCTTTCAAGTATGATGTTGGAGATGGAAAGGAGGTTCAGGCATGCAGAGGTGGCAAGGCCAGCAGGGCCAGCTCCAACTATCACTACTGCCACTTCGTTCTTCATCTCTTGCTTGCCTTTATTTTTTAGTGTCTTTCACCAACTTCTTCCTTCACTTTATAGGTCTCCGGGTTCTTGGAATGCATTTGAGAAAAACGTACCCAATTTGGTCTGCTTAATCTTTGAAATACGATTTGCAATTTTAGGATGACAGAGTGTCATAAGGAGATTTTCATGTTTGTATGAATTCTTTGTATGTATACCTAATTAGGATCAGTCGTTTGATTCTCAATGTTGCTATGTTAGAAAATTGATCAAAACTCTCCACATTGATATCTTCTCCCATGGAGGTTCAAAGAATCCCAATAAGTCCCATGGAGGTTCAAAGAATCTCGATGACTCCCATGGAGGTTCAAAGAACCCCAGTGACTCCCATGGAGATTTTAGTCATCATCAGGATTTAGGGTAGTCAAAATTTAAACTATATATGTCCGTTAGATCCGGAGGACCTAAATCAAGGATTAGGATCACGTGCTCAAATCTAATATTCTATTTTTGTCTTTCGTCTTGACTTTCTTGATTCTCATGCATTTAAATGGGTATCACAAGAGGTGACGTTATTTCGTGTCTTTGGCTTGTGGTTAGTTTTCTAGTAGTAATACCATAGTTGCAAAACTCTTTGACTCTCATGAGTAATCTAATTTTGATGATGGACCGAGTTAAAAATAGATGAGGCTCAGCCGAGTTATCTCATTTTAATAAGCCGTTTGCACCGTGAACCATTTAATAGGCGGATCTAATTTTAAATAAATAAAGTTTATTTATAAGTAATTATGCATGAGGTTCAGAGCCAATAATTTAAAAATGACGACGGGAATGGAATTTAAACTTATATTTGATCTTTTCCATTCGGTATTTGGACTACCAAATTATGTAATATGCAATATCTTTTCTTCTATTTTCTTTATTGTTGTATATTTCTTGCATATAGAAATTTATTTAGTTGATTTAATTATCATGAATGCACGTGAAAAATATATTTTTATAATTTATAAGTAATGGGTTCATTTTTAAAATTCTTTTAAAATGAACATCATTCTCCGAGTCTCTGTGTTGACTCTATCCGAATCAACTTTTTTTTAATATTGGACGAGTCGAGTCCGAATCACGAGATTTCCAACCTTACTTATTACTGACATATATGTAGGACCATAAATTGCCTAGGTGATGGTAAGTCCAGTTCTTTGCCCATGTGTGAGGGTCCATGGCTAGGCCACCCCATGATCTGTGATTTAGGTCATTGTAATCTAGATTGTGGGTCTGTTTTTTATACGTCCTACGGTAATATATAATCAAAATTCTCCTATATATCCACTATAGCGATCAAAAGATATGCATTATCTATATCTAATCCCAACAAATGGGAATCATTGTCACATGGCTGATCCCAAATCCATGATCAGTTTTAGGAATCTAGATAACCACAACATCGTCCGATTTTAAAACTCTCCTACAGTCATTACGCATTACTACTTATTATAAACACCATGCATGTTAATTAAGTGTATTTTTGACTGTTCAGATATGGGTAGATACATGTACATTGTAACCTACAATAGTGATGCTAACAAGAAAGATGTTGCATCTCCTCCCTAAAATCAAGGCCTAGGTGTCCAAAACTAGAAGAAATAAAATATTTGGTCATGTGCAAATATGCAATGGACGTTATTATCTAGACTTAAATGTTTGATTATACTGTCTGGAAAACAGGGCTATGACAGCCTCTCGTATCTCTTTGCTGCGTGCGTACCGCTATATTATTTACAAGTATCATAAAAACCCAAGAAAATTGGACTCAATCTTGACCAAGTAGACTCAAGAACCCAACATCCTATTTTTTTATTTTTTTTATAACCCAACCAAGGGGACTGAGACCCAAGAGAGAGTTGGTACAAACGAGGGAAGACAGCCTCCACAAGCGGGAAGAAGGCCCACAGAAGTGGGAAAGAAACTCGCACGAGCGGAAAGAAAGTGCACACAAGTGGGGAGAGGTGGTGTACCTCATATTCGAACCCCAAACAGCCAAATGAGAACTATTGCCAATTACTAGCGAGGTAAGTGGTCATTCTCAACCCACCATCCTGTTAAATCAAAAGGCCAGGCTAATTTGACCAAGTTTGACCAAAACTCAATAATATTTGAAAACATTAGAAGTGAGCCTAAGTTTTAGGTTTGGTAAGAGGTACCTGGCTTCCCAAGGTTCAAACTTGGGCAATCACCATCCCTCACCTGAGGGTTGTCCTACCTCGCCTAAGGTCTACTTCTGTCACCCGATGGCTCCCTTACCTTACCTGAGGTCTACTTCCCTCACCAAGAGGGTTGGTCCCAGCCCCCAAAGATGCCTTCAAAAAAAAAAAAAAAAAGATTTACTAGAAGGGCTAAAATTGATGTGCATGTGTTAATTTGAAATGCCCACAATACAGTAACAGTAAAAAATTATTTAAAAAACCAAACAATGATTAACGGTTTTTGATGGTTCGAGTACGGTTAATTATTACTTAAAATTCATGTTTTGTTTTTTATCAAAATGCAAAATACATGTTAATCAAAAGTCAAAACCTAATGTCATAGATAACAAATTACATCATTTCAATATACTAAAGTAGCATTAAAATATTCACATAGACAAATGAATAATAAAGTGTTGGGGTATAATGGTTTGGTTAACCATGTGTTTTGGGAAAAAGGTTAATCCAATCGTATTTTACTGTTCGGCTTGGTTAATAACTGCTAGTCCAGACTAAAACTCAAACCAAACCGTGAAGCACGGTTTTTCAATTTTAATAACCATAACTGAAATCGTGAGACACGGTTATTAACCGTCGGTTTGGTCAATTAAACGGTTTTTCGATTTTTTTTTTTTTTTTTACACCCCTACTTGTCTGTACAACATTAAGGATATCTCAATGGTAGAAAAATGCCTATAAAATTTTGCGCTTATTAGTATTTTTTTATGTTTGGTACAGAACTTTTTCATGCTAGAAGAAAAAAAGTTAAATTATTTTTTCTCAACTGTGCAAAAGAACATTTCTTATTGGAGTGGGGCAGGAGTCTCTTTTCACAATTTCAACGATCTCATAAAAATTCCAACTTGTATAAGGCTGTCTAAAAAAATATAAAATGAAAGTTTTTTTTTTTTCATTTTGACATAAGTTCATTATATGCTTTTTTTTTCTTAATTTATTTAAACTCATACACTACACACATGACAATAACCAACTCACTAACGGCTGGAGCACGGCTCATTATACATTGGGACAGTGCTTCTTGCAAATTACTTGTGATTGATGAAAGGGCGAAAACATTGTCCAAGGGCAACATTTTTTTATCCTGCTTAACTTCATATAAACTTTTTTGATTGATGACAAGGCCAAAACATTGTCCCAGGGCAACATTTTTTGATCCTGCTTAACTTCATATAGACTTTTTTAACCAGTTCCACTCATCCACCTATTCTCCAAATTCTCTTCATCACTTAAAGAAAAAAAAACTTACCCAACGATCTTGCAGATTTCTTTTCTGTCTGTCATTACTATGATAAGGGACCAGACCACCTTGTGATACTGATTGAACCCATCCCACCTTCCATCTGTTGATACTGTTTCAGAACTCCACATAGTGGTCCCTACATTGATCAGTGTCACAGATATTGTCCAACAGGTCTTTCAGTGGAATGAATATCTTATGCATCTCATGTGTGATGGTGAGACAGACAACAATGAATATCTGATTGTTTGCTCGGTATTGAGTCCCTACTAATTCTAAGCAATGCCTTCGGCCTTCCTATCAAATGGGGGTAAGATTGAAAGAGCAAAGGTGAGAATCCACCTATCAACTTGGCTCTCCTTCCGTGCAAAATGATTACGCAACTATCATCCTAGTAAATCAAATCCTAGCTAAGTGATTGCCCCATGCCCCTATTTATTTCATTACTTTTAATTATGTCATTCACTTCTCACCTCTATAATGTTCCTATGTTATAACCCACTTTACAATGAATTCCTAGTAATTCAATACAAAGTAGTGGGCCCTCAAAGAATTTTGGTGCATATAGTTTGGGGAGTGGGGGATTGGATAAATTAGATCAAGAATTAAGGCTTTCTTTGATTCACCTTCTTAATTTTGTCAAGAAGCCCTCTCCCTCTCTCGTTTTCCTAATTGTTTTCAATCCCTTTGAAATGTCTGGCCTCGTACAAACCATGGCATACATGATACTCCCAACTGCACTTGCATAAGGAACAAGTGACATGTGCTCCACCTCTTCCTCAGTTTGTGGTGATAAAGCAGCGGAAAGTTTAAAATGGGCTACCAGTGGAGTCTTCACAAGCTTTGAGCTTTGCATACCAAAGCGCTCCAGAACCTTCTCGAGGTACCCTTTTTGTGACAAAGACAATTTACCCGCTTTCCGGTCCCTTCGAATCTCCATCCCAAGAATTTTCTTCGCAGCACCAAAGTCTTTTATTTCAAATTCACCACTGAGCTGAGCTTTCAGCCTGCTGATCTGAAACATGTCCTTAGCAGCAATTAACATGTCATCAACCTATAGCAACAAATAATTAATTAAAAGAACCATTTGGAAGCTTCTTGTGGCAGATACAATTGTCATACCCACTTCTGCAATAACCGTTTCTAACTATAAAGGTATCAAAACGCTTATACCACTGTCTAGGCGACTGTTTTAGGCCATATAATGATTTCTTTAGTAAGCAAACATGATCCTCCTTACCTTGGATTTCAAACCCCTCTGGTTGATGCATATAAATTTGTTCTTCTAAATCACCGTGTAAGAATGCATTCTCCACCTCAAGCTGCTCCGGCTCTAAGTCCAATAGAGCAACCATAGCAAGTAGCACCCGGATGGAGATATGTTTCACCACAGGAGAGAAGACTTCATTGAAGTCAACACCCTCCCTCTAAGTATAACCTTTTGCATCCAGTCGTGCTTTGAACCTAGCATCCCCTGGAGTTCCTTCCTTTTTCTTGAAGACCCATTTGCAACCAACAATCTTCTGGCCCTTCGGTGGTTTCACCAGCTCCCAAGTATGATTCTTATGAAGAGACTCAACCTCCTCACTTATAGTAACGGCCCATCTTGCTGATTCTTTGCTAGTGACGACATTCCGATATGTAACCGGCTCTGACTCAATACCCTCTGCTGTATTAAAAGCGTAGGCAACAATATCTTTAAATCCATATCTTTGAGGTTGCTTAATCTGCCTCCTTTCTCTGTCCCTAGTAAGCATGTATTCTTGCGGAATTTCATTCTCCACATTTGAGCCCGCATCCTACTGATCTGGGACATTTTCTTGCAAATTCTCTTGCAAGTTTTCTAAAGCTTCCTTCTCATGCTCTACCTGTTTACTAACACCGTTTTGCTCTTCCACCTGTTTGCTGACACCATTGTCATTTCCAGCATCAATCCACTCCTTAGGTTTCAACATAGCAGACTCATCAAATGTCACGTCTCTGCTGATAATGCATTTGGGTGATTTTCCATCTAGGCACCAAAGCCTATATCCCTTCACCCCATGTGCATACCCTAAAAATATGCACTTTCTTGCCCTTGGTTCAAGCTTACCATCATTCACATAAGCATAAGCAGGACAACCAAATATTTGCAAATTTGTGTAATCAGCAGGAGATCCAGACCATACCTCTTCAGGAGTTTTACACTCGATAGCTGTAACACCCTGTCCCGAGTTAATTAAGATTAACTCTAATGAATCAGGATTAATGCTAATTCAACATGTTTTATGGAAATAATGTTGATGAATGGCTCAAGTGGTTACATTGAACTTAATGAAAAGAATAGTGGAAGTTCTGAATAGACTTGAAATGGTTTTAGGCTAAACCATGCAATGTAAGGACTTTTTCGTAAATACGAAATTACACGTATTTCGTCGAGTACGGAGACTCTTGATACCCACGTGTGTATCTCGTGGAGTATGTTATTTTCTGTAACAGTAGCGATTCCATTCGACGTGAACTGGTTCAAATGACCATTCATTTGACTTGAATTGTAATTAGAGGAATTAGGAGGGGGTTTGATGCAAAAAGTGGGATTATAAGATAATGATGAACTCATTTGAGTTCATTCATCATTCCAGCAGCTCTTTCTATCCTTCTCCTTCTCTTCTTTCTTTTTCTTCCGTTCCTCTTGGTTTCCATCAAGGTGTGTGTGATTTGGAGAAGTGGCAAGTGCTTGTGAAGAGGGACTCCATCTTCACCATCCTCTTCTTCATCTATTTTCCTACTATTTTGGGAGTTTAAACTTGAGAAGATCTCAAGATCACCATCAAAGAAGCTACAAGTAAGTGTTGAGTTGAATTCATCACTTCCATGGTTTCATTGTTGAGTTGTGACTCAAAGAATTCACAAGAATTCTGTTTTGTGGATTGATTTTGGGTTTTAGGTTCAAAAGGAGGTTTGACTTGAGGAATTCAGCTTGGATTCAAGCTAGACAAGGGAATTCTTGCTAAGAAGTTTCCAAACAAGGCAAGTATACTCAATTGTATTGATTTCCATTGTTAAGTGATTTATTAGAACTCAAGGAGTTCAGTTACAGAGAATCCGGTTCAGAAGTTTCTGAACTTCTGGGCGCAATTCGGTCAGCCTACCTAACCGAGAGCTGACCGACGTAGGTCGGCTAGCCGACAATGTGAGTTCGGCTAGCCGTTGGTTCACCGCAAGGTGACCGAAACTCCTGTCAGGGTTTTTCCATCAGAAATTGAGCTTCTGGAAAACGAACCGTAAGCTAACCGAAGAAATTCGGCTAACCGGAATTTGAATTTCGGCCAGCCGAGTGGGTGACCGCGTAGGTGACCGAATTTGGACAAATTGTCCTGTAGAAATTGAAATTCTGGAAGTTGACCGAATGTGGTTCGGTCAGCCGAAAACCCTAATGCGGCTAACCGCTAGGTGACCGAAATTGAGGGAATATCATAATTGATTTATGATAATTTCCTAAACCTTCATGGGTGTTAGCTAAACTTATGTGAATGTAAATTTCACTAAAAAGTGATGTCATCTACAATAACACCTACATTGCATAATGAACGTTTCACCCGAATGTTGTTTTAGGAAATTTACTTGTTTATGATTTGAGTTGGCTTGTCCTCTCTCGTCCATTACTGTTATGCTCCTTGTTGAGCTATCATTGAATAATGTATTGAATTAATACAATGAAATGCAATGAAATGAAACGAAAAGAACTGTAATGTATGAAAGATTAAGTCTGCTGCAGTAGATGGAGCGTTCCGGAGCTCCGTGGTGATGCCGGTGATCTCTGATCAAGACACTGGTAAATCCCACACATTTGATAAGCCACCTAATAAAGTGAGTAACCAGTTGAAAAGCCACTTGCACTAATGACATGAAATGAGTCCTTGAAAGGCTGGGTTGTGAATGGTGCGCCTTCCGCCTATGCTATAGGACAACGAAAAGACACTTGATAAAGTGTATATAAATGAATTGAATGCTCTCTT
This sequence comes from Persea americana, assembly GCA_029852735.1. Taxonomy (NCBI): domain Eukaryota; kingdom Viridiplantae; phylum Streptophyta; class Magnoliopsida; order Laurales; family Lauraceae; genus Persea; species Persea americana. The sequence goes on along the minus strand of CM056809.1, from coordinate 4,299,554 downwards.
TAGGGGAGAACTACATCAATTGAATGCTTCCTTCATGGAAGACCTAGATGAATTGAATTGAACTGAATTGATTTGATTTGAATATAATTGTTCTACATTGGAACCAAATTGCTAAACATGTGATTATCATAGAATTGTGTATACATTGTTGAACCGTCGTGTTCACAGTGTTATTGCTGACATTACAGGCCCAGTTGGCCGTGCCAGTGGTTCCGAGACAGCGCCGCCAGCGGAGGAGACCAATCCGGTTCCCCCAGGAGGATTAACTGAATGGATGTGAATCGGAGGCGACCGGTTTAGCGAGATTTGGAAACATTTTGAATAGATTCCTTTTGTATAGTGATCACATGCATTGTATTTGAATATGCATGGGTGATTTAAATAGGAATGAGATGTATAAGTAAACTTTACTTCTGGTAAAGAATTTGTACATATTAAGTAGAATGTCAATGTATATATATTTCCGCAAAACAATGTACATTTGACAGGTATATGTAAGATCCCTTGTGAATCTTGTATGCGAGGTTTACGGGAGTAAGTATGGCATTGCGACTCGGGGTTTGGCCGTGGTAACCCTAATCTCGGGCCCGGGTGATGACAATAGCTGTTGATGGAGACCGGTTGATCAGATAACAAGCTGTGTTAACAGCTTTGGCCAAGAACTTCCTAGCTAACCCTGCATTAGAGAGCATGCAGCGAGTCCTTTCTAGGATAGTCCTGTTCATCCGCTCTGCAACTCCATTCTGTTGTGGTGTATTTCTGACTGTAAGATGTCACACAATACCTTCATTCTTGCAGAACTCATTAAAAGCACCTCCACTGAATTCCAAGCCATTGTCAGTCCTCAAGCGCTTGATCTGTTTACCTGTCTGCTTCTCGATCATAGTCTTCCATTACTTGAACTGTGCAAAGACTTCATCCTTGTGCTTTAAGATATATACCCAAACCTTTCGAGAATAATCATCAATGAAGGTCAACATATATCTACCACCTCCCAGAGATGGAACACGAGAGGGACCCCAAAGGTCAGAATGGATATAATCCGAAGTGCCCTTGGTCCGTGAACTGCTGTGCTAAACTTGACTCTGCATTGGTTTCCGAAGACACAATGCTCACAGAAATCCAGCTTTCCTGTTTTCTGGCCACAGAGTAAACCTTGTTTACTCAGCTCATCCATACCTCTCTCACTCATATGCTCTAGTCGCATATGCCATAACTTGGTAGTTTCCAAATCTGAATCTGAGGACGACACTGCAGCAGCACCTGTAACTGTGCTACCTTGAAGAAGATAGAGGCCATTCTGCTTCTGTCCCTTCATCATTATAAGAGCACCCTTCGAGATTCTTATAACTCCACATCCGGCCTTGTAAGTACAGCCGTTGGGCTCAAGCGTACCCAAGGAAACTAGATTTTTCTTCAACTCTGGAATGTGCCTGACATCGGACAAAGTTCTTACAATACCGTCACACATCTTAATTCGGATTGATCCTATCCCAACAACCTTACATCCCAACAACCTTACAAGCTACATTGTTCCCCATTAGAACTTTACCACCATCTATAGACTGATAAGTGGCAAACCAATCCCTATTAGGACACATATGGTAGGAACAACCCGAATCAAAGATCCACTCATCACCTGAGCTACCAACGGTAATAGAGAGAACATTTGCACCATCAGAACTGTCTTCTGCAACACTGGCTACATTTTCAGAATCATATGCTTTCTCCTTTCCTTTACGCTCTGGACAATCCTTTTTAAAGTGCCCTTCCTTATGACATTGGAAGCACTTTAATTTTCTAGTTTTTTATTTGGATTTTGACCTAGAGCGGCCTCTTCTGTTTTGCCATTTCTTCTCTGTTCTGCCACGCACTACTAGACCCTCACCAGAACTGTCATTGTTTTCTGTTGCAACCTTTTTCTTTAACTCTTTAGAGTTCAAGGCTGACTCAACATCCTCCTTGGACAGAGTTTCTCTACCATACATATGGTTACAACAAAGTTCTTATACGAGGGTGGTAATGAGTATAACAACATAATGGCTTGGTCATCATCATCAATTTTAACATCTATATTTTCAAGGTCCATAATAGCTTTTGTGAAAGAATCAAGGTGGTTTGTGTAACGCCCTAATTCCGAATACCGAAGATAACGCTAAGGTACTCGAAGTTGGCGCGCTACTTCCCGGAAAAACCGAGAACTTCCAAAATCATAGTCCGCAGTGAGGTCAATTTTTAAAACTTTTAAACAACATTAGAATCAACAGTTGAAATGCGGAAGCAAAGCAAATGACAGCGGAAGCAATAGTACCAAGTATATAAATCATATGTAAAAGTGCGGAAGCCTGATATAGATCTCAAGTGTAAATATCAAAGTGTTTATACAAATCAGTAAATCTACCCAAGTCTCACTACAAACACTTTCAAACCCAAAATAACAATCTGCACTCAACCCTCCTGTGCAGGCTCTCCATCCTCTGGCTCGACCCCTTGGTCAGCCGATCCCCATCCGTAGTCCCCAACTACGGGTGCCTCGATGATCGCGTCACCCGCGGAATCATGGTCTGGACCTAAGCACCAAAGATGGGTCAGATCCAGGGATCTGGCAAGGCACCATATGCAGATAACACAAGATGTATACACAAAGAGAGTAATGACAGATACATAATTATGAGTAAACAAGGTACAGGATCTAGGCAGTGAGGAGTAATAGCAGTTTAGAATTAGAAATGTAAAGTATCTAAACTAAACAGACAACAAATGGCACATTCACACAAGCTAAATACACAGCTGGATATTATGTCGCGGCATTCCCGTACTGTAAACGTCTAATTTCATAAACAGTTTTGCGGTGGAGAAAGGGTAATAACCATGCAAGAGATAACAGCCCTGAAAAATATAACATACAATATACATAACACCGATCACACCCCTTTATCATACCGATCACACCCCTTTATCTCACCGATCACACCCCTTTATCAGATTAACCCGGACGCGGTATCACACCGTCCGTCTAATCACAGCTCATCATGATAGCTCTAAGTAACCAGAAGATAACTCTTATCAGAGATGATCAGTCAACTTGCTGAGCTTAGAACAACTGAGTGAATGTTCAGTGCCTACTCAGGAAACTAAGTACGGGTCTGTGTCTGTCTAAGCTAATCTTGCGTGAGCAAGGTCCCAACTAGGTCTCTAAGTGGTTAAGGTACAATATGGAACACAATCTAACAATAAGTCCAAGTCCAACAACATTGGATCCACTCCAAGACTCACAACCGTGGCCTGAGGCAACACAAGTACCATACCATGCCCATCTTTACCAGTATTCATCCTATGCTCATACACAACGAGCTAATCAACCATTAAAGTCTAACCTCTCCAATCTAGGGTTCCACATTCCCAATCTTAGGCCGTATGAGGGCCCGCCTAGACACAGACACGGGTCAATTATCTTCAAACACAGCTTAGGGTCACCTCCAAGTAATCCTAAGTTCAGGTCCTCCAATTTCTATTAATTAATAAAGTTAAGACAACAACAAGGATATGAGAAGAGAATGACTCATGAAATCCTTAAAAACGGAGAATCAAGTGGAAATAGGCAAAGGACCAATCCTAAGTAGTGGTCCACACTTGGTTTAGGCCTCATCACATGATTGGATCCCCAACTGTAGCCTCAGGTGTTCAAAATGCTAAATCTGGTGCTCCTGAAGTTGTAGACACTATGGACTACAGTTAATGTTCGAGTCAATGATGATTCAAATCCTAAATCCACTTTTGGTGGATCCCACGAATCAAGGCTGAGCCATGCCATTGATTCGTGTGTGGCACATTTGATGGAAGGTCATTTGGATGGTCAATGGGCGCCACATATGATCAAACATCAAACATACAGAAATCTGGAAAAATCACAAATCAAAGTTTGCCCGGTCCAATCTAATACAAATTAAATTAAAACTTAGGAATATTAGAATCTATACCACTAATTTCCTATTAAATAGCATATTAAAGTATAAAATACCTTATCAATTATTATTAAATTCAAACTGAGGGCCCACCAGGGGTGGGGCCTCACAGTTTGAAACAGACGTACCCTCCTGCATTTGTAAGGTGAACAACCGCTTCTTCAGATACAAGCGGATGAATTAAACCAATAACCCGTTAACAACCGGTTTAACCCGTTAATTATTTTTTAGTTCCTAGGTATAGCTAGAATTAATTTATATTATAAAAGAATCAATTAAAATTTATTGTTTTATAGTGGGGTTTTAGGTGGGATCCACTTGAGATTCTTACGAACAGTTTCGTGTGGTTTATATATTTTTCTCCTTATATATTTTCGTATGGATTTTCTTTTAATTTTCGAATTAACTTAATTACTTAACGGGTTAACCGGTTGGGTCGTGTAACCTGTTAAATTAACGGGTCGTGTTCGGGTTGGATTTTTTGACCCATTAAGTTAACGGTTCGAGTACGGGTTGAGGTGGTTTTAACATGAATTCGTTAACCCGTAACATGAATTCGTTAACACGACACGATTGACAACCCTAAACTCCACCATGGAGCCCTTTGATTGATATTTTGAATGGTTTAAAGTATGTCATCCACTCTAGTAATATATTCTAAAAAAATTTACTTTTGGGTGGGTTCCACCATATGATTGGGCAAGTAACTGATAAAAGTGATGAGCACAATTTAATACAATAATCACACCTTATAGTGATGTGCTCAGTCTTATGGTTGGACAAATTTCTTTAGAAGTAAAATTTGAGAACAAGAAGGGGGTGGCAATAAAATCTAATGGTTCAAATTTATTAATAGGTTGGGGTCACTGTAGAGTTCCAAGCATTTGGGAGACACTGAGGGTTCCCAGCTCAATTCTTATGCAAACATGGGTGCATTGAACCGAACCGAGTGGCCTGCTTTCTTTATCTGATGGCCCTTCAAATTTAGAGATGTCTTATGGATTTTGCAATCTATAATACAGGTAAATAGGAAATCTTTAATATATTCTGTATCTACATTTGCTGCCATAAGTATCTAATACACCTATCATTAATCTACAAAATATAGCTCAATGCCATATCCCATTTCTATCCAACAGAGCCAATGAAATCCACAAACTTTGCCAATGAGTCCTATTTTAGAAGAATCTTAGGTGATTTACCAACAGGGGATCTCAATCCTTCGTGCATATATTCTTTGAGACCAAACCCACAAATCCATTTGTGGCCACTCTTTGAATAGCTCCAAATTACCATCCAACTTTGGGGCGGCCTTTAAACTCTAAACTGCTCAAAGTTATTGACTATAAGTAATTTATTTCTAGGCTAAATCTTACCTCAATTGTAATCATATTTATCTTATATCCTAAGATGATGATATGCATAATATATGGTTTTATTTTTCTTATTTTACTAATATATTTATTTACTTGTGGTCAATTCAACAATATTAAGAATAACTCTATTAAAGTGAGATTTGCCAATTTCACACAAGGCCGCTGGTGGATGTAGGCCCAGAAGAATTCCACATTAATTCATGCTATCAGAGAATCCGGGAAGTTGTTTGTTTATAATTTAGAGATGAGAGTATTAGCATGCTGCATGCATGAGATGGAGGCCTAGTTGTGACACGTGTCACGGCACAGGAAACCTGATCCGCTTTGTTGGGTAGCCGTTGCCCGTTGCCTGTTAGACAGACCACCACCATTTGAAAATTGCATGTGAAGCCATGAAAAGCTCTTGTTGTTATTCTACATCTTGATCACAGGTTGCTGGCTTGCTGCTCTTACGCTCGAGTCTTTTCTTTGTTTTTGCTTGACTCTTTCCCCATTTATAATCTAGAGATCTATGGTCATTGTCAAGAAGGGTTGGACCCACATAAGTAGATTTGGGGCCGACCAAACATGGGCCTGCTTCTAAATCCCGCGTGAAAATTATGAGTTTGCACCCGAAATCCAACTATATATTTGTGTCTCCCCACAACAAAAATCCTATATCCACTACTGTTGGGGAGGGTTCTTCCACAACAGGAGTGCCTGCTAATTACAATTGATCCATGTTTTGGGTCCTACCTCCATGTATGTCAATTATTGATAAAGCAAAAAATGGGTCTTAAACATGGATTAGGCGAAAGCTAGGAGTATCATATTCTAACCTCTGTGATTTAACAGCATTAAAGTTTACCAGTGTTGTACTCATGTAATCTTTTTTGGATACAATGAATGGTGAGTAACCGCTATATTAGGGTCGAATTAGGCATGCTGCTAATTCAGGACATTAAGCTGGGTGAAGGGGCAGCTTGATCAAAGGTTGAAGTGGGCAATTTTGTTTGGACACAACCGTTTCTCATTTTCATATTGATCGGTGAGTAAGCTTGTCAATCTGGCCCTTTGGGTACTTGCCAAAGCCCATTAAAAAGAGGGTTTTTTCTTCTTGTCCTAAAGCCTGAGGGTAAGGTAGGGCCTGATTTTGAAAAGCACAATAGTTTGAGGGTCGGGTTAGGACCTGATCAAGCTCAGCCTCATCCTTTGTTCATTTAACATACATAATATAAATATAGGAAGCACACAAGTTTCAAAACTTTTTAAATTAAAGTTTAAGTTTTTCCGTAAGTTTTCAACTAAGGGACACCGACCATTTAAAGTTATTTTTCGGCTATTTTTTCACTCAATTTTTTAAAATATGCAAATTACACTTCATTTAAAGTCATTCTATGCTTCTAGCAGCCACTACATTCCACATATCGCCGTTGGGATGTTAGTTGCCGTTGATTACTGTGAGAATGTTGACAAATGAATGGATGAGAAATTAATAGAAATGAAGGAGGTTTTATTTCAATGAAGGGCAACTTGGGTATTTTATAAAAAATTAGGGAAAATCTGTATCCTTGTATGAAATAAGGCAAAAACTTAAGACCTTATGTGTAGGTCCTTTCTCCATTTTGTATATGATATGTGTGTGAATGCATGTAACGGATTTTTCTAATTAATTTTTTTTTTATCGGTAACTAAAACTTTCATTTATTAAGAGAATGAGAGAATACAAAAGGAAAAACAACAATGAGGCAAGAACACAGGAAAAGAAAGAGAAAGAGAAAAGAAAATGAAACTAAAGGGTACAAGAGCATTGTACCCCACCCTACCTCAATTACATAATAAAACCCTCATAGCTAAAGTATCAACCATACAGTTGCCTATTCTAAGCTCGTGACGGAAGACAACATTAATGGTAGTAGTGAAAGATCGAGTTTCATTAAAGAGGAATTGAAATTTCTAAGGAAAATGCTTCCTATTAGACACCCAAGCAATCGCATTAGAGGAATATTCACTCTCCACCATAAAATCACCTTGAAAGCATCTTGAAAAGCATCAAAGGGCTTCCAAAATAGTCAAAACTTCCGCTTCATTAGAATAGCAAACACCCACATGTTTTGAAAACATAAATATGAATATTTTTCATCTGCATATGTATTGAGTTCGATTCAAACAATACCAACAAAACTCATATTACATGCCTTCACAATCAGTTTATTCATTATTTAATATTTATTTAGACACAATGCCAATGGACAAACAAGGAAGATCCTACTGTAACTACAAAACCCTTCTGCATACGTCTACATCTCATTGTTGTAACACATTTTGATGTCATTAGCTACGTTCTGTGCATCCATAGAAAGCCCTGCCAGCCCCCTTCTTGAAAATCCAGCACAGTAGAGCCCATTTTTCCCTTTCCAATGATTTGGAAAATCATGTTTGGGCATCCCATCTTGGTTAAGCAGATAATCATCTTCCTGCACAAATGCAAAACACATATAACCCATGATTTTTCTATGATCTAAATTCTGCAATACCAACATGGAAATCTATTGGAATCATTAATCATACCTTAAGCCATTTTCTAGCAGTGCTTCTATAACCTGTGGCGAAAACTATAGCATCGAAGCGATGAGAGTTGCCATTAGCGAAAATTGCTTCATTGCCGTCGACCCTTTTGAGCTCTGGTAGAACCTATTTGATTAAGAATAGAAGTTGTGTTCTAAGTAAGGCTAAGAACTCTTATAAGGACACAGTTTTTCTCACAAAATACTTGACCCTGTCAATTCTATCCGAAAGAATTAGACTGAGTTTGTGCGAGTAGTAGTTATGGGTCTTATTTAGAGTACGTACCTGAATATCTCCCGACTCGATCTTCTTCAGTGTGCCAACATCTATCACAGGAGACTTTCCAGTGGTCTCTTTAAGATAAAATGGCCCCTTCGATGGCCTAACAATCCCATATTTGGTCATATCAGCAAAATGCAACTTGCCAAGTGAGAGAACCAAATCATCAACCATGTTGCATGGGGAGGATTTCAGGAGTGTCATCCCCAATTGCACAATCTCTTTAGTAAGCACATGAAACTGCAAAGAGAATAACCATGTATGAGGTTACATGAGTAGAAAGGACCAACTGAGGAACCGTGGACTTGACTTTATATACTATTAAAATAACAAGCAAACAAAAGAGAACACAATACAAACAAAAATTAAGGTGCTTTGTGTTGTGTAGCATGAGGGTTCGGTGCTGCGCACTGAATTTCGTGCAGAATCAGAATCCAAACTCTCTACCTCCCTGTACTGGATTTTTGTTCATTGAAGTCGGAAAAAAAAAAAAAAAAAGAAGTCTTCTCTGTGAGTAAATGCAATGCACCAATTAAATTTAGGTCATCTAGAAAGTCAAAGCAATTTTCCTCTTTATCTTGGAATGCCCCCGATAAATTCCCCCTCAAGGGCCTTTCGTACGGGTATTTCGATAAAATCAAGTGGATAGCAAGAATAATTTTGTTTATAACCATGCCTTCTTACCTATTTTTAAAATACCCCCTTTGGGATCTGTAATTATATATAGAACACCCTCATTCCTCCCTTTTCTTTGGTTCAAATGTCCAAAAATTTCTCTTGACCAGTAGTTTTAAACTTGTTTTTTTTTTTTTAGAATTCTAGTAATTTCTCCATACATTTTTCTTATATACCAAAATGATTATACTTATTTCTAAATTAGTCATATTTTAAAGAAAAACAAACTACTTCAGAAAAGGCATGTCCCATTCTGAGTGGGGCACCTCCTTATTATCAAAATCATATTAGAGATCAAAGCTCTCCAATAATAGAAACATGGTGGGATCATTCGAAATAATCCAGTCAAGGTGGGGCTTTCAAAACTTATGAAAAGAAAGAACGAATAATCCACAACTAATGGGGCGCACCCACTTCTCGTGCAGAAGCTCACATGGGAGGAACTAGAGGGGATATGAATTATTTTGATTTTTTACTTATCGCCTCCCAAAAGATTGTTAGTTTTCCATCGAGGGCCCCCAAGGAAAATTTTTCCACCCTCTAGCAACTCATCATTGGAGTCCATCACACATAACATAGTGGCATGAAACAAGTATGACCATATTTGGAGGGATATATGTGTTCCTCTGTATGTGTGTGTGTGTGTGTGTGTGTGTGTGTGTGTGTGTGTGTGTGTATTATTGTGAAAATTTGATATATATATATATATTGTCGTGAAAATATGATATATTTATTTATATTGTCATGAAAATATGTACGTCCAATCCACTGGAGAAAATTCCCCTAGTGCACCAAAGTCATAAGTTGACTCTGCATAAATTGGCTAAGGGTTAAGCTAAAACTAATTTTGACAAAAGAAGCAAGCAATTAATAGAATTTTACCGGGCTTCTAACCACAATAGATGACTTTGCTCCATAATTTGCAAGATCATAAGCTATTTCCATCCCTGAATTTCCACACCCAACAACTAAGACAGCCTTACCACTGTACTTAGACCCTGATTTATACTTGCTAGAGTGCAAAACCTCCCCATTAAAACTCTCTAAACCAGGAACAGCAGGGATGAACTCCTTACTATTTTCTCCAGTAGCAACCACTAAGAACCTACAACTATACTCCTCGGCCACACCCGACTCCGAGTTAGTAGCCATGACACACCATCTTTTGGCCTTCCCATCAAACGCTGCCGACTCAACCATCCTACAGTATTTAGGCTTCACATCAAAATGTGATACGTAGTCTTCTAAGTATTGGATGAAATCCTTTCTGGGTATGAAGGTCGGTGCTGTGGGTGGGTGGGGCATGTGGGGAAGATGGCAGAATTCCTTGGCTAAATGGAGGTTTAGCCGATCATACGCTCTGTGCCTCCACAGAGACGCACAACAGTTCTCTCTTTCAAGTATGATGTTGGAGATGGAAAGGAGGTTCAGGCATGCAGAGGTGGCAAGGCCAGCAGGGCCAGCTCCAACTATCACTACTGCCACTTCGTTCTTCATCTCTTGCTTGCCTTTATTTTTTAGTGTCTTTCACCAACTTCTTCCTTCACTTTATAGGTCTCCGGGTTCTTGGAATGCATTTGAGAAAAACGTACCCAATTTGGTCTGCTTAATCTTTGAAATACGATTTGCAATTTTAGGATGACAGAGTGTCATAAGGAGATTTTCATGTTTGTATGAATTCTTTGTATGTATACCTAATTAGGATCAGTCGTTTGATTCTCAATGTTGCTATGTTAGAAAATTGATCAAAACTCTCCACATTGATATCTTCTCCCATGGAGGTTCAAAGAATCCCAATAAGTCCCATGGAGGTTCAAAGAATCTCGATGACTCCCATGGAGGTTCAAAGAACCCCAGTGACTCCCATGGAGATTTTAGTCATCATCAGGATTTAGGGTAGTCAAAATTTAAACTATATATGTCCGTTAGATCCGGAGGACCTAAATCAAGGATTAGGATCACGTGCTCAAATCTAATATTCTATTTTTGTCTTTCGTCTTGACTTTCTTGATTCTCATGCATTTAAATGGGTATCACAAGAGGTGACGTTATTTCGTGTCTTTGGCTTGTGGTTAGTTTTCTAGTAGTAATACCATAGTTGCAAAACTCTTTGACTCTCATGAGTAATCTAATTTTGATGATGGACCGAGTTAAAAATAGATGAGGCTCAGCCGAGTTATCTCATTTTAATAAGCCGTTTGCACCGTGAACCATTTAATAGGCGGATCTAATTTTAAATAAATAAAGTTTATTTATAAGTAATTATGCATGAGGTTCAGAGCCAATAATTTAAAAATGACGACGGGAATGGAATTTAAACTTATATTTGATCTTTTCCATTCGGTATTTGGACTACCAAATTATGTAATATGCAATATCTTTTCTTCTATTTTCTTTATTGTTGTATATTTCTTGCATATAGAAATTTATTTAGTTGATTTAATTATCATGAATGCACGTGAAAAATATATTTTTATAATTTATAAGTAATGGGTTCATTTTTAAAATTCTTTTAAAATGAACATCATTCTCCGAGTCTCTGTGTTGACTCTATCCGAATCAACTTTTTTTTAATATTGGACGAGTCGAGTCCGAATCACGAGATTTCCAACCTTACTTATTACTGACATATATGTAGGACCATAAATTGCCTAGGTGATGGTAAGTCCAGTTCTTTGCCCATGTGTGAGGGTCCATGGCTAGGCCACCCCATGATCTGTGATTTAGGTCATTGTAATCTAGATTGTGGGTCTGTTTTTTATACGTCCTACGGTAATATATAATCAAAATTCTCCTATATATCCACTATAGCGATCAAAAGATATGCATTATCTATATCTAATCCCAACAAATGGGAATCATTGTCACATGGCTGATCCCAAATCCATGATCAGTTTTAGGAATCTAGATAACCACAACATCGTCCGATTTTAAAACTCTCCTACAGTCATTACGCATTACTACTTATTATAAACACCATGCATGTTAATTAAGTGTATTTTTGACTGTTCAGATATGGGTAGATACATGTACATTGTAACCTACAATAGTGATGCTAACAAGAAAGATGTTGCATCTCCTCCCTAAAATCAAGGCCTAGGTGTCCAAAACTAGAAGAAATAAAATATTTGGTCATGTGCAAATATGCAATGGACGTTATTATCTAGACTTAAATGTTTGATTATACTGTCTGGAAAACAGGGCTATGACAGCCTCTCGTATCTCTTTGCTGCGTGCGTACCGCTATATTATTTACAAGTATCATAAAAACCCAAGAAAATTGGACTCAATCTTGACCAAGTAGACTCAAGAACCCAACATCCTATTTTTTTATTTTTTTTATAACCCAACCAAGGGGACTGAGACCCAAGAGAGAGTTGGTACAAACGAGGGAAGACAGCCTCCACAAGCGGGAAGAAGGCCCACAGAAGTGGGAAAGAAACTCGCACGAGCGGAAAGAAAGTGCACACAAGTGGGGAGAGGTGGTGTACCTCATATTCGAACCCCAAACAGCCAAATGAGAACTATTGCCAATTACTAGCGAGGTAAGTGGTCATTCTCAACCCACCATCCTGTTAAATCAAAAGGCCAGGCTAATTTGACCAAGTTTGACCAAAACTCAATAATATTTGAAAACATTAGAAGTGAGCCTAAGTTTTAGGTTTGGTAAGAGGTACCTGGCTTCCCAAGGTTCAAACTTGGGCAATCACCATCCCTCACCTGAGGGTTGTCCTACCTCGCCTAAGGTCTACTTCTGTCACCCGATGGCTCCCTTACCTTACCTGAGGTCTACTTCCCTCACCAAGAGGGTTGGTCCCAGCCCCCAAAGATGCCTTCAAAAAAAAAAAAAAAAAGATTTACTAGAAGGGCTAAAATTGATGTGCATGTGTTAATTTGAAATGCCCACAATACAGTAACAGTAAAAAATTATTTAAAAAACCAAACAACGATTAACGGTTTTTGATGGTTCGAGTACGGTTAATTATTACTTAAAATTCATGTTTTGTTTTTTATCAAAATGCAAAATACATGTTAATCAAAAGTCAAAACCTAATGTCATAGATAACAAATTACATCATTTCAATATACTAAAGTAGCATTAAAATATTCACATAGACAAATGAATAATAAAGTGTTGGGGTATAATGGTTTGGTTAACCATGTGTTTTGGGAAAAAGGTTAATCCAATCGTATTTTACTGTTCGGCTTGGTTAATAACTGCTAGTCCAGACTAAAACTCAAACCAAACCGTGAAGCACGGTTTTTCAATTTTAATAACCATAACTGAAATCGTGAGACACGGTTATTAACCGTCGGTTTGGTCAATTAAACGGTTTTTCGATTTTTTTTTTTTTTTTTACACCCCTACTTGTCTGTACAACATTAAGGATATCTCAATGGTAGAAAAATGCCTATAAAATTTTGCGCTTATTAGTATTTTTTTATGTTTGGTACAGAACTTTTTCATGCTAGAAGAAAAAAAGTTAAATTATTTTTTCTCAACTGTGCAAAAGAACATTTCTTATTGGAGTGGGGCAGGAGTCTCTTTTCACAATTTCAACGATCTCATAAAAATTCCAACTTGTATAAGGCTGTCTAAAAAAATATAAAATGAAAGTTTTTTTTTTTTCATTTTGACATAAGTTCATTATATGCTTTTTTTTTCTTAATTTATTTAAACTCATACACTACACACATGACAATAACCAACTCACTAACGGCTGGAGCACGGCTCATTATACATTGGGACAGTGCTTCTTGCAAATTACTTGTGATTGATGAAAGGGCGAAAACATTGTCCAAGGGCAACATTTTTTTATCCTGCTTAACTTCATATAAACTTTTTTGATTGATGACAAGGCCAAAACATTGTCCCAGGGCAACATTTTTTGATCCTGCTTAACTTCATATAGACTTTTTTAACCAGTTCCACTCATCCACCTATTCTCCAAATTCTCTTCATCACTTAAAGAAAAAAAAACCTACCCAACGATCTTGCAGATTTCTTTTCTGTCTGTCATTACTATGATAAGGGACCAGACCACCTTGTGATACTGATTGAACCCATCCCACCTTCCATCTGTTGATACTGTTTCAGAACTCCACATAGTGGTCCCTACATTGATCAGTGTCACAGATATTGTCCAACAGGTCTTTCAGTGGAATGAATATCTTATGCATCTCATGTGTGATGGTGAGACAGACAACAATGAATATCTGATTGTTTGCTCGGTATTGAGTCCCTACTAATTCTAAGCAATGCCTTCGGCCTTCCTATCAAATGGGGGTAAGATTGAAAGAGCAAAGGTGAGAATCCACCTATCAACTTGGCTCTCCTTCCGTGCAAAATGATTACGCAACTATCATCCTAGTAAATCAAATCCTAGCTAAGTGATTGCCCCATGCCCCTATTTATTTCATTACTTTTAATTATGTCATTCACTTCTCACCTCTATAATGTTCCTATGTTATAACCCACTTTACAATGAATTCCTAGTAATTCAATACAAAGTAGTGGGCCCTCAAAGAATTTTGGTGCATATAGTTTGGGGAGTGGGGGATTGGATAAATTAGATCAAGAATTAAGGCTTTCTTTGATTCACCTTCTTAATTTTGTCAAGAAGCCCTCTCCCTCTCTCGTTTTCCTAATTGTTTTCAATCCCTTTGAAATGTCTGGCCTCGTACAAACCATGGCATACATGATACTCCCAACTGCACTTGCATAAGGAACAAGTGACATGTGCTCCACCTCTTCCTCAGTTTGTGGTGATAAAGCAGCGGAAAGTTTAAAATGGGCTACCAGTGGAGTCTTCACAAGCTTTGAGCTTTGCATACCAAAGCGCTCCAGAACCTTCTCGAGGTACCCTTTTTGTGACAAAGACAATTTACCCGCTTTCCGGTCCCTTCGAATCTCCATCCCAAGAATTTTCTTCGCAGCACCAAAGTCTTTTATTTCAAATTCACCACTGAGCTGAGCTTTCAGCCTGCTGATCTGAAACATGTCCTTAGCAGCAATTAACATGTCATCAACCTATAGCAACAAATAATTAATTAAAAGAACCATTTGGAAGCTTCTTGTGGCAGATACAATTGTCATACCCACTTCTGCAATAACCGTTTCTAACTATAAAGGTATCAAAACGCTTATACCACTGTCTAGGCGACTGTTTTAGGCCATATAATGATTTCTTTAGTAAGCAAACATGATCCTCCTTACCTTGGATTTCAAACCCCTCTGGTTGATGCATATAAATTTGTTCTTCTAAATCACCGTGTAAGAATGCATTCTCCACCTCAAGCTGCTCCGGCTCTAAGTCCAATAGAGCAACCATAGCAAGTAGCACCCGGATGGAGATATGTTTCACCACAGGAGAGAAGACTTCATTGAAGTCAACACCCTCCCTCTAAGTATAACCTTTTGCATCCAGTCGTGCTTTGAACCTAGCATCCCCTGGAGTTCCTTCCTTTTTCTTGAAGACCCATTTGCAACCAACAATCTTCTGGCCCTTCGGTGGTTTCACCAGCTCCCAAGTATGATTCTTATGAAGAGACTCAACCTCCTCACTTATAGTAACGGCCCATCTTGCTGATTCTTTGCTAGTGACGACATTCCGATATGTAACCGGCTCTGACTCAATACCCTCTGCTGTATTAAAAGCGTAGGCAACAATATCTTTAAATCCATATCTTTGAGGTTGCTTAATCTGCCTCCTTTCTCTGTCCCTAGTAAGCATGTATTCTTGCGGAATTTCATTCTCCACATTTGAGCCCGCATCCTACTGATCTGGGACATTTTCTTGCAAATTCTCTTGCAAGTTTTCTAAAGCTTCCTTCTCATGCTCTACCTGTTTACTAACACCGTTTTGCTCTTCCACCTGTTTGCTGACACCATTGTCATTTCCAGCATCAATCCACTCCTTAGGTTTCAACATAGCAGACTCATCAAATGTCACGTCTCTGCTGATAATGCATTTGGGTGATTTTCCATCTAGGCACCAAAGCCTATATCCCTTCACCCCATGTGCATACCCTAAAAATATGCACTTTCTTGCCCTTGGTTCAAGCTTACCATCATTCACATAAGCATAAGCAGGACAACCAAATATTTGCAAATTTGTGTAATCAGCAGGAGATCCAGACCATACCTCTTCAGGAGTTTTACACTCGATAGCTGTAACACCCTGTCCCGAGTTAATTAAGATTAACTCTAATGAATCAGGATTAATGCTAATTCAACATGTTTTATGGAAATAATGTTGATGAATGGCTCAAGTGGTTACATTGAACTTAATGAAAAGAATAGTGGAAGTTCTGAATAGACTTGAAATGGTTTTAGGCTAAACCATGCAATGTAAGGACTTTTTCGTAAATACGAAATTACACGTATTTCGTCGAGTACGGAGACTCTTGATACCCACGTGTGTATCTCGTGGAGTATGTTATTTTCTGTAACAGTAGCGATTCCATTCGACGTGAACTGGTTCAAATGACCATTCATTTGACTTGAATTGTAATTAGAGGAATTAGGAGGGGGTTTGATGCAAAAAGTGGGATTATAAGATAATGATGAACTCATTTGAGTTCATTCATCATTCCAGCAGCTCTTTCTATCCTTCTCCTTCTCTTCTTTCTTTTTCTTCCGTTCCTCTTGGTTTCCATCAAGGTGTGTGTGATTTGGAGAAGTGGCAAGTGCTTGTGAAGAGGGACTCCATCTTCACCATCCTCTTCTTCATCTATTTTCCTACTATTTTGGGAGTTTAAACTTGAGAAGATCTCAAGATCACCATCAAAGAAGCTACAAGTAAGTGTTGAGTTGAATTCATCACTTCCATGGTTTCATTGTTGAGTTGTGACTCAAAGAATTCACAAGAATTCTGTTTTGTGGATTGATTTTGGGTTTTAGGTTCAAAAGGAGGTTTGACTTGAGGAATTCAGCTTGGATTCAAGCTAGACAAGGGAATTCTTGCTAAGAAGTTTCCAAACAAGGCAAGTATACTCAATTGTATTGATTTCCATTGTTAAGTGATTTATTAGAACTCAAGGAGTTCAGTTACAGAGAATCCGGTTCAGAAGTTTCTGAACTTCTGGGCGCAATTCGGTCAGCCTACCTAACCGAGAGCTGACCGACGTAGGTCGGCTAGCCGACAATGTGAGTTCGGCTAGCCGTTGGTTCACCGTAAGGTGACCGAAACTCCTGTCAGGGTTTTTCCATCAGAAATTGAGCTTCTGGAAAACGAACCGTAAGCTAACCGAAGAAATTCGGCTAACCGGAATTTGAATTTCGGCCAGCCGAGTGGGTGACCGCGTAGGTGACCGAATTTGGACAAATTGTCCTGTAGAAATTGAAATTCTGGAAGTTGACCGAATGTGGTTCGGTCAGCCGAAAACCCTAATGCGGCTAACCGCTAGGTGACCGAAATTGAGGGAATATCATAATTGATTTATGATAATTTCCTAAACCTTCATGGGTGTTAGCTAAACTTATGTGAATGTAAATTTCACTAAAAAGTGATGTCATCTACAATAACACCTACATTGCATAATGAACGTTTCACCCGAATGTTGTTTTAGGAAATTTACTTGTTTATGATTTGAGTTGGCTTGTCCTCTCTCGTCCATTACTGTTATGCTCCTTGTTGAGCTATCATTGAATAATGTATTGAATTAATACAATGAAATGCAATGAAATGAAACGAAAAGAACTGTAATGTATGAAAGATTAAGTCTGCTGCAGTAGATGGAGCGTTCCGGAGCTCCGTGGTGATGCCGGTGATCTCTGATCAAGACACTGGTAAATCCCACACATTTGATAAGCCACCTAATAAAGTGAGTAACCAGTTGAAAAGCCACTTGCACTAATGACATGAAATGAGTCCTTGAAAGGCTGGGTTGTGAATGGTGCGCCTTCCGCCTATGCTATAGGACAACGAAAAGACACTTGATAAAGTGTATATAAATGAATTGAATGCTCTCTTTAGGGGAGAACTACATCAATTGAATGCTTCCTTCATGGAAGACCTAGATGAATTGAATTGAACTGAATTGATTTGATTTGAATATAATTGTTCTACATTGGAACCAAATTGCTAAACATGTGATTATCATAGAATTGTGTATACATTGTTGAACCGTCGTGTTCACAGTGTTATTGCTGACATTACAGGCCCAGTTGGCCGTGCCAGTGGTTCCGAGACCGCGCCGCCAGCGGAGGAGACCAATCCGGTTCCCCCAGGAGGATTAACTGAATGGATGTGAATCGGAGGCGACCGGTTTAGCGAGATTTGGAAACATTTTGAATAGATTCCTTTTGTATAGTGATCACATGCATTGTATTTGAATATGCATGGGTGATTTAAATAGGAATGAGATGTATAAGTAAACTTTACTTCTGGTAAAGAATTTGTACATATTAAGTAGAATGTCAATGTATATATATTTCCGCAAAACAATGTACATTTGACAGGTATATGTAAGATCCCTTGTGAATCTTGTATGCGAGGTTTACGGGAGTAAGTATGGCATTGCGACTCGGGGTTTGGCCGTGGTAACCCTAATCTCGGGCCCGGGTGGTGACAATAGCTGTTGATGGAGACCGGTTGATCAGATAACAAGCTGTGTTAACAGCTTTGGCCAAGAACTTCCTAGCTAACCCTGCATTAGAGAGCATGCAGCGAGTCCTTTCTAGGATAGTCCTGTTCATCCGCTCTGCAACTCCATTCTGTTGTGGTGTATTTCTGACTGTACGATGTCACACAATACCTTCATTCTTGCAGAACTCATTAAAAGCACCTCCACAGAATTCCAAGCCATTGTCAGTCCTCAAGCGCTTGATCTGTTTACCTGTCTGCTTCTCGATCATAGTCTTCCATTACTTGAACTGTGCAAAGACTTCATCCTTGTGCTTTAAGATATATACCCAAACCTTTCGAGAATAATCATCAATGAAGGTCAACATATATCTACCACCTCCCAGAGATGGAACACGAGAGGGACCCCAAAGGTCAGAATGGATATAATCCGAAGTGCCCTTGGTCCGTGAACTGCTGTGCTAAACTTGACTCTGCATTGGTTTCCGAAGACACAATGCTCACAGAAATCCAGCTTTCCTGTTTTCTGGCCACAGAGTAAACCTTGTTTACTCAGCTCATCCATACCTCTCTCACTCATATGCTCTAGTCGCATATGCCATAACTTGGTAGTTTCCAAATCTGAATCTGAGGACGACACTGCAGCAGCACCTGTAACTGTGCTACCTTGAAGAAGATAGAGGCCATTCTGCTTCTGTCCCTTCATCATTATAAGAGCACCCTTCGAGATTCTTATAACTCCACATCCGGCCTTGTAAGTACAGCCGTTGGGCTCAAGCGTACCCAAGGAAACTAGATTTTTCTTCAACTCTGGAATGTGCCTGACATCGGACAAAGTTCTTACAATACCGTCACACATCTTAATTCGGATTGATCCTATCCCAACAACCTTACATCCCAACAACCTTACAAGCTACATTGTTCCCCATTAGAACTTTACCACCATCTATAGACTGATAAGTGGCAAACCAATCCCTATTAGGACACATATGGTAGGAACAACCCGAATCAAAGATCCACTCATCACCTGAGCTACCAACGGTAATAGAGAGAACATTTGCACCATCAGAACTGTCTTCTGCAACACTGGCTACATTTTCAGAATCATATGCTTTCTCCTTTCCTTTACGCTCTGGACAATCCTTTTTAAAGTGCCCTTCCTTATGACATTGGAAGCACTTTAATTTTCTAGTTTTTTATTTGGATTTTGACCTAGAGCGGCCTCTTCTGTTTTGCCATTTCTTCTCTGTTCTGCCACGCACTACTAGACCCTCACCAGAACTGTCATTGTTTTCTGTTGCAACCTTTTTCTTTAACTCTTTAGAGTTCAAGGCTGACTCAACATCCTCCTTGGACAGAGTTTCTCTACCATACATATGGTTACAACAAAGTTCTTATACGAGGGTGGTAATGAGTATAACAACATAATGGCTTGGTCATCATCATCAATTTTAACATCTATATTTTCAAGGTCCATAATAGCTTTTGTGAAAGAATCAAGGTGGTTTGTGTAACGCCCTAATTCCGAATACCGAAGATAACGCTAAGGTACTCGAAGTTGGCGCGCTACTTCCCGGAAAAACCGAGAACTTCCAAAATCATAGTCCGCAGTGAGGTCAATTTTTAAAACTTTTAAACAACATTAGAATCAACAGTTGAAATGCGGAAGCAAAGCAAATGACAGCGGAAGCAATAGTACCAAGTATATAAATCATATGTAAAAGTGCGGAAGCCTGATATAGATCTCAAGTGTAAATATCAAAGTGTTTATACAAATCAGTAAATCTACCCAAGTCTCACTACAAACACTTTCAAACCCAAAATAACAATCTGCACTCAACCCTCCTGTGCAGGCTCTCCATCCTCTGGCTCGACCCCTTGGTCAGCCGATCCCCATCCGTAGTCCCCAACTACGGGTGCCTCGATGATCGCGTCACCCGCGGAATCATGGTCTGGACCTAAGCACCAAAGATGGGTCAGATCCAGGGATCTGGCAAGGCACCATATGCAGATAACACAAGATGTATACACAAAGAGAGTAATGACAGATACATAATTATGAGTAAACAAGGTACAGGATCTAGGCAGTGAGGAGTAATAGCAGTTTAGAATTAGAAATGTAAAGTATCTAAACTAAACAGACAACAAATGGCACATTCACACAAGCTAAATACACAGCTGGATATTATGTCGCGGCATTCCCGTACTGTAAACGTCTAATTTCATAAACAGTTTTGCGGTGGAGAAAGGGTAATAACCATGCAAGAGATAACAGCCCTGAAAAATATAACATACAATATACATAACACCGATCACACCCCTTTATCATACCGATCACACCCCTTTATCTCACCGATCACACCCCTTTATCAGATTAACCCGGACGCGGTATCACACCGTCCGTCTAATCACAGCTCATCATGATAGCTCTAAGTAACCAGAAGATAACTCTTATCAGAGATGATCAGTCAACTTGCTGAGCTTAGAACAACTGAGTGAATGTTCAGTGCCTACTCAGGAAACTAAGTACGGGTCTGTGTCTGTCTAAGCTAATCTTGCGTGAGCAAGGTCCCAACTAGGTCTCTAAGTGGTTAAGGTACAATATGGAACACAATCTAACAATAAGTCCAAGTCCAACAACATTGGATCCACTCCAAGACTCACAACCGTGGCCTGAGGCAACACAAGTACCATACCATGCCCATCTTTACCAGTATTCATCCTATGCTCATACACAACGAGCTAATCAACCATTAAAGTCTAACCTCTCCAATCTAGGGTTCCACATTCCCAATCTTAGGCCGTATGAGGGCCCGCCTAGACACAGACACGGGTCAATTATCTTCAAACACAGCTTAGGGTCACCTCCAAGTAATCCTAAGTTCAGGTCCTCCAATTTCTATTAATTAATAAAGTTAAGACAACAACAAGGATATGAGAAGAGAATGACTCATGAAATCCTTAAAAACGGAGAATCAAGTGGAAATAGGCAAAGGACCAATCCTAAGTAGTGGTCCACACTTGGTTTAGGCCTCATCACATGATTGGATCCCCAACTGTAGCCTCAGGTGTTCAAAATGCTAAATCTGGTGCTCCTGAAGTTGTAGACACTATGGACTACAGTTAATGTTCGAGTCAATGATGATTCAAATCCTAAATCCACTTTTGGTGGATCCCACGAATCAAGGCTGAGCCATGCCATTGATTCGTGTGTGGCACATTTGATGGAAGGTCATTTGGATGGTCAATGGGCGCCACATATGATCAAACATCAAACATACAGAAATCTGGAAAAATCACAAATCAAAGTTTGCCTGGTCCAATCTAATACAAATTAAATTAAAACTTAGGAATATTAGAATCTATACCACTAATTTCCTATTAAATAGCATATTAAAGTATAAAATACCTTATCAATTATTATTAAATTCAAACTGAGGGCCCACCAGGGGTGGGGCCTCACAGTTTGAAACAGACGTACCCTCCTGCATTTGTAAGGTGAACAACCGCTTCTTCAGATACAAGCGGATGAATTAAACCAATAACCCGTTAACAACCGGTTTAACCCGTTAATTATTTTTTAGTTCCTAGGTATAGCTAGAATTAATTTATATTATAAAAGAATCAATTAAAATTTATTGTTTTATAGTGGGGTTTTAGGTGGGATCCACTTGAGATTCTTACGAACAGTTTCGTGTGGTTTATATATTTTTCTCCTTATATATTTTCGTATGGATTTTCTTTTAATTTTCGAATTAACTTAATTACTTAACGGGTTAACCGGTTGGGTCGTGTAACCTGTTAAATTAACGGGTCGTGTTCGGGTTGGATTTTTTGACCCATTAAGTTAACGGTTCGAGTACGGGTTGAGGTGGTTTTAACATGAATTCGTTAACCCGTAACATGAATTCGTTAATACGACACGATTGACAACCCTAAACTCCACCATGGAGCCCTTTGATTGATATTTTGAATGGTTTAAAGTATGTCATCCACTCTAGTAATATATTCTAAAAAAATTTACTTTTGGGTGGGTTCCACCATATGATTGGGCAAGTAACTGATAAAAGTGATGAGCACAATTTAATACAATAATCACACCTTATAGTGATGTGCTCAGTCTTATGGTTGGACAAATTTCTTTAGAAGTAAAATTTGAGAACAAGAAGGGGGTGGCAATAAAATCTAATGGTTCAAATTTATTAATAGGTTGGGGTCACTGTAGAGTTCCAAGCATTTGGGAGACACTGAGGGTTCCCAGCTCAATTCTTATGCAAACATGGGTGCATTGAACCGAACCGAGTGGCCTGCTTTCTTTATCTGATGGCCCTTCAAATTTAGAGATGTCTTATGGATTTTGCAATCTATAATACAGGTAAATAGGAAATCTTTAATATATTCTGTATCTACATTTGCTGCCATAAGTATCTAATACACCTATCATTAATCTACAAAATATAGCTCAATGCCATATCCCATTTCTATCCAACAGAGCCAATGAAATCCACAAACTTTGCCAATGAGTCCTATTTTAGAAGAATCTTAGGTGATTTACCAACAGGGGATCTCAATCCTTCGTGCATATATTCTTTGAGACCAAACCCACAAATCCATTTGTGGCCACTCTTTGAATAGCTCCAAATTACCATCCAACTTTGGGGCGGCCTTTAAACTCTAAACTGCTCAAAGTTATTGACTATAAGTAATTTATTTCTAGGCTAAATCTTACCTCAATTGTAATCATATTTATCTTATATCCTAAGATGATGATATGCATAATATATGGTTTTATTTTTCTTATTTTACTAATATATTTATTTACTTGTGGTCAATTCAACAATATTAAGAATAACTCTATTAAAGTGAGATTTGCCAATTTCACACAAGGCCGCTGGTGGATGTAGGCCCAGAAGAATTCCACATTAATTCATGCTATCAGAGAATCCGGGAAGTTGTTTGTTTATAATTTAGAGATGAGAGTATTAGCATGCTGCATGCATGAGATGGAGGCCTAGTTGTGACACGTGTCACGGCACAGGAAACCTGATCCGCTTTGTTGGGTAGCCGTTGCCCGTTGCCTGTTAGACAGACCACCACCATTTGAAAATTGCATGTGAAGCCATGAAAAGCTCTTGTTGTTATTCTACATCTTGATCACAGGTTGCTGGCTTGCTGCTCTTACGCTCGAGTCTTTTCTTTGTTTTTGCTTGACTCTTTCCCCATTTATAATCTAGAGATCTATGGTCATTGTCAAGAAGGGTTGGACCCACATAAGTAGATTTGGGGCCGACCAAACATGGGCCTGCTTCTAAATCCCGCGTGAAAATTATGAGTTTGCACCCGAAATCCAACTATATATTTGTGTCTCCCCACAACAAAAATCCTATATCCACTACTGTTGGGGAGGGTTCTTCCACAACAGGAGTGCCTGCTAATTACAATTGATCCATGTTTTGGGTCCTACCTCCATGTATGTCAATTATTGATAAAGCAAAAAATGGGTCTTAAACATGGATTAGGCGAAAGCTAGGAGTATCATATTCTAACCTCTGTGATTTAACAGCATTAAAGTTTACCAGTGTTGTACTCATGTAATCTTTTTTGGATACAATGAATGGTGAGTAACCGCTATATTAGGGTCGAATTAGGCATGCTGCTAATTCAGGACATTAAGCTGGGTGAAGGGGCAGCTTGATCAAAGGTTGAAGTGGGCAATTTTGTTTGGACACAACCGTTTCTCATTTTCATATTGATCGGTGAGTAAGCTTGTCAATCTGGCCCTTTGGGTACTTGCCAAAGCCCATTAAAAAGAGGGTTTTTTCTTCTTGTCCTAAAGCCTGAGGGTAAGGTAGGGCCTGATTTTGAAAAGCACAATAGTTTGAGGGTCGGGTTAGGACCTGATCAAGCTCAGCCTCATCCTTTGTTCATTTAACATACATAATATAAATATAGGAAGCACACAAGTTTCAAAACTTTTTAAATTAAAGTTTAAGTTTTTCCGTAAGTTTTCAACTAAGGGACACCGACCATTTAAAGTTATTTTTCGGCTATTTTTTCACTCAATTTTTTAAAATATGCAAATTACACTTCATTTAAAGTCATTCTATGCTTCTAGCAGCCACTACATTCCACATATCGCCGTTGGGATGTTAGTTGCCGTTGATTACTGTGAGAATGTTGACAAATGAATGGATGAGAAATTAATAGAAATGAAGGAGGTTTTATTTCAATGAAGGGCAACTTGGGTATTTTATAAAAAATTAGGGAAAATCTGTATCCTTGTATGAAATAAGGCAAAAACTTAAGACCTTATGTGTAGGTCCTTTCTCCATTTTGTATATGATATGTGTGTGAATGCATGTAACGGATTTTTCTAATTAATTTTTTTTTTATCGGTAACTAAAACTTTCATTTATTAAGAGAATGAGAGAATACAAAAGGAAAAACAACAATGAGGCAAGAACACAGGAAAAGAAAGAGAAAGAGAAAAGAAAATGAAACTAAAGGGTACAAGAGCATTGTACCCCACCCTACCTCAATTACATAATAAAACCCTCATAGCTAAAGTATCAACCATACAGTTGCCTATTCTAAGCTCGTGACGGAAGACAACATTAATGGTAGTAGTGAAAGATCGAGTTTCATTAAAGAGGAATTGAAATTTCTAAGGAAAATGCTTCCTATTAGACACCCAAGCAATCGCATTAGAGGAATATTCACTCTCCACCATAAAATCACCTTGAAAGCATCTTGAAAAGCATCAAAGGGCTTCCAAAATAGTCAAAACTTCCGCTTCATTAGAATAGCAAACACCCACATGTTTTGAAAACATAAATATGAATATTTTTCATCTGCATATGTATTGAGTTCGATTCAAACAATACCAACAAAACTCATATTACATGCCTTCACAATCAGTTTATTCATTATTTAATATTTATTTAGACACAATGCCAATGGACAAACAAGGAAGATCCTACTGTAACTACAAAACCCTTCTGCATACGTCTACATCTCATTGTTGTAACACATTTTGATGTCATTAGCTACGTTCTGTGCATCCATAGAAAGCCCTGCCAGCCCCCTTCTTGAAAATCCAGCACAGTAGAGCCCATTTTTCCCTTTCCAATGATTTGGAAAATCATGTTTGGGCATCCCATCTTGGTTAAGCAGATAATCATCTTCCTGCACAAATGCAAAACACATATAACCCATGATTTTTCTATGATCTAAATTCTGCAATACCAACATGGAAATCTATTGGAATCATTAATCATACCTTAAGCCATTTTCTAGCAGTGCTTCTATAACCTGTGGCGAAAACTATAGCATCGAAGCGATGAGAGTTGCCATTAGCGAAAATTGCTTCATTGCCGTCGACCCTTTTGAGCTCTGGTAGAACCTATTTGATTAAGAATAGAAGTTGTGTTCTAAGTAAGGCTAAGAACTCTTATAAGGACACAGTTTTTCTCACAAAATACTTGACCCTGTCAATTCTATCCGAAAGAATTAGACTGAGTTTGTGCGAGTAGTAGTTATGGGTCTTATTTAGAGTACGTACCTGAATATCTCCCGACTCGATCTTCTTCAGTGTGCCAACATCTATCACAGGAGACTTTCCAGTGGTCTCTTTAAGATAAAATGGCCCCTTCGATGGCCTAACAATCCCATATTTGGTCATATCAGCAAAATGCAACTTGCCAAGTGAGAGAACCAAATCATCAACCATGTTGCATGGGGAGGATTTCAGGAGTGTCATCCCCAATTGCACAATCTCTTTAGTAAGCACATGAAACTGCAAAGAGAATAACCATGTATGAGGTTACATGAGTAGAAAGGACCAACTGAGGAACCGTGGACTTGACTTTATATACTATTAAAATAACAAGCAAACAAAAGAGAACACAATACAAACAAAAATTAAGGTGCTTTGTGTTGTGTAGCATGAGGGTTCGGTGCTGCGCACTGAATTTCGTGCAGAATCAGAATCCAAACTCTCTACCTCCCTGTACTGGATTTTTGTTCATTGAAGTCGGAAAAAAAAAAAAAAAAAAAGAAGTCTTCTCTGTGAGTAAATGCAATGCACCAATTAAATTTAGGTCATCTAGAAAGTCAAAGCAATTTTCCTCTTTATCTTGGAATGCCCCCGATAAATTCCCCCTCAAGGGCCTTTCGTACGGGTATTTCGATAAAATCAAGTGGATAGCAAGAATAATTTTGTTTATAACCATGCCTTCTTACCTATTTTTAAAATACCCCCTTTGGGATCTGTAATTATATATAGAACACCCTCATTCCTCCCTTTTCTTTGGTTCAAATGTCCAAAAATTTCTCTTGACCAGTAGTTTTAAACTTTTTTTTTTTTTTTAGAATTCTAGTAATTTCTCCATACATTTTTCTTATATACCAAAATGATTATACTTATTTCTAAATTAGTCATATTTTAAAGAAAAACAAACTACTTCAGAAAAGGCATGTCCCATTCTGAGTGGGGCACCTCCTTATTATCAAAATCATATTAGAGATCAAAGCTCTCCAATAATAGAAACATGGTGGGATCATTCGAAATAATCCAGTCAAGGTGGGGCTTTCAAAACTTATGAAAAGAAAGAACGAATAATCCACAACTAATGGGGCGCACCCACTTCTCGTGCAGAAGCTCACATGGGAGGAACTAGAGGGGATATGAATTATTTTGATTTTTTACTTATCGCCTCCCAAAAGATTGTTAGTTTTCCATCGAGGGCCCCCAAGGAAAATTTTTCCACCCTCTAGCAACTCATCATTGGAGTCCATCACACATAACATAGTGGCATGAAACAAGTATGACCATATTTGGAGGGATATATGTGTTCCTCTGTATGTGTGTGTGTGTGTGTGTGTGTGTGTGTGTGTGTGTGTGTGTGTATTATTGTGAAAATTTGATATATATATATATATATTGTCGTGAAAATATGATATATTTATTTATATTGTCATGAAAATATGTACGTCCAATCCACTGGAGAAAATTCCCCTAGTGCACCAAAGTCATAAGTTGACTCTGCATAAATTGGCTAAGGGTTAAGCTAAAACTAATTTTGACAAAAGAAGCAAGCAATTAATAGAATTTTACCGGGCTTCTAACCACAATAGATGACTTTGCTCCATAATTTGCAAGATCATAAGCTATTTCCATCCCTGAATTTCCACACCCAACAACTAAGACAGCCTTACCACTGTACTTAGACCCTGATTTATACTTGCTAGAGTGCAAAACCTCCCCATTAAAACTCTCTAAACCAGGAACAGCAGGGATGAACTCCTTACTATTTTCTCCAGTAGCAACCACTAAGAACCTACAACTATACTCCTCGGCCACACCCGACTCCGAGTTAGTAGCCATGACACACCATCTTTTGGCCTTCCCATCAAACGCTGCCGACTCAACCATCCTACAGTATTTAGGCTTCACATCAAAATGTGATACGTAGTCTTCTAAGTATTGGATGAAATCCTTTCTGGGTATGAAGGTCGGTGCTGTGGGTGGGTGGGGCATGTGGGGAAGATGGCAGAATTCCTTGGCTAAATGGAGGTTTAGCCGATCATACGCTCTGTGCCTCCACAGAGACGCACAACAGTTCTCTCTTTCAAGTATGATGTTGGAGATGGAAAGGAGGTTCAGGCATGCAGAGGTGGCAAGGCCAGCAGGGCCAGCTCCAACTATCACTACTGCCACTTCGTTCTTCATCTCTTGCTTGCCTTTATTTTTTAGTGTCTTTCACCAACTTCTTCCTTCACTTTATAGGTCTCCGGGTTCTTGGAATGCATTTGAGAAAAACGTACCCAATTTGGTCTGCTTAATCTTTGAAATACGATTTGCAATTTTAGGATGACAGAGTGTCATAAGGAGATTTTCATGTTTGTATGAATTCTTTGTATGTATACCTAATTAGGATCAGTCGTTTGATTCTCAATGTTGCTATGTTAGAAAATTGATCAAAACTCTCCACATTGATATCTTCTCCCATGGAGGTTCAAAGAATCCCAATAAGTCCCATGGAGGTTCAAAGAATCTCGATGACTCCCATGGAGGTTCAAAGAACCCCAGTGACTCCCATGGAGATTTTAGTCATCATCAGGATTTAGGGTAGTCAAAATTTAAACTATATATGTCCGTTAGATCCGGAGGACCTAAATCAAGGATTAGGATCACGTGCTCAAATCTAATATTCTATTTTTGTCTTTCGTCTTGACTTTCTTGATTCTCATGCATTTAAATGGGTATCACAAGAGGTGACGTTATTTCGTGTCTTTGGCTTGTGGTTAGTTTTCTAGTAGTAATACCATAGTTGCAAAACTCTTTGACTCTCATGAGTAATCTAATTTTGATGATGGACCGAGTTAAAAATAGATGAGGCTCAGCCGAGTTATCTCATTTTAATAAGCCGTTTGCACCGTGAACCATTTAATAGGCGGATCTAATTTTAAATAAATAAAGTTTATTTATAAGTAATTATGCATGAGGTTCAGAGCCAATAATTTAAAAATGACGACGGGAATGGAATTTAAACTTATATTTGATCTTTTCCACTCGGTATTTGGACTACCAAATTATGTAATATGCAATATCTTTTCTTCTATTTTCTTTATTGTTGTATATTTCTTGCATATATAAATTTATTTAGTTGATTTAATTATCATGAATGCACGTGAAAAATATATTTTTATAATTTATAAGTAATGGATTCATTTTTAAAATTCTTTTAAAAAGAACATCATTCTCCGAGTCTCCGTGTTGACTCTATCCGAATCAACTTTTTTTTAATATTGGACGAGTCGAGTCCGAATCACGAGATTTCCAACCTTACTTATTACTGACATATATGTAGGACCATAAATTGCCTAGGTGATGGTAAGTCCAGTTCTTTGCCCATGTGTGAGGGTCCATGGCTAGGCCACCCCATGATCTGTGATTTAGGTCATTGTAATCTAGATTGTGGGTCTGTTTTTTATACGTCCTACGGTAATATATAATCAAAATTCTCCTATATATCCACTATAGCGATCAAAAGATATGCATTATCTATATCTAATCCCATCCCAACAAACGGGAATCATTGTCACATGGCTTATCCCAAATCCATGATCAGTTTTAGGAATCTAGATAACCACAACATCGTCCGATTTTAAAACTCTCCTACAGTCATTACGCATTACTACTTATTATAAACACCATGCATGTTAATTAAGTGTATTTTTGACTGTTCAGATATGGGTAGATACATGTACATTGTAACCTACAATAGTGATGCTAACAAGAAAGATGCTGCATCTCCTCCCTAAAATCAAGGCCTAGGTGTCCAAAACTAGAAGAAATAAAATATTTGGTCATGTGCAAATATGCAATGGACGTTATTATCTAGACTTAAATGTTTGATTATACTGTCTGGAAAACAGGGCTATGACAGCCTCTCGTATCTCTTTGCTGCGTGCGTACCGCTATATTATTTACAAGTATCATAAAAACCCAAGAAAATTGGACTCAATCTTGACCAAGTAGACTCAAGAACCCAACATCCTATTTTTTTATTTTTTTTATAACCCAACCAAGGGGACTGAGACCCAAGAGAGAGTTGGTACAAACGAGGGAAGACAGCCTCCACAAGCGGGAAGAAGGCCCACAGAAGTGGGAAAGAAACTCGCACGAGCGGAAAGAAAGTGCACACAAGTGGGGAGAGGTGGTGTACCTCATATTCGAACCCCAAACAGCCAAATGAGAACTATTGCCAATTACTAGTGAGGTAAGTGGTCATTCTCAACCCACCATCCTGTTAAATCAAAAGGCCAGGCTAATTTGACCAAGTTTGACCAAAACTCAATAATACTTGAAAACATTAGAAGTGAGCCTAAGTTTTAGGTTTGGTAAGAGGTACCTGGCTTCCCAAGGTTCAAACTTGGGCAATCACCATCCCTCACCTGAGGGTTGTCCTACCTCGCCTAAGGTCTACTTCTGTCACCCGATGGCTCCCTTACCTTACCTGAGGTCTACTTCCCTCACCAAGAGGGTTGGTCCCAGCCCCCAAAGATGCCTTCAAAAAAAAAAAAAAAAAGATTTACTAGAAGGGCTAAAATTGATGTGCATGTGTTAATTTGAAATGCCCACAATACAGTAACAGTAAAAAATTATTTAAAAAACCAAACAACGATTAACGGTTTTTGATGGTTCGAGTACGGTTAATTATTACTTAAAATTCATGTTTTGTTTTTTATCAAAATGCAAAATACATGTTAATCAAAAGTCAAAACCTAATGTCATAGATAACAAATTACATCATTTCAATATACTAAAGTAGCATTAAAATATTCACATAGACAAATGAATAATAAAGTGTTGGGGTATAATGGTTTGGTTAACCATGTGTTTTGGGAAAAAGGTTAATCCAATCGTATTTTACTGTTCGGCTTGGTTAATAACTGCTAGTCCAGACTAAAACTCAAACCAAACCGTGAAGCACGGTTTTTCAATTTTAATAACCATAACTGAAATCGTGAGACACGGTTATTAACCGTCGGTTTGGTCAATTAAACGGTTTTTCAAATTTTTTTTTTTTTTTTACACCCCTACTTGTCTGTACAACATTAAGGATATCTCAATGGTAGAAAAATGCCTATAAAATTTTGCGCTTATTAGTATTTTTTTATGTTTGGTACAGAACTTTTTCATGCTAGAAGAAAAAAAGTTAAATTATTTTTTCTCAACTGTGCAAAAGAACATTTCTTATTGGAGTGGGGCAGGAGAACATTTCTTATTGGAGTGGGGCAGGAGTCTCTTTTCACAATTTCAACGATCTCATAAAAATTCCAACTTGTATAAGGCTGTCTAAAAAAATATAAAATGAAAGTTTTTTTTTTTTCATTTTGACATAAGTTCATTATATGCTTTTTTTTTTCTTAATTTATTTAAACTCATACACTACACACATGACAATAACCAACTCACTAACGGCTGGAGCACGGCTCATTATACATTGGGACAGTGCTTCTTGCAAATTACTTGTGATTGATGAAAGGGCGAAAACATTGTCCAAGGGCAACATTTTTTTATCCTGCTTAACTTCATATAAACTTTTTTGATTGATGACAAGGCCAAAACATTGTCCCAGGGCAACATTTTTTGATCCTGCTTAACTTCATATAGACTTTTTTAACCAGTTCCACTCATCCACCTATTCTCCAAATTCTCTTCATCACTTAAAGAAAAAAAAACCTACCCAACGATCTTGCAGATTTCTTTTCTGTCTGTCATTACTATGATAAGGGACCAGACCACCTTGTGATACTGATTGAACCCAGCCCACCTTCCATCTGTTGATACTGTTTCAGAACTCCACATAGTGGTCCCTACATTGATCAGTGTCACAGATATTGTCCAACAGGTCTTTCAGTGGAATGAATATCTTATGCATCTCATGTGTGATGGTGAGACAGACAACAATGAATATCTGATTGTTTGCTCGGTATTGAGTCCCTACTAATTCTAAGCAATGCCTTCGGCCTTCCTATCAAATGGGGGTAAGATTGAAAGAGCAAAGGTGAGAATCCACCTATCAACTTGGCTTCCCTTCCGTGCAAAATGATTACCCAACTATCATCCTAGTAAATCAAATCCTAGCTAAGTGATTGCCCCATGCCCCTATTTATTTCATTACTTTTAATTATGTCATTCACTTCTCACCTCTATAATGTTCCTATGTTATAACCCACTTTACAATGAATTCCTAGTAATTCAATACAAAGTAGTGGGCCCTCAAAGAATTTTGGTGCATATAGTTTGGGGAGTGGGGGATTGGATAAATTAGATCAAGAATTAAGGCTTTCTTTGATTCACCTTCTTAATTTTGTCAAGAAGCCCTCTCCCTCTCTCGTTTTCCTAATTGTTTTCAATCCCTTTGAAATGTCTGGCCTCGTACAAACCATGGCATACATGATACTCCCAACTGCACTTGCATAAGGAACACGTGACATGTGCTCCACCTCTTCCTCAGTTTGTGGTGATAAAGCAGCGGAAAGTTTAAAATGGGCTACCAGTGGAGTCTTCACAAGCTTTGAGCTTTGCATACCAAAGCGCTCCAGAACCTTCTCGAGGTACCCTTTTTGTGACAAAGACAATTTACCCGCTTTCCGGTCCCTTCGAATCTCCATCCCAAGAATTTTCTTCGCAGCACCAAAGTCTTTTATTTCAAATTCACCACTGAGCTGAGCTTTCAGCCTGCTGATCTAAAACATGTCCTTAGCAGCAATTAACATGTCATCAACCTATAGCAATAAATAATTAATTAAAAGAACCATTTGGACGTTTCTTGTGGCAGATACAATTGTCATACCCACTTCTGCAATAACCGTTTCTAACTATAAAGGTATCAAAACGCTTATACCACTGTCTAGGCGACTGTTTTAGGCCATATAATGATTTCTTTAGTAAGCAAACATGATCCTCCTTACCTTGGATTTCAAACCCCTCTGGTTAATGCATATAAATTTGTTCTTCTAACTCACCGTGTAAGAATGCATTCTCCACCTCAAGCTGCTCCGGCTCTAAGTCCAATAGAGCAACCATAGCAAGTAGCACCCGGATGGAGATATGTTTCACCACAGGAGAGAAGACTTCATTGAAGTCAACACCCTCCCTCTGAGTATAACCTTTTGCATCCAGTCGTGCTTTGAACCTAGCATCCCCTGGAGTTCCTTCCTTTTTCTTGAAGACCCATTTGCAACCAACAATCTTCTGGCCCTTCGGTGGTTTCACCAGCTCCCAAGTATGATTCTTATGAAGAGACTTAACCTCCTCACTTATAGTAACGGCCCATCTTGCTGATTCTTTGCTAGTGACGACATTCCGATATGTAACCGGCTCTGACTCAATACTCTCTGCTGTATTAAAAGCGTAGGCAACAATATCTTTAAATCCATATATTTGAGGTTGCTTAATCTGCCTCCTTTCTCTGTCCCTAGTAAGCATGTATTCTTGCGGAATTTCATTCTCCGCATTTGAGCCCGCATCCTACTGATCTGGGACATTTTCTTGCAAATTCTCTTGCAAGTTTTCTGAAGCTTCCTTCTCATGCTCTACCTGTTTACTAACACCGTTTTGCTCTTCCACCTGTTTGCTGACACCATTGTCATTTCCAGCATCAATGCACTCCTTAGGTTTCAACATAGCAGACTCATCAAATGTCACGTCTCTGCTGATAATGCATTTGGGTGATTTTCCATCTAGGCACCAAAGCCTATATCCCTTCACCCCATGTGCATACCCTAAAAATATGCACTGTCTTGCCCTTGGTTCAAGCTTACCATCATTCACATGAGCATAAGCAGCACAACCAAATATTTGCAAATTTGTGTAATCAGCAGGAGATCCAGACCATATCACTTCAGGAGTTTTACACTCGATAGCTGTTGATGGAGACCGGTTGATCAGATAACAAGCTGTGTTAACAGCTTTGGCCAAGAACTTCCTAGCTAACCCTGCATTAGAGAGCATGCAGCGAGTCCTTTCTAGGATAGTCCTGTTCATCCGCTCTGCAACTCCATTTTGTTGTGGTGTATTTTTGACTGTGCGATGTCACACAATACCTTCATTCTTGCAGAACTCATTAAAAGCACCTCCAAAGAATTCCAAGCCATTGTCAGTCCTCAAGCGCTTGATCTGTTTACCTGTCTGCTTCTCGATCATAGTCTTCCATTACTTGAACTGTGCAAAGACTTCATCCTTGTGCTTTAAGATATATACCCAAACCTTTCGAGAATAATCATCAATGAAGGTCAACATTTATCTACCACCTCCCAGAGATGGAACACGAGAGGGCCCCCAAAGGTCAGAATGGATATAATCCGAAATGCCCTTGGTCCGTGAACTGCTGTGCTAAACTTGACTCTGCATTGGTTTCTGAAGACACAATGCTCACAGAAATCCAGCTTTCCTGTTTTCTGGCCACATAGTAAACCTTGTTTACTCAGCTCATCCATACCTCTCTCACTCATATGCTCTAGTCGCATATGCCATAACTTGGTAGTTTCCAAATCTGAATCTGAGGACGACACTGCAGCAGCACCTGTAACTGTGCTACCTTGAAGAAGATAGAGGCCATTCTGCTTCTGTCCCTTCATCATTATAAGAGCACCCTTCGAGATTCTTATAACTCCACATCCGGCCTTGTAAGTACAGCCGTTGGGCTCAAGCGTACCCAAGGAAACTAGATTTTTCTTCAACTCTGGAATGTGCCTGACATCGGACAAAGTTCTTACAATACCGTCACACATCTTAATTCGGATTGATCCTATCCCAACAACCTTACATCCCAACAACCTTACAAGCTACATTGTTCCCCATTAGAACTTTACCACCATCTATAGACTGATAAGTGGCAAACCAATCCCTATTAGGACACATATGGTAGGAACAACCCGAATCAAAGATCCACTCATCACCTGAGCTACCAACGGTAATAGAGAGAACATTTGCACCATCAGAACTGTCTTCTGCAACACTGGCTACATTTTCAGAATCATATGCTTTCTCCTTTCCTTTACGCTCTGGACAATCCTTTTTAAAGTGCCCTTCCTTATGACATTGGAAGCACTTTAATTTTCTAGTTTTTTATTTGGATTTTGACCTAGAGCGGCCTCTTCTGTTTTGCCATTTCTTCTCTGTTCTGCCACGCACTACTAGACCCTCACCAGAACTGTCATTGTTTTCTGTTGCAACCTTTTTCTTTAACTCTTTAGAGTTCAAGGCTGACTCAACATCCTCCTTGGACAGAGTTTCTCTACCATACATATGGTTACAACAAAGTTCTTATACGAGGGTGGTAATGAGTATAACAACATAATGGCTTGGTCTTCATCATCAATTTTAACATCTATATTT
The DNA here is from genome assembly GCA_029852735.1 of Persea americana. Lineage (NCBI taxonomy): Eukaryota > Viridiplantae > Streptophyta > Magnoliopsida > Laurales > Lauraceae > Persea > Persea americana. The sequence continues at coordinate 4,264,213 of CM056809.1, read as the reverse complement.
TCAAGGTCCATAATAGCTTTTGTGAAAGAATCAAGGTGGTTTGTGTAACGCCCTAATTCCGAATACCGAAGATAACGCTAAGGTACTCGAAGTTGGCGCGCTACTTCCCGGAAAAACCGAGAACTTCCAAAATCATAGTCCGTAGTGAGGTCAATTTTTAAAACTTTTAAACAACATTAGAATCAACAGTTGAAATGCGGAAGCAAAGCAAATGACAGCGGAAGCAATAGTACCAAGTATATAAATCATATGTAAAAGTGCGGAAGCCTGATATAGATCTCAAGTGTAAATATCAAAGTGTTTATACAAATCAGTAAATCTACCCAAGTCTCACTACAAACACTTTCAAACCCAAAATAACAATCTGCACTCAACCCTCCTGTGCAGGCTCTCCATCCTCTGGCTCGACCCCTTGGTCAGCCGATCCCCATCCGTAGTCCCCAACTACGGGTGCCTCGATGATCGCGTCACCCGCGGAATCATGATCTGGACCTAAGCACCAAAGATGGGTCAGATCCAGGGATCTGGCAAGGCACCATATGCAGATAACACAAGATGTATACACAAAGAGAGTAATGACAGATACATAATTATGAGTAAACAAGGTACAGGATCTAGGCAGTTGAGGAGTAATAGCATTTTAGAATTAGAAATGTAAAGTATCTAAACTAAACAGACAACAAATGGCACATTCACACAAGCTAAATACACAGCTGGATATTATGTCGCGGCATTCCCGTACTGTAAACGTCTAATTTCATAAACAGTTTTGCGGTGGAGAAAGGGTAATAACCATGCAAGAGATAACAGAAGATAACTCTAAGTAACCAGAAGATAACTCCTATCAGAGATGATCAGTCAACTTGCTGAGCTTAGAACAACTGAGTGAATGTTCAGTGCCTACTCAGGAAACTAAGTACGGGTCTGTGTCTGTCTAAGCTAATCTTGCGTGAGCAAGGTCCCAACTAGGTCTCTAAGTGGTTAAGGTACAATATGGAACACAATCTAACAATAAGTCCAAGTCCAACAACATTGGATCCACTCCAAGACTCACAACCGTGGCTTGAGGCAACACAAGTACCATACCATGCCCATCTTTACCAGTATTCATCCTATGCTCATACACAACGAGCTAATCAACCATTAAAGTCTAACCTCTCCAATCTAGGGTTCCACATTCCCAATCTTAGGCCGTATGAGGGCCCGCCTAGACACAGACACGGGTCAATTATCTTCAAACACAGCTTAGGGTCACCTCCAAGTAATCCTAAGTTCAGGTCCTCCAATTTCTATTAATTAATAAAGTTAAGACAACAGCAAGGATATGAGAAGAGAATGACTCATGAAATCTTTAAAAACAGAGAATCAAGTGGAAATAGAGAAAGGACCAGTCCTAAGTAGTGGTCCACACTTGGTTTAGGCCTCATCACATGATTGGATCCCCAACTTTAGCCTCAGGTGGTCAAAATGATAAATCTGGTGCTCCTGAAGTTGAGGACACTATGGACTACAGTTAATGTTCGAGTCAATGATAATTCAAATCCTAAATCCTCTTTTGGTGGACCCCACGAATCAAGGCTGAGCCATGCCATTGATTCGTGTGTGGCACATTTGATGGAAGGTCATTTGGATGGTCAATGGGCGCCACATATGATCAAACATCAAACATACAGAAATCTGGAAAAATCACAAATCAAAGTTTGCCCGGTCCAATCTAATACAAATTAAATTAAAACTTAGGAATATTAGAATCTATACCACTAATTTCCTAATAAATAGCATATTAAAGTATAAAATACCTTATCAATTATTATTAAATTCAAACAGAGGGCCCACCAGGGGTGGGGCCTCACAGTTTGAAACAGACGTACCCTCCTGCATTTGTAAGGTGAACAACCGCTTCTTCAGATACAAACGGATGAATTAAACCAATAACCCGTTAACAACCAGTTTAACCTGTTAATTATTTCTTAGTTCCTAGGTATAGCTAGAATTAATTTATATTATAAAAGAATCAATTAAAATTTATTGTTTTATAGTGGGGTTTTAGATGGGATCCACTTGAGATTCTTACGAACAGTTTCGTGTGGTTTATATATTTTTCTCCTTATATATTTTCGTATGGATTTTCTTTTAATTTTTGAATTAACTTAATTACTTAACGGCTTAACCGGTTGGGTCGTGTAACCTGTTAAATTAACGGGTCGTGTTCGGGTTGGATTTTTTGACCCGTTAAGTTAACGGTTCGAGTACGGGTTGAGGTGGTTTTAACATGAATTCGTTAACCCGTAACATGAATTCGTTAACACGACACGATTGACAACCCTAAACTCCACCATGGAGCCCTTTGATTGATATTTTGAATGGTTTAAAGTATGTCATCCACTCTAGTAATATATTCTAAAAAAATTTACTTTTGGGTGGGTTCCACCATATGATTGGGCAAGTAACTGATAAAAGTGATGAGCACAATTTAATACAATAATCACACCTTATAGTGATGTGCTCAGTCTTATGGTTGGACAAATTTCTTTAGAAGTAAAATTTGAGAACAAGAAGGGGGTGGCAATAAAATCTAATGGTTCAAATTTATTAAAAGGTTGGGGTCACTGTAGAGCTCCAAGCATTTGGGAGACACTGAGGTTTCCCCATTTATAATCTAGAGATCTATGGTCATTGTCAAGAAGGGTTGGACCCACATAAGTAGATTTGGGGCCGACCAAACATGGGCCTGCTTCTAAATCCCGCGTGAAAATTATGAGTTTGCACCCGAAATCCAACTATATATTTGTGTCTCCCCACAACAAAAATCCTATATCCACTACTGTTGGGGAGGGTTCTTCCACAACAGGAGTGCCTGCTAATTACAATTGATCCATGTTTTGGGTCCTACCTCCATGTATGTCAATTATTGATAAAGCAAAAAATGGGTCTTAAACATGGATTAGGCGAAAGCTAGGAGTATCATATTCTAACCTCTGTGATTTAACAGCATTAAAGTTTACCAGTGTTGTACTCATGTAATCTTTTTTGGATACAATGAATGGTAAGTAACCGCTATATTAGGGTCGAATTAGGCATGCTGCTGATTCAGGACATTAAGCTGGGTGAAGGGGCAGCTTGATCAAAGGTTGAAGTGGGCAATTTTGTTTGGACACAACCGTTTCTCATTTTCATATTGATCGGTGAGAAAGCTTGTCAATCTGGCCCTTTTGGTACTTGCCAAAGCCCATTAAAAAGAGGGTTTTTTCTTCTTGTCCTAAAGTCTGAGGGTAAGGTAGGGCCTGATTTTGAAAAGCACAATAATTTGAGGGTCGGGTTAGGACCTGATCAAGCTCAACCTCATCCTTTGTTCATTTAACATACATAATATAAATATCAGAAGCACACAAGTTTCAAAACTTTTTAAATTAACGCTTAAGCTTTTCCGTAAGTTTTCAACTAAGGGACACCGACCATTTAAAGTTTTTTTTCGGCTATTTTTTCACTCAATTTTTTAAAATATGCAAATTACACTTCTTTTAAAGCCATTCTATGCTTCTAGCAGCCACTACATTCCACATATCGCCGATGGGATGTTAGTCGCCGTTGATTACTGTGAGAATGTTGACAAATGAATGGATGAGAAATTAATAGAAATGAAGGAGGTTTTATTTCAATGAAGGGCAACTTGGGTATTTTATAAAAAATTAGGGAAAATTTGTATCCTTGTATGAAATAAGGCAAAAACTTAAGACCTCATGTGTAGGTCCTTTCTCCATTTTGTATATGATATGTGTGTGAATGCATGTAACGGATTTTTCTAATTAATTTTTTTTTATCGGTAACTGAAACTATCATTTATTAAGAGAGGGAGAGAATACAAAAGGAAAAACAACAATGAGGCAAGAACACAGGAAAAGAAAGAGAATGAGAAAAGAAACTGAAACTAAAGGGTAGAAGAGAATTGTACCCCACCCTACCCCAATTACATAATAAAACCCTCATAGCTAAAGCATCAACCATACAATTGCATATTCTAAGCTCGTAACGGAAGACAACATTAATGGCAGTAGTGAAAGATCGAATTTCATTAAAGAGGAATTGAAATTTCTAAGGAAAATGCTTCCTATTAGACACCCAAGCAGTCGCATTAGAGGAATATTCACTCTCCACCATAAAATCACCTTGAAAGCATCTTGAAAGGCATTGAAGGGCTTCCAAAATAGTCAAAACTTCCGCTTCATTAGAGTAGCAAACACCCACATGTTTTGAAAACATAAATATGAATATTTTTCATCTGCATATGTATTGAGTTCGATTCATACAATACCAACAAAACTCATATTACATGCCTTCACAATCAGCTTATTCATTAATATTTATTTATATACAATGCCAATGGACAAACAAGGAAGATCCTACTGTAACTACAAAACCGTTCTGCATAAGTCTACATCTCATTGTTGTAACACATTTTGATGTCATTAGCTACGTTCTGTGCATCCATGGAAAGCCCTGCCAGCCCCCTTCTTGAAAATCCAGCACAGTAGAGCCCATTTTTCCCTTTCCAATGATTTGGAAAATCATGTTTGGGCATCCCATCTTGGTTAAGCAGATAATCATCTTCCTGCACAAATGCAAAACACATATAACCCATGATTTTTCTATGATCTAAATTCTGCAATACCAACATGGAAATCTATTGGAATCATTAATCATACCTTAAGCCATTTTCTAGCAGTGCTTCTATAACCTGTGGCGAAAACTATAGCATCGAAGCGATGAGAGTTGCCATTAGCGAAAATTGCTTCATTGCCGTCGACCCTTTTGAGCTCTGGTAGAACCTATTTGATTAAGAATAGAAGTTGTGTTCTAAGTAAGGCTAAGAACTCTTATAAGGACACGGGTTTTCTCACAAAATACTTGACCCTGTCAATTCTATCCGAAAGAATTAGACTGAGTTTGTGAGAGTAGTAGTTATGGGTCTTATTTAGAGTACGTACCTGAATATCTCCCGACTCAATCTTCTTCAGTGTGCCAACATCTATCACAGGAGACTTTCCAGTGGTCTCTTTAAGATAAAATGGCCCCTTTGATGGCGAAACAATCCCATATTTGCTCATATCACCAAAATGCAACTTGCCAAGTGAGAGAACCAAATCATCAACCATGTTGCGTGGGGAGGATTTCAGGAGTGTCATCCCCAATTGCACAATCTCTTTAGTAAGCACATGAAACTGCAAAGAGAATAACCATGTATGAGGTTACATGAGTAGAAAGGACCAACTGTGGAACAGTGGACTTGACTTCATATACTATTAAAACAAGAAGCAAACAAAAGAGAACACAATACAAACAAAAATTAAGGTGCATTGTGTTGTATAGCATGAGGGTTCGGTGCTGTGCACTGAATTTCGTGCAGAATCAGAATCCAAACTCTCTACCTCCCTGTATTGGATTTTTGTTCATTGAAGTTGGAAAAAAAAAAAAAAGAAGTCTTCTCTGTGAGTAAATGCAATGCACCAATTAAATTCAGGCCATCTAGAAAGTCAAAGCAATTTTCCTCTTTATCTTGGAATGCCCCCGATAAATTCTCCCTCAAGGGCCTTTCGTACGGGTATTTCAATAAAATTAAGTGGATAGCAAGAATATTTTTCTTTATAACCATGCCTTCTTACCTATTTGTAAAATATCCCCTTTGGGATCTGTAATTATATATAGAACACCCTCATTCCTCCCTTTTCTTTGGTTCAAATGTCCAAAAATTTCTCATGACCAGTAGTTTTAAGCTTTTTTTTTTTTTTTTTTTTAGAGTTCTAGCAATTTCTCCATACATTTTTCTTATATACCAAAATGATTATACTTATTTCTAAATTAGTCCTATTTTAAAGAAAAACAAACTACTTCAGAAAAGGCATGTCCCATTCTGAGTGGGGCACCTCCTTATTATCAAAATCATATTAGAGATCAAAGCTCTCCATTAATAGAAACATGGTGGGATCATTCGAAACAATCCAGTCAAGGTGGGGCTTTCAAAACTTATGAAAAGAAAGAACGAATAATCCACAACTAATGGGGCGCACCCACTTCTCGTGCAGAAGCTCACATGGGAGGAACTAGAGGGGATATGAATTATTTTGATTTTTTACTCATCGCCTCCCAAAAGATTGTTAGTTTTCCATCGAGGGCCCCCCAAGGAAAGTTTTTCCACCCTCTAGCAACTCATCATTGGAGTCCATCACACATAACATAGTGGCATGAAACAAGTATGACCATATTTGGAGGGATATATGTGTTCCTCTGTATGTGTGTGTGTGTGTGTGTGTATTATTGTGAAAATTTGATATATATATATATATATATTGTCGTGAAAATATGATATATTTATATATATATTGTCGTGAAAATATGTACGTCCAATCCACTGGAGAAAATTCCCCTAGTGCACCAAAGTCATAAGTTGACTCTGCATAAATTGGCTAAGGGTTAAGCTAAAACTAATTTTGACCAAAGAAGCAAGCAGTTAATAGAATTTTACCGGGCTTCTAACCAAAATAGATGACTTTGCTCCATAATTTGCAAGATCATAAGCTATTTCCATCCCTGAATTTCCACACCCAACAACTAAGACAGCCTTACCACTGTACTTAGACCCTGATTTATACTTGCTAGAGTGCAAAACCTCCCCATTAAAACTCTCTAAACCAGGAACATCAGGGATGAACTCCTTACTATTTTCTCCAGTAGCAACCACCAAGAACCTACAACTGTACTCCTCGGCCACACCCGACTCCGAGTTAGTAGCCATGACACACCATCTTTTGGCCTTCCCATCAAATGCTGCCGACTCAACCATCCTACAGTATTTAGGCTTCACATCAAAATGTGATACGTAGTCTTCTAAGTATTGGATGAAATCCTTTTTGGGTATGAAGGTCGGTGCTGTGGGTGGGTGGGGCATGTGGGGAAGATGGCAGAATTCCTTGGCTAAATGGAGGTTTAGCCGATCATACGCTCTGTGCCTCCACAGAGACGCACAACAGTTCTCTCTTTCAAGTATGATGTTGGAGATGGAAAGGAGGTTCAGGCATGCAGAGGTGGCAAGGCCAGCGGGGCCAGCTCCAACTATCACTACTGCCACTTCGTTCTTCATCTCTTGCCCGCCTTTATTTTTTAGTGTCTTTCACCAGCTTCTTCCTTCAATTTATAGGTCTCCCGGTTCTTGGAATGCATTTGAGAAAAACGTACCCAATTTGGTTTGCTTAATCTTTGAAATACGATTTGCAATTTTAGGGTGACAGAGTGTCATAAGGAGATTTTCATGTTTGTATGAATTCTTTGTATGTATACCTAATTAGGATCAGTCGTTTAATTCTCAATGTTGCTATGTTAGAAAATTGATCGAAACTCTCCACACTGATATCTTCTCCCATGGAGGTTCAAAGAATCCCAATAAGTCCCATGGAGGTTCAAAGAATCTCGATGACTCCCATGGAGGTTCAAAGAACCCCAGTGACTCCCATGGAGATTTTAGTCATTATCAGGATTTAGGGCAGTCAAAATTTAAACTATATATGTCCGTTAGATCTGGAGGACCTCAATCAAGGATTAGGATCACGTGCTCAAATCTAATATTCTATTTTTGTCTTTCGTCCTGATTTTGTTGATTCTCATGCATTTAAATGGGTATCACAAGAGGTGACATTATTTCATGTCTTTGGCTTGTGGTTAGTTTTCTAGTAGTATTACCATAGTTGCAAAACTCTTTGACTCTCATGAGTAATCTAATTTTGATGATGGACCGAGTTAAAAATAGATGAGACTCAGCCGAGTTATCTCATTTTCATAAGCCATTTGCACTGTGAACCATTTAATAGGCGGATCTAATTTTAAATAAATAAATTTTATTTATAAGTAATTATGCATGAGGTTCAAAGCCAATAATTTAAAAATGACGACGGGAATGGAATTTAAACTTATATTTGATCTTTTCCATTCGGTATTTGGACTACCAGATTATGTAATTTGCAATATCTTTTCTTCTATTTTCTTTATTGTTGTATATTTCTTTCATATATAAATTTATTTAGTTGATTTAATTATCATGAATGCACGTGAAAAATATATTTTTATAATTTATAAGTAATGTATTCATTTTTAAAATTATTTTAAAAAGAACATCATTCTCCGAGTCTCCGTGTTGACTCTATCCGAATCAACTTTTTTTTAATATTGGACGAGTCGAGTCCGAATCACGAGATTTCCAACCTTACTTATTACTGACATATATGTAGGACCATAAATTGCCTAGGTGATGGTAAGTCCAGTTCTTTGCCCATGTGTGAGGGTCCATGGCTAGGCCACCCCATGATCTGTGATTTAGGTCATTGTAATCTAGATTGTGGGTCTGTTTTTTATAGGTCCTACGGTAATATGTAATCAAAATTCTCCTATATATCCACTATAGCGATCAAAAGATATGCATTATCTATATCTAATCCCAACAAATGGGAATCATTGTCACATGGCTTATCCCAAATCCATTATCAGTTTTAGGAATCTAGATAACCACAACATCGTCCGATTTTAAAACTCTCCTACAGTCATTACGCATTACTACTTATTATAAACACCATGCATGTTAATTAAGTGTATTTTTGACTGTTCAGATATGGGTAGATACATGTACATTGTAACCTACAATAGTGATGCTAACAAGAAAGATGCTGTATCTCCTCCCTAAAATCAAGGCCTAGGTGTCCAAAAATAGAAGAAATAAAATATTTGGTCATGTGCTAATATGCAATGGACATTATTATCTAGACTTAAATGTTTGATTATACTGTCTGGAAAACAGGGCTATGACAGCCTCTCGTATCTCTTTGCTGCGTGCGTACCTCTATATTATTTACACGTATCATAAAAACCCAAGAAAATTGGACTCAATCTTGACCAAGTAGACTCAAGAACCCAACATCCTATTTTTTTATTTTTTTAATAACCCAACCAAGGGGACTGAGACCCAAGAGAGAGTTGGTACAAACGAGGGAAGACGGCCTCCACAATCGGGAAGAAGGCCCACACAAGTGGGAAAGAAACTCGCACGAGCGGAAAGAAAGTGCACACAAGTGGGGAGAGGTGGCGTACCCCGGATTCGAACCCTATACAGCCAAATGAGAACTACTGCCAATTACTAGTGAGGTAAGTGGTCATTCTCAACCCACCATCCTGTTAAATCAAAAGGCCAGGCTAATTTGACCAAGTTTGACCATAACTCAATAATACTTGAAAACATTAGAAGTGAGCCTAAGTTTTAGGTTTCAAAATAAAATTTACCAAGAACTGCCTCTTACCCCAATGGTAAGAGGTACCTGGCTTCCCAAGGTTCAAACTTGGGCAATCACCGTCTCTCACCTGAGGGTTGTCCGACCTCGCTTAAGGTCTATTTCTGTCACTCGATGGCTCCCTTACCTTACCTGAGGTCTACTTCCCTCACCAAGAGGGTTGGTCCCAGCCCTCAAAGATGTCTTTAAAAAAAAATAAAATAAAAAAAAGATTTACTAGAAGGGGTAAAATTGATGTGCATGTGTTAATTTGAAATGCCCACAATACAGTAACCGTAAAAAATCTTTAAAAAACCGAACAACGATTACCGGTTTTCGACGGTTCGAGTACGGTTAATTATTATTTAAAATACATGTTTTTTTTTTATCAGAATGCAAAATACATGTTCCCAAAGCCTAATGTCATAGATAACAAATTACATCATTTCAATATACTAAAGTAGATTAAAATTTTCTCATAGACAAATGATTAATAAAGTGTCGGGGTATAATGGTTTGGTTAACCATGTGTTTTGGGAAAACGGTTAATCCAATCGTATTTTACTGTTCGGTTTGGTTAATAACTGCGAGTCCAGACTAAAAACCCAAACCAAACCGTGAAGCACGGTTTTTCAATTTTAATAATCATGACCGAAATTGTGAGACACGGTTATTAACCGTCGGTTTGGTCGATTATACGGTTTTTCGATTTGTTTTTATTTTTTTTTTACACCCCTACTTGTCTGTACAACATGAAGGATATCTCAATGGTAGAAAAATGCCTATAAACTTTTGCGTTTATTATTATTTTTTTATGTTTGGTTTACAACTTTTTCATGCTAGAAGAAAAAAAGTTCAATTATTTTTTCTCAACTGTGCAAAAGATCATTTCTTATTGGAGGGGGGCAGGAGTCTCGTTTCACAATTTCAACGATCTCATAAAAATTCCAACTTGCATAAGCCTGTCTAAAAAAATATAAAATGAAAAAAATTCTTTTTTTTCATTTTGACATAAGTTCATTAGATGCTTTTTTTTTCTTAATTTATTTAAACTCATACACTACACACATGACAATAACCAACTCACTAACGGCTGGAGCACGGCTCATTATACATTGGACAGTGCTTCTTGCAAATTACTTGTGCTGATTGATGAAAGGGCCAAAACATTGTCCAAGGGCAACATTTTTTTTATCCTGCTTAACTTCATATAAACTTTTTTGATTGATGACAAGGCCAAAACATTGTCCCAGGGCAACATTTTTTGATCCTGCTTAACTTCATATAGACTTTTTTAACCAGTTCCACTCAGCCACCTATTCTCCAAATTCTCTTCATCACTTAAACAAAAAAAAACCTACCCAACGATCTTGCAGATTTCTTTTCTGTCTGTAATTACTATGACAAGGGACCAGACCACCTTGTGATACTGATTGAACCCAGCCCACCTTCCATCTGTTGATACTGTTTCAGAACTCCACATAGTGGTCCCTACATTGATCAGTGTCACAGATATTGTCCAACAGGTCTTTCAGGGGAATGAATATCTTATGCATGTCATGTGTGATGGTGAGACAGACAACAATGAATATCAGATTGTTTGCTTGGTATTGAGTCCCTACTAATTCTAAGCAATGCCTTCGGCCTTCCTATCAACTGGGGGTAAGATTGAAAGAGCGAAGGTGAGAATCCACCTATCAACTTGGCTCCCCTTCCGTGCAAAATGATTACCCAACTATCATCCTAGTAAATCAAATCCTTGCTAAGTGATTGCCCCATGCCCCTATTTATTTCATTACTTTTAATTATGTCATTCACTTCTCACCTCTATAATGTTCCTATGTTATAACCCACTTTACAATGAATTCCTAGTAATTCAATACAAAGTAGTGGGCCCTTAAAGAATTTTGGTGCATATGGTTTGGGAAGTGGGGGATTGGATAAATTAGATCGAGAATTAAGGCTTTCTTTGATTCACCTTCTTAATTTTGTCAAGAAGCCCTCTCCCACTCTCGTTTTCCTAATTGTTTTCAATCCCTTTGAAATATCTGGCCTCGTACAAACCATGGCATACATGATACTCCCAATTGCACTTGCATAAGAAATACATGACATGTGCTCCACCTCTACCTCAGTTTGTGGTGATAAAGCAGCGGAAAGTTTAAATGGGCTGCCAGTGGAGTCTTCACAAGTTTTGAGCTTTGCATACCAAAGCGCTCTAGAACCTTCTCGAGGTACCCTTTTTGTGACAAAGACAATTTGCCCGCTTTCCGGTCCCTTCGAATCTCCATCCCAAGAATTTTCTTCGCAGCACCTAAGTCTTTTATTTCAAATTCACCACTGAGCTGAGCTTTCAACCTGTTGATCTCAAACATGTCCTTAGCAGCAATTAACATGTCATCAACATATAGCAACAAATAACTAATTAAAAGAACCATTTGGAAGCTTCTTGTGGCAGATACAATTGTCATACCCACTTCTGCAATAACCGTTTCCAACTATAAAGGTATCAAAACGCTTATACCACTGTCTAGGCGACTCTTTTAGGCCATATAATGATTTCTTTAGTTAGCAAACATGATCCTCCATACCTTGGATTTCAAACCCCTCTGGTTGATGCATATAAATTTGTTCTTCTAACTTGCCATGTAAGAATGCAGTCTCCACATCAAGCTGCTCCAGCTCTAATTCCAATAGAGCAACCATAGCAAGTGGCACCCGGATGGAGATATGTTTCACCACAAGAGAGAACACTTCATTGAAGTCAACACCCTCCCTCTGAGTATAACCTTTTGCATCCAGTTGTGCTTTGAACCTAGCATCCCCTGGAGTTCCTTCTTTTTCTTGAAGACCCATTTGCAACCAACAATCTTCTGGCCCTTCGGTGGTTTCACCAGCTCCCAAGTATGATTCTTATGAAGAGACTCAACCTCCTCACTTATAGTAACGGCCCATCTTGCTGATTCTTTGTTAGTGACGACATTCCGATATGTAACCGGCTCTGACTCAATACTCTCTGCTGTATTAAGAGCGTAGGCAACAATATTTTTAAATCCATATATTTGAGGTTGCTTAATCTACCTCCTTTCTCTGTCCCTAGTAAGCATGTATTCTTGCGGAATTTCATTCTCCGCATTTGAGCCCGCATCCTACTGATCTGGGACATTTTCTTGCAAATTCTCTTGCAAGTTTTCTGAAGCTTCCTTCTCATGCTCTACCTGTTTACTAACACCGTTTTGCTCTTCCACCTGTTTGCTGACACCATTGTCATTTCCAGCATCAATGCACTCCTTAGGTTTCAACATAGCAAACTCATCAAATGTCACGTCTCTGCTGATAATGCATTTGGGTGATTTTCCATCTAGGCACCAAAGCCTATATCCCTTCACCCCGTGTGCATACCCTAAAAATATGCACTTTCTTGCCCTTGGTTCAAGCTTACCATCATTCACATGAGCATAAGCAGGACAACCAAATATTTGCAAATTTGTGTAATCAGAAGGAGATCCAGACCATACCTCTTCAGGAGTTTTACACTGGATAGCTGTTGATGGAGACCGGTCGATCAGATAACAAGCTGTGTTAATAGCTTTGGCCAAGAACTTCCTAGCTAACCCTGCATTAGAGAGCATGCAGCGAGTCCTTTCTAGGATAGTCCTGTTCATCCGCTCTGCAACTCCATTCTGTTACGGTGTATTTCTGACTGTGCGATGTCACACAATACCTTCATTCTTACAGAACTCATTAAAAGCACCTCCACAGAATTCCAATCCATTGTCAGTCCTCAAGCGCTTGATCTGTTTACCTGTCTGCTTCTCGATCATAGTCTTCCATTACTTGAACTGTGCAAAGACTTCATCCTTGTGCTTTAAGATATATACCCAAACCTTTCGAGAATAATCATCAATGAAGGTCAACATATATCTACCACCTCCCAGAGAAAGAACACGAGAGGGACCCCAAAGGTCAGAATGGATATAATCCGAAGTGCCCTTGGTCCGGTGAACTGCTATGCTAAACGTGACTCTGCATTGGTTTCCGAAGACACAATGCTCACAGAAGTCCAGCTTTCCTGTTTTCTGGCCACAGAGTAAACCTTGTTTACTCAGCTCATCCATACCTCTCTCACTCATATGCTCTAGTCGCATATGCCATAACTTGGTAGTTCCCAAATCTGAATCTGAGGACGACACTGCAGCAGCACCTGTAACTGTGCTACCTTGAAGAAAATAGAGGCCATTCTGCTTCTGTCCCTTCATCATTATAAGAGCACCCTCCGAGATTCTTATAACTCCACATCCGGCCTTGTAAGTACAGCTGTTGGGGTCAAGCGTACCCAAGGAAACTAGATTTTTCTTCAACTCTGGAATGTGCCTGACATCGAACAAAGTTCTTACAATACTGTCACACATCTTAATTTGGACTGATCCTATCCCAACAACCTTACATCCCAACAACCTTACAAGCTACATTGTTCCCCATTAGAACTTTACCACCATCTATAGACTGATAAGTGGCAAACCAATCCCTATTAGGACCAATATGGTACGAACAACCCGAATCAAGGATCCACTCATCACCTGAGCTACCAACGGTAATAGAGAGAACATTTGCACCATCAGAACTGTCTTCTGCAACACTGGCTACATTTTCAGAATCATATGCTTTCTCCTTTCCTTTACGCTCTGGACAATCCTTTTTAAAGTGCCCTTCCTTATGACATTGGAAGCACTTTAATTTTCTAGTTTTTTATTTGGATTTTGACCTAGAGCGGCCTCTTCTGTTTTGCCATTTCTTCTCTGTTCTGCCACGCACTACTAGACCCTCACCAGAACTGTCATTGTTTTCTGTTGCAACCTTTTTCTTTAACTCTTTAGAGTTCAAGGCTGACTCAACATCCTCCTTTGACAGAATTTCTCTACCATACATATGGTTAGAACAAAGTTCTCATACGAGGGTGGTAATGAGTATAACAACATAATCGCTTGGTCTTCATCATCAATTTTAACATCTATATGTTCAAGGTCCATAATAGCTTTTGTGAAAGAATCAAGGTGGTTTGTGTAACGCCCTAATTCTGAATACCGAAGATAACGCTAAGGTACTCGAAGTTGGCGCGCTACTTCCCAGAAAAACCGAGAACTTCCAAGATCATAGTCCGCAGTGAGGTCAATTTTTAAAACTTTTAAACAACATTAGAATCAACAGTTGAAATGCGGAAGCAAAACAAATGACAGCGGAAGCAATAGTACCAAGTATATAAATCATATGTAAACGTGCGGAAGCCTGATATAGATCTCAAGTGTAAATATCATATTGTTTATACAAATCAGTAAATCTACCCAAGTCTCACTACAAACACTTTCAAACCCAAAATAACAATCTGCACTCAACCCTCCTGTGCAGGCTCTCCATCCTCTGGCTCGACCCCTTGGTCAGCCGATCCCCATCCGTAGTCCCCAACTACGGGTGCCTCGATGATCGCGTCACCCGCGGAATCATGGTCTGGACCTAAGCACCAAAGATGGGTCAGATCCAGGGATCTGGCAAGGCACCATATGCAGATAACACAAGATGTATACACAAAGAGAGTAATGACAGATACATAATTATGAGTAAACAAGGTATAGGATCTAGGCAGTTGAGCAGTAATAGCAGTTTAGAATCAGAAATGTAAAGTATCTAAACTAAACAGACAACAAATGGCACATTCACACAAGCTAAATACACAGCGGGATATTATGTCGCGGCCTTCCCGTACTGTAAACGTCTAATTTCATAAACAGTTTTGCGGTGGAGAAAGGGTAATAACCATGCAAGAGATAACAGCCCTGAAAAATATAACATACAATATACATAACACCGATCACACCCCTTTATCACACCCCTTTATCTCACCGATCACACCCCTTTATCAGATTAACCCGGACGCGGTATCACACCGTCCGTCTAATCACAGCTCATCATGATAGCTCTAAGTAACAAGAAGATAACTCCTATCAGAGATGATCAATCAACTTGCTGAGCTTAGAACAACTGAGTGAATGTTCAGTGCCTACTCAGGAAACTAAGTACGGGTCTGTGTCTGTCTAAGCTAATCTTGCGTGAGCAAGGTCCCAACTAGGTCTCTAAGTGGTTAAGGTACAATATGGAACACAATCTAACAATAAGTCGTCCAACAACATTGGATCCACTCCAAGACTCACAACCGTGGCCTGAGACAACACAAGTACCATACCATGCCCATCTTTACCAGTATTCATCCTATGCTCATACACAACGAGCTAATCAACCATTAAAGTCTAACCTCTCCAATCTAGGGTTCCACATTCTCAATCTTAGGCCGTATGAGGGCCCGCCTAGACACAGACACGGGTCAATTATCTTCAAACACAGCTTAGGGTCACCTCCAAGTAATCCTAAGTTCAGGTCCTCCAATTTCTATTAATTAATAAAGTTAAGACAACAGCAAGGATATGAGAAGAGAATGACTCATGAAATCTTTAAAAACAGAGAATCAAGTGGAAATAGGCAAAGGACCAGTCCTAAGTAGTGGTCCACACTTGGTTTAGGCCTCATCACATGATTGGATCCCCAATTGTAGCCTCAGGTATTCAAAATGATAAATCTGGTGTTCCTGAAGTTGTGGACACTATGGACTACAGTTAATGTTCGAGTCAATGATGATTCAAATCCTAAATCCTCTTTTGGTGGACCCCACGAATCAAGGCTGAGCCATGCCATTGATTCGTGTGTGGCACATTTGATGGAAGGTCATTTGGATGGTCAATGGGCGCCACATATGATCAAACATCAAACATACAGAAATCTGGAAAAATCACAAATCAAAGTTTGCCCGGTCCAATCTAATACAAATTAAATTAAAACTTAGGAATATTAGAATTTATACCACTAATTTCCTATTAAATAGCATATTAAAGTATAAAATACCTTATCAATTATTATTAAATTCAAACTGAGGGCCCACCAGGGGTGGGGCCTCACAGTTTGAAACAGACGTACCCTCCTGCATTTGTAAGGTGAACAACCGCTTCTTCAGATACAAGCGGATGAATTAAACCAATAACCCGTTAACAACCGGTTTAACCCGTTAATTATTTTTTAGTTCCTAGGTATAGTTAGAATTAATTTATATTATAAAAGAATCAATTAAATTTATTGTTTTATAGTGGGGTTTTAGGTGGGATCCACTTGAGATTCTGACTAACAGTTTCATGTGGTTTATATATTTTTCTCCTTATATATTTTTGTATGGATTTTCTTTTAATTTTCGAATTAACTTAAAGTCTAGGGAACTAGCTAAAGTATGGTAGGCAATGCACACGCGTTTATTTAATTAACTAGTTTTGATCCTTTAGATGCCAACTTCTACAAGAACTCCAATCAATGCAGTTTATTGATTGGTGTATTCTTCTTCTTCTTCCTTTTTTTATTATTTATTTTTTATTTAGATGTCATTGGATCAGCAATTGGATTTGTCGTATTTACGGTGCTGCTTGTTTCATGGGCTCTCACGTTTGCAATTGGAGGGGAACGGCTCTTTGGCCCTGTATGGGGGCAGCTTGTCATGTATAATGTTGCAGACAGATTAGGTCTCACAGGTTGGAACTGATTCTCCCGCATTAATTGATCAAAATATTCAAAGCATACCTGTTATAATAATCTACCTGTATGTGTTCAAAGACACTTCAACAGTCTACACTAGATTTTTACAAGAAATTCTACTGAACCAAGTGAAACTCATTATGACTTCTACCATCCCCTTTAAGTCATTTTGTCAGTTAAGTTGCAAGTAATGCAATGCAGGAATGCATGATGTGTATGCATACCTGCTGCAGGAAGTTTGAAAATGCTTATATGTGTCCTTTCTTGAACCACCCTTAGGCTGGATCGGCTGTTAACCAAGACAATATCCTAACTTTTGTAGAGGCATACAGCACAGAATCCCATGAAAAACATTAAGAGAAATATTTATGCTAAGACAGTTCCTTTTAAAGTGTCAAATTTTCATCTCTCTAGGGAGTTGCAAATAGACATATCTCAGTGCAGGACTCATTGTTTACAGGTTTCTTGCGCTGAACTCTGGGGTAACGTACAAAGCCTTATTATCTCAAGAAAACTAAATTAACCTAGCTGGGCATGGTGAAACCATGCAAGCCAGATTTGGAAACTATTGATTGCTCAAATTATAGATAGAAGCATTGTGAAAAGCAGTACAAGAGAATGAAAATTACAAAATGTGTGTTTATATTTTTCTATTAACAGTCACCGTATTGTTTTAGTTTCCTTGCCAACCCCCATAGTATTAGACCAATTTAGTTGTACATAAAAGTCATATGTGAATGAGTATGAAGGGCAATTCCTGTCTGATAATTTGGTCGATGTAGCAGTGGAGGGATCATCCTTTTGGAATTACCTCTTCTTTTTTTTTTTTTTTTATCATAATAAAGGGAGAATTTTTGAAGGATAAAATGGAAATTTTTCCCATATGATGCTGGTTCTTCTGCTGTGTGATAATTTGGTCCATGTAGCAGTGGAAGGATCATCCTTTTGGAATTACATTTTTTTTTATCATAATGAAGGGAAATTTTTTGAAGTTCTGCTACTGTGTGGTGATCAGCAACTGAATTAGGCCTAGTTCCCCAAGCTGAAACTATAAGGTGGAGCTTTTATATTAAAGAATGTCGTGTGTTTCAACTGTAGAGAGAGATTTGGTGTCTCAGCTGTTTTAATGTATCTTTTTGCTTATCATCCCTTTTTAACATGCACTACAGCTCATTTTCGATAATATCAGTACTTTGTTCAATACGTTAATGTTTATTGTTCTTTAGTTGTTTTGGGTGGCTGAATCCAACCCCCATAACAGTTGAATCAGTTCCAATTAAAAAATGGCTGCTAACTCATGAAAGAAGCAGAGTGATAGAAGAATAAAGAGGAGTTTGATGTGCGTGTGTTACACACGCACATGTGAATGTGTGTCATAGCTGTGAACTCGTGAGCAAGCACAAGTTAGAAGAGGTGGGTCGGTGTGGGGACTGTGGTTGTGTGGATGGTCATAAGTAGAATTCAATTGTATGGATCTGAAATGGGGTGCACTTTTCTTTTTTATTTTATCCCAAATATAAACCCTGAGGAATGTATGGTTATGTGAGCATGTGCCCCTGGTTGGATAAAAGGGATGGTTTACATACTGATATATGGTATCTACTCTATGCGTTGACTGGTTCCTTTCTTTGTCGTTACCATATGATAAAAGCCTTGTCTCATCTATCTTGGATCATATTTGTGAGTTCTACTTTTCAAGCTTAATCCTTTCGAATTCATGCTTCTGTGTAACTCTACAATTTGTCACATTTTTCTTCATGAAAATCGAGGTCTTTATTGGTCTTCCCTGCCCACATTAGTCTCTTAAACTTGTGAAGCCTTCTATTCTTCGTATGGGTTTCTCTCTCATGTGCGTGTCCGAAGGGTTTTCTATCTCTGATGTGCTTTGTCCGAACCATTTCAAACAATCATCATCTTGATTTTCTTCTCCTGGGGCCACTTGCTAGTTTCCTCCCTTGAACTCTCCTAATTTATCTTCCTTAGCCTTCGTGCTCATCTACATTTTGCTGTCATGTAAAAATGCCCCCTCTAAGTGGCGCTTGACTAATGCGCAACACTAGCTCAGCTTGACCTTTTCCACCCTACACTGAGCATTGTTCCTACTTATTGAAATTTTGTTCATTTTCACATTCAATTACTTGTAATTAACCAATTCACCTCCCCTACTCTTAGCTCTGCTAGGTTGTCACTTAATATATTGTCTTGTATGGGTTACTTTTCAATCAATTGACTCGAGCCTTACTCTGAAGTCCTAGCTTATCATTCACTTGCTTTATTATCTATATAAGTGAGTACCACATCTTTTACTTACGACATACACAAGGAACTTTGCCTTGAGTATTTGTCATTGGATTTTCATAATTAAGGTAAATAATACAGTTGGAGATTGCTTGCTATGCAACCACAATTGCGGGTTTGAGTCATATCACCAATATTAGAAACAGGAAACTTTTGGTGCAACTCAACTGTATCTGGGAGCTCAATCAACTCTCGGAAAATAGTTCCTACAATCTTTAGTGACTCTTATACATCTACAAGTCCCACGAAAACAGTATGCCTTTTCTTCAATTTAGCTGCCTAAAATGCTTTGAGGAAAGGTCCAAAGATGAAACGTTGCACTCTCTAGAACATGCCTATACAGTTAAGCAGATGAGTGATTGGCTGGTTATTCAGAAAGCCCTCTTCTGCCTTGAAAATTTTTGCTGATTTAATACGGTATGGTTGAGAGTAAATGTTTGGTGTTTCATTTTTTTATTTTTTTATTTTTTATTTTTTTTAAATTAATCTTATTATCTGTTCCAGTTTGGAGACAGGAATGCCAAGGGTCGTTTAGTAGTGGAAAAGCAAGATTTGAGATTTCCAACATGTGGAGAAAACAAATTTTTCACTTTTGACTTCACTCCTACCGTAAATTGGCAGGACAATCGGAGGTGCAGAGTGCACTGCAGCAACTTACTTTCATGGTGGATGGTTTGATGTAAATGATAATTTTCAATCCGTCCTAGTGTCCATAAAAAGTGGATCAAGATCATGCAAAAATGAATGGGCTAACCATATTGTTCTGGTCCTTTATTTTGGAGGTCCCTCGTGTGATGATTACTAAATGAAGGCAGTCCCTTTGCCATATAGAATCTAGCAATCTTTACCAAATAATTAAGCTTCTAGTGTAATTAACCGATTTTACGAAGAATGATAACAAAACCACTATTTAAGTATTTGTAACTTTTTTTTTTTTTTTTTATAAAATTACCTGGTTGACGATATCACCAACTGCATGTATGTTAACCCACAAATTTTCTTCTTTTTCTTGAAACACTCTTCTTCTTGGCGATATCGTTAACTGGGGTAATTTCGTAAAAAAAATAATTTACGAACAACTAATTCCACTATAATTTTAATTATTTGGTAAAACTCCCTAGAATCTATATAAAAAGCCTTTACTTCCTATCATCAACTGTAAATATAGGTACTAAAGTACAAGATGGTTGTATTGTTCATATGTAAGCATTTTCAAACACCACCCCGACCCTCCACCCACCTACAAAAAACGAGTCACCTATAAAGTACAAGATGGTTGTATTGTTCATATGTAAGCATTTTCAAACACCACCCCGACCCTCCACCCACCTACAAAAAACGAGTCCCCCCCCCCCCCCCCCACACACACACACACAAAAAAAAGAGTGGTGATAGCGTAGTTTCTCATACATTATGCCTACATGATAAACAGAGAACCCTTGCATCTATACAAATTTAGGTGAAGAGCTGTCATGCACACCTATCATCACGGGGAATATTATTTGACTTGAGGGAGAGAGATCAAATGTTGCATAGAAAATGAGAGTCCAAGAGTCCTAAGATCCTGTCATGCTCATGAACCAGAGAAAGTAGGCGCAAGCTGAGTTGATCCTGTCAAAGCACACTTGCATGTTGTTTTCCAAAGATGGGTCTGTTTGTACCACAGCAAGACTTTTACACCAAGTCACAGTTCAAGACTTTTCTTTTCTAACATCAAATCAGGACCAGTAGCCTAAATGTATCTGTAGAAAGTCAAAGGGCCCAGGAAATCCTAGGAGTGTCTGCACCAAGATGAACAACCCTTTCTCTGGAGTTGGGAACATGGCATTGGTGATACTCCGACTGCATCACCCACAACAGACTCACAGTGCCATGTTGCAGGAGGGCCTATACCGTCTAGCTGAACATTAGTCATGCATATTCCCTCAAAGGGTGCACCCTCAAGCCCCTCTAAGACTGGCGCCTGTCTGATGTCCATGCCGGTCACATTACCTATGAAAATGCCCCTCACCACAGGAAGGGCGTTAGGGTGCCACCATTCATCAGGATGGTCATTAGAGCCACTACTAAATCTGATGGGTATCTTCACCCTCTCCATTGTCATGTTAGCTATGGTAATATTGGTTATGTATCTTCCTCTTCCCCTATCTGTCTTCACTCACAGCCCTGCTGCTGCATCCCACACGTGCAAATCCTCCACCAGCATATTTGATATTCCTCCAGACATCTCACTTCCTATTCCAACACCAGAGCATGTTGGGGTTGTGCCCGACACCCTCCTTATGGTGATGTTCGAGCTTGGACGAGCGAGATTAATCCCATATTGGTCCCACCCGCTCTTCACCGCTACCAAATGATCTCCACTCTCGATGTAACATTCTTCAATGCACACATATGAGCTTGAGTCTGTGAATTATCATGTAAAAGAGCAACATCTTGATTACTATCCCTGTATTATGAGAGCGCAATCATTTTCAGCAAACTTTAATGTGTTTCATGGATGAGTTTCAACTTTCCAATTCACAGGTAGTTTCATTTTGGCAGAGGCAATGGCTAACTATTCCAATGTGTTTTGTGTTGAAAGTGAATATTGGAATCACCTTCTTGACTGCAAATCATTATTAGCATTGAGCTTGATTTGGGAACAAAATATCCAAAGAAGTGATTCACATTTTTGAAATTTTAGACCCACCACCCAAATTCAGAAGAAAATGGGCGACCATCCATTCTGACAAAACAATGTCTAGGCCTGTAATCTGGGATACAGTTCTCCTGAGTAGAACAAATTAAGCAGACCCCAAATCAATGAGCTAAGTTTAAGAAGATGATAGTGATGGCGATTGTGAATGGTGGCGGTGGTGATCTGAATGTTAAAATAATGTTTGTTAGTTTTTTCTTTTTTCTCTTTGGTAAAAGTTAGTGAGTTACATCAGTGCATAGAAAGCTTACACACCTGGGTCTATACCATCTGTATTGGGGGCGTTGAGTGGGGCCAAAATAGTCACTCTTTTGATCACTACATTACTGAAAGGAAAAATGCAGCAAAACCTTAATCTGTAGTAGTAGTGAAGTAGAATCCGAAGGAAATAACTGATTTGTTGGAAGGCTAGAATAATACCTGCAATAAACAGGATGGATAGTCCAAAAGGGTGAGTTGAGGAAGGTGACATTCGAGATGAGAATGTTGTGAGAGTTCATCAACTCAAGGAGGTGACCCCTTGTGTGTTCCAAAGTCCTGTTCCACCACAGCTCCCACCACATCCTGCCTTGGCCGTCGATTTTCCCTTCTTGTCCTGTGACCAACCAAAATCCTTCATGGGCTGCCCCCTCTTAAAGCACCAATGAAAAGGTGCCTAACTTATTCCTGGTCAGATGGGTTTGAGATACCTTTTCATCATAGTGAATGAGGTAAATTCATAACATGATCATTATAATAGGAAGTAGTGGGATATTTAAATCATGAATACCCCATAACACTCAAGTATAATGCTATCAAGCCCTTGATCAATGAATTTTGGTGATGGATTGAAACCGTCCAATCAATTGACAGACTGGGAAACTCAATTAGAAGTCGTTGATTATGTGATACACTCCACTTATAGATGGTCATGATCTAAATGATATGGTGAACAAATTTTGACCCTATCCATAATTCAGCCCGTCTGTTGGTCTGTCTGGATTGATCCACGTGATCACCAGCTGACCTCATAACTATCTCTCTTGTGATTTGGTTAGGTTATATCCTCGTAATTATGATCAAAATAAATTATAAAAATTAGTGGGTACTCAAATCAATCAATCATGTAATAGATAAGAAAATTTGGGTTACCTGTAATGACAACATCGTCGAGTCCATTTCCATGAATAAGGCTGATATGTACCCTCCCAATCTCTCCCTCCCTCCCTCTTCCATATGAAGGCAAAGGCTCTATCACGGACCACTCCTTTGGATCCTGTTTGAATTCTCCCATATACAAAAACAAGAAACACCAATATAACCAAACGCCCATAGTTTATGAAAGAACACGTTATTACATTATAGAGAGGATCTTATAAAGCATGATTATACTTCCCTAATCTCTTTGTATGGATCAAAGAGTTTTTGAGATGTGAATATCAAGTTTCATCAAAATGAGGACTCGTCTACCAATTTGTAATGAACTTCTATTATAACAATTAATATTATCAATAAGAAGGTAGAAATACTACTCTTCCATTTCTCCTATGTAGATTAATTCCTTCTAACAGCAGTTTTTGAGCTTTTTCTCTTCGGTGAAACTGCATGTGAGAATTTCTTAGGATTATCAATGGTGGGTCATTTTTGAGATTTCTTTTGTTTCCCTTTTTCCTTCACACAATCACATGAGACAATCTTATTCCTGGGTCATTTAAAACATTACATTGCATACACACACCAAAGCTCTATGTATAAACTCTTACCATTTTTATCCAAGACTACCCCATCAACCATCTCACTTCTGCAAGAAAAAACTTATTATAAAAAAAAATAAATAAAAATAAAAAGAAAAAAGAACACCATGGAAGCATTGCTTATCTTCTGTTGACATTACATGATCTCCTAATTACTATCAAAATTAATGGGAAGGAATCACGAGAATACAGATTGTTCTTCTTCTTCTTCTTCTTACCTTGGAACCCAAAATAACAGCACCCTTTTCGAGATACAATGTGAAATTGCATGTGAGATTAAAACTACCCGTGACCAATCTTCCCACAGGGACATTGAGTTGTGATCCTCCCTTCTCCCCATAGCCCTTGAGATGTTCCATTGCCCCGTGAAAGGCATTGGACGTCTTTCCATCACCAACTACACCAAAATCGGTTATGGACACGACCACCTTCCTCTTTGGGGCGGATCCATGAAGGAAGAAGCTCGAACAGGTCTTCTGGTGTTGTATGGGAGGATGAGGGGTTTGGGTATGGGTGACCTCCCACGTTGAGAGATCTGTTTTGGTTGTCACGTGAAGCCATGAAACGGCTAAAGCTGTTAGGACTAGCAGTATAAGACCCCAAGAAGGCCTCCTGAGACCACCCCGGATGCTGCTCATGCATGGTTTTTCCAAATCCATGTGAGGAAAGAGGAAAAGAGAAGAAAACAACATGCATAGGATAGTGAGGACAGATGTGACTGTTTGTGTTTTGGAGTTTCCTGGTTTCCAAAAGTACGACGGTTGCAGGACAGGACCCGATTGAGTCTGGATCCCCTGATTGTCTCCCTCAGTACTGTTCCTATGAGAGGAATGTATGGAACTCCACCTTGGAGCCCATTGATTGATATTTTGAATGGTTCAAAGTATGTCATCCACTCTAGTAATATATTCTAAAAAAAAATTACTTTTGAGTGGGTTCCACCATATGATTGGGCACGTAACTGATAAAAGTGATGAGCACAATTTAATACAATAATCACACCTTATAGTGATGTGCTCAGTCTTATGGTTGGACAAATTTCTATAGAAGTAAAATTTGAGAATAAGAAGGGGGGTGGCAATAAAATCTAATGGTTCAAATTTATTAATAGGTTGGGGTCACTGTAGAGTTCCAAGCATTTGGGAGACACTGAGGGTTCCCAGCTCAATTCTTATGCAAACATGGGTGCATTGAACCGAACCGAGTGGCCTGCTTTCTTTATCTGATGGCCCTTCAAATTTAGAGATGTCTTATGGATTTTGCAATCTATAATACAGGTAACTAGGAAATCTTTAATATATTCTGTATCTACATTTGCTGCCATAAGTATCTAATACACCTATCATTAATCTACAAAATATAGCTCAATGCCATATCCCATTTCTATCCAACAGAGCCAATGAAATCCACAAACTTTGCCAATGAGTCCTATTTTAGAAGAATCTTAGGTGATTTACCAACAGGGGATCTCAATCCTTCGTGCATATATTCTTTGAGACCAAACCCACAAATCCATTTGTGGCCACTCTTTGAATAGCTCCAAATTACCATCCAACTTTGGGGCGGCCTTTAAACTCTAAACTGCTCAAAATTATTGACTATAAGTAATTTATTTCTAGGCTAAATCTTACCTCAATTGTAATCATATTTATCTTATATCCTAAGATGATGATATGCATAATATATGGTTTTATTTTTCTTATTTTACTAATATATTTATTTACTTGTGGTCAATTCAACAATATTAAGAATAACTCTATTAAAGTGAGATTTGCCAATTTCACACAAGGCCGCTGGTGGATGTAGGCCCAGAAGAATTCCACATTAATTCATGCTATCAGAGAATCCGGGAAGTTGTTTGTTTATAATTTAGAGATGAGAGTATTAGCATGCTGCATGCATGAGATGGAGGCCTAGTTGTGACACGTGTCACGGCACAGGAAACCTGATCCGCTTTGTTGGGTAGCCGTTGCCCGTTGCCTGTTAGACAGACCACCACCATTTGAAAATTGCATGTGAAGCCATGAAAAGCTCTTGTTGTTATTCTACATCTTGATCACAGGTTGCTGGCTTGCTGCTCTTACGCTCGAGTCTTTTCTTTGTTTTTGCTTGACTCTTTCCCCATTTATAATCTAGAGATCTATGGTCATTGTCAAGAAGGGTTGGACCCACATAAGTAGATTTGGGGCCAACCAAACATGGGCCTGCTTCTAAATCCCGCGTGAAAATTATGAGTTTGCACCCGAAATCCAACTATATATTTGTGTCTCCCCCCAACAAAAATCCTATATCCACTACTGTTGGGGAGGGCTCTTCCACAACAGGAGTGCCTGCTAATTACAATTGATCCATGTTTTGGGTCCTACCTCCATGTATGTCAATTATTGATAAAGCAAAAAATGGGTCTTAAACATGGATTAGGCGAAAGCTAGGAGTATCATATTCTAACCTCTGTGATTTAACAGCATTAAAGTTTACCAGTGTTGTACTCATGTAATCTTTTTTGGATACAATGAATGGTGAGTAACGGCTATATTAGGGTCGAATTAGGCATGCTGCTAATTCAGGACATTAAGCTGGGTGAAGGGGCAGCTTGATCAAAGGTTCAAGTGGGCAATTTTGTTTACCGTTTCTCATTTTCATATTGATTGGTGAGTAAGCTTGTCAATCTGGCCCTTTGGGTACTTGCCAAAGCCCATTAAAAAGAGGGTTTTTTCTTCTTGTCCTAAAGTCTGAGGGCAAGGTAGGGCCTGATTTTGAAAAGCACAATAGTTTGAGGGTCGGGTTAGGACTTGATCAAGCTCAGCCTCATCCTTTGTTCATTTAACATACATAATATAAATATAGGAAGCACACAAGTTTCAAAACTTTTTAAATTAAGGCTTAAGTTTTTCCGTAAGTTTTCAACTAAGGGACACCGACCATTTAAAGTTATTTTTCGGCTATTTTTTCACTCAATTTTTTAAAATATGCAAATTACACTTCTTTTAAAGTCATTCTATGCTTCTAGCAGCCACTACGTTCCACATATCGCCGATGGGATGTTAGTTGCCGTTGATTACTGTGAGAATGTTGACAAATGAATGGATGAGAAATTAATAGAAATGAAGGAGGTTTTATTTCAATGAAGGGCAACTTGGGTATTTTATAAAAAAATTAGGGAAAATCTGTATCCTTGTATGAAATAAGGCAAAAACTTAAGACCTTATGTATAGGTCCTTTCTCCATTTTGTATATGATATGTGTGTGAATGCATGTAACGGATTTTTCTAATTAATTTTTTTTTATCGGTAACTGAAACTTTCATTTATTAAGAGAAGGAGAGAATACAAAAGGAAGAACAACAATGAGGCAAGAACACAGGAAAAGAATGAGAAAGAGAAAAGAAAATGAAACTAAAGGGTACAAGAGCATTGTACCCCACCCTACCCCAATTACATAATAAAACCCTCATAGCTAAAGCATCAACCATACAGTTGCCTATTCTAAGCTCGTGACGGAAGACAACATTAATGGTAGTAGTGAAAGATCGAATTTCATTAAAGGGGAATTGAAATTTCTAAGGAAAATGCTTCCTATTAGACACCCAAGCAATCGCATTAAAGGAATATTCACTCTCCACCATAAAATCACCTTGAAAGCATCTTGAAAAGCATCAAAGGGCTTCCAAAATAGTCAAAACTTCCGCTTCATTAGAATAGCAAACACCCACATGTTTTGAAAACATAAATATGAATATTTTTCATCTGCATATGTATTGAGTTCGATTCAAACAATACCAACAAAACTCATATTACATGCCTTCACAATCAGCTTATTCATTAATATTTATTTATATACAATGCCAATGGACAAACAAGGAAGATCCTACTGTAACTACAAAACCCTTCTGCATAAGTCTACATCTCATTGTTGTAACACATTTTGATGTCATTAGCTACGTTCTGTGCATCCATAGAAAGCCCTGCCAGCCCCCTTCTTGAAAATCCAGCACAGTAGAGCCCATTTTTCCCTTTCCAATGATTTGGAAAATCATGTTTGGGCATCCCATCTTGGTTAAGCAGATAATCATCTTCCTGCACAAATGCAAAACACATATAACCCATGATTTTTCTATGATCTAAATTCTGCAATACCAACATGGAAATCTATTGGAATCATTAATCATACCTTAAGCCATTTTCTAGCAGTGCTTCTATAACCTGTGGCGAAAACTATAGCATCGAAGCGATGAGAGTTGCCATTAGCGAAAATTGCTTCATTGTCGTCGACCCTTTTGAGCTCTGGTAGAACCTATTTGATTAAGAATAGAAGTTGTGTTCTAAGTAAGGCTAAGAACTCTTTTAAGGACACGGTTTTTCTCACAAAATACTTGACCCGGTCAATTCTATCCGAAAGAATCAGACTGAGTTTGTGAGAGTAGTAGTTATGGGTCTTATTTGGAGTACGTACCTGAATATCTCCCGACTCGATCTTCTTCAGTGTGCCAACATCTATCACAAGAGACTTTCCAGTGGTCTCTTTAAGATAAAATGGCCCCTTCAATGGCCTAACAATCCCATATTTGGTCATTTCACCAAACTGCAACTTGCAAAGTGAGAGAACTAAATCATCAACCATGTTGCATGGGGAGGATTTCAGCAGTGTCATCCCCAGTTTCACCATCTCCTTTGAAAGCACATGAAACTACAAATAAAATAACCGAGTATAAGATTAAATGAGTAGAAAGGACCATCTGAGAAGTAAATACATTGCATGGATAAAATCAGGTCGTCCAGAAAATCAAAGTAATTTTCCTCTTTTACTTGGAGTTCCCATAATACATTAAAGACTCCCTCTGTACTTTTAAGGGCCTTTTGTGTAAACACAGGTAATTCAATAAAATTAAGTGGAAAGCACGAGTATTTTAGTATATAACCATTCCTTCTTACCTATTTGTAAAATACCCCCTTTGGGATCAATAATTATAACATTCCTCCCTTCTTTTGTTCAAATGTCCAAAACTTTCTCTTGACCAGTAGTTTTAAACTTTTCTTTGACAGAAGTTTAGCAATTTTCCCATGAATTTTCCGTATATACCAATGTGCATGATTATACTTATTTCAAAACTAGTCCTATTTTAAAGAAAAATGAACTACGTTTGAAAAGGCATCTAGGTTGAGGACCTCCGTATTATCAAAATCATATTAGAGCTCAACGCTCTCCAATGATAGAAATATGGTGGGGCCACTTGAAGCAATCCATACAAGGTGGGGCTTTAAAAAATGATGAGAAGAAAAAAAATATATATCCACAACTAATTAGGGTGCACCCACTACTCGTGCAGAGGCACACATGGGGCTGGGAGGAAGTAGTGGGGATAGGAATTATTTTGATTTTTTACTTATGGCCCCCCAAGAATTTGTTTATTTTACTTGGAGGGCCCCCCAAGCAAAAATTTTCCACCCCCTAGCTACTCACCACTGAAGTCCATCATACGTAACTAGGATTGCAAATGGGTATTCGACTCTCCAACTACTAGAAATTTTTGATCCAAGAGAAACCAGGTCTGGAACCTATTTTAGGTTTCGATTGAGAAACGGGTCCGGTTTTGTGTCCATATAGGTTCCAACCCCTGGATCCGGGACCCGGCATATGATTCTTTGATATCGCAAATTGTACCTCAAAATAAACTTCTTTAGGATATTTTTTTTGGTATAATACTACAGGTACTAGATTTGATACACTGTTAAAAATTGAATGGTATACTTATTTTATGATGAAAATAAAAAATGAAGAGAAGTTGGTATCAGTTTTGGAACTAGATCCAATCCTCTAAGTGGACCCAAATCTGGAACTTGATCCAGATTTTTCTATCAAAATCGTGTATAAAACAAACAAAACAGGTTCTGAGTCAAAACCGGATTCAGAACCAGAATCATAACCAATATATAGAAATGGGTCTGGGTCCAGGTCCAGTATGGTGAACTGTCCTGTTCGCAACCCTATACATAAGAGTGGCATGACACGAACATATTTGGAGAGATCATGTGTGTGTGGATATATTCTGACAGAATAATCAAGCTGTTAATAGAACTTTACCGGGCTTCTAACCACAATAGATGACCTTGCTCCATAATTTGCAAGATCATAAGCTATTTCCATCCCTGAATTCCCACACCCAACAACTAAAACAGCCTTACCACTGTAGTTAGGCCCTGACTTATACTTGCTAGAGTGCAAAATCTCCCCATTAAAACTCTCCAAACCAGGAACATGAGGGATAAACTCCTCACTATTTTCTCCTGTAGCAACCACCAGGATCCTACAATTATACTCCTCGGCCACACCCGACTCCAAGTTGGTAGCCATGACACACCATCTTTTGGCATTCCCATCAAACACTGCCGACTCAACCATCCTACAGTATTTACGCTTCACATCAAAATGTGATACGTAGTCTTCTAAGTATTGGATGAAATCCTTTCTGGGTATGAAAGTTGGTGCTGTGGGTGGGTGGGGCATGTGGGGGAGTTGGCAGAATTCCTTGGCTAAATGGAGGTTTAGTCGATCATACGCTCTGTGCCTCCACAGAGACGCACAACAGTTCTCTCTTTCAAGTATGATGTTGGAGATGGAGAGGAGGTTCAGGCATGCAGAGGTGGCAAGGCCAGCAGGGCCAGCTCCAACTATCACTACTGCCACTTCGTTCTTCATCTCTTGCTCGCCTTTATTTTTTAGTGTCTTTCACCTACTTCTTCCTTCAATTTATAGTTCTCCGGGTTCTTGGAATGCATTTGAGAAAAACATACCCAATTTGGTCTGCTTAATCTTTGAAATACGATTTGCAATTTTAGGATGACAGAGTGTCTTAAGGAGATTCTCGTGTTTGGATGAATTCTTTGTATGCCGGCCTAATTAGGATCAATCATTCAATTCTCAATGTTGCTATGAGAGGGAAATTGACCAAAACTCTCCACACTAATATCTTCTCCCATGGAGGTTCAAAGAATCCCATTAACTCCCATGGAGGTTCAAAGAATCTCAATAACTCCCATAGAGAGATTAGTCATCATCAGGATTTAGGGAAGTCAAGATTTAAACTATATATGTCTGTTAGATCTTGATGACCTAAATCAAGGATTAGGATCACATGCTCAAATCTAATATTCTACTTTTCTCTTTGACATACATTTAATGTGTCCATCCTTTGTGACTCTGTTGATTATGAAGCATCCAAATGGGTCTCACAAGAGATAGCGTTATACCATCATCATAGTAATCTAGATTGTGGGTCTGTTTTTATAGGTCCATTGGTAATCTATGATCAAAATTCTCCTATCCACTTCATTCTCTATTTGTACTCCTGGCAAATGGGAATCATTGACATAAGGGGTGCATCATCAATTTCTACTCCTAGCAAATGAGAATCATTGACGACCAAGTCCGAACCTGGAGAAAGAAAACCTCACGGTGACCGTGAGTGGACCATTCACCATGCATCGGGGCAGGGGCTACCCACAGTGATGTGGCGAACCCTGAGCGGTCCACTCACGGTTACCGTGCATAAGGCCACAGAGGATCCTAATTCTTGACACAAGGTATGCATTATCTATTTCTACTCCTCGCAAATGGTAATCATTGACACAAGGCTCATCACAAATTCATGATCAGTTTTAGCAATCTAGATAGCCACTACGTCATCTAATTTTAAAGCTCTGCTACAGCCATTACTCGTGACTACATACTATAAACACCATGCATGTTAATGGTATTTTGACTGTTTAATATAAAATAATAACTAGAGTACGTCCAAAACTTGAAGAAATAAAATGTTTTGCCATGTACAAATATGCAATGGATATTATTATCTAGACTTAAATATTTGATTCTCCTGTTCGGAAAACGGCTATAGCAGCCTTATCTCCAGTGGCGGACCTACTTGAAGATGACATGTCAAGTTTGAAATCGCTTTATATTTGAATGGGCCTGGACCTATTCCACAGATATCTAGTAAACAATGGCCTCAGGTCAAAATTTTGTAATCGCCCCATGTCACAAAACTTTGGTGAGAGACCGAAAGACTCATGTTCTCTTTAGACATTTTCCCACCGACAGTATTAGATCATCGTCGCCTCATTTTCTTTCAGCATCTTTTTTCTTTATTGAGAGTGCGAGATCCTCTTCACAGTGCTCGAGCTTCTCATCGTGGGTCATCTCGTGGTTAATATCTCTCTCTCTCTCTCTCCAAATAGCTCTAAATAAAGCAATTTTCCTCCCTCCTCAGATGTAGTATAATCCTAATCACTCTATACAAAAAATTTGAATCCTTAATCTCCAAATCGTAATCCAAATCGTAAGCCCTAAACCACCAAATCTAAGCATATCAACAAGCCAACGATGACCAAATCACCATTAGGCAGACTTTAATATTCAATTCGTACATAAATTAGGTCGTAGAGTTCATATGTTTGGATAATTTGAGTTACATTTAAGTGGCAATTTCTTTTCTTTGCCTTGAGCCCATGACCAGTTATAGAAAATTATTTTTACATCTAAGGCAAGTGTAGGATACCAAATTCCTTAGATCCAATTAAAACAGCTTTGGGAACCCAAATTGGGTAATTGGGCGCTCACTCAAATCATTGTTTCAGGCATCCAAACAAGTAGGATAAAAGGAAATGTTATCTTAGGCTATTTTGATGACAATTGATTAATGATCACCTAAATTTGGGAGAGGTAGTGGGAAGACCATTCAATTGGACAGGGGATCTGAGCATGAAAAAAAAATTGTGTCTATTTAAATGCAATAAAGTTTTTCTTTTGTATTGTTCATGTGAGAAAAGTTAGCAAAATTGACCAAAAGTTTAGCCCCACCCAAATAAAAATCCTGGGTCCGACACTGTTTATCTCTATGCTGCACGCTTACCTCTATATTATTTACCAGCATCACAACTTAAAAAGAGTAAAATCTTGAGCAAATTGAACTCAATCTTGACCAAGTACACTCATGAACCCAACAACCTGTCAAGTAAAATAATCAAGCTAATTTGACCTATTTTGACCAAAACTTGGTAACACTCCAAGTAAGCCCAAGTTTTGGGTTTCAAAATAAGATTTACCAATAACCTCTTACCATGGGAGTAAGAGGCAGCAATTCTTACATGGCTATCCAAAGTTCAAACTTGGACAGTGACCTTCCCTCACCTCAAGGCTGTCTCACCTCACCCAAGGTCTATTGTCACCCGAGGGCTCCCTTATCTCACCAGAGGTCTACTTCCCTTGCAAAGAGAGTTGTGGTCCCAGCCCACCTAAGCTGGGTACAAAAAAAATAAAGAAAAAACAAGATTTACCAAAAGATATAAAATGATATGTACACGTGTTAATTTGCAATGCCTACAAAATACTTGAGTCGGAGAAAAAAAAAAAAGGCCATGAGGTTTGACAACCCTACTAAACGCAGTAGTTCAGGTTTGGCTTGGGTCCACTTGTAAGAGATCGTGGTAAGAGTAATAATAGTTAGAGATTTTAGGATAAGAGAGAGATTATAGAAATATGGGCATTTTACGAAAAAAGTTAGTCATGATCCCTACTAACACAAATTGATTAAGAAAGACCCTAAAACATCCAATTAGGGGTGTTGTATGCAGCCAAACGGCCAATTTCCCCAAGAACGATATCGTTATAGCTCATTTTGGAAAAAATTCAAAATTATTAGAGTCTTCTTGCCCAAACCATATCTTGAGGGCTCATTACTAAAGGCTTTTCTCCTCTTCTTCTTCGACCGATATGGTTTGTCCCTTTTTCGTTTCCTTTTTGGAAAAAAGAAACCCATGATCTTCTTTCATCTCTCCTCTTTTGCTCTCTGGGACTAAGAATCTCTCTGATATTCCCCATTTTTAGTTTTCATTTATTTACCAAAATCTATAATCTGTGCATGCCAAATACATTATCGCTCTCAAGGTCATATTCAAATAACAATTGGAAAAGTATCATTTCCACCATCAATTGCAAAGATAGATATAGATTTAGAGTACTCTCACAAGGGCAGATAACTAACTGATGGAGTTGCAGGTATAACCTAAAAGGCTTATGGAATAGATTATTAGTATGCATTTTGGTGTTTGTGACATAAGAGGTTCATCCGTTGTTATGTCGCTCATCCACAACTGGGACTAAGTCCAGAGGCAATCTCTCTTTACCGCCATACATCTCGATTGAACTGGGAACTGTGAAGAAAGGGATAAAACATAAACCAAGGAAGAGGAGAGAGAAATTGTAGAGGGGTTTTTTTTTCTTGAATGAGCCCTAACGATATCATTATAAGGAAGAATAACGGTTTTTCCCTTCTTCTTCCCTATAGCGATATCGTTGTGGGGAAAATTTGTTTTTTGACTACGCACGGCACCTTAATTTAATGTTGTAGTGTCGTTCTTAATCAATTCATGTAATTAAGGTTTATGACTACTTTTTTCATAAAATTCCCTAATAATATTTGCGTAGATGAGGATTAGGTCGTGAAAGAGTTTCCTATCTCGTTTTATGTGTAAATTGATATTGATTTTCAATAATGAAAGCTAAAATGATTTTATCTTAAATGAAGTTTATTAGAAAGTCTTTACCACTTATATGGGGAACACGGATTTGCTCACTCCAAGGTAGATTCAATTATTAATGAGGTTGCAAATGTTAATCTAAACTCAAGCTAAAGGTTAAACATGTCAATGTGAATACTGAGTTACTAGGTCAAGTTTGGGGCTACGTTGCTAGTCAAAGTACAATGAGTCTTGTTTGGCTGAAGTTAGCAAGGCAAATAACAGATTCATGGCCTGCTTGTCTCATGTAATTAAATTTAAAGGAATTATTAGGCTTTCTATTATTATAAATAGTTTAAAAAATGAAGAATCAAAGGTGAATATAAAGAAACGTCCATAAAATAGCCTTCCCTTCCACACAAATTGGATAAAGGGAGGATAGGAAATGAATACCTAGCTAGCACCCTTGCAATTCACTTATAAAAAATGTCAAGGGCCTATCTACATCTCCACCTTTTTAATAATCCTTTCAAGTTCTCTCTTTCCCTCCCATCTCTCTCTTAATTCTTTGAGAATTTAAGGTTTCTACATCTAGATCTAAGGCTTATACCACCTAAATCAAGATAATTCTCAACCTTCTAGTCATCTATAGCAAAAGATCATCATCTCGTTCTATAGATTTCTTCTTCCTCTTCAAATCAAGGTCAATCTCATGTTCTAGCTCTATTTTCATAGAAATCTAGGTTCTCCTTGTGAATTCTCCTTCCTTATACATATTTCTCCTTTGGATAGGTTGTAGGAGGTGTGGATCTTGCTATTGGAGTAGATCTAGGGGTGTCCTTAGGCTAAGAAGCTTGGATCTTGGAGATCTACCTTGGATTTCTTAGTTTGCAGGCCAAGGCAAGTGTAATATACACCTAACATAGCATGCATGTTGTTCCTCCTTTGATTTATTTAACTTGATCTCTATTTGATGCATCAATCTGCAGAATCTCCCATCTCTAAACTCTTTCTTAAATTTTTTGCTATTTGATGGATGATAACCCCATTTGGAAGATCAGTGGCCCACTTATGGATGTATTGATGATGGATGATGGTGTATGATGCATTGGAGATGGTTTATGGATGTTTTGGATAAAATTGGATAGAATTTAGAGTGGATTGGATGAAGAACATATCGTGGAGTTTTGGCTCTTTAGCTCCACGATCAACTATGAGATCTTTCACGGTCGACTATGGATACACAAGGTCCACTGTGAACATTGTAGTTGGTTCTATCTGAGACCTAACTGACAAAATTTTCTATCACTGCTAACCGTGATGCAATCATAGTATCCACAGTCGACCTTGGACCCTTTCACGGTCGACTAAGACACTGTTTTCTATAAACTCCTGGTTCTTATATAATTTTTCCCTTTAATCGAATCCGGACTCCATTGCCTTTCTTTATATGGATTGTGATTGATAGACTGCTCATGGGTGAAAGGTGGAGCTTAACCTTGACCTATGTTGTTGCTCACAATAGGGTTTAGAGTGTTAAAAATGAAATATGTACAGTGCTTAGTGGTTGTTTTGGATGACAACCACCTTCAGAGCACCAAATATCTTACAATTAATCATCTGAAACTCTATTAACCATTGTGTTGGTGAAGTGGGTCCCTACACCTAAAGAAGTGACATTGGCCTAGGTTGGATTACTTCTTATTTCAATTTATTGATTGTTATTGATGAGATATTCCTCTTATGCTCTTTTTTTATTAGCTATTGTTGTTCCAATTATAATTATTAATAATTAATAATATATAGAAATGAGGACCTTGACCTAAGGTTTACCTGGAGGAGGCATTGGATGTGTTGGAAAATATTTACATATGCTTGTGGCTAGGTAGGCTATTTGATGGCCTTGTGAATGGGATGACCTTTGAACCATGGAGTAAATGGCTTGTTTGGCATGGTTTAGTTGTTGTCGATTACTGTGAGGATGTTAGCGAATGAACGGATGAGAAAATGATAGAAATGGAGGGTCTTCTTTCAATGAAGGGCAATTTGGGTATTTAGAAAAATTAGGGTAAAAGTCACCGGGAAAAAACTTTAAATGGCCAGTTGTTCTTAATTGAAAAATTAAAGAAAAATTTAGGCCCTTATTTGAAAAGTTTTGAAACTTCTATCCTTGTTTGAAATAAGACAAAAACTTAAGACCTTATTTAAAAATCTTCATATAAATATATGTATATGTTTATAGGTCCTTTGTCCATTATGTATATGATATGTGTGTGTGTGTGTGAATGCATGAAACAATTTTTTGTAATTAAATAAATATGAATATTTTTCATCTTCATATGTATTGAGTTCGATTCAAACAATTTACAATCTGCTTATTCATTGTTAACATTTATTTATACAACGCCAATTGACAAACATGTACAGAAGAGCCCTGCCACACATAAGTCTACATCTCATTGCTGCAACACATTTTGATGTCATTAGCTATGTTCTGTGCATCCATGGAAAGCCCTGCCAACCCCCTTCTTGAAAGTCCAGCACAGTTGAGCCCATTTTCCCCTTTCCAATGATTTGGAAAGCTCTGTTTGGGCATCATATCTTGGTTAATTAGGCAGATAATCATCTTCCTGCACATATCCAAAACACATACAACCCATGATTTTTCTATGCTCTAAATTCTACAACACCAACATGGAAATCTATTGGAATCATTAATCATACCTTAAGCCATTTTTTAGCAGTGCTTCTATAACCTGTGGCGAAAACTATAGCATCGAAGCGATGCGAGTTGCCATTAGTGAAAATTGCTTCATTGCCGTCGAACCTTATTAGCTCTGGTAGAACCTATTTGATTAAGAATAGAAGTTGTGTTCTAAGTAAGGCTAAGAACTCTTTTAAGGACACGGTTTTTCTCACAAAATACTTGACGGTCAATTCCGAAATAATCAGACCGAGTTTGTGAGAGTAGTAGTTATGGGTCTTATTTAGAGTACGCACCTGAATATATCCTGACTTGATCTTCTTCAATGTGCCAACATTTATCACAGGAGACCTTCCAGTGGTCTCTTTAAGATAAAATAGCCCATTGGATGGCCTAACAATCCCATATTTGGTCATGTCACCAAATTGCAACTTGCTAAATGACAGAACCAAATCATCAACCATGTTGCATGGGGAGGATTTCAGGAGTGTCATTCCCAATTGCACAATCTCTTTAGTAAGCACATGAAACTACAAAGAAAATAACCATGTACGAGGTTATATGAGTAGAAAGGACCATCTGAGAAGTAAATACATTGCATGGATAAAATCAGGTCATCCAGAAAATCAAAGTAATTTTCCTCTTTAACTTGGAGTTCTCATAATACATTAAAGACTCCCTCTGTACTTTTAAGGGCCTTCGCAATTAAAATTTTTAAGGAAAATGCTTTCTATTAGACACCAAAACAATTGCATTAGAGGAATATTCGCTCTCCACCATAAAATCACCTTGAAAGCATCTTGAAAGGCATTGAAGGGCTTCCAAAATAGTCAAAACTTCCGCTTCATTAGAATAGCAAACACCCACATGTTTTGAAAACATAAATATGAATGTTTTTCATCTGCATATGTATTGAGTTCGATTCATACAATACCAACAAAACTCATATTACATGCCTTCACAATCAGCTTATTCATTAATATTTATTTATATACAATGCCAATGGACAAACAAGGAAGATCCTACTGTAACTACAAAACCCTTCTGCATAAGTCTACATCTCATTGTTGTAACACATTTTGATGTCATTAGCTACGTTCTGTGCATCCATGGAAAGCCCTGCCAGCCCCCTTCTTGAAAGTCCAGCACAGTAGAGCCCATTTTTCCCTTTCCAATGATTTGGAAAATCATGTTTAGGCATCCCATCTTGGTTAAGCAGATAATCATCTTCCTGCACAAATGCAAAACACATGCAACCCATGATTTTTCTATGATCTAAATTCTGCAATACCAACATGGAAATCTATTGGAATCATTAATCATACCTTAAGCCATTTTCTAGCAGTGCTTCTATAGCCTGTGGCGAAAACTATAGAATCGAAGCGATGAGAGTTGCCATTAGCGAAAATTGTTTCATTGCCGTCGACCCTTTTGAGCTCTGGTAGAACCTATTTGATTAAGAATAGAAGTTGTGTTCTAAGTAAGGCTAAGAACTCTTATAAGGACACGGTTTTTCTCACAAAAAACTTGACGGTCAATTCCGAAATAATCAAACTGAGTTTGTGAGAGTAGTAGTTATGGGTCTTATTAAGAGTACGTACCTGAATATCTCCTGACTTGATCTTCTTTAATGTGCCAACATCTATCACAGGAGACCTTCCAGTGATCTCTTTAAGATAAAATGGCCCCTTCGATGGCCTAACAATCCCATATTTGGTCATATCACCAAAATGCAACTTGCCAAGTGAGAGAACCAAATCATCAACCATGTTGCATGGGGAGGATTTCAGGAGTGTCATCCCCAATTGCACAATCTCTTTAGTAAGCACATGAAACTGCAAAGAGAATAACCATGTATGAGGTTACATGAGTAGAAAGGACCAACTGAGGAACCGTGGACTTGACTTCATATACTATTAAAACAACAAGCAAACAAAAGAGAACACAATACAAACAAAAATTAAGGTGCATTGTGTTGTGTAGCATGAGGGTTCGGTGCTGCGCACTGAATTTCGTGCATAATTAGAATCCAAACTCTCTACCTCCCTGTATTGGATTTTTGTTCATTGAAGTTGAAAGAAAAAAAAAAAAAAGAAGTCTTCTCTGTGAGTAAATGCAATGCACCAATTAAATTCAGGCCATTTAGAAAGTCAAAGCAATTTTCCTCTTTATCTTGGAATGCCCCCGATAAATTCCCTCAAGGGCCTTTTGTACGAGTATTTCAATAAAATTAAGTGGATAGCAAGAATATTTTTGTTTATAACCATGCCTTCTTACCTATTTGTAAAATACCCACTTTGGGATCTGTAATTATATATAGAACACCCTCATTCCTCCCCTTTCTTTGGTTCAAATGTCCAAAAATTACTCTTGACCAGTAGTTTTAAACTTTTTTTTTTTTTTTTAGAATTCTAGCAATTTCTCCATACATTTTTCTTATATACCAAAGTGATTATACTTATTTCTAAATTAGTCCTATTTTAAAGAAAAACAAACTATTTCAGAAAAGGCATGTCCCATTCTGAGTGGGGCACCTCCTTATTATCAAAATCATATTAGAGATCAAAGCTCTCCAATAATAGAAACATGGTGGGATCATTCGAAATAATCCAATCAAGGTGGGGCGTTCAAAATTATGAAAAGAAAGAACTAATAATCCACGACTAATGGGGTGCACCCACTACTCGTGCAGAAGCTCACATGGGAGGAACTAGAGGGGATATGAATTATTTTGATTTTTTACTTATCGCCTCCCAAAAGATTGTTAGTTTTCCATCGAGGGCCCCCCAAGGAAAATTTTTCCACCCCCTAGCAACTCATCATTGGAGTCCATCACACATAACACAGTGGCATGAAACAAGTATGACCATATTTGGAGGGATATATGTGTTCCTCTGTATGTGTGTGTGTATATATATATTATTGTGAAAATATGATATATATATATATATATATTGTCGTGAAAATATGTACGTCCAATCCACTAGAGAAAATTCCCCTAGTGCACCAAAGTCATAAGTTGACTCTGCATAAATTGGGTAAGGGTTAAGCTAAAACTAATTTTGACAAAAGAAGCAAGCAATTAATAGAATTTTACCGGGCTTCTAACCACAATAGATGACTTTGCTCCATAATTTGCAAGATCATAAGCTATTTCCATCCCTGAATTTCCACACCCAACAACTAAGACGGCCTTACCACTGTACTTAGACCCTGCTTTATACTTGCTAGAGTGCAAAACCTCCCCATTAAAACTCTCTAAACCAGGAACATCAGGGATGAACTCCTTACTATTTTCTCCAGTAGCAACCACCAAGAACCTACAACTATACTCCTCGGCCACACCCGACTCCGAGTTAGTAGCCATGACACACCATCTTTTGGCCTTCCCATCAAACGCTGCCGACTCAACCATCCTACAGTATTTAGGCTTCACATCAAAATGTGATACGTAGTCTTCTAAGTATTGGATGAAATCCTTTCTGGGTATGAAGGTCGGTGCTGTGGGTGGGTGGGGCATGTGGGGAAGATGGCAGAATTCCTTGGCTAAATGGAGGTTTAGCCGATCATACGCTCTGTGCCTCCACAGAGACGCACAACAGTTCTCTCTTTCAAGTATGATGTTGGAGATGGAAAGGAGGTTCAGGCATGCAGAGGTGGCAAGGCCAGCAGGGCCAGCTCCAACTATCACTACTGCCACTTCGTTCTTCATCTCTTGCCCG
This sequence comes from Persea americana, assembly GCA_029852735.1. Classification (NCBI taxonomy): domain Eukaryota; kingdom Viridiplantae; phylum Streptophyta; class Magnoliopsida; order Laurales; family Lauraceae; genus Persea; species Persea americana. The sequence continues at coordinate 4,223,613 of CM056809.1, read as the reverse complement.
CCTTTATTTTTTAGTATCTTTCACCAACTTCTTCCTTCAATTTATAGGTCTCCAGGTTCTTGGAATGCATTTGAGAAAAACGTACCCAATTTGGTCTGCTTAATCATTGAAATACGATTTGCAATTTTAGGATGACAGAGTGTCATAAGGAGATTTTCATGTTTGTATGAATTCTTTGTATGTATACCTAATTAGGATCAGTCGTTTAATTCTCAATGTTGCTATGTTAGAAAATTGATCAAAACTCTCCACACTGATATCTTCTCCCATGGAGGTTCAAAGAATCCCAATAACTCCCATGGAGGTTCAAAGAATCTCGATGACTCCCATGGAGGTTCAAAGAACCCCAGTGACTCCCATGGAGATTTTAGTCATCATCAGGATTTAGGGCAGTCAAGATTTAAACTATATATGTCTGTTAGATCTGGAGAACCTAAATCAAGGATTAGGATCACGTGCTCAAATCTAATATTCTATTTTTGTCTTTCGTCTTGATTTTGTTGATTCTCATGCATTTAAATGGGTATCACAAGAGGTGACGTTATTTCGTGTCTTTGGCTTGTGGTTAGTTTTCTAGTAGTATTACCATAGTTGCAAAACTCTTCGAGTTGACTCTTTGACTCTCATGAGTAATCTAATTTTGATGATGGACCGAGTTAAAAATAGATGAGACTCAGCCGAGTTATCTCATTTTAATAAGCCGTTTGCACTGTGAACCATTTAATAGGCGGATCTAATTTTAAATAAATAAAGTTTATTTATAAGTAATTATGCATGAGGTTCCGAGCCAATAATTTAAAAATGACGACGGGAATGGAATTTAAACTTATATTTGATCTTTTCCATTCGGTATCTGGACTACCAAATTATGTAATATGCAATATCTTTTCTTCTATTTTCTTTATTGTTGTATATTTCTTGCATATATAAATTTATTTAGTTGATTTAATTATCATGAATGCACGTGAAAAATATATTTTTATAATTTATAAGTAATGGATTCATTTTTAAAATTATTTTAAAAAGAACATCATTCTCCGAGTCTCCGTGTTGACTCTATCCGAATAAACTTTTTTTTAATATTGGACGAGTCGAGTCCGAATCACGAGATTTCCAACCTTACTTATTACTGACATATATGTAGGACCATAAATTGCCTAGGTGATGGTAAGTCCAGTTCTTTGCCCATGTGTGAGGGTCCATGGCTAGGCCACCCCATGATCTGTGATTTAGGTCATTGTAATCTAGATTGTGGGTCTGTTTTTTATGGGTCCTACGGTAATATATAATCAAAATTCTCCTATCCACTATAGCGATCAAAAGATATGCATTATCTATATCTAATCCCAACAAATGGGAATCACTGTCACAAGGCTTATCCCAAATCCATGATCAGTTTTAGCAATCTAGATAACCACAACATCGTCCAATTTTAAAACTCTCCTACAGTCATTACGCATTACTACTTATTATAAACACCATGCATGTTAATTAAGTGTATTTTTTACTGTTCAGATACGGGTAGATACATGTACATTGTAACCTACAATAGTGATGCTAACAAGAAAGATGCTGTATCTCCTCCCTAAAATCAAGGCCTAGGTGTCCAAAAATAGAAGAAATAAAATATTTGGTCATGTGCAAATATGCAATGGACATTATTATCTAGACTTAAATGTTTGATTATACTGTCTGGAAAACAGGGCTATGACAGCCTCTCGTATCTCTTTGCTGCGTGCGTACCTCTATATTATTTACAAGTATCATAAAAACCCAAGAAAATTGGACTCAATCTTGACCAAGTAGACTCAAGAACCCAGCATCCTTCTTTTTTATTTATAACCCAACCAAGGGGACTAAGACCCAAGAGAGAGTTGGTACAAACGAGGGAAGACATCCCCCACAAGCGAGAATAAGGCCCACACAAGTGAGAAAGAAACTCGTACGAGCAAAAAGAAAGTACACACAAGTGGGGAGAGGTGGCGTTACCCCGGATTCGAACCCTAGACAGCCAAATGAGAACTACTACCACTTACTAGTGAGGTAAGTGATTATTCTCAACCCACCATCCTGTTAAATCAAAAGGTCAGGCTAATTTGACCAAGTTTGACCAAAACTCAATAATACTTGAAAACATTAGAAGTGAGCCTAAGTTTTAGGTTTCAAAATAAAATTTACCAAGAACAGCCTCTTACCCCAATGGTAAGAGGTACCTGGCTTCCCAACGTTCAAACTTGGGCAATCACCTTCCCTCACCTGAGGGTTGTCCTACCTCACCTAAGGTCTACTTCTGTCACCCGATGGCTCCCTTACCTTACCTGAGGTCTACTTCCCTCACCAAGAGGGCTGGTCCCAGCCCCCAAAGATGGCTTAAAAAAAAAAAAAAAAAATTACCAGAAGGGGTAAAATTGATGTGCATGTGTTAATTTGAAATGCCCACAATACAGTAACCATAAAAAATCTTTAAAAAAACGAACAACGATTAACGGTTTTCGATGGTTCGAGTACGGTTAATTATCACTTAAAATACATGTTTTTTTTATCAGAACGCAAAATACATGTTAAAAAGTCAAAACCAAATATCGTAGATAACAAATTACATAATTTCAATATACCAAAGTAGCATTAAAATATTCACATAGACAAATAAAAATAATAAAGTGTTGGGGTATAATGGTTTGGTTAACCATGTGTTATGGGAAAACGGTTAATCCAATCATATTTTAATGTTTGGTTTGGTTAATAACCATGAGTCCAGACTAGAAACCGAAATCAAACCGTGAAGCGCGGTTTTTCAATTTTAATAACCATAACTAAAATCGTGAGACACAGTTATTAACCATCGATTTGGTCAATTAGACGGTTTTCCGACTTATTTTTATTTTTTTTTACACCCCTACTTGTTTGTACAACATCAACGATATCTCAATGGTAGAAAAATGCCTATAAATTTTTGCGCTTATTTTTTTTTTTTTACGTTTGGTACAGAACTTTTTCATGCTAGAAGAAAAAAAGTTGAATTATTTTTTCTCAACTGTGCAAAAGATCATTTCTTATTGGAGGGGGCAAGATTCTCTTTTCACAATTTCAACGATCTCATAAAAATTCCAACTTGCATATGCCTGTCTAAAAAAATATAAAAATGAAAGCTTGTTTATTTTATTTTTTCATTTTGACATAAGTTCATTATATACTTTTTTTTCTTAATTTATTTAAACTCATACACTACACACATGACAATAACCAACTCACTAACGGCTGGAGCACGGCTCATTATACATTGGGACAGTGCTTCTTGCAAATTACTTGTGCTGATTGATGACAGGGCCAAAACATTGTCCAAGGGCAACATTTTTTTATCCTGCTTAACTTCATATAAACTTTTTTGATTGATGACAAGGCCAAAACAATTTCCCAGGGCAACATTTTTTTATCCTGCTTAACTTCATATAGGCTTTTTTAACCGGTTCCACTCGAGAATCGTTCCTTGCCCCATTGGTAAGGAGTTGGATTCTTATCGGAAAGTTCAGGGTTCAACCCGACCTCCTCCTCATATGATATGCAGATTTCTTTTCTATCTGTCATTACTATGGCAAGGGACCAGACCACCTTGTGATACTGATTGAACCCAGCCCACCTTCCATCTGATGATGCTGTTTCAGAACTCCTCATAGTGGTCCCTACATTGATCAGTGTCACAGATATTGTCCAACAGGTCTTTCAGGGGAATGAATATCTTATGCATGTCATGTGTGATGGTGAGACAGACAGCAATGAGCAGTCACGGATAATACAAAAAGGCAAAGGAGAAACTAAAGAGAAGAAACCCAGATTATTTGCAAAATGGGTGCATGCAAAATCTCCTTTATCCATCATCTTCCTGTTCTCTGGAAGAAAAAGCCCAAAACCGTGCAACATCTCTCCGTCTCTTCTACTTCTTCTTCAACGAGGAGGGGTTTACTTCTCCTCTCTGTCCCAATCTCTGGCCTCCTTCTCCTTTCTAACACCAGCCCTCTCTCTTGCGCTACCCTTCCCAAATTCGATCCAGTCAGTCCTTCCGAGAAGGACGCCAGTGCTACCCTCTCTCAACGGGTATCTGAAGCTGTGGGGCTGCTCGAGAAAGGTAGAGAGTTTCAGGCCCAAGGAGACTTCCAACAGGCTCTTGACTACTTTACCCAGGTACCCATTTCTTCATTTTCCCTATGGTTGTTTTTTTTTTTTTTTTTTCTCTTTGAAATTTCCATAACGTTGTGTTGGATGTGCATTCAAGGGTGTGGTATTTCAGTGGAAAAGATCAGTTCTTGGTACCCCAGTTCCTAGTTTTATCCGTATTGGTGTTTTTTCCCTTCGGTTTTATTTGAATTTGCAAAATTGTGTTAGATGGGTTTGCTTGTGAACGATTGGGGTCTTCTTGTTTCATTGATGCTTCTTATGCATCGTGTCCACTGCTCAGAGTTCTTGTGATTTTTCTGTTGGCATTTTCAGGATTTGAATGGTGGGTTTATCTGTGTATGGTCCAAATTAGGGCCTGATAATTCTCTCCTGTTCTTAGGATAGTGCTTTGTCTAAAGACTCGAGCCATACTAGATTGACATGAATCAATTTTCACCACCCAGTTTTTATTTTTAGTAGATTTTCTTCCTAATTAAAACTCAAAGATTCTCATTAGATGGATATATCATGGCCATTGCTACTAATGTAAAAGGTATTTGTACTCATGTTACCAATAAAAAAAAAAACGGTGTCCTCCATTAGGTAATTAAAGGCTATCCTCCAAGTTAATGGTTTTCTGTAATTTCCTTGTATATTCTATTGTCAGGCAGCCTGTACATCAGCTTAATACCTGAGAAGAGATGAATACAAGAAAATGATTTAACCCTAACTGAGTTTATTCAGTTACTTTCATGGGAAGAACACATTAACAAGTTGGAAATAACTGGGAATGGGTAAAAATAGTAGCCAAAGAATTCTTGAGGGCCTTAGAAGTTAAAATGGGCTGGAAAAGGAGGGTGAAGTCCATGGGTTTCTACTTCATATTAAAGTGGAATATATCTCCACAACACTCACTAAGTTAGTGTCCAATCTAAAAATTACCTCAGACAATCAGAATGTGCCTTCTTAACCACAGTCTCCCGCTTTCATCTTGGCTAAGTCATGTGTCTGGCGGCTGGGACTCTGAAGATTGCATGTGGCATCGACTTGGAATAAGAGTCTTCCATCGTGATAGAGTTTGAAATGGCCTGGTTGGGTGGTCTTAAAACTAATAGGGATAGGCAAGGTTTTAAAACTCGGACTCAGGGGATGATGAGATTACCCTCTAGACAAGTCGAGTCAGCCAAGTCACACCCGAGAGGCCCAAGACCAGTTAAAACTTGTGAAAAATTATTTTTAAAAATCTTTAGAAATTTGAATATGGTGCATTATGAATCTAGAATTGTAAGACATTTCAATTATTACGAAAGAATTTAAGTAGAAATAGATGGCCACATCTATCTTTTGCCAAGTCAAAATGAATACTGCCTCCAATTTCTAATTGCTCACATATTCCATTAAATGTGGTTCTAATCTTCCAAAATCATTGCAAAAGGATCCCGGAAGCGTCCCACATGATCTTGCAACATGAAACTGGAAAAAATAATCACTTTTGGCCTTTTCCCATAGGAAGTAGTTGGGGTACCTCAAGTTGGTAGGGGTGCTGAGTTCAAGTCAACTCAAACTCAGATGAATTTTAAAGCCATGGGAATATGTGACCAGAGACATTCTTGATAGGAAACAGCGGGTGTGGGCTTGAGAAAAGATGAATTGTGAAAATGCCCAGCCAGATTTCTCAGTCTGATCAGCTCAACATTGATCAAAGCCCCACAGCCCTGTATTGAATACCCTTGCCATCAGAAGATAGCACAGAGGATATCTTGGAGTGGTTGCATGCAAGACAGGAGAGGCTGCGTTGGGGAGAGGGCAATCATCTGTAAAGGGTGTCAAAGAATCCATTGGGTGAAGTCAAATTAGAATGAGATCTGTTGATAGAGAGTTCGATGAGGATGAAGTCTGCTGGAAAATGTTCTTTAAAAGTAAAATCCATCAGGATAGTTTGATGTAGTTGAAGTTCTCTAAAATGAGTATTTGGACTTCTTTGTTAAGGACAGGCTTCCTTCTCAGTGATTTTAGAATGCTGCGTGCATGGGACCTTTTTTCGCCTGTATGGGACCTGCATGCCGCCTTTGGCTGCATCAATTCTTGGGGGATTATTATAGGCTTTTGCTTCTTCCAGATTTAATGATTTTAAAACATGTCTGCATGTCATGATCTGCCAGTGCATCTTCTGTTGCATAGTCACGGAAGTTCTTGGCATTCCTGCATGAACAATTGATAAAATTTACATTGGAATTCCAACTTACTTGAGAAATATCGAAAAGAGAAGTAAACTAGAAATTGTTCAATACCTTGTACTTTAGGAACTATTCATAGTACTTTCTTTTGGTGTCTTATCACTATTACATTATTTCAGGTTGTCATAGATTACAAAGACTTTGCATTCTCAGATTATGCAAGAGTAGGGAGGGCATTGGCCTTGTATGAGGTTGGTGACAGGGAAGAAGCAATCACTGAGATGGAAGATGTCTCTATATCTCTCAAGGGATATCCAGGTGCGATCAATGAGATCCTATTGTTCCTTCATTGAACATAAATACTGAGTGAGACCATTATGAAATGTTTTCGTCGGATTATATTTGTTCTTGGTTGTTTGCAGAAGTCCATGCAGCTCTAGCAGCAGCTTTATATGTCGACAAACATGCTCCATTGCTAGCTGAAAACCAGTTTACAATCGCGACTCTTCTTGATCCTAAATATACTGACATAACATATGTGAGAGAAACAAAGCATTGGCCTCCCAGCCTGGTTAGTTCTTTGCAACACTTCATCACACTTTCCTAGTTGTCATACAAAATATGTACTGTTAATATATAGTTTTGTTATCTCTCCACACATCTCAATTGAAGAACAAGAGTAAATACTTGTTTTGTGTTCTTTTTTATTGGATGTCTCTAAAGAGACTGCTTGTGTTTATTTTGATTCTATTTCCTTCTATTGATCTTGGTGGCTGAAATGTGCCATGTAATTAACGTATAGAAGATTGTGATACTTTTTTGGTAACATGAAGTGGTTCTTTCCAAGGTAAATGGTGGCCTGTGGGTATGCAAAGCCTCTATGGTTCATTGCTTCATTGCTTGTGAATCTTGAAGTCACTGTTAATTTCTTTTCTTTCCTTTTTTTTTTTTTTTTTTTCTGATTAGTAGCATCAGTGGGAAGAAATTACAAAAGCGATGAAAGCATCATCCATGTTGTGGCTTTCACCGCGTATGACGTGAATTATGAGTCACAGCGTCTTGTGCACTCTATATGTACAGGTAAATTGATGCAAAAACACGGGCCACGCGCTGCTGTTTTCTTCTTTTCCTTCTCCTATTCCCTGTCCAAATGGGGAGATGAGCCCGCTTATTGAGCAACTTAAGTCTTTTTGCATGTGTCAGTGTGTGCATGCTCGTGTTTGAGTTTCTTCTGCTAATATTGGACCAATTTTCTCTTTAAAAAAATGGAAGAGATTCAATGGCTTGGATTTTGAGAAGCTAACATGGAAAATGACTTCAGTGTGAAGCCTTCCTAGTTCCTGGTCTTGTATAAAATTTCCTGGTCTCTTTATACAGAAGGGGCCTGAGTTGGTTTTTCTCTCTTGTTTTCCATTAAGCATTCATCTCTGCACAAAGATATAATTCAAGTCAGAATTTCAGTTTTTGATTATGGGGTTGTGTGGGAAACGATCTTTACATGGTGCTTTCTGTCGGTGATTATCAGAATGTCTGAGATTGAATTCCAAACACACATTAAGATTAGAAACAAGAGGACGCCATTACAAAAAGAAACTGCACATTATCCTCAGGTTCCAGCCTTTCCCAAGATAAATGTATTCACTTCATCCACATTTCACAGTCAGTTCTGTCACATGAGATGCCAGAGCTGATGAGGAGATAACTCTAGAAGTCCCTCCCTGATCATCAATTGTAGGGGATGAAAGCCTCTTATCCAGCAGACAGATGATGTCTCCTTCAGCTCCAACTTGCTTTCCATCGCAGGGCAATGCTAATGTTTGGGTGAGGGATTTTTCTATTATCTAACACATTTTCCTTTAAATGTCCATATGCTTCCAATTCCTCCTCAGACGCCTTTGCTGCTGCTCTGTGATCAGCTAGCAGTCATCTTCTAATTACACTCTCTCAGCTGTTGCATGTGGAATGCAAGCATATATACCCAACTAAAAGAGGGAGATTTTTTATTTTTTATTTTTTCTCCTTTTCTACCACTTGATCCAACTTTGATCAGTGCAGCCCATTCACCCCTTATTCCCCATGATCTGGCACCATGTGGAATTTTATGCTCATCCAACTTTTGCTCACTTAGGATTGAATCTAAAAAAAAAAATTCTATAGTGAAGAGCTTATGGGGCTGATTTTTTCCATGATCTTTATCCTTAAGGATACCTCTCTATCCATTCTGGCTCCAATGATAGGAATGCATTCATGTGGACCATAAGCTGATCTGATTAAGCACAAAATGCGGTCTGGGGGATGATTTTGTATGGACCAAAATACATTGTACCTGTTGTGTTGATGGTCAGATGAAGCCAAGTAGCCTACCATGGAACGGAATGCCTCTTTCAGTTGCAGTCTTACACCCCCGTGTGGATTGAAAATGTGATCAACAATGTTGCAAATATCGGTATTGGTATAATAGCATTGCATGTGGTCCGCATCATGTCACCCTGTTTGAATAATCACATTAATCTCATACAGGAATTAAAAACAGATATGGAAGGGAGAGAGAGGATCCAACCATTCAGTTTACTGTCTCTTGATTTGATTCCTAATATTTCTCATTTGGGATAAATTCCCAAATTGTTTGCTATATGAAATTCACAGTGGGCCCCTTCTATTCAACTAACCATGCTGCAGCAGCTCCACCGTGCGGGGCCCGCTGTAGACAGAACCACAATAGGGTATTGATGAATTGGTCTGAACCCTCTTCAAGGGATTTGGCCCAAAATGGTTGTAGTCCTAATTTGCTAATCACTGCCTTGCAAATCAAATTATTTGAAAAATTCAGCGACGGCTCTATGCCTAATCAGCAAAATACAAGTGGTCAAACGGTCTGGATGAGCTCAAATAGCACATTTCACTTTTTTCAATTTTAGTTTTTAGCAAATAAGTGCGTTTTTACTAGCATTTCTAAAAATCACTCTCTAACCTGTTTCAAGTTTTTGAGACCTAAATATTTTTTAGAGAAAAAAAAAAAAAAACAAAAAATCCCTAAAACTAATATAAAATCATCAAAAGAATACATAAATATAAATACAACCACAAAATAAAGGAAATGCCTCATCCCATCAAAGTCAGTTCTTTTATCCATATGAGATGCAAATGGAACATGAGGATGGCCAAAGTCCAAAGTCCAAACTACCTTTCAAAACAAAACCCTTACAATTGCCAAAGAAGCTGCCCAAAATTCAAATCCAAATCAAATAGCAACTAAAAGATCTTCTCAAGATCTAGGGAAACGTTTTGCGTTTGTTCTCAAATATCATAAAATGAGTCAGGTTTCATCAAACAATCGACAAATGGCATCCGATTTTCGGTCAAAGTGGTTGACCAAGAATTTTAAATTACAATATTGTTCGTATTGAAAGAAAGACGGGTGGTTTCTTGTAGTTGTCGAAAAACACATGTCGTTGCATGTAAAACTTTCTTTTCATATAAAAGTCAAAGAAAAAATCTTCTCTCCCAAGCCTCTCCAATTTTTTCCGTTGTCGGAGGGGGATGAGTGGGGAGGAGCCATGTTGACCAACAGAGATCCGAATGTACTCTTGAGCGGTGGTGGAATAAGGTTTGATCTTAATCTTCTTATCGATAAACCCCAGTTGAAAAAAATATATGTATAAGAAAGAGTCTTATTACCTTTATCATCATCATGTTCATGTGTGGCTTTTATCTTGATTTTCTTTTCTTTTTTTCATCTGGGTTATATTGTTGGGATCTAGTTGTTCATGGGTTAGCTGTGTTTTTCATCTTGAACTTTTTTTTTTCAACTGGGTTGTACTATTGGGATCTAGTTCTTCATGGGTTAATTGTGTTTTCATCTGGGTCATACTGTTGGGATCTAGTTCTTCATGGGTTAATTGTGTTTTTCATCTGGGTCATACTGTTGGGATCTTGTTCTTCATGGGTTAATTTTGATTGCTCGTGATTGTTTGGTGTTACGAATTTTTCGCCTATGAATATTTCCATTGAGTAATGTAAACCCGGGATTTTCATGAGGGTTTTGTGGGCAGACCCATAATTTTATTGTGGGTTTTGGAAGCAGACCCAAGATTTTCATGCGTGTTTTGGAAGGGGGGGGGGGGGGGGGGGGGGGGGGGGGGGTGTTGTGTTCTATATATGTAGGTCCGCCCCTGCCTAAAATCCAATGGTGGATGTCAATTAGATTGACCAACCAACCTCATGAGACAGATTTTGAGTTCATAATTTGCTTCCCGCTAGAAAATTCATGTCTGTGTAGAGTACAATTGGTGGTCTCTTACAGTTCTCCTTGTGGACCTCGCCTTGAATGGATTTCTAATAATAGAGGTTAAGACAGGATGGGCAGGGTTTGATGTGGATTAGGAGCGACAAATATATAAACCAAAGTGACTCAAACAATGATCTATACAACAAAGAATCGCAAATACCAAATAAAATTTTCTTTCATTTTTAGATCTACAAAATCAACATTTTTTAGCTCTCTTTAAGGTCTTATACATCCATTTCGCAAGAAGTGCCGTAAAAATGGATCTATCTATTCTCAATAAAGTGTGATGAAGAACATTTGTAGTAAATCTCCAACATCTTCTAATTGGTAAATGAAAGAATTGCAAAAGAAGAAAAGTGTGAATGTTTCTTTCAGAATTTTACCCCCCATTACACACACTTGAGAAAAGTCGGGAGTGGCATGCATGCATACATGTCTCATGACATTTGAAGAGATACATAAGCCTTTCATGCCTTGTCTAGGCATTTGATATATGTTTAGTTGGATCCATCTTCTCCAAATTCACATGATTAGGTCAATGTCAACTCTAGAATGGTTTGATGCATTAATTCTTCTGTAGTGGTATAAGCTGCATATAAAACTAACTTAAATGCATTTTCATTTCTTGACAGCTTCCTCACTGAGAATAAAAATGAAAAGATCAGCTATGGATACTCCAGTTATAAAGGTAAAAGGGCATCAATGGAGGATTTCTATGAAACAAGGATATCAGAAGTTGATGGTCAGGTGGTTGCCTTTTTTGGTGTTTATGATGGTATGTTTCATCTATGTTGTAACGGTAAATATTTCTTATTCAGCACATGAACCTAGTTCAGATAGTACTTTTGTCTGTTTCTTCTTTTTAGTGGACTTTGTTTCTTCATTTGAATTCTTGAAAGCTATGCGTGCAATTGTTACTAGAAGGGGTATGGCGAATATGATTTGTGAATCCTTTGCTAAGGAATGTACTTGGTTGCATTCTTTGAGACCTCCTTTTCCCTTTTGTACCAATTAGAAGCATGTATAGGAAATGATGTCAAGTTTGGTATTTTTCCCTTTATATTAAGTGTCTGTATATCTTGTGTTTTTCTGTTGATTGAATAAGACTTGTTTGTTAACCAATGAAGGTAATTTTGAGAACCTCGATGTGTATTCTTACTTTTCTCTGTTGAACTCTGATTTAGGTCACGGTGGTTCACGGGCAGCAGAATATGTCAAAAATAATCTTTTCAAGAATTTGAGCAGTCATCCAGATTTTATTAAAAATACAAAGTCTGCTATTGGTCTGTGGTTTGTGCATTGTCAATTTCTGATATGTACATATGATTCATAATTCTTCATTCCTTATCTAAGTGTGTCATTCTTCTTACAGTGGGCATTCAATATTCTTGATTGCAGTTGAAGCATTTAAACAAACAGATACTGATTATCTCGATGAAGAAAAGGGCAAGCAAAGAGATGCTGGTTCAACTGCATCAACAGCAGTTTTACTTGGTGATCGCCTGCTGGTAGCAAATGTGGGAGATTCCAGAGTGGTTGCTTGTAGAGCTGGTTCAGGTCGGCCTTCGCCGTGAACAAGTTTGCCACCCATCTGATTGTTACAGATAGTTGGTTATATATATCACACACGCATGGCACGCATGCACACACACATATACAAAAAAGCACATACAAAAATACTTATATTTAAGGGTTAAAGATCATCAAAAGTTAAGGGCCTTAAATCAAGGGTCAGGATGATTTGAATGGGACTATTTTTGGCCAAGTCCTAGTCCACATCAAAATCCTCTCTCTCTACACACACAATGGTTCAAAGACTCCTCCTACCTCCTCCATATATGTAGGCATGCTTTCATGCTCACCTTTCTGCATAGCTCTAATTCTTGGGACACCAATACAGGTCTACATTAAGCATTTTTTTGTTTCGGGTTTTACAGTATGGAAGTAGCTACCAGCTTGCAGTTCCATTCTGTAACAATTTTTCATACATGTGGATATACCTTCTACAGCCGATGAGATCTCTGACTTTCATATGTTTGGTTGAAATGGCCACGTATTCCTCCACAGCAATTCCATTGTCTATTGATCATAAACCTGATAGGTCTGATGAGCGCCAACGGATTGAAAGTGCTGGAGGATTTATTATTTGGGCAGGTAAGGTGTTCATTCTCAGTGTTGGCGAACATACGTGATTTTCTCTTACTTCATTTATGAAATATGGGTCTTCAGCTAATTAGTTTTAGTAACTCCTCTCACAATGAATACTTTTAGGAACTTGGCGTGTGGGCGGTGTACTTGCCGTTTCTCGTGCATTTGGCGACAAACTACTTAAGCGATTTGTTGTTGCTGAACCAGAAATTCAGGTAATTTGGAACTCTTTTCCTTGTCAATAAAGAAATTATTTCACACCGAGGATTTTTTGTGAGATTTATTTCATAGAGATACATGCTCTAATACCATTTGACTAGATTGGAGAGCATTTGATATTTAAGCCCATTGCTATGTCATGTCAAAACCAAAAATGAGGATTTCTATATCAAGAACTAGCTTTTTATCTTTGATTTTATTAAAAATGAATATGCATCAAAGCATCATAATTACAAGATGTGTTTACTGAATTTAAAAAGACATGAAGATGTTGAAACCATGTTTAATGATGAAATGAATTCTATTTAGAAAAGAATTTTGGTATTTTGAACTTAATTTGTTTTTGAGAAACTTGACCTGGATGTTGTAAAGAGCTAAAGATTTTAAACAGACTTATATTATTCTGAAATTGAAAATTGATGTTGCAGCTAGAAGAAATCTAGGTCTGGCAGGTATGTTAGTCACTCAAGGATTAGAAATTCAACCAAGTTTATTTTTTCAGGTACGATTAGGTTCCTTAAAGATTGAATGATGCTGAAGCTTTTGTGATGTGGGAAGCACTAAGATGCTTTGTCAAAATCCTAGGACATAGGTTATAGTCTTATGATTTCTATAAAATCCTAGGGAAAAAGAGTTGTTTCTGTGCAGTGCTAAATCATTAGGTTCAGGTGTGAATCATTACTAGCTATATTGAATCACATGGCTGGGCTTATTTATCTGGGCAAGAATAGCAGCAGCCAAATTATTTTTAGTCATTTTTACATTCCTTTTTTAAGAGGTTTTCAAGTGACTAACGAAACCTATTAGAGTAAGAATTTGTGTGATTTTGGGAGATTTTAGAGGGAAACAGGGAATAAGTGTATGATTAGAGCATTTAACTACCACATGGTTTCATCCTATATTCTTTTTCTTCAGTTTTTTCATGAATCATTTTTTTTTTAACTTTAGACAACACATCGTAACCGTATTATGTTGGTGTTTGATAGAACAAGAAAACTATAACTGGTTTATTTTTTCCAAGTAAAGTTAATATCCTAAACATATACAAATATTCACACATGAATTATATATGATATATTGATAAATGTCAATAATTTTCTTTTTATGAAATGTAACATGGTCTTATTTGTCACTCTATTGATGCTGTTATGGATGGATTACTGGTAGCTACTATTTTTTCTTACTTTCCTATTTTTCTATTATTTTTATTTTTTACCAACAAATAAAAATAAATCATATGATTTGCAATATGATTCATGACTTGATTTGACCTCTTGAACAATTTGCGATGCAATATTGATTTTCAGAACAATGCTAAGATGTATCAAACTGCAGCTTGCTATAATGCAATAGCATGGGTGAAAGCTAGGTGAAAGGAACAATGTAGGATAACATTCTTGTATTGAGTAGGAAATAATTGAAGTGGGTTGTGTATGCTTTGTTCATGTTCATAGAGTAGAGTAGCAAGTAAAACTGTACGTCCTTGTCTAGCAATTGGTAGATACGGATGTTATATTTGAAGAATTATCCAAATCGACCTGGCTGTTCTAAAGTGAATGATGTTGGCTTGTGGGAACCAACTCATTCCCCACCCGCACACTTGTGCGTGTATGCCCAACGACCATGCGCTTCATCATAATCACCATTATCAACTTCGCCTTGCTCCATTAATTTGGGATCCATTATAGAGTCGTAGTATCTAATTATAAAGGCTATATTATCCAGATGCTTCCTACTTTATGCACATTCTTAGGCCATACATAGACACTCCCATCCTCGTTAATTATGCAGCCAAATGATTGTTTGGCATGCATCCAGATGGGCCCTGCTGCCAGATCTGGATTTGCTCTGAATAAATCTTGTTGTGTTCAGAGCGCAGTCAATCCCATAGTGGGGTTATATCATGTAGAAGGTACTATTGAATCAGCTTAAATGTAGCTTGTATAGGTTTACTAAAAAGAAGCATGAGAAACATACATGCTAAGGAGGGAAAGTATGAGCATATATCTGGGGATTTTCAGATAAAATAGGCCACTTAGGGCCTGTTTCTTTACTAGAATTCTTAGAATTCACATCTAGAGGTTGTCTGGGAATTCCAAATGCTGGAATTCTAAAATGCTACTGAATTATTTCATTTCTAAATTCTACATTTCATTTCCATCTGAATTCTTGCCTAAGAATTTCTGAATTTCATAAAACTCATGTTTCATTACTACATAAATTCTAGACTGGAATTACACATTTTATGCATTGTAGTACTTGTGACCCATCTTTTGTGGTTGTGAACTTGGGACCCAATTGTAAGAATTATAATGTGGACCCACCTCAAGTATATAGTATATGGGCCCATCTTTTAGAAACAAAAGCATGGGACCCAATTTTAGAAATCTGAACACGGACCCATCTTGATAGGAATTGCAATTTTATAATTGTGAATATGGGGGCCCACTTTATAGTTGGTAGGAGGGTTTATAGTTGGGTGCCGAAGTTCCAACCAAACTTCTCGGAGTTCCAAAATTCTGAAATGCTCTTGGAGGGGCTAGCATTTTGGAATTTCACCTTTTTGGCATTTTAGAATTCTGGCTGCCTTGAATACTGGGAATCCCATTAAAAAAAAAAAAAAACTTGGAGTTTCTGACAGGAATTTTTGAATTCACGGACAGTCTGAATTCCTATTAGAAATGCTTGTAAAAAAACAGGCCCTTAGTATCAAAATGTTTTGCTTTTAAACGCATTGAGAGGCATCTTGTGATGGAATGCCATATTTTGGTCTTTAAAGAACAATTTTCAGCTTGTAGTGCATGTATGTAATAGAAGGCATTTTGGTATATTATTCTGTATTATATAGCATTTAAAGGAGTATGGAGCCTTCTAGACTTATTTGTATATTAATTAGGTGAGATCTCTGATGTTTCATTATCGTTGATTGACACTATGAAGGGAAAGATAGTCAAGAAAAATGGTAGGACACCCCTTCTTGAAAGCAGGTCCTTGTCAAAGCGTTATTTCTTGTGACTGAAAATGGAACAGCACTTTGATATTTCCTCCTTTGATGAGAGTTGCATATCTCAGCTGCATATCTTGCATGCATGGTTAAATAACAAATCCTATTTAGCCCAAGATTTCTTAGTCGTTTTTGAGGAAACAAGGAGGATGCTTTCACCTTGTACAATTGTTTACTACAATGAAATACTTCGGCTCTGTGTTGATGAGATACTTTGATGGGTGACTTTCCAGGACTTAAACAATAAAATCTAACCTGCATCCTCTTCTGTTACGTGCTAACTTAATGACAGTTATCATTCCTGCCTTTATATTTATCCACGTATGATGGATTTTACTGGGTATATCTGCACATTTTAGTTTAAGGTCCTTTTTATTTATAGCATGCTAGTAATTATGTTAATGTGGAAATATGGTGGAAGTAGTGCACTTATCTTCAGTTTGCTCTCTTGTTTCCATTTATAGGAAGAAGAAATCAGTGGTGTTGATTTTCTAATTATTGCGAGCGATGGACTTTGGAATGTTGTATCAAATAAGGTAATTGTTGCATTCATTAATTTTATTTTATTTTTTTCTCTCTCTTCCAGTCAACCCCAGAAGTAGAAGATGAATGTTTATTATTCAGAAAAATTCTAAGATGCATAACTTGGCTATCTGATTTATCTGAAGTCCTTTATTTTTGTGTTTAGGAGGCGGTGGATATAGTGCATGCCATATCAGATGCCGAAACATCAGCCAAAAAACTGACAGAAGAAGCCTATGCTCGTGGCAGTTCAGACAACATCACATGCGTCGTAGTTCGATTTGAAAATTCATAGTCTGCATGTATTTTGGTTCTTTGGCCCTGTCAATTTGGCTTGTTGTGTTGTGTGCATGTTTTAACATGACCCTTGGTGGCTGTTGAATTCATTTGGTGACTGATTCTTCTGATATGCTCTGCTTCCCCTTCCCATCCCATACACTCTTTAGTCTCCACTGCTATCGATCAATTTATTAAATTCAAATTACAAGATGTTGTTTATGATATGTACTTCTGTCTAATTTATTAATGTTTTGGTATCTATAAAAAGGTTCAATGTGTCTCCTCCATTTCATTAACTTGTGAAGATTGAAGTTCTGTTCTTGATTCGATACTTGAATTTACCTTCTACCATAAAAAAGAGAAATAAAGAGGCCTTTGGACTACTTTTCTTGACTCTTGTGGTGTTTGGAAGGAACGTTTTGTCGAAATGGGATGGAACCAACTCCTCCTACTTTGTTTTCCGTGTACTTCCACCAGAGGGTGGATTTTTAAATCAGGATTTTACATTGAGATCTTCTGAGGATGGTGGATGGCTATTTAATTATATGGTTATGTTTCTAAAATATGATGAATAGAGCTATATAAATCACTCCAATTAAAATGAAATTTGAGACAGCGTATGGGTTGGGTGGTGAGTACAATGTGAATAACCCAAGGTGGTCTCCACTCTTCAAACCTGTTCCCGTGTCAAACAGGTGGCCAAGTTGCTGCTGATGTCAGGACATGATACTTTACCATATTTAGTTATAGGATCTCTTTGTTCCTACTTATTATTATGGTTCTCATACCTAGATAACATCCCCTAAGTAACATATGTTGAATTTTTAACTCAAATCCTATATAGCCTCAATTACTGAATTACAACAGATCAAATTAATGGGTTTTTTACTCAAATCCTATAGCCTCCATTACTGAATTACAACAGATCCGATTAATGGGTTTTTTACTCAAATCCTATAGCCTCCATTACTGAATTACAACAGATCCGATTAATGGGAAACGATCTCCTGAGAGTGCATATAACTTATATGCTGTCCAGATCGTGGGGCCCAATTATATACAAGCTTACCAATGGAATGAGGGCAGATTGAAATTTCTCCTTATAGACAAGGGGGATCAATTAGCCCCACCAAATTATCCTAGCCCTCGACTTACCTACCTTAGAGTTTAATATGACATTTTAATCGTAGATTTTCTTGATATTCAATCCAGCAGTGATTGAAGATTCAGTGAGTATAAAATTGGGCCTCATGCTAGATCATGGGGTGAAAAGGCTATCAAAGGCCTGCGCTGATGAAAGGTGGACCCTCTAGTACAGGACTGCACTTGCAGTTGCTTGTAGAACATCCTCCCCAATTATATATGAATTGCTAAAACTACTTTTAGTTGCATACAGGCAGATGCAATTCAGAGATAAAATTAAAGTAGAATTTCATGTCAAATCATAGGAGATCCTGTCCTCAAAATCTTCACACGTCCAAATTGTAGGGTTTCCACCCCACAACAGAAGAAAGAATGGTCCAGATATATATGGACAGAAGATGAGATTGAATATCCATTCCTTTATACGTTGGAAATCTTTATGATTTTTTATTAAATGAAACTAGTAGGAAGAAATTACAAGAGAAACTCTAACTAGTCCTAGATAAAGGAAGAGTGTTCCCAAATTAGTTCTAGTCTGTATGAAATTTGGAGGCCAAGAGAGCACTTGCAAAAATGCGAGCTTGAATTGCTTCTTCCTTCGTACAAATGAAATGATAACAATACTATACAACCCACTTGTATAAATTAATGGCTAAAATTGGTTCGCATGTCACTCATTCAACAATTAATAACATTATAT
The DNA here is from genome assembly GCA_029852735.1 of Persea americana. Classification (NCBI taxonomy): domain Eukaryota; kingdom Viridiplantae; phylum Streptophyta; class Magnoliopsida; order Laurales; family Lauraceae; genus Persea; species Persea americana. Next base: position 4,204,981 of record CM056809.1, on the reverse strand, counting down.
ATCATTCTCTGAAAAGTTCTACTCAACCCTATCAAATCTATCAAATTTCTGGACATCTCTTTTATTTATAAAATATATCCCTACACAATTCAAACCTTCTCTTGATCTAGAGTCTTCTAAACCGTAGGAGTATCTAAATCCGTCTATCCATATGATCATCTGCGTGTCTCACCACTTGGACAGTTATGATGCATTTCTGACTGGCAAGCCTCCTTATTCCATGCTATTTTGCGACTCGCCAGCACTTGTGTCTCATGAGTCATGAACGCATGGCATAGCTAATTATGGTGCGCACTAGTATCAGCATGTTTAAAAGTGAAATTTAAATGTTAATCGTTTAGATATGTAGTATCTGAGCCGCGGTTTATGGACTCAGATTATGTCAGTCATGATTCAAAGGAAGCCTGCAGATGAAAAAGAAACTCCAAGGACAATTGGTGCTTTAAGCTTTTCCTTATAAGTTATCTAATTGAGTGATTGATGATAACAATATAAGAAGTTTGTCACCAAATAAAGGGAAGAGGGATACAGTAAACACCAGACAACATCTCTCCACAGGAAAAAAAAATCCACTCTCAGGAATCAACCAGACCATATTGTAAACTAGATGCTTGGGTTTTCTGCCTACATGGATCTAAGCAGCTTGAGCAACAGCCTGGCCTTGGTCTTGACCCTGCTACTGGATTGGCTTTGAAGCAGCAGCAGTAGCTGTGTCACAATTCCTTCACTAATAGCCTTTTCTCGGACCCTTAATGAGTCATAAGACATGATTAGGAGAGAATTAACTGCACTTTCAGAGCCTTCATGATCACACACTCTGAAAACCATCTTCACCAGGACATGGACAGCATTCTGGTTACTTATTACAGCCTTTTTTCCACTCTCCAGTTCCAAGAGAAGTTCAATTGTGGCCAAAGCTCTTGACGCGCAGCTTCTATCAGGATTTGAGAGGTATCTTATGAGGCCATCGATACCGCCTTCTTTAATGATGTTGTCCCGATTCGATTCCCAAGTACATAGACCTGATACAGCCCTGGTTGCAGCATCAGAAACGCATTGATCTGAACACTGATGTAGGAGTGAGACCAGAAGCTGCAGAAGGGTGCAATTTTTTCCAAGCACCAAGGAAATATCTTTGGTGTCCAGAGATGACGAAATTGCTTCCACCAGATAACATAAACTTATCTTGATCTTCATACTGCCTTGGTCTAATAAACTGACCATAGATGCTAAACTACAGGCTTCCTTCAGCATGTTAAGAGAAACCGATTGGGTACAAGGTGACAGATTCAAAAGGCAATTGAGAGCTTCTTCTATAGGCTCTGTATCTTCCACGCGAAATTTTGTTGCGACGCGGTGACTTCCAAATAGCAATTGAAGTAGTAGAGGAAAGAAGCCCAACCGAATCAAACAGTGGCGCCTTGTATCGGATTCTCTGGACAAATTTTTTATCTTTCTGAGTGTTTCCATCTTTGTAGCAAAGGTGGCGTCCTTTGATTGAAGGTTGTTCTTCAAGGTACCAAAGGACAAGTCTCGGTCGATCCATTCGATGTGCTCAAGGTCCAATTGTGCATCCATGAGAAGCCACTGATCGATCAGATGCCGCAGAGTGTGGTTGGGTACCATGGTCAAGTCATGGAGCTTCTGCATTGTAACTGGACATGTAAGATTTCCATCTGCCAGCCATTTCTCAATGCTGGATCTATCATAAGTTTGGCCTGTGCTGAGAGTAACTGGATCAGTGAATAAGTCTAAACTGATTGGGCATCTAAATAGAGGAGGGATGCTCATTTGGATTCTCCTACAGCAAAGAAACGCAAAGATTTGAGGAAGGGGAAAAAAAATAATGACTGGGGGAGCTTGATCAATTCAAAACCCAAGATTCCTGGAAACTTTGATCAATTCAAGTGGTAAAACTGAAATGAAAAGAGACAGATACCAGAACAAGCAAAGACACAGCGTAGATTCTTGTATCTTTGTAAGGTACCAGCTGTGAAAATGAAAGAAGTGGGAAGTGGGTTTCTGATCAAGATCCTTGCTGACACTGAAAACCAACAGGAAATGGAAAACTACTAGTGGGTTTCCAAATATAACTATATTTCATTGGCAAACAATCAAAGAAGTAGGCCATCTATCACAAAACAATACAAGAAAAATGGAAAGATAGAGGGCTTGGGAAGAATTCTAATGAGTGCCTTTTAATGGCTAGAGAGTGGGGCAGTTGCAACTCATGGCAATGGGCACTTACAGTAGCTGAGGAAATAAAGGAGAGGTGACAAACAGAAAATATTTAAAACCGAAGTGGATCTTAGTTGGAGGAATCAAATGATCAGACCAAAATACAGACACTAGGTATATCAATGGTTGTCTTTATCTTGGTGTGTTTGTAAGATCATCACATGTAGTAGAATAATGGAGGAACATTTTTTTCTTTCTCTATTCTTCTCGATCAATCTAGCCAGTCAAAGTGACCCATTTAGACCACTAAAAATAAATTGCTTTGGCTTTCAAATCCGACTAGGACAGGAGTAAAAAAGTGGGGACAGTTATGGTAGTCATAAGACTCATGAGAATGACAATAAATATACTATAGCCACCTAAATCAGCAGTGAATGGATTCATGGGGTGGCAAAACCTGATCCGACCTGCACCATGTGTGGTGTATGGATCAGTCAAGGGTCTTGAATTTCTGGTCCCCATTTGAACAAGTCAGAGACGAGTGCAGTCGCCTAACCCGCCTACACCCTGCCCCACCCTCCCTGTCTATTGGGCTGACCAATCAGTCTCTTATCAACCAAACAAAGAAAATGGCACTCAAAAGAAGTCTTCCCACCTGTAATAGACCCAGGGTTGGTTCGACCTGCATTCAGTACAGGTTTTAGGTATTTGACCCATCCAACGTGGCCCACCCCCCCCCCCCCCCCCCCCCCCCCCCCATGAAGCCCAATTTCAGCCCGACCTGTTTACCACCCCTAGATGGTACTTGTTGGCAAAGACTGCTATCCAACATCACTGATGGATGGAAAAGTAATAATATGTCCACTTTCTCTGTGAGGGCTGTGCCTATTTGCAGCATATATACTTGGTATATATATGGGTGTAGTGGAATGATCAGTGTCTGATCATTATCTCAGGCATGGTTTGGAGCATGGAGTCACCATTTTCTATGGAACGCATCGGAATCACGAAGAATGCCAAAAGAGATGGGTCCAAGACTCCAAGTGTATGAATTATTGTCACATTGACTCAATTGACTCAATAATTTGATGCCAAGCGCCTGCTATTAAAGGGGCCATAGAGCCACCACCCATGTCAAACGCAACCCCTTTGCGACTAACTATTTACAAATAGCTTTTCATTACTTCTCTCTCCAAATTCTTGCTCCTATTTGGATGAAGAGAAAATTATCCATAGTTTAAATTTGTACTGTGGTGAAGCTATCGGCCACACTTGTCAAACTCGTCCAAATGTGACCTACTTAGATAAGTGACTGGGCTAACTCAGGCCAACCAAGAGTAGTTTTTAAACCATAGTTACGAGACTATCGTGCTGTTCGTCCTTGCCTGCAATAGGGTCAAGAGTGGTCTAATCCAACATGGCAAACCATTCAATGTTGATAGAGAGAGGGAAGTTAGGGATCATTACCTACTCCATTTGTACCCACTAGGCATTCTCTTGCCTTCCTGAAAATTACACAACCGAAAGTTTTCTGGTTTACGGTACTGGTCCCAGACACATACTTGATTTGGGTATTCAAATGTTTGGTTATCTTTGTATTCAGCAATTGCATCACAAGAAAGAAAGCACAATACATATATGTGTTCTAAGTGAAAACACCAATATCAACTTGGTTAAGAGAATACCGAGAATCTGGATAGTTAGGTCTGATTTGTTAGGTATCCCAAGTTCCCAATCCATAGAAGCGGTCTTATCAACCATCTTTTTTTGTCTCTAAATTAGTTGAACTCTTTAACCTGATGAGGCAAACAATGACCCAAAATTGGTGGCCATGATCCTACCAAATTTTTGAAAATATTTAGTAATTGACTTCTTGAACACGTGACCAACTTCCTTCGCTTTCCTTTTCTTTCAAAACTGGGTCATTACGTGTAAAATCCACTGATCATCTAATCTAAAGCTTGGCCCAGTGAACTTAACTTTTAGGCAGCGTTTGTGCATATATGAGATCCGCAGCATTGCCATCCAATAAGACACTAGATTTTCCGGCGCCTTTCCTTGGTATGTTTGATCAGCAATGAAAGCAATAGGAAAATCCCATATTTCAGTCTTCGTTTCCATGCAACATGGGATCCGGAGTTCCGCCCTTCCTCATAGGAAAACAAAGCCGCATAAAAGGAAAATTTCGTATTCTCCTTCCGTGGCATTGCACAAACAGACTCTTAGTACTTTGATGAAGTCAATGCAATGGATCTTATAATTAGGATATGTAGATGGTTTGGATTTACTAAAGACGGGCACACTCTGTGTTTAACGTGGGCGCTGTAGTGGTGCTGCATTGTACTGCAATGCAGAATTCTCCCCGTCTAAAAATATTATCAGTTTTCGGTGAATGATTCATGGCAGCTAAGGCACAAAAAACTACATCTCTCAATAAGAGAAATGATAAGTTCAACCCAAGTTGGAATATTTGCTTGACCCAAGCCATTTACATTTAGGTCCGTCCCGTGGATATGCACTAGGCCAAATTTCACTTCTTCCAGGTTCATATACATCATTGGATCAATCTATGTAAAAGTATGGACTAAAATTAATAGCTAATCTCATTTTCATATATTGATCTATCTAACAGCGGAAGACCACTCTTTTTTCACCAGGGGGCATGTGATTTGGATGGCTCAGATTTTAAAAATGGAGCCCGAGCCGACGGTAAATCATCCGCATGGCTCCCAAGCGGACATCACCATAGGATTAGTCCAGAAAACGTAAACAGTAAACATTATTACACTACATGGTCAAAACATATTAGAACATACGGAATGAAGGTGGAGAAATAAAAATAAAGAATCTCTCCACATGTGAAATTTGTTTAGTGGAGAATTTTCTCCATCTATTAATTCTCCAAATCCAAATTTGTTTCAGTAAACATTATTAGTAACTTGGAGAGTTTCTTGTTTGGCTGGCTTGTTGTTTTCTAAAGACAATTACATATAGAAGAAAATCTGACTGACATAATGACCGATATCGACCATTAGAGATGATCGATATCGGTCATGCTGCTGTGTTCAACAAATAAGAAAGTCACATGTTGAAGTCGATGTCGACCATCATCGACCAATCTGTCAGTCAAATTTTTTTCATCATGTAACTTTCTTATTTGCTGAACACAACAGAATGATTGATATCGACCATATCGCGAAAAAAAACAACACATTAATGTTGAATCTGCAGATCCACTTGCCAATCATCTGCCCTCTCCTCTTCTCACTTCCCTTGTGTTTGCAGGCCCCTGGCCCCCATCCCCTCCCTCCCCCACCAACTCCAATCCTATGCCCTTTTCCTCATCTTCGCCTACAGCCTCGTCTCCATCTCCCCTCCCTCTTCCGACAAAAATGACCCCATGCTCGCTGCCCTCTATTCTTTCGTATCCTCCCTATCCCTGCCTCCCCTGGCCTCATCCACCGCTGTAGAGCAACAACAGTAGCAACCAAGAGAGAAAAACCCAACTTTCTATTTGGGTTATGCAAATCGATAGTGACCATCACAAAATGGTTGATATTGACAATATCGCTAAACGACAAAAAAAATAAAAGACAAAAATGCACCTAAAGGACCCTTCCCGTCTATACTCTGCTACTAGGACATCCTCAATGCTACGAGATCCTAAGGGGTTTTTTCCCCTAGTTTCCCCAAACAAATAAGTCTTCGTATATATACATACTAACCACTTTTTTATACAAAGCATTGCATTGGCGATTCCATTTCATTCATTCTAATGTTGTTTCGAAATCAATCCCTCTCTTTATTAAAACTATTGTTCTTCTTCTTCTTCTTTTTAATGGAGAAGAGGGTGTGCCAATCCTTGAACTCTTGACCTCTTTAATGTGGTCCTAACTCCTAATTAATCATGCAACCATAGAGAAAGCTATTATTGTTCCTTGTTCTTATTCTTTTGGTCGCATTTCTCTTTCAATTGCAGCTGTGGTTTGGGTGGACCAATCAAAAGTCTTAAGATGTTAGGGTGCAAGTGCTTCGTGGTTCCAGTGAGAAGAATCGTCGAAGGACGGAGAAAGGATTGGTTGGTGCGTAATTTGAAGCTTATGACCCTCCGCAAATTGACTTGCGTCGTCCATATATACCCTGAGATAAATGAGGTCGTTCCTGTCATATAGGATTCTTTGTGTTGAACCTTCTGCAAATAGATTGAATGAATGTGATCTGGTAAAACATTTGTAACTATGAGAAAATGCGACGGTTGAAGGTTTGAGCTTTGATAGATTGCTATCTAGTTTCTAGCATTGTTGGAAACCTTTGAGATATAAGAAGAGGTTCTAATTTCCAGGCTCTGATTAGATTCCAAGGCGGTCTTTTTTGACTGCCGAAGGCTATTTAGTAGAATCATTGTGTCTCCCTAGATGATAATTGCTGTTGAAGGCAGCCTCTACTCCCGTGTTTATAGCTTTGAGTTCAGCTTCCATCAGATTTGAGGCCATTATTTGGAAGGAAAATGCTAAAACAGGTTTTTATCTTCGTGACTGCAATTCCCCCAATACCTGCCTTCTCTGATTTCTTGCATCAATGTTAAAGGTTGTGAAAGGGTTCTTCTGCACTCATTTGCGTATATAAATAATGCACATATACAATGGCGGATCCTGGATTTTTATTTGGGTGGTGCGGACAATGGTCAAGTGAAGAAATTTAATAATAAAATAAGATTTCTAATATACTATTAAAAGAGCATTTTGAATTACACATGATACTCTATGCATCATTTATTTTGTTTGCGCTCATTTATACATATAAATATTTGATGCATAAAAGACATGTAAACCTAGCTTGTAAGCTTGAGGAAGTGGTAAATGGTTATATGCCTAACTATAGCTGAGCAGTGGTACCAGTTGTAGCAGGACATGTTGTGGCTTTACACCCTTTAACCACTTCTTTTTGCCCTCGTATTCATGATCTAAACCATAGATCTTTATTGATTTGATAAACCTCTAAAATATTTAATTTCATATCGTAAATCTTCATGGATTTTGATAAACTTACAAGAAATTAAAAAGTTTCAACTTATAGATCTGAGTTTTTGCACTTTATTGGCCCGCAATTCATGATACGAACCATTCAATATTCTCATACTACTGATAAGAATCAATAAGTTTCCTTTCAAGTTTCATGCCTTAAATCGTTTTGAAATTTAAAATTTTTGAAGAAGCATCCAAGAAATCCAAACACATCGAAAATCATTGGATGACTCATTTACGCATGTAAAAATAGTGATTTAGACAAATATGGTGATGTGTTTCCCTTACTTCACATTTGCATATATAATTACATATGTAGAACCCATTTCATATCCCATGCATGAAAGTCAAACGCGTAAGCTTCTAAGTAGAAATTCTAAAGTAGCCTAAAACTTTGACCCCCACTTTATCGGTATTTAAGAACCAGTTTGTTTGCGCTGAATTAAAAGCCAAGCATTAGAATACAGCAGCTATCATCTTACTACGATCCATGTTTAAGAGTGCGTGGTTTTTATTGTTATCTATTTGCTCAAGTCAGGACAAAATCAAGGTAAAAAGAATTGGAGGGAGGGAGAGAGAGAGAGAGAGATGACCTCACTTTAATCCTCATTATATGAGACAAATCAAAACAATAATTTTTTAATAAAGGTAAGCTGACTCAAATCCAACCCACATCACAATAAACACCTTTTACAAAAGTGAACAGGAGCTCTTGGAAAGTCCCAAAATCTTGACCCACATACAGCACACAATCCGGACAAAGTCTACCTCCACGGTGTGGCCCATCCATGATAGTATACATTGATTTAGGGAGAGATTTCTTTTTCTTTTTCTTTTGTTTGTTTTGGGGTGGTGGTGGGGATAGAGCTAAGAGCTGTATATCCAAATGTTAGTCTTCAATCCAACGGTTGAGAACAAAACATGGTCAAGCTTTATGGAGATGGGCCACAAGAGAGATGGGCCAGTGGCATGGGGCATACATCTTTATTGAGAGGGACCACTTGGATGAGTATGTTAGTCAACCCATAACTACAAAGTTTCAGTGGCTGAATGAAGTAACCATCATCCCCTGTCTACCACTCTGGCATTATTATGCTTGGTAAATAATGCTGCCCTGCAAAGCTTGGCCTAATAATACTAATCACTAAACCATGATCATGCATGTCTATGTCCCGTATACTAAATTTCAGTGTATGTTGTATCCAAAAGTTACAAGGCCGTATTGCAAGATGGTATGACAGGCCAGACTGGTTTTTAGGTAGGTAGGTAGGCATTCAAAATTATGAGATTGATCATGTGTAGAACAAGGTTATTTCACTTCTTACTCTAAATTTTAACAATATACTTTACATGTGATTGATTTGATGATGACCCCATATCTGATTGGACAAATAACATTGATCTTAAGTGGTTTGAATTTCAAAAGTAGGTCTCCAAATTTAAAATAAACATTGAGTTGCAAGGAGCCAAGCCGCACTGAATTTTGGTATGCATTAATATCAAAACTCAGACATTCATATTGGCTATTGGGAGGTGGCCCCACCTACACCTAACAACCATCCGATGGGAGATAGTACGGTCATCATGTCCCTACGTATAATAATTATTCTTGAGTTTACACTCTATAACGTAGATTAAAAGAAATGCTTGACGAACAACCAAAACTGCGTACAACATCTTCATTCGTCCAAAAAGATATCAAAAGGATCCCAAAGAAATTACATACAACAATAAAGGGACAACATAAAAGCAAAGTCAAAAGTATAAAGTGTTCTAATGAAAACTGAAAAGGAGATTCGGGCCTTCATTCCATCCAAGGAATTAAACTGTCTTTCTACCAACATTAAAAAAAGGAATTAAACAGTCCCTGCACATGGAAGATGCATTTAATACAAAGATGACATACATTCTTACGATCCACCATGCTACTTCCAAAGGATTTATGGAATCCATATAATCTAAGATGGCTTTGAGATCAACACAATTTCTATTAATTAGGCTCATTGGTGGTTGATAACATGTCCTAAAGCCATGAAATGGACAATGGAGTAGATAAACCTACTCATTTTATATCCTAAAATTAGAAAGTCATCCACATAGATGATAAAGCTTAAATTAGAAGTCATCTACATTAGATCATTAAGCTCTCTTGCATCTGCCTCCAAAATGCCTTCTGAGACCCCAATCCGCGTGTGTGATCCCTTGAGGCATTATCAGGTTTAGTGATATTTTAAGCCAAGTAGCCCCGTGAAGCCTTTTAAGCGTGCCCAGGGTATGCACTAGCCAATATCATATTGAGTTAGCCAGGGCCGCGAGATTAGAAGCGAGTGAGACAGTGAGTGTGTCCTGTAACAAGATTTGGATTTAAATCCCTATTATTAAATTGTTTTGTTCGGTCGCAGGCAACAATCAACCCTACCCGTTTTCATCCCATTAAATACGTCCTCTTTCCATCACTCCTTACCCCTCCATTCAGCGATCATGCTCCATCTCCAGCAGGGACTTATACCCGGATACCAAGCTCAAACCCTCGACCACTTCACAGGACCAAATGGCCATTTGGGCTCGTTCAACAGATTCGAGTTGGGTGTTCTAACCCCAACAATCACCAAAAACTACACAAGCAGCATTGCCAATTCAGGTGCCGAACTCACCCTTTCACCACAAACAAATAATGTACTCTTTGGAGATTCAGACAGCTCTTGTGGTATCGAGTTCAGCACTGGTTACCATCTCGAAGATGACTCCGACGTCTCGTCGCCACCTTTGTGGAAGACTAGTCCACTCACCACCCCCACAGCCATAGCTTCTCCGCTTCAGCATCTTCACCGCGGGGCGATGGAGATGATCCAAAGCGTGCCCGAGTCGAGCCAGGAGCTCTCTCTCAAGGACCTGGCCGAGTTGCCGGCACCCACATGGAAGACTCGAGGATTGAAGGGTGAGGCGATTCGAGAGGAGAACATGAAGAAGATGAAGAGGAGAAGGGATGAGAGGCGTGCTTCGAGAAACAGAAGCATGGACAGCAGAGATTTTCTACTCAAGATGTTCTTGCCAGCTGCTTTGGGCCCAAAGAAGAGGAGCTTTGGCAATGGGCCACGTTCAAAGCTTTTGCCAAAGCCTCAGGATCAGATGGAGAAGAGTGTGGATAGTGAGTGGTGGAAGAAAAGGTTTTCTAGTTCAAGAGAGAGTGTGCACAATAGAACTAGCAGCAGTGGCAGCAGCCATGACAGCAGTACAAGAAGGTAAATTTTTCTTCTACTTTCCTTTCTCTAAGACGATTTTCCAGAGAAACCCATGATTTAATTTTATCAAGAAATTGTGGAATGAATGAAGGTTCAAAAATATCAAGGCTAGCTTTGTATTTTTATATGCATCTGAAATATTGAGTTTGAGAGAGGAGATGAATAGCTAGCTTTTGACAAATGTTTCGACCAATAGTAGTTAAGACTTAAGAGAATAGTCAAATGGAATTTGTAGAACAATTCCCACATCACAGGCAATTTTAGTTTGTGTTATTATCAAAAGATGTATGATCAAGTGTCATTCACAAATGGATCTTGATCATTTTTCCTCTGTTGTTACAGGTATGTGGGTGGTTTCTTACCAGGTTGCTGGTCTTTCTTCTACACCAACAAAAGTAAAGCTACGGGCCACACAGGGTGCTTCATTTGAGCGAATTATGGATTGGGACCCCTCCATAGCTCGGCATGGGGAGTGCTCTGCTGATTTTTAAACAGTACATGTGGCAGATTTTGTGGGGCCGCTATCCCAAATGATATGAAAGGGCTTTGGATTTGACCGTTAAAAGAAATTTGAAAGAAAAGCCCATTGGATGTTGCAATTATACTATTTAAGGCTATGAAATATGCAGTATACAAATATACAAAGTTTGTGTTTGACTATCTGTTTGATAACTTCAGATCCAACAACAGATGATATTTATATACCCAATTATTAACTTGAAAACACACTAGGCTATTTTTATATCTGGCGTACTACATAGAGTTTTTATAGTCAGTAGGGCTAACAAGCTCTGGTCCATATCCTACTTTTGCCCCCACTTTTTTTGGCTAGAAGTGGATCATACATAGATGTTTACAAAAAGCCTGGCCGAATTCAAAACCCACAGCCCCCGGGGTCATGAGTCATGACACAAAACTGCTTCACAGTAGAGTCTTCCATAGCTGAAGGAATTGGGATGTCCTCTAGCCCGTGGCCAATTTCATTGAGGAGAGCTCCCAATACAATGTCAATTGCGTGGGTTGATCCCAATGAGAGGTGAGGATCCACATTACCACACCTCCAAGTTTCCAACTTCAATTGCATTATACTGGTTCAAGAGATTGAGAAGGAAGAACTGATGGTTTGTGTTTGATAGGAAGATAAACAGAGAAGATGGATGGCTAGAGACAAATATTTCAATGAAGTATTAGAGGCTATTTTGTTTGCAAAGAATTGAATTCCTAGGAATTTATTGGTTAAATGGGTTTCAACTAAAGATTATTAAAGGTGGATAAGTGGATCAAATCGTGACCAATTCCAGACTTTCCTTGGATTTTTACCGGTGGATATTCATTTTCTATCTCCCCTTTGCTCATTTTCCATTAAAGAAGACATTTATAGGTCGGGTCCAGCTTTGGCTTGGCATGTAAAATGAAATTACTTGGGTTAGATAAGGTTTCTAAATAGGTTGACCGGTTAAACATCAAACAATGAAAATTTTATAAACTCAACCTGTTTTTTAATTGGGTACCTGAACCCAACACAAAAATAAAAAGGAGCTGACCTGGGCCTAAATTATCAGGTGGAGCTCAGGTTGGGTCAAGAATAATGGCCATTTTCCACAGAGTGTGGCCCTGGCCCTGGCATCTGAAGGAAAAAAGAGATCCAAAATGACGTTTTGCTCACATAGCTACAAATAACTATTCTCAAAAGATCCAGCACCTGAAGAAATTTCATTTAGGACTATCTTCAAGCTTCCCATTGCAATGTCCACTGCATGGCTAGCTAAGCAAGTGATGGATCCAAATGAGTGGTGATCAGGATCCAGTTTCCAACTTCATACGCTTTTTGTGGTGAGGGTCCATGTTCCAAATTTATGTATGCAAATTATACCACCAAGAGATGGGAGGGGGCCTGACTCATCCCATCATTTTTTGTGGGTGTGATCAACCTTTAGTAATATCATTAGATGGGTGGGACACACCACTACTTTATCATTGTTTTGGGGAGCCGGGCCGATCACAGATTCATCAAAAAATTGTTGGCACCCAGCTTGATTACTAGGCTTTTCCAGGTAGTGATGTCACTGTAACACTTTTATCCCTTTTTTTTTTTTTTTTTTTTTGTGTGTATGTGTGTGTTGGGGGGCGGGGCGGGGGGAACAAGGAGGGGATTGAGGAAATTTTGAGGGAGCCACTATGTAAAAATGATTTGTGAGAGGGAAACTGTGTAAAAGCACATAAGAGTTTTTGAAACATTTGAGGAGATTATAATGATTCACAAGGATAATAGCTGAGTATTCATTTTTTTATTAAGAGGGTTTATTTGATAGTCATTTATTTTCTTCAATTTAGCCACTTTTAGAGTTACATCTCTTAAAATTCCGAAAAATTCAATTTCATGGATACAAAAATCCCATAATACATTTTACACTTCATGATTAATGCCCGTTCCAAATCACAGGGCCCAACCGAATTCGAACTTGGAGTTGATTATCAACCATGTCTAAAAGGCAGGAATTGAACTCAAACTCAGATATTAATGTGGAATTCATACTTGGATTTTCGGGGTTGGGTCTTTTGATTAAATTCAGTCAAACAATTGACGTCGTTGCAAATTGGTGAAACGTTGGGCCTATTTGTTTGTAAGAATTTCTAATTGATATTAAATTTATTGGAAATTTTTTCAGCATTGTCAGTAGCTATCTATCGAGTATCTGGAATTCATTGTTTGTTAAGTGGAATTTCCGAAATTCAGCTTTCTAAAATGTAACTTTTATCTCTGAGATTGTTTAAATTTAAGCTTTCTAAATGCCCATTTGTTTACAGTTATTTCTGACAAAAATCCTTTATAGAAATCACCCTTCTAAATGTCACTATTGACCTAGAAAATCAACCCTTCTAATTGTCACTATTGGCCTATAGACTTTTCTATATTTCAATTTTCAAAATGCCATTTTGTAGCTCAATATTTGTGAAACCAGGTGGAAGACAACATCCCACTTATAAAATCCCCAGTAAGGATGTTCAAAATTCTAGATCAAACCATCCCTTATTCTTTCTTTTACAAGAATTCTTGACGAGAATACTAACACCCACATCACTATATTTTTCCTCTATTTCTCAAAATATCTAAATCGGATAGTGATTTTGAGAATAGAGGCGTTTAGCAGCATTTGGAAGCCTCGTAAAGAAGTAGAGGCAATGCCTCTGTTTTTCACAGCCCACCGTTCCATGCATGTAGGAAGTACTAGAGGCGGGTGAACAGTGTTCCTACCCATTCACGCCCAAGTCCATTATTTATTTATTTATTTTCAAAATCTAAGAATGTAAATCAAGATCCAAACCGTTGAAGATGTTCACAATATTAAATAAGGCCATGAGACCAAATTGCAGTCATTGGATCATCACCAATCTCTAAATATATACAAAAAATGTGAGTCATTGATACAATTTTTTGGAATCTAATGGCCCAAAACGAGAGATCCAAACCATTAGATCTATTTGCAAGGCTGAAACCTCTGTGTGGTTAATTTTCAGGGCTTGATACCTTGTGGATCTCGAGATATTTGTAAAATAATATTAGGCATTGATGTATTATGCTCAATATTGGATTTGTTCATGAGCAGTAACGTTTTTCTATTTTTATTATATAATTTCTAGGAGTGTAAATAAAGATTCAGACTGTTGGAAATACTCACACGGTCAAACATGGCCATAAGACAGAATTTCAGCTATTTGATCATCAACAATCTCGAGAAACGTGCAAAAAAGTGAACCATTGGATACAATCTTATGAATTATGTGGGCCTCAAATATAAGATCCAAACCGTTAGATCTCATAGAAAAGTTGCACACATCTATAGGATCAATTTTCAAAGCTTGATACCTTGGGGATCTTGAGAAATTTATAATTAAAAAAAAAAAAAGAACATTTAGCCATTGATATAAAAAAAAGTATATTTAACATGTATCCTTGCATCTAAAGAATTTTTTTTATTCTAAACTCTTTTTTTTTTAACTCTTTTTTTAGTAACTCTATTTTGATGGATTTATCCCAAAAAAAAAAAGGTAACGGTACCAAACAAAGCCTTATAAGTGTTAAAAGTTTTAAAATTTAAACTCCATGTTGGTGGTTATCCTCTCAACATTTGACATTTCCATATTAATCTGTAAAATCTTCAAAAACCAAATATGATAACTAATAATATTGACTTTTATAATTCTTCAAACTCCAGCTTTAAAAAATGCTGGGAGTTCACAAGCAAATACGTGAATCCGGTGTTCTTTTAATGAAGGTATCTACGAGTTGATGGAATCGCATAAGGCTAAGGCGCTTGATTTACAAACCAACACCCCCCCCCCCCCCCCCCCCCCCCCCCCCCCCCCCCCCCCGGTGTTGAAAATATCTTCAAATTATCTTGATTTGCATGGGTTCAGTGGGCGCTGCTCGGAAGAATAGCCCTGCTGGGTCAAATTAAGACCTCGAAGATCCCTACTGCAGTACTGCCACATCGAGAGAGAGAGAGAGGGAGAGGGGGGAGGAGGAAATATCTAAGCTGTCCTTTTGATCAAAGTAGTCCTCAACAAGTTTATTTGAATTTAGCCAGGTCGGGCAGATGCAAGCATTTGGCCATCCTGCTGGCTGACAGACAGTGCTTAGTATCTGGATAATTTGGATTTACTTCTAACCTATCTTCTTTTCGTGTAAGCAATGTACCCTACATTAGCAACTTATATATATACAACAACAGTCACCCTGCCATGGAAATATTGGCAGCCATGCAGCCTTATCTCATCGTCCTTCCCAAAACATCTCTCCGACAAGATAATTATATGATCCCTTCACACATGACATGCGAAAAGCCGAATCTCAAGTATGAAAGCAACGATTCATATTCATCGAAAAATGGGCCGTTTACTCACCTTACAACTGTAAATTCTGATCAATCTCCTATCCACAGTGGGCCCCATCAAGGACACTGTATCCATTGCCTCTGTCTGGGTATCACCGGACCACGGACCCTCTGAATTCGAAGACAACTCAAAAACTCTCTCAGTCTCTCCCACTGAATTGATGAAAAAAGCAGTACCCATCGACACCTACAAAAGCCTCTGAACTTTATATTTACAAATGATGATGAAGTCTGGGAACGTCGAGACTCCAAACTGCAACAGTACAAAATCAGTAGTTTCAATGGTAGGATTATATTTCAGTGGTACATGGTACATGAGAGTTGAGACCATTGTCGTAATTTATTTTTCCAATGAATTGATAGTAGCATGGCTCTCAATAAGACCCTTCTCACACACACCCCTTTTTTTCCTTTTTTTTTTTTTTGTAAGTTTGTTAGAAACACCCCTATTGAGTAGTTATGGGCGAGTCTCAAAATTTTGAAACATGGAGGTTCTTCTCACGATGTAATTGGCAAAAAATAAAGTTTTGAAAAATAAATTAATCTAAGTAATTGAAATAATATTAGAAGATACAAAGTACATATTACATAGTATTAAATTTAGAGATTTTTATGCAAAAAAAAAAAAAAAATTAGACTTAAAGTCCAGTTAAAATAATAAATATATAAAAATATAAAGTAACTGGCGGAGGGTATGTGTCGTGTATTTTTTTAAGAACATACTCATAGTCACAGTTTATATTTTTTTTTCCTTAACCTCTATCAACCTTCTTTTAACCGTGCTCCAAAGCTTATATCTTTGACCCTCGAGCTTCCTTCAAAAAAACTCCAAAAAAATAAAGCATTATATTCAACGTTTCTTGAACCAAGTAGTTTGCACTAGCTTTAGCTTCTTTGAAGGGAGCTCAAGTCTCAAAGAGATAGACTTTAGAGGGTAAGAAGAAGTAAAATGATGGGGTTAAGACAAGATTTAGGAATAGTGGCTATATCGCGACCGAGGGCATTTTCATTAAAAGAGCACTTAATCACAATTTAAGCCTAGTTATTCATAATTAAAATAAAATAAAATAAAATAAAATAACCTCTTGAATTTACTATAACAAGTTTATCCTTCTTCACTTCAATTTTGATATTAGTTTGATGTTTTTTAACTCTAACTTTATTTTGAAAACACCATGATACTATCTGAGAATTTTTAGTTTAGATGAATATTGTGAAATTATAATGAAGATTTCAAAATATCATCCATATTATTTATACAATTCCTTAATACAAGTTGAGGCTAAACATGTATCCAATACATTCAAAGCATATTTGTTTGGTTAGAATACATAGGATTTCATGGTATAATGAGCTTCATCAAATGATAAGTGTTGAGAGATTAGGGTCAATGACGGAAACTAACAACATAAATGGGACCTTTCAATTTATAGGATTTGAATCACAGGATAATGATCGAGCATTGATTTAATTTTTATTATAAAAAATAGAAGTTCATTTTGACTATTTATCTTTTATTCTGCCTCACGTCTAATTAATTGCCTATGGGTACAGAGGGTTTAGACAGGTTTGGTGAGGGAACCCTTGTGGGACCCATATGTGGTCCGGGTCTAACATGGGTGAAGTAGGGTGTGGGTGGGACTAGGTTTTGCCACCCCTGTTAGAGGCCGGGTACCTATATCTCAAGCCAATGACGTGTGAACATCTGTGATCTATTTTGAAATCTATTAATAAGTCCATTTCATGGATAAGTGGACCACACTTTGACTTATCTTTGGTGGGCCCCAGCTGTACTATGTGCACATCACATTACATTGACCTACTAAGCATAGGCCCTAGGGCCACTACTACACATTCAATTCCAATTGACACGGACCACATTGTAGAGCCAAAAGTACCTTCTTTTTCTTTTTTTTTCTGGGGGTGGGGGTGGTGTTTTGATGTAGGCTGGGTGTAGCCAATCCCATCAAATCACTAAGAGAGACTTACTTGTAATAGCAAGGAAAGAAGGAATTACTCCCATCTTACTTTACTGCATGTTTCGTACGGGAAGTTTATTTTTGGTAAAGTTTTCGTCCGACGATTCGGAGGTCTTGTCGAGTTGACGCCTCCAGATCCGATGCCACGTAACTCCATTACTCTCACTCGGAGGATGGAATGGGAGATCACATTATATGACAGTTGAATATTTTATATTTATATATATATATATATATATAATTTTGCTTAGGGGTTCGGCCTTAATCTCTCTTAACATTATATCAGGTGAATTTCTTTTTGTTGGAATTCAAAAGAATTCATCCATGGAGTGCTACAAAGGCTACTACCCCTTCCTCTTGGCCGGAGCATTTGGGAATTCTCAAGCGACATTGAGATTTAGAAAAAAAAGAAAAGAGTGACTATTTTAGAAATAAAATAAAAAATTACATTAAAAAAAATTATAAAATAAAAAATACTAAAAAGACAACCATCACGATACCACCTCGAACGCCTCAAAATCCCCAAGGCATTACAAATCTCTATCAAGAATTTTGTTAAACAAACAGGCCTAAGAGGAGGGCATGTTGATGGGCCCCACTTAGTTCTGACATTGTTAGGCGATGGTGATCCCGAGCCTTCTTCCGCCATAAAGTCCATTGATTTTGAATGGCGGGGTAAAAGTACCGCAGACGGAAGAAGCTCATCAGAGACAGTTGGGTTGGTCCCACTCCTCTGATAGCAGCAACAACCAGATGAATTGTGGAAGCCCCTGTGGTGGCCAGATGTACGGTCAGATATAATGCATGCCCAAGGCACACCACTACAGCCAACAGGACATTACTGACATTGGATTCCTTTCCCTTGTTACTTCTCACATTCTTGTCACCTAGCTTGCTTTTAATTAAAGTGAAATTTGCATACAACACCTGCATCGTTTGACAATTACAAATACCAAAGTGCATTTTTTTTTTTCTACTTTTACTCTTATAACTGTATATCTACCAATCCCAAAAATATCAGTAGAGATGTATTCTAGGGAGTAGCATTTCCACCATCACATGATTTTATATTTTTTTAGAGGGTTGAATGTGAAACTATTGCTACAAATATTTATATCCACAAATTGTTCCCTTTGTCATCCATCAGAATTCATAACCTTTTCCATCAATTGAAGTTTTTTTTTTTATTTTGGTAAAAACATTAATTTAAGGTTGTGGTTGAATAGGTGCATGAGAGAATAAAAATAAATACTTCCAAAAAGTTTATGAATAAAATTAAATGAACACCACAAAGCTTGCATAGTAAAGCAAAATTTTCTGCTGCAAACTTCCACACGCAACCCCTAGATGAGAATGGATCTTACCCAACCATAGTCAACCTGGCTTAACTAGAGTCAGACATGTTGGGTTTCCTGTATATCTTGAATTTTGATATCATGCTCACCAGAATCTTAGAAAAGTAATGTAAAATAAAAAATGAATTCTAATAATTTACTATCATTGCCAAGCCTAGATAAAGGAGAAGATTTTATTAGGTTAACGGCGGACATGAAACTTTGTGACATTGAGGGCATAATTTCTGAGATGATTCATAAAAGATCAGGCATGATCCCAGCAAACACAGCCTTGTATGGTGCACATATAAAGGTCCAATGGACAGACAGCCACACCATGTCATAGGTCAACAATCTATCCACCCATTTGGAAGTAGAATTTCCAGTGCACTGATTGAAGGGTCCCAGATGAATCCAAGAAAAAACCCATCAATCAGACAAGGACCCACCATATGGCAATCAGCATTGTCCAATTCACAACCTTCCAGAAAAAATATGGAAATCAGATGAACCATAAAGCAGCTCCAGTAGAATAGGCCAAACTCACAGCTCTGGAGACATGAATATTTGGAACTCTCCTCCTGTTGTCTTCTTGTTATTTAATTTTAGAATCTCACAGGGAAATGGGGTTTTACTGAAAATCTTACAAGAAGAACAAATTGTAGGGCTCCCATTTTTTTCAGGCCACCAGTTTTGCTCACTGGTTTTCTATTTCCCCTCGTTTGGCTGTTTCCATTCACTTTTCCAAGTAGCAAAAAACCATGCTGAGGTCATGTTTCATAATAACAATAATGAGCATCTTGGAGCTTGCACTTTGTGCCCAACTATCTGTGGTATTAGGTACATAGTAATGGCAGAGAGAACCGACCTAATAGCTGTTTAACATTTAATATAGAAGATTGAGTACTGACAGTGAAACTGCTAGAAACTTGGATTACAGTGACAGTTTTGAGTTTGCCCCAACTCACTGAGGCAATTTTCACTAGGACTCATTGATGAACCATCAATATAAAACAGTACAGTTGACAGTTCCGAACTCCATTTCAGGCCATTGAGCCCACAATTTGGATTGAATACAGAGTAAATGGAGGAAAAGCTCTAGTGTTTTTTTTTTTTTTAACCCAAACCTAGAAGGTTCTTGGAACTAAAATGGATCTTTATGGATAGAAACCCCACAATAAACCCATGACAAGAGGAGCATGCATTTTAGGGAGTATCAGAGAAGTTCATAAAAAGTTACAAAGTGAGAAGTAATGCATGAGATGCAAGGACTAGTCACAAAACTCATGCTAACAAAATGCCACTTCAAAAGTCAGACAAAACGGCTTGTGTTTATATAATTCAAAAACAGAAGCTTGCCCTCCAATGCCTTGACGCTCAAGACACAGTATAATGCCAAAATCAGGAGCTTGAGGCAGGAAGCAAAGAAGGAAAAGATTCTCAGCAAAATCAGCGCCATACCTATCAAGTTCAGCAGTAATTGACAGTCAAGCTTGAAAACTGGCTAGACAAGCATGACCCATGAGATCCATCACCCAAATCCCTTCTTTTAGGCTCCACCTTTGGAGGATTCCAACTGATGGTCCGAGAGGACTCATCATCATCATCGTCACAATTTTTTACGTTCTCCTGTGTGCTATCTTCTGTTTTAAAGATGGGGAAACCAATGGTGGAGATTTTTTGACAGCATGACAGCCACTTAGATTGCATGTAGCTAGCTTTCCTCCAAGGAGGAATGTGGAGGCCTCTTTCTTTTAAGGACTCCTTTGCAGCTGAGCAGAGCAGGGAGATCATCTTGCACAACTTCTCCTCACTTCCAACAAATACGGAGGGGACAGTGTTGAATAGCTGTGTGTAGGTTGAAGTAGGCCTTGCTAACTCAAACTGGGACTTGAAATCAATATCTACAATCAACCTAAGCGAGACCCCATTCTCATCCTCCATCATGATATCTATGTAGTCATAATCCCCTGCAAAAAGAAAGTAATTGTAAAAATCAACATGAAATTATTTACATTGATTAAAAAGGGGTAACAGGAAAGGCCTTGATTTTATAAATCCTTGTAAAATAGAGGTGGCTTGATGAAGCATGTACTTGAAAAAGGCATTTAATCTATTCTTCAGAAACACTACAACTGGCTTCTAAACCATCTCAAGTATCTTGATTACTGAAAAAGAGCGAGCTGTGAGAACGCACAAGAAGACATAACATTACTGGTAAAATAACCTCATAACAGCTTTACAAAGAAAAGAGGAATATGCCACATTGCCACATTTCTCCATTCATCAAAGAAGAAAAGAAAGGAAAAGAATGCTGGAATCACCTCCTAAGCGCCCAAAAGTAGCATTCCAAGAAGATTTACATAAAGAAGCATCATAACCATCTATTCTCAACCACATCATCAGTTTCCTCTTCACACAACTACTCTTCCTCTCATTCACCATTTTCTTCACATACTTCAAAAGAACCAAAACCCTGTCATAAACCTCCATCTCAGCCTTTGTGACACTACCAACGATCCCCTGACAAAGTGAAGAAGATGTTGGAAAAAGACCCACAAAACCAGTCAGTCATGTGACCATCGAAACATCTGTGATGGAGGTAAACCAAAACAAGAAGATCATAGATTTTGAAAGAATACCTGTGATGAAACTAGATAGGATTACCTGTAGTGTAAGGTGTGTGGAATGATGGAAAGTGCTGGCTTGTGATGAAGGGCTGCATGTGGGTGGTGTCGTCTCTGATTCAATGAAGTCATGGACCATCTGAGCTAGCTTCTCCTCCTCCTCGACTGGACTGCCCATTCTTCTCTGGTAAACAGCAAAATCGAAACACAGAGCTTCTTGGATAATGTAAGTGAATGAACAACCTGCATGGGGCATTGAGGTGATTTATATTTTTCCTTGAAATGGGAAAATGCCATCTTTGTGACAAGACGCGTCATACATATAAATGTTAAAGAAAAGATAAATGTTAGCAACTGAACGGTGGGTCCCTTTTTTGACAGAGCTCAAGGGAGAGATCTCTCTAAAACACATTCTCGATCGAGATTCAAGTGCATGCCAAGCATTTTGTAAGCCACTACTGCTTGAGGTGTTCATGGGCTGGTCGGGCCAGGCCGAGACCTCTCCAATCCTGGCCCATTTGATTATTAGGCCTAATAGTAAGTCGCAGATTCAGTCCATGGGCCTGAGGCTCAAGCTCTGGGACAGGCTCATGACATTTGCAAAATATAAACACCCTTTTTTGGTTAAATGTATTGGGTGAGCCCAGAGCCTTTAAAGGATGTTGACCCATGGTTGGGCCATTTAACAATCAGACAAGAAAATCAGCCCTGAATAAAGCCACAAACCTTTGAGAGGAGAGTGCAAGTCCAGCCCACTGTAGGCTGGCCTCAGGCTGCTCCGGCCAGCGAACACCCCTAGCTTCATGTCATCATGCTTCTCTAAAATTAGGCCATGTGACAAGCTCTTAGGAATTACAGATTTATGCATCAGTCATTTTCAAAAGTTAAATATTGTCAATTATCTGATATGAAGTTATCAAACAAAATTATATCCTCCTAACTCCCCACTGAATTTGGTTATGAAAAGTTTGCTTGATTATGCGATATTGACCTTGTCATCTTATATACTCTTCATCCCCATTTAAACTTTTCCATGCCCTTTCTCGTTCCTTGATATGCATAGTTCAACCCCACCACATAGGGCTTTAGAGAATTGCCAAGTTGAAGGAGTGGATCCCTACAATGAGGCCCACTCATTGAATATTTAAGCCGCTCAAAGTGAATATCCTCGTCACCTATGATCGTAAGGTTGACCATATAATAAATGACATGTTCAATAAATCTGGTCCATCTTAAGGGGGCGCCTATTCTACTTAAGTAAAATTTTGAAAAATCCCATTCACAATGAGCGGTTCATATCGAGCGGGTTAGATTTAAAATAAGTGGGTCCAAGGATCTTACCCTGGCATTCCACTCCTCCATCATAGGAACTCTTGAGTCAAAGGATTTAGACTCAAGACTCCAAGGATCCAGTCTTAGGGGTGCTCATCGGCCTGGTTAGGCCGTTTGAGACTTATCCGGCCAGGCCAGACCGAATCGAGCTTTTTATCATTTGTATGGGCTTTATAGCAATTGTTCAGACGAATACATGCCATTAGTGATTTTACTCTCAACTCCCTCTTCTCTCTCTTTCTTTTGATTTGACCCAAATCTTTTATATGCCAAACTGAGATCTGGTTCTAAACGGTTCAATACTCAAGCCTAACAAGACTACGTCTCCACAGGGCTCCACTGTCCTCCAAACAGTTCTCATTTGAGCTTAGACCTAGACCAATAGAACATATTTTAGAATGTAACCTAACCAGAGACCATACAATAAATCCTTCCAATTTCCTGCCCAGCACATGGGTTAGATATGAAGGCCCAGCGCACCGACGGTCCATTACCAAGGGCCTAACTTCCAAGCCCAAAACACCTGCTAGATGAGAAATGCAGTTGAGGTAGAACTCATATGGGTACAAACAGAGAACTATAGGGAACCTCGGCAGCTGCCTATTTTGCACGATGCTGTTGTGTTCTACTTCTGGAAAGGAACTACCATACTGTTTGTCTTTTCTGCATGAAATAGGTAGAAAGTTAGATGAACATGCGAAATCCTCACCTTCCTACTTCACATAAGTGTGCAGTGTGCTCCCAACTAAATCACTAGTAACTTAGAAGGACAGATGCAATCAACGATCACACAACCGTTAGATCTTAAAATGACAAATCTAACCTCTACAATAATTCACTCATAAAGCCCATGATGCATATATGCCTCCCATTGTTCACACCAACTTAAGATGTGGACCTCACTGTGGAGCCCATCTAAATGCTTGACATTGATACCCACGTTTCTTTTAGTAAGGTCCTTCAGTAAACTGGACAGTTAGCACCTTTTGCCTAATATGACTTAGAATGAACAAATTTTAAATAAATGTAAAGATGAACCAATCCTATAAAACATTTCAAATCAAGGTTTAGTTTGCACAAGATTAATCCCACTTGAGAATTAGCAATAATGTCACAACATTTACTTAATATTGCATTTTCCTAATAAAGTTGAACGATTTTCAGAATATCAACAAAATTTTATTGTTGCTGTCCGAGCATTCTTATGAGAAGATAGCTGACAGTTATAGACTTTCAGGCCTGTGAACCAAATCTGAGGCTAAATTCTACTCAAAATTTGCAGCTAGGGATGGCCAAATTTTGGAGTGCCCAAATGATGTGGAAGAACAAAAGGGTATGTTTGTATGATGAAGATTCCATCATAAACAGAAAAATTGTCTTGATGTTTCATGCAATTCACTCTGCCGTTATTTGGTACAACACTTTTTTTTTTTTTTCCTGTGAGGAAAAAAAATAAACCGATTTCCTCAATGGAGAGGATTTGAAAGGTAGAAATGCAGGGTTATGTAATATAGCAATCTTACATCAATAACTTAAGAGGATCAGAGGCATTTGTCATACTGCTTGCAGGTTCGCTTCACCAAACAGCAGAACCTAATTTTATGAGAAACAAAAATCAAATGCATAAAAGTAAGAACTCCAAATGTGATGAGGCGTATGGAGAGCAATGGACAATCACTCTAGTCATCGTTATGTACTCTTCATCTAATTTTAGACTTTGACCCTTTCATAGGCAGTCATAAGCCGGAATTTCTTATAAATCCAATCACTGTCAAACAAACAGTTTCTAACTTATCATGAGAAACTAACAATTCTTTCTGATCAAAGTCAACAGAAAAGTAGCTTTCTTACTCATATAATATAATAAGAAAGGGGACAGAGATCCTTTCAAAGTTCGAACAGCTACAAACATAACATATATATTTTAACCAGCGTGCAGAAGCTTCGGTTCTCAAATTGTGCCACATTATGTCAAGAGAAGCGCTGATACTACACTTTCAAAAGTAATATACCAGCAACAAACTATGAAACCTGCACATTTTTTTGTAAGGAGCAAGATTTTCACTAGAATACACATGATTTTTAATCCCTACCATCCACAAAAGCAGGATGTTGTATATTAAGGTGCCGACTGAAGATGCCA
This sequence comes from Persea americana, assembly GCA_029852735.1. Taxonomy (NCBI): domain Eukaryota; kingdom Viridiplantae; phylum Streptophyta; class Magnoliopsida; order Laurales; family Lauraceae; genus Persea; species Persea americana. Next base: position 4,180,227 of record CM056809.1, on the reverse strand, counting down.
CACATTACCCGCGTGGGTCTCCTATGGGAGAAAATCCCCCTTGATCTTTAGCCTTCCTAAATGCGCACAAATCATTTGATTATGTACGATGATATGAGGGTCATATCAAGTATTTTGATTTTCCAACTTATCCACCATTGAAACAAATGTTTGATGATCATCCGATTATGATTGATTGTGGCCCTACTTTGCTATAACGACCCCCCTTTTTTTTACATTATTTGATTAGTGACCTGCAGTAACTTTTCTCATTTGATTGTTGGAGTTGTTCTCTTTAATCAAATGTCAACACTATTTTCTTATTTACCAAATTAAATACATTTACATAAAATACAACATAGTTAAGTCAAAGGCATTTTAGTATTTTTAAATAAGAAATCAATGTCACTCAATCGACCATTCTAATAAAAGCGTGAGATGCCTTACTGGTAAGAGGGATGCATCACTTCTCACGTTTCAAGGCGGGGATCAACCTTTGCACTGTGAGAGTACTGCCCCAAGTGTACCCGAGTGGAGGATGGAGTAGAAGTGTTCTCCTTCGCGCGGGAAAGATGGAAAGAGGAGTGGTTGGAGCAAATGCTGGCGGAGCAGGCAATGCAGGGAGGACCCCAGGATTATGGGCTGATAGATTAGGCTAGTTCAATTAATTGTATAGTTTACAATACAATCCCATGTAATCAATGAGAAAAAAAACACAACAACAACAACAAGGGCTTTTTTGTACTTCCACTGTAGCCTAACTACCTACCCTTCCCATTGCCCGAATCTTTTGCTATAAAATGTCGCCTTCTTCTCTGCACTCTTACCCGCCAAAAAAAAGCCATTTTAACCCAAATCTATCGATCACTCTCCTCTCTCTCTCTCTCTCTCTCTCTCTCTCTGTTGTGAAAAGGATGCAAGGAGGTCGGATGATGATCGAAGAGCCCATACGGCTCGTTTCTGTTCTCACACCTACCAAATCTGTAATCTCTCTCTCTTTCTAATTGATTGATCGGTCGATTGATAGAATCAATGGAATAGTAAGCCTGATTTTCCCTAGTTTTAGTTTCTCTGTGATGGATCTTGTTTGCATTCCCTCATAAACAGAATTCGGACTTGGTTTCTATTCTCGAGTGATTTTATTTTACCAGTGTTTCTGTTCTTCTCCTACTGCTCATTCTCTATGTCTGTATGTATTCTCTGTTTATTTATAAGTTGCTGCTGAGTTGAATTCCTTTTGTTTGAACCTTTCTTTCGAAGAAGATTTTAGGGTTCAAACTCCTTCGTTTTCTTATGTTTTTTGATGGCCAAGGATCTTTTTTTTTTGGTCTTTGTTTTTGCCTTTTTTCTTTGTTATGTAATGAATGTCTTCTTTCAAAGAGATTTTTACTATATTCGGTGTGATGGGTTTTCTAAATCTCATTTTTCTTTCTTCTCTCTCCTTAGCAAGGAGTTGATTACCCTCAATCACATGCTTTACTTTAATGGCACATTATAGAAGATATTCAGTCCTGCTCCGATTCTGGTAGTTTTGAGATAACTCCATACACCCCACCAGAAAAAAGAGAGAAACAAGAGACACCCCAGTGGAATGGGGAGTCTCATCTCACACAGCCACCCAGCGATCGCTCCTTCGATGGGTAGGTTGCCCCACATTACTGAGCCACTGACCCAACTTAGAGAAGAAAAAGAAAAGAAAGAAATAGAAAAGGAAAATACAAAAAAAATGTTCTGCCTCTGACCCAACTTGGCATTGAATTTTTATTAATTCAATGTGATATTTCAATGGAAAATGTTCCAAAATACTAGTACATTAGGCTTGCTCGGATGCTCTGTTATTTTTCTTGATTTACCACGCGTGCTTGAAGTTGAATCTGTGTTTTTTGCCTAGGGTATTTTACTTCAATGATTGAATTTCCTTATCTGTTTTTTAAAGCTTCCTAGCCTGAAGAACAATAAATGTGACTTCTTTCGTTGTCTCTAAACTTACAGACCTTCTCCATGTCATTAACTAAAATTGTTGGGACCCTTGGACCCAAGTCACGGTCCGTTGAGGCGATTGAAGAATGCCTAATGGCAGGAATGTCAGGTGATTTAATTGTTGTTCCTCAGTATTTGCTTCAGAGTTGCTCATCACTTGCATTCAAGGCTAATGTGGTTGTACTTTTTTCTTCTGGCAGTTGCACGATTTGATTTCTCTTGGTTAAATGATGAGTACCACCAAGAAACTCTTGACAATTTGAGAAAGGCTGTTAAAAGCTGTAAAAAACTATGCGCTGTAAGTTGCATTCGTTTTTTCAGAGAATCATGCAGGCTACTAGAGCATGTTTATTCTCTGTTTCATATGGCTTGATTATAGTATTCAATGCTTAATTACTACTAACATAAGTATTCCATGAGTAACACATCATAGGGACTTAAGCTGCTATTGTAGTCTGTTGCTCTGTTTACTTTCTCAAAGCTTACTTTGTTCAAACCTGCTTCCAACAAGGAAAATTTCATTTTAGGATGGATGAGCAGTTCAACATCTGCACATTGTCTTGAGTTTTAATCATTGTTTATATAGTAGCTACAATGCCATTTTGTTCTAGTACTATAGTTTAACGAATCTGAAGAATTTTTTCCTTTTTGGATAATTAACAGTGATCTATATTACTCCGAAAATAGGAACATGTTTGGAAATAGAAATGCAAAGTGACAATGGTAACCAATATGTTTCCACATTTAAAAAGGAATTGCATTGTTATTTCTTACGTTGACTATAATGGTCTTTTGTAATGGACTCTTTATTATCTGCATTGTTATTTTGCTCATGCAACTGGTTGCCACCTGATTTTTTTTCTTATTTAATGGACACTTCATTAATTTCCCCAGGTTATGCTAGATACTGTGGGGCCTGAGCTTCAAGTTTTCAATAAGACAGGGAACCCCATTGAACTCGAGGCCGATGATCTTGTTACAATCACTCCAGATATTTCAAGAGAACCCTCCGCTGATGTTTTACCTATTAATTATTCTGGACTAGCTAAGGTATGTTTGAGACTTTATTCTAACATATTTTGGAGGGTATGAAGCGGTTTGCTCTTCTGTTGTATTTATGTTTATTAGTCTAGTAGGACATCTTGATTTTTGAATTCTCTGTCTTCCTTTAAAGTAATAAGGTTCCTCTGCGACTAGCGGTGTGGGGATTTGTTTCGAGAAAATGACTTCTGAGTGTTTTCTTCTCACCGACTTCTAATATATTTTAGATTAGCAGGGCACAGGCATGACCCATGGCAGTTTATCAAGTGCTTTTACTATAAATAGTTCATGATCATTGAAAGATCAGTCCATTTGACTATGATTAAAGGGAAAATGAAATCTCACCAGGTCCAACCAATGCATTCAGTCTGTAAAAGGGCTTGGCTGCCCCATTGGGCCTTTAAGCTCAGCCCTTTCTGAGATAGGCTGAGACAGAGCTTTTAGGCCTATGGGCATAAGCAGGTCTAGAAATCAAGCCTATTCAATAAAAAGGCTAGTCCTACTAAGCTCCTCTTGTTAGAATAGTACTGGCACGGCACATAACACTTACTGGTTTTTCTTCACTGAAATTCTGAACCTTCTCTTGACTTGCATACCAGCACCATATTTAAGGTGCTCAAAGTCACTTTGATGGATGCTCCCGACTTCCGGGTCAGTGCCCTTGAAATGGACATTGAAGTAAAAATATATAGTGACCCACATGTACCAGAAAAATAGCAAAATCTAGTTAAAATTATGAGGCATTGGCTAACACACTTCTTGGGCTAGGACTGGGCCTAGCATTCACTTTCGTAGAGCTAAAGAGGCCTAAAATCAGGCCTAAATATATGGGCTGGATTGGACCGGCCACAGCTTGGCCTAGGACTGCTTGGTCTCTGGTTCAGATATTCTTTTTTTCCTCTGAATCTTTGGTTTTTCTTTCTATTTCTTAACAATATCTTTAACTATTGGTATTCTGCTGTATGTCAGTTTGATTGACACCCTGACAATCAGTTTGAGGTTCAATGAACATAACAGAGGAAGAATTAATTTTAAAACATAGATCAACTCTAATTGTTTTTGCAACATTTTGTAAGTAGTTGGACTCGAGGTTGTGTATAGAAAGTAAACTCACACTAGTTATACAGTTAGTTGTCGTAGTGCAACAACACATTACTTTGGTTTGTCACTATAGGAATGAACTACATGACTGTTAATGTTATAAAATATTAGGATTCTGTGCCAAACCTGCCTTCTTTCATTATTTTCCTTTGATCAACAGTTTCTCTGGAAATGTAGGCAGTTAAGAATGGTGATACCATCTTTGTTGGGCAATATCTATTCACGGGAAGTGAGACAACCTCAGTATGGCTTGAGGTGAGCCTTTACTTGGTTTACTTGATTTGTTCCTGAGTGAGGGTTGATCTAAGATAATCTCTCTCAAAGTCTTCCTAAACCATGGTAATTTATGCAGGTACTAGAAACAAAAGGTTCAGATGTCATTTGTCTCGTGAAGAATAGTGCTACACTTGCAGGCTTTATTTTCACAATGCATGTTTCCCAAGTCCACATCAGTTTGCCTACTCTAACTGACACTGATAAGAAGGTGAATCTCAGCTTCTTAAAAAATCAGTGCTCAATATAGGAGCATAGATCATTTATTGCGTAAACACTTTGCAATACTATAATGTTTAAAACTAATTCTTTAAGTTCTTTCCTTTTCTTGTTGTTTTCTTGAATTAAATTCTCACATTGTAACTGTATGGCTCTCAAAAAGAAAATATACACTCATGCTGTGATTGAGGTTTTCTTTTCCCTTTTGTTTACTCTACTTTTGTAAATACTTGGTTGAGTGAAAAAATGGATTCCCAAAGCTGACCATAGATAGATGGGATGAGGCTTTGATGATGATATTATTTATTTTCTATTTTCACTTTGATGATGGCAAGCAATCAAATTTTTGGTAGCTTCTAACAAGACTGATTATCATTAACCAGAAACACGCTTTATGGTTTCATTTGTATTTTTAATAGGTCATTTCAACCTGGGGGTCTCGCAACAATGTTGATTTTGTTTCCCTTTCATATACTCGTCACGTAGAAGATGTAAGAGAGGTGAGTTTTTATGAAGTCATTCTTTGTGTGAAGGTTCATTTTTATTTCTATGAATATTCTCTACAATCTTTTCATCTCCCTTTCATATACTTGTCATAAAAAAGATGTGTGGGTGTAAGTTTTATGTTAGTGTCAATTTGATGTAATTAGTGTCAATTTGATGTAAATCTATATGCATACTTTCAAGTTTTTCCCTCGTAATCTTCTCCATTATCATATCGTTCTTTTATATCCTTGATATGATAAACATATCATCTGACATGGTCTCAAGTCTCAAATCTCAAGTCATTTAAATTGTGTGAACATAAGAATATTTGTAAAGCTAATGTGGTTGTGAACATTTTAGCCAAAGAGGAAAGTTGAGACACTCAATATTTTTGGGTTTTCCTTTTTTTATTTTTTTTATTTGCACTAATGCATGTGAATGGTTACACGTTCTTTTCCCCTACATCACTAATACTACCACTTGTTGAGAATGGACCAATGATAGTCTTATAGTTAAATCCAATATTGATCATGGTTAATACATCTCTTAAGAAGAATAATTGGATCAGAAGTAGTCTTAGCCTCTTAGGCTCACTAGCAACTGGTTAAAAATTATTTGCCTTCCTCGCTTTTGTTAATGTGAAGGATTTTTACCAAAATAAAAAATAAAAAAAAACATTTTTTCATCGACAAATGACAATTTTGAATATTGACTCTAGAGTGCCTGGAGGTGTAGTTATTATTTATTTATTTATTTATTTTCACAAAATCATACCTAAATCACGATATCTTGATTCACGGAGGCTACAAGGTTGTGGCATATTGGGTTTATGGTTAGCTAGATCTTTCTCGGTGGTGTTTGACTACAGAGTATATCTTTTTCAGCTAATATTGCTTATTAATGTCTGATGCAGCTTAGAGGTTTCCTCAAAACACATAATCTTCAGGAAACTCAAATATTTGCCAAAGTTGAGACTGTGGAGGTAAGTAAAAAATTGGTTGACACATGAATATAGCCAATATTATCTTGGCGTTTGCTTCATTTTTTAATACTTGTTCTGTTATTAAGCATTCAATTTATGACCTTTGCTCGCCAGGGTTTGATGCATTTTGATGAGATTCTCCAAGAGGCAGATGGAATCATCCTTTCTCGTGGTAATTTGGGAATAGACCTTCCCTCTGAAAAGGTACGTACATCCCATACATACTGAATTTGTCAGCACTCAATTTTTTTTTTTCTTTACTGCTTTTTTTGTTCCAGTGGATGTGGTAGTCAGTATGTGTATGCCATTGAATCATCCCACTTAACAATTGCATTGGTATAGATGTAGTTTTTAAGGATGTGTTTGGTACAGGTTTTAACTATGAACTGGGTTAGGACCATTTTCTCCCACTGCTTCAGAGAAAAATCAGCTGATCGCTCCTGAGTTGGTTGGAGTGCATTTGATTGTCTTCCATTTTTTTAAGAGTAAAAGAACTCCTGCTGCTACACTTTTTTGAGGACTCTGTGGAATTTTCTTTGTCTCTCCTACCATGCTGTTGATTTTTCTGAGTACAAGAGGCTTTATTCGTGTTGAAAATTAAGGGAGCCAAATAAACCCACAAGTCAACTGCTATCACTAGAAAATTGAAACTCCAATTCTGTCATAAAGTTGGTCAAATGACCTTGAATGCCTCATAATCGGGTGCACATTTCATGCTTCCGGCATACATCTAAAACTGCTCTTTACCTCTTCTTCCTATGCACTAATGCCTAGGATATACTCTTATGGCATATTTGGTACATGAATATGTTGGGTTGGACAAGCAATTGAAGGAGGATTGGTTACTTGTCTTGTATATTAAGGTCATCTTCCCATTCCAATTGAAATCATAGATGTCCACAGAACATTTTCCCCCACCGCTCTATATGCGCGCATATATCCCCCACATATATATGCTAAATTTTTTCCATAAAAATAGAATTAAAACAGGAATATTATGGAGTATTTTTATGTCCTTTCTCATTCCTTTTTAGCAGCTAACATCAATTTTTTCTGTAGATAATTTGAATGTAGACCTGGTTTAGGAGCAGTAAGTTTTGTTAGGACTATGCTTTCCACATGACTTATTTCAAACAGCTACACAACAGCTGAAATTTCAAGTTGGAATTTGCATCACAGATCAACTAGTTATACCCACCAACCAAGTGTAGGTTCTCTCCGTGTTGAATAAGTGGATGGTCTGAAGTTGTTGACCAAAGCAGTGGATCTGATATTCAGTGGCTTGGTTTCCAACTGATACCAAAGAAACCCCTTTAACAGCAGGATTTTGTATGTAAAGTCGTGAGCTCATGTAGAATTTCTTTCACATAATAATGACTACATACTGGCATATGGAATAAATCCTCTGCTCTTTGTGGCTGTGGATCTGCTTTTTTTTAAATGATCTATCAATTTACACAAGGATAAAGTGATTGCGTGGTGGCAAAAAAAAAAATTTCCTTGTACAGTGTAAAGTGCATTAGATATCTCTTTTGCAGACCAATTTAATGTGGAGCGAGTTTGTGAATATAATGCCAACTGATCAATGTAAATATTTTATACCTCTTGATGTGTAGAGACTAGAGAGAGACACTTCTCTCCCAAATATAGCTTTTCATAGATGTCCATCTCTAAAAGTCAAAGATGGCTATATATTGGGAAGTCTTCCTTTGTCTTTTCTATGATAGGTAACATGAATTGAACCTGCATTAGTTCTTACACATGCGCATGTATGAAATCTATGTATTGCAGGTGTTCCTATTCCAAAGGTCTGCTGTTCATAAGTGCAACCTGGCTGGAAAACCTGCAATAATTACTCGAGTGGTGGACAGTATGACTAACAATTTACGCCCAACTCGTGCTGAAGCAACTGATGTGGCAAATGCTGTCCTTGATGGTCTGTTGATTTCTGTGATGCAAACCTGAAAATGTGGTTAACATAATCAATGCCCCTTTTGACCAAAAGATTTCTCTCTTTGCAGGGACAGATGGTATTTTACTAGGTGCAGAGACACTTAGAGGCCTCTATCCTGTTGAGACAATAAAAACCGTGCGTAGAATCTGTGCCGAAGTAAGCCTCTTCATCTTCCCTATATGGATGTATTTTTTATTGATATAAGTGTGTGCACACGCGTGTGCGCATACATACATAGTATCCGATCCTAGTATTCAACCCCTCACACACACTCTCCATCCTTACCGCCCTTTAATTGGCACTTAACGTCAATTCTAACACTTACCCAACCCATGTTCGCTGTTGGATTGATAGTCTTCTTTTTAATTGTTTTTGCCATTGATCAGTAGGACCTTAAAATTCATAGCTACAACGTTCTTGGTGATATCTCTCATCTACATATTGACCATTCCAGCCACCTACTCCCTGGTATCTTTGGCATTGCATCATGGTTGAGAGTTGAAAACATACAAAGGAGAACCAGTTCTTGATGAAGCTTTTCACATATATAGGAGGATTTCAGTGGTAATTGGCTCAATATTATTTAGGAGAATTTTCAATGGTAATTGGTTCAAAATTTTATAATTAGAAGTGGATCTTACTGATGAAGAATGTCAAACCCAAACCCTCATTTATGCCTAGCCTCATCTGTAATGGGCTAATGGCACTCACCCAATTTAATTCGAATCAGATCATGCGATCCACCATTGGATGGAATTGCAAAATAAAAAAGGCACTCCATCTAAGCGATAAGAATTTGTGGTCCCTAATCACTGATTAGGATGATTTGATTTTGAGGATTTTTTCTACCCTAATCCATGTGTAGCCAGACATCCTCACATCAACTCATGAATCATGATTGGTCTGTATTATTACTTTAAAATAAAGAGCACATTTGATTTACAGCCAGACATCCTCACATCAACTCATGAATCATGATTGGTCTGTATTATTACTTTAAAATAAAGAGCACATTTGATTTAGAGCTCTCTCTCTCTCTCTCTCTCTCTCTCTCTCTCTCTCTCTCTCTCTCTCTCTCTCTCTCTCTCTCTCTCTCAGCATGGAAGTTTCCTGGCTGTCGAACCTATTTCTTGTTATATTGGCACAAAGCATATGTCCATCTTGTGTATAGCTACTAGTCCAAATTTCAAACTCATCGTACTGGACCCAACTGTTGGATTGTTCAAGCAATTAACTTCATTAGAACCCAATTCATTGAGTATTAAGCACATGCCAATTCAAAGGGGGAGGTTTTGATTAAGGCTTTGGACACCCCACATCTGAGCCTCAAAAGAAGTCAAGTGCAACCAGGATGCGCTGGATTATTTTCCATTTGCATGTGTGATATGTATATCTCAAGAAGGTTATTATGCTTTGTAGGCCGAAAGAGTGTACAATCAGCCTCTTAATTTCAAGAGAATAGCCAAAAATGTTGGAGAACCCATGTCACATGCAGAATCTGTTGCTTCATCGGCGGTATTTAGACTTCTCATTTACTATTATCCCTTGAGTTATTTTTTTATTTTTCTCATAGAGAACAGGTAAAATACAATATGCAGGCTAATGCAATTTCTTTTTTGCAATTCTTTATACTGAAGGTGCGTGCTGCAATTAAAGTCAATGCTGCAGTCATTGTTGTATTTACTTCATCTGGGAGAGCTGCAAGGTACTTATGTTCTTATTCCTCAAAATCATTGTTATTTTAGCCAAACCTGCATTTGCAAATGATGCACGTTCCAATTTTGCTAATAACAGACAATCTGTATGTTTGTTTTCAAAGATTGGTTGCAAAATACAGACCTACGGTACCTGTGTTGGCTGTTGTGATCCCAAGGCTTAGGACAACTGCATTGAAATGGAGTTTTTCTGGCACATCACAGGTACAGAAGTTATCTTAGTTCAGTTTAGGACTGTAATTGTGTTGGTTATTCAAGAAGGTTGCTGGGATGAGTAGCAAAACTTCACATTTTTATTATGGTGCAGGCCAGGCAATGCCTTGCAGTGAGAGGAATCTATCCTATTCTGGCGAATCCTAATGTGGTAAGTGATTTGATAACTTAATGATCTGAATAACAAACTGATAATTAAACTTCGTTTAATGGGGAAACTAATTCAAATCTTGGTTATGAGAACTTTTAGTCTTTTACTATCATTAGCTGATATTTGGGAACATACGCTGAGGGTGCTGTTCAACACTTCAACTGCTGAGTCACCACTAACCGTTTTGAGGAAAGTAGGTTAGAATTTAGAAAAGCCAAACAAAATTACATTTCATTGAAGAATTGTGTGACTACTAAACCAGTCTACTTTTTATCAAATATTCAAATTTGATTCATTTCGTGGAGTGGAGAGGTGCTGGTGTTTCATCATCATCACCATGACATAAATGAGAAAGACGTGAAATAACATTATCAAATCAAATTGAAAGTGAAGATAGAATAGCAAAGAGAAAAGGTGATTATAGCCTGAAAGGAATGCTGCATGAAGCACTGCTCCAGGGGCATCTAGGTTATGATAGGAGGATCCAAGGCTAAGCACTTCTACATGGCCCCTCAAGGTTGAATTCAAGCCTTTAACCGGGCCATGGCAAGGTGGTAATCCTACCTCCCTATGTTTTACAGTCACCTGGCCCTTCAGCACCTAGGAATCCTGATTGAGAATCAATAAGTTTGACGATCATGAAAAATTATGTAACTTGTATAAGGTGGCCTGCGTTGCTTGCCTTGAGTGATGATGATGTCATGGTGCACACTCATGGACCCCAGATATTGACCTAGCTCATGCCCAACCCAAGTTTGATGTGGCTAGGCCCAAGCCCAAATTGAAAGTTCCAGCTTGAGTTTGACTTGGGATGGACTTGGCTACAGTGCAAGAAGAAAGATGAGGCTCAAGTGCAAGAAACCTTGTTGTGCAAGGGTCAGGCTCAGTTAGATTATATTAGTATTTAGTGTAAGCTAGGCTAATACAACATAATGTAATGGATGTGATGTAATATTATAGTTTGCTAATAAATATATACGTGGTATATGTTTAATAAATTCATGCATTCGGGTACCAAGTCTAATTCGTGTACCAAAATCCCGAGCCTGAACTCATAAATGGTCATCCCACATTGGGTTTTAATGTGAGCTAGGGCTTGGCCCGGCCAAGTTTCACCCCTCATTGTTAGGAATGGACACAGAAGCCTATGGCACAGTTGCAAGGTGCTCATTATTTCAACCTCGAGGTTGTGGGTTTTTCAAGTTACCAATTAGAAGAATGTTGTAAAAGATGAGGACAGTAGTTTATACAATTTGAGTCTTGTAGAGAGTGCGATAGTCAAAACTGGAGGATGTCCCTTTTACAGGGGACCATATGCATGTGAGGAGTTGGATGAGTAATACTTGTGATCATTTTAAGGTCTTTTTGTTTGGGAAATGAAAACACTTGTAGAGGGTGCAGAGGTTAAAATTGGATTACGCCCCTTTCAAAGGGGACTGAGTGCCTGGGAGGAGTCTAGGATAAGTGACACTAGGCTTTCGTTTAAAGATATTCTGGGAATAAAGGGGTAGAAGAGATTTGGAGGCATTTTAGAAAAGAAAGTGGAGGAAGTGGGTTGAAGCAAATAAGGGTAGGATGGAAATTCAATCAAGGACAAAATGGTTGTTCCAAGGAATAAAGTCAAATTTATAGTTTCCCAGTTTTTCCTTCTTTCCAATCCTCCGGATGAGAGCTTGAACCATTGGAAAGTTGAGTTCAAGAGCTTTCCAATGGCTTAGATGCGGAGGCCAGATTCATTGTAGATCAAGAGTCGATCCACTTTTAAGGTCAGCTATAATGGATAATCTGATCTGATGTATTGATTTAGTTGAATGACTTTGACCAATCAACAACAGTGGGATGCCATGGCGCGGTATGCATTAGACAAGGGTTAGATCAGGATGGGTGGTGGAAAATAAACCTAAGGGGATGGATCGGTGTTTACTCGAATTTCTGATGGGACCTCTCCCAAGTGTGGGGTGTGTAGTATGTACAGTTCCGAACCTGCAAAAGTAAAATGTTTTTTGCTGCCCCATCCTTGGGGCCTTCCAATACATTTGGCTGGATGGGATGTGAAACACACCTCATAGATAGGGGTAGTTGGAATTTCCACTCGCCCAGTTATCCAAGATGCGATCTAGGTTAATTCCAATATCCACAATTTTGTTGGAAAGGAAGTCAAGTTCCTTTGTTACATGTATAGGATAATCGGATGAGAATGAAATCTCACCAATCGCTCATCCACATCATCCCATTTGTGTCGCATTTCCTATTCCAGGTGGCCCCTTCAACTTTCCACGGTGCTGAGATTCTCACTAAATCACTGGTCTATATACTGTGAAAAATTATTGAATGCACTCTTATGTTGCTATAAATTACCCAAACCATGTATTGGACGAATCATTTGAAATGGACTTTTTATCATAAATTTGCATCTTTTTACTACTTAATTAATAAGTTTTTTTCTGTTGCAGGCTAGTTCTGCTGCTTCTGATGAAGAGTCAGGACTCACACTAGCCTTAAATCATGCCAAGTCAGTGGGTCTAGTCAAGCCTAACGATCGGGTTGTTGTATTCCAGAAGGTCGGGGACTCATCTGTTGTGAAGATCATCGAGCTTCCAAGGCTAACAGAAAAGACCCATAGCAGGCAGCCCTCTCATTTCAGGGCATAAACCTCCAGTTTTGGATGTCATCTGTCACTTTCTAATGACTTATTTTACCAGCAATTTGTGGATTCTTTTGATTATTTTGCTACTTACTCAGCACCAATTTGGTGATTATTGTGCTTGGGTTGAAGACAGTTCTAGACTTCTAGCTAGTCTCTCTTCATTCCCATTCATCAGTGAAGTTAGGCTCCAGTGCTCTTAGTCTGTCATCTTTCTAAGCAACAGTGAATTGTGGTATAAGACCAGTTGATTGATGCACTGAAGTAATGATGTTGGCCTGTGATCTTTTTAAGCAACAGTGATACATGAGCTGACCAGTTGATACCTATAAATATAATCCAACAGACTTAACCTACCTGAAGAGAAGTAGGTCCTGAATAGCATACCTTCTATCATTTCTCATTTATGTTTTCCTTTCAAAGCCCCACTGGGAATTGGAGACGAGCTGGTAGTAAAAAACTAGCTACAGTTTGCTCCAGAACAATCTTGGCTTATAACGTATAGTCAATTCATTCGAGTTAATTATCAGGAAAAAGAAATTTTGTTCCGAGTTCATACTCTGTAATATGGCAGGGGCTTACCCATGTGACTTTCCCATTGTCTGGGTTGAGGCCTTCAGATGAACGGTGATATCAAAAGGAACTAGTTCAGAATACCCTTGCTATACCTGGCCAGACTGCAGAAGATGCCATCTAGTGGACAACCAAACCTTAGCTTGATCAAACTGGGCATTATCACTCTGTCTCATGCATGGTCTCTTGCCTAAAATTTTGCTTCAGTGTAAGTGTTGGGTCTCCATAGAATGAATCATGTGCGAATTCTGAGCGAGTCCTTGCAAACTTGGGGTTCTTGATCTGGAGAGTTTCGGAGTCGATGAAACCCAGGTGGTGTTGAGGGAGAGTTCCGTGGGCTGGTGGTCATGCAGGTCAAAAAAAAAAATGGAGGGTAAAAATTTGAGGCAGAGTGACTTTGAATTTACATCACCATCTGCCAAACTTGCCCCATTACCATCCCTAATCACCTAGTTGACTGATTCATAGTCAAGCTCAAAATCCAATCCAAGCACGACAGCACCAAAATGCTTGGTTGACTAAATATAGAATACAGAAATTTATTCATGCCTATTCATGTTTAGTTTTGATATTTTTAATATTGACCTCATCAACTATATGAGCTTTGGAATAGAAGGATTGTGTCAAATCCAAAAACCACTTTTCAAGTTCGGTTCCCTTGTTGCTAAGAAGATCCAACCCTGCCAAAAATCCTCAAAATCTTTCTTCACCATCTCGATTGCAGATGAGAAGTTGCAAACAAATCTTCAAAAATCTTTTTTCACTCAATGTTGGTGCATTTTTCTTTTTCTTTTCTATCCTAAATCCTAATGAACTGGGTTGAATTTAGTTAGGTGGGTTCTTCACTGTCCTCTTCATATTACCTCAATAAAGCTGTGCTGAGATGGTGTTCACTCATGGATTTAAGGCCTGCCTGTTAGGCAGCAATGGCCAAAAAGATTTAGGGATGGCAACAAGCCATCTTAATTTTATCTCATCTAAACCCTACTCGTCCCATAACGGGTCACTCGTATGTAACACCAAACCTGCGCCGTTTGTATTGGGGTAGGCCGAATTTAAAGGGTAGAGATTTTAAGATATGGAAATGCATATGAATGAATATGGTGGAGATCGTTCACACCACCTTTTTAATAAAATAATTAAATGTATATCATAAATATGGAGGCGGGCGGGTAAACTAACAAAACTCAAATTCACCTCAAATAAATAAAGAAACCTGCTACCAAACCTGCTCCTAAAAGCAGAAAGGGACGGTCTCAGTCCCTTTGTCTCGCTCTGTACAACCCAAAATGACGGGTATGTTCTCTGCACATTATGACATGGGTTCATAGGTGCGGAAATCGTGGGAGAATATTTTTCACCCAAATTGTGGTTGCAGAGAACTCTAGATTGCTGTGTTATAACATATATATGTGGGTCCCACCTTGGTCACCTAAGCAATCAAAGACTCCTCCTTTTTCTCTTTTTTAAGAAAGTTATTAATGGCTCAATGGTTGTTTACTGGTTACTACTCAAGTTATTAATTAGAGAGGGAGTCTTTTTTTTAATTAGAGAGGGAGTCTTTTTTCTTTTTCTTTTTTTGGTTAACCCAGCAAGGGGGAACGGAAGATAGCCTACACAAATAGAAAAAGAGCCCTTACAAACGGAAAAAAAATGCACACAAGGGGGAAAAGGTGGCGTACCCAGAGTTCAAACCTTGAGAAACAAGGTAAGAAAAAAATGAGAGAGAGAGAGAGAGAGAGAGAGAGAGAGAGAGTCTCATTTAAATTAGAAATTTCATGATAGAGAGAGAACTCTTAGAGAAATCTATAAATATATGGGTCTAGTGTTACTTGTTTTACTTCAGATATTGGATCGCCCGGCATCCATCAGTATTCTTTTTTTCAGCACATATTTTAGGGGGCAAATCCATGGCTAGAAGATGGATGAGGTAGCTGAATCTCTTGTTTGATGTCCCAATGTTTTTTTTGTTGTGGTATTGTTTTGAGCTTTCAACGAACTCCTCTTTAATCCTAAAAAAAAAGGGGGAAAAATGTATTTGCTAATTAAGCATTATGCGTTTTGTGTGTTAGAATGGGGATCAATCGGTGGATCATCTCTTTCTAAGCTGAAAAACCCTTCTCACTTTCTATCCAATGGGGTGTTGATACTTTCAAGTGAGAGATTAAACTTTATGGAGGATGGTACCTGACACCCTTCGATGGATGTGTGGAATGAGTGCAACACAGTCTTCAATTTAATCTCAATTTTTGAAGGGGGCTTTGTTTTAAAGATAAGCTCTTGGTCAATAACTTGGGCCACAACTGGGGTAGAAGAATTCAAGAGATTGGAGTTGATCTTTCTAGGGCCCATCATGGGTGGTAAATGTAGCCGATACATGTACTTGCTCCCAACAGGGTTTGTTGAAATTGAAAACGGATTGGCTGTTGTGATGATAATCTGGGCAGATTGGAGGGATAATCAAGGATGATTGAGATCATCTACCTTTGAAGCTTGTTTAGTTGTGTGGAAACTTTTTTAGGGAAAATAGCTATTACAGGAAATATCACTTAGCTTGTAATGCTTTCCTTGAATTAATTGTTTCCCATTTAGTTCTGGAAAGTGTGGTTAGGAAAAGTCAATCTGTATGTCCACTTGGTAGTTCTTCCAATTTCCACAAATATGATTTGTTAATACGAAGTTACTTAAAACAATGGGTCCTCTTACTGGGCAGATTCAACAAAATGGACCCCCTCTAGTAACTTAATCTTCTAAAAAAGATGATATGGTTATAGAAAAAAAATCAGTTTATAGATGAGCTTTCTAAAGCTATCCAAACTACCCCTTAGCTTGCTTGGGTTCTCTGAAAAGTGGCGACGCAAATGGAGCATGGATCTTCTTCGTAAAGGAAGGTCTTAAGCCAAATAACCTTTTAATTTGCTAATTGATGAGGGTAATTTTAACAGGGCACTTGCTTGGGTTGAAGCCAAATCAAAAGAACCATGATGTTTCATTTCATACCGAATGAAACAGGGGTTCTAGGCTTTTTAATCAAGGGGACAAATCTGACATCTGACGTTGATAAGATTTGGGTGTATAGAGCTGATTGCTTCACCCGAGATTTGCTGAGATCTACCATTTACTAGACTAAGGTCTGTCATCTGCTCAGTCCGTTGCCAAAAGGTTCCTCTTTTGTTCTTCTTCATGTGTTTTCTAGTGTTTTGCTTCAGTTGCTTTGTTTATTGTACGATATGCAGCTTTGTTTATCTTTTCAAAAAGAAAGGTTGTTAGCGATCAGAAATGTTGCCAATAGCTTTGTTTATCTTTTCTGAAAATGACTCATCCTTCATGCTGTTTAATTTTTGCTTGATAATTCGTTTTCTAAAAGAAAGGTTATTAGTGATCAGAAATGTTGCCAATAGCTTTGTTTATCTTTTCTGAAAATGACTCATCCTTCATGCTGTTTAATTTTTGCTTGACAACTCGTTCTCATCAGGCCTCTTGGTCTTCCGTTGTAATGATTTGGTTCAGTACCATTCAACAGGAAGCTCATAAATTTGACCAATTTAAATCTATATTGGTGGGCATGATTCACTTGGAAATGACCCTGATTGAGACTGCCTTTTTTTTAATAGTATTGATATTGCCAATTAGGAAAGAAGAACTATTTGCAATAATAGTATGAGATATTTCTCTAATCATTACTTAATGAAGGGTTAACAAGGGGGAGTAACTGTCCTTATCATACAACGTGGACTAATTAGAAAGAGGGAGAGGCAACAGAGTTGCAATTATAGTTATTGGGCAACTCAACATCAGCATGTTATCTTATGTGATCATATTTTGATTGATTGATTTAAGAGGTGGCAACGCAACGAGGCTCCCATATCAGCATGGGCCTACGAGGCTCCTCCTTGCACCTCCTCACAAGAAGGAAATTCTGGGCTTTCAGAAGGATGGGTTTGTCGGAAACATGGAACGGACTCTCATTGCTCCTCCAATAGCACTCATATGCATTGAATGGCGCCACCACCTTGCATTCCTCTCTCTTTCCTCCACTCATTTCATCCCAGGGATTTTGATTTGTGGGGGCTTTGTT
Source organism: Persea americana (assembly GCA_029852735.1). Classification (NCBI taxonomy): domain Eukaryota; kingdom Viridiplantae; phylum Streptophyta; class Magnoliopsida; order Laurales; family Lauraceae; genus Persea; species Persea americana. The sequence goes on along the minus strand of CM056809.1, from coordinate 4,162,838 downwards.
GCCCACCATCTTGTTGAAAACTAATGCCAGTCGATGCACCATCATTACTCCTCTTGACCTGTCGACTGGAGTAACCTGCACTCCCAAGACAAATTTTCCCTTGCTTATCACTACATTTGTTGCTGCTTCTTTTTCCTCAGGATTCAATTCAGTTTCACCTTCTACCTTTTCGATCTCTAATTGTGAACCCTTCTTTAAGAATTCTTGTTCTTGTTCTTGGTGCTCTCCTTCTTCTTCTTCACTATGGTCATCGATTTCTCCAGTTTCTAGTTTTTCTACAGTGGGAGGAGTATTAACGGAAGTGAGCACGAGGCGACCACCTTGTCGTTGGGTATGGAAGCAGTTGAAAGAGGGGACTGGGACTGCTTCAAGTAGTAGACGGCCATCCTTGCGGTGGGGTCTTATGTAGAGGTTTGGGCCATCATGGAGAGAAAGGGATGGAAGAGGGGGAGGGAAGGAGCGAACGGGCATTTTTTGTGTAATTGAGTCATTTTGGTTCTCAGCTTCTAGTCCCTTCTTTGCATCTTGCAGTTTTGCTTCTTGTTTAATCTCCTCCTGGTCTCCATTTCTTTGAATTGGTGAGTGAACAAGACCATCCGACAACGAAGAGCCATCTGAGCCACTCTCCGACCCAAGGCTCTCTGTGCAAATCCGCAGGCTCTTTTCACTCAGCAAGCTTTTGGACCGTTTCACAAGCGGGTGAACGTAAGTTGCTGGAGCAGAGGAATTGGAATCGATTGCCTTCTGTGACTGAATTGCACTCCAGATATCAAGCTGCCCCGGCCTTTCAGGTTCCTTGTTTGAACCTTCTGCTGCTTCTGTTGCTGGAGATTCAGGGGCAGATGAGAATTCTTTTTTGTTTTCCAATGGAAAGTGTCGAGACAGCCATTTCTTGGAGGAAATATTAGCAGAGAAACTCCTTCTATGGGAGTCCCTAGTACCTCTGGCTGATGAAGATAATTCGAGTATTTGCCCTTGCTCTTGTTGAAGGCCTTCGCAGACAGCCGACATCTCGGGCAATTAAGTTCGAACACAGACCACCTCAATGCAACAAGTATCCCTGCATAGAATAGCTAACTATCAAGCCACAGCCAAGCCAGTCTCCCAGCTAAGAGAGAGAGAGAGAGAGAGAGAGAGAGAGAGAAGAAAAGAACACACAAAAGTAATAAGTAGAGAGTAGAAACAGCACCAAAGAAAGACGAAAAGTAATAAGAGTAGAAACAGCACCAAAGAAAGATGAATTGGGTGGTAAAGATGCAGTGAGGGGAGAAAAAGAACATCAACTAGTAGAAAAAAGATGCCAACATACTCAAGTACGTACACATCAAAAGTTCAGAAGAGAGTAATGTAAATTATAGTTAAGGATATACCTCGAAAGACCACAAACAGAAGAGAGCGAGTAAAGAGGCTCTTGTGTTTCTGACCAAATTAAGGTGCAGAAGAGGAAGGGTCTTAGAGGTAGAATAGATAAGAAACAGTGTTTGAGGATGCTGTGATAGATAGATAAGGGAAGGGGAAGAGGGGTATTTGTAGGGTGCAAAAAGGTGCATCAGGAAGCGCCTCTCACAGTCCTGTGGCAGAAAGAGGAAGGTAATGAAAGGAGAAAAGAGAAAGTTATTCCTCTTCTGTGGGAATGCTTTGCTCCGCACTAAATTTAATAACCATAAATGGATTTTTTTTTCTGTCTTTTCACTTTTGCCTATTTATAGAAGCCACTAAGGAATTGATTTTTGTATTAAAGTCCTGCCTTTTGTTGAACATTTATTACCCCTTCATGTATGACAGATGTCTGTTGTGCCGCGATATGCTCCCGTGACTATCGTGACATGGGCTTCCTGTGGTTCTTACCTTTTAGACTTAAAAAATAAAATTTTTACAATAAAAAAATTTAAAGGATACACAGAAAGAAGAATACGGCACATAAATTTAAGTGGTTCGATTAAATTCGATCTACTCCATTCAGAAGGGAACCATTTTGATCTTTTACTATTTGAAGATTTTTCAATGAGATTACCTTTGAAACCTTTATAAATTTTTTGGATAATAAAAAATTAAAAAAAGAAAAGACTTATTTTTTTATATTTACACTAAAAATATCAAATATCCCGTCCATACCGCCTGGCGAGCTGTGTCGTATCATGCCGTGCCTCTAGCGGGTCGTGCCCAATCGTGCCGACCATGCCTGGTACAGCGGCTCAACACGGCCAATGCCCTGGGCCGGCCAGGCCATGACACGTTAACTGTTGTGTCACGCTGGTCCGCCCATTTGACATATCTACACGTGGATTCTTGAATGTGCCTTTTCTAAAAGGTCAAAATGTTTTTTTTTTTCATTGTCAAAGAAAGGGTCTTTTTGTTCGGGAAGAACCTTGTTGCTGAATTTTTATAGTTTTGTATTCGATTTATACACTGGTTTTTAAAAAAGAGAATTCTCTAAACATGGTTGGACACACTCAGGACTCATCAATATGGTTGTGAATCTGTGTTATAGAGAGCATTGGTGTATTGGCGGTAAGCCATATCGTGTTTGGATAGCTAGGCTACACCATGCTAGTGGACGTCACTGATTCTGATGTGGCCAACACCCAAAATACTTTGTTTTTCCTTTTTCAAAATATTTTCTTTTAAAATATCTTTGAGAATTTTACACACACACACAAAAAAAAAAAAAAAAAAAAAAAAAAAAGGAAGATTACCTTAGACTCGGTGAAGACCAAAAAGGCCCTTAAAGTTCAATATTGCCACTATTGTTTTTCTGAGCCGGAGCAGGAATATCCCTGCTTGGGAAAATGAAAATAAAAAAAAGGAGAGAGAAATGAGCAAAGACATCCCCATTCAAGACTTTTTTGGTCAATATTAAAATTTAAAGGCTTTTTTGGTCTTCACCAAGTCTATGGAGATTTTTTTTAATACAATCTTCAATATTTTTCTTTTTAAAATCATCATCGTCATCATCAAAGCTTTCTCTCAATTTACTAAGTTAATCACACGAATTCTATTTCTTTATTCCAACCCATTTTTTTATTTAATTTTTTTAAAATAAAAAAAATTTAGTGTTTTTTGAAAAAACAAACACATAAAGACTTGCTTAATTGAAACTTCTTTGGGAAGATTTAACCAACTTATATAAGGGCTTTTGAACGTTTCACCCAAAAAAAAGGGATAATAATCGTACGACTATCCTTATATCTAGCAATTGCCCCAAAACAATCGACAAGATAGATAATTCCTACAAAATTGTTCGAACAAAAAATAACACTCTAAAGGTGAAAATTCTACCCTGAAAACTTGCTATATCCTAGGGCTGTAGGATATCGCATGATTCGTTATCCTACATACGTAAGATATTGAATTATACGATATCCTACATCCATAAAATATCGCACACATACTGAAAGAGTTTTTACCGTGGTTCTTTTTCTCTATTTATCGAGAAGCAACAAGTATGCCTTTTCTTTTCTTCAGTAGAAAGGAAGAGAATGAGAAAAAAAATCTAAATTTGTGTAATATCCTATAAAGTAATAGGTTAGCGACATCATACATACATAAGATATCACATACATTTAATGATAAAGTCGTAACTTTGGGAGTATCTTTTTTTTGTACGAATATTTCTACGGAATCCTGTGATTTTCGGGCAATTGTAAAGTATGAGAGCAGTCGTTCAATGGTTATAAAAACAAGACATGGGAAATAAGAGGTAGTGGGGCATTATCCAATCATCCATTCCTTTATAGGACCCTTTTTTTTCACAAGTAGAAAAAAGCCAGGATGGATGGTGTAAGCAAAAAGGACATTAATAAAATATTTAGGCACGCAGCGAAAGTGTGAATTCCCGCAATCATTAAAGACAAGGAACCCAATAACAAGGAATGGGAATCTAACGAGTGGTCGATTGCCACGTGTCAGACAATAACGTCACACGTCGCTATCGGAGCTTTATGAGGATTCGAGAGCGGATCGGGGTGTTGGCGTTGTGGTCGTAGGTGGGGCCAGCGATGGGAAGGGCAGCGGTGCCTCTTGCACCCTCTTTTAGCCCATGGCCGTCCGCCACCCGAATCTTCGGTGCGTATATACCCCCAGCAAACAGCTGTTTCATGGAATCTTGGGAGTGGGGACCTCCACATACATAGTTTCCACTTGCAAGTGGGACCCGAAATTCCCCTGCCCAGGGGTGGGGACCCTAACATGCAATGTTAGGTTTTGTCTTAATTATTTTCAAAATTTTCATGTAGGTTTTTAAAGCATATTCGTGATTTTTAAATTTTTTATACCAATCTTAGAAAGTGGACTCAGGGGGCTCGTGGATTAGCTAAGATCATACCTTTCTCAGCCCTTTTGGCTGAGATCAAGTGAGTCTCCTCTCTTTAAGTATTCATTGTTCACTTCAAATTGATGGCTGGTAAAATATGATTCTTCTGATTTTTTGTATATATTGGGGGAGTGTACCTTAAAACATCCCATCTCTCACTTTCTTGAAAGATCATAATCACCAGTAGCATTTTGGAAAATCCAGCATGTCAGGGATATCTGCACCCTTTTGGATTTTTTTTTTTTTTTTTTTTTTTGCGATACGGAAAAAAAATGCAGAAAAAAGTAAATTAATTCTTAAATAATTGACTGAATGAATACATAAAAGGCATGTTAAAAGTATTTTGGGTTTTTTCCTTCCATTTTATTTGAATACTATTGTCATCTTTTTGGGGTATTTTTAACCCTAACAGTATTTTGAAATATCTCTTTTGGGGCATGTTAAAAGTATTTTGGGGTATTTTAATATACTTTCAAAATATGGGTGACATTTCTGACATGGATGTGGATGGGGAATAGCTCTTGTTCTACTCTTTTAAAGCATGACTTGGGTAGATAAGGACTTACACTGGTATGGCACATGGTGTGCATATTACCAAGAAAGGGAGCGATCTTGTCGAATCCTATCTTTATAGTGTTTGGTCCACATATTATTGATTAGTAGGAACAAACCATTATGTTGTATTGTTGTCCAGATCCGTACCTCAGCTGAAAATAGAATTGGAATTGGAATTGGAATTGGAATTGGAATTGGATAAGATAGCTTAGAAGAATGGCTATAACTACTAGAAGAAAAATAAATTACTCATTTTTTATTTTTTTTTGTACTTTTGTAAAATTGTGAACTGCATAAAATGACTTTTAGTGACAGACAGCTTGGTGAAAACTGACCCATGCATAAAGCAGGACAAGAACCCACTAGATCAACAGTGACCCAATTAAGTTCTGATTAGGCTAAATTACAACTATAGTAATGTTCGATCTCGTCCAGCTAATTCACTAATTGAGTAAGTAAAATAAACTTCCCACCTTAAAAAATAGATTCTTCTCCCAACAAGTCCAATAGAGATCATGGTGGTCGGTGAATTGATCACTCAGGTTTTGCTTTTATATGTAATAGGAAGATTTTTTTTTTCAATAGTGATTACTATGAAGAAATAAATTAATGTATGTGCTAATCAGGCAGTGTTGAGTGGAAAAGAAGTGCCTTTTTGAGCTGCATATAGTAATGGACCTTGCGCAATCGACTGCCACTTGTGACAGTGCAAGGGCTTCATTATCCATTTCTTTGGTCTCACTCACCCAGTGGAGGGCTTTTATAAAAATCTCGGACTGCTTTTGACCCCACTTTATAGGGAAAAAAATATCTACATTCATGACAATCAAATGAGGTCAAATGAGATACAGGAGCAAATGGGTTAAGTGGGTGATGGATGGGATACTGTTTTGTTAGGGAGGCAAAACTGCGTACACTGCATGAGCAGTGAGCTCCCTACTTGAATACTTTGTTTCTAGTGGGTTTTATTTTTTGAATTCTAAATTATAAACACATACTTAACCACTTTGTATGATTGGCTTCCACTTGACTTTTCAAGTCAATTGCAGTTGGGCTTACCTTAAGATTTACTATATTTTGTATTTTGAGTGTGTATGCGCGTGATGGATTCCATTTGCTTTTCTAAAATGAATTAGAGCAGTGAGTGTAGCGATGGCAATGGGACCGGTTGAGTTTGGGTTTACACGACCCAAATCCGACTCAAATAATACTTCCTTTGTCTCATTTCCATTCTGTCCGAAGACAGGTTCATGATTTGTGGTGCCAAATTCGTCTTGTGACCGATAGCAGCCGGGTTTTACGATAAATGATTTCTTTTTGTTACAAATTCTTTTTTTAAAAAAAGATAATGTGTTGGATGGGAATCAAACTGATGACCTTAAGAATATTATTTACTGCCGTCTACAATTTCTACTGATTTAGTTGTTATGTAGAAAGACTTACTGAGTAGTATATATAACTAAAAACAAATGGGTAAGGTGGGCCAAGTACATCCAAACTCAAACCTGGTCCAAATTTGACTCAAGCCAAAGTCCAAGAACCCAAATCCACCCTAATAGGATCAGGTTGGGGTGGGTCTCCATTTAAACCTGAACCATTGCCATCCTTGAGGGAATGAATCTGCTATTTGCAAACAAGAACTCTCTTCTTTTTCTTTACAAGAGACTGAGCTCATGCAACTTGACACACTACGAGATGTACAATTATTGTCCATAACCAGTTGAGCTAATAGCAGAGCACTTCAATATGAGGTCAGCTTATCAATCTTAGAGAGGTGGCCTCAATTGTGTTTATTACGATGCAGCAACTGCACTATAGTTCTGTCCTTGCAAGTGAGCTTTCGTATCTTGGCTTAATCTAATGGTGGATAATTGTTAAATTAGTTTTAAACTGAAATGCATGTTGCAGTAGTAAGTGTGTCGCTGAAGAAGACGTAGATTGTTGGAAGCATGCAAGTCTTTGATCTATGGCACATTTCGCTGGAGACAAAGCAAGTCTGTCCGTGTGTAAAGTGTTTTCCAGGGAAAGGAATATTGTATAAGTGATCTATTTCTTTAATTCTTCATTTTCTATCATATAGGAATGGAAAAGTGATCTATTTCTTTAATACTTCATTTTCAATCATTTGGTGTAGATAATTTTTGACAATTTTCATGAGTGAAAATTAGTACTTTTTTGGCTTGATTTTCGTGAATCAGCAGAACTCTCTCCATGGACACATATATGCACTATACAAACGTTCTCTAATTTGATTGAATTTTCGTGGAAACTACTCGACTAGTGCTTATAACATATATATGGTTTGCAACTTTGCATTATTAACAAAGTAAATGAATTGTCAAATACAAAAATATATGTTCTATTTCCCAAGTTTTTTTGTGGGGATTGACTTCTCAAGTTTTTTCTTTTTTTTTTTGGTACCCCACCGGAGGGGGTTGGGACCCAAGAGAGAGGCATGCACAAGCAGGAGGAGGTGACGTATCCGAGTTCGAACTTTTAGGAGCCACGTAAGGAGCCATTCTTGCCCTCTCCCAAGTTAAAATGTCATTAAATTGTCAATATTTAAATATATCATTTCGTGCAAAAGCTAAGAGATATCCTGTGTACACTTCTTATGCGGGGCCAACCTCTAATCAATCAAATCCTATCATACCCACTAATGTCATACTGTCAATTGACAACTTACCCAGATTTGACACTGAATGGAATATACACGCACAACTCTTAAAAATGGTTTTTTTTATTGGTAAAACCTCCTAAAGAGGTTTTCTTTTTTTTTTTTCTTTTTTTGTAAATACTTGAAGAGAGTTAATTTTTTATGATGTGGGTATCCTGGAGGTCTTTGACCCAATGTGGCAAATCTTCTTGGTGACGCCCGCTAAATCCATATAGACGCACACCAAACAAATTTGAGATAGTTTCAAACACAAGGCGCAATGAGCAATTTAACCCATGCTCTTATTCCACTCCACCGGCACTCAGATGAGAATAAGAGGGGCTTTATTTTTTACAAGCTTATCATCCACGATCAGAGCTTCCCATACCCAGCCTTGATTGGCACCAACTGATATGGGCTCCGCAAGATATTCTGCATGAACATCCCACACTACATGACCCAAAGTACTAAAAAAACAAAACAAAACAAAAAACCAAACTTAACCACAACTTATATTCTATTTCTCCGCATTGATTCATGTAACGGTGCATATCAACACTCTAATTTAGTAAAAGTGGAGCCACAAGCGAGGTGGGTGGGGGTTTCACTGTGGGTGGGTTGGGGATGTGATGTGAATGGTTTGGTATTAAGATAGGCCTCCTATGACTTGATTGAACACTTCCATATCGGTTATCCCATGCGGACTTCGGCATATGGTCATTCTTTTATATATATATATATATATATATATATATATATACAAGACGAAATTTCTTCGCATATGTTCCTTTACACTACTTTCAGGTCTCTAAGTTTGGGTCTTCTCTCCAAGGGCTGAGAAATAGCTTTCCTTTTATTTTTGTTGTTGTTGCAACTGCCATCGTTATTACCATTGCTATTACTGGTGTCGTTGATGCTGTTCTTGTCACCATTGGATCCAGAGTTTAGTGATTTCAAAAGGTGAGGGTGGAGCTTCTTCATATCTGATAATTGGACAGGCTTCAGCAGAAACTCCTCTGCTCCTCCTTCCAGACATCTATTTATCAAATAGAAGAGTAATTCAAACAAAGCTACACATCAAGAAAAACAAATACAACAAAAAACGAAGTTACGAAAGAGGTGGGCCCAACGTGTTGGACCTTATATTTTACTACTTGGGTCGGGCAATGATCTAAAATTGAGCCTGTTTTATGTATGGTATGGGCCTGTACTAAGTAATATAAATCCTAAGGCCTGGCCAAACAAGTAATGCTTATAATATAGTGACTTATTTGCATGAACAAGTCAAAAAAACTACCGGTCTGGCCCGATTGACTAAATGGGTAGGATATAGGTCATGACATATTTGAGCTGGGTCAGGTTAGGGATAGATACTAATAGTCCATGTTGGGCTTGGGCTAGGTATGGGCCTTTTCTTTCGTGGGCCAAGCCTATAGATGGCTTATTCAACCCGACCCGGGCCATGAGCCGCATGAGTCCAACTTCAAGTGATTTCGACTTCAGAGGTCCTCCCTGTTGACAGATTTTATGGGGCGAGCCTCAAAGGAACCGTATCCAAGCCAACTATATTTATAGTCATTTAACCGTTGAAAGAAGGATTTGACCCATTCACAGTTCTGGCAATACACGGATTTGAGGATCTTTTGAGAGAGAGAGAGAGAGAGAGGGGTAGCAAGTTGGACGAAAACCTGGACCATCAGTGAAGGTGACGGCTGGAGCCCGTGACCCTGGTGGGCCATGGGAGTACAAAATTCAAAGTTAAATAAATCCAGCCCGCACATACATACATGCAGCTACGAAGAGTTCATATCAATTAATTGATTGAAAAGGAGAAGACCAACAACTCGAAGATAGGAGAAGATCTTCCAATTACACAGGAGGGTCCATCTCCCTCAATTACAACCACACAAAATCAACCACTTAATGAACCAAACTCCACTCTCACCAAAGTAGGTCCCACTATCACTAATCATATATTCACAATTAATCAATCCAAATGTGGGCCAGGTTTAGAATTTAAAAAAAAAATTGACCCAAACTGGTCCAAAGGCAGAAAGTTTAATTTGAAATTAGTTGGCCGTTACCTGCTGATTCTAGAAGGCACGTTCTCCGATGACATGACCACGACCGGGACATCTTTCCATGTAGATTTCTGCAAAACAACACCACAAAACCCGCGATATTTTCCTTTGGTTTTTTTTTTTTTTCTCTCTCTCTCACTCTCTCTTCTATTTTGACAAGGACATATCAATCGAATGAAAAGTAAAGATGTTGTGTCGAGTTTTTCGGTGGTTGACCTTGACTCTCCTGAGCAAATCGTAGCCGCTCATCCCTGGCATACAATAGTCTGTGATTATTAAGTTCACGTTCACTTCCTCCTGCATAGCTTTCATGATATTAGAACGACCTTATTTCAACATCCACAATCATGTGGTGGACCCAACACAATATAAAAACCAAATGGCTACAAAACATCAATTGGATCAATTTGACATTCATTTCTCACATTAAAGTAACAAAGCTATTCTCGATAAAATAGGAGGTTAGCAGAATTCATTATTAGAGTTTATGATGTTGGGAAGTCAAAGATAATGGTGTCACGGTGGGTGTCCATAGGATTTTTGAATGCAGCTTTTTTTCTTACTAGAATCTTGAATTTGAACTACCTTTTTTCTAGCCCAACTAAGCGGCTAGAACCCTTGAAAGACTTATACATGAGGAGATAGGAAACTCGCACAAACAAGGAAGGTATAACTCGTACAAACAAGAGTCATTTTGAGATGCTTCAATGGAGAGAATTCCTCTTGGGGTATATGCAGCAATTAGACGAATTGCAAAGTTTTTGCTTCCCCATGGGACATGGAAGTTAAGAACGTACAGTAGGATTCATCAACCATGCATACAGCCACTTGTGTGGTGGCAAGGGAAATAAGACCGGATGCTGCTGTGGAGTCATCTCAAGGAGGAATATGTTGGAAGGGAAATATGCTCTTGGGCATAAAGGACCCGGGAAAATTTTCTGATATGGGTAATGGGGCCCCTATTTCTTAAGGGTTTTTGGGACTTACTGCATCTGAAAACACCCATGTATTGCAATTTTAACAAGTGATTCAGGCCGTTTTGGCACACCCATTTGACAGGAATCATGACTCTCACCCGAAGATAACCCACTTAAATGAGAGAAATGACAAACGAAAATAAGTTGTTTGAGGAAAACAAAAGATAAAAGTAAATTTGTTTGAGGATAATAAAAGATGAAAGTTACACGTTGTTGGGTTGTAGGTGATGATGATGATGAAGAATTTTCAATGTTGGCAGGCAAGCCCAGATACTCTAAAGCTTTGCTTCCAGATTCCACACATGTTACTGTAACAACCACGACGACGACGACAACAAATGAGATATGTAAGAGAGAAATAAAGCTACAAACAAGTGAAATATAATTGTGGAAAGAGGTTCAGTATAAACATGGAGAGAGAGAGAAGCATAGAATCATATATACCCTTGTATGAAGAGGTTTTAAGAAGCTTCTCCAAGAGTTTCCTGTCTATGAGGCTATCATCAACAGCTAGAACATGGAAGTGGTGTTGGTGGGTGTCTTCAATCTCTCCTTCTAAGTCCATTTCCATCTCTCTGATCTCTTCAGTACTCCTCATTTTTCTTGGATCTGGGTCTTTGAATCCTTCCTCTTCTGCTTATATATAGAGGAGAAGACAAAGAAGAGGAGAAGTAAAGGAGGAAGAAGGAAAAAGAGGGAGTAATGAGTTGGGACCAGTGGTGCCTGGTGGGGGTATTTTTCACTTGATCTTGTTAGATTATGTAGATGGCGTCAGAACAGCGACTTATGGTCTTTTTTTTCTACGATGGATCTTGACAACTTTTCCATTTCTTCCTTTTTGTTTCCTCCTTACTCTCTTTTGATTGATTACAAAGGAAAAATTAGAGGACTCGTCTTGTTCCCATCTGTCGTGCTAAAGAAAAGAGATCTCATCTTTGTTGAATGCGGATCCTAGGCATGGAAAAAAGGAACCTGTAGATAGATAAATAGATAAAGAAGCTCCGGAAATCTTGCATGTGATACTGTAAGATTATTAGTAAACGCTCTACCTTTTCTTTCTTTCTAATACCCAGTACAAGAAATGTGTTATTGCTGGCCTTTACTAGGAGAGGATATTTGTCTATGTTGTGATTTGTGATTATTTATGGAACATGTCTTATAACCATGGTTTTATTGCAAGAAAACTTGTCTCTATAAGTTTTAAAATCTAGAGTTCCTCATTAAAATTGAATGGAACGAACGGGTGTGAGGAAGGATCTATGATTGTTCACCTCCTAACTGTCTTGCATGAGTAGGAGCTTCCATGTCTTGCCTTGAGCTTTACAGAAAATCTCAAAAATAAAGAATATAAGTAATGTTTAAGAAAGTAATAAAGATATCAATGCAACTTTCCAGAGTACACTAATGAGGACATTTGATGATATCCATGGGATCAACTCTTGTTGGGAAAAAAATTGATGATATCTAATATTATACACAAAGGACGTTAATGAGTTAGTTAGATGTGAAATAGGTGGGCCCCAGTGTAGGGTTCTCCTCCTTCCACTCACCGGATGAATGAGAATGACACCTAGGTTTCGAGTATTCCACGATAATTAAAGAAAAGAGTAAGCAAAACTACCTTGGAAATAATATAAAGTGACATTTTGTATTGCACTTTGTAGTGGAATCATGAAATTTTTCTCGAGGCAGCACTATGTGAAAAAGAAAAACCTCTCAAGGAGAAGGAAATTAAGTTAAAAAGTACAAATTATACCATCTTTTATGCCCACGTGGATGCATGAAAATCAGGGAAGAAAGAGAGATGGAAAGGTTTGGACATATAGAGTATGGTATACATAATATTGATAATATCAAGTGATCCTCGCCTTCAATTTTAGGCCCTCAAAGCTTAAAAGGTGTGCATTGGTGTACACTTACTGTTTTAATTAAATTAAACAGTAACCACAATGTGGGTTGGTGTTTGTGAAGGGATTCACTGGATCATTAGTACTGATCAGCTATTTAAATGAATATGTATAGGAGATGCCTACAATGGAGTTGAGCAGTTGTCACTGGCAAAAGCAGCATAACTTGCAATGTAGGCAATTTATTCTATGACCAAGCTTGTAGAGGATCCATATACTCAATATTTAACATTTGTTATCTCTATTAAGATGGTATCGGTTGTGGGCACTTTAGCCAACTATTTAACCACGTTAGATGAAAAATTGCACTACATTTGCAAAGGTCAAAGCCAAAGATCACGCATCATGAGAAATTATGACTAGATGCAGCTGCGCCTTATAGAATAGGACAAACACTCAGATCACATGATCTATGGCTTTTTCTAAGTTAAGTTTTCCAATCTTCTGCATGTAATTTTAACCTCAGCCATTTTCCCTTTTTTTTTTTAATTGAAGAGGATTTGGGATCTAATCATCTGAAAAAAACAAAAAAACTCACTTTCATTAAATTTCACCTTCATCTAAAAGCATAGAATGGATGAATTAAATAGTGTCCAAGATCCTGAGGGTTTTTTTTTTCTCCGTCAATAACTAGATATCAAAGATTTTTACATACACCAAAAACTGTGCCATGTTCTTCCTTTTAAGGGTCTATTTGCTCGGAGGTATTTCTAGTGAGGTTTCTGAGTGCTGGGGAGTGTGTTCCTGTTTCAAATACTTTGTTTGATTGTTCCTCCTTTTAAATGTGGCATGTTTGTTAGCAAGAATTTTGAGGATTGTCAATTGTAAGAATCTAGAGTTCTCCAAACATTGTCTTCCAAATGGAATTCTGAATACTCAAATGCTATCCACCATTCAAAAAGTTGAAATTATGAGAACTCTGAAAGCCAAAAGCCATTTTACAGGGCTATTTTTGTGAATTAATCTCACAATTCAAATAGAGAGTTAAGAACTCCCTAGGAACAAACTGTATTTCTGTCAGAAATACCCTTAACAAATGGGGCCCTTAGCCTTTTAAATTCTCATAACCCCAACATTTTGAATGCTAGAATGGACATGTGCATTTGGAATTACATTTGAAAGACAATATTTTGATAATTCCAAATTCTCTTAGAATTATGAACATTCTAGCAGACAAATAGTTCCTTAAGGGCCTGTATCTTTACTAAAATTCATAGAGTTTTTGCCTATAGAATTTTGAAGTTTTCAAACATGGTGGATTTCCTAAATGCTCCATTATTTTTTAGCATTCAAAAATTCCACTAAAAAGATAAAAAGGGTGGGATTTCTATAACTCTACAAGTCATTTGAGACCTTTTAGCTGTCTGAAATTTTGAAATGCATGTGAAGAAGCATAGCATTTGCAAATATAAGGGGACAGGACGTGACTTTATATCCAATAAATCTCAACATGACAAGTTCTTATCAGAAAATTCTAGTAAAAAAACAAATCCTAGAGTCATTGCCTATAGCTCATCTAGTTAATAACATGGGCGTGTGAGTGAGGGGGATATTACTAGGGATCCCTGAGGCATTTCCTAATTCTTTTGTTCCCACTAATAGCTTTAGTTTGGTGGAAAGAAAAAGGGCAACATTGAAATGCAGGGAACTGGAATAAAATCCTTTAATGATGCTGATGGAGACAGTAATGTTAAGGTTGGGGGAACACCTGACCCACAACTTGAAGGAGGCACCCTACATATAAAATCTTGGTAGGGTAGTTTCCTGTGTGTTATTATTACGAGGGTCCTGAATCTGTCCCCTTCGAGGGTGGAACCAAAAGCTGGTCAGTCCCCACGCCTTGCACTCAGGACATTGGAGTTAACCTTCTTTTATGCCAGGTGTCATTTATTTAGACAGAGTATGTGGGCCTCACCACAAGAAAATGGTGTGGCCATCTACTTCTTTACTTGGGATTTTGATCTCCTAATCACATTGGACACTAACGTTAGATTTTCAATCCTCGCCTTTAATCAAATTTAATAAAATGCTTCTTTAAGTGGTGTTAGGGGGTTGAAAACTAACCCGCACCAGTTTTTGTGCAGGACTTCCATAGGTGAGAATTCCACCTACACTTTTTGTGCAGGACTTCCATAGGTGAGAATTCCACCTACACTTGCTGGACAAACCCAACCCCGCCCCGCCCCCGCCCCCGCCCCCCCGGTTCCTCTTCAGTAATATTCTTTTTCCAATCCAAGTAGGTAAATGTGTTCTTAATTTGTATTAAATTCATAAGATTTTCTAAGCATGCCTTTCCATCAATCAATCGATTCTAAACAAACGAATTAAGGTGAAAATCGATGAGGAATCATCAAGTACTATCACATTTGATTCAAAGAAAATTATCCCCAGTAAGTTTTTGGATTTAGATTAATCAATTGATTTTCCATGGAAGACAACAGTTTGATTATTTGAATTGTGATGTACATGCATGCGTCAAACATGGATGGTTTGAATCAGGGTTTGGATGGTTTGAAGACAACTGTTTTTCTACAGAGGATCAGGGTTTGAATTGTTTGAATTGATGTGCTGCATTTCAATTTTCAACACGAGACTGGTAAATCAATCAATTGCAGAAGACTACAATTTTGGTGGTTTCAAGGGATGTACATACATTTCACATAGCACATGTAACAGTGATTGCTACTTTGTATTCAAATTAATCAATTGTTTTCCAAAGAGGGCCAACATTTGGATGGTTTGAACTGATGTACATCCCTTTGACATGGGTACATGAATCGATTATTGTGGCTTGCACATGTAGGGTTATACTCCTCCCTTTCCTTATATGTATCCATCTTAGTCTACTATATTTTTAGAACATTAATGGCCAGTATGGTTTAATTCAAACATGAACTAGAACTTTGATACTTACTTCCTTTCAAAGGACTTTGATATCTCTTACCAGCTGAGATTCTAACATAAAACCATGAGGTCACACTTAAAACTTAAAGTAGTACGTTACATATATGTCAAAGAAATAACTATTACCTCCCAAAAGCAGTTCATCCACTTACTCTCAGATTTACTTAAAATTTGGTGATACTTCACAATGGAGGTGAATCTAAACTACTCAAACTAAATATTTTTCTCTTGTTTTAAGTTTTCGCCAAATTTTGCTGTAATGGAAGCTGGCCCATTTAGATTGATTACGAATAAAATATTCTAAAAATTATATAATTTTATATGTAACTAGGTCCAACTTATATTGGAGTAAAATATGATAAGAGCCGACTTTTATTATATTGAAATTTGACAAGAGCTTTAAGTGGGGAGAGATTTGTTTTGAATAGTTTAGCTTTTTACAAAGTAGGTCCCACTGAATAGCACGGCACCAAATTTCATGTGATTCTTGGAATCAAATGATCTCGACTCTCCCATAGGACACAAACAGCCACCCCCACCAAACAACTCCAAAGTAGCAATTCTCATCCAAAGAGTTCATTGAATTTGGGATTTCATCCTCTTAATTGCATCTTCCCTCGGACATTGGCCACATCACCTCCATGATTTGCCCAGGGGTAAACAATGGACTAAAGACAACCATTTCCTCTTCTTCTCTTAATGATATTTTGACTATCTCTCATCAATAAAGCCTCTTTCTCTATAAAGTTGGCAAATTCATACAGACAAAAAATAGAGTATGAAAACTTTCCCATTCATTAATTTACTTTTACTGGGTGTTTTGCCAAAGCTTCCTCTCACCGAAGAGTAAAGATGAAAATGGCTGGCTTTGGACAAGAACATATCATGGGAAAGACAGTGAATAAAGTCAGGGTTTCTCCCTTTGGCTTCTTTGCCTTTTGTCTTTTCCGTTTAGTGAAGGTGATGGGTAACTGACTCTGGTACAAATTATATTACTCATAGCCACACCCGGATTTTAATTAAAGGTCTGAAGTGAACCAAAATCAAAGCAAGGGCTTGAGCACAGGTCCAAATTGAAGACCAAATAATTTATATCTCCCAAATTTTTTTTACGGTGGGAATGATACTCAGTTCTCTATGGTCACATTTAGATATCAAATCCTCGGGAATTTTTCACTGAATTTTTACGAAGTCACCCACAATTGTATATCACAGAGGGTTTTGGGCTAGTGCGAATTCAAGTCCAAACCTATTTCATAAGATTTGAAAACCCTCATTTTTGCAGATTTACACGATGATGCCTATTTTTCTCAGCAATATGCATGGATATACACCGATATTAATATAAAATTCTCAATAATACAAATCCTCAATGAAGAATCCATATTCGAGGGGCAGTGAATTTCCCTAAATGATATATGGCTGGTACTTTGGGTACAAAATCCATGCAGCCTAACTTCTACTTGGGTTAAAATGGGTCTAAATATTGGACCTACACCTGGTGTTTTCTTTTCAGATCCTCCAGGCATTCTGAGACTGTTTTCATCAATAGAGAAGAGACAGGCGGGCTAAGAATCTCCCCTACACATTCGGTGGTTTTTTTTATCATGTTATTTTACCAAGCACGGGCAGGTAAATATTGTAATTGCTATTTGAACAATGTTTCCAAGTCATTCTTTTGACTTGAATAAATGATACAAGATTTACTAGATATGGTGATTCACAGATTTGCATTGCTGTTTACTCTCTTGCTTGTGACTGCTGACTTGGTGGAGGTGTTTTGGATTCGGTGCCATGACCATGAGAGCTAGAGAGAGAAAGTCATGGTCTTATACCTATCTATCTATCATAATGCATTGGTGTTATATGCTAATTCAAGGCTTAGGGCCCTATGAATATTCCATGGTTGAGGCAGTTGAATGGGCCATGGGCGCTTTTTTTCTTTTTTCATTCTCCCCTCTGTTGAGTAGTTATAATCAGTAGAACAACTCCCGACACAGATTATAATGCAGCTGCTGATGCATAGGATATCAATAGACAATAGACCTAGGACCAGCCAGCAACAATAGATTTAGACTGCCTGGACCAGTTTTTATTAGTTTGTATTCAGGATGCCAGATTTTTTAAACAAAACGTTACCCTAGGAATAGGGGTTGCGATAGGCATATCAGGCCCCGACTTTAAAAACAATGACCTAGGCCTGATAAGGGGCGTAAAAGTCAGGCATGAGACCACCCATTTAATCAATCGGACTGGGCCAAACCGGTCCTTTTTATCAATTTTGTAGATATTGAAGCAATTGTTTGGACTAATAACATTAAATTGCATGCATTCCTTAGACGGTTAGACTTTGGGCTTGCTAGCACTTAATCCAAGTCCAATCCGATTATTAAACGGGCCTTAATTATGTATCTAAGTCCTGCCCTTGAACAACCCTACCTAGGAAGGTCTTCCTATCTGGACTTCAAACAGGTAAGTCCTGGTCCTGAATAAATTTGGGCCCACTAATTTGCAGAACCTGGGAAGATAGAAATGAACTCCAGGCCCAATTAAAAAACTCTTCCCACAATTTCCATTGGAACTCTTGGCTCCCCATTCCCCAGCCCAACCATCCAAACAGCAGAATCTAGAGTCCATGGAAACATCATGCCCCAGTTTCCCATTTCCAATAATATGCACAAAGAAGAGGATTGCCCCTTTCATGACTTGAGTGCAATAATCTGAACCTTCCAGTCCAACTTCCATGGATGGGTCATTCTCTAAATCTAAAATCAGAGTGCTCATATTCAATATTGCAGGGGAAAAAAAGAAGAAGAAGAAGGATTCCTCAAATCGGGCCAAACAAAACCCAGAAAAAACAAAGACAAGATGAGAAGAAAAAGAATCTAAAGAGAGTATAATAGAAGAGAATGAGATGAATGCATGTAACAGAAGAGCCAAACCGGCAGACCACAAAAACAAAGGCCTGCAGGCATTAAACTTCTGTTTCGATGTCCGAAAAGAAGAGATTGAAGGTCTGGCCTATGAAAACCAGACCAGACCAGACCACGCACCTCCTTTCCTATTTCCGAATAGGAACCCTAACTACAGCTTATATGCTTATATAGTGATTCCTCATGATAACAGAGTCCCAAAGGAACCCTAACTTTCCAAAAACAAAAAAACAGTGTCCCCGGGCTTTTCAATTATCACCTACATATCCTACTAGTGGAAAGAGCCAATGAGCTGGGCTTCTGAGGTGCCTACCCACTTAAGCAAGGATCTGAACCATTTTTCTAAATATAGGGCTAATTCTGCAGAGATGGCACTGGATAGTGTTAAATGGGTGTTATGGCTCGGTTAAGGGCAGGATTGGTAATGGATTTCTTGCCCCATCTCATCTCATTTACAACTAATTTATATATGGGAGATGCTTTTATAGGAGCATCTCTCACCTTACTATGAGAGATAAGGTAGGAGCCCTCATATTCATATCCAATGCCAACAATTTAAATGTGAGGGCCCTACCTTATTTCTCATAGTAAGGTGAGAGATGCTCTCATATAAGCATCTCCCTAACTTGGTAAATTATAATACCCTTGTACCAATGTTGATAGTAGACTTCAATCGAAGTGGTACAAAAAAAAAACCACTTTGGATGGTTAGTGGCACAAAAAAGTCACTTTCGCAAACTTAACACTAGAGAGGCCTTTCCGCCCAAAAATCTCTTTTTTTAACCTATTTTTTCGAGGGTCAATGCACATAAAAAAAAAATCAGTTTCACTCATTTTCTTCCTTCTCTCTTCCCCAAACTCAACCTAAAGGGGAGTTCTCCAAACTCAACTTAAAGAGGAAGACCCAAATGTAGTTCCATACCACACTAGTGACAACTGTGATAGCCGTCGGAGTTTGATCTTCTGCATATGAGCTCATCGCAAACTTCTTCTAATGGGAAGTAGACGGACATTTTAGAAGGCACTTAGATTCCTTAGGCCTCGGAGGAGTCCAGGGGGACATTTGGGCCTTCCCCTTTGGTTTGAGTTTGGGGAAGAAAGAAAGAAGACGACAATTGAAATTGGTTTTTTTCTTTCCTGTGCAAGATCAATATCGAAGCTCACCTATTTACAGGAGGGTCGATATCAACCCTCGAAAAACTAGGTAACAAAAGGATTTTTTGGCGGGAAGGCTTCTTTGATGTGAAGTTTGCTAAATTGACATTTTTTTTATCCGCTAGACCTCTAAAGTGGGTTTTTTTTTTTTTTGGTAAAATCCTCTAAGTAAAAGATAACCAGTAACAACCCAACCAATACCTCTTAGGAGTGGGTTTGGTATTACAATTCATCAACCTGTCACAGGTATGGTTGACTATGGGTTGGGGCAGATGTGAGGGAGGGTGGTTTGGGTTTAGCCTAACCTATTGTCATCCTAAATTTATGCCACTGGGCTTATACAAATTGATTCAGAATGTCGGCCCAACAGTTTGTTTAAGAAGGCTGTGCTAGTTTTTAATGTGGGTAGGTGACGTTATCAATATCAATCATAAAATACCGCAAGTGCACGGGTGTCTAGATGAAACAGTGGCAAGAACATGTCGAACCCATAGGGAGCTAATTTAAGAAACTTTTAGATTAAGAAAACTAATTAACTAACAATTAATGAAAGTTTTGAGTATTTAGAAATAAAAGAAAGAAACTAATTTAGAAATTCAAAATCTAGCAATTAATGAAAGTGATTAGAGCATAGGAATCTAATAAGCATCCACAAATTATTTATCAAGTAACCCTTACTTGTTCCAATTTTTATTTCAAATCAAAGACACATCAATGTTTTTAATTTGAAAAATCTAACTTTTAAAATCCCTTTTTAATCATAAAAATTCAAAACTCAAGACTTCATTTATCTCATAAAATAATAAAAATAATTTAAGAACTACCCATCAAAAGTAAGTATAAACCATCAAAAGATCTAGATCCTAAGCAAAGCCTATCAAACCTAAGTATGAATAATCAAAAAACCAATTTTTATTTTCAGAATTTAAGAATGGAGATTTACCTAGGGCATGAAGACAAGCCTATTAAGTACGTAATCATGGAACATAAATTAGAATTACTAAATAAATAAAAAGAAGTTACTTACCTTCATCCATAGCTCTAATCAAGAAAATTGGCCTACCATTGCAAAGAATGCTTCTTGATTTGTAATTAAAAATTGCATCTTTACAACTTCTCATTCACAAAAATTCTCCTTCAAAATAAATCCTTGGACATGACCCAATGCTACCAAAAAAAAAAAAAAAACACTAATGGAAAACAATAAAAGAAGAAAAGAAAGAAGGAAATTGGAGAAAGGGCTGGACGTGAGATGCCTCCATCCCCTTTTGGGTTGGTTTTATAGATGTTGATGCCTCCTTTTTAGCAAAAAATCTCTTCTCTTTTAGGACTTGTTTCCTTATTTATAGAGATTTCTTACTTATTACTCAAGTTGGACTTCACACCTGGAAAGAATTTGAATTTGAGAGGATTTGTTACTAAGTGTGGTCTCTTGGGCTCCAAGTCTTGGAAAATTGAACTCCTCAAAGATCTCTAATGTTACCAATTTTAAAAACTTTTTGCAATTCCCGCATAGAATTATAACTAATAACTTCCTAAGATCATAGCTCCCTCAATATAGCACTTATTTATGCAATTTTGGGCTCCACGAATATCTACTCGAAAAGAGTTTTCCAATGGTAGGTAGATTGCATCAATCCGACACACGGTTTGAGAGTTATAGTCATTTCAATTTGCTGCCCCTGAAAAATCCGGGAATAATTTACACACATGAAAATTTCTATATTTGGCATGCAATGGAGTGTGTTGGACCCATGTTGGACGTCCAAGGCATGTTTGGACTCTTTATTTTCTTTCTTTTTTTATTCTCTTTCCATCTTTGTCATGCTTCTTTACTTGGCATGCAATGGAGTGTGTTGGACCCATGTTGGACGTCCAAGGCATGTTTGGACTCTTTATTTTCTTTCTTTTTTTATTCTCTTTCCATCTTTGTCATGATTCTTTACTTGTAACTTTGACTAATCAACTCCCCTTGTAAAGTTTCTAATTTTCTCTCTTTCTTCATTTTGATTTCCAAATTTAGCAAGTCAACATCATCTTTCCAAATCTGAGCTTCTTTTTTCCTCTTTGAGAATTTTCAATCTTTTCAACTCCACAAAGATGTCAAGATATGTAGGCCCACCATAAAGAGTGTCCCGCCTTTGATCTCTCTTAAATTTCATCAATTAAGGTCCCATTCTTGATTTCTCCTACATAAATAAAATTAAATAATGTCAATAATAATCAAATGTGAGAAATCTAGATAGACTATATATGAGACCCTACATGTCTACTTAATGCACAAAAAATACCCAACTTTCAAAAAACAACACATGGCGTCAAAATTAAAAAGTATGCATTAGTGAAGCCAAAAGAACTAATTTTGGGGTGTTGAATGAGATGAAAACCCTAATTTCACATAAGTCATGCAATATAATGAATTTTGATCAAATTTGACTAAGATTCCAACTTTGATGTTCAAATGCATGAAATCATGAAATTAAATGTAATTCTATGCAATTAACCTAATTAAGTTCACAAATGCATATAAAATTTTGAATGAAAGTTACAATTTTATGGACTTATCAGGAGGTGCTCATACATGGGCAATAGTGGGTGCCAATGGGTAGGATTGATTATTTGTGGACCCTGTTGAGCCCACGAGCTAGGCCAATAATATTTAGGAATAATGGCCAGCTTCAAAATCCACGTTAGAAATACAATGATTTCAAGCTTTGAACGCTGCATTTAGCTTTGGCTTTACGGATCTGACGTTATTTTCAGGAGTGTTTTTAGTTGTCCAGCAATTGAAGCCCTTTACATTTGTACAGTAGTCAGCAGGCCCCTTGCCTGTACTCTCTTTAGCACAGTACTGATGGTGCAGAATCGTCTAAGTGCACCAATCAAATCAATCTCAAGCTCAATTTCATCGGCTCCAACACCAAGCTCAAACTACGGCCTTGGATGGTTCGGCTGAGGGCCTGACTCGTGATTTAGCTCAAGCTCAAACTGATGTTCTTTTTTGGTACCGCAGTCCAGAGGCTGGGACAAGGCAAGACAGGCCACACGCATGCGGGAGAGAAAGCTCTCACTGTTAAAACGGAGAGCCCGCACATCTAGAAAAAATGGTATACTGATGGATCGAATACTAAGTAATCAGGTGACATTCAGGGTTGCCAACTAATTTAACAACCTTTTCTCTTCATCTCAGACACAGTATATATGTTTACTGAGAAGATAAGTTGAGCCCAAAATCACTCTTAGTTCAATCAAACTGACTGATATGAATGTACATATAAGAACCCAAGCAAGAGATTTAAGTCCAAAATCGACTTCTTAACATATGTACAAAAAACTATGTAGACCCAAGCTGATATGGGGAGGACAAGCCAAGCCTGATCTTGGCTCCTCAAGCTTAATTAAACTGGGTTCAAGCTACGGATGACATGCAGTTAAGCTTGAGCTCGAGGTCAGCTTGGCTTGGCTGGTTTACACCCCTAATTAGAATAACTCATATGACATAAATCCTCTGCAGCAGCATTATCATCCCCTTTACCTGCCAAAAATTTCACTACAAATTGAGAGTTATGCGTCCTTACACGACGTAAATATTTGTTAACAAATGAAATTTAAACATGTGATTGATCATGAGAGGCATCTGATACAAAAGAACTGAATTAAAAAAAGTCAGGCCACACATTTGTTTTTTTCTTTTCCCCCTTTTTATGGTTAAATGGGAATTGAATTTACTAGAAAACAAAATAAGACAACACCGCCAAGAAACAAAAACAAGCAATCATCAACCCCAGAGCATTCCACAAGCAAGACCTGACTCTCCACCTTAGCAAGGCTATGAGCTATATTGCTCATATGCATAGGAAACCTGATTGTTTCTAGTCCTCCAAATGGCCCATGAAATGACCTTCACCCAATTCCAGTGTATGAGATTGTCTCCCATTGGGGAGAATGGATTGAGCATCATCTATCCATTCTTTCCACCAAGCAAAAACATATTATCCACATTGAACTTGTGGACCAAAAGGGGCCCCTGCCACACATTTGTTAAAACAGGTATAAGCTAACATACCGACACTTGATCATTCCTCCGCCATGTTGGAGTGCTCAATACTCAACCACCTAAATTTGATAGAACATACCTTTCATACTCGTAATAATCTATATACTTCTAATTGAGTCTTGCTTGCCATGAATTCTGAGATATAGCCCTTTGTCAGCTGACCATTGAGAGAGAGAGAGAGAGTCCCAGATTAGAAATGACGTGTGGATCGAGCGTGTGTTGTCGTCTGATGTTCAATATATCCTGGTGGAAATCATGATGATGGACAGTGAATAAGATCACTATGACGTAATGGTTGCATCCTTCCCATTTATTGTCACATTGAAAACACTAGAAAGGAACCTTCCAAGCTTCATAGTCCACTTGAAACTTGAGAACAAGCAGATTCCAATCGTTCCGGAATGGCAAAAATAACCCTATTGTCCTGCCCAGCTACTCCCAAAGGCTTGCTAATTTCGGGACGTTTCTGACCCCTAAAAGTACACTGCACTAGAGCTGTAATTTCATGATATTTATTCTACCAATCCTGACTGTTAAATTGAGAGATCCATCAAAATTAAAGTTTGTGGAATGGAGGTCCTGGGGTGATGAGGAATTGAGGATGGCCTTCAGGTTCTGCAAATGAGATTCTTGTAAAGTTCATTAAAATGTTGGTGAGGGGAGTAGATTTTCGGATTGAAGTGATCTCTTATTTCTAGTTTTCCAAGTCAGAAAAGAAAGATGTGGGCCTGAAGTTGGGTTTGGGTGAAATGTGCCCAAACCCTTGTTGCAAAAGGAGATGAGGAATAGAAATGAAAATGGGATTGGGAAGGCAGGAGCCAAAAGGTTATATTGGGGCATTCCGGATTTTTGCCTGGCAGAGATGTGTTTCTATTGGTTTGGACATGATATTGTGATATACCAATTTGACCTTACAGTTTCAAGCTGGACTGGCCCAAAACCTCAAATCTAATCCTTTTTCCACTGACTAGTTGTCATAGATGTCTTGTATGACTTGTTGCATCATGATATTTGCTACCCCAGCATTTTGTATGGAGTTCATGGGTTTATAGGTAGCAGTTGTAAGTATCACACGCCAGATGCCCATATATCATCATAAATATTATTTGTACGTATCACTAATAATCAAAGGTTTGACCCTTTTAGATGTTGTCCCATGTTTTAGGAAACGAAAACTGATGTCTTTCTGCACTATATGGGCCTCCAATTCTTGATCACAATCATTCAAGATTTTTATATTTATGATAAGCATCAAGGCTTTTAGTTTCATATCTTAAATCTTCATAAATTTTGAAATTTTTTGAAATGATCTACAAAATCCAAACACATTGAAAACCATTAGACGCACTCATTTGCTTATGTGAAAAATGCTGATTTTAACAAATATGATCATAATGAAAAAATATTCACATTTGCACAATCCATTGCACAATCAAGCCATTCGAGGAGCGGGACCCACCTTCGAATTTCATGTGAGGACTATCCAAATGCGCGGTATATATGCGCAGGGGTGCATGTGAACATTTTCCTATGATAATGTGTTTCATGTATGTAACACTTGCATATGGGCAATTTTTTTCAATCTGGGCTCTTCCCATCTCCATAGGTCTTCTTTCCTCTTCTACCAAAAAAGAAAAAAAACAGTTTCAGATCTAAATTTAATGACATTTTAATAATCAAATTAATCTAGATTATTTCTGCAAGTGAGGGGCACTTTATTTGTTACTTGAGGTACTTGTAATCTCACTTGAGCCAATATTACATATGCCAAAAGGGTCGTCATCTGCTGATTTGAGATTAGGGTAGATGAACGGTTTGGATTGTTGGTAAGGTGGGCCTCATCCTAAACTTGAAAAGGGCTCTGAAGTTCTCTCTCTCTCTCTCTCTGCTCCTTTCAAATTTGGAGCTTCCGAAGAGCTACTGACATGACACGTGACCGATGGATAGAATTATTTACGAGGAAGATACACAGGATCAGCAGTTTGCGTGGAGCACACTAACTTTAGCATTGGACGCCTAGCCACTCAATCAATGAGTTAGCCATCTGTGCCCTGCCAGGAGCCAATTTTCACTAGAGAGAGGGTGTAGGCCCACTGTGCAATTGATCACACCTAGAGAACAGGGGAAACGCTTGTGTCATGGACTTTCAATCAATCAGTGGGCCACTTCCAATAGAAACGAAATCTCACCCAACGCTTGTACATGGAAAGCTATTAAAATGCCATTGATTTATTTTAGCTGAATGAATACAACAAAACTGGTGTTCATGCCATCAGAATTTTCACATAGGGCTTATTCATTTGCATAGAATGCGTTCGTATTCAATATATAGGAATCCATGTTTTAAGTTGTTGGCATATGTCATGGGTTTGCTCCTTGTGTACGTCCTATATTAAATAACCAAAATTATCCGATGCACGTTTATTATGGGATCACGTGTGCAACTGAGAATTAGTTATTTGGAGTTAAATGCCACAAGGATACCCTTGTTGGCAAAAAAATAAAGGCGAATAAAAGTTAATATAAAAAATAATCATCAAATAACCTTCATAATTACTTTATATCTTTTACTCCTTACCTCATATCAATTACACTTCACCTATCTACTAATCCTTTGGTGAGCTCATATGGGTGTATTAAATTCCAGTGCATTCTAATGCAAATACAGAGGCCTTAATTAAATGTGAAAATATTATATACTTCAGACTTCAAAGAAGTGTTCATACTTCATACAATCACCACTGTAATGGGTCATAGGGTCAAAATCAGCCAACCATCCTTATCTTTTTGCGTCACATGAGCCTTAAAATTGTGCTTCAAACCATTCAAGTTTTTTATTGAATTAATAAAGCCAACGATGTTTAGTTTCATATCTTAAATCCTTATAGGTTTTGATAATATATATATATAACAACACCTAAAAAAGAAACTCAACCTGTAGATCTACACTCGTGGGCCTCTAATTCATTATCCAAGTTTCATATCTTAGATCTTCATGGATTTCGAAGAAGAATGTGAAAAACCTAAATACAATTAAATCCCATGTGATTCACTAATGTAAAAATGGTATTTCCAGACAAACATATTAAGTATTTCACATATGAAAAATATGTAAGATTTGCATATTGAAAGTCCATTTTCATAGCTCATGCATCAAATACAAATGTGTCCCGAATGATCCGAATTTGAGATGACCGAATAAGGTGGGCATGCAAGATGAGAAATGCTTTGTCATCCTTAAACATGAGATCCAACAATAGGGCTAAATAGGGGCAGCAGTTTTCATTGGGAGGTCCAGGCTACCAACTTGGCCTCCACCCTCTCTGGATATGTGAGTTGTTATTATTTTATATGTGTGAGTTGTGTCTCTTTGCATGTGTGAGTCATGCACAATCCACTTAGCTCCAATAAAGAATTTTGGTACGAGTCTCGTCCCAAAATAGGGAGAGCCTTTTGGAGGATTTTTTTTAATGGGTAAATGGGATTTAGAGTTGCTTAGATTATATTATTGGGAACTGCAATTCTCACGTTTACCATTTCTCTCTCTATGTAGAGATACATTTTTTAGTTTTCTGACAGTTCATGAGGCCAAAAGGCTGACCTTTTTCTTTGTTTTAAAAAGAAAATATCAAGATGGGTCCCACTAAGAAGATACTTGATTACAAAAATCAAGATAGACTACTTCTCAAGTAGGTCAAGTATGTAGGCCATGCCCATACAATACAAATTACAAAGTGGCTAAGAAAACAGGGATGATGAGTTTTGGATGCGTCCTACATTATTTTGTCGATTCTCTTTGACGATTTTAATAACCACTAACAAAAAATATGAATATGACATTGTTTTTTTTTCAAAGAAGCTTTTAGAATGAAAACTTTTATTATTCTCTTTTTGGAAAAAAAAAAACACATGTCTAATGTTTCATGAACCAATATAAAAAAGATCTAATGAAAACCCAAAATGGCATTTTGAAACATTTTAAGAAACTAAAAGGAAGTTGTCTAATGTTGTTCATTGGTAAACCCAGATACACAATATCACTCACTTTGTCCCCAAATGATTTCAAGCAGTGACCTCCAGCTCATTGGTGGACTTTTAACCGCTCAAGCCATTTAATATGAACAAACAAAAAGGAAAATAGGTATATGCATAAAACCCTTATCTGTTATTTACTACTTTCCTTAACATTTGAAACATTGTATCAATTATTATGCAACTATTGATAAACCTTACCGCTTTTGTGGGTAGAAAGTGTTATCAGTTGCATTGCATGCAACTGAACATGTTAGGTGAATAGTATAGATTAAGACATGTAGATCAGATGTGTAATGCGAGTTCTGCAAGTGCATTGATGGCTTTTCTAATGGGAGTATAGTCATTAGTCATCTGCTTCATTGATTTAATGTCCTAGACTATGTCAGACTTTTCTGTGTATTCATGAACAATCTTTATCTGAGGATCTAGTACGAACGAAAGTACGATTTAATGGAAAAGGTATAGAAGAATTACTGGAGGGGGCCTGGAAAATGCGAGCCATATGTTCCACAACATGTTTACCAATCGAAGAAAAGAACTTGAAGCCCGTGACATACATACAGAATCTTGAAACCTTCCTCTCAATAGGGATAGGACCACCTTCCTCTCAAATCTCAAATGTATCCTTCTAGGGTGGATTGTGGTGCCTACTTTTCATGATTCTTGTGCTGTTCGTTGTTCTAACAAAGATTTTTCCTTTGTTTAATAGACAAATTCAGACAACATTGAACGTTGCTGCTTTTCTGATGTAAGGTTACAAAATAGAGGGATCGTTGGGGTTTAATGAACATAAATTGAACGGTTAGCAATGTAAAAATGAATAAGAGATGTTGAATACCGCTTGTAAGAAAGACTTCTTTATATAGCTACTAATGGGCCCCATAAAATTGCTTGGGTATTTCGGTTTTCCACGTAAAAAAAGCGTAGAAAGCGGAAAAAGTTTTCAATTTACTATGGAATTAGAATACCCCATATGTCATAATTCAAGCCAGCTGATGTGATTTAAATTGATCCATTAAAATTACTACAAATGCACAGTTGTCTTATTGAGACAGTGGCAATTGCAGGTCGATCCCACAAGGAGCACTACTAAGTCAAAATTTAAAATTTAATTTTTTTTATCAAAGATAATGACAAGAGAGATAAAAATAAATAAATAATAATAATACTTGAAAAAATACAGAAATAAAATATGAGAAAATGCATATCAGAATATTATGAATCCATTAAATAGTCCCACCATCATTCTATGCAATCGATAAAATAAATTTGTCCCAAAAATCTTTCAATTCAGAAACAAATCAATGTTTCTGATTTGGATAATTTGTCTATCAATTAGCACAATTTTTCACAATTTATTTAAGGAAAAAATCTCCTCCACCTAATGAAATTATGAACTTAACTAAATATCACATATTAATCAAAGATAGATTATCAAAAAATTTCAATCTAAGAATAACCTATTAAGAAAACATACATGATTAAAACATTGTTCAAATAAAAACTTAAATAACATAGGTTGTCAATGACAGAAGTAAGATTTATTATTATAATTAATACACAAGAGACAAAAATGTTACATAGATTAACGATGAAAAACACTTAATTTCATCTGACACTCTGATCCAGTGATCTACCCCTCTATTGCAAAAGATGTGATTTTCATTGAGAACTTCATGGTAATTACAATTTTCTCTCACACTCTTCTAACCTAGTTCTGAAACAGGAAACAGGGTTCCATAACTCTTAAACTCTATTAATTAGGGAAAGAAGAGAAAGATGAGAGAGAGTCCTTTTGGTTTCTTTTATAACTTCTGGTTATCTTACAAATACATTGAATTTGGACACCTTCTCTACATATTTGATTTATCTTCATTGATAATGTATATTTCTAATCATTTTTTTAATTTGAATGAGGTGGAAGCTTCTGAAAACCTCTAGATGGTTGGGGTCCTACAAGGGATATGCAGCAATAGATTATCAACGGTGTAGATTTAATTGCAATCCCATCTAAAAATGAATATGAAAATATCTGGGCCCATAACTTTGTCAATTTAGCTTTGATTTGCATAATCTTGGACTCCACGGACATCTACTCTGAATAAGCTTCTCAACAGTAGGTAAGTTTCATCAATACGATGGTCGGATTAAAACTTATGACCATTTGAAGATGAGTTATTTTGAGAAAAACGGGATTAACTATTTGAAATTTGATTTGCAATGGACTCTATCTCTGCATAACTTTCATTTTTGAAAGGATATCAGATGTGGATGATTCAAACTCTTCTTTTTTTATTCTAATCAAACTTGTACTTTTTAAATTATCTATTGATAATTTCAAATCTGCAACTACTGCGGACTCTGCCGTGTGGGACATTTCATCTGCTTAAACAGTAGGCCATATGAGAAGTTTTTTGCTGTACTTAGGACTCTTCAACTGACATGATGAGTGGACCCCTCCTTTGATTGATTTGCACATAGCTTGTTTGTGGGGTCCACGTGGTGAATTCTTCAATTTACTTATTTTCAAGCTTCAATTTAGCAATGTAGGCCCAAGATGACTATATGTGCTGGAAAGTGGGTTCCGTGACAGATGCCTGCAATTCTCATTTTCTGCACATTCTGATTCAACACATAAAACACTGAAGAGCTCATATTGAAGCGAGACCCAATCCGAATAGAGTTCTACTCCAATTGGGACTCTTCAAAGAAAAATTGCAAAACATTCTAAGTTAATGCAAAAAATGTATGAAAAATATGAAAATTCAGGTTTCTAGGTGAAAATGCATAAAATGATGGAATTAAATTAATAATGATGCAATTCACCTAATAAAACCCCTAATTCGTCCTAAAATGATGTGTAAATATGCAAATTTATGAATTCAACACCAACCCTATGAAAGTCAAGGTCCAATTTATCCTAATATGTTGTATCCTTCATCCTTCTTGACATATCTTTCAACCCTCATCACCTTGACCTTTTTAATGATCTTAAAGATGTTAACACATATGTATTATACAACAAACAAACATGCCCTATTTGGCACAATCGGTTGAATTCACATATAGCAAACCCAATTTTCAGATTTTTATAATTGTAGAACACACTTCATGTTACAAGTGGAAGCGAGCTAGATGGACTTATAATCTATTACATATTTATAAGTGTAAAAGTAAAAAAACATGTATTTTGGATACATGCACCTATTGAATTCAACACCACTCACCGTACTCATGGTTAAGTGGTGTTGCCATCTCGGTATTACACATATAAGTACCCAGAACTCCAAGTTAATAGTATCACTTTTGGTGAGTAATCCAACCTAGAAAGAAAGAAAGAAAGAAAGAAGAAAAAGAAAAAAAAAAAAAACACTGACGATAGCATAGTGCTAAACCAGTTCAGCAATTGTATTGTGGGCTTAAGTGTGTTTTTCAGTCTTGTTATCCATAAATGAAGTGGTTGCTCAGTTAGCA
This sequence comes from Persea americana, assembly GCA_029852735.1. Lineage (NCBI taxonomy): Eukaryota > Viridiplantae > Streptophyta > Magnoliopsida > Laurales > Lauraceae > Persea > Persea americana. The sequence goes on along the minus strand of CM056809.1, from coordinate 4,131,792 downwards.
GGCAGGGATCCGACCAGTGGACTGTTGGATTATTAATCTGGAAGGACTGGTCTTGTGGGCTCCTAGTGGCCAACAAGTAACAACCAAACAACCTACTCGTAGGCCATTGAGATGAAGTTGGTTGGACCCATCACTTCCATTTCCAACACCACCAGACCATGGAGCAGAGGCATCGACGTCGTTTTCCTAGGGGAGGCAAACTCATGATCCTCTCTTAGCCGTTGTTTGTTCTGAGATGGATGTGAACAAAACCCACTTCTCCTCTCACCCACCACATTTCTTTCTTTGGTCATCAGGCTCTCACTCTCTTCTCTTTTCAAGAGTAGGGGCCATTTTTTGTGATCGGGACAGTTGGACAGATGGGCCCCACAAAGATAGCGGCGTGCTTTAATGGATCTGAATTTGGAAGATCATCCATTCTTTTCAATGGGTATGAAAGATATCAACAATGCTCTTAAAAACGTTTCTTCTTCTATCAGCGTCTTCAGCAAACACAGCCTCCATTCAGCTTCCCAAGCACCATCCATCATACTAGCTAGGAAACAAGTGGATATGCCTGGGTGATGCAGATCAGCATATGTGTTGCATTGGAATGAATTTATGGAGTCCTACATCCTCCAAGCTTTGCCTCATTAGGAAATCATGAAAAGAAAGATTGGAACTCAACAGTGAGACTTTTACCAAGTGAAAATTAGAGCTAGTGCTTAAAATATGCGCCTTTCCAGTTGATGGGGTTATCCCAAAATTCTAAATCAATTGGTCCCACTATAGGACTGACCATTTAATAAATTTCACCCTTAACGTAGGCCTTCTCCATTAATCACATTTTCTATTAGATGATTAATTATACAATGGAAACAACTCTTATTGGGGTAAGATACGTGGGTGTATATTTTTAGCAGCTCTGATGTTCAACAGGTGAGCCACACTCTCGAGCTTTACTCCTTCAACATAAGAAGTCTCTAAGTCCATCTAAGGCTATGAGGTCCAAGGCTTGAATTTATTATAGCTTGAAATAGAAAATCTGTTTCAGCATATGGCTACATGGGCCATATCATCGACCATACGAAATAGCTTAACAGGTGATGCAGCTGCAAATTGGGGACGATAACATTCATACCATATCACTTTCTAGATAATTAAACCAGTACATATTTGTCAACCTGTACAAAAAGGTATGCATCTAAATTTAAACTAGCTATAGGTCTAGTTATATAGGATGTCATCCCCTACCAAATTAGACCTCGCATCAGTCATGATAATGGTGTTCAAACGTAAAAGCTTCAAAAGCTATAATGAGAATGAAGATTTCATTTTTTTCTCAAAAACATGTGATCTTTTTATTTATTTATTTATTTTTTTTTTTTTTTGAGAGAGAGAGAGAGAGAGAGAGAATGGATGGAATAACCGAGTGATGTGTATTGGCTCATACTGCAATCTCAGTTGAGAAATAACAGTTTTGAGGCCTGACTCATCTAGAATGCCTGAGACCATGCTAAGATTCTTAATAGCTAAGAAAAGGTTCACGGTTATATGCAATCACCAAAGACATACCAGCAGTCTTCGGGATGATGACCACAATTTTGATGACTAATGGGCATTAATTGATGTAGAAGTTCCTGGGGGGCTTTTGTTTATAATGTGCTTATTCTTTAGGCCTGACACAGGCCTTAAGAACTTGCCCAAACCTGCTTTGAAGCAAACTGGACCTGAAAGCAGCCCAATGGGCACTTTTTTTCCTTTTTTGGTGAGAGAGCCCAATGGGCACTTAATTACAATGAAAGGTCAATGTGAGTTTGGTGAGCCATTCTTAATCACCATTGCTAATCATATACTAGGCTACTAGCAACATTCAATACCATTGATTCTTATTCATGGGAGAAAGGTATTCTATGTAATGGGCAGCGGGATCCACATGCAGGCAAATATGTATGAATAGAAGTTACGTACAAGGAAGGATTTTCAAGTCAGCTAGACCATCACTAAATCTCGAACATGACCTATATGTCAATTAATCTCTATGGGATAATTTGCCAGTCATACGAGCGTGACAATTTAGAGCCTATTTGGTTAAAGATATTATGAGGATTTTTGTCTAAGAGAATTTATGAATTCGTCAAACATTGTCTCCATCAAATGGCTTCAAGTATAGAGAAACACTCAGAATTCCAACACTCCGCAGCTTCTGCTTGTCTTAATAAAATCTATGTTACCGTTTAAAAAAAAAAAAAATCCCAAAAGGCCAAACGTGCCTTTTTAGGGGATTGATTTTCAGAAAATTAGCTTTCAAATGGGAAATTTCAGATGCTTTAAAGACATAATCCAACACCAACATTAGAAACTCTTAACACGTATAGATTTCACAAAAAATACCTCCAAACAAACATGCTTATACAGCCTCTGAACCATTGTATTTGTATTTGATAGTAACTTTATTTTATCCCGAATATTAGAATTTGGGTGGGTGTGCCTATTAAGTCATTTCATGCAGTAACCTTGACCTTTCCTAAAATCCCTTCACGAGTATTGATGGGCTTGAGAAACTAAAATTCATCCAAGGGATTGTCTAAAATAGTTCTTACAAGCGGATTGTATAAGAAATTTTCTCTAATTTAATCTAATAAATTAGTAATATTTTTATAAATTCTAACGGTACATATTACTCTAATTATATGAAATTCTAACAAATGCATAATAACAATGAAAAGAAAAACATGGCAAATGGAAATGTGGCCTCAAATGGGAGGTAAGAAACATTAGCTAAGGATAATTTTCTTATTCTAGTGATTGAATTATAAGTCTACTTGGGACAAAATACTAATCGTGTATATGTCGTAGTGAAGAAGTGGAGAGGGCATCGAACTTCCTTGTCCTCAATTTGTGGGCATATGCATCTACCACCCACCCATTGGGTTGATTCATTCCTCTGATATTCCCAGATTCATGCCCTTGGTTTGGTTATAATGTTTTTGTTATTCAACAATAATCCAAAGAACGAATCAAAATGATGGATACCTTCTAACCCCACTATGTTGTGTTGTTGAATCCACCTGTGGAAGTATACATTAATACGTTACCGTTGTGTTAGATCTGGCTTACAGTGTTTTTTATTTGGTAAATCATATTTACATTCTTAAGCTGCTGTGCCTGTGTTTAACTTTCTTTTTAAAGCTCTATTGGCCTCTAGCCATGTCCAAATGGGTGTCGAACCTAGCCAACTGCCCCCACTTTTTTTTTTTTTTTTCAAAAAACCTTGCCTCCCCTTCAATGACTGTTCGATTGGGTCCACCTAATTAAAGTACTGGAATAGCTGCACAAGATTATTCATGGGTGATTGTGGGGTGAAGTCACTAAACCCCATTTCTAGTGTAATCAACATAAAACAATGGTACCCCACCTGCGATCAATTTAATCTTTTAAACACTTGATCAATCCATGAATTGACACTCGCCCCGATTCACAATAATACGTGACCATTATTCACAGTTAGATAAAAAGCATGATAAAGAAAAATTCAAGCACAAACTCTTAGAAAAATTAAATCTAAGAGTTTTGATTATTTAATGGATGTGATGTATGACCAAACCCTAATCCACATCATATCCTCCACCCTCTCTACTCTTGTAAATGATTTGTAATGGGACAGGTCTCAATGTAAACGTCTGGAGAGTATTAATTCAAAGATCGTGTATTTTTGTAAGAAGAGGATTCCATGTCCTTTGGGTTTTCATTTTCCACAAAGAGAAAGAAATCTTACATTCCCGGCTCTTTCATATGAAATCAGAATTCGTTCTACTTTTTTTTTTCTTTTTCACATGAAACAATCGGAAGACCATATTGAATACAAAAGTAGACTCTTACTTTTATAACTTCCGTTAATTTACACAAAAAAATTCTTAACCATTCCAACTTAACCGTAATCCATATCCTAAGATAAGCATAATTAGTTTCGCAATAATTTTCCTCAACACTTTTCTACCATCAACCAAATTATACATCAAAGAAGGCACGACCACAAATAAACTTGAATGCACACCACTACATACATAAAAACATGTTAAATATATTTAAATTATCACAGCTTTTACCTTAAGGCCTAGACTAGATAAATTTAGTAGTGAATCCTTACCATCTCAAGCACTAGAGATTTGCCTTTTAACTGAATTGACTATAAATTAATCAAAACAAGTGGCATGGCATGCTACTGGTAAGTGGTAACCTACACCAACACACACGCACACACTATCATGAGTAATAATCTGTCTATATATATATATGAATACAATGAAGCAAGTCACTGTAATAAAATATGCAAGGGCATAATAGTCATTTGAATTTTAAATGCAAAAGAGGCTATTTGGGTGAGGGGGTATATTTCCCTTCCTTGTTGCAACGTTCCCAAGACAAAGAAAAAAAGAAAAGCAAAGCAGTCTCTTCTTCTCTCTCACAGACAAAGCTTTAAACTCTCAATACTCTGTTAGTCTTCCACCTTTTTCTTTTTTTTTTTCCCATTCTTCTTCTTCTTCTTCTTCTTCTTCTCATCTGTTTGTTACCAGGACAAGGCCAAGACCAAGGGCATAGAAAAAAAAAGAAAAAAAAGAAGGCTCCGATTCTGTGAGAGAGAAATGGTAGCTCCGACTCCGACTCGGAGCTGAGTCGAGAATGCGCGAGTCTTCAGGTCATGAAGACGCTGACTCAGCTGACAGCAGAACGAAAGAAGACTCGGAAGAGGAAGAAGAAGCAAAAGAGGAGAAGAGGAAAGAAGAACTAGGAAGAGAAGGAGAACTTTTGGTGGTCGCTGTACCACCAGCTTCAGTGGTCCGCACTCGATCTCAGGTCGCCTCCCGCCGCGTGACACCGGCTCCGACCGCACCAACCACCGCGGATCGCAACAACCACCGAGTCGAGAAGCTCCTCCCCAACGGAGACCTCTACACCGGAACTTTCGCCGGAAACGCCCCACACGGCGCCGGAAAGTACCTCTGGAAGGACGGGTGCATGTACGAGGGGGAGTGGAGGAAGGGCAAGGCCGCCGGACGGGGGAAGTTCTCGTGGCCCTCCGGCGCCACCTACGAGGGAGAGTTCAAGGCCGGACGGATGGACGGATACGGCACTTTCACCGGCTCCGACGGAGATACCTACACCGGATCGTGGTCGTCCGACCGGAAGCACGGCTACGGCCGGAAATGCTACGCCAACGGCGACTTGTACCAGGGGACGTGGCGCCGGAATCTGCAGGAGGGGCACGGACGGTACGTGTGGAGGAACGGCAACGAGTACGTCGGGGAGTGGAAGAACGGGGTCATCTCCGGCCGGGGCATCCTGATCTGGGCGAACGGGAACCGGTACGAAGGGCAGTGGGAGAACGGCGTCCCGAAGGGGAACGGGGTTTTCAGGTGGCCGGACGGGAGCTGCTACGTCGTCGGCTGCTGGAGCAAGGACTCCGACCACCAGCTGCAGGGGACGTTCTACTCGGCGGCGATCGGAAAGGATTTGGTGAATGTGAGATCTAGCCCCTTGATCTCGCCGTCGAGGAAGCGATCTTCCGTCGACGGGATGGCGAGAGGGAGCTTGACCGACCGGAATTTCCCCAGAATCTGCATCTGGGAATCGGACGGTGACGCCGGCGACATCACCTGCGACATCATTGACAATGTGGAGGCTTCGATGTTCTACAGCGACGGGACGACCCCGGATCGGGGGAGCACCTTCTCGCCGCAGCGCCGGAGCCCATATTATTTCAGCAATGATGTGAAGAAGCCCGGTCAGACGATCTCAAAGGGGCATAAGAACTATGATTTGATGATTAATCTGCAAATGGGTATCAGGTATTTTGATTTGGGAACGACCTTTTGTTGTTTACACCTGCATTGGATGATGATGATGATGTTGGGGGTATTGTGAGATCTGGGGGTTTGTTTTATTTTTAGGTATTCAGCTGGGGATTTTTTCGATTTGTGTATTGGATGATGATAATGGGGGTATTTTGAGATCTGGGGTGGTTTGATTTTTTCAGGTATTCAGTTGGGAATTCCTCAAATCATGTACGGGGTCTTAGGCCTGGAGATTTTGATCCCAGGGAGAAGTTTTGGACGAGGTTCCCACCTGAAGGGTCCAAGGTCACACCCCGACATCAGTCTGGGGAGTTCAGATGGAAGGATTACTGTCCCATGGTTTTCAGGTGTGTGTTTGCTTGATTTCAGATTGCTTGGATTTATGTTTGGTTTTTATTTCTTTTGGATACTTGTCTTGCTTATGCTGATTAGTTTGGTGGGTGTTCAGACATCTGAGGCACTTGTTTGGGATAGACCCCGCGGATTATATGCTGGCAATTTGTGGGGATGATGCACTGAGAGAGCTTTCTTCCCCTGGGAAGAGTGGGAGTATCTTTTACCTGACTCAGGATGATAAGTTCATGATAAAGACCGTGAAGAAATCTGAAGTGAAGGTTGGAGAACTCTGCAGAAATTTCATTTTTGATTTGTGTGTTGTGTACATCTCTAATTTCTGAATGCATGTGTGCACTAATTTTCAATAATGCAGAGAAACAGGCAATGCGTGGCTGCTCGACTGTTATTTAGATAGAATTACCATTTCCTCTGTAATGCTCATAGATTTGCATTTGAGTTCAATATTCAAATTGGGTTACATATTAGGATACATTCGGTTATGCATCGAATTCAATCCATTAACTAGTTCTATGTCTTCTGTATTTGTAAATCAACATGCAAATCTCGGTTTCAAATTCACAGCCTACTGAATGACCATGTTCAGGTACTCCTTAGGATGCTTCCCAGTTACTACGAGCATGTTTGTCGATATGAGAACTCGCTTGTTACCAAGTTCTTTGGTGTGCATTGTGTTAAACCAGTTGGAGGTCAGAAGGTATGCAGTATAAGACATTTATTTCCTGCAACAGGAATTTGTATGTTCAAAGTTGTCCAGACATTGATTTATGCTCTCCATTTCTGCCTCTCTGGTTGATAAATCAGGTTCGGTTCATTGTAATGGGCAATTTGTTCTGCTCAGAATATCGAATTCACAGGCGATTTGATCTGAAAGGGTCCTCACATGGCCGGACAACAGACAAGTCCGAGGGAGAGATTGATGAGACTACGACACTCAAGGACCTTGACCTCAATTTTGTGTTTCGCTTGCAGCGTTCTTGGTACCAAGAACTCATGGGGTAGTTGAGCATTTTCTCCATGCACTCAAATTTATATTGCAATATGTCAAAAGCAGTTTTGTTTCTTCTTTCTGGTTTCCAAAATGAACATACAATGCTCATCATGGGTTCTTTTTCAGACAAATTGATAAGGACTGCGAGTTCTTAGAAGCAGAGAGGATCATGGATTACAGTTTATTGGTGGGTCTTCATTTTCGCGATGACCTTTCAGTTGATAAGATGGGGATGCCGTTTTTCTCCTGTAAGTCCTTTCGTCCCTTGCTTGTGTTTGGGGCTTCCTATGACTGAAGTCAATGCAACCTAGGATATTTTCTTTCTCAGTGATGACTCTCTGTGTCTAAATGATGGTCTTCAATACTTTTCCAGGCAAAGGAGAATCATATCAAGGTGACAGAAATATATCCGAGTATCACTCCCCAGAAACAGAGGGGCGTGATGTGGATCGCATTCTCTCTGGCCGGTATGATTTTTCTAGTGATTTCTCTGCATGAATCTTCTGGGTTCCAGTTTGTTGCCTAATCAATTAGAATGTGAACTTTCTTTTACCCACAATTCAAAGTTACATAGAAAAATTAACATGCAGTTTCTCTACAAAATTCTGCTTATCATTTGGGAATTATTTTGAGTGCCCATATATGTATGGGACAATAGGATGGGGTGGGACAATCATCCTTTGGATAAGAACAATGTTTTCCATTGTTTGAACTTTGATAACTTGTGATAAATGGATAAGAACAATGTTTTCCATTGTTTGAACTTTGATAACTTGTGATAAAATAAACTATTCAATTTTCTTGGAGAGCACAAAAATATTACATTTCAGAGGTGGATCTTTCTATGCCATGCCATCTGACTAGCACAGCTGGCTTGGATAAAAAAGTCTTGTTATTTAAATTGCAATGAAAGAGATGTTCCGTTATAAGGACCTCCAATTTATGTTTTTATGTTCATTTCTTTGATGGCATCGGACATGATTTGTCAATTACTAGAAGCATTCTGTCTTCTACTCATTCTTGTTTCTGATCCTACAAAAAAAAGGAGAAAAAAACTCTCTTTGTATTATCGGCAATTGACTTGTGGTCGTTTAAGTTTTACTCTCATTCTGTGGGAGTTTTTGTTATCATGGTCTTGTTAGTATGCCTTGAGAATTTTCTTTTCTAGCCCAAGAAGAGAACTCCATCCCTGAATATTCATTTGCTGTCTGGAAACATGAGAACAGGAAGCTCTTGATTCGATTGGGTTCAAACATGCCCGCAAGGGCAGAGCAAGTGGGGAGCAAAAGCGACTATGATCAGTATCTATTGTATCAATCGAGCGGAAGTGATTCCACCCCTGCTGGAAATGGTGAGATCCGCGAAGTAATCCTCTATTTTGGGATAATCGACATCCTCCAAGACTATGACATCAGCAAGAAGCTAGAGCATGCCTACAAGTCTCTGCAGGTTGATCCCACCTCTATTTCAGCTGTTGATCCAAAGCTCTACTCCAAGAGATTTCGAGATTTTATACGCCGGATCTTTGTGGAAGACAAGTAGACCACCATTGAAGAGAAAACAGAGGGGGAAAACAAAAAAAAATCCCAAAATCGCTGCCTGTCATGGCAAAGGAGGAAAGTTGGGAGAGTCATCTGATTCCCTCATGGGTGTTGCTCCCTTATTGGATGTAGGTCCATGTAATCATATGGACTATAGGGCTGGCGCACTGTGAGAGTGTGAACCAGGAAAAGCAGAGCGGCAGTTGATGTTTGGGCTGAATTTTGAAGCTCGCAGCCTTGCGGAATTTGTATATGTCAATGGGTGGGGAGATTCGGATTATGATTTAATTTTTTTTTAAATCTTTTTTTGGTGACCCAGTAAAATGTGAGTTGGAAGCAGAAGGGGAGTTTCTCTTCCAAAAGATTTCAAGTGAGGGGGTATTATGTGCAATAAGAAATGTACAGTGGAAAATAGAGATGATGAATTTGATTTTTTCTTTTCTTTTCTTATTTTTTTTTCCCTTGGAGAGGTGGGGTTCTCTTATTTCACTGTTGTTTTGTGTTGAATGGAGCGAGGGAGGGAGGAAATAACTCACTTTTTGAAGAAGCTTACTGCTGGCCGCAGAGCTTGGTAAACAAAAAGAGCAGAACAGAGAGGAGAGGAGGCATGAAAAGGAGAGAAAAGCATTGGAAGAAATGTTGGGAGTGTGTTATTTTTCTTCTTTTCCCTCCACTTTAATTTTCCTGCTTTTTCCTTCTTTTGAAGGACGAAGGAGACCAACGTAACCAGTTCCCTTTGTCCTCACTCCAGCTGTTTTACACGGGGCAGGCATCACTGTAATTTGGTTAAAAGCGGAGGGCATTTATCCATTGAATGTTGGTGCTGAGGAGGATCAAAGATTCCAATCCATTCATTGATTAAGTGGGGACTTGAATCTTGATCTATTGTGTCACTTAAACTCTGACAGAAAGCGGTAGGGATTGATCAGGGCCCATTCCAGGGAAAGGAAACACTGTATTTGTATTTGCCTCCTAAAAAGTAAAAATATGGAAATTGGAAGGTGATGGAAGGGCATTTATAGTCCATGTCATTGTTGAAATTCAGGTGCATCAGTGTGGAATAAACTTTATAATTTGACCACAATTTTTCAAAAAAAAAAACAAAAAAAGGTGAAAGAGAGGATAAAGCACATGCAGAATGGATGCTGATTAGAGGCAAGATCCCCTAGGAAATTACTGGTTCCTCTCCCATGTAAAAATTGTCCACAGAGAGAGATTCCAATTCCCATTTTCTTGTGATGTTCTAGTTGTAGATTATTTCAGGGGCTCAGAAAGACAAAAATCCTCAACAAATAATAAATTACAGGATCTGTTCTCTAATTGGTGACATATGGTCAATGACTAGAATTTCGAGTAAGAAAAAAGTCAAATTGATCAAACACCTCTTTTTTGGGTCCATCTGTAGCCGAGCCTAGACAATGGACTAATGGGGGTGTGTAGCCAAAATTGTCCAACCACATGGATTGAGGAAAGCTCAGACTAATAATATTCAAATCAAACCAAGCAATAGGCTCCATTTCCATTTGAACTGGGACCCACAAGTCATAGGTGGCCCAATTATTCAGGTGGGTACGTCCCACATGTTCCGGAAATTCAAGTCAGCTAGTAAGGTGGGTTGCTAATCCCGGTGCCTACCATCCTTAACTTAAAAATTATAACTCTACTATACAAGTTTTCAAGGGGCAGTTGTCCCAATAGACACCAGGAGACAACATTCTTCTAAAAAATTTCATTTTCACATTCCTCATGGCCACTGTTTCCTCCATATTTTGAAAGGAATCATGCCACCCACTTTGAAATTAGGAAAGTTTCAACTCCAGTCTCCACTTGACTGACTACCATGTTTCCTCTTTACTAGATATATGTTTTAATTTTTGTCCTTTTCGGAGGCTCCTCCCCCTCTATCAAAGAAACCCTAAAAAAAACCCCAAACCAAAACACACACTCATCCTAACATCAGACCCAAGGCAATAGGAGTATAAAGGGCCTTCTCATCTACTTATCTGACCCAGGGCTATAGGAGTATATAGGGTCTTCTCATCTACATATCTGGCGAGAGAGAGCGAGAAAATCAGAACTGGTTGGAGATGTTGAAACATTGTTTTAAACATATTTAAAGAAAACGGTACAGGACTGTGTATAGGTGGTGTCACTTACAGCGAAAGTGTTGTGCATGTCCTTGTACTGTTGTAGTGATGTGACACTACAATACCATAAACATACACGCTCCTGTTGACTAGAGACAAATTGTGTTGTAGGCGTCGCATCTTAGGGACCATTTTGTACACACTTTGAATATGGTTTGGGTGGAACTTGCCGGCCCAATGAGAGGTGTGGCTCTTTCAATTGTCCCAATCCCAACCATCCTCCTCTACTATAGTAGTAACTCTCAGTTGTCCCAGGTGAAGGGAGAAAGCTATCATGCTTCGTATTCTATTTGAAATTTTCCTTGTCCATCCCACCTTCCACTTCTTTGCAATTTTGAGATTTTAAGTGCGTGTTTCTATCATAAATTTTGGGATGGTTTGACTTGAACATTTACAAATGCCATATTGCTTTACAAGAATTTTTAAATCTTAACCACCTTAATGTCTCAAATGATTTTTAAAACTTTTGAAATCTCAATTTTTTTTTTTTTTTTTTTTAATTTAAGTAGGATGAATTTTAAAAGTATGTACATATTAGAGGGTCAGGAATTTGAATTCATAATAGATTGGTCCCATCATACAAGATAGGAATAGGATCTTAAAAAAATAAAAAGAAGAAGAACCAGGTGTTATAGAATTTTTGCCAGTTAAATTAAGAGCTACACCATCCACTTAACATTGCAAACAACCCATTCATGGAAAGTAGTTGGACGCCCCATCCCATGTCTGTGGCTGGAAGACGTTGACTTGGTGGTCCCTGTTCCTTTAAAGCCTTAAAAAATTTAATTGGCTGCATCCTGCCCATGCGAAGTTCATGGATTTCTTAACTCCTTTGACACAATTGGTGCACCACTGACGTTTAAGATAGACCATCTGCCCATCATCATACTTTACGTGGCACACTCCTGATATTGATGTTTTTTTTCTTCTTTTTTAAAATTTCTGGAGAGAAAAGACAATTTTATTATAAAGAAAGCAACAAACTGAAAAGCGCCGAAGATAAACAAATACACAAAAGCAAAAGTCTAATGGTCCCTCCTATCTGTAAACATTCTCAAATATGTTCCTGTCCAGTTTCTCATTCTTCCTCATATGTCCAACTGATCGACCATTAGAATAAAAGGCTTAAGTGTCATATCCCGGACCCAAGAATCCCCCTGATTAGGGTGGTTCTCAAGGTGTGACACGAGTACTCTCATAAATTCACACCTGTTCCGGACGAAGTCTACATTGACAAAGGAGAAAATTTCAGGATTACTCACTGACACCTGTCAAAGAACATTTATCTATAAAATCATGTATATCATCAATAACAATACCATGAGCAATCTATTAACCAATATATTATATTACAATTGTCTTTAACAAGCTAATAATTTAAACCTTCAATACATACTTAAACTAAGTGCAAGACTAATTATCTAATTTCAAGTTATAATTACCACACTTGTACGTACTATGGCGGTCAAAACTAACCATTAATCTTACCAATCAAGTCTCTAATCTGAAGGTTATTAGCTATCCTCTTCGGTAATCTGGATCCCTGTGACACCAAGTATAGCACTATAAATACGACGATTCAACAATGTATGAGCAATTAAGATATATCACATATAATATCAAATTTGAATTATTGACAGTAGATTAAAAGATGTTAAATAATCGGAAACTAGGCACATTGTGCAATGAGTAATTCATCCTTTATTGAATCAAAATCAAATACATACTTCATTCTAGTTGGCTACTATCTTTGCTCAATCCTCCCTTAATAGAGAGCACGCGTTTTAGGATGTCACCAGGGGCCCGGTCAAAGGTCCTCCTGACTACTTGGGTTCTGGAGTTCCGGTGCTTCAAACTGTTTACTGCACAGCGACGTTCAATTCTAAACCAAGATTCAACCCCGTCGAGTATCATCCGATGGAAGCTAAGTAATGTTGACTCATTCGATTCAATCAAGTACACTCACTTCAGTCTCACCTCCTCAGGGTATGATCTTGACTCGGGGTCTCACCTCCTTTAAGTAGGATCTTGACATCGGTTGGTAATTCACTAACCTACTAAAACGGGGTCGGGGTTTAACATTAAGTTTCCCTTTTGCAAGATACTCCAATTCATTGCAGAAAGTCTTGTAAGTTCTAAGCTAGAGGCTCCTCTCTCTCTCTCTCTCTCTCTCTCTCTCTCTCCCCATCCACATTGTAATGAAACTCGATTCATCTAATTATGTTTCCACATTAATGCTTTTAGAAACTTTTTCTATTTCAGAATTTTTTTTCCCAACCCCTCGTAGCAAAAGCCATTTTGAGGAATTAGGGAGAATTTAGCTCATTTCTCCACACTTCATTACAGAAAAGTGGCTGCAATAAATATGAAAAATGATTTTCCCAGTAGAAAAGCGTTCAGATTTTCCAAACCTTTTCCTTGGAATGCGGCTGCACAGTTGTGTTATTTTCTTTTATTTTATTTTATTTAATAGAGAGAAGATCGATGTGTGCAAGTGAGAGGATTACACATTGACCAATGAATGCTTAATGCAACATGAACTTCGTGTATCCTTTTGAGTTATGATGATGATGATGGATGATGGAAAGAAGTAAGATATATAACATGTCTGTCTATACGTAAGAATCATCCTTTCACGTTGATGGAATGATTAGTGAGTAGTTGTATTTAAATAAGTTCATGACTTCAAAGTTCTTCAAACAACACCTTCCTTCAATGACCCTTTTTTTCTTATTACCATTATTACCCGACCATAATCGGATACGCGATGATTGTGGAGATATTAAAGCTAACACGAGGGTTCGATTGGACGCGCGTATTAAACTATGAGATGAGATGAGATGGGTCAGTGTTCTCTTTCCTTTCCTTTCCTTTCCTTTTCTTGTTTTTCAGTTGGGGGTGTGTGTTCAGCTAGCTATCTGCGATCTTAGCCTTTGATTTTAGTGGGATTATTAGTGTGATTGCATGTATAATAATAATTATAGACGATTCATTTTCCACATTTAATGGGGGATGGTCAGGATCATTGAGCAGGGGTTTTACTTACAATATCTGTGTCTCGTCTTACCCATCTGTACCTGTGGTATGTAAACTTGTTTTATAGCTAGAATTTTATGAGAAAACCTTGTCTAAATAAAAGTAGCTAGCCAACCAGAACACTGTTGGAAAAAGGCACCGCAATGATCATAATGATTCATGGTCTAATTGAATCATTTACATTAACTTTGCCAAAGGATATAGATCAATTAAACATCAATTTTAATAAGTCTTACGTCAAATAGATCCCACAGAAATAATGTCAAACAGCACATAAATATAATAACCAGGATAAACTGAACTTCAAATAAATAAAAATGATGCCTCGTGACTGTACTGCGCAAAGCTACAAATCACAATCTTGTGACAATTTCCACCTTCAATGAAATCAAAGTTTGGGATCTCTATTGAGAAGATATCATGAAAATCTATTTTTAAACAAGATATATGTATATATATATATATAGGGAGATGCTCCTATGAGAAATATCTCTCACCTTATATGAGAGATAAGGGTGGTGGCCCTCACATTTAAATTGTTGGCATTGAATATGGATGTGAGGGCCCCACTTTATCTCTCATATAATTTTTTTTTTCCTTTCGCAGCTTTCGTCCCAAAACAAAAAATACAGCAACATTTCCAATTTCATTATTGTGAGAATTCCATTATCAAGAAAAATTACTTTCCACAAAACATCATAATAATTTTCTTCCCTATTTTTAGGCGACATTCATGATATTTGTGATGGACCGCTTGGGCTACCCAAATTTATCTCATCTCATCTCATATCATCTCATCTCTAGTAACCAATATCATGAATTGCAACTTGAAGATTTTTTTCCATGTCTTGATTTCTAGACAAGTAACAAAGTACTGCACATGGGATGGGATGAGATGGGATGGGAAAGGATTAGAGAAAGCAGACTACCCCGTCAGTCAGGTAGGCCACACCACTACATGGATGGGCCAGGGTGTACAACACTGCATCACCTAATGATCCTCACTGTCCAATAGATGCCCTTCAATAGAATAAGCTAACCAGAGAGAGAGAGAGAGAGAGAGAGAGAGAGAGAGTTTTTATTTCATAGCAACAGGTATTCAGTTTACATGCCATTGGGCATCTCAACTTGCTTGAAAAAAAATAGGAGCATTGCTACTGGAATCACAAGATCCCAAACTGAGAATGAGAACAATGTGAAGCAATGACTCAAAAAATAAAATAAAAAATAAAAGAATCAAGCATCCCTTCTCACAAGATTCAGAACGAACTAAATGAAAGGAGTGAGTCTGTCAGTGGATTATTGTATGGTTTGCGGAAGGTTGACCAAATATATCTGGACATGAATCCCAGCTACGGCGATCCCTGGCCTCCCAGTACCCGCCAGAGTACCGATATGTGTCAGTTGCTTTATCCTTTGCAAACCACCGTGGCTTCCAGCCCTGCTCTTGCATATTCCTTGACTGCAATGCAATTGCATTTTTTTTTAAATTAATTTTATTGCACAATACTGACAGCAGCAGTTCTAAAATAGCTTAAAAAAAAAACCTATCAAGTTACTATCATGTAACATGCAAATATAGCAATAAATGTTGAGACAAACATAGTACGAACTGAAACCCATGCATATCTTGCAACAATACTCTCATACTTATAAAATGCATATGGTTCATAAATTCAGAATTAAATTATGTTATGCAGACTTAGATATACAATAGAATTCTATAAAAATAATATATGAATATTGAATACTGTTAAAAATATGAGAAGTCATAAAAAAATTTTAATCAAGTATTTCCCACAAATGATGTTTCAACCACTGTTTTAAAACTAGTCCAAGTCCGAGCCAACTTGGACTCGATTGTGGACAAGTCAGGTCTAAGGGCCTCGGCCATGTCTCTAACCTCCATTTGCATCGTCGTATTCTTCTTATTCATCTTATCCCAAGCTCCTCTCACTAATGGCTTCCAGCACCTTCTACCCCACACCCACGAAAACTCCACCCTAAATCCCTTTCTTCGGCCATGTCTTCCAAAAGACCCACCAAAAAATCACTTTCCTTCTTCCATACATCTTCTAAAACCCCCTAAAAACCCTAACACCATGAAATCACATCCCCTCTTCTATCCTCTTCTTATTTTCCTCCTCTCCGTGTTTTTAATGTAAACTCATCTCCCAATTCACGTAGAAACTCGACCTTACTTGACTCAACCTATCCATGACTGAGTCAGGGGCCGAGTTCGAGTTTTAAAACACTAGTCTCATTAAAACTTAAGACTGTTATTTCCTTTATAATCTAAGAACAAAGACCCGACTTTTTTATTTGATAAATAAAAGATACCCTACTATATTGGTTAACAAACACAAGCATAGGCAAACAAACATTTATAGCTATGATTTTCACTCCTTTTTTAAAATTATCATCTATATATATATATATATATATATATATATAGGAGATGCTCCTATAAGAGATATCTCTCACCTTATATGAGAAATAGGGGTGGGGGCCCTCACATTTAAGTTATTGGCATTGAATATGGATGTGAGGGCCCCCACCCAATCTCATTTAAGGTGAGAGATATCTCTCATAGGAGCATCTCCCCATATATTCTACCGTTAACTGAGTTCTAAACCTTCAACTGAGTGCCGGACACATTACCAACTCATCCAGCCATTCAGTCCAAGTGACTTGTGCCAGATTGTACCCGTGTATATTAAAACAAAAAATGTATTATTCTCAAACAATGGCTCACCTGCCTCTGCCTCTGCTCTAGTCGCAACTTCTCTTCATTGGCCATATCATACAAGCCAATCTCCAGGCATCTCTGATCAGGCCTCAGCCTTGAATCTGTGGGTGGCAGCTTTTCCTGTTCATTAAGGAAAATGAACTCAACATTAAAAGGTTAAAATCCAAATCAACTATACTCCTATAGGATAAAAGAAAAAAGAAAGAAAATTGAACGCATCAAGGACCTTTAATCCAGGGGTGAGCTCATTGAGCGTAATTGCAAAGCGTGTCAAGTTATATCTTGTGGGGAACTGAGCTGGCTTGCTCTTTTTCCAGAGCATGGAAGCCTCAGATATTGCTTCTGATCCTTTTCCCTTCCCTGAGCATTCACCTAACACATAGTGCATACTCTCATCCCATTTTCCAAATAGTGTGGCCACTGTTTTCCCGTTCTTGTCATGAACTGTACCTTGTACCTGTAGAAAAGCTTAAATCCAATCATGAACTCTGGCTTGTCCACAATCACTGTGCAGAAACCATAACCAAATAACGAGAGAAAATTCTTCACTTCTACTAGTACACAAATGCGGAGAAAAGCTACCATTCTAGTACCTGAGGGGCATGCTTGGACTGTGAAAATTTACAAATCTGAATATTAACAAATTTCATTTACACAGCCGATAATGCTGATATGTTTTTGTTTTTTGTAGTTGCGGCATATTTCACTAAATTCTAAACTGCTCCTTTTAGTTGTATCAGAATATTTTCAATAAATTATGAACTGTTTGTTGGCTGTTTATTTGTTAGTAAAAACTGCAGAGTGCATAACACTAAGAAAAAAAGAAGCTCATGTGCGAACTTATACAATTATCAAATAATGCATGGAGAAGTGTAGGGTAAAATGCATGTGAGAGGGCCCAAGGAAATTTCAGCTGTAAAGGGATAGCAATTAATCCATTACCCTGCCACTTCACTATCCATCGACATTGAAGTCAAAATTGTTAGATTGATGGAACTCTATAGTTATTGCCATGGCTGGGGGTGGATAGCTGTTCTGTGGGTGGCTTCTATCATGTAATTGCTTTTTGGTTGGGAATAATTCTCTTATGCCGAGGTTATCTTGGTTGGTGTTTCTTGTATCGGGTAATTCGCTTATTTTATCATTAATAAAAATTTACCTGTTACCGATAAAAAAAAAGTTACTGTCATGGCTCATTCAATCATCATCATCATCAAAGCCTTATCTCAACTATGTTGGTGTCTACTACATGAATTTTGTTTCTCCATTCCGATCTATCCCGAGCCAAATCCTCAGATAAGTTGCATGTATATTTATTTTTACTACCTCCATCCACATCCTCTTTAGCCTATCCCTTCCCCTTGGTGGGCCAGCAACCTGAATAACCAAGCTTTTCCTTACCGACACCACTGCCAGCCCATGTTGGACATGCCCAAACCATCTCAAATGGGTTTTTCTAATTTTATCAACTATCAAAGCTATACCTAAATGCTCTCGAAAGCACTCATTTTGAATTTTATCCTTCCTAGTTTTATCACACGTCCACCTCAGCATTCTCATCTCTACTACATCCATTTTGCGCATATATTGCTTTCTAATTGGTCAACATTCTTCTCCATAGGTCATATCTGGTTTAATCACTGTCCTATAATATTTTCCTTTAGAATTCATGTTTAGGTTGTGATAAAACTTTACGCTACCTGTCAACCTACCTAACGCAACCCTCCTTTATCCCGGTATGGGACCGGCAGTAAAAAGCTGGCTAAGTTTTTCACCATGACCATTCAATGTGACACCATAACTGGTCTAAACTTGCTTGGGACATGCCATGGCTCATTCAATGTGAGAGCCAAATGAAAGCATTATCATTAGGCATATTTTTTTGTATGACCTGGATAATCTAATGGCTCTACCACCATTCCCAAAGAAACCCAAGTTTCTCTAATGAATAATCCTAATTGCTAGGTTAGTAGATGCCATCCTTTGGTAGCCATCAATACAAGGACTTGTGAGTGAGGAAGAAAGAGAAAAAATGAGCCAAGGAGTGCAACCCATAAAGTGAGATAAAAGTTTTCTTTGGGCCTAAAAAATAGAAGATTGTGATCTTTAGGATTATAATTCTTAAAGAAGTATACATAATGTACAATAGATAATTCTCAACTCCTTTCTTAAAGAAGTATACATAATGTATAATAGTTTCTAGATCATCCAAACAATACAAACACTAGTGGGTATAATAAAATCTAATATGAGACATGAATATATGGATTTCTTTAACACTATTTTGTATCCAAACAAACCCCAAGGTATTAGAAAGTGTGTATTATATAAATTCTTATGATATAATCATCATTGTATTATTTTATAAGACTTGAATAAGCAGGTTTGTTCTGAATTAATGAAACAAATGGAAACCCATTCTACCACCATGAGAATGGGTACTACAACATCAAACAGGCAACAGCTGAAGAGGAACTGAATGTGCATAATTACCAACTTGTATATTGGCTAACGAAAGAAATCAAACTCCATGACAATTACGAAGTGCTTAAAAGTAGAATGTAAGTAAGTAGTAATGCAACTGCTAAGACCAGGCACAGAGACAAAAAAAAATAATAATAATAATAAATAAATAAAAGCAAAAGAGGGTGGGCCTTGTCTCAACGGTAAGGTTGCTCCATTGCCACATGGGCGTCACGGGTTTGAAATGCGGAAACAACCCCTCTGCTTGTGGGGGTAAGGCTGTGTACATCTAACCCTCCCCAGACCCCACAGTGGTTGGAGCCTCATGCACTGGGCTTTTTCAAATAAATAAAAGAAAAAACAGAAGCCTAGTAACAATAGAGCAACAATATACAGCATGGGACTACTTGCAGTAATAACCCATGATACCCAGATACAGATATAGATACAGACACGGATATGGGGATTGGAATATGAGACTAAACTTTTGAAAATCCAAGACACGTGGTTGCGGCAATCCTATCAATAACATGAAATCTCATATTTTACGTAAAGACTTTTATATGAAGTATTGATTTTCTTCTTCACGACATTTCTAAATTGATGAAATTATCATTCTTCGTATTCCTTTCTGACATTTTCTTATGTTGAAAAGTAATAAAAACTATAGGACTATATGAAATAATGGACTCAATATAGTAAAATATGCTAAACTTGTACCCTAGAAATATTAGTGGAGTATCGAGTACCAGCATGAGACTGAGAGTATCGTATCCATCCAATATGGGCATGCTAGGCATATACAAGTATCTGGGTATTATCATAGGTAATAATATATGTACTCCCAACTCTGGTCATTTGCGTCAGCAGCTACATCAACAATGATTCAACAATAAAGAAAATGACATCCTGCTATAGCCTTCATAACTAAAATTAGTTAAAGCTTCTAAATTGACATGGTGAATCAATACCTGGTGAGGATTTCGGTCTATCAAAGATTGCTCCTTGAACTTCAGCTTGCAAGAATATTCGCGATTTCCTTGTATACGCATGGTACCATAATGATCGCAGTAGAGCTTCCCCAATATAAGGTTGTAGATGGAAGTTGTGACCTGAAGGAGAGAGTGCAACATTCAGCTTGAACCCAATAGAGAACATTTTTCATATAAATATTCATGATCACATACCTTGCTCCACTGATATATTTCTCCATCATCAAACTCTAGAGTTAGAACGCCAACAGGGTCAAGTTGAATCGAACGACCAGAAAATTTGCTTTTCAGATTGGTGTCTCCCCAAAATTTCCATCCTTTACCTTCACAGTGGCAAGCAACAATCATGGGATGATGACTCACCTGTCTCAAAATGAAAAGAATCTTTAAATGTAGAACTTGTGCCACCAAATACTACTTTATCATGCCTTGCAATTACAACAAAAAGGATAGGATATAAAAATAAAGTATGAAAAACCCAAGAAACATATGTTTGTGTGACTGCTTAGAAATAGAACTAAAACACGATGTATAATGAACATATGGAGCAAGCTTGAAACCAATATGTAATTATGAAATAGTATCTTATCATGCCTCGCATATCATCTTAGCAAATAACAGAAGATAGGAAAATGAAATATGATATAACCAAGAAACATGTTTTTGTGAGCGTGACTGTTTAGAAACAGTACCACGTCACATACTGAACTATGAACATATGGAGCAGGCATGAAACCAATATGAACTTGGAAAGGTTGCTGAATCATAGAAACTATGTATGCATGTGTATAGGTTCTATCTTCTTTTCTTTTCTTTTCTTTTTGTGTGTGTGGGGGGGTGGGTGGGGGGGATCTCCAAAGAATGCACACCATAAAAGGGCTGAAAAGTGTTATACAAGTAGGGGACGTGCAGAATCCAGAAACAGTTTTTTTTTTTTTATTGCCTTCGCTTGGATGTGCCTTACCATTGCAGTACACACTGGTTTGGTACTGGAAGCACCTTGTTGACTTGTCAACTAACTGAAATTTAATCGGCATTACTTGTTTTGTGCATTAAAGTAAAGTCTCTTTTAGTCAAAACTTTTGAGAGCTAATGATATAATTTTATACAGATCACAGAATGTTTGTATTCCATGATTTTTTTTTTCTGTTATAGCATAATTAGTTCAGGCAAGATCAAATCCAGTACAAACCTCTAGGACTCAATCCCAAGACCTGTTCCTCTAGTGGGAAATGCCTAACCAGTGCACTACTTGTGTTGTCAGCATGCTTCTATTCACATGCTCGCTTACACATAGGAAAATGCCAGAAGGTTTTCTTGAGAAGTTGCAGTTATGAAAATACTTGAATTCGGGTGTGAGATGTAATAATTTCCGTATCTCCCCAATACAAGTTTCCAACGAAGCATAGGTATTTGTAATATCAAATGAATTAGCTTCATATGAGAAAGTAGCATCCATATATCAAATTGGGACTAAATCACAAAGAGAAAAAATGATCAAACCCACAGGTCATGGCCGCTGAGATGTATCCTCGAAAGAGATTTATAGCGTATCTTATCAGTTGAAGCCCACATTCATAAAGGATTAGAATCTTAAGCAGTTTCCAGCAGCAGAAAACTGCTGGTTCTTATGTGTGTCAGGAGTTTTAGAAATGAAACCTAAGAGATAGTGAGGAAGATTCAACTCAAGTGATCCAATCCACATAATAAACAAGTATGTATTGAAGAAAATTGGTTGTGTAGAAACCTTCTCTGAGAAAAAGCGGATGCCTTTGTCTGGACAGTCAGCTTCATAAGTCTCCCCAAGAAGAGGATTAAATGGCTTGCAGCTTCTTCCTTCAGTAGAAGCATATCCAGATACAGCAAATGCAGCCACATTAAGAATCCTCATAAGGCTATCATCCTGCAGATTTTCATCAAGCAGGTGAAAATTAAAGGGAAAACAGCAAAATCAATTAGATGGCCACAATGATGATGGAATTGCTTTACATGTGAAAGGCAGTGCACTCTGTCAAGCTAACATTAAATATAGAACTCTTTTTTTATTACTATTTTTTATAAGTGATGATACAGAAAAACTTATGTGGCTAAAAAAGAAACTCTTCAATCTTATGCATTTGGGTTTTGGCAGTGTAACATGAACTGTAGAACCGAATGCATTTCAAAGATAAAAAATGTAGAGTGAAATGCATATCCGAGATGTAGACACTGAGTTTCATCGGTGAACTACATCAGTAGAACTGTAGGGCTGTCAATCGTGTCGTGTTAATGAATTCAGGTTGCGGGTTAACAAATTCGTGTTAGAATCTCCTCAACCCATACACGACCCATTAAATAAACGGGACCAAAAATCAAACACGAATACGACCCATTTATTTAACGGGTTACATGACACGACCCGTTGAATAATTTTGTCCATTTTGGACCATGTCAATTAACACACACTGTTCTGGTAATGAAAAGAGAGTGAAGGAGTTAGAAAAGGATCTTTTATCTATGGGTTTTAGGGTTTCACTTCAACCTTTTCAACCTTACCAAAATACTTTTCATGCATTTTATAATTTATGTCATTTATCATTTGGCGGGTTGTATCGGGTTGTTAATGGGTTACCGGTTTTATTCGTTAATGACCCACTAATTTAACGGGTTAACCGGTCTGACCCATTAATGACACGAAACCGTTAAAAAGGCCAATATCGTGTGGGTTCGTGTCGTGTTAACGGGTCGTGTGGCATTTTGACAGCCTTAAGTAGAAGAGTTTACTGTAATGAGATATAATTCACCTTATGAAAGTCTCAAATCAAACCTCAAACCCATCATCTCATCCAACATTAATCACATGTGCAGATTAATAAATTCAAATTTGTATAATCTTTCTTCTTTAGGCCTATTACAAGTTTTGGGGATGGGTCCAAGGTTAGAGGGGGAGGTCCTCAATAAAGGGTGGGTTTTTGTAATTGGGAAAGGGAGAGGTCCGGTTTGGGTTGGGGCCTTTGTGCAACCTTTTTCTTTAAGTCTTCAGTTAGTGGGTGTTAGTGCCATATTTAGTAGATTTATTTATTGATTTGATTGTAATCACTCTGTAATTCCTCAATTGTAGAAATGTAATACTATACAACTAACTCAAATCTGAAACTGGTATGAACGAAAACTGCAAATTAGTAGATCACAACTAGTTTTAATATGGAAAGCATCTGATCTAAACTTCTTGAATATGAAGAGGCCCACAAAGCTTACCTTTTTGCCCCATTCATATGCTCGGTCAAGAAGGAAAGAGTATTCCAGATCTTCAAAGCACTTTTGTAAAGAAGACATAGGCTCATTAAAGTAAACAGGAAGGCAGACTTTGGTGAGATCCTTCCCAATGTTATCTTTAATCATAGACCAGAGGCTGACTCCTTTCTCCTTTTCAACTGGATCAGGCAATCTTTTACGACGCTGGACATAAGGATAAGTAAATCCAACAGATTTCATGGAAGCATCACCACCATTGGCATAAAAATCGTCATCATCAGAATCAAATGACGATCTCCGATAATCAGACCCACTACTTCTAAAAGAACTTGATGACAAGAAATCCCGTGTATCAAAAAAGGCATGGTCCTCATCATCTGTTTCTTCCTCTGCAGCATCATGCCTTTCATTGTCTTCATCAGATTCAGATGGACTCCCGTCTGAAATCCATTTCAAAGCAAAAAAATAACTCCATACAACACATCACCTTAGGCTGAAGGATAAAGATATAACAAAAAGGCAAAACCATCTATATACATTTATTATTGATAGAGGGCATACAAAAGCCAAATTGTGCACCAAGCCAGATTTTCTAAGCAACCTCTTTAACTCTTGAAAGTTTTCTCAAATGAAAGTCGTGCAACAAAATATTTGAAATCATTGCAAATTTATAGGTATCTGCTCTCCGGATCCAATCAGTGAATCTGTAAGAGCATTTTTCCAAGGAAACAGAGTCTTGACATCAAATCAACAAACCATTCTTGCATGGTTTGTTATCCTTTGTCACAAAAAGACAGAAAAGTTTCCTCGGTTGAAGCATTTTCAAATCAAAGGCCATAAAGTCCTTTTGATCTTCTAGCATTTGTATAGGAAGAACTACTGCTTTTATCACTCATCTTAAGCCATCTATTAAAAGGTCGCTGTAGCCATTTAATTTTTTCTTGAAGAATCTTTAATTTTGAATTCTTCATTTAGTTGAGATAACTTCCTGTCCTCTTCAAGCAAGATGCAATTTTGACTATTACTGAGGAACTAATGGCTCAAATCCCACTAGGCTAAAAAAGAGTTGTAAATTGTGTTCTTTAAGTTCTTATAATTGCATACTCCAAGACAAACACGATCTCCAGAGACAGCTGCAATGAAGGTCAGGGCAAAGGTAATGTATGGGCCTTAATGGAAAATGAGTTTAAGGAGGTGTTGTGTTCCGATTAGTGGAAGTGCTGCCATGAATGATGTGGGGTTTTCACTCTCAATTTGTGTAGGCTTGATACTTTCATAATGCTTCTCAAGGCTTGTACCCTATTCTGATATTTTTCTTGTAGTTGAATAAAGTAATTGGTTGCAAATTAAAAAGTAATCTTTTCAATCAGAGGTTTGAGTCAAAGCAGATGAACAAGGACCTACTAAGTAAACATGCAACATTAACTTATTTGCATAGCACAAATTAGAAAGAGACCATATTATGGTCACAATCACAACCCAAAAGAAAGTGACCATAAAGCCTTTTATACGTAACATCACACAACATCATGATTGCAACGATGGGCACCTCAACTTTGCTATGGAATCCTTACCAAAAAAAAAAAAAAGCCCTGCACTATGAGGCTCTTTCCGGCCTTGCCAACTATATCGTTTTGCTTTGACAACATTATAACATCTTGTCTGGGATTGATTCCTCATAATCATAGCCTCATTTTCTCCTCTTCTAGAGGCTTAATTGATTGTTTACTTTTCTTTTGTTGCTTTTCTAATCTCCCTAGTCCCTACAGCATAATAGAAATGTTTGCATTTAGAAATTATCATGCCCAACTCTAGAATTTTTTACAGTTTAACAAGTCTCATTTTGCATGTGACTTTACCACAGAGAATTCATGCAAGAAGAAGAAACACAAACTCCTGGGTGCATCAAATCCTCTTAATGAGCAACAGCATTCTTGAAATAGGTGAGTGCCAAATAAGATAAAAATGTTGAAACATTGAAATTTTTAGCGCTCAAAGTCCATTTCTTCTTTTTTGAGTTTTTTGTTTGAAACAAAAGCCCATCATAGTTTTGCCTTTATTGATACAAAATGGAGTTTTGCTAGTGTTTCGAGAGAATGAAACCTACCACTAAATACCCAGATGCCAAAATAGTCACGAATGCAAGAAACTTGAGGAAATATAAGTAGATAGGAAGGGAACAAGTCAAACATGTGCAATCTGAATTGACTTCAATTTACATTTCACCGTACCACTAGATCTGTCATTCCTCAATCTAGAAGCATCACCATGCTTCTCCTTCAACATTCTTTGGTTCTCATCAACAACAGTATTCTCCAAGTCAACTTTTTCTGTCTACACAACCAAGAATCAAGATGGTAGATATTTAGTGGATAAATACGAATACTGATATATATATATATATATAAGGCTTGCATTGTAAAATAAACAGCCAACAGGCATTGATACAGTAGTCAGTACTATTATCAAAAGAAAAAAGAAAAAAAAAAGGAAAAACTTCCAACAACAAGGACAATAATATGCCAAGGCTGAAACTAGTATCCCCTATCTCCACTAGGCAAAAGAATATTCTACAGATAAAAGTTAACTTAGTCAGCCATGACACAGTAAATAGGATAGATTAAATAAAGTAATAAGTATGGACAAAATGTTGGAAAAAGTGCTAAGAGTGAACATAGCAATCAAGAGAATGCCACCCGATGAACAATACATTAGTCCTATTTGAGTCACATATAAGAGATCTCATGCAAGTATTGTTCTTCATGTTTCATATTAAATGGCATTAATTATTTTATCTTTTTTTCCAATTCAGTGAAACCCCATATCGAATATATATTTTTATCTTCATTGTTTCATTCCACAATCTAACTCATCATCATGATTACATAAAGGGTTTAGCTTTTGTCCTTTTTTGTTTCCATCTTTGCTCGTAGCCAGAACCTAATCAAATCCTTAATTTCTAGGGAGTTCAGAGGTCCCAGAGTGTAAGAAGCCATCGAGTGCATGTCATAGGCTTCCATTCTATTTTACTCGAGTCTTCTGGAAGAAGCAATGATGGAACATACTTAACAGTCTAAATATGTGGCAAAGGCAAAATTTTAAAAGCGCTGAACAAAGAAAGCCCATTCGTTCCATGTATTTCTTTTATTATAAAAGGACAAAAGATATAAGAACTGTAAAAAACTATAACAATTTTTAAGATTTTCTGTACTTTTTCACACAGTTGTCGTCTTATCCATTTTTCAAACCTAGACCATTTACTATTGAGTTTATACCTTCATAATAAACAGACATTAAAGCTACCTAATTGCATTTATTTCAAGTGCCTATTTGATTGCTCCATACCGAATTCCTAGGAATTCTAAGCAATATGTTGATATGAAAGGGGCTAAAATTGAAAAGGTAATGGAGAAGATTTACAAATACCATCAAATAGTCTCTCCTTGATAGGAATTTGATTACCCAGCAATCACCTAGTTGATCAAATCCTAGGCTTCCATCTGCATATTCACCTTATATCCTCCACTCCACACCCATTCAATTTTTCCTTTTCAAGACATCTCTTTGTAGTGAATCCTAAAAGAATTCAATTTGGGTCAAATAAAGGGCCCTTAAATGATTTTTATATGAAAGCCAAACAAACATCCAATCTCCTAACACATCCAACAATGCATAAAAGAGACAAAAATCAATGTAACGGTAGGGGAAAAAAATGGATATAGTAACTGCAAAAGAAATTCAATTAAAACAAGTGAGTGGCATTACAGAATTCTCTGAATTCTCTACAATGTGCAGCAGGATCTCATTCAAAAATGTACCTCCAGCTGTCGCAGCGTGTCCATGAGCAACGTTTGCTTCTGCTTTAAAATCACCAGCTGATTCTGCATCTTTGAGAATTCGCCCCTCATGATCTGCTCGCTGTCCTGGATCGCCGCCTCATTCACCCCTTCCTCCATCAGCCGCTGCCTCAACTTCTCCGTTGAGACGACAATATCGGCCGGAGCCATGAGCTCACTATTGGACATCCTTGGAAACATATCCTTAACAGCATGGAGCGCTTCCAACCACGCCGCCCGATTCTCCCGCGACTCGGCTCGCAGGTGGAGCCGCTTCGTCCCGGTGAAGATCGAAAATCGCTTGTCATCCGAGCCGCTCTCTCTAATCGACGAGACCTGATCTATCAAGAACCCTAGTTGGATCCAAAAACCATCCACAGAACTGAAAACAGAGCCAAAATTCGAGAGATTCAGATCGATCGAATCGTCACCTTGAGGTGGATCTCGCCAAATGGCTTGCGGCGCGACTGCGATTGGCTGCGCTTGCGGCTGCAGACGCGTTTGAGGGATTCCCCGCCGATGACCTTCGATCCTTTCTCGGTTTCTGGATTGACGACGATCTTGTCGGGGCCGTGGATCTTGAAGTAGGAGAGGACGCCGTCCTGAAGGACGAACCACCGGGGGCGCCACCCCTTTCCGTAGTTTACCCACTTGTGCAGGATGCCGGAGATGCCGGAGCCGACGACATCGTTCAACTTGACGGCGTCGCGGTGTTCGCCGTCGAGGAGGGATGAGGGGTCTAAGGAGGCGGTGAGGGAGCGGGATCGGGAGAGGGAGGGGAGCCGGGGGCGGGGGGGATGGTGGTGCTCGCCGGAGGATGGGGAGGACTCGTGGCTGCAGGCTGGGCGGCGGCCGACGGTGTCCGATCGGAAGGATCGCGGCATTTCAAGCGAGAAGGAATACGACGACGCTGCTGCAGCACTTCGCATTGGAATACGGAGAGAGAGAAGGAAGAAGAAGAGGCAGAAGATGCCGTTCGAGAGGGATCATTGAATCTCTGTGGTGCGGAGGAGTACCGTATGGAATGAGGTGGAGAGAGGAATCGGCGGGGTTTTTTGAGTTTGACGGTTATGAAGGAGAGAGCGGCGCGTGTGGTTCGTTGGAGTCGTTTCATTTCGTATGTCTAAGTATACGTTTACGCGTATGCTTGTACGTACGAGTATGAAAATACATACATGTCGGATTCGACTAGTAAAACCCCGTGACATGCATGGACAACAGAACCACCAAATACACAGGCTAATATGATATATTTTTAAAATTTTCTTTTTTTATTATAATTTATTTTCTTTTTTCATTTTTATTTTATGAACTGTAATTATTTAATTCTGGTTTTTATTTTTTTAATATATTTATGTTGTTTGTTCGCCTTGGGTGATGCTAACATAGCAGTCAACATTAAGATTCATTTTGTTAGTATTGTGTAATATATTTTTTTATTATGATTTATTTTATTTTTTTCATTTTTATTTTCTTAATTTGCAAAGGCATTAAATCCTATGTCATTTTTATTTTATGAACACTAATTATTTAATTTATTTTTTATTTTTTTAATATATTTATGTTGTTTGTTCATCTTTGGTGATGCTAACACATTAATCAACATTAAGATTCATTTTTACAATATTGTGTAATAATTTTTTATTATTATTTTTCATTATTATTTTACCAACGGTAATTATTTCATTTGGGGTTATGCTTTTTTTTAAATATATTTATGCTGTTGGTTCGGCTTTGGTGATCCTAAGACATTAATAATCAACATTAAGATTCATTTTGTCAATATTGTGTAATAAAAAAATTATTTTGATTTATTTTCTTTTTTCATTTTTATTTTATGAATAGTAATTATTTCATATGGGGTTCTGCTCTTTATATATATATATATATATATTTATGTTGGTTTTTCGTCTTTGGTGATGCTAACATATTAATCAACATTAAGATTCATCTTGTCGATATTGTGTAATATATATTTTTCTTATTTTTATTTAATTTCTTTTGTCATTTTTATTTTATGAATAGTAATTATTTCATTTAGGCCCAAAATCGGGCTTTAATTAGACCCAATATATTTGTCATTAATGAGTTGAAATTCTGACCAATTTTAGTTTCGAAATATAAATTAGTGGGTCTATTATCATGCTTGGGTTTCTAATTAATCATAGGCCTTGCAATTAGACCTAGTACCCAATTCAATAAGTTGTTATATTTGAAAAGGCAATACATCCTATGTCATTTAATAAATTTTTCATTTCTTAAACATAAGCATGAAATGAAAATTTAAAATCTATACAGTAAGAAAGATACAACAAAGGGTAGTAGATTTTGAAATTTAAAAAATAAAAAATCAACGCATTATATTGTATTATAATATTTTGATAGTATTGCATGGAGTAGGAGAAAAGATTACCTTATTCTATGAAGATGATTTATTTGTTGCTCCTATTTTTGCAAATAGGAATACAGATCCAGCCTTTTTCCAACTTCTAGTATGAGGTGTGAGGTCCACTTTTTCTTAGAGCTTTGTTGGTATGATGATAGTTAAAAGTAGAGCTGCAATTTAAAAAATAATAATAATAATAAAGAGTGGAGCTCCTGTACCTAATTCCTTAAGTTGTTTTATTTTGAAATGCATTAAATCCTAATAAATTTTTCTCAAGCGGAGCTCTTGTTTGAAGATAGCTCAGTAAATTTTTTTTATTTCAAATTTAGAATATATTAAATAAAGAATTTCAAAATATAAATTACCGAGCCTAATATCAGGTTTGGGTCTAACTGCAAACTTGTGAAAAGAGTGGGATCAGTAAGAGAAGAATCAGTCAAAACTAGACTGTACACTTCCAACACAATAAAACCCAAATTAAGTCGTTTGTGGTTGCGGGACCACATAGCCCACCTAATCAGGAATCTGTACATGGGATCTGAATGGGGACCCATGGTCGACCATGGTAGTACTGGACCCATTAGAAATGGGCCCCCGTTTGGCCCACTATCCAAATACCTTAAAACCTAGAGGCGTGAGTGAGGAGAAAGAAATTTTTCTTTTTGTAAACAGCCTTGGTAGGACCCCATGGCCCACCTGATCAGAGACCAGGTCCAGTCAAAAGATAAATGACCGTTGGTCGACCATGATCAGTAGGTCCATCTTAGGTTTGGACCAGTGGGACCCACTATCCACCCACCTGCATCATTAGGCGTGAAGTCCTTTGTTGTTTATGGCTTCTGTGTATGGAGGAGAAAGGTGAAGGAAGGCATGGACACGTTTTGGATTGAGGGGGGTGGACCACATGGCCCACCTGATCAGAAATCTGTACCTAGGATCTGAAAGGAGACCCATGGTCGACCATGATAGTACTGGACCCATTCTAAGTGGGCCCTGTTTGGCCCAACATCCATATACCTTAAAACCGGGAGGCGTGAGCGAGGAGGAAGAAATATGTTTTTTTGTCAACAACCTTAGTAGGACCCCATGGCCCACCTGATTAGAGATCAGGTCTAGACAAAGGATAAAGGACCGTTGGGCGACCATGATCATAGGTCCATCTTAGGTTTGGACCAGTGGGAACCACTATCCACCCACCTGCATCATTAGGCGTGAAGCCCTTTGTTGTTTATGGCTTCTGTGTATGGAGGAGAAAGGTGAGAGAAAGCATGGACATGTTTTGGATTGAGGGAGGCCACATGTTACAGAACATTAACAACCCATAACAAAGCATTGATAGAGATAGAGTTGTAGATTTTCAATCCAGAAAATGATGAAACACACTTATTGCATTCCCCTGTTCGTTGCCCGTCTTTGTTTGAATTAAGATATGTAGGTATTTAATACAAATGGGGTTTTTGAAGTGTTTAAAAACATTCTAACAACACCAAATCCAATCTCAGCCCAAAAAAATTCAATCAGTACCTGGCACCGTTTTCTTGCTCTCACCATTTCCGGGAGCCAGACGCCATCACCAACTTTGGCTTCATCGCATTTCCATTGACAGCAATCGAGATTAGAGAGTATGAGAGTATGAGTTTAAAGAAAATCCAAAATCGCTCTCACCATTTTCTCGCTCCCACTGTTTTCTCTTCTTTTTCTTTTTTTTTTTTTTTCTGTCTTCTTCATATTCTCTGTTTTTTAGAGCAGTTAAGAACTTGGTAGTAGTGGGAATTTTTTAAATTTTAGGAGGTTATGGGTTCCGGTTAGTGGAGGGTGGAATGAGAGAGGATGGTGGAGAGAGAGGGGAGTGGAGAGTGGAATTAGATAATGACATCTGTATTCAGGTGTTGTAAAAAATGAGGATTCTTAAAACGGAGACCTGGGGTTAAACGAGGGGGGAATACATTCCCATAGATATATAGATAGATATCTCTGTATATGATAATTTTGTACAAGAATAAAAACCCTTACTAATCACAGATATGCACGAAGAAGAGGTAAAATTTTATGTATTTTAGAATGGGGAGGATGAGAGTTCATAATTGGAAAAAGTATATTAGTGAAAATTGAAGAAGAGTATATTAACTATTCCAGCCGAAATTAATACTGAAGGTCAAAATTGAAACCAAAACCTCTTTACTTAGCATATTATAATGGTGTAGTTTTGGAGCTTATGTGGCCAAAATTGGATTGGGTCTGATCGTAAGACATGGGAGAAATCGAACTGAGAGGGAATGAATGATTTGAGGCCTTGAGGGTAGAATGTTGACCAGACCATGTGGCCTGCCAGTCAAGTCAAATGATCCCACATATCTGACAGGATGGGTAGTGCCAATTTGATTTGGCATAGATTGTTAAAAAGGCCTGTGTCAGATTGTCGAGTCCGGAATTCTGGTGCCAGATCTGTAGGCACCACAAAAAAAGAAACAAAAATTTAATTGCGTAAGATCATGATGCACCACCTAAAATTGGATCATCACCCATCTGTTGATAGTTTTTGGGGCTTGTTTTCAGTGTCCATGTAAGACATTTGTGTACGACAATTGCAATCAGATATTTGCACGTGAACAATGACGATGGCTCAACTTTGATTATATAAAGAGGTTTTGGCCCGGTGAAGAGCCTCCATTGAGGGTCCAGAACCTCTCTCGCTGCTGCTTACTGAAGTGTAACCTTGCGACACAAACTTAGACCCGGCTTTAGGCACAAGGCAATAGAGGAAGCGGACCCCCTGTTTGGTCCAAACAGGAGAACCCTGTTTGGACCAACCAGGGGGTGACACATTGGGGGGGGGGGGGGGGGGGGGGGTTGGGAATTTTTTTTTTTTTTTAAGGGGGAGATGGGATGGGCTGATTGGACCCCAACACACCAACACCCCCCCGTTTGGACCTAATAGGGGATCCTCACTCGGCAACAGAAGCCCTTGAAAATAAAATCCGAAAGGAGTTGGCATCTTTTCAAATTCCAAAAAGTAGAATTTGTAATTTTATTTCTCCCAATAAAAATAAGACCCTGTAATTAGTTGTAAGCAGTTGGTTTTAAGGGGAAAAAAAAAGAACTCCATTTAGACGTTTCGCTTGCTTTTCCTCTTTTATGAAACAAACTTTCTTCTTCATCAACACACACCCTTTCTTATTAAAAAAAAAAAAGAAAAGAAAAGAAACAACTATACTATTGTGCATGCTATTGTTGAGCTTAATGATAATGGGGTGGACTGTGGTTTGTAGTTTCTTATGTTGAAGATGACCTTGATTTAGTAATTTTATGTCACAAAAACAAAAAAAAAAAAGAAAATAGATTTTAAATAAAATATTTATAATAATATTAAAAAATAAAAAAGGCCTAATTTAGGATTATCGCTGTAGACCTCAAATTGTCTCGAGCCAACCCTGATGGAACTCTATTATGGGGCTAATATAGAGATTATATGGACCATGCTTAGAAGGAGTGGCTCCTACCAAATGATTTAGCATCATAATGGAACCTAGCCTAATAATTCATGCTCAGCACGATATCTCCTTGCACTGAAAAATAAATAATCAAATATTAAAAAAAATTACCGCTTTCCATATATAGTATAAGTTGGATAAAATAGTAATAGAGAAATTGGAGCAAAAATGGTATATTTACATAGGAATAACTAAATATGAGTGGTTTGTTGAAAAAATAAGTGAGTAGTTGCATGACCAGTTACATAACTGTCGGTCAAAATTATAACCGACGATCAAAATTGAAGCCAAAACCTCATATCTTAATATATTATAATGTGATTTAAACAACATTGCCAACTATGCCAGGTTAGTGCCTAATCACATTTCTATCAGTTGCTCAATTGGACGTGAGACCTAAAGAAATATGGTTGGAGGGGATGAGATTCATATTTGAATTATCTGGATGATTTCTATATAGGCCATACAATGCAGTCCTAGAAAAGTTTTACATAGTCGCTGTGTAATAGATGCGATGGAGGATCCGAACTCCTCCATTGATGGGTATACAAAGACAGTTCATTAGGATCGACAGGTATAAATGAGAGCACATATCATTTCTTTCACCCTAGGATTACCTGAATAATTATTTGGTTTGATGGACATTTGCACGGCCATTCCGATTTCCTTGAGGTAGTGGTAATGCATGGGGCTGTTCATCTAATATCATTAGGTCTATGACTTGGTCCATACAAAAATCTATTGTTTGAAAAGGTCAAAATCTGAAGTCTAAAAATGGCAACCTTAAGATGAATTTAACATCGATATGAATCCAATTACAATAAAATTATAATATCAATTAGTTATGATTTCAAGAATAATTTCAACGTGCATTCAACTTAGGAAGCTAAATGAAGATTATATATACCAATCAATGTATATTTATATAGTGCCTAATTTTGTCAAAAGAAAGAGAATTACGTTGGATAAGTTGACGACCGACGTAAAACTTTTGTCACAATCCAAACGTAAACTAAAGTTATTCTATGGATGACTGAATATATATAGCAGCGAAATTCAAGATGAAAGATCACAAACAAGAAAACGTTGTATGTCTTCCTTGCTGCTCATTCCAATTAATTTACTAGGTTGTGATGGGTCCATTCATCCAGTGCCACTGTGGATGGGCCACATGAACATGGCTGTATTAGCTATTAGGACACCGAGTGCCAGATCGAACAGGACAAGATTGACTGGTGATTCAGAACCATCAATTCAATCCAATGTCACACCCTGAAATACCCATCTAATATAATCAGTAATAAGCATAGAATGCATGGTGGAAAAAGCTGTATCCTATTTCAAGCCAATGGAATTACCAAGCCGAAATCAGGAACTGAAACCAGTAACTCCCTAGAGTCTATGTGGCTAATTAGGGTTGCTCATGAAACAGATTGTATTCATACCAGGCCAGGTCTAATATGGACCCACCTCCTATTGAAAATGATTTGTGCAGCATTTTAAGTCTCATATACTTGGCCCTGTACATATTCTCATGCCCATTAGTTGAATAGACTGGGATGATTAGATGTACAGCCGAATTTGCAGCAAAGTATGTTTCGCAAACAGCCTGCGCATACCCAATATTCAGCAGGCCCATGGGCTGGATACTAGGCCCTATGAATAAACAAACTGGCCTTGGATAGGCTTTGGCCCAGCTCAACCTGGCCAAGAGACATGCCTATGGTAAATCTCAACTTGGGTTCTGACCCAAGCCGGGTCAAAATGGAAATTCCATGCTCCAGTTTCCCATCAGGTAAAGGAACTAAATCCTTGAAAATTCCTCCCCAAATTTCCACCAAGGTGTGGAAAACTCATGTTTTTGTGTTTGGCAAATGCAAATCTTCAAGGATTTTGGCCAATAGAAAATCCTCAATTTTGTGGATTTTCAAGTCCGACTACATCCTTCAATGGGCAATGCCATGTCAGGCCCAGGGATATCATTACTGTTCTCTCAATTTATGCAGGGGCTGGTTGGGGCAGGCCAAAGCCCTCATATGGCATGCACTGCACTACCTAGGCCCTTACCCTACCTTCGCAGGTTTGGGCAAGGCAAGCCTAGGCCTTGAAAATAGAAAAAAATAAGTTGTAATTTTTTTTACACTGTCACCGTGCCTAAGTGTCAATTGAACGTTAACCCTCTCTTTATTTGGGCTTGGAGCCAACAGTCTTGGCTTTCTCCTCTAACTAACCCCATTACAAGAAGGAAATAAGACAAATGTGGCAAGTATAAATAGAAATAAAGAAGAAAAAAACGTCTAGTTATTCCCTTGCATCTTATTACAGGAACACTTTGAAGGGGTATTCATGTCTAGGTATACTCACAACATCACCTATCAAAGGGCTCTAAAAACATTGGTAAAATACATACTTTTGAGCCCATGTTTTACTTTCAACTGATGAACTGCAGTACAGGGGATGGAAAGAAAAAAAAGGAAAAGAAAAAAAAAAAGAGTAACCCACTTACACATAAAAGAGCATGCACACAAACAAGCATTATGTAGTGTAGCTGCATAAATTAAAATAATATCACCTTAAGCACTTGATAAAGCTTTTTTCTTTTTAATTCTTAAATTCAAAAGATGTTTAAAGAAAAAGATAACCAAAAGGTCAGATGCCTATCATGAAATATTGATTCATTTTAGATGTATAAGAGCAACATATTTAATATAAATTCATTATTTCGTGCCCTAAAAAAAAATGAGCTACGAAGAATTCAATGAAGCTCAAAAAAAGAAAAAAACCCTTCAAAATGGGCATTTTAGTATATAATTAAATATATTATATAAAATAAAGAAACCTAGGAGAGTTGGCCCATGCTGAGCCTAATAGTGTCTAAGCCCGACCCTCAAATTTCGATTGTCCTTAATGCATCCACAGTTTATCATCAGCCAATTAATCTACTGCTCCACAGATTGGACTAACAAAAAGAGAAACCAAGTTGCCCATAGTAAAATCCAACGACAGGGCCACAGAAGCTCTCAGGAATTACATTTGATCCGAGACCACTAGACCACAGAATTTATAAGCCTCCGCTTAATCTGCTGTTCAATGGATAATTAACTGTCAAACTCTGTGGGCCTGGATACATAGCCGGTTGTGTGTGACTTCATCTTTATAGAGTACGAGCACAAGGATTCTCTGCAGTGTTCTCCCTTTTTCGCAGGGGCCTTATAAAATGAATGGTCATTGATCCCACAGACTCTAAAACGGTGCTTACAGCTGCAGTATTAGCTGTATAGGATCAAGTCTTTTATTGTAATACAGTGGGACCCAATAAATGAAATGCTGTCAGCCACGTCTATGGATTTTGGCATGGGAAAAAGGTGGGTCCCAACAAAGCATATCCTCCCAAAAAAAAAAAAGCTAATACAAAACTATTAGTTATGGGTGTTTTCTGCATGATGGCCATGGCCCATGGGCCATGATGAAGTCCCACCAGATGAACGGTTACTGATTTGTGTACCATGCCCCATTTCCACCAGTGTATGGGCACTGATAGAAGCTGGACAGATTTCATCCTCACAACAGCAAGTTAATAAATGCTGCTTAGAATGAGAAGCGTTACACAGAAAGAAATCAAAAAAATATCAAACCGAGTGAGCTGCCTTCTAACTTTAGCAAATCTAAAAACCGTGTGCAGGTCACTGTATTGGGAAAGATACCATGCATAATAACCTTGAAACCTGCTAAAATCCTTAAATGACCTTAATTCACAAATGAGCATTTCCTTCTTTCTCATTGGCAAATCAAAGCAGAATCCTTTTTCTCTCTGCGCATAGGGAGGTAGAACAAGAGAAAAAACCAAACCCAAAGTTTCAGTCTCTCTCATTGCAGATGGGTAAAGAAATAGAACCCACAAAGTATCACTCCCATTCACAGTCACAGCGGATGGGTAGATATAGAAGAAAACCCACGTTTCATTTAAGCTTTTGTGATCTTCTTGTATACCTATTCTTCCTTGTTATCATCCAGTTTTCTGCAGCAGGTCAGTACTTCTCCCATTACATGCATGTTTCTGGTTTTTTTTTTTTCCAATTATATTTTTTTTCTGTATGGGACAAATAGAAAATCCTTTGTTGAAATAGACAATCGAAAACCTATTTGTTTTATTTTTTTTTTTTTTTTTACAGATGCATACGATCCAATGGACCCCAATGGGAATATTACTGTCAAATGGGATATTGTAGAATGTCAAGATGACACATACACAGTAAACTCTCTCTCTCTCTCTCTCTCTCTCTCTCTCTCTCCCTCTCTCTCTCCCTCTTTTCTTTAACAACTATTGAGAGCGCTGGAAATTGTTGTAGTCCTTGGTTTGGGTCTTGTAGATCAAGAGGCTCCACCCATGGGGTTTTAAATGATCTAGCCCTTTGATCTATGGGTCATATAGTGTATCACCTGCTGTCTAATTCTGATATTCTTTTGGGGGTATTCTCACCTGTTCTTTGAAAGCAATGAAATTATTCCATTGAGTGGTTGAAGGAACCCATGGACGCATAGTAGCAAGTGCAGAACTTGAAACGTGAAGTTTAAATAAAAGGCATGGAGTTATCTGTGTTAAATGTGATTTTGCCTGCCTGTCTTTCTCTTTGCATTGTGCAACTGCAGTCTAGGCAGGCATCTAAATATAGGGGAGAAAAAGACGCAATGAGGCTGGAAGTGGAAACTGAAACGCAGTGATCTCACACTTTCTATTAAGCATCCTTTCTAAATCCGCAGATGTTCAGAAACGTCAAAAGTGTCTTGATCAGTGGGACCCACCTTAGAAGATTCTGAAAAGATGGCATCAAGTGGGACATTCTCCACAGTCCACAGTTCACACCAATGAAAGTCCTCTCTCTTACGGCACGAATCAGGGCCAGGGTCAGAGCTGAGTGCCCCCTCAATTTTGAGGGTCTCACCCATGCTACACGAGGTGAGAGAAGTTTTAAAGTCGGGCCTACCTATTAAAAATTTTAGCAGGTCAAAATAAAAGTCCCGTATTTAAGTGGATAGGACCTTATTTTAATCAAAGAAAGGTTCTTCCATTGGAAGATTGAGTGTAGGCAGGGGGACCACTATGCAAAAGAGATTTTTTTAAGGAGCCAGCATAAAAATAAACTAAAATTTTCTATAAACATTTGGGTGTTTTTTCAAACTTTTTGGGGGTGGCAATGTTAAAAAGTTAAATTTTTCATAAAGAATGGGGGTTTTCTAAATTTCAGAGCCACCCCCATCCCCCTTCTAGGCTTTCATTTTGAGCAGACTGAATTTTTATTTGGTGAGCCTCACTGTTGGTTTCACTCCTTCAAGGCAGGAGCTTCTCTAGCTATGGTTTCATTTAGAGATTTTGATGGGTTCTGTTCTATTCTCTTTTTTCATTTACTGTCGTATAGAGAATGAAGTTCAAAACATTATAAGTTGGACTGAAGCACTCAGAATTTGATGGGTTCTGTTTTGATGGGCCTGGCAAAACCTCATGTACCTGATGATGTGATGAAGATTGAGTGCAGATGTTTATGGTGATCCAAGATCCATCCACTGCATTGTTTTTGCAACCTCTTGTTAATTAGCCACCAATAAATAGAAGCCACGGGACTGGTATCAATTAGTAGGTTTCAGTGCAAACAATCTAAAAATTCAAAGATGATAGGGATGCACAATGATGAAATAGAATCTTCCACTACATTTTTTAAATTCAGGCTAAAACTAGCATAAACCCCAGCTTTTATACACTTTATTGGGAGACGAAGAATAAAGAGTAACTTATACGAGGATTTGGCTTACAATAAATTGGAATGGAGAAATAGAATTCGTATAGCTGACCCTAACATAGTTGGGACAAGGCTTTGATGATGATGATGATGATTGAGAGACAAACAATAGTGCCATGTTTGATCAATCTATACTCTTATATGCACCTATACATCCATGGCTCATACTCACCCTACAATTAGTTTATTTTACAATGAAAAGTTGCTATACTTGCATATAATTATTAAGCTTTAAGGCCTTCAAATCAAGAGTTTTGATAATGAATTGGAATGACTCTTGACCTACACCTTATCAACATGAAACTTTCCCATCCTTCCCTGCTCATTTGATCTAAATTCATACAGAAGGCCCCACCATAAGAGCACCAAACTTACCTTAAATGAATTCGATATCATGCTTTCACAATGCTTGTCTCAAAGATCAGTTTGAATGAATTGGAAAAATTACTTCACTATATCTTTTTATAATTCTAACTTAATTTATTTTCACAATTTCGTTTTCAATAATATCCCAGGTAATTTCAAATTTGAAAATATATGTGTATGCATGTATATATGTATGTAGAGACCATGTTTCTCAAAACAAGGATGTTGGTGACAATGACTTCTTTATCTATATCTATGGCCTGCAATATCAATAGTCCTGCCTTCTCATAATATATTTTAAAACACAGACTATGTACGTACTTAAATTGTAATTTATATGTTCCATGAGACATATATTAACTTGATCATTTGTGTGTTGATCTACAAAATTCCATGTAGGCCGAGGTGACCATCTTCAATTTCCAGCTCTATCGCCACGTGGAGATGCCGGGTTGGAGATTTGGCTGGGCATGGAAAGGGAAGGAGGTGATATGGAAAATGTGGGGAGCAGAGGCCACAGAGCAAGGCAACTGCTCCATGTTCTCAGGGGGCAACATCCCACATTGCTGTGAAAGGAAGCCGGTGATCATAGACCTTCTACCTGGGACAGCCTACAAGGATCAGTACTACAATTGTTGTAAGGGAGGGGTTCTGTCTTCCATGACCCAGGACCCCTCCAAGTTCGCTTCCTCCTTCAAATTAGTGGTTGGAAATGCCCGCATCGCCAATAATGCTCTCATACCTCCAGAGAATTTCACCCTTGGCGTACCCGGCTACACTTGCGGGCCTGCATATGTGGTCCCTCCAAGCAGATATTCTGATGATGGAGGGCGACGATGGCAACAAGCCCTAGGTAAGTGAACTACACATACACTTAGCAACATTGTGTCGGTTGC
The DNA here is from genome assembly GCA_029852735.1 of Persea americana. NCBI lineage: Eukaryota > Viridiplantae > Streptophyta > Magnoliopsida > Laurales > Lauraceae > Persea > Persea americana. The sequence continues at coordinate 4,091,681 of CM056809.1, read as the reverse complement.
TGTTGTTGAGGGAAGATCAAGTGTGACGCATTTGCATTACATCACAGTGTCGCTCATGCATTGGATTCTTCTAAGGGTCACCTTGCATTGTGTATGTACCAATTTAAATCAAATTAAATGCTCATAACTATTGAATCACAATCGATCCTTTTTAAGGCCATGTTTATCTTTTAGTCCACCATGTATTTGTCTTCCCTCAATCCTTACTGCTTCATTTAAGCATTTTGATGGTCTCTTATTTAAGCACTTCAATCCTTTGTAGAGGGGTTGTTTATGATCTTTTTGGTAAAATGACTTTCCTTACTTTCATTTAAGCATTTTGATGGTCTCTTATATAAACTCCTAAGATCGTGTTTCTGTACTCAATTTTAATTCTACCCTGTCCAATAACTCTGTACATCCATCTTAGCATACCCTTCTAACCTTCTCACTTGTAGTTCAGTTCTTTTCCGACTTTGCCAACATTTGTCACGAACACTGAATCATAGGTAGAAGTTTGGTCCATAGTCAATTCCACGTTGCCCTTTACTTAGCTGTATTCATGTGCCCATGTGACATGGGCATAAGTGCAACAATATTTTAACAGGGTTGTACTTGATCATTACTCACTAATAATAAATTTTTTGTTGTCATACTTGATTGTACATCACTGACAATTAGTAGTTGTTGAACATGAGTTTTGTTACTAGCTTGTTTGTGGCATCCAATCCCACCATCAATTGAGCAACTTTTGATGTGCCTAGTGGGGTCACATGTAAGGTTGCATTTGGACCCTCGTCAGACGCTGTCCAAGGCACAAACATAATGGGGTCAACTGATTTAGGCACTGGCACCATCTTCTAAAATTTTCATTTCTTTTCTTCATTTTTGTGCAGCAACTTGGAATTTAACATGCTCCTACTCCCAGTTCATGGCATCGAGGAGCCCAACGTGCTGTGTCTCCATGTCATCCTTCTACAACAGCACCATCGTCCCATGCCCGCTTTGCAGTTGCTCCTGCCCAGGCCTGGATTCAGCAGCAAAATGTGTCAAGTGAGCTCTAAAGCTCCGCATTCATGAGTTTTCTTCAAACTTCCAAGTCCTATGAATTTCACTCTCTTGTGAACATGTCACAGGCCTGATCAATTGCCACCGAATCTCCAGATGCCAAACAGCAATGGCTCGCCAAACCCGGCAGTGATGTGCACGCGGCACATGTGCCCCATTCAAGTGCATTGGCATGTGAAGGTGAGCTACAAGAATTATTGGAGGGTTAAGGTGACTGTAACCAACTTGAACTATGCTAAGAACTTCAGCGAGTGGAACCTTGTGGTGCAGCACCCCAACTTGCAAAGCGTTGAACAGGTCTTCAGCTTCAACTACAAGCCCCTTCACCAATATGGCAACATCAGTAAGTCCTCTTCCTACCCTTTCAATGTAGAAGCTTTATTGACCCATGTATTTTTCAATGAAATATAGACTGTTGGATCCACCAAGTTGCACATTTGGGGCATGGATTTAAAATGTCTGCCTCTACAAAATGATCCGTTTTCATTATTGTGTGCAACGTGACCAAAACATGCAACACCAAATGTGCTAGAGCACTAATCCCCGGCATAATTATCCTTACCAGCCATTGTATTAACGTTTGGTTACTGCATGTGGATCTGGTGGAAAAACACTATTAGACTAGGTTTTCAACCCTCTAGGGTTTGGCTCAATTCATGTTTAAAATTGAACAACCCCCAGATAATAACCAGCGGTTTTGTATCTTTTATTTTTTATTGATTCTGACAAAGCCTAAAAAACTTGCATTATCCTTGTGACAACGTATTAAAGTATGCAAATCACTTGGAAGATTTTTAAAAAGAACTACAGAGTTTAAAGGACAAGAGATTCATAGTCTAACTTTGATTGAATGAATCACGTCCGTTGGAAAATGGATTATCAGTCTTTTTTTTGTAAACCTTTCCTTTTGCATTGTTCTGTCCTAAAGTTTTGAATTCGGAAAAAAAAATGTCCTCTTTTTACTTTCTTCCTCCATTTTGTCATTTGGAGAACTTTCTGTTGGACAATAAAAATTTGTCAACTGAGACTAGAGGCGTCTTGCTTGGATCCACTGAACCTACCTACTGGGTGGTGCAAGGTTTATTCGATTTATCTCGTCACCCTCAATTGGATGGCAAGAATTGTCCAATGGAAATGATTTTTGGTAAGCGCCTCATCACGAGTTTATTAAGAGCAGGATCTCACTATATAATGTATTTTTAAACAACTATACAAGCCAATCCCAAAATCTTAGTCACCTAAATAACGTCTACTTGAGAATATTTGTATAATATATACCTTCATTTCATAACAGAATATACAAATGTGTTAAAATTCAAGAGAGCTTTTTGTTTTTGTTTCGTCGATGCTATTTTTGAATTTTTTTTTTTTTTTCATGTCTACTTACAGACGATTCTGGAATGTTTTGGGGGATTAAATTCTACAATGACATGCTGCTACATGCTGGAGAACTAGGAAATGCACAGACTGAAATACTGTTGAGGAAGGATCCGGGCATATTTACATTCAATCAAGGTTGGGCATTTCCAAGGAGAATATCATTCAATGGAGATGATTGTGTGATGCCCCCACCAGATACCTATCCCATGCTCCCTAATGGCAGCCCTACATGTCATCTAGCACCACATTTTATTTACTTTGCATCTTGTCTCTTCTTTTTTCTTGTATTGTAACTATAGAAAAGGATTGAAGGCCCACTTTTGGGACTTGGGTACCAACATAATTCCCCTTGTCATCTATATACATATGATTGAAAATAAGAAAATGGAATGTTTTATTGAACAATGTCAATAAATTCACTAAGAATTAAATTTGTTTAGTATTTTGTACTGTTCCTTTTGGAATGTAGCTCATTTATTTGAAGGAAGAGTTACTTACCTCTCGTTTGGATGACTGGCCTATTTCCTCTTCTGTACATAAGACACTTTAGAGTTGAGTGCACTTGGTTTATCTTAGCAGTGGCTCTGTCTACGTTGCTTACTACCTCCAATGTTCTAGGAGGCTCAAAAGGTGAAGGATTTTGGTAGTCCCCACAATGTGATCATCAACTGGAATTCGGGCCCTGCTGAGCTGAGGACTTGTTTTTGTTCCCAAATGAGTTTTATTCTTGGGCCACATGGATTATCTTGATTAGCTGTTTTGATTTTACTCCAATATTAAATACCAAGGTCCAAAGTTAAACATGTGTTTAAATGCCCAGGCCCAGCTAACAAGCACATGCTCGTCCCGACCCAGATCTAGGCCCATTTCCAAGCTTACCAGGTAGAGTTTTGTTTTCTCTCAGTTAATGAAGAATGAAAACATTTTTATTCAAATTTAGAGCTCATGATCTATGGGTCTATGTAGATCGTAAGATGCAATTTCTTTTCAGAAGATGACATGATTTGATCATGCAACTATGCTACTTGGCCTTGGAAGCTCTGTTTAATAGATATTGGGTGCCCCAACAGTTCTTTATGCCTACAGCTGCCAGCCAACACATGTTACCTCTCATATTAACATTTTAAATAAACCTGTTACCTCAAACATGAGGATGGGATAAGATAAAAAGGTTCTCTCCCACACATGGGTTCATATCGGTTGAAGTATCATTACCAGAACCTTTATATTCTGCTGAAGGAACCGATCGACATGTATATTTAGCCAAAAAGGTCCAGGTCCAGCTAATTTACTGCCGGGCCAGAAAATTACGCCTGTTCATCCTATGGCCTGAAAAAACACAACCAAAATCCAGCTCAACGCTCTCCGAGCTCAACTCAAACTTGGGCCCATGATGATCACCCTTAATAAGAGAGTGCTTGCTGTGTCGGCTGATTTCATTTTTTTTCCCACCTAAAATGTAAAGGAATAGCCCACATAGATGTGTGGGTGATACAAGTCAATGGGCTGTCCTAGGATACAAAACAAAAGTCATCTACCCCATTGAGTAAGGTAGAATAAGATGTTTGTTCGAGGTCTCCATCCATCTCCAGAAAGCCAATCAAAACACTCCTTGGAGCAACATTTCTTAACCCACCATACCACTTTATTGAATGTCTATGCATGCTTTTGATTAATATGACTGGGTGTATGGAGAAATGCCAGCTAAAAGACTAGCTGTCTCATGCAATTGGCTCAGTTGTTTTCTTTTCCATGAAAACCAAACAAATCAAGGGTCAAAGAACTTAAAGTGCAGAAAGTTAAATCAAAGCCACTGAAAAGTATCTTAGACTCATTCAAGACATCATTTTCTAAATGAAAAGTATCCAAAAGAAAACAGTCATTGATGTTAAAAAACTCACGTCTCAACTAAATAACGAGATTTCTCCCAAGTGACCAATTGCTTGAGACATCTGTGATCTTCCAATTGAGATGAAAGAAAAATATAATATTAATGGAGGATTTATGTTCTTGTACTACACCGGACTATCAGAATTTGTAACTCAAGCAACCTCTGCCATGCATGGTGCCTGGCTTTACACATGCCATGATACCCATTTAAATAATTTGTAATGCCAAGTTGATAGATAATTGGTCAATGCATGATGTACTGATTTTACTGAAGGTTTCAATTATACAGATATAGGTGATGGTATATGAGGATGTCAATTAAGATCCATATACATTAGACTATAAGGCACGGGAGTTAAATACATATGGATTCAAAATTCTCTAACAAGAGTTTGATTGCAATCCAAACTTTTCAAGGTCAGGATTGGGCTGGACCAGCCCATGCTCCAAACCAACAGTTGTTACCAATGTCTAGATATAAACTAAATCTTGTGATTTGTGAGGGCTACTAAATTAGGGCAGACATGCAGGTTACACACGCCCTGCCTCCCAACAATATATTGATCGCCACAGATGCTCAGACGCACCCCCACGGAATATATGAAGCTGCAGAATGGCCCCATCCAGTAACATATTAATACCTACCTTGATTCTTGACAATCACAAGATTCACAACATGGTTCATGCATCAAAACCATATTATGTGCCGTGTCCAACATTTAGGGAGATAATTATGTTGGGTGGTCCAATGAGGAAACCATAATTTAAGACAACTGGCTAGCAGCATATTTGTCCTGTGATGAGGAAGTCAATATTCTACTTTGCAATGCAAACGGTCAGGTTGGGTCGGCTTCAGGTGTTGGCTTGCCTGAACCCGACTTCTGTCTAACCAAATCCGTCACAGGTTTATGATCTTCTATACCAAATCTGCTCGAGTCTGTATGAGTTGAGTCGGGTTTCCAGTCTATTTCATTTTGCTATTTACTATCATATGTCTTAAATTTTATAATTAACTATGGGAGATTTTCAAATATGGCCTTCAGTTTTTACCTTATTTCAAAAAAAAGGATACAAGTTTTGAAACTTTTCAAATTAGTCTCTAAGCTTTTCAGCAGATTTTCAATTAAGAACATCCAGCCATTTGAAGGTATTTCCTGGTGACTTTTTCCCCCTCAATATTTTGAAAATACCCAAATTACCCTTCATTTAAAGCTATGAAATGGTTTCGGCAGCCACTACATGCAATCAATCACTGTAAGAATATTGGGTGTCCTTGATCGCCGTGAGGACACCGGCGGCAAAAACGAGGATAATATAGAGGAAGTGAAGGAGAATTTTATTACAATGAAGGGTAATTTGGGTATTCAAAAAAAAAGAAAAAAAGTTGCCGAAAAATAAATCTAAATAGATGGATGTTCTTAATTGGAAATTTCCTTAAAAACTTAAGGACTAGTTTAAAAAGTTTTGAAACTTTTGTCTTTTTTTTAAAATAAGACCGAAACTTAAGGACTTTTTTTAAATTCTCCCATTAACTATCAAACCCGTCCCTAATAAGAAAGAGCAGGAATAATTATTTCTCTTTAAAGCTGAATGTTGGTTGCAAAACAAACCTAAAAAAAAAAAAAACCCTCAATTCTGGCGTTAGGAGAAACCACATCAGCTTATTGGGACCCATTTGTTGATGTATCCTTTCAAAAACACATAATATATGCATTTTCAATAAAAGGTACCTCTTAGGCTAAATATATGCATTTTGAATAAAATGTCTCTTGGGCCATTTGTGTGAATGTGACCCAATTTAAAAGGATGCTCTCAAACTCTATAAATTAAGGTTATTTTTAAAAATTTTATATAGCATTCAAAATGAGCATAAATGCATTTGAATCCTGACTTAGATTAAGCAACAAAAGGTTTAATATTCATAATTTTTTGACTGATTTGAATTTTTTTATTAATTTATTATAAATATATTTATATAAATTAAATATTAATTTTAATATATTATCCGGGACTTAACCTGTGGACGCAAGGGGGGCTTCATGCCGGTAAGAAGTTAGTGCCTATATCAGACAATGTCGAAGAGAGTACAAGTGCAGAAGTAGGACACGTGTTTGCATGACGTTGGCCCACTTGTCATGGAAAAAAAGAGGGGGAGGCGTATTTTAGCAGGGAGAACGGTTTTCCGCTTTTGAAGTGGCTCCTCCGGAGAGGCGCGGCCGTGGCTCCTGGGTGCGCGGAAGGTCGAGAATCTTCTCCGCAAAACAACCCATATAAACTGGGCCCCACCAAGTGCCTGAGCGGGGCCCACTACAGATCCAAACCATGTCGGCTATATTGTCCTATTACGTTTTATCGTACGCTTGTCTCTTTCTGTGGCTCGCTCTCCTCATGCATATGGGATATCTGGTCCACGTCAAAGAATTACAGCACTCATGATTCATGCCAATACTTTCACTTGTTACCATGCAATAGTTATAAGACTAGCATAGCATATAGAGTCCGTGGGATGATGCATGGATTAAGTTTTATACTAATTATATAATACATTAATAAATAAATAAAAATTTACATGTACGTTTCAATTGAAGTTTATAAAAGTTTGAACTTTTTTTAAGTATATCTCAATTAAATACAAATATTCACTTAGTATACTTGTATGAGAAAACGATCTCTGAATAACTACCAAAATGGCTTTTGATTGAAAATCAAATCAAATATGGAAGTGGGCTACACCTAAATAATGTAATAGCCTAATAGGCATGGCCAGATGAATTCCCTAGTTTGTGACGTTATCAGAGGATTTGACTCAACTCGTTTGTCAAGATGTTTCCTCACATAATCACTGCTCAAACCAAGCCATCCATATTATATTATGGCTGGGCTTTTTTTTTTTTCCTTCCCTATTAAGGGAATACACATTTGACTTCAAAATTCAAATTTCCCTATCAGTCATCAGACCCAAATCTGTCGATCCAATAAAGACAACGCCGTGTTATGTCTTTGCATCCAGCTGTATTGCATGCATCAGCAGATATGAGGCTGTGTTTGAGTGGGTCGTATCACTGTATCAGCAGTACAGATTTGAAACAGGTATCATTATAAAGAGCTTTTTGCATATGCGCCTGCAGATTTGAAACAGATGTGTAAGATTTGTAAATATGCCGGAGGTTTTCGTATTTGTAAATAGGCCCTTATATTTTTATTTTATTATTTTATATATTTTTAAAATCAATAGTCTTCCAAGTATTATAAGTTTTTAGAGCAAAATGACACTTTTATTTATCTCTCTTAATTTTATATGCATAATTTCAAAAGCTTTGACTCTATTCTTTTTATAAAGCATGTAACTTTAACAATTGCACTTAGTGGGAGAGAATAATCCTACAAAAGTTTATTTTTTAATCAACACATTGCTCATTTCATTAAATCAAAATTGATCATGACGACAATCAACACATGTACTTATAATCAGTTATGATTTATCCAATCCATATATGACCTACTATTCGCTTGATGAAAGTTTCAAAATGCATGACTAGGCTTCATGCGTAAGGGGTGTAAAAAAACGATTGGAGGGATGGATAAATATAAAAGAAATATTAATTTCCAGGAGTTGAAAGTGGGTGGTGTTGGCTCTATGTAAAAGAAATATTGGAGGAAGGGGCAAATGTTAAAAATAAAAAATAAATAAATAAAAACATTTTAGTTTTTATAATTTGCGGGGGAGGGTGTTTTAAACTTTTTGAGAATGGGTGTGGACTTTAATCCCAAGGCCCATGTACTTTGATCCACCTCTTGTCACGTGCATGAGAGAGTTATTAGAGAAACAATTGAGACTTAAGATATAATAATGATATCTTCGTAAATATTAATATACTCATTTTTGTTTAATGAATGTAACGGCAAATGTGTCATTATTATAAAAATCCAACACAAATCTCATAGTGGCTGTCCATTCTTATTAGGAATATTGATTTTGGGGACATGAAAGGTATTAAAAAAAGGGCAGAGGCCTATTTACGAATCCTACAAACCATAGGGAGGTATGTACAAAAGGCTCTATTATAAAACACTATATATAATAATATCTGAAAAACCAGATGTAAATTCGCTATTGCAGAAAGTATTAACTACTATAAAACCTCCTGTTATGATCATCAGAGTCTTCATGGTCAATCAATGTAATCCTTTGCTGTGAAACATCTTTAAAACTAAAAAGTCAAGCCCATATATTTGGGTTCAAACTCCATTGGTTTTGAATATCAATTATTTTCTGATAAGTATCATAGTTTCTTGAATTTTTTTCAGGAGGAGAGCGCTGGCTCTTTTGGTTAAAAGAACACTCGTTTTCCCTTGTTCAATACTCAATAGGAAACATCCATATGTTATGCCCATTTAATAAGGGAGAGAAGAAAAGCAAGGACATTTTTGGTAGTTCACAGTAAGGCTCTTTCTCACGGAGGAAAGGGAAGCCAAAGAAGTGTGATGGTACGTGGAGGTTAGATGTTGGGCAATTTTAAGTGTTTATTAGTGGGATTCAATTATGAAAAAAACCTACTCTAACTAAAATAAATAGTCTCATTTATTTTTTTATTAGAATTTATAAAAGTTTTACTTTAAAAAGAGTTGGGCCCACCAATTAATTGAATTCCTAAAAAACTTGAAATTTTCATAATTGAACAGTGGAGCTACCCGACTCACACTGAAATGAAATTTGGCAATGGGACATCAAACATGAGAACCTTAAATTTAATTGATTTGGATTCCTCATAAGAAGGCCTCATGGGTATTTCCCAAAAGAAATTAAGATGAAACTTGTGCAAAGGCCATTCAAAGGTACACCCATTTTTTGTAAGGTTTAGACAAATGTAATACTTTAAACCCATTTAAAACTCAAAGCCAACCCCATTTCAAAGCAAGACCAGCATTGTACGTGGTTTTCTTTGGTTTGATTTAATTATCAAGGGAAGAAACGCCCTTCCTAAGAGGGCATTTTGTAGTACTCTTCTTTTTTAGATAGAGTTTTACTTCCAAAAGAGTGATGAATTCACATCCATTATGAACATTATGCTTTGAATTTCTATAGGTTTGTTCTTCCCCTACACCACTTGATTGCTTGCATGCATATAGATGTGCAAACTAGCATATGGTGACCGTGCAATATACAATGAAACATGCTCTTGTTTAAACTATGCCTGCTATAATGTATTTGCTGCATGCGAACATGGGTCTCCGAATAAAACTCCTGCCATTAACTTGTCATTCTAGTAGCTACGTCCATGTAAGATACAAGAGGATACGCAAAAATATCAGATTTGTTATATGACGTTGGCAATTATCTGAAATATAAAGCTACCAGATGGACGGACAGCATACGTAGAAGGAAAAGTTTCTATTTCGATTATTGATTTGTGGCCTTGGATCGATCTGGTGTCATGCTCGTAAAATAGTTTTTTTAGATTGATGGATGGTCACCCAAACTCGCTTTAATTTAGAAACTCAGCATGATAAGTCATTAGTCAAGGAGCGAAATCATTTTGACCGTCTGACCCATAAGTCATTAGTCTCAAATGATTGAATTAAACTTAATAAAGTAAATTTGGATGAGATTGAGTTGATTAGAATGAATTTAGACTCAAACAAAGTAAGCTAAGGACTTTTTCGTAAATACGAGTTTTCACGTATTTCGTCAAATACAGAAACTCTTGATACCAACGTGTGTATCTCGAATAGTACGTTAACTTTCATAATAGACTTGAGTGCGTTTGACTTACAATGGCTTAAGTGAGTCTTCATTTGACTAAAAATATAATTAAATTTAATGAAAGGGGGTTTTAGTGTAAGACTTCTTATATTAGAATGAAATGAGTTCCATTCACCCATTTTTCATTTGAGCAAACCCTAGAGCACTTCTTCTCCTTCTTCCTACTCTCTTCCATTTTCCTCATCAAGTGTGAAGGTTGGAAGGGTTTTTGAAGAAACTCCATCATCTTCATCTTCTTCCTCAAGTCATCCCACCATTGTTGAAGTGTTAGAGCTTGAGAGGGAACCCAAGCTTTCTTCTTTTGGACTACAAGTAAGTAGTTGGTATTTTTATAAGATTTCCAAGCTCTATTGAGTAGTGAGGGGAGGTTTCTAGTATAGTTGGCTCATGGGAAGCCCATTTTTCATGTTTTCATGGAATTAGGGTTTGAAGGAGGTGATTTGTGCCAAATCAAGCCAAGCAAAAAGGAGGTTTTTGTCACTAAATTTCAAGAGAGGTAAGTATATGCATTTACTTGTGAATGGTGTTTGTTATTGTAGAAGTTAATGGAAATTTCATGGATTTGGGTTTTGTATATTTTCCATTGGATTTTTAGAATGGATTTGTTTTTGTGTGGATTGGTGGAATGATTAAAAGTGTTATTTTGTGATGGATGTGTAAATGAGGAGTGGACAAGGGGTCCAAATCTTGTGCAGGTTGTGGAATGGTAGTGGAGAAGGAAGAATAGGAAGAAGAAGAGTAATTTAAAATTTCGGGTAGGAATTCTGATGGGTTTGCTCTAGCGAACACCTTTCTATTTGGGTCCACTCGAGCGAATAGTAGTCCACTCGAGCAAACACCTTTCTGTTTGAGTCTGCTCGAGCGAACCTGATGTAATGTATAGGAGTAAAATTTTGACCGATCGGTCGGACCGTATGGATTTTGGATTTTGTTTGGGTTAGGAGTGTTTCCTATGAGTTCAAGTACTCCCTAAATTAGTTTTAAGACCAAACACCTTTCTGTTTGAGTCTGCTCGAGCGAACCTGATGTAATGTATAGGAGTAAAATTTTGACCGATCGGTCGGACCGTATGGATTTTGGATTTTGTTTGGGTTAGGAGTGTTTCCTATGAGTTCAAGTACTCCCTAAATTAGTTTTAAGACTAATTGTGGGGTGAATTGAGATTATTGAGAATTAAGAACAATAAAAGAAGAATCTTTGAGATTGAATCACTGTTCTAATAGTTAATTAATTATGGACTGAACTTCCATAGGTGATAATTACAGGGACTAAAATGCACATATTAAATATGTGAATGTGGTGTCCATCGATAATAACACGTGCATTTAGTAACCAATGGTTACACCTAAATGGTTGTTTAAAACTGAGATAGAAATAAGTAGAATCATGAATTATCAGTAATTCTCTCATTGCATAGTATTCCATATTGTTGTATCCCAATTTCATGAGATTGATGTTACTATTATTCCTTTCATTTATTATAATGAAATTACTGAATTGTATTGAATCCAGAAATGGATTGCTTAATGAAATGTATTGACTCTTGAGTCCGGCACTATCTAGTTATTATATTAAAGCTCTAAATGAGCTAAATGAATTGATAAACAAGCAAATGACTACTCCTACTGCAATAGATGGATTTGGGGACGTTTCGGAGCTCCGTAGTGATGCCAGTTGTCCCTGGCCAGGACATTGGTAAGTCTTACAATTCTGATCGTATCTATGGGTACTGATTGATGCATTCTATTTGGAAGATGAATCATTCCTTTGAAGGAAGATGGTAAATTATGCCTTCCATTTGGAAGATGAATCATTCCTTTGAGGGAAGATGGTAAATGAAATGAAATGAATTGAAATCAAATGAAATGAATGCTATGGTAGTTGTCATCTTGTACATATCTATTGATTAACTTATTGTGCTCACCCATTGTCATTGTAGGAATTATCTGGACTTGTCTAAAATTAGAATTATTTACGAAATAGATTGAATGAATTTAGTATATGTATTAGCATGTGCTATCACAAGTTCTGCTTATACATTGTTGAACCATCGTATTCACTGGCGTTATTGATGGTATTACTGGCCCGATTGCCAATGCCGGTCCGACAACGACCCCAGCGGCAGCGGAGGATGTGAGGCCCCACCCTTCTTAGGCCCTCAGTTTGATTTAAATAATTAATAATAAAATATTACCTACTTTAATATGCTAATTAATAGGCTTAATAGAATAGATAGTAATACTTCTAAGTCCTAGAATTCAGCTTTTCTATAATTCCTCTTAGATATTAGGTGCTCTTTATTAATTTAATAAGTTTTGATTTGATTAGGACTTGGCTAATATTAGAATTAATTGGAGAGGCATTGTGATTTTAGAACATTTTAGAATCCTACCTAATGACCTAATTACCCATGGCCCCATCTCCTTTTCATTTACAACTAAGTCACCCTTTTGGTAATTGTCCTAAACCCTAAGCCATATAACAAAACTATTGCAACTTAGCCTAAAAACCCTAATTCATTCTCATCTTCCCTACCTTTCCCTAAGAAACCCTAATTCCCCAAATTCCAGCACAAGGAGGCTAGGAGACCACCCCAATTTGCAACAACAACTCTATTGGATCTCTTCTCTTACTCTAATTTCTCTTTTCTACTACACAAAGGCAAGTACCATATGCTAATTTCACATGATACATGCTTTTCTCCTTTTGATCCTGCAATTTCAATTCAATTAAGTAGAGATGCATGTTTAGATCTTTACATTTGAGCTTTGTTTATGGAAATGGTCATTTGATGGATAGGTTCTCCCATTTGGAAGATCAATGGCTCGACTGGACGGTGAATGGAGATGATAGAAGTGTTTTGTTGTTTATTTGTGTGTATGTGATGAATGGAAGAGATTGGGGATGAATTGGATGAAAAATGGGTTGAAGGAAAAATCTCAAAATTTTAGAATTTGCAGCTCTCTGCATGTACCCGGCCGACCGGCCTCCAGCTCGGTCGACCGGGCACACTGAAAAGGCAGAAAAAACATGTCCCAATTATTTTTCTGAAATTTTACAGGCAATGTACCCAATCGACCAAGACAGGCTGGTTGACCGGACCCTGTCTCGGTCGACCGGGCACACAGAACTCTGTAGAAATAACTGAGACCTAAATTTTTCAGTCAGGTCAGTAACCTTGTGTACCCGGTCGACATCACGGCCATGATGTCGACCGGATACACAAAGGACCCTATGAAACCCCCTAGCTGTTTGGCTCTAAGTCCCAATGGACCCGATCGACATTACGACCATGATGTCGATCGGGGACACTGCAGGATGTCAACCTGGGGGTTAACATCCAGTGTACCCGGTCGACATCCCAGGGTATGACGTCGATCGGGGACACTGTGACCAGTGAGTTTCCAGATTTCAACTCCCTTTGTTGTGTGATCAATTGTGGGGTCCATTGACCATCCAAATAGGCTTCCATCAAGTGTACCAAACACGAATTAATGGCATGGCTCAGCCTTGACTCGTGAGGTCCACCAATTGAGGTTTTAGGATTTGAATCGTCAATGATTCGACCCTTAATTGTAGTCCATGATGTCCATAACTTTAGGAGCACCCAAATTATTGTCCTTGACATTTGAGGCTACAACTAGGGATCCAATCACCTGATGAGGCCTGAACCAAGAGTCGATCATTACCTAGAATTGGACCTTTGTCTATTTTCATTTGATTATATGATTTAAAGGATTTCATGCGTTGTTCTTCTCTCCTATCCTTATTGTTGTTATAAATATGTTAATTAATGGAAATTGGAGGACCTGAACATAGGATTACCTAAAGGTGACCCTATGATGTGTTTGGAGATAAATGACCAGTGTCTGTGGCTAGGCGGGCTCTCATACGACCTAAGGTTGGGTATGTGAAACCATAAAATGGAGAGGTTAGGTTGAATGGATTTGATGGCTCATTGTGTATTAGCATGGAATGATCATTTGTGGGATCGAACATGGTGTTGCACTTGTGTTGCTTCAGGCCATGGTTATGGGCATCGGTATGGACCCAATGATGATTGGACTTGGATTTTGATATTAGACTGTTGTCATGCCTTAACCTCTTAGAGACTTGGTTAGTATCTTGCTCACGCAAGACAAGCCTAGACAGACACAGACCTTTACTTATTCCCTAAGTCGGCACTAAACATTCACTTAGTTGATCTAAGCTCATCCAGTTAACTGATCATTACTGGTATGAGATATATTGGTTACTTAGAGCTATTGTGATGTGCTATGATTGGACGAACGGTGTGATACAGGGTCCGGGCTAATCTGCTAAAGGGGTGTGATTGGTGTAATTAAGGGGTGTGACCGGTGTTATATTATGTATGTCATTATTAGCAGGGTTGTTATCCCTTGCATGGTTATTTATCCTTTTTTCTCTACCGCAAACTGTTTACAGTATGGGATGTTTACAATACGGGAGGGCCGCGGCATAATATCCCGCGGTATATCCAGCTTGTATGAATGTGTCATTTGTTATCTGATTAGATTAGACTAGTTTACATCCCTGATTTTAAACTGTTAATTACTGCTTAATTGCCTAAATCATGTTCCTTTGTTACTCTTATGATTACTTGCACGTCTCTATTTTCTTTTATTGTATATATCATGTGTTATCTGCATATGGTGCCTTGCCAGATCCTTGGATCTTACCCATCTTTGGAGCTTAGGTCCCGACCATGACCCCGTAGACGACGAGTACTACGAGGCACCTGTAGTTGGTGACTATGGTTGGGGGCCGGCTAATCAGGTGGTCGAGGCGGAAGACGGAGCGCCTGCACAAGGGGAATGAGCGCAGTTCTTTCTTTAGATTTTAAGAGTTTTATTTAGTGAGTTTAGTAGATAGACAGTTTTGTATAAACTTTGATAACTATGCTTTGAGATTTTTATTAGACTTCCGTATTGTTATATTTGACTCATTTACATGATACGATTGCTTCCGCTATCTTTTCTTACGCTTCCACAATACAACTGTTGATTATGTTATTGTTTAAAAAGTTTTAAAATTTTAACCTCACTACGGACTACGATCTTGGAAGTTCTCGGATTTTCCGGGAAGTAGCACACCAAATTCAGGTACCTTAGCGTTATCTTCGGTATTCGGAATTGGAACGTCACAGAGGAGACCGCTCTGGTTCCTCCAGGAGGACTGATGGAAAGGAACAGACGGGATAATCTTTGAAGTGGTTATCCGAGTGCGTACTGGAATGAAAATTCTTTTTGAGAATTCTTTTAGAATAGTTGGAGTTCATTTTGGATTGTAATGTTTTGAGAACTTGAATAGTTATCAACCTGTGTTGTATTTGAATAAGCAGGGGTTGATGAAAGTAAGGAAATGATAGCAATAATACATGTATAAAGAACTTTATTTTGTAAACATGTAAAATCGTAAATTGATATTGTCAAATATAAATATTTTCGTAAAATTGTGTATTTAACAGGTATTTGTGAATGTTTATCCTTGTGGATCCCGTTTTAATTTTAGTTAATGTGGAGTTTACGGGAGTAAGTATGAGATCACGGCTCGGGATTATCGGACCTCAGGCCGGGTAGTCACACTTTCCTTTTCAACATGCAAGTTATTGCACTCCTCATCTGAAATGAAACTGTCTTCGTGAAGGAAAATGACAATAACAACAACACAGCCTGTAGTCCATTAAATGAGATTCATCATGTTTCATTTTGTAAGATTTTGTAGGATAAAGGAAGAGAAAACACACCATAATAGAAAGCTCCTATGCCTACAGGGGAATCTGGCCGGCGTTGGTCATTCTTGCTTAAACGCAAAGCCTTTTTGACAGATTAATTTAAATAAGAATACTAATATATAATTCAAGACCAACATCTATTTCATATTTTCATCAATATTTTACAGAAGAAAGAAGGAAAAATAAATAAATAAAAAAACATTACAGAAGAAGAAACCCATGCATGAATAACTACCAACAAACATATACACAGTAATTACAATCCAACCAAGGCCCTACTCAAAACGTCAATAAAGAGTTGTTGACGTCGTAATTCATCTTCTCCAAGTTGGGCACCA
This sequence comes from Persea americana, assembly GCA_029852735.1. Taxonomy (NCBI): domain Eukaryota; kingdom Viridiplantae; phylum Streptophyta; class Magnoliopsida; order Laurales; family Lauraceae; genus Persea; species Persea americana. Next base: position 4,075,507 of record CM056809.1, on the reverse strand, counting down.
CAGCAAACTTGATCATCGGCGGCGGGCCACAAGCAAGCGCCAAAGTATCCTCAGACCCTTCAGGGATATGCTCTCTTAGAACACTCTCAGTAATGAAACCAGTACTATACTTCCAACCCTCTTTCATGTTCTCCACCACATACCATACCTTGACATTCGAATGCTTCCTCTCCCACTCATCCAACTCCTCTCTCAGCAGTATATCATCCTCGGTCCGATTCGCATAGACCAGATACATCTCCGTTTCATCGCTTGGGTCTTTCAAAATTGCCTGCATTACCTGATACATGGGTGTAATTCCCGTGCCTCCGGCGAGCATGGCAATGCGCCTCGCATACTTGTGTTTGCCATTGACGGTGAAATTGCCATCCCCTGTGTACTCAATGTGGCCGAGAGGGCCCTTGATTTCGAGTGTCGATCCGATCGGTAGCGACTCAAGTTGCTGCGACATTTGCCCGCCATTGGGGAACTTGGGGTGCTCGTTCTTGAAGTAGACCTTGATAAGGAGATCGAAGCACCCCACCTCGTCGATCGAGCTCGTCGGCGTGTAGGCTCTCATGCAGAGCTTGTCGTCGATGGTAGCGCAGAGGAAGATGTGCTTCCCAACAGGCAGCCCAAGGATTTGGTCTGCAGAGGGCAATGCAAAGCGAAAGAGACGAACGTCACGAGATATTGTCTTCTTGGAGATGAGCTTGCATGGGATCTTCTGTCCCGGAACAAGTGCAGAACTCCTGGTGACGAAGCCTTCTTTGATGGGCGCCAAGTGAGTGAAGTTGGTGGCGCCATGGACGGAGGTGCTGGGGGAGGAGGTGTCAGAGGTGTAGCCGGTGGTGATGAGCTCGCCGATCCGATAGTCTTCGAGCATGGCCTTGGCCTTGTCGGAGTGAATTGCGTCGAATTCTTCGGTGCAGTCGGTGCCAGCGTTGATGAGGATGCTGTCGGCGCCGCCGGGGTGGTCCTTGATGAAGTGGGTGCAGTCGTAGACGTGGCCGTGGACGACGATCCAGACGGACTCCGGGGAGCTGTGCTTCTTGACGTCGGACATGGAGAATTGCTTGGAGGAGGTGTTCATGAAGGGAGTGGAGACGCTCTTCTTCAATGTCTGCGTCTCCGTCGTCTCCAGGTGCTTCTGGCGGGCCATCCACCCGCCCGACTGGTTCCCGGGTAGGGTCGGGTGCTCGAACACCAACCCGATTTCACCTCTGTGGGGCTTGCACACGTTCATCTTCACACGGAACCAGCAGTTGTTCATCATCCCCTGAACAATTATTAATAAATTCCTGTGTTAACTTTTATTGCAAACAACAATGATTTCAAAAGATCAAATATAAGTCGCAAATTATAATATTACGTATTGTAATCATTTTCTTTTTCTTCTAAGGTGGCCTACCGGGCACCAACGATTCTATCTACTTTAATACTTAGAAATCTATCTTTGGGTATGTATAGCACACAAACGTGGCGACACCGCTCATCATTTTCAAATTGCCAACTCCATTGATCCTCAAGCATTAATTATAGGAGATTTGACATTTCAATGCCCCTTAGACATAAAATCCTCAATTTCATGACTAAACTTCACTAAATGTTATTAAAGTCGTTTGACTCTGGTAATATTTTTTTTCTTTACTTTTTGTTCTTATCCCATGATATCATGGGAGTTTAAAAACTCATGATATCACAGGATCTAAATGTTAAAAGTTGAAAACCTATTCAGATCCCATAATATCATAATAAAAACTCATGATATCATAGGATCCAAGGCAAAAAAGTTAAAAAAAAAAAAAAAAAGTATACCAAAGTCAAATGACTCTAGAGACATTTAATGAAGTTTAGTCATGAAATTGAGGATTTCATGTGTACGGGGCATTGAAATGTCAAATCCCCTTTATTAAACATCAAATTATTTAAATTCCAAACTATCTATCCTATAATTTAGAATTTAAATAACTTGATGAGAAAAGAAAGCCAAGGAGGGGCATTTGCCACGTTCTCACTTTTTAATTGCTCATTCATCAAAATAAAGTGACTCAGTTGAGTCGGAGGGTCGACTCGCTGAGTTTTTATGCCATATTATTATGTAAAATTGAAGAAAAGGGAGGTGAGTAAGTGAATACTGACCATGACGTTCCAAATGAGCTTTTCTGGTTGGGTGTTGAGGGTCTCGTCCCAGGCTCGAACGGCTATCTCTTTGGCTCCCAGAAGGTCGAGCACCTCGACCTCGAGAGACCAGAAGCACCAGCACCAGTACTTTCCGTACTTGTTGGGTTTCTCAGGACGGTCGATGTCACTTACGAGCCATGTCTCCCCACCGTCCAATGTTACTTCTACTCTCGTCACCTTCTTACCACCTCCTGCTTCCATAACAACCAACATACATTATTCGATGATCAATGGTCATGATCAATTTAATTAAATATTCGAATAGAATACTATTACTATACATTAGTCGAATAAAATTCATGGGTGACGTTTCACAACCATGTTGTTGCAAGATACTCATATTTTTACTATAACCCATATTGAACTCATACTATGCTAAATTCCTATATATCAAAGTTATGAGTTTGTAATGACGACAAGATTAAGAAAGTGGTAGATGAGTGATGGAGATTAATTAAATCTTGTTAAAGGGGAGATGTTCCATCATGATTGGAGCTGATCACATGTCAAACTATACCACACACAAAGACAAGATCAACCCTTATTAGTCCATATTAGAGGCGGAATTTAGTCATTCAAAATAGGTCCTAATTAATGTTTGATTGGTAACATGTAATACGTACAGGTGACTTGCTTGTGATTCAATTTCTCCATTTCTTTTCACAATCATGTGTCTTTTTTCTGTGATCAATCTTATGGTGGATTAAAGTGGGATTCATCAAAATAACAAGATAAGAGTGCCGTTCATTATGAATTGATTGATATGGTTTAAGTTGTTGCTTCCAATGTTTGAATTAATAATGGTGATGTAGGTAGAGAAAGTTCGACCGTCACTGGCGACAAAGGTAATGCAAATACGTCATGCGTGACTCAAGTTGTTAATAATAGAGAGAGAGGCCGTGCATCTTGTTGGCTGGACTTTTCGGACGTTTTCATGTGTGTGGATACTACCGTACACAATTTCCCATCTTTGGCTGTATATTTCGTCTGTCATTTCAACATGTAACGTGGGCCAACCTGAGCATAAATCACCTCTACAAAGCCCACTCCAACAAATATGATCCATAATAATCTATCCAGGATACGTGGTGTTTGCATGTTTTCTACCAAAACAAGCCTACCTGTTGTGGGACCCATTCAAAAAAAGGGCAGGGAAACAATATCAGATGGATCAAATGGTGCTAAAGGTTTGTACATGTGCAAATCTAATGTAATAAAGTTTAGTATATATCTGAATTAGTGTATAAGTAGAACCAAAGCCTATCTGCGGTTGGCAGGCAGATTTTGGTTAAAGAGAGATACTACAGAAAGGTGTATCGATCCAATAAAACATTGGGAAAAATCCAATGACCAACAACCCGTCCAATACGTCATAAAATGAGAAAAATCTAACCACAAAGCACATGCACTTTCCAACTACGCAGTCCAGCGGGGAAAAAAACAAAGCATCTTTCAGACAAACACGTACCAGAATATGCGTATCCCTTCAACGTATACGGCCTCTGAGTAGTCGCCGAGTTAATAGGAAGAATCTCCTCGTGACATGGGGTCGTTATGGCCGAGTTTATATTCAAATCGTTGATGATATACTCCGGCTTATACCACCATGCTATCACAGTCACACAAAAGCAATACAATAACAATCATCAGATCATTCCTCCTCTCATAATTAGTAACTAGAAATCATAACTCTCCTTAATGCACTACAAGACTCATCGCCCCCTAAAAGGGCCAAACCCAAATCTCACTAAACATTTAAACCAAGGTCTCATCACTTTTCAATGAAAAAACATGGAAGGTGAAAATCCTTTTTTTTTGTGTGGCGCTGAAAGTTTCATATTTGGTGCGGCGCTGAAATTTTCTATGGAAAATCATTTACAATCGAGGATCGGGAATACAAAAGGTTTGTCTACCAAACTGACTTTCTGTGGCGCTACACGACCGGGCCATGAAAACAAATATAAATAAATGGAATAAATAAAAACTTGATGCATGTACCTTCGGCATTTGCGAGCTCGGCATCAACATGAGTGGGTAAAACTCTGTTGTCTCTGTAGTGGTAGTAGTTCTGCGACTCCTCTGTAGTCACTATAATCCTCTTGAGCCATTTCACCATGCGCCCACCGATGAACCCAGGTATAATCATCCGAACCGGGAACCCATGATCAGGAGCCAAAAGCTCCCCGTTCTGCATGTAGGCTATGATAATATCTCGAGCCGGGTCCATGGCAATCTCCTTCCTTAAACTGGTCCCATACTTGGACCCACCACCACCAGGAAGATCCTCAGCCCCTTCAAAGCACACGTTCAAAGCTCCTTTCCTCCTGGTCAGAATCCCACATCGCTTAAGAACATCTCTCAGCCGCACGCCGCGCCAGACCGAAGTCGACACGCCGGCAGCCCCCCAGTTGAAGCCGATGGTCTGCTTCACCATGTTCTGCTCCTTGCGCCGGTTCCCGGCGCAGACGAGCGTGACGGGCAGCTCGCGTGCTGAGAACTCGTCCACGAGCTGCGCCATCGTGAAGCGGGTGGGCCGCTTCACGAGCCCGCAGATCTCGACCGTCCATTCGTCCCACGTGGCCTTTGGAACAGGCCCGTGGTTCCTGACGTAGTGGAGTGGCGCGGGTGTGATGAAGCCGTGGCTCATGAGCCGGGTCAGGGGCGGCTCGCAGTTGAACGGGTGCTTGCCAGTGAGCCGGATCAGAGCAGGGTTTCGCTCGATCCAGCTGTCGGATGTGCCCTCATCTCTCGGGTCCAAGATGGACGGCTCTAATTCCATGTGGATTTTTGCATGATACAACTCCTTCCAGTCGGGTTCGTCATCTTCGTCGCTTGAGGAGTCGTCCCTGAAAGTTTTCGTTTTCGGAGCCGGCATGGAGTATGTGTGGTTGCGGACAGGGGAGTCGGGTCGTCGGGTCGGACGGGTGAACCGGGACAGGCCCGGTTCGACAAACTTCCGGTTCTCTATAGATGTGGCCATTGCAGGAGAGAGAGAGAGAGAGAGCAAGGTTTTACTTTACTTCTACGTCTACTTTCCCTCTCCAGTTCTCTTCCTCTTCTTCTCAATGCTTTTTTCTGGGGGAAAAGCGAGACTGGCGATTGGTTGTTTATATAGAGAGATGGGCACGTGGGTGCCGTACGTGTTGGGAATGGGCCCCACGCATGATGAGTCTGGCTTGGTGAGATGGGACCGCATGGGCCTCAGTTTACCATGGCCAGTGGTTTTGGGAGGCCATGGTTCCTTCCAAGTGCCAAAACCTGCCAAGATGTTTGAACTAATATTTTATGTTATATGATTATGTAGATATTGGGTAGTTATGGAGCAATGATTCAATTTAATGACCCATTTGGATTTAAGTCTGACGTCTAAGATTCTAAGGGGAAATGATGGTCAAGTAGGTTCAAAAGATGGAATCTATTGAACATTAGGGGCCCAGGCACTTGTCATTGTGGTCTGAATTAATGTGCGAGATCCTGGAATTTCATTAATCGGACCCAGTGCGTATACTCCTTGATGCAATAATTAGAGCCGGATTAATTAAAGTAATACCCTTTTTTGGATGGTCTGAAATCGTCCAGGTTTAAGTTGACACACCTGTGGGCCAATTATGTAGAGAATTTTGATGGTCGGGTCCATTTTGAATGGCCAAGATCTCAGGTATTTATGTGCCACTTGTGAAGAAATGCAGGCAACTGTACTTCATTGCAATTGCAGAGTCCGGATGATCCTCTGATAAATATGGATTTATGATACATAGGATGGAATCAATTAAGTTCAACATGGTGGTCTACAAATGAGAGCCCAACCCACATAATATTGTGGGGCCTCTGTGCTTACCTAGATATGCATATTGAATGGTCAAATATAAATGATGAAATGTTAATTATTCAATTTGATTCTTGATTGAGCCATCATAACCATTAGATTAGTATCAAGTAAAATGAACGGCAGTGGGGCCGTCAAGGGATGATATGATCATCAAATGAAGAAATTTAATAGCAATAAAGGAGTATACAATGCATAGTGTAGTGCTTTTATCTCCAACCACTAATAAGGCATATGGACTATGGAGTGACAAATGAAATAGGCCCCCCCCAAAAGATGCACTGGACAGCAATTGCAGTCCTGCATGCCAAGATGGAATTTATCATTTCCAAAGAGATCAGTTTTAAAAAAGAAAGAAGAAAAAAGAAAAGGTGGAAAATTAAACCTTTCATCAACACTTTTCCAGCCTCTTGTGGAAGACCAAACCCAATTTCTCATTCTAAATTTCTCGGATTCTGTAACTACTGACCACAAAGAGAAGCCCACACTTCCTGCCATCTGAGAAGTGTTGAAACAATATTATATGTAGCCTTATCTTAGTCGTTTTCATCAAAATCATCTTTCATAATCTCTCCTAAATGTAGCCAACCACTGTGATATGGACCTCATTTAAGTTTTTTCAATCAATTAAAACTTTGGAATAATAAATAAATACAATATTCAGCTTTAAGTTATTCTCATAGGTTTCTCCATTTTCCATTTTTACTTTATGTATACTGTCATGACTCTCCCCATTTTTTTATTTTTTTTTTTTGTATATTAAAAATATACAGCAATGTTATCAAGAAAAAACCATTTTAACTAAATACCGCAATATTACGGACATATTTATAATAATTAAAAAAAAAGATGGTGGTGATAATGGTACTCATTACCCAGTCCCTAACCCCAGTCCTGTTTAAATTATTCATGTGAAAATGAGATACCAAATTAATGAATCACTAACCATCAATACTTACAGCAGCCATATTGTTAAGATGTTAACATGCAATCCATTCGAGATAAACCCGTGACCTCAAATTCAGATCTTTCTATTTATATATGGGGTCGCTGTGTTTTCTTCTCATTTCAGATTATATAGTTATTTAATCGTCTAATATTCTATGAAGGTGCAGGTTTAAGCTAACCAATTAAAGATTAATGATAGAGAGAGACAGAGAGGTTTTGAGAAGGTGTGAAGTGGCGGATGGAGTATTCCAATGGCCAATGAAAGTCTGGGGTGGGTTACAACCCCAACTCCCAAGGTGACTCCCTGGAGCATCAAAGGGCCAAACGTCCCCTTGCTTTCATGGGTCACTCACAAGACAGCTAGCCGCCCCCAGATCATGTGGCCCTTGCTGTATGAGTTACACAAGCCACCCATTTTCCTCCTCTATTTCCTCTTTCGGAGAAGTCTTTCCAGGCATTTACCACCCACCATTCCTAGTCAAATAAAGTGTCTCCTTAGAATAAGTTAAGTTACACCCACCAATGGTGAGGATTATTCCTTGTAAAAAAAAATATTGTGACTTTTGGGCTATCATAATTATGTATTGAGATTCATTGACCTTGGAATCTTGTTTGAAACGAATAATGGAAACCAGCCAACCAAGTGGTTTGGAATGCTGGAATGACAAAAGCTGTGGCTCTTTCCATTGTCACAGCAATTTTTGTCACAGTAATTCAGATTCATTCAACTTACTGTTAGGCCTCGACCCGGACTAATCATAATTAAAGCTAATTAATCTCAATTAGCAATATTTAAGTATGATTAATTGTATAAATTGTGATTAATGAACGAAATGAGTTGTGTTACTCTCAAATGATTGAATTTAACCTAATGAAGTGAATTGAATGGGATTGAATTGATTAAGATGAGTTTAAACTCAAACAAGTTGAACTAAGGACCTTTTTGTAAATATGAGTTTTCATGTATTTTGTTAAATACGAAAATTTTTTATACCAACGTGTGTATCTCGAAGAGTACGTCAAATTTCATAATACACTTGATTTCATTTGACATAAGGTCGGTCAAATGGGTCTTCATTTGACTCAAAATGTAAATAAGAAAAATAGAAGGGGACTTAAGTGCAAAAAGCTCATTATATAAGCTAAGAGATAGTTCATTTCCCCTTTTAGCAAACCCTAGGCAACTTTCTTCCTTCTCTTCCATTTCTTCTCCATCAAGAGTGAGGATTGAAAGTTGGGAGAGATTTTGAAGAGGCATCATCATCTTCATCTTCTTCTTCAAGTGCATCCTCCATTGTTGAAAGCTTGGAGTTTGCTTGGGAGAGATTGTGCCAAACCTAGCCAAGCAAGAAAGAGGGTTTTTGGTCAAAGAAGCTTTTAAGGAGGCAAGTATAAGCATTTACTTGTGATTAGTGTTCATTATTGTAGAAGATTCATAGCATTCTATTGATTTGGGTTTTGTACCATTTTTTTTGTTCTCATTAGAATAGAATTATTTTGTGGGTTGATTGATGGAAGAATGGAGTTGTAATGTATGAATGAGATGTTGGATGAGGAGTGGACGGGAGGTCCAATTTTTATGCAGGTTTAGAATGGAAAGAGGAGGAAATGAGGAAGAGAGAGATCAGATGCTGCACTGAAACTGGGTTCTCGGTGCAGGTCCGATTGATCAGACAGAGATATAACTGATAATAGTTTTCTGTCCGATCGATCGGACAGGGTATTAACTGTGATGAAAATTTTCAGAAGATTTTGGATTTTTACTTGGTTTAGGAGTGCTTCTAATGATTATGAGCACTCCCTAAATTAGTTTTAAGACTAATTATGGGGCGATTCAAGATTGTTAAGAATTAAGAACAATAAAAGAAGGAATTGTGATTAGACCATTAGAAGCCATGGTTCTCAGAGTGAGTTGATTGTGGACTAAACCTCCATAGGTGATGATTACGGGGACTCCAATGTACACATTATTTATATAAATGTGATGCCCATCGAGAATAACATGTGCATTGGATAACCATTGGTTACACCTAAATGGTTAGTTAGAACTGGAATAGAAATGAGTAGAATCGGGTAGTTAGCGATTCTCTCATGCCATTATATTCTGTATCACTTCATTCCAATCTCACAAGATTGATGATATTGTTTGTCTCTTTTCCATTGTTAAGAATGGAATCACTATATAGAATTGAATCCATAAATGGATTGATAATGAAATGTATTGACCCTTGAGTCTGGCACTACTTAGCTATTGTATGAAATTCTAAATGAGTTAATAAATGATTATGTACATGAGGCCAGGGTCATGAATGGTGCGCCCTTCCGCCCTGATCCAAATGACTATTCCTACTGCAGTAGATGATTTGGGGGCGTTCCGAAGCTCCGTGGTAATGCTAGTCTCCCTGGCTCGGACACTGGTAAGTCCTACAAATTCCTATCGTATCTACGGGTACTGATTGATGCCTTCCATTTGGAAGATGAATCCTTCCTTTGAGGGAAGATGGCATATGAAATGAAATGAAATAACGTAAACAGAAATGAAATGAAAGCTATGGTAGCTGATATCTTGTATATGCTTATTGATTGACTTATTATGTTTCCTCATTGTCTAGAATTGGAATTGTTCACTAAGTATATTGAATGAATCTAGTGATGTACTAACATTTACTATTACAAGTTTTGTTTATACATTGTTGAACCGTCGTGTTCATTAGTGTTATTGATGGCATTACAGGCCCGATTGCCCATGCCGGCCCAGCAGCAGCCCCGGCGGCAGCGGAGGAGACCGTTGCAGTTTCTCCAGGAGGATTGATAGAATGGGATGGCCGGAATGCCAATTGAGATGGCATTCGAGTGCGCGAATCAACTAGAAATGTTTTGGTGATTCTTTTGAGAATCCTTTTGAATAGTTGAAACAAATTTTGGAAATGTAACATTTTGAGAATTTGAATAGTCATCACTATGCACAGTGTTTAAATATGCTTAAGTTGATGAGAGAAAGCAAACGAGCGATACATGTATAAAGAACTTCATTTTGTATACATGTACATTTTGAATTAATTGCCAATGTGTATTTCCGCAAATTGTACAATTAACAGGTATGATCGAATGAATGTTATCCCTTGTGAATTCCGTTTTAACTTCGGTTAATTCAGAGTTTACAGGAGTAAGTATGATTCACGGCCCTAGATTATCGTAACTCAGGCCCAAGTTGTGACACTTACTCCAAAGTTAGAATTGCATTATGTCATGGCACACCTCAGTTCTTACCAATTTGATAAAAAAATAAAAAAAAGATCTAGTAATAAAGGTTTACAACAAAAGGTAATAGTGGCCCAGGCTATTATGGTTAATGGATTGATTTGCTCTGTCCGTTTGTGGGTTATTGACCCAACAAACCAATCGAGTCAATCCAAAGTGCCGCTATGAAATGATCAAGTCAAACCAGTTGGACTGTCAATAGCAGCTTAATATTCCTTAGGGGGGCCTATTGAAACCATCACTATGCATTTAAATGACACTATGTCACTTACATATGGCCTCAAGTTTAATTTGATTTGATGGACATAATAAGGATTCAAGAACATGTAAAATGCGCAATAGGACTCAATTGTTCTAACCATTTTGTTTAAGAGGCCCATTCTTTGATGGCTAAGATCATAAAGAGGGTTATTTCAAGCTATGTGCCAGCCATACAAAACCAATCTTATCCACCATGGACCACGTAAACAGGCAGCCAAAATAGAAACCCACACAAGATAGAATGGGCAACAATGGGTATTCCTGCGGGTTTGAACTTTGATTTTTCCTCTAAACCAAAATGTGTCATCGGCAGTATCTGAAGCAAATTGCAACCAATCATCTAAACAAGCAAACTTCAACTCTATGACTACATATAATATTTATTGTCAAGGATTTGGACCAACCATGTCTGATAGTAATTAATGTGAGTTGCAGTAGTCAATTGCTAGTTATTACAGAAATATGAATACTTTTTGTTTTGTCGGTTATAACCTAGAAAAGTGAGTCTAATGGGCAATTAGATTCCATTCCCTTTTTGTTTTTAGTGGAGTGCATTGCACATGTACACTGAAAGGATGCCACCATTCTACAAATATAGCTCAAAGACCACGGAAAATGTGATGGTTTTCAAGACGTACAATGTATCTTCCTTAGCCTGCAATCATCTCAAAGATACCATTGCGTCCAACCATAACTTCTAATCCTACTTAAAGCCGAGGGCTGATAGGTTGATCTGTTTTACGGAAATTTGCATTTGACCATATATATTAGGAAACACATACTGAAGATTAGGAAAAGTGCAAATTTGAAGAATTTTGCTGATGTTTCATGCTAAAAAAAAAAAAAAAAAAAACATATATTTTAGGAAACGATTGATGTCCCTTTTTCTTTTCTTGGAATTATCTACTGCACTTTCAGAACGTTGGGAGCTACTACTCTCCGAAGCTTTGTTCCATGAGAACCATGAAAATATGTATACAGTAGGTATCCACTTCTTCTCTCTTACAACTTACATGACAATAACCACATAATTCTTATTGCAAACGTGACAGGTGGGCCCACATCTCATCCATGGTAATTACATGTGTGGCCCACCTGCTTTCATTCCCTACCAATTGGTAGGACTTGAGGAGGGGGGCTTCATATCTATAAACAAAATATCAAATGGAACTTTCATTGTGAATTTTCCACCAGTACTTAATCTACGCCATGTTATTTTCGACCTTTCCTTAATTTTCCGTTTATGTGAACTCGACAAGTTGCAAATGTCGCTTTCCTTATCATTTTTTTGTTATCTTTTACACCCTGTGGCACTGCTCCTCTGCCAAAGTTCTGCCACAATTAAAGTTTACATACTAAAATCAATGGGGTCCATCCAATGGTGAGGACCATCATAGATGAAGCACAGCCAGGAAATAATGCATAAGCTGCTAGTTCTGTTGTGGTTGCGAAATCAGCTTTTTTCCCTAGAGCAGATCCTCTTAAAATTCTCAAACTTTAAAATAAGAAGTTATCCACTGGTCGCTGAGTGCTGAGACACCTCTCCTTCCCAAATAACAACAAGGGATTAATCCCTGACTGCATATGTCTGATAGTGAGGGATTTCAGAAGGGTGTGTGTGTGAGTGTTTAATGTTTATTAGACACAAAAACAGAAAGGTACAAAAGTGAGTGAAAAACTAAGATGGTTTTTTGTTGGTCTAACTATTTCAAATAGATTTTAACTAAATCGGCTCCTTTTCAAATAGAGAAGAGCTTCCAATTTGGCCATCAAATTAAATTTAAGATTTTAGAAAGGTGAAGAGAGTAGGCAGCCATTTTCTGTGTAAGTTAATTAGAGATGGCTTTAAGGTTATATATGGTAGATTTTTACATTTTATGATTTACCCTAGCCCCTTCTATCCAAGTCCTTCTCTTAGATAACCCTAGAAATTGTAATCAAACTCAATAAAATGGGTCCTAAATATTCTCAGGACACTAATCACATGCTTGAGGAAACGAAAGTAAATTTTGAATAAAAACGGTTCACACAAAAGCCGCAACAACATGGACCTAAATTCTAACCATAAGCTCTAGAAAAACAAGGAGAACTAAGCATAAAAATGGTTCACTCTTTCTTTTTTTGGTATCCCAGCTAAGGGTTACAACTTAAGATACTCGGCGATGAGAACTCACACATACAAGATAATGGAAACGCACACATGCTGGGAGACACAAGTCACACATATAAGGTACTAATAACTCACATATCCAAGGAGGAGGGAGGCCAAGATTTAAGCCTCGACCTTCTAATGAAAACTGCCACTCCCAAATCCTTGCCACTGCTGTAGGGAGCCGTTTTCTTGCAATTCCTCGTACCCAGCTCCTAATGAGATGAATACTAGTTTGGTTTATTTGGATTTTCACTTTAGGCTTTCTCCATCCTTTTGGTAATTACATTGGCCTCCCCACTCTCGTTGGGGAAGGCAATTTGAGTGACCCACTTTAAGGTAGTCTCATTGTCCCACCATCGGTGATTCACCAATTTGATTGATTGGACCAGGACCATTTTATCAGTAAAAAAATAATAATCTCTCCCTCATTATTAACTGCAATAGGGCCAGCCATGCATGTGATTGAGGATTCGGATTTTTTTAATTATTTCTTTGGATTTGATCATAGTCAGCATTTCTTGAAATCATATTTAATCTAAAGTGGAGTTAGCCAGAGTGCTGTTTTTCTTAAAATAAACTTGGGGATTTAATTAGACAATAATTATATTATTAGGCCTGTCAAGAGAGTGAAACTCCCACCTTTCCGGAATCTTCTTGTTTCCTGATGAAACCCAACCATTTGGTCTGCCAGAAATCCAAAAAAGCAAGGTCTGAGATTTACCCAAATTCCACATCAAACGAAGTTTCTGGTCCTGTTAATGCATGTTATTCCTCAATCTACAACCCACACCAACCCGAAACCCAAACCCCACCCCCCCCCCCCCCCGACCCGACATGGATGAATGTGATAAAAATGGATATGAGGAAATGTAACTCATCTGAGAATTTTGCTCAAGGCTTTGATGATGGTCTTCAAAAATGTCAGACAGGCCTAAATAGAAGGTCCAAGCACAGCCCAAATACAAAAACCTACTCCCCAAGCCCAGCCCAAAGTGGGCTGGCCCGGGTCAGGTTCAGGTCGGCCCAGTCCATGAACACCCCTACCCGCAGAGATAAGGCAATCTCAGATTTCTCATAAATATGTGAAAAATTTTCAAAATAAGAAGGGCCTCGGTGAAGAAAACCCAAACCCCCTAAATAACTAGTGTTTTTGGTTTTTGCTAATCCAAGCTAAAATGCATCTAATCCAACAGCCATTCTCAAGGCCCTGCTAGCACCACATAACCTGTCACAATCCATTAATTTCCCACCCAGGATCAACAATAATCACCTCAGTTTCTTAGGTAATTTGATTACTCCTTTAAAGTAGGGTTTTTGGTTTAAACAAATCCAATCCTTCTGCACTTCAAATTCGCCCACCAGTTCACAACAAAAGAGCACCACAGAAAGTACTGACCTTCACTAACAACATTCTTAAGACATTTCAATGAGACCAAGATCAGTTGATCATCACAGTCAGCAAATTATTATTACTATTTGGAGTGATGGGTTACAAACACAACCCAACCTTGAATCAATCATATCATATTCCAATCAACTACGCCACCAAACCAAGCTATCATAATAGCTCTATAAGAACATGAAGAAAATAAGGCCAATGATAGTCCAAACTGTTTGTTACAGGGAAAGAACTCTTGATAACCAGTGTTTTTTACGAATGAGAACTGCACCTTCCAATGAGAAGAGACAATATGTAGAGGACATAAAAAGAAAAGAACAAAAGCTTAAAATATTTATCATTCAGAAGAGATGAGGATCCAGAAGCACTGAATGTTCGTTCTGGTTTGTTGGGACTCATCATTTGTATACAACCGTTTTGACAAGAGGTGCCCAACTAAAAACTAGAATCCAGCCACGAATAGCTCAACCTCACACCATTTTAACACCAACCTTATGACAGTGGGGGTGACTTTCTATTCTCCAAAAGCTTAAGCTCTTTGCGCCACCCTTCCAACTTTGCCAACTTATCCAACTGCTCTGGCTTCAAAACATCTTGCTCAACATGTTCCAGTGCTTCAGTGAGCCGAATCTACAAAATTGGAACCACTTCTCAAATACCAGTAAAGATCAGTATCAAATGCATTAAAAAAAGGACATGAGAGAAATGAGGAGCATTGATCTTTCTTATTTCTGGAACCAAATTAGCATTGATCTTTACTTATTTCTGGTGCCAATTTACTAGATCAGAGAAATGAGGAGGTGAACAAAATGAAACATGAAGGCACATATTACTGAGATTGTTATTATTATTATTATTATTATTATTGAGAGAGAGAGAGAGAGAGAGAGAGAGAATCAATAAACTATAGAATCTGTAATCACTGAGGTTACATGCCCAACTCCCAAAAGACAGAAGCCATGGAGGCGGACTAGGTGCATGGTCCTCGGGGCTGAAGCCCCCACCCATATCTGAGAATAGGTTAAAATTTCTATAAAAAAAAAATGCAAATTTTGAAAATTAGTATTTTTTTTTATTTGCCCCTTTCCCCAATATTTCCTTTACATAAAGCCCCCCCCCCAAGTTGAATTTCCTGGGTCTGCCCCTGAGTCGTTAGACCTCCACTTGAAGGCCATAGGGTCATTACAGTTGTTGATAGTTAGGGAAGGCAATTATTTAATCATTTCTCCCACTCTACATCTTAATAGGGTATAGGCATATAAATGAAAGGCCAAATGACCCAATGTAAATGGACAAGCTGAAGAGGAGGGTGATCACTGCGAGGAGGGAAGGGAATCACAACACACTCCTGCTTCCCTTCCCTACCAAAGTGGTTCTGGACCTGTGATTTGGGCATATATTTATGGGTGATAGAATTTATAAATTCGTGAGTAGCAACCTCCTCCCTCCTTCCCATGCAGGGGAGCAGATTTGGGTCCAGGCCAAGGTGCACTCTCACTCCATTTTAAGAATAACAAAATTGAAGTGTCTCAGGTGTTAAATTATGTCCGGGTGTATAAAATGCATTAACAACTTAAGTCTTACACAAAAGTCTTTTCTGAAAAATAGATTGCTCTGTTAGCAGCGCACTCAACTATAAAACAACTTAAGAATCCCTTTTTAGCAATGGTAAGTAGGATTCCAATCATACGTAAATAACAGAATTAAAGCTTCTTCGGTGTTAAAAAGAGGCTAGATGACTCATATGTGTGAACCAAAAATAAGGTTAGGAAACAGTCACATACTAAATGACAGATGTGACAGATGTGCAAAGAATTTACCTTCTTTTTCAGCGCTCTAATCTTTTTATCAAGATCCAGACCAGGACCTCCAGGGTTTGAACTCTCTGTTGAAACAGAGGGAGGAACGGATAGTCTGGGTGTTGTACAAACAGACAATTTGTTCATCTGATGTGCAACTGATTCCACAACTTCTGATCTTTGGCCCACATATTCAGTAGAGACCAAATCTTCAGCTCTTCTTTCTCCAGCAGCCTTGGAGTCCAAGTTCTTTCCTTCATCAGATGCCAATGACACAAGAGCAGCCTGCCAATCATTGGTTTTTACTTAGGGTTCAAACAAAGTCCTAACACTTTAAAATAACAGTTAAAGAACAGTTTTCCAATAGAAAAATAATATTTTCAAAAAGAAACTGGAATTTGTCTATTCAACCATCTGCCTAGTGCAGTTGGTAACGGACATCAAAGTCCTTTCTTTGACCTGGTACGTACAAGGAGGCATTAGCATTTGCACTCCTAAAGGTAAAGATAGGTAATTTACTTTCCTGTAACCCATTGTACCCACCGGGGCAGGTACTGGGAGCTAGGGATCTGACCATCCAATTCCTTTATAGTTCAGAGACTGGGCTCTATTATTTCATTAACATAACAAATAAGATAACAAAAACTAGAAACTTGATTGTAACTGGGCATTAAAATATAGAATCACTTCTTTGGTTGGAGAAGGGGTGGCAAATTTTGCCTTCTCATCTTTAGATTGCATAATCCCACATAATTAATATATATATATATAATGTTAAAAATCATATACCAACAACCCAAAAGCTTAAGCTCATAGGTGGAAGGCCCATTGCCAAGGGCATTACTTAGGTGATGTGGGATGTGGGGCTTTACTTTACCAACACTCCCCCTCACGTGCAGGCCCAACAAATTTCATGGACGGACCTGTCATGCGGGCTACACAAAAACAACGAGATCGGAACCCGCTCTGAGACCATGTAAGAAACCATATACCAACCCAAAAGCTTAAGCTCATAGGTGGAAGGCCTAAACAGATACACATATGGAGCCTTGCCAAGGGCATTACTTAGGTGATGTGGGATGTGGCGCTTTACTTTACCAACATATAATTCACTTAAATAACCACAGAAAAGACTTTTAAGACAGACACCAGGTTTTTTTATTTATTATTTATTATTTTAGTGAATGGTACAAATACAAGAGAAGAAAGATTCAGAAAGGGGTGTGGACCAAACTTGGAGATTACAGATACAAACATAGCATCAACAACTCTGTTAAACCAAACAACACAGTATTGTGCCCTATTCCCACTCTGACCAATCCATCAGCTCTTTATTGTGCTCTCAGTCAGTACGAA
Source organism: Persea americana (assembly GCA_029852735.1). Lineage (NCBI taxonomy): Eukaryota > Viridiplantae > Streptophyta > Magnoliopsida > Laurales > Lauraceae > Persea > Persea americana. Next base: position 4,058,342 of record CM056809.1, on the reverse strand, counting down.
CTACGAAAGACAGCAATGTCTTACTTAAGGGGTTAATATGAAAGAAGTAACATTTCTAAAAAGTGCCCTTATTATAAAGAACTTATCAGGATTATGGCCATCTTAACCAAATATAAGTTCGTATGTCAAGTGATATCTGAACAAACATCAACATTTTATTGGCTATAGAAGACCACAGCGGAAGAAATCAGCACATGCCTAGCCTTATAGTTTGTTCACAGACATCTGTGTAGAGTATTAACATTGCAGGGAAACAATGTAATTTCCTTTCTTTGTTGGGGCACTTGTTGCAATATCAAAATCCGTAACTTAAAGTACTCTCACTGATACTTGGGTTAATAAACTTATTAGCCAAGCAGTAAAAATATGGGAGAGTAATAGAGCAACACCTATGACAAGAATCAAATATTCCATTTTAGAATTATGCTAGGTAGCTTTTGTACAGAAGCCATTTTCTTATTTAAACGACTTGTTAAAGATTTAGAAAGCAAAGAAAAAAATGCTGACGACAGGTGAGAAAAATAAATACATAATGGTTATATCAAAATTATACAGGGCATCTATAGAGAGGTGATTGCAAGTGTAAGAACTAAGTGGACAACATTTGAGTTTACACTTGTAGCAAGCACTATGACCCAAACTATTTTTGTTGGTTATGAACAACATAACAACAGATATCGAAGATGAAGTTCCATGGTGTATATAGTTTATCGATGACATGGTACTCATTAGTCAGATGAGAAAACAAGTGAATGATATGAAAAAACTTTGGAGAAAGGCTCTAGAGACCAATGGTCGAGAATTAGCATATCTAAGAGAAATCATTTCGATTTGGGAGTAGAGAATGTGAGTTAGTAAAATTTGAAAATTAATTACTGTATGCAGTGTGGCACGTCAGGCATATGTCCATAGTGTTAAAAGCCGATGGAGTCCAAGTCATTTGAACTCGGCCAGTAGCGAGTTAAGTCATCCTCCAATTTGCATATATGACCAATTCCTTTGACTTTTGGGGACTAGGACTTGGCCAGTAGCAAGTTGAATCATACTCTGACCAATTACTCTATAGTTATGGGGTTTTATCCCTTTTTTTCTTTTGTTTGAAGAGTGTGTGAGAGGTATCCAACATAGTTTTGGGGTGAGTTTTGAATGTTAAAAATGATGTTATTTTCAAGATCCAATGACACAAAGGTCAAGGTTACTATTCACTGGGACACAAAGGATAAATCTCAAAAACCAAAAGTAACCACTTTGACCACAGGATTTCATTAAAAACAGATAAAATATAATGTAAGTCCTTAATTTCTACAATTATAGAAAATTCTTGTTCATTTTTAGATTTATATGTATTTTGCACATTTTAAGTAAATTTATAGGTTTTGGATGCAAGTTGGGTAACTCGTTAAGTCCCATGAGACTTGACACAAGGATGACCAAGTCACGCCCTGAGTCTGAGTTTTAAAACTTTGCCATGTTTGTCGTGAGCAAGCACTAGTCACTTTAGATTATTGGTGACAATTGACAAGCACAAGTAAGGTTGTTTTGGGTCAGTCAGTATTGCAATGTATTCACATAGAGGATTTAAATTGGATTTCACAGGCTAGATTAGGCAAGATGGGCTAAGTGGAGATAAGCTAGTGGGGTATATGATCATCAAGTGCCACATTGATTAATGAGGAACTTTTGCAACCCAGTATGACACACTGAATGATAGAACTTTGAATGATGAAAACAAAAGCATGATAGAATGTGGAATTACAAAGAACCTGGTTATCAATAGAGTTGAGATTTGAAATGAAAAGTAGAACTCACAAAACTGACCCTAGATGGGATATGGCCACGATGATGGCAATGTTCAAGATACTGTTGAAGAATAGACATGCCTACCATAAAAAAAAAAAAAAACACCTTAAGGTAACATAACTGACATGTGGAATAAATAAGGAATCGAAGACACACACATGCACACTAAAAAAAACACCAAAATCATTTTTGTGCTTCTTAAGGAATGAAGGTAGGAAATTAGATGTTCAATTTTGAATGTTGTCCCTTCTGTCCTTCCTTCCTGTAGCATTTCCTTCTTGAAAATCTCATTAGAGTCAATATCTTTTAACTTTATTCATACTAGTTTTCTCTTGTTTTGCTGAGGATAGGAACCCCCTCCTCATGCTCTCTCTAAAAACATTCATTTTGTGCTTCTTAGGGATATGCGGGTAGGAAATTAAAATTTCCATCTGTTATGTCATCCTCTCTGTCATTCCTTCCACTTACATTTCTTTCTCCAAAATTACTTAACTTAATGTCTTTAACTTTATCATAAAAGCTAGCTTTCTTTCATTTTGCTTCTTGCCAACTAGTACATGTCAAGTTGCAGTACATTCTTTCTTTCTTTAATATAATCATTGTTGTCACTCAAAATTAGTCACATAAGTTATGTAATGCAATCTGCAATTTTTCTTTAGCAAAAAAATTTTAAAAAAAAAATTCCTCAATGAGTACATGACTACTTCATTAAAATTTGACCTTCCCCACAAAAGCAAATTCTTGATTGTACCCAAGTTCTATACACATCCAACAGTCGAATATTATTAAAAAAAAAAAAATCAAAACAGAACGCATAAAATCTCTAACTTCTAACATTGCAAAGCCGCATTGCAATTAATTAGTACTAACAATATATCTATCAATCTACATAACCACAACACAAAAGCACTCAGTACAAGTCACCATAACAATGCAGGCATCCTAGGGGATTCTAAAAACAATAACAATAATAATACTAAACACCTGTTGCTTCTTCTCCTTCTTCCTCTCATTCCTCATCGCAGACCTCGACGTCTTCGCCTTTGCATCCAATACTGGATCATATCCAGGCGGCACCTCCACACCATTGCATTTCCTCAGCTGGACCAAAAAAAACAAAAACACCCATCAATTGAAAAGAAGAAATCAAGCCCAACAAAATAACGGAAATAACGGGAAAAACGGTATTATGATAACCAACCAGAGCGCCTTTGGATTGGTAGATGGCGACCTCATCCTGAGGAACGTAGCCAGCCCTAATTCGAATGGGCTTGCGGAGAGTCCCATCGGGTCTTCTGGTGGGCACCAGAACTCGCTCTCCTTCTTTTAGTGTTCTCCCGGAAAGGGCAAGCTCCTCTTCTTCTTCTGTTGTTACACTGCTGCCCATTGATTTTTTGTTTTGTTTGTTTGGAGATGGAGGAAGAATCATTGATGTTGATGTGTTGGAACCATTTGATGTTGAATGTTGATGTTTGGGGTTTGAGGGTTTCTGGTGCAATTTTAGGATCTTGTGATTTTTGTAATCACAGTCTGAAACAGATGACGGTGCCGGAGAAGAGAGAGAGAGACATAAGAGGAGAGAATATTTTGGTTGCTCCAGGCTTATGATTTTTTTTTTTTTTTTGGTTACTTGTGAGTGGGCCTCTCGCCTCTGGGCCTTTCCATTAATGTCTGCTACCTTGTCAAAGAAACAAGGCTATTTTTATCTTTTTGGATGATGAGGACCACAAGATATCAAGACTCTCTAAATTTATTACCAGACTCTCTCTCTCTCTCTCTACAACTTTGCCTGCAATGGGGCCTTGGATTCATTGTAAGGGTCACTCCACACCCACCAGACATTGGCAGAGTAGAAGGTGATTTTTTTTTTATTTTTAATAACAGAAAGTATCCCAGTCCTTTGGATTAAACTAATTCCTACGGGCTTCCCTATTACACTAGTGTGGTAGGGTAGTTTCAGACTCTCTAACTTCCAAAAGCAAACTACGGTTCTAGGCCAACTATTGCAATTTTGAGGTCATATGTTCTCTCGAGTTTTGTTTCCAATAAAAAAAAAAAGACACTATTTACACTAACAAAAGAAGCACATATATGGAATGTAGAACATCCATGTTTCTTAGCCCTACTTTTATGGGCCAGCTAAAGATGAAAGATATCTTTTTCTTTTTCTGTTTTTAGGAAAAAATTGGCCACCGTTGGTTCACATTTGATGAGCAAGCAAAGACAAGAATTACCTGACAGGTGCATTCTATAGGGATATATACTACGTAGGTACCCATTACCTGAAGACCAGACCAAACCCGGATGAACAGATCATCTACATGGGCCCGCTCATGGGGATAAGAGAGCCCACTCCCAAGAAAACAACATAGAGACCAGCATCGGATACTCCTATTGATCCATTTACTTTCTCCTAGTGCAACAGAAGGAGGAAAATGAACCACCGCTGCTGTCTCTTTCTTTATGGTTTTTTATTAGATGAAGAGACCCACAGGGTATGTGACCCCAAGATCCACCAAAAACATGTGAATTCAAAAGTTCTACAAGTAGCAGTCTAGGACACTACTTATTAACTTGCATCACACTTTTGATTTTCACAAGATAAGGTCCAACAGTCACCTAATAGCAACAATACATCAGCAACAATGTTAGGTGATGAATCATGCAACATCACTTGTCAGCCATGGAAAATGTCATATTCCCCTTACCCCACCTATTTATATTTTTTGACACATTAATGGGTGTAATCATATTACACTCTCTTCCAGTTTCCAAATGGGGTACTTTATTGCAGGGGATGTGATGATGTAAGTAACCTCATGTAGTCCCAGAAGATAATAAGAATCATCAGGCGCATATGCCTGGTGCAAAGTTAGATAAGAGGAACCTATCTTGGCTTCATATTTGCATATGGCTGTGCATCAGTGGATAGTTGATTCAAACTGTTGGCTGTCCATTTTCGAGGTCCCTGTCTACTATTTAGGGTGAAGTTTAAGTTATAGGCAATCAACAGTACTAGGTCCTTTCCATCACCATCAGGCCATCACCGAAGGTAAAGAAGGCTTAGCTAGCGCATACTATGTTAGGGTGGAGAAGGATTAAGAAAACTGGGATAAACTAGATGGCTTAATATCCCGCCTTTCACCCAACTACCCAAGATTTGATCCATAGATTTGCTCCCTGCATGAACAGGCTTTTCTCTCCGCTGTAGTTTGCGTTATCTCCATGCATATATAAATAGGTTTCTCTCCCCACGTGAGTGAGCAATATTATCTTCCCATGGCTAGGTTCTCTTGTGGGTCCCAGCTCCCTTTGCTGGGTACCTACGAAAAACATGGCGAAGGACTGCACTTTGGCTATATAACATTGCAAGCAAGGTGGATACAATTTAGCAGAAAGTTGTGAAATCCAGACTCCTTTGTTGTATGGCAACTCACATTTGATTCTTTATTTTTAACCACGCATAGAAATACAATCCTAAGAATCCAGTTACATGAATCAAGCAAGCCCTGAAAGAGAATGGAAAGCTATTCATGTTTTTCTATCTTTTATATTTTCCATAACCGACAATTATTCCAGCCACAAACTGCCACCAATTTTCTCTGGATTCAGTCCTGTAAACCAAAATGGGAGTTAAATTCCTACTCACTTTTATATTAAATCATTCAAATCAATTCATCTTGATTCACTTACATGCTGCCACATTTAAGTCGCTTGTTTCTGGCTGTTATGTTACGGGCCCTTCTTGCAGGAAAGGGTGCCAATTTATACGGATTTGACTTTGTTTTTATCTTGATCACAAAAATATATAGTTCTACCTGATTTGTTTCACGAGATTGTTACAAAGGAGAAACATCATATGGTGATCTCAGCCGTCCAACAGCTTAGCCCATCCTGGTTAGTTAGTCACAGCTGATATGATATCTAAGTTAATGAGTAATGAATGATCGACGGGGCCTACTAGGAGGCCCTAATGATCCCATTAAAAGTGATTATTGATGCCAGCTAAACATCAATAACCCACATGACAACTTGAGGATTTACAGTGAGGCCCACGAGCATGAATCAAGACGTATGGATCTGACCATTTCAATAGAGGCCACCAAATGGTCCCAGTCCAACAAACCCAGAAGAGAAATGAACATGAGAGAGGTCTCCCTTCCCCCAGCAGTGGGAACCCATTTTGTGGGCCCACATCCCCATATGGGTAAATGATAATTAGGCCAACAGAAAGTGCAACCTGTCACTACCATTCTACCAAGGTATAGTGATCCAGTGTCCCCCTTTTCCTTGTAGGCATTTGGCATTTCCTGAGAATAGATTTCTGTTCTCCGTTGGGTGCATTAAAATGTTGAATAGAAAGATAACAGTTGCTTATCCCTGGTTTTATCTAAAACGTAGTTATGAGAAAAGTGACATGTTAGAAGGCTAATCTGATCTGTCCAGTTTTAAAGAGAGGTGGGCCTAGTTTCTGATGATCTCGTTAGCCCTTAGATGGACCACAATCTTTTTCTTCTCTTTTGTTCTAGCTGGCCACACTTCAATTTTCTTGATGGATGCCTCACAGATAGACATCTAAGAACGTGCTACTAGCCCATTTGTTTGCATAAAATACATTGACTTGATGGTAAAATCAGCTCCACCGAAAAATTAGTGAAAAGATGAGGAGCAAAGGATTTAATATGGAGATGTATGGCACCTCGACTTTCTTTGATATTAAGTTACTAGTATGATTGTTGGGTATTCATTTTTCATTTTTCGTTGATTCAATTTTCATTAAATGAGAGGTTATTGGACGATTATTTTAGATTATTTACCTTTGATTCTTCATTTTTAACCATTTACAGAAAAGCGCCTGGCATTCAATTACATGAAAATAGTCCTAGCCAGTGTCATGATCCTAGCCCTGATAGCCATGAAGACCCTAGCCATCCATCCACGGGCCCTCATGAATCGGCTTATTGTATGAGGACAAAGAGGAAGAAGCAGTAATAATGAGATCACCACATGGGTTGGTCTACACACACATCATATATCATATGAATTAATCAATTCATATGATATATATTATAGTCAATTTTCATGAATGGCTGCAGTGTTCCAAACTACCCAAAATTATTCGATTTGCATTTCTATGGATTTAACAGGAGCCACTCCGAAATTAGTCCTCTTGGTTTAGAAACCTCATGGATACCCAGGTCATAAAAATAAAATAAAAAACACTCTAACGAATAGCTCACATTTTTTATTTTATTAACCCAACCAATAGAGTGCACCATGATATTGGAGTAAATTTTGGATGAACTTGAAAACAAAATGAACCCATGAAGTATATTTTAAAGAGGAAGCACGTTCACACGTTCAAAGAGCAAGTAAATTTTGGATGAATGCCAACCTCATTCTCTCCCTATATATATAGCAAAACCAAGGGAAGAAAAGTAGAAAGGCTTTCTTGTATGTGTGGTGGAGACATGGAGAAGAAGGAAGGTGATCAGAGAGAAAAGAGAGCACCCCAAGTGAGGGTCTTCGACAATGAAGAGGAGCTCTCCACAGCTCTAGCAGATTATGTAGCACAGCTCTCTGAGAAGGCTGTCAGAGAAAGAGGGTCCTTCTCCATAGTTCTTTCCGGAGGAAATCTCATCTATCTCTTAAGGTCTCTCTCTTGTTTTTACCTTAATTCATTCTTTCCTTTCGAGATTGAGAATGGGGTGTTCTTCAGTTTCTTGTTTTCTATTCAAACGATCACGAACTGAAGTGTGTGTGTGTGTGTGCGCGCGTTTTTGTGGGTGGGTTTGAGCTTGGATAGGAAGTTGACGAGAGCTCCATACGTGAAAACGTTGGATTGGTCAAAATGGCATGTGTTTTGGGCAGAGGAGAACGTGGTGGGCAGAGGCCATCCTGATAGCAACTACAAACAGGCCAAAGATGGGTTCCTTTCAAAGGTTTGTATCTTCTTTCGTCTCTTCTCACTACACATTACAGAGGCCTTGTTTTAGGAATCTCATTTCACCCTTCTTTGTTTGGTAGTCATGGTTGTTTTTGTTATCTTTGAATTTTGGTGTTCCTTGCTTTCCAAAAGGGCATCTATCCTTGTGGAACGGATGTCTAATTTTCATCTTCAACTGATATAGCTTCTGATGATTATGACGATGAAAGTACAAATACTTTTTTAAGAAAAGACAAAACGTAAAGTGAGGGATGATTGCGTAGGTGCTGGATAGGTAGAGATATAAAACCATCCGATTGAGGGATGATTGTGATCCCCTAATTAGGATGATTGGACAGTTGAAGAGGTGGGCCGCATCATTGATCATAAATTGCCTGTGCTCAACACTTATATGTCACTCTGTCGCCATGGATGTCTATAATATGTTTGCCTTCCCTCTTAAATGGCTAGGATTTTATTTTCATCTGCCCAGATTTAGGGCATTTTATCTTTAGAGGATTTACCTCTACATGTGTAAAGTAGATAAGGGATAGAGCGTGACTTGCGTATTATTTTTCAAATCTCTTTCTGCGATAGAGAGTGACTTGCGTATTATTTTTCAAATCTCTTTCCGCTTCAGGTAATTAGATGAGCAGAGGTTAGAAATGAAAGTGCCAAATATGGTTGGACTTTTGGCCAAAGGCCCTGGCACTTGCATAGCTGGTTAGGGAGAAAAGTGTGTCGTTGAGAGTGCACGAGTTCCAATCTACACCATATCAAGACAAAAGAAGAATTCATTTTGACATGGGTGCCATACCTAACCAACTAAACTTCAACTTCTTGGAGACTATCTCTCCAGTATCTCTCTACCAAAAAGTAGAGATGTGTTGTCAATATGGCTTCTATAGCAAAATTTTCTCTATGGGTAGAACATAAACGAGGTGGGGCCATCAATGATTTTTTTTTGGGTAAAAGGGACCATCAATAAATTGTAGCTTCCTAAATTTCACACCGTCAATCATGACAACCTTACACATCCATGTGCATGAACATCCCAAGGCAGAAAATAAAAATAAAAGAATTTTGCATACTTGGCCGAGTGGCCAAGATCGTAAAATGAAATCTACTCCTCCAAGGATCGATCCCTAGTGGGTGATATGGGAGTGGGTGTTGCTGACACCCTCTTTCTTTTTTTCCTTTACTTTTCTTTTTTTTTTATTAAAAGGAGATTATATTAAAAGAAAAAGTCAAGTGTAGTCTACAGAGTTAGGAAATTACCTAGCTTGTAGCCTTCTACATATCAGTTTTAGTTGAGTAAGGGCCTCCACCTGCATGACAAAAGAAAAACCTCCATATTATTAGAGACTTGCCATCCAAACAAGAAATTTTAAATGTTTGACGGACAACAACTCACCCACGTTGTATCCATGATAAACACATGAACTTTATATTAGTACCAATTCCGTTATTATTATTATTATTAGTCCTTTTTTTGAAACCATTGTGCAGTACATTGACTAACTATCCTTTGTCCTGGCACAGCAATATGTTCAAATAGTATGTGGAAGATGAGTTGTATCCCCATTTGGATGAGATTAGATTCCAAAAAGGGCGGTGATTGGACGAGTGAAAGAAAAATCCCATGTTTGAATCTCAGGCCAATGCTTTTTAAACCAACTCCCACAGGCCATGTATCTAATCAAATAATGCTGCAATGCCTTTTCTCTTTAGCTTTCGACTGTGGACCCTGGATGACGAACTGATTGAAATGCATGTCCTGTCCGAGTCAACCACTGTCCCTTCTGAAAGAAACAAAGATTGATGGGGTGAGACCTGGACCAGCCTCTTTCAGTGCTGATGCCAGAAATAGTGAAATACCGTTGCTCTGTTGTTTTCAAATGCATATGACAAGGTTGTTCTTGTCAAAAGAAAATTTTGCGGTTCTGCACTGCACTAGTCATACATGACTTTGCATGCCGAATAGGCCTACACCACATGAACTGAATTCTTGACCCCCACCTAAAGAAATTGTATGCATTTGATGAGGCCCACAAACTATTCAGAATCTTGTTGTTTCATGTATGTGTCTCCCTTCTTATTTCTTTCTACAGGTACACATACACCCTGGGCATGTTATATCGGTGAACCATGGTGGGTCGGCCGAGTCGGCTGCAGGGGAGTATGAGTTTGCGATCCGCCAGCTAGTGCGTACTCAGACGGTGGGGGTCTCTAGATCCAGCGACTGCCCCAGATTTGATCTTATACTTCTAGTTATAGGGGGTGATGGGAGGGTGGCATCACTCCTTCCAGGCCACCCAGTACTGACCGAGCACACCGAATGGGTGGCCCATGTCTCGGGTGTGCCCTGGGACAGTGTCACTCTTACCATCCCTGTCATCAATTCTGCCGCCAACGTAGCCATCATGGCCACTGGCAGTCATGTGGCCCGCCCACTTGCTGCTGCAATCACAGATTATTGCCTCCAAGATGGGTCCCACCCTGCACAGCTCATTGCACCTGCAAATGGTGAGCTCATCTGGTTTGTGGACACAGCTGCAGCCTCCCTCATTTGCCAAGATGAGGCTGCCACATCTTAGTACTGAGATTTGTGACTTGGGGATAAAATGGTAGGACCAAGTAACAAGAGTTGAGTGCCTGCTGACGCAATGAGTTAGTTCCACTGGGAGAAAGCATTCTATCTTATAGACAGGAGTGTAATTTACACATTGGGGCTGTGATGGGAAGGCTCTTAGCTTCTTCTTCTTCTTCTTCTCTCTCTCTCTCTCTCTCTCTCTCTCTCTCTCTCTCTCTCTCTCTCTCTCTCTCTCTCTCCATGCCCGTTCGTAATAGATAGTGCAAAATTGACTAAAAACAGGGGTAAGTCATAGGTGTGTGGTGTGCCACATCTACTCAACGTCTCAACCTGCCGAGTGTGTGTGTTTTGCCTGAGAAACAGTGAGACAATACGCTTACCACATGCCTTTTTAACAGCTCGATGAAATTATTTCAAAAAATTATAATTTGATGAGACTTAACTCATTGCAAATTCTTCATGGCAGCCATGGTTGATTAGTGTTCTTGAATGGTGGCTTCTGGAGACTGAAACCAACATTTTATGAACTTACATTTTCTGGAGACTACTAATTTTTTAGACTGCTGTTCATTCTTTTAAATATGCCTCTCCTAATTTTTAAGTATGAGAGGCAAATTTAAAAATAAAAATTTGGTGAAGATATCCTGAGAAGAATCATTTACCCTTACAGTGGACACAGTTATGGCAACCCCAAAATGATACACTATTTTCTTTCCCTTTTCCCCCTTTGGTAAAACAAGATTACAAGAGATTATACATGTTTCGGTCTTCCTTTCCCCCCTTTGGTAAAACAAGATTACAAGAGATTATATACGTTTCGGCCTTCCTACCAATTGACACCAGAGCTTATCCAGCCTTCCTTTTGCCTAGCCAATCAAGAAAAACCCCTCACAAGAATTTTAAAAAAAAAAATCAAAATCAAAACAATAAGGAGAAATATGAATTACAAATAAAAAATATGTGGGATATTGATGAAACCCCAGTTTTCTCAGAACTTCACAAATGATGACTTCATATCATTCCCTCTTATCTTCTTCCGGGCCATCTTCTACACTGAAAACCTCTGCACTTCCGACACTCTTCTCTTTCTTATCTTGTTTAACCAAGGAGAAATCACCTTCTGATGTTCCCATGGTTAAAGACACAGATTCCTCATCAACTTCTTCTCCCAATTCATCTGAGTAGGCATACCTGGTTTTGAAATGCATCTCAGTTGCGAAGGTATAAAGCGAAGCATCTACAGAATTCAAATGTCTACATTAAAAGCACAAAAAACTAATACCGTTGTGAATTTTGTGATGGTGGCCAAAGATAACAGATAACACAGAGCAACCCAAAGGCGAGAATGTCCCAGAAGGCAGTAATGACCCAAGCACTCTGCCACCGTTCATTGAACGGGTCTGTTGCTTTGTAGTAAATCTGGAATAAGGAGTTTTAATGCTAGATCAAATCAGTACAGTAGTTTGGAAAAAAATCCTGATCCATTGAATACGTAACAGTGCCTAGTATAGGTGTATTGTTACCCATTATTTTATCAATTATAAACATGCCTCAGGTGCGTCGGAAATACATTATGTAGTGACCATGCCATGCGATGCAAACACTATTTTACTTATGGTTTGAATTGATTAGATTTGCATTGTCATCCGAGTTGCACGTGAAAATTAACTCAACTATTGCAACAAGCTTTCAATATAGTGTTGCTGGTCCTGGGTAGATTTCAAAAGTTTGGCAGGGCAGCTCAGAGCACTAGTGCTATTTGTGGTATAGGAAATTTAGGACAAAGAACCCAAAAAAAATTTTGAGGGATCAATTGAACTAGAGGTACTACTTCCTGAGGTCATTGCTTATTTTCAAGGTGAATGTAATTTGATTTGGTAAATGGGTGTACATTATCCATTATAAAAATGTGTACATTGCCATCACCCCAACACAAGACATCTCAATTGTATATTTTCCCAGTCAGTTTGCTTTTATCTCCATATCTTCTTTTGAGGACATTATTTTCATTGCCATCTTACACAATTACAACTGGATGCTTATGCTGCCACTCCTATAGAAATCATACTTCCCTTCAACAGATCAAGGTATCAGTTTATATCATAAGGAATCAAACTCTCAGTTCAATGGCATGGCAATATTTGAGTTTTTGCAGAAACAAGAAAAGTAACTGAGGGTAAGTGGAAACCCCCTCAAGGCTCAAAGTTGCGGCAATGTGCGTCTTTGATATGCTAATTTTCAACCCACTTGATTTGGAAGCAATACTTTTAAGTTTGTTATTGTCCTGATTGAGAACCACATCATATACAAACAACACAGCCAAAGAACTTTATCTCGAATATCTGCCGTTGAGTTGTCCGTAACCAAAGCAATAATTAGAGACTCAAAGCAGACATACAAGGTAATCAAACTCCAAAAGGGAAATGAGACTCGCCTCAGATACGCTTCTCAAATTTGTGACTTCCCCTATAATTCAGATATAACCACTGGGTTTGCATTTTGTTTTTCAATGTTTGCTATCATAGGCCTTATCTAAATTAATAAAAACAATAAATAATTTGTTTTCTTTCTAAACTTTTTCATAGTTGTCTAAAATGACTTCTATAGTAGATTTACCTAGCATAAGGCCTTGTCTAACTTAATAAGGCCTTGTCTAACAAAAAAGAAAAAAAAAACTTTTTTTCTTTCTAAATGTTTTCATTGGTTGTCATAATAGGAAGACTTCTATAGTAGATTTACCTAGCATTTCTCTGAAAAGTTTTATCATTGTCCTAGAGTTTGCTTCATACTCTCTGAAGCAGTCAACAAGCCAAACATTACTCATTAAATAAGGCCCAAGAAGACCACCACAAGCCTAATCGACTTAGAGGCCCATGACTTAAGTGTTTAGTTAGTCACACGTTTCTTTATTGAGAGATGATTTGCTTAAATTCAGAAAGATGTGTGGGTCAATATCTTAGGAGCCTTGATTAGACATTACAATCTCTAATTAAGAGTAAAAAACTATTGACTACTCTAATTAGAAAATATAATCTCTATTTTTTTAGTCAAAATAATCTCTAATTGAGAGCAAAGATTGTTGGGCACACCGCTCTGTATAGAAGTTATAAAGGCCCTCTTAAGGAAATCAATGGATATCTCTCTCCTGTGTTGAGTAGGTGTAAAACCCTCTCTTAGCCTTGCGTAGACTCCACATGGTGCTCTCTCTCTCTCTCTCTCTCTCTCTCTCTCTCTCTCTCTCTCTCTCTCTCTCTCTCTCTCAAATATATATATAAACTTTCCATCATATGGCTCATAAATTTGATATGGCTTGATGGTTGTCACAGTTTTGAATATCTCCATTCCTTTTGTAGAAAAGATCGCAAGGCACTCTCTCCATTCATCAAGCATCTTTCTTGTACTCAAAATTTTGTTGAACATTTTGGTTAACCATTCAATCACAATTCCGCCCCTCAAAAAAAGTATTTATATTGGGCACATGCTTTTTTTCATCCTAGCTAAGGTTGTCTTTACTTTCTTCAAGAATTTCTAAATTTGGTTTTAAATCATAGTTTACTTGCATTTTTTATCAATATTACTTGCATATTTCATACATAATGTTTTTAAATACATCCCTCCTCATCTATCATTAAACTCTTCTTTTCCATTTCATTCAGCATTCACTTTATTGTAAGATTTAACTCCTAAATTTATCATATTTAAATTATGGATTCATGAATCTGAGACCTTACAGGAGAGAGAAGTTCAAAGATAGTGCTTTCAATCAAGGCCATCTTGGTTTAATAAGAACTCAACATTAAAAATAAGACAACTTTGGACTCAAATAGTCCAAATGAAAAGTATAATCAAACTGGATCATCATCATCATCATCAAAGCCTTGTCCCAACTATGTTGGGATAGAATCAAACTGCATTGTTTATATATTAAATATATATGTGTACTTATATAACAATGACAATGGCAATGACAACACATTATTGCTGAGAGATTGAAAACATACCTCATACCCAATCCAAGCAACTGAAGCAATCACAGCCATTGTTAATGCATTTGTAAATTTTCGATAAATATCCAATTTAACATAACTCCTTCTTGCCTGGTCAGTTGCAAATAGAGTATGAAACCCCTAAACATAATATACATGTTCGAATTGATATCTGCGTTTTGATAGAAACACTATTCTTTCTAATTTTGGTAAAATGGTAGCATCTCATTTGTTCTATTCAAATGGCAGAAATAGAAAAGTTTCTAGTTAAAATCATGAGTCTATATATCGTCTCTAACTATGTTCATCCATGAATTTAGATAGATAGATAGATAGATAGATAGCTATAGGGTTTCTTACTTTCTTCCCCTATAGGAATCCCTCATGGCTACCGTGTGGGATTTTCAATCCCCGTCTTTCATGTAGGGGGGTCCCACTGCTTGGATGGCAGAGATTGGAAACCCCACCATGGCCGCATCGCATAGGTGCCAGAGTGTTGCAGACTTGCGGGCAAAAAACCACTATATATACATATATTGAGAGAGAGAGAGAGAGAGAGAGAGAGAGAGAGAGAGAGACTTCTTGGATTGCAATTTGGTCCTCACTATGGGAACACCTGCACAGTTGGTGGATGGTTGGATAGGAGGGGACCATTAGGGGTCGTTTGTCTCTTTTATGTATGGAATATGAAAATGGGATCTACATATGAACATATGTAAAATTTACATGTGAAATAAAATATCATGCCAATTGGAAGCACCATTTTCACATGACTAATTGTTGAATGATTCAAATTACATCTGTAAACTAATCTCAAAATCTATGAATGTTTAAAACATGAGACTAAACATTTTGCGGTTGGATGGGACAATAAAAAAAAAATGAACGATTCGGATTAAAATTTTGGGGCCCTACCATTCAAAAAAAATTGGGGCTCACAGGAGTCACAAAAACCAAAAAGTGGTCAAGGGGTTTGATATTGTAACCTATTCCAAGCGAACTTTTGTATTGGTGCCTTCTTAACCAAGAAGGGAGTGTAATCATTTCGCTCTTTTAGATGTGAAAGTTTTCATATGAAAATGACCCCATTTAAACACCATTTTCACACCTGATTTATGCATGTGGTGCATAAATGAGTGCAAACAAATGTGTGTATGCATAAATCTTATGCATATAAATGCGTGCAGATAAATGAACTCAACGAATTTTTTGTGCTACAGAGTCCTCTTGACCTGCAACCGCCAAATCAAAGGCCTGCAAATTGGATAGTTGCAAATTGTTCTAACCATCAATTTTATGGACCCTCATAGGGGTTTGCTCATCCGACTAGAGTCATTTTGCACTACATGAGGGTGTGATCCTATCCAACCAACCACGGGTCATATGAGTCTCAGAACTGAGGACCCCATCAAACCACAATGAGCTCACCAATCTTTGCCAGCAGTCTCTATAAAAAGATAAACGAATAGATGAATCATTAAGTGGGAGAGGTTCACACCATTATCTAGTACATATCAAATTGTAGTAACCACGTGCACACAATGTAGATAGATAGAAGGGGCCCGCTGTGAATTGCACATGGACCAAAAGAAACCCAACTGGATGATCACAATCATTTAATAGGATTTAATAGGGGCCCTCAAAATATACTGTTAGTACAATGTGATTCAACTGTTGGCAGTTATGATCATCTAATCAGGGCATTTTTCATCCATATGCAATCCGTGATGTGGAGCTCATGTCCCATCCCATGTGTACAATGCATGCATGTGGGCCCCAAAACATGGTGTCATGGTATCATAGTGCAGGTTGTTCTCAAATAGATCATTCGTATTTTGAGAGAGAGAGAGAGAGAGAGAGAGAGAGAGAGAGTGTCTCACCACATCTTTGCTATAGACATCATGGGGCCAGCATGAGTCTCACCACATTGTTTTTCATGGACATTGTGAGGACCACCTGGATGCATGACCATTCATGGAGAAGGGGGTGTAAAGTGCACATCGAGGACTGGTATGGTTGAAATGTCACCCTAATTGTATGACTCTAGCAATGTGTTTAGGTCCTTAGGACCTTCAAAAAAGAGAAAATTTTAGTCCAGTGTCCATTTTGTAAGTTGTTGAATACATGGCTACACTCATCCAACAGGGGTAAAATTTCGCCCATTTCCAATCTATGCTGCCCCCTTCACGATCCCCCTGGTTGTGCCTGTTTGCATGCTAATGTGCTTGCAGGAACTGAACTAAACCAGTTCTGAAAGCATTTACCATATCAACAACCTCTACAAAAATAGAAAATTTGAGGTACCTGTAGCTTCTCCAAGGTCTTAGAAAGAGAAGTGAAAATCCACAGTATTAGAAATGCATCCAAGAATGCATCAGGGAGTACTAGGAAGAGTCTTGCTTTCCCCGAAATATCGCTTATAGTCCCCACGTTCTCTGTAATATCAAGTAACTCAGATGCCAAGAAATATGTCACACCAAGAAGAAGCACCTTCGTAGTAAGGCCACCAAGTGTAGGCCGTACAACACCATACCCCATAGACACACAGAGTATAAGAAGGCGGGACAGTGTTTTTCTCACAGCTCCAACTGTCACTACCCATGTGGTGATCCCAACAGGCCTCATTCCAGAACCATTAAAATTTGAATACTCAATATACCAGAGGGCCATTTCAAACAAACCAAGCACGATGACTGAGGTGATACAGTTCTGAATCTGTAATATATCTTTCCAAAATTTAATGTACTGAGAAAACCAAATGAGGCTAAGAAGCACATAGGCTAGAGACATGACGATGTAAAATTTCAATAACGGGGCCATCCTCCCTGGTAAATAACCACTAGGATTTTTCCAGATAGTCCTTCCGCTCATTACCAGTCCCTTGAGATTTGGATCACAGGATATGAAAAATAAGTTATACATTCCAATCTTTGTTATGTTAACATCTGTAGGTTTCATTTTTGTAGACAAAGAATCTCCACCAAATTGAGTACTTATTACCATAGGCCAGTTGGGATCCCCAGAAGAAGGTCTCCTAAGCACTTCACCTTGTTTGCAACCAACAATTTTTGCAAGATCTGGGGTGCAACATAGAGATCTTTGTCCACCATAAGCAGAACCACCAATATTATCTCGATCAGCTGCCTCAAAAATAATTGCTTGAATGAATCCAGTACTATTCTCCGCACTCGAAAGCTTGTCAGCAGCCTCCTTACTCCTCCAGAATGTAACATTCTCGAACCTGTTTGAACGGCTAACTTATCAATGCTTGAGCCACTTAATAGTTAAAAAAACTAAGTTTAAATTTAAATGACTCTGTTTAGGCATTGAGTAAATATGGATCAGGGAAACAAATGATGCCTAAAAAATATCAACTTTGCTTTGCACTCCTTCAAATTGAATTTATTAATACCAGTATTGCAGCATGCAGCAAAAACAATGTCAAACCTAGCAAACTTTTGCATTATCATCAGAATGGCATGCAACAAAATCAAAATATCATGTTGAAAAATTATGTCGTAATTAAAATATCATGTTGAAAAAATTATGTTGGAATAGAAGAAATCACGGTGACAGAATATCTCAGCATCAATTATTAATACATAGTGAGTATGAATTTATACTCAAATCATGAGTTGAAGTAGCAGGAATAGAACTTCAAATTTTGGTTATCGAGAAATTTAAAGGCAGATGAATTGAATTTTCACCATCAAGTAATTGATAAGGAAGTTAGTTAGATGGAGAATCCAAAGCTCACAACTGCAAAAGCAGATCTTCACTCATTAATATCTCTAACAAAGATCCTTACTTGGAGCAGATAGTATAAATTTAAGTTATTAACTCATAAATGTTTGCCGCATGCCACTTATTCCCATTTTGAAAAGAATAAAAAACGATGAATGATTTCATTTCATTAATATGATACCATCACTCCTACCAATCTGGATCTCTTTCCACTCTGCTTGTCATCACAAAGTACCACCACACAACCTCAGTATGCAACTTTTGAACAAGATACGCACTCAAACTACCTTCTAGGAAGACAACCCTTCACAGAACAAGCATCCAAAAGAGCCAAACAAACTAACCCCTATCTAGCTTATTCCAAACTCCTAGTTTTCCTATGTCTTGAATCACCCAAATCAAACAACAATCTCCCGATTTTCGACCCCGCATCCACGTCGAAAATTCACGTCCATAGACATGGTGGATTGGTGATGTTAGTCATGAGATCCAGGCAAACAGTGCCTGCTTATGATCTCCACGCCTCGACAAATGCGCTCACCAAACAAACACCTATAAATTTTTCCAAAACCATTTCCAATAACATGATAGATGCATCCAACTTCCAAACAAGTAAAGTCATAAAATGCAGGATTTGCACTTCCACGCATCGGCATTTCAAGCATTACATCTACTAACACAAATCATATCACTCAATTCCACCTCGGATCTATTTCTAGAGCCCAAACCTGCTCGTTGTTCATCAACTCAAGCAATTTATCAATCAAACGAGAACAGAAACCGGAAGAGATCCGATGTGAGTTTTTACCGAATGAAGGAGCTGGCATCGCCAACGCTCGATCCGACGTTCCTGTGTGAGGCGCCGATTGAGGATTGAGCAACGATCCCTTCGCTACCGCCGGATAACAGATACGAATTGCCGAGCTCCTTGAACGGTTCTCGATCACAAATGTGGATTGAGGATTCTGCAGATGGAGAAAATGTCAGTAAGAAGATGAAGAAAGCGGAGGAAAGGAGAGAGGAATGTGGTTTCCACATGGAGAAATCCATGGAGATCTGAGGACAAGAAGGGAGAGAACAGGAGAATAAGAGAGAGAGCAGGAGAGGTGTGAGAAAATGTAGGTGCAGTGTCGTTTCCTGCCACTTCCGTCTGGGTCGGAGGGATGCACTTGCAGCCGTACACGTGAAGCTTGGCCTCGTTTGGTGGGCCATCATGTAATTTGGGTAAGAAAACGGAGACAGCGGAGAAAGATGTAGGGTCACTCGGATAGGCCCGCAGCCCGCTTCAAAACGGGTGGTACAGTGTCGAATTTACTTAGCAGGAAGTCAAAAAAGATGTTGGGTCAATTTCCATCGCTACCGCAGTGGGGCCTACCACTGGATGTGTCGCTCCCTTGTTATTCGATTATTGGAGAACCCATAAAAAATTAGGCTTATAAACTATTTTAGGGTAAGTCCATTAACGGGTCTAAATCCGGAACTCAGTTTAAGGTCTTTTTTTTAAATGGTAAGTTTATTTCAGAAGATAAATGGAATAAAAGAATCTGATAGGACTCCCCATTAGGTGCAACGCAAAGATGCGGGTGCGGAGCAATCACCATAGACCACAAGTGGGTCAACCCAAAAAACACTCACAGCTTGGGCCAACCTAGCGAAGCCCACAATAGGCACTAGGCAAAAGAAGAGCCAAAAAGCAACCCTAAAAAACTTAGGAATCGAACTGAATAAAAGGATTAGTTGTCATCGCCGTTGACTTAACTAAAATTTCTTGCAACTCTACTCCTAGGAGATGTGGAGTTATCGAATTTGTCGCAAACACTGCAGTTGAAGGTAGAGGCCAACACTGTCAGCTTCCTTGTATGAAATCGTTGAGTCCAAGGGTAGTTTTGAGGGTCCCTGACAGCATTTCTTATTGTTTTGTCATGTGTCTACATTGATAGTTGTCCTAAGTCCTTGATAAACGCTTTTATGGTCGTAGTAGCAGCTACAAAGATGTTCCCATTATCAGCCGACTTTGTTCGAGGAGGCAAGTCCCGCCACATAGAGATGGCCGGAGAGACATTGAGGTTAATGAAGTAATAAGCTCCATAGCTGACCTAGTGAAGGGTTTCTTTGAGGATAACATTCCAGGGCTTGGCATGATTTGTGAAGATTTTGTTGTTTCTTTGTCTCCACACTGTCCATACCAAAGTTGAGAAGTTAAGCTTTGCAAGGGTCAAATCCCCTTTTCTTTCTTGGCTAGAGGAATTAACGAAGACTAGGAGATGTTCTACCAGTGAAGAGGAAGCATTTCGGGCTACGCCGAACTTTGCAGTGCCTTGAACTCAATTTAGGTTATTACTGATAAATGGATCTGATCAACGGAACTATGAACCAACCTATTTGCCCATGCCTTTCTTATATCTTAAATGCTATGCTTAATGGTTCCATTAATCGGAATATGAAAACTGCAAGTATTATTTTTGATCTGTTGGATCGGACATTTTTTACGTCTTATATTGAATGCAATAAACTTATTCGCCGTGTAAAGGTTAAATGATATCCCTAGGAAGAAGGATGAGAAGAATATGAAGAAGCAATGAAAGAACGAGGAACCAGTTTTGGAACCAACACTCGGGATCTAGGTCCTCTCGCTGGACTTGGAGTCTGAAATCAACAAACACGTTCCCGGTTGGCATTGGATTTGAAGTCGAATTCAAATCTAAAACCATCTTTTTAAAAACGGTTCCAAATC
The DNA here is from genome assembly GCA_029852735.1 of Persea americana. NCBI lineage: Eukaryota > Viridiplantae > Streptophyta > Magnoliopsida > Laurales > Lauraceae > Persea > Persea americana. Next base: position 4,037,559 of record CM056809.1, on the reverse strand, counting down.
CGAATCAGCATGATTTCCATTTGTAACCAAGTTGTTTGCACTCTTATACAGCAAAAGCTAAAGGGCATCTCAATTTAGGCATGTCAATCATGCACTTGACTCAGTTTGTGATAGGTTTTTGGTTTGTAATACTAAACCGACCCTCACGATGAGTAGGCCTGGCAATGGGATCATACTTGAAACCCCACACACTAGGCTCAACCCGCTACAATTTTATAAGTTGGGATGCCAATTTGACACTATTATGCATAGATTGGGCTTCATAAATCATACCACTTATCTTTTGTTCTAACTTCCATTCTGTATCGAGTAAAAATATAAAATACAACATACATTTTGAATTATAAAAATATAAGGTTTTATTTTCATAAATTTTTGGTTGATTTGAATTTTTTAATTATTTTCATAATCCAAGCCTTTCTTCCCTTAATCCACGTCACCTTACACTTTTTATCTTAAAAGTAATGAATTCGTATGCATTTATGCTAATTTTGAATACTATATAAAATCTTTGAAAATAACCATAATTTATAGAGTTGGAAGGCATCCATTTGAATTGGGTCATATTCACACAAATGGGCCCAAGAGACATGTTTTATTGAAAATATATGTGTCTTTTAAAAAAAAAACACATTCACAGGTGCGCCCCAAAAGGGGCACATTTTATTTAAAATGCACATATGTATTTTTAAAAATACACATTCACAAATAGGCTCCAAAAAATTGATGTGGCTATGTTCTTTTTTTTTTTTTTTCTTTTTCTAATTGCCATACAGCTTTAGAGAAAAAGAATATTAGGTTTACATTAAAATTTTGAAGATTTAACCGGAAAAATCCCCTTAGACTTGTTAAAGGCTAAAAACACCATCAATGTGTTATATAGACTATAGTGATCACAAGAGCTCGGCTTGGCATTATTTTTTTCCCTCTGAGCGGGGATATCCATGCTCATTTTACTTTAAAAAGTTCCAAAACCCTTTTTTCCCTTTTCGTTTTTCTTCCATCTTCTTCTCCCTTGCACAACATTAAAGATCAACCACCCATTGAATCAAAACCTTAATCCTTATTCTGCCATTACCAACAATAATGAAGAATAAGAGGCATAAATTTGTCTAGCTTCATTATGAAAAGGTGGCAAACCTTCTCCTTAGGCAAACATCAGCACTAAAACAGAGTGCCAACTAAAAAGATGGTCTAGATCCATCATCCAAGTGCACCAGTCGGCAATTTGTACTCCGTAGGGGGGTCAATTTGTACACCACCCCCACCATTTTTCCCTCTCTATTCTCTGCGATGTATATGCACTATTAAATTAGATGACAGTGATTACACTAGAGAGAGAGAGAGAGAGGAGTGGAAAATGGAAGGGAGAAGGGATAAGTTGTAACTATGACGGTCGTATTCTCCTTATGATCTAGTATTTTTGTGCTCTTTTTCTTTGAAAGATCTAAGCTTCAATGTTGTAGAAGGGAGAAGAAGATGGTAGAATAACGAAAAGGGGAGGAAGGGTTTTGCGGCTCCAGCTTTCGTGTGGGCGGGGATATCCCTGCCTCACTGAGTGCGGTCTCTCATAGTGGTATCAGTTGAGCCGGGGATATCCCCACCCAAATTAATGCTATGAACGGGAATAAGCCTGCTCGTGTTAGTGCTATAAACAGAGATATCCCCGCTCACTAGAGTATTGTGGGTGCTGTTTTTCATAATTGTATCTCTCATTTGAGGAATTATGACCAAAATTCCCGTTCCTTATTGAGCTAATGCTCATGTGTATGCAACCGACAGAATCCCAAAACTATTTTTAAAGTTTAACTATTTATATGTTAGTCAATGCCCATGCCCATCCCCATATCAAACAATTTCTATGTAAACAAAAGCTAATACCCAATTCTATCATCTTCTATTACAACTAAAGCTAATGCTCATTTATATTATTGAAATAGGGTATTTTTTTCATAAGAAAGTTAATGTGTACTGCCATTTAATGGAGTAAATATTAATTATCCATCAAGGAGATGGAAGCTCTAATAAGTAGTTCCACACATCAATTTTTTGGGTAAACAAAAACACATGTGGAGATTATGCTTTTAGGTTTAATCAAATGTAAAAATAGTAAATCTAGACCACCAACCTCTCTAATGGCGCCCAGACCTTCATACTTGAAAGAGATACAAAAGGGCTTTTGCTTGGGCATCGGCATTTGTTCACATAGACATGGATGTGAAGGTAGAAGTTATGTGTAAATGTGGCTTGTCTAATGTGTATGCTGCAACAGTGTCTCCTCCCAACTGGCTGTATCCATACTTATAAAACTCTATTTGGGCTTGGATGGGCGGAGATATCTCCGCTCATAGCACTAACACGGGCAGGGACACAACACTCAAATGGGCAGGGATACCCCCACTCCCCACCCACAACACTAATAAAGGCGGCACATGATTAGCTATCAAGAAGACGAGTCTCTCCTGCTCTACTTTTCCCTCTGAGAGACAAAAAAAAAAAAAAAAAAAAAGAGGAGGATATAGTAACAGTAATGAAGAAAAGTATTTAAATGAAAAATTCTAAAATGGGTGTGTGTTACATATGTTGTATGCAGAAGATATATGGGTTTTGGATTTGGACTTGGATATGAATATTTGGTATTGAGAATGGTAAAGAAAGAGGAAGCGTCGGTGAATAACTTTTCTTCTCATCGGTTTGCCTTTTTCAATTAGGGGATCTGCAAAGTTCTCATGCTTCCTTTCTTCTTTAATGAATTCATGCTTAGAGAAGATGAGTATTTGCTCTGATAAGACAAGCAAAATAACGAAAATGGGGAAAAAGGGTTTTGAATTTGGGACCTCTTAAGGTAAAATGAGCAAGGATATATTTTCTAAGAGAAAAAATAAAAATAAAAAATCAAAGCGGGCCCTTTGGCCGATATAACCATGGTTTAAAATCGCGGTATCGGTCGCGGTTTCGGCTGGGCCGAAAAACCGATATGATATCGATATCGGTCCCGGATATCGGTCCGTCACGGTCGTCGCGGTGTAAATTATTTTTTAATATAAAAAAATTACAAAAATATCCAAAAAATTCAGATTATTAGAAAATGATGGAAAATAATATTTTTTTCCATTAGTAACAATAATAAATAGAAATATCGGTCACCTTAAGTTATGAGCCCTATTTGTATCGCAGTTCGCTGTCTTCTCCAGTATTTCATATAATGCAACCATTATTGATGTTCATAATCAATTTATTAGTGTAAAATATAAGAAAACAAAGATAATATAAAAATTATCTATACACTATTAATAAGCTATTAGTATTTACTATTTAGTAGCATAAATACTCCAACAATTTTTTTTTTTTTAAGTAGAAGATTTAAAAAGCACCATTTTTCTACACCCAAAATCATACTTATAAGTAGATCTAGCATAAAAGTGTATATATCTAAGTGAAGAACACAACACAAACCAAAAAATGACATGCAAATGATATTTTCATTCATTTTTATGCTTTATCTAAAATAAATAAATAAAAAATACATAATAGTAAAAATAAGGTAGTTAAGTACTTGATTTTCTTTTGTTCAATAAAATGATTTATTAAAAAAATAGTTTTGGAATTTGGAAAATATGAGAGAATGAGTTATGGAGACATGGTTCCTCGAAGGAGATGAGGGGAGAGGAGAAGAAAATTGGAGAATAGGGAAAAAGTTACAAAAAATTAATTTTTTTTACCATTATTCCATTGCAATCCATCTCGCCCGATATTTTGAAAATATCAGCCGAGATATCGGTGAGATATCGGTAAAACTGATATTTTGACCATATCAACCGAGATGAACCGATATTTTGAGGATATTTTAACCATATCGGTTTGACTCGGTATCGCAGTAAAATATCGTCGCGGTATCGATCGATATCTGTTCATATCGGCCGAGATGAATCGGTATCTGTCAAGATTTTAAACCATGGATTTAACACATCGATAGTGCTTTTGGCCTTTTAACAAGTCTCGGAGGATTTTCCCGATTGAATTTTCTAAAATCTTTATCCATCCAACAAATCCACTCACCTAACGTTAGTACACTGCCCATGGCCGGCGAAAGCGGGTGGATCCATCGGGTTCCATCTCTCCCGGACAGCGCGCAAAAACGTTATAACGCCCGTCAGTGCCACCGTGAAATTGAAAAAACCCCAGCTGCTCCCATTTCCCTCCTTTTTTTTTTTTTTTTTCCTTTCTCATTTCCTCTCTCCTTCCCTATCTTCCTTCTCTTTTCTCTCTCCGCCATGGATTCCATCACCGAATCCTCTCTAATTGCAGCCCTAGAATCCCCCAACTCCACCTCTCTCTACCACCATTTCTCCACTTTCCTCCATCCCTTCTCAGATTTCATCTCCATCGATGCCCCAAACGCACCCACCATCTCCAAAACCAAGAAAACCGCTCCCAAGAAGAAGACCACCCAAAGCAAGAATAAGGACACAGATCCCATCAGCTCAGTCCGGCCACTCGCAAAGCAGTTCCTCCCTTTCCTCTCTCGCATTCTCAGCATCATCCCCACTCGCCTTCGAGGAGGCGGCGACGATAATGCCCTTGAACTTCTCAGAATCTACAGGCTTGCCCTTGACTGCCTGTCCTGTATCTCTCCCTGTTTGGCTGGAAAGCCTCATTTCGTCCACCTGCACAGGTCCCTCTTCCTCAAGTGCTTGAAAGGTTGCGGGCGGCACAGTGAGGCGGAAGCGGAGGGCTTTTCGATCCTCGAGACCCTTCAGGCGGGGGTGCAGGGCCAGAAGAAGCAGAAGGCGAGGAGTATCAAAGTTTGCCTCTTGCCTGAGCTGCCTGTGGAGGGCGACGTAGATCCCGAGCTTGCGGTGTTGGTGGTGGAGGTTGTTGTGTGTACTGTTTCGTGTGTTTCCGAGGGTGGCAGTAAGGATGGCGCTGCGTATCAGCGGGTTCTTGATTTGGTCGGGGAGGTCGCTCCGTGGTTCAGGTATGATGGAGAGTTGCAGTCCAGTGGATCACCAAGCTAGGATTCAAATAGAAACGCCCGTTTTTATGTGTATATATATTCATAGACTGCACATAAGTAATCCATCACTTGTCACCAAGCCTTTTGTTTTGATGAATGTGTGAAATGTTGTGAGCTACTGATTACAAACCATCGACGGGCATTGTTGTGCAGGGCTTTAAATTCAGAGTCATTTGAGAAGTTCCACACTGCCCTTGTGCGAACATTATTCAAATGCGCTCTCTTCTTGGTGGAAGAGTCGGCTTGTTTCGATGGAGATCTGGTTCACAGAGTTTGCATGAAAACACTGACCGAGTGCTTGAAATCATCGATGAAGGATCAATTTCCAAAGGTGCAATCATGTTTGACACTGGTGTACTTATATCTTGCTAAATCCTTTATTTAATTATTATCGTTTTTTTTTTCCCGCCAAAGATGAACCCTTGGAATTGCCAATTTACATGGTTGAATTGTGAATGTTGCAGTTTGCCCGCAGAATTTGTTCTTCTATCAGTTTGCAGTGGGAGGGCAGACATTCACTCTTTATTGACATATTAAGATGTGCTTTGGAATCTATTTCATGTGAATGCAAGGTTTGATGATGTCGCCTTAATGGTCCTCTGTTTTTATGAAACTATCTTCTTTTACCGTGTAAATACTATATGAAAATTTACGTGGTCAACCACTAATGTGTTTAAGATTTCCTAGATAACCTGTAGTGCTAGGTGAAATTTGTTATATGGAGTCTGTAAGTTCTCTTTTTCTATTATTTTGTTTTCTCGTGGAAGGTTTTGACTTCTTTATATCATGCCTCATATCGTTGATCGCACTCCTAACCATGTGGCTGAATATCTGTGGTTCTGTGCTGTGAGTTGGATGTGTCTAGTACACGTAAAACACTATGATTATATGTCCTCTTATGTTTGTAGATATTCTGCTCTGAAACCAACCTACACAGGATTCTCTTTACAACATTTTCTGTGCCGAATCAATCTCCAATATGAAACTCTGTTTTTTCCAAGGAACCTTGTAGTTAGAACCAACTGCCAATGTAGAGTTTCAAATAAATAAAAGGTTATCAATGGCATCCCAAACTGCATGAACCCCATGGGATCCTTGCACGTTGAATCCAAGAAGGGAGTTTGGATTCCCTCAAGCTTCATGATATACATAATGTTCTCCTAATTTAGCTAAAACTCATGCTTTTATGTTTTTTTTTTTTTCCTATTCGGGGTGATGGTGGTTATGATTTAGAAATTAGGACAACACTCTTTAATTAAGTAAATTTTAAATAGCTAGGATTTTCACTATGTTTTGATATAGAAACTTTACCTAAAAAAAAAAAAAACAAGGTGGATTTTGAAAGCTAGGATTAAAGAAAGGTTTAATTGTATGAGAAGCATTACAGTACCTTGGAGGGATGTATGTCGATATCAGTTTTGGAAGGGGCGAGTGGAATTTGTGAAAGCTTCTTTCACTCCCTGAAGGTTCTCTTCTTTTTCTTTATCCCTCTCACTTTCTGTGTTCTCCCTTCAAGGTAGTTTCTTCTCCCTTTTTACCTTTTCTTCTCTCTTAATTTGAACTGTGTGCAGCAACATGAGCCTAAAGGCCCTGGACAACAAATGCCCACCTATGTATCTCAAATCAAATTAAATATGCATGTCATCATCATGCATGCAGCCCGTGAGATAATCAAGTAAATTAAATACGTATGTCATCATCATGCATTCAGCCCATGAGATTATCGCTCCTATTGTTTTCATAGAAGGAACTTACAACAACATTTTTGAGGTTCTTACATTTAAAATCATTAACATGAAATGTGTATGCTACTTGTATTGCTGTGGCCTTTTGATGTATAATGACATGTACAACAAGATTATGAGTTTCTTTTTTTTTTTTTTTTTAAATAAACAATCCAGACAACAATCTTTTACTTGCTTCAAATGGTCCAGGGCCCTAGGTTTGGAAGTATAACCTGGGAAAAGCCATAAATAATTGAATGATTGCACTTACTGTAACCTGGCCGATTGGACATTGTTTGTTTGAATTTTACCTATATACTGTGACAAGTTGATAGTATGCTTCTTGTTTCAAGGAAAAACCAGTGCTTCATCTGCAATATGATGTTGGCTTATTTATTGTTTTGCAGGTGCATATGGTATACAATGTAAATGATGTTCTCGACTTTCTATACTATTGTTCTTACAACTGTAGGACTGCAAGCGTGGAAATATGTAGGGATGCTGCCAAACATCTTAAAACATCAGTGAGTGACATTCTGCCAGAACTATTTTTGAATTTCAGACTGTTTGTGCTTCATTGATGCTATATATTTAGGTTATAGTAGTGCAAGGATGAAATCTCACTCTATTACGGTAAGTTCTAATTGAATAAATTTTCAACAGGTATCGACAATTGTTGCTCCTATCCTTGATCTGTATACTGTGGGATTGTGTTTTGTGGGCAGTGATATTCAGGCAAGAGAGAGAGATTCTATCCCTGAAAAGCTTGGCTCCGGAATTTCATTGTTTCTTGACAATGAAGATATTGTCCGATGCTTGGCTTCATTTGATCTATTGGCAATTTATTTTCATACTTCTGGAGACAACAATGGACTGTTGTCCACTTATACTGGAAAAAGAATAACAGATGTGCCATTTATTGATTGTGAACCTAATACTAAGATTTGGAAGGAGTGCGGACTTATGCATGGAGAGATCTCCATATTTTCCTACTTAAATGCATTGCATTTCTTGTGCAAGCCCTTTGCAGAGTATGTCAATACAACTTGGAAACATATTGTCTCTGAAAAAGAAGCTGTTCCATTGTCTGCGAACATGAAGTATATTCAGCATGCATTCCATCAGTTCTGCAATGTTTTCATTAATGTATTCAGGTGAATTAGATATAATTCTCTCTTTGATAATTCTTTCCAATACTCTGTATTATTTGTGAGATTCATAATTTTACTACTCCTACAAGTAAAAGAAATCTAAAGTTTGCTGCAATTGACCTGTCATTGTACCAGTGCAGCATCAAATCTGAAGGGGGGAGAGAGAGGTGCCATGAGAGCCGCAAGACATTGTTTCATGTGATCATGGCTGCTTTCAGAATCTCCCTCATGACTGGTGAAAGCACCCAGGTTCATTCTTTTTCTCCTCATTTTATGATGATCCGGAAGGTGGATAGTCTTTATTTATTACAGGGATCAGATGCTGTTGAACTGCATCTGTTCACTTTTTTTAGTTTACCTTGTCATTTTGTTGTTGTTCTTATTACAGAAGAGTACGAATTGCATTGATTGTGTTATTTCAAGAGAATGGATCCAGCTTCAAGAGCTCAAATTTCTTACTTCTTCTTTCTATAATATTGGTGTGTCACTGTACAATACAAACCAGTTGAAAAAGGTACCTGCCTTTGACTGATGCTGTCATTTCATTCCACGGTTGCATTGTCAGGGTCTCACCTTCCTAAATGAATTACTGTGCCATCTTTTTGGTTGGTTAGGCTTTCTTCATTTTGACTGTTCGTTTTATTATATTTTTGACCTCCTCCATTTTTGGTCAAATTGATTGGCATTTCTTTTGGAAGAACTTGACAAGCATAAGCTGCTTATTCATATATAATTATCAAGCCCTGTGTGCCTCTTGCTTATTTGTGAAAATGGAAAACTCTGCACATCTTTTTGCTACTGTTTGTGTCATAGATTTTCATTGAAAATATTACTGCTGCTCAGAAATTATATATACACAAGAAAAGCTTCAGAAAGACATTGTTTTTTGTTCTTTTTCTACATTGGAAGACTCTAGCTCATGCACTGTTGCACTCACGACCGTGTCATTAACCTGCTGAGCTACTTCTTGGGACTCAGTACATTTATTGTAAATGTATGTTGTGAAACTGCTTTTAGAATTAAGCAAACCTCCCAAGTACAGCTAGGGATATGGACTATTTTGTAAATCAGTTATTGAGTTGTATGTAGATATCTTTGTATGCCATATTCAATCTTTTGTATCATCTATTTTATATTGACAAAGGCTGCAACTTGTTCTAGAAGAAATAGAATTGAATGTATAATGCTTACTAGCTGTGCCTACTTCCTATTATTCCTTTGGGTGCCTTTTGCTTCTGTCCCCCTTTGAAGTAAATTCTCATTTTAAGCTTGCTTTTATTTTGCTTATTATAGATATGTCTCTCGGTGATCTTGATATTTCATATTTCATTTGTTTGATATCTTTCCTTTATAGGCATCGATGGCTTTGGCATTGTGTTATCGATCATTGTGGGCTCATGTTTCACTGGCTTGCCAGAAGTTCAATGAAAAGGGAATCCATGATGACTATTTATCAGAAGATGCAATCCTAGATATTGTCACAGATGCATGTGCAAAGAGTGCTATGTTTCTTGATGTTCTCCATCAATGTGGCAATCCTGATATGAATGAAATTATTGTTAGCAGTCTTTTAAATTGGTCTTCTGCTGGCAATATGTTGAAAAAGTGGGTTGGTCCTATGGTCTTGGTGAAACAATGGGTTAAGGTACGGCTTCATGGCGCTTCATGCTTGTAACTGTCTTGCCCAGTTTGTTTCAACTAACTGTTCCTTGGTCCTCAGATAGTGTGTAGAGATTTCAAGGATGTTAGTACAGAGGATAATACTCCAAGTCTGTACTTGTTATTGTCAAGCTCTGGAGAAAAATGCTCGGAAACAACACTTGGAGTGATTCTGGAGCAGGTTTCAACACTTGTGGTGGATTTCTTTCTTTTGATGCATTTATAACTACTGATCTCCCATAATAGTAGTCCGTTCTTTGCATTTTTTGCAGGAGCTTGTAGCGTATGAAGAAATGGAATCTAGGCACCCAAATCTATGCCGCAGAATGCAATTAAAAATTATAAATATTCTGTTGTGCAATGTATATATCAGAAAGGATTGTTATCTACAGAGATCCAGGCTTCTTGTTAAAAAATGCAGGTTCCATAGAGCTTGTGGGGTTGATGGCTTAAACAGTTGCATTCAGTGCTTGTCTGAGGCTGTTTCTATACTTGTGAGTTATTTATTCGTATATTTATTTTAGTCCCTGCTTTAGTTTGCTTTTTAAAGCTGCTTCCATTGATTCTGTTTTATTTTGGAGTTGCTTGTGTGGCTGATATCATGTATTCAACGGAACAGAATAATACATCTGGTGTGCCCTTGGGCTCTAATGCTCCATATTGCCATCAATTAGCTCTCACATATTGCTTGCGTGCACTTTGTACCCAAGAGCTTGATCAAAATTCTGAGGTGGTATTGCCTTCACTTTTATTTTAAGTTATACTGTTTTTAAAGAGAATAATTCTAGCCTTTCTGTTTTTATTATATATTTGAACGGTTTCTTTCTACAATAGGTAATCTTGCAAGATATTAATTCTGCACTAAAGTTGTGGGCAGACATTTCAAATCATTTCTCTACAGATGATCACTCTGAACTGATGACTGAAAATGCAATACCATTGCTGTTTCATATTTCTGACTTGTTATCCCTGAAGGTAAGCTGTTTTAGCGATTTACACTTATTTCTTTCTTTTTTCTTCTTCTTCTTCCTTTTTTTTTTTTTTTTTTTTCTGTGCAATCATTATCTCTCATATGCTTTCTATGCATGTGGACTTGTAGCAACTGTTGCATTATTTTTCTCTAATTCCACATATTGATTACTCTTATTATACAATTTCAGGGTTATTTTCATATTCAGCATGGCATATATAAGATGATCATCATTCTGTACAAACAGAAAAATGTCCCACTGGAAAGGTGCTTGTCAATGCTATGGGCAGACAGAAGGCTAAATCATGCACTCTGCATTTCACCTATTAATGAGAATTTCATACTGAATATATCACAACAGTTTGGTGTTCCTGCCAATTTAGTTGATTTCTGGATGGGTTGTATGGACGACTCTCCACCGTTGTTACTAGGATTCTGTCAGAAGCTTTTGCTTTTTGATTCTTTTCCATCCCAAGTACGCATTTTTCATACTAAAATATCCATGGATTTGGATGTTACTGTTGACAAAGTAAGAGAGGCTGCAGCCAATCTGATCTCAAGTGTAAGATCCCCTGATCTTGGTCCATAAAGATCAATATGGCTTGTTCTTTTATGCAAATTAAAATTCCTATTTACCTTTTGGTATTTCATGGTATAGATTCCTGTCCCGAGTCATTCAGCATTCCTTGCAGGACATCTTTACTATGACTTGTGTGAAAGGCTACTTTCAAGTGGGCAAGTGTTGGAGGTAATATGCAAGATATTTCATCTGTTGATTTTTTTTCCCTTTCATTTCTTTTCAATTGGCGATCAAAGTCTGGATGTGCATCATTTAGAAAAACAGAACTCTAATAAAATAACTCTAAATAAAATAAAGATAAGTGGGCTGGGCCCAAAATCAAGTTGACCCATCAGGACCACGGATCCGTCTTTCATCAATTTGTCAAACATGTATACTGAATTAATTCCAATTCGTCCTGTCATTCTTCCATCAATTTTATAAATTGCAAATCAAGCTCTCAAAATTTCCCACTTAATTTCTTTTTCTTGTAGGCCTAGATTTTTTTTATGCAGCCTCACCAGATAACTGTTCATATTGATCATTTTCTTTAATCCAAAACCGTTTTCTTTATGTTAGAATTCGTATTGCTTCAACTCAAGTCACCTATTTTGTGCTAAATGCAATGATCTTCATGATGTTTGGAAGTTTGCCAGTTGAACACTTGAAAACTATGTTTACTTGGCAGTATTTTTTTTAAACTTTGTGCTCTTCAATTGATTACATGTATATAGATATATATAGTTGCATATTTTGAACTCCATATTTTCATTTTATGTACTTTTCTACTGACGTTGTCGATTATTGCCTTTTAGGCTCTTTCTTGTGCAAAAGAGGGACTCAGGTTACGCACAAGACTATTACATAGGAAATTTGTTTGCTCTTTTGGGCAGCAATCAACAAAAGTAATGGAGACCAAGGAAACTGCTAAAGTAACTCAACAGAGCAAGAGTAATCATGTTCATATTGAAGCAATTGGATCAGTGGTCACTGCAATTTGGCCAGATATTATTAAACCATTGAACGTAGAAGGCACTATTCTTAGTCCATGGAATGTACTTAAATGCTTCCTTGAAAGTTCTTTGCAGGTATATTCTTCTTTATTACATTTTGAGTGGCTAGAAGATTTTTGAGCTAAATTTTCCATTGACCTGTTATGACTACTGAAATATTTAGGTTGGGATTATTCATGAATCAACTGGAAATGGGGCAGAGGCTGAAGCTATTCTATTGATAGGGAAAAAGATATCCAGTTTGCAAGGATTACCCCTTTTTGGGGTTGCTTTTGCATCCTTCTTAGGTATTGCAATTTTTAGACACTTCATGTCTATATAACATTGGTTGTATCTTGTAGTTTCTGCTCTGCTATCTATAAAATTTTGGTTGTATGTTGTAGTTTCTGCTCATGTAGAAAGATCCAGCATCTCAGCATCTTTTGATCGAATTATACTGATTTCCAGGACGAATATACTGCAAGAAACAACAATGGGATATGGCAGAAAGTGAACTCAACACTGCAAAGCAAATTTTAGTTGATAGTGGCGCTACTATTTCTTGCAAGCGATGTAAATTGATCTGGGAAGTTACTGTTGATATGCAAATTGGAAATTTGTCTAGAAGCCGTCTTCATATCAAGGAGGGTCACCCTAGCAAAAATTCATCTCAATTTTTAGGCTTGTATGAATCTGCTCTAGAAAAGCTGAATTTTGCTGAACTGGGAAATCACTTCATGTCTAAGACTGACAGATGCAAAACTCTTGTTGAGGACGCTGATAATGGGGTTGGCAACACATTACACTCATCAGCAGGGCCACTGAGAACGGTAGTTTGCAACAATCCTGCTTCTGTTAGGTGCAATGTGAACAGTCACTGCAGTGGACCAGATGAGTCAGATACTGGAAATTCTTCCTCTCTAATGGCTAACAATGATGAATCACATGTTAATGTGGATGCTAAAAAGTCCAATAAATCTAAGAATACATCAAGACATGCACCGAAGAAGCAAACATTGAAGACTGAATGTACTTTAAGGAGAACTCGTGCTTCCAATCGGTCTTCTCATTCTAAAATTGTTCAAGTTGAGGATCCGGTGGATCATGAGTTGGCTAAACATTCAAGTCACAGTCATGAGTTTGCTAGCCAGAGAGGGGAACAATTGCAGGTCAGCAGGGGTTCTGCAGCTCATTTTGCTTGTGACGACAATGAACATGGGTTAATGCAAGATATTATTTATATGAAATTGGAGAGTCATCGCAGACGCCTTTTACTGAGACTACTCCGTAAGATAGGTACAGGACACTGAAAATTTAATGTTGTGTCTATAATATAGAAATTCTAATAGTGTTGGTTTATTGTTCTTTAATTATGCCTCTGAAATACTAGAATTTTTTAATTTAAGATAGAGAAACCCATCCGACTCTCTCTCTCTCTCTCTCATTTTATTTTTCCTTTTCTTGGACAGGGAAGTGCACTAGGCTTCATTGTGATATTCATGAAGTACATAAAATCTTTTGGCAAAGCATATATGTGCTGTTTAACAGGAACCCACTTCGTCAAACTTACTCTGGTGCTCCAGATTTGCTGGAGCTCCTTGAGAAGGAAAATCCGGGTGACATATTTGCCATTGAACGTGCAGCAGTGCTGTATGATATCAGTTGGTTTACTGTAAAGAATTGTCACTCAAAGCATCCTAGGTGATTTTTAAACAAGGGCTGATGCGTTTGGATAAACTAGATTTTTTTAAAATTTGTCTGATGATTCCTCTATGTGTTCATATTTTCTTATTTTGTTTACCAGAAAACATTGCTGCTATTTGTCTGACATTCCACTATCGAGGGTAGTTACTTGGCTATTCCAAGCTTTCATCCTTTGCCGTGAGCTTCCCACTCTTTTTACTAAGGTTCTACTCTTTTTATTTTATTTTATTTTTTTGTTTGTCTTTTTTTTTTTTTTTTTGGTGGGTAGACTTAACACTACTGGTTCAGGGAGTACCACGAAGCCATGAACAAGACATAGGTCCTCATGGACTCGATTGCAGGACCCAGCTCTTGTAACAAAAGATGCCTACCAGTGCCCTAGTCACTCTGTTGGTTAAGGGTCTCCCTTGGAACAATTGCTCATAGATAAAAAAAAAAATGGCATCTATGTCCATAGATTCATTTACGCTTCCATGTGCCCAAATGAAAGACATGTCAAGAATCTGATATCTATCACCCATTAAATTCTGATTTTTTTTTGAAAAATGAAATAGATTCTGATCTTAACAGAATCAAAATTCTTCTTTTACTCGGTGTATTAATCAAATCTAATAATCACCCTCTATGACTATCCAGAGAACCTTCTTTAAAGATCTTCAAACCCTCTTTAACCGCAAAAAACGCAGCCTCATTTGATTCTTTTAATCCAATTAATTGGCCTCAAAACATATCCCGTCAATATCTTTCATATCGGCTTGCCTTGGGCTGTGGCGCTGTGCAAACAATGATTTGGCATTGGGCTTGCCTTTAGATGATTTATTGCAACATTTCTTTAGATTTTGCAATATTTTCAGACTTCTGCAAATCTGACTGCATTTAATGTAGTTATTGTTTTGTAGTTGGCACCACATGCTCATAATTATTCAGTAATTTTAAAATTGAGTTACTGATATCTTGACTTAAAACTTATTTATGTCTGAGCTGCTGTGGGTAAAGTTCAATATTTCTGTGTTTCTGAGTCTTTGTTTATTAATGCAGGTGTCTAGGCTGCTTTCTACCATCTTTGTAGTCTCTGTTTCAGCTGAGTCAATTTCTTTGCCTCTTTGTACTGGCAAAGCTCTCTCTGCAAGTCACTGGGCTGCATATTTCCATCAAGCTTCAGTTGGTAGTTACATGCATTATCAATACCTTTCCAGTATGAAGGGAAACAATGAATCTGGCAACTCTAAGGCTTCTAAGGTTTGTTACCATGTTCTCTTAGAGAATCTGTTTTGATCGTGTATTGTGTAATGTGTAATGCCTGCTCTCTCAAGAACCAATATTTCTATGGACCCCATGTGGACCATGGAGCCTTATGGGGTTCAAAGTTTAGTCATGGGGTTCGAAGTTTAGTCCTTCATTCTGGTTGCTGATCTGACCCTTTCGGACCTTAGAACTGTCTAGGATAGCCCTACAGTAAGCTATGCGCACCACACAATTATTTATTGCTAAGGCCTCCTCTTTTTCTTTTTTTCTTTTTTTTTCTTCTGGAACTTGGTCAATTGCTGCCAATTTAATGATATATGTAAACCATGCTGGGATCCTATAATAGCCCAATAATAGAAAGAATTGGCCCAAGACAATTGTGGGCCCACCAAAAATTCAGTCATAGTGGTTCTCTGATGAAAATCACATTGGATTCACCTATATGATGGTAAGCACAATTTCCACCACCGTGAGAGACCAATGTGACTCACCTATTAAAGATAGAATTTGGGCCATGTATTGAATGTGAAGCCATCTAATAATGAAAAAACATGGTAGGCTTCACCAAATGGTTTTCTCATTATTTGTTGGCTCAGTCATATTTCTTTTGTTAGATGGACCCACCAAGATCTTGTTCATTTGGTAGGGCTGCAAATTTCCATCACCGAGTGAGCCCCACCTTGCTTTTCATCATTGCATAGAATATCATGATTTTTCATCATGAGATTGTAGTATTATGCTTTTATTGTTGGGTGAACCATCATGTTTTCATCTTTGGTGCCACCCCCCTGCTATAATGAATTATGTTGGTGTTTTTGCTGTTGATTCTTTGCATGGCATCCCTTCTATTGTAGGAGTTACTTTCTAGTATGCTTTAAAAAATAAATAAAAAGAAAAACCTAATGTGCTCTAAACCCAATATCTTCTGCTGTTGATGGGTTATTACCCTGACATGTCAATTGTTTGTCATGCACTACCTATAGTTCAGGCTACATTTGGCTCTTTGCAGTTACTGCAGCGGAGAAATTTTCTCCCTTTTTTACCTCACTTTACAATCAAGAGAACATTTCCAATTTCTAAAATGGCGAGTTGCTAAGTGAAGCCTTAGGTATTTCTTCTCCCTCATAATAACTGTACTACTTGTTGACACTAAATAGGCATGCCAGGTAAATTTGGTGGAGATCCATTCTGTACTTAAAATATATCTGTTTCTTCAACGCTTTAGTGAAAATTTGTTCTGTCTGCATTTATGTGCTATAACTCAATGTTATTCTTTTGCTTAATCAGGGAGCATTTGGTACTGGTTCTGGAGACATTGTTTTGGGAGCATTCAGACCCCTCAGGTATTTAGATTATACATTTAGGAAAAGCACATAGACCATGCTTTAAATCTGTTAGAATAATTAGGATTAAATTAGAAAAATGATCTGGCCGTCGTCAATCTAACAAAATGCTCAAGTGACAGGATTTATCCATTACACCTTGATGTTGCAGATTTGTGCCTGAAAAACTTGAGGATCTTGAAGGCTTCGTAACTAATTTTTTCGATGGCCTCCCTAGTGTAAGAATTGTCTGCATAAGTTTGCTTGGAGGCAGCTGCAGTAGCCTCATTGGAGGAATGCTTCTTTCACCTTCATCTTGTCCTGCATGGATGCTGCTATCACGCTTCCATTCAATGGAGCAACCTGTTATTATGCTCTTACCTGTGGATTTGGTTGTTGAAGGTGCATACCTCCTGGTGTTCAAGAAAAATTTCCAACCCTACCATTTTCCACTTATCACTAACTTTAACATGTGCTAATAGATCTTTCTACTTTTCATCAGAAAATCTTCCTGATGATGCAAATTATGGAGTGGAATCAATCTCCAGCCTTGATTCCAGTAAAAAGTGGGTATGTCCATGGGGCCACACTGTGGTGGATGATGTAGCTCCACAATTCAGGTCAATACTGGAGGAGAACTGCCTGTCAACCTCGATGTCTACCTTAACTGATACACAAAAAAGCAGGTTCATCTGGTGGACTTGGAGAACCAAACTCAATAATCGCCTCGATAAGTTCTTGAGGTTGGTATGTGTGATCCTGTGCATTTCTTCCGGTAACAGTGAACTTTATTTCAAAGATGTGAGTACAAAAAACCAAAAATGGAAAAAGAAAAGGAAAAAGAAAAAAGAAGATACTAATGTCATGTAGCAGTGTGACCATTCAAAAAAATAAAAAATAAAAAATTGTCATGTAGCAGTGTGATTAACCCATGGCTAGTTAAATTATTGGTTTTGATCTTCGCCTTGATAGGATAAGTTTAAGATTATGATTTCTAGCCTATTGCGTTTATCTGTTTATACTCATCCATTTTGGTATTAACCCAAATCTTCAGTTTGTCTATTGATCGATGTAGCTATTGTACCTAGCTTCTAAATTCTGTTAAAGCTGTTACACAACATGGTTATGCCATGACAGATATGGATCCCAAATATTTTATACTAAAAATTCCAGAAAGTGTGAAGTTTATTATTGGGGCGAGTTGTAATTAATCAGAGTTGCATAGTTGAGGTTTTTTTTTTCTCTTTTTGGTAAACAATTCACTAGGCTAGGAGGACTGATTTTTAAGGGGCCAAGCAGTTTTGAACCCTTATCCTCCCCTTGGTGAGTGATGTGTCCACCAGCACTTGCATCCACACCCATACACTTACTATTAATTACGAAGAAATCCCTTAACTATGCAACTATGATTAATTACAAATAGCCCTCAATTATATTGATCTTTCTTTAGAAAGGACATTTTAAATTACAACAAGAATAATAGCAGATCTTTTAATTATAGCGGCTAAACTAATTAAAAATTGCCGTGTTCGCTTGTCCAATGATTTGGAGAGGGCCAATCAAGCTAAATAATGTGTTCATTACTGCTTAGCAATGTGAAAACTTCATGTATAAACTTAAAGAAATCATAAAATTTTAACATTGTGTTTTTATTTTACATGGGCAGAAGTGTGGAAGGTTCATGGTTGGGTCCTTGGAGATGTTTGTTAGTGGGGGACCACTTAAACTGTGAACGCCTGGACATGGTGGTCAAGAAGTTAAAGAGTGATCTGAAAAGTAGATTCAAATTCGAAGTGCACGAAAGTCTTCTCAAAGCAGTTGTCGGCGGTGCCCAATCTCTAGCCGAATCAGAAGTTTGTGTTTCTCAGCTACTTTCATACAAA
Source organism: Persea americana (assembly GCA_029852735.1). Lineage (NCBI taxonomy): Eukaryota > Viridiplantae > Streptophyta > Magnoliopsida > Laurales > Lauraceae > Persea > Persea americana. The sequence continues at coordinate 4,019,333 of CM056809.1, read as the reverse complement.
GGCTACCTTGGCAGAGGTGGGTGTTGTGGGGAGGATATATTTGGGTCCGTCGCTTCCTGTGATGCAACTGGAAGCATTTATGGATTGCCTTACCAACTGATACTAGAAGCGGTTGGTGATATTGTGGAAGAATCAACTGATAGAGAACCAGTGGTTCTTGTTCTGGATGCAAATGTGCAGGTATGTTTTGGGTGGGTTTGCTGCCCATTATATTATATATTGGAATTTTTTTTGTGTCACTAAATTACATTAGAGATTCTGATAGGACTTAAATCGTCTTATTGTCCATTTGACCTTGATCACATGTCCTGCTATAGTAGAAGATATCTAACCAGTGTCCTACTTCTGCTACTAGCAAGATCTTATTCCTTTTCTTTTATGGATTTTTACAGTGTAAAGCTTTTCTTGATCAATTATGATCCACTGATATAAGCCAGTTTTTTTAGATATGGGCAATTGAAAAAGAGAAGGAAAAAAGTGTACAGACGTATCATCTGATACAAATTCGTTGGTTGGGCTAGTGGTGATACAATATGGAGAAGAGACATTTTTCTACTACAAACATTGTTAACTTTTTTTTTTTTTTACTCCTTTCTGTCAGTACTAATAAATAAGAAGGCTATGATTGATTTTGAAAAGTTCCTACCTAAATCCAAAGACGGACGTATGACTTCCAGAAAAGAGGATTACATTTCCTCAATTACGTGGATGGAACTGAGATCCTTGCTTGTTCCTGCGGCTTGAAGACCACTCTTACCTGAGTGGTATGCATTGTTGGTTGAATTGTGGGAGAAGGCATGCCTCTGATGTAATTTAACGGTGAATACCACTCTGACCAGAGTGGTGTTTCGGCTTCCAACTTACCAAAAGGGGAGTTTGCCATCAACAATTTCTTCCATGAAAGGTGGCTGTGCAGTTAAAAATTTTGAAGGATAGAAAGGAATGCACAATGCATCTCTCTTTGAACGTGATATAAATATATTTGAAATGAATTATTCATATTTATTACACACTGCTAGATGAATTTGCACATCCATGTTTTCAGCTACTGAAGCATGACCTTTTTTGCTACATTACCTTAGCAGCATTTGAATAGACCGAGAGGTGGGGTGGATCCATGTGTAAAGTCCTGGGTGCGGTCGCCCCAGGTTTGATCTGGAAATTAGCTCAGGAGGGCTATCGGCCAGTGGCTCATGCACCCCCTAACTTTAGCCTTCGCCCCTCCCTTTCAAATGAAAGCCCCTTTGGCTTGCTGGTTGTACAGTTGAGGTTTGGATCAAGCAACACGGGCTGTAGATCAGCAGGTTCTTGTCTCCTTCGTTTCCACCAGTTTCTGCAACTTGGTGAAGGAAGAACTCAGGGATTTTTTTATACACAGAGAACGAAGGACACATTTTCAAGCCACTGGTAGAGACTTAACTTTTTTCTTCTCTCTTAGTCGAAGAGAGAGATAAGAGAGAATGAGGTATTTTGACACATGGAAAGTAATTTTGTCCTTTCTTTCATCTGAAGTAAATAGGAAGAGAGGGACAAGAGAGAATGAAGTCTTTTGTCTCTTTTTAAATTAACTTTGACACATGGAAAGCAACTTCGTCCTTTCTTTCATCTAAAAGTAAATAGGAAGAGAGAGACATGTAGATTCAAGCCGGTTATTTTTATCACTTTTCTTTGATGGACTTACATATGTCGTACTGGGGCGGGCCTGGTATGGTTCTGCTTCCAAAATTTAAAGTTTTGGGTCTACTTTTGAAACCCACATGAAATTCGTGGGTTCACTCCCAATATCTATATAAAAATCGAAGGTTTGGCCCCAAAACCCAACTTCCAATTTGGGTCCGCCACTGTGGTGAGAGGGACTATTTGTTTATCCATATTTCTACGTATAAGTGTCTCGGCGAAAACGTAGGAAGGTCTCTTCACCGTGATACTGTTCTGTACTATGATCATGTCCTTTGAATGGTGCCAAGTTGAGTTAATCTTAAGAGCATATTCATTTTATGAAATTATATTTCACCTCTCTCATGCTAATATAATGGTTGATTGGTTGCTGGGAACAGATGCTTCCTTGGGAGAATCTACCAATACTTAGGAAACAGGAGGTGTATCGCATGCCATCTGTGATTAGCATCTCTGTGGCACTAAACAGAAGTTGTGGCCAGGAAGAAGTTAGTGGGGTTACTGCTACATTTCCCTCAATTGATCCTTGGGATGCATATTACTTATTGAATCCTAGTGGTGACCTCAGCAGCACGCAGGTCGAATTTGAGGATTGGTTTAGAAACAAAAAATGGGAGGTAATTGCTAGATCCCTCATCATTTGGCATAATTTTTAGAAATAAGAAGTCTAGCCATGATAATTTCCTTGAGATAAAAGACCTGGTTGGGAGCTTGAAATGGGGAAAATCTGCAACTGTGGATCTTATTTCTTAATTTTGACTTCTTGTGGATTTTCTGCCATTAATAAGTCAGGCAGTGTTACTCCTATGATTACCAGGAAACCGATTCCACTTGAATTCCAATATTTCATTTACTTGTTTCATGCTTCTATGAGAATACTATGATATGCTAGTGAACTGTTGAGTTCCTGGACATCCATTTGCAAAATTTGCTTTTCATGTAACTCAATTACTGTTCAGAGATTTTGAGCACTTTCTTTTATGCTTCAATTGCAGCCATGTGCATTTTTTCATCTGGATATTGAAATGAAGTTGCTATTGAAATTGTGTAGGGAAAAGCTGGAAGTGTTCCCCCAACTGAAGATTTGGCTTTAGCTTTGCAAAACCATGATCTTTTCATATACCTTGGGCATGGCAGTGGTATGCATGCGGCATGACCCGAGTTACCGCTCTTATTATTTTTTTTGCTACAGTTAATTCTCCAATTTTACTATCACTGTTGCCAATGCTGATATGGCCAATGTTCTGATGTAAATGACTGAATTATCTAAATTTGTGGTAATGCAGGGATGCAATATATACCTGGACATGAGATTCGGAACCTGAATCGCTGTGCAGCTACTCTTCTAATGGGCTGCAGTAGTGGTTCTATGTCTTTCACTGGGCATTATGCTCCTCAAGGAGCGCCTCTTTCCTACATTCTAGCTGGTTCTCCTGCTATTATCGCAAACCTGTGGGATGTGACAGACAAAGATATTGACCGGTTTGCTAAGGTCATGCTTGATGCTTGGTTGCAAGAAGAATCAGCATGCACGGATTGTCCTGAATGTAATCATGTGGTTGAAGAATTTAGATGCATGACACTAGCCAACAAAGGAAAGGCAAAGGTCCCAAAGTCTAGGAAAAACACCCTAAAAGTACAGAAGCTGCAGGGTGTTTGTAATGATTGCAAGCACAGAAATTGTGGTGGAAAACCAAGGATTGCATCATTCATGAGTCAGGCCCGAGAAGCTTGCAAACTCTCGTTCTTGATTGGGGCATCTCCAGTTTGTTATGGCGTGCCTACAGTCATAAAGCGGTCACATTGATTTTCTAACCAAACTAATTCCTGTTAACTTGGAAGTGAAACACCACGGGCATGACTGCAGTTAACCTGTAATCAGTTTGCTCTACTTGGTTTGCTTTTGCCATTGAAATAATGAGGGAGATAGATTGAACTAGCCAACAAGATCATTGATCCATAACTTGTGGGGATGAAAGCAAATTCAGTTACTTGGGGGGAATGATCTGGAAATAATACAGGTGATCTTTCCCCTTGATACATCGGCTTACATTTATTCTACCTGATCCTGTCCCGTTAATACATTGGGTTTACTTCTACACTACTTGCTGCTACCTTGTTGCTGTTACGTTTCATCTTGTACTTCACACATACAAATTCTTTCAGAACCCGTCAGATCAGATCCAGAAGTAAATGTAGATTCTACTTGCCTCAATTTTCTCTATGGTGCAAAGCTTGTATCATGCAATGCCTACTTAAATTATTTTATGTGACTCCACTAGTCTCATGTGGAGAGAAATCTTGCTGTATGGTTATCATTCATGTACTCTAATAGAGAAGGCTCTGGTTAAGTGTAGTATAAATTTGATCAATCATTGGGGAAATTTGAAAACATTGATGAATATTTGCCATGATGCCTGGCTCTGGTCTTCCTGTTATTGCATAATGGATGATAGGAGGATAGGCTATTAATCTACTTTACTCATCTTTCTAATGTCTTCAATGCTATGTACTATTAATGCTGCCCAGCAAATCTTGTGTTTTTCATCTTGGACAGCTTATTTCAATTAAGATATCAGTATTAAGAATTTGGAATGAGGGTTTTTTTTTTTTTTTTTTTTGTTTTTGTTTATTTGAATGTTTTCTTCCAGTTTCTGTGATTAGAACGTCTCGGGAGCTAATATGCTTAGCTACGGTTGCAAATGGGTATCTGATTATCTGAGTATCCACTGTCTTCAGTTTCGAATAAAGTGGGTGTGAATCCAATTTTTTTGTTTGAGATGATTATGTCCGCATATTAAAAGTATCTTTAAGCTTTGAGGGCTTATCTAGCCTGACCGGACCCATTGATATTTAAGTCTATGTAGTTTTAATCATCTATTATTTTAATGGCTACACTTGTATATTTGAAAATTTAATCTCCCTGCAAACCAATCATGCTCTTATTTTGGATCTTGATCCTTGGGGTGCTCATGGTTTGGATCCAAATTGTTTTGGTCCTGGTTAAGACATTAAGTTTTAGTGTTTGGGCTAGGGGTTTTCTAAAATTTTTACTCATTTGATATTTGTGCCGGGCTTGGATTAAGTAATAGAAAGGCTTGGCCGGGCTTGGCTCAGCTTGAACCTGAAAATTTTCTAATAGGTTGAACTTTGGCCTTACATGATTCGGGTGGGCTGGCTATGTCCTGTGTCACTAGGCTAAAGATCTTTGCTATGAATCTGGAACTGAATCGGTCTATTCTAGCTAATGCCAGATCTGTATCGAAGCAATAGAAGGATCCCTTGGTTCCAACCCGGACCAGACCCCGTTTGCATCCCCTATGATAGGCCAATAAATAGATTTCAGATCAAGGTTTGGACTCATAAAAAATTGGAGAGGTTCCTAAATGGTGCCACGAGAAATTCTATTAAAATGAAAAGAAAAAAGAAACAAGAAAAAGTGTTGCGTGGGTTCTTGTTGAATTTTACTCTAATATGAATTGTAACAAAAAGGCTTATTAATCACTTCTGAATCAAGTGAAAAAATATTATGAAAAATTCAGGTGTCTTATATTGATCAATCTTGTGCTGGGTTGACTTTTGTTGCAGTGAAAATCGCCCACGATCCATTCAAGAGGGAGGTATTTACCTATAGGGATCCTTTCAGGCTCAGTTTTTTCGAAGCGAGCCTTGCTGAGGTGCCACCACCTGACCCTTTTTTTATTTTATTTTATTTTATTTGTTACCCCGAGCTAGGGCGGGGATCAGAGAACCCATATAAGTGAGAAGAGGAAGCCCACAAAAATGAAAATGATAGCCCGCACATGTGAGAATGGGCATTGGGACACATGATCTCGAACAGGTGCACCACGCATTTAACTGCGCTCAATCGTCATTTTGGATTTGTTACAATTGAATTTGGTGGATTGATGTGTTCCACCACTGGAAAAGGCAAGAAACAAGGTAAGTACTGCTTGGCCTTCCCATGTGCCCATAGGATGTTGCTTATTATTAAGGTTTGTTTGAGTAGTAGGCTCATGGAATAAGGTCACCAGACAACACAACAGCCTTTTCTGTCGATAATTCATCCGATGGTGTATTCGCCATTGGGACCCTGCCTTTAATCTAGAATTATGTTAAGATTTGAAAAAGGTTATGTAAACTCAGCACCGAGATTCCTTTGCCTCCCTGAGCCCTTTCAAACAGTGTAAAGTGGAAACTTTTTTTTCTTTTTTTTATCGATCAGAAGGCAGATTGTGAGACCATGGAGAGAAGGTTTGTTGCTTCTAACAACGTGTCATTGCAATTCTAAGGGGTTGGCCGAGTGGTTAAGACCACGGTTCCTCTCTCTTCTAGAGTTACAGGTCCTAATATCAACCCCCGGTTCCCCCTTCTTCAGAAATCGAAGGTTGAGTCCGCTAACCCTACCACTTTAGGGCCACATGGGTGTTTGTACGGCTTTTCCTCTGAGCCCGGAGGGATTAATCCGGCCCAAAGAGTTGGTAACTCTCCGATAGCAGAAAAAAAAAATTGTCATTGACACATGGCCATGCATGCATAGGCAAGGCAATTGAGGTACGAAATGCAGGGTCCAAGGCTTTCTCTGGACCGTTCAAGTTGTGCACATGTGAACAAACGAATCTGGAGAGATCAATGGAGATCTTAAAGAGCCTGAAAGATTCTAGATTAATCTTGAAAGGGTACAAAATTAGTTAGGATATTCTCGTGAAATATAAAAGATGTGTTATAGAGTAGTCTAGCAGATTGTGGATAAAAGCCAGATTAGTTTGCAAGTTTCTAGAGTAGGTTCTGAAATGTTCTCATACATTGGATGAGTGACATCCAGAAAGATCTTAGCCATTCATACAAACGGGGCCTTGACTTTCACATGTAACGAAGCAACTTGTGGCTCTCTCTCTCTCTCTCTCTCTCTCTCTCTCTCTCTCTCTCTCTCTCTCCCTCCTTTCAGATGGGTGTGTCCTAATTGAACTCATTCACACCTATCCACAGGTTTCAACTGCCAAAGTTTGCTATTGTGATTCAATAGTATAGACTACAAGAAGAAATAAAACTATGGATTCTTTCATTTTATGTGATCATGAGCTCTAAGTGTAGAGTCGCGATGTAGTAATAAACTGGTAAGACCAGATCGATCCACAGGGAGCAATGTAAACTAAGGTTTCTTTTCAACTTGTACCTACCTTAAATTAGAAATCTAAATCTAGCCTAATTAAAAACTAATTACAACCATCATTCCTACTTTCCAAAAATTAAATTAATTACAATCCAGTGAAAAGAAAACTTCTTAAATCTAAAAACCCTAAACAAAAAACTAAACTTGCTACAAAAGAACACACAAGATAGAACATCAAGATTAAAAAAAAGTACCAAAAATAAAAATAAGAAACTAAACTAGAAACAAAAGAAACCTAGGTTAGAAAGTTAGCAATGCAATGCGTGCTATGCAAAGCTGAAAAAAATTCTAAGTCAGGAAAACTAATATGCTGGGCTGTTTTTATGCATGATTTCTCCTAATCTAATGCAACCTAAAACTGAGTTTAATGGCTGGAATTTAAACTATAATGATGCATGAATAAAAAAATAAAAAAATAAAAAGAAGTGGAAAACGATTTAAAATGAATGAGATATGAGTGCATGAACGTGACTTAAAAATAGAAACCGTGCAGAAATTCTGCACACAGGTGGGTCCGACCAGCCACGTTTGAGCCACTGGTTCACCATCTTTCCGAAATTATTTTTGTTTGAAATTCTGGAGTTTGAAAGTACACTGATCAAACTTTAATTTCCCTAAGTCTCATTGAAAAACAATGTATTTTGATCAGGTTTCTAATCGCAAATTTTTCACTCAGAATCTGTCCTGAAATTTCTGCAACAATATGCAGAATTGTGCACTTTATGTTGGGATCTGAATTTCCAAAAAAAATTTGGCCAAGATTCTTGACTCAAATATCTGATTTTTTCTTGCTTATTCAATTTAAAACTCCGATTCCAATTTTGATTTAGTTTTGAATACTCAAATAACTAGCAACTTAAAATATCTAAACTCCACCAATATGAATATGCATGCAATGATCACTACTTCAAACCATAAACTATACACAAAATAGACATAAATTGAATTGATCATAAAAATAAAGACAATAAACAAAAGTTCAAGAATTTAAATGTGTGGTAGAACAAGAAAAGTAAATGTGTGGTTTTAACAGAAATTTAAATGTATGGAAGAACATAAATTTAAATGTGTGGAAGTGTATTCTTCTCTTTCAAAATTCTTTTCTACACGGGGTCATAATTTGAATCATGCTCTTAGGGCTTTTGGGTCGTCAATCCAAACAGCAACAAGAAAAGAAACATAAAACAGTACCAATCACCCAAGGACAAGAAAAAAAAATTGAAAAGAGAAAGAAACAATTTTACTAATATGCAAAGTCTTTACATAAGAGAAGAAAATAAACAAAGACAATTACATACTAGGATGAGAAGCCTCTTCTAAATGAAAAATCCAAGGGTGTAGTGTGATTTCCGGGCCAAATCTCCTTGAGGACTTTAATGGAGAGAAAGAGAGAGGAAGAAGATGGAGTGTAGTAGTAATTGTAGAGAGAGGTGGTCTATCTTCCCATGAGAGGAGAGGGATGCATATGCCTTCAATTTATAGATTTTTCCTCTCTTTCTTTCCTTCTTTGTTCCAAATTTGTCACATGCAATATTCTTTGTATGGTAAGTCCCTTCCTTGGCCAACAAGTCTCGAAAGAAATAGCAAGGTGAGTGAGAGACTTTTGTGATTTCAATATACAAAATTGCAATCCCGAGTAGAATTTATTGCACCAACTTGCATAAGCCATATCTCCCTCATTTCAGCTCCGATTCACACAATCTTGGGCTCCACGGTTATATATTCGAAAAGAACTTTCCAATAGTGCTTAGATTGCGCTAATCTGACGGCTGGATTGAGAGTTATGACCATTTTAATATTGTTGTCCTGAAAAATCCGAGATTAATTGTACGAAGCTTCTAATTAGCAGTGCAATGGGATATGTGGGCCCATGTGGACGTCCAAAAGGATCTTGGGATCTTTCGTTCCATGTTTCTTGACTCCCCTTCCATCTTTGGGTTGCTTCCAAGCTTTTTTGATTTACTAATCAACTCTTTTAGCACTCCTTTCCTTTCTTGAAATCACAAATCTAGCTTTCCATTGTTGACTTTTCAAACTCTCCAAAAATCCCAAGATATGTGAGTCCCTCGTGAAAGATGTCATATCCTTGATCTGTCTCAAATTTCACCAATATTGATCAAATTCTTGATTTCTCCTACACAAATTGAAATAAACAAATTCAACAATAATTACATGTGAGGAATTTGAATGTACTATGCATGGGACTCTACTTGATGCACCTAAAATAACCGACTTTCCAAAAATAGATTTTCAAAAAATAGAAAATTTCATAAATTTATGCAAAAAGTGTGATTTTTGAGAGAATTATGCACGAATGCATTACAATGAATCCTAAATGTATAAAAACATGATTTGATACTAAATGAAGCTCTGTAAGATCAATAAGCCTTGAAAATGGTCCAAAATGTGTATGAAAATGTGCGCTTTTCAGGACTTATCATTATGTTAAAGGAAATATACAAGGTCTGGAATGAATTGGGGCACTCAAGCAGTGTTAAGCTTGTTGCTTTTCCTCCTCTTAAAGAGGAGGAAATATTGCATTTATAGCCTTCCCGCTAATAGTATAGGCGGTAAAGAGGGATTTGCAACTTTTCCTCCACTTCGAGTGGAGGAAAAGTTGCATTTTCGCATTTACCACTGATTCATTCGGCGGTAACCATGAACTTGCAGTTTTTTTTTTTTTTTTTTCATTTAGTTACATCTGGGTTGGGTCACGGGTCGGGGTTTGGGCCCACACAATCATGGAAGGTTGTGTATGATTAATATTTAGATGCAATAATATAAAATCACAACAAGTACACAATAAATCGATTGTTTGGTTAATTTACTTTACCGATGAAGTGAAGTGATATAAGAGAGAGCAAAAGTAAAGGTTTGCCGAAACCAAAAGGTGAGAGAGTAACTTTTTGAAAATTTCTTTTAAAAAGGAAAGTATTTTCTTTGTGGATCTGGCTCGGTCTACTTTTGGTCAAGCGTGGGGTTTAGGTTACAATAGATTTTCCATGCTCAATTTTTTTTTTTCAATTTGTACTCGGTGGTTGAGAGCTGGAGCCTGGAATCCCCAACCCGGCCCAAATATACAAATAGTTATATAAGGGAGGGAGTAATAATGTGGGGGCTTAAACCCATACCGTCTGACAGAAGGTAATGTGACCATTGAGCCAGCCCATGAGACTCATTTTTTTCCTATACATCTATCATGGGCCTCTCTCGGGCTTCATAATTTCCATGTGGGCTGGGCTCAGGCCAGCAACTGCAGGCTTGACTCATGCTCAGGTCAGGCTTAGGCTTCTAGTTTAATACTTGGGCCATTTTGGACATTCCTAAGCCCAGCCCATCCTGGTCCATGAGCACCACTAGTTTTTTTTTGTCATTCTGTGGCATGCGAAACTTTTAAAGTATCTTTTTAACTTTCTTTTTGTTAAAATGAAGAGGTGATTTTTGAAATTTAGTGTTTTTTATTTGACCCCTCTCCTTTTATTGTCTCTTGAATTAACCATTCACTTTACTTCACTGGTAAAGTAAGTTTCCAAATATGAATTAGTGACAGAGTGAGGAGTGAAAAAAATAGGGTGGTGCCCACTCGTGAATAGATGATATGGTTTAAGATTAATATCATATGGGTTTTGATAAACTAAGTTGCTCCTCTGACTTTTTTAGCTGGTCTAAACCTTTTATAAAGAGCCATCTAAATGGATGATTCAAGCAAGCTTGGCCTAGCCATTTGTTTTGTAGCTTTTGGTGTGTTTGATCTTCCAATATGGGGTCGACCAAGTAATATAGGTGGGCCATTTGTTTTGTAGCTTTTAATAATCGGCCTCTTACTTCTCTATTAAACAAAGAATTTGAATGTGATAAATTCTGCCATAAGGTCTACTAAGCAAATCAACAACTTAAATCTCATTTTTGAATCTCCTTGATTAAACAGACCAATTTAAACGTTGCTTGTTGTATTGCATTGCCGGTCCCATGCCCTAAGAAAGGAGGAGGGTTTAAAGTCCGGTTCACAGCCGATGTCCTGTGGCAGCGTATGAATAATTAGAGAATATTTAGCTTATATTCAATATCACGTAACTTATATTCAAGATTGTGCGAAGCCCTCGCCCAGCCAGGGCCCACAAGGGACAATATTTGAAATAAGTGCAATTGGGCCAACTCACAGCACATTCATGGTATACTAGTGTTGGCATATTAGTTTCACATACATTTCTCCCATGTCGTTAAGTTTAAGCATCACCTCTGGACCATTTACCCAATGTGGCACATAGATTAAGGGCATGTACTTCTTTAGCAAATGAATAGGGACTGGGCCCAACATTCAAATCCATAGACGAGATCTGGACCTAAATATTACACTCGATGGTTACATGGGCCAGGTTTGGTCAAGCTCTAGCCAGCATGACATGGCCCATGAAGTGAACACTGCAGTATTCGCCACAAAACCATTCAGGGCTGTGTGTTTTGCCAGCACTATCACCTCTGAGATCCACCGCTGAAGAAGTGGTCTAACAACTGCCTGGCATCTTCTTCCATGGCAATGTGTGTTTATGCCGAGATACATTAGTAGGTTTCATTGCTGAAGTGGTGGGGTTGACACTAGTAGAGGAATATCTCAATCAGTGAAATGGTCTCTCATGGTTTGATCTAGCCTGAGCCTAACATGTGTCTGACCTGCATTGGGGTACATTAGGGGTCTAATTTAGGCTCATGGGCTTATGTGTTGCGAGGGGACCTTTATCATCTATATTGGAATTTGAGGGCCTTTTAGGTCTTCACAAACTCTGAGGGCATTTTTCCATTAAAATCCTCTTGAAAAAAAAGGAAGAATTCTCGACGACTTTGGACTGCTGTTGTTATGAAAAAGAAATGGATCGCTATTTATCTATTATCATTGTAGTTAACATATATTTGATTGCTCATTTAGTTTTGATTGTTTAACATTTTCTTTATTATTGTATTTGTTGTTTTAGCCGGTGCATTGCCCAGAGTTTTTATTAGTTTAAAAGTGAGAATGACATCAATGAAAATTGAGTATGACTCATGGCAAAAGATGAGAATGACATCTCATGGTTGTGCAGATCCTAAACTTGTTATGCACAGAGATATTCAAGCAATTTTAGCCAAACTAAACATATATTTGGTTCTATGAAATATTTGATTCTTGGACAAAATTATACAAGGGGAAACTATTACCATCGGAAATCGGAAATCTTGATTTCTGGAATTGAGAATATACACGAAACCAACAAAATCCTAATTATAAAGAAAATGGTTCAGGAAACGACGATATTTATAATATGGGTTAGGGCTGTCAAAATGTCACACGATCCGTTAACACCACACGAACCCACTCGATATTAACAGGTTCGCGTGGGCTCTTAATGGGTTCGGTCACACGATCCGTTAACACCACACGAACCCACTCGATATTAACAGGTTCGGGTGGGCTCTTAATGGGTTCGGGTTGTTAACGGGTCAAACCCGTTAACACGTTAAGTTAACAGGTCAAACACATTAAGTTAACGGGTCATGTACAAATTAAACCAATAACCCGTTTAACCTATTAAAATTTTTTTAGTCCTTAAGTGTAGCTAGAATTAATTTATATTCATTAAGAAGAAATTGAAATTTATTGTTTTATAGTGTGGTTTTAGGTGGGATCCACTCGAGATCCTCACTTACAGTTTTGTGTGGCTTATATATATATATATATTTGTATGGATTTTCTTTTAATTTTCGAAATGACTTAATTACTTAATGGGTTGACAGGTTGGGTTGTGTAACTCGTTAAATTAAAGGATCGTGTTCAGGTTGGATTTTTTAACCTGTTAAGTTAACCGGTCATATATGAGTTGAGGTGATTTTAACACGAATTCGTTAACCTGTAACCCAAATTCATTAACATGACACAATTGATAGCCCTAATATGGGTTGGATTGGTGAGGTACAACAATGCAAGACCACTACATTGAGAATCAGGAGGAGTTTGAATTTATTTATTTACCTTCCAAAAGAGGAAAAAAACAAAATAAGTTAATTTTCGTTAATAGAGAGGATTTCTATTTCATAATATATAGTATCCTGCGGTAGTGGTAAAAGGTCCACTCTCTAATATGTTCACAAAATTGCTCTCTTACCCAATTTTGACTCATCCGAAATATTTCTTTTCTTCCCTTCCTCTTATGTGGGTCTCACTAGCGATCTCACTTTGTGAAGCAGCTTTTCTAATCAATGTTGACAGTGTCTAAATCATGGTGGGCCTAAACACAACTAAGTTTGACCACATATATCAATAACATCTTCACGTCCTAGTTATTGTGGTTCCAAATTCTGTCATATATTGGAACCCAAAAAAGCCATTAACCAAGCAACTTCTGAAATCTAAACCGCTCAAAACTACAGTTTTCCCTCAAATTTGCACCGTGACAAATTTCAATCTAGTTGGGGTTGATTTTACATCACTCAAAGTAAAATTTAAAAGGAGCGGGAGCTCCATGTTCAAAATAAACACCTTCTCGATAAGAGATAGATCGGATCCTCTGTCACAACCATTACATGGTAACAATTTCCCCGAACTCCACCTTGGGCCCACAAATTTGTAGTCCAGACCGTTCAAGATGAATCCCATCCCATCCGCAGATGAATCCTAAAGTTTCGACTCAAAATGAGTGGGTTGTTGTGTTTTTTGTTTTTGTTACATATAATGTCGCGTACTCTTATGTAATAATAAAGAAACTAGCCCACAAGAAGGATCACCAATTATGTTTTGTTACTCTATCTTTGAGACATGGTACTCAAGTTTGTTCTCTATGCCATAGAATTTTCATTACCTTGTAAATGGTTGCTTCCTAAATTTGCAGCTCACCTAGTTATAGTCCACTCAAAGGAATGCCTCTTGTTATAGGAAACATTAAGTCTTGTGTCAACTACCAAAGTTTGCTATTGTGATTCTGTATTTTTTTTTTTTGCTCTCTAATCATCAGATGGCAGTTCATTAAATATGAACTACAAGAATAAATGAAACTACGGATTCTTTCATTTTATGTTAAAGGAAGTGTAAAAGGTTCGGAATGAATTGGGGGCACTCAAGTAGCGCTGCTTGTATAGGTAAGTAAAGTTGCATTTGCAACTTTTCCTCCTCTTAGAGAGAAGGAAATGTTGCACTAAAAAAACAGCTTCCCACTACTTGTATAGGTGGTAAAAAGGTTATTTGTCAACTTTTCCTCCACTCTGAGCAGAGGAAAAGTTGCAGTTCCTTATTTACCACTGATTCATTCGGCGGTAACCTTGCACATGCAGTTATGCTTCTTTTTTTTTGTTTTTTTTTTTTTTTCTTTTAGTTACATCTGGGTTGGGTCACAGGTCGGGGTTTGGGCCCACACAATGATGGAAGGTCGTATATGATTAATATTTAGATGAATAATATCAAATCACAACAAGCACACAATAAATCGCTTCTTTGGTTAATTTACTTTACTGATAAAGTGAAGTGAATGTTTAATAAAAGAGAGAGCAAAAGTAAAGGTTTGCCGAAACCAAAAGGTGAGAGAGTAACTTTTTGAAATTTTCTTTTAAAAAGAAATGTATTTTTTGTAAGGGTGCTTATGGATCTGGTTCGACTTGCTTTTGGTTAGGCATGGGGTCTATGTTATAATAGATTTTCCGTTCTTTTATTTTATTTTTTTTTTCAATTTGTACTCAGTGGTTGAGAGCTGGAATCCCCAACTCGGCCCAAATATACAAATAGTTATAAAAGGGAGGGAGTAATAATGATGGGGCTTAAACCCATATCTTCTGACAGAAGGTGATGTGATTAGACTAGTTGAGCCGGCTCATGATAGGGTATAAGACTTAGTTTTTTCCTATGCGCCTATCATGGGCCTGTCTCAGGCTTCATAATTTCCATGCGGGTTGGGCTTAGTCCAGCAACTTCAGGCTTGACTCATGATCGGGCTAGGCTTAGGCTTCTAGTTTAATAGTTAGGCCGTTTTGGACATTCCTAAGCCTAGCCCAGCCTGGTCTATGAACACCTCTAGTTTTTTTATTTTTTGGTCATTCTATGGCATGCGAAACTTTTAACGTATCTTTTTAACATTTCTTTTTGTTAAAACCACCGGGCTCTTATCAAATTCTCATGCCTATAACTCTAGCCTAAATCATGCAAGAATTGGGCTTCTATGAAGAATATCATTACAAGAATTTGTGTAATTCTTGCTATCAAACAAGCCCTTGACTTTGGAAGCGAGATTCTGATTTTAAATTATTTAGCTGCTAAGATCTAAACTTTCTTTGGACATTCTATTTCATTTAATAAGTTTCAAAATAAAAAGTCATTTATAATGTGTTTTTGGAAGCTTGAAATATAAATAAAAGGCTAAAACACAATAGAAGTATGGAAAAGGAAAAAAGAGTACTAGGTTTTTAGGGTTTTGGACTGATATGATCTAGAAAAAAAACACGAAAATCTATATAGTGCCTATGTTTTGGCGTAATATGAAAATGAGTCGATGATATTAAAAACATCTCTCAGCTTTTTCAGTGTCTTTCAAATAGGTAGTTTCCATTAACTTCAAATGTTAGAATGATATTAACTTAAGGTGCAAATTAACTTAAATGCCTCTTTTCTTCTTAGAAATTTTCAAAATGAAGCTGAAATAATTGGGTCTTTTATTTTCACTACTTCAAAATCAAATTTGCTTCGAAGAGCTTCATTAACATCACCTATCATATTATTAATGTTCATTCTCCCACTTTGATTCAATCACATTAACCAACCGTTATCATGAAAAATCGAAAACCCTAAATTCAACTTCCAAGAAAAAAAAAATCCGAAAACCCTTTCCAAACTCTAAATCCGGCCAGTACTTCACAATAAAGGGTCCCCAGCATCATACTACTTTGTTTATCATCTCAAATCAAAGTTGGCCTCACCTATGCCTTATCTATACTCATGAGAAAATTAAAACCAAATTGGTTTTTTTTTTAAAATCTGAACACATTAAGTTTATAGTCCAAGCATGACTTAAAACTAATTATCTTCTAGTCTCAATTTAAAAGAAAAAAAGCTCATCAAACTGTATATCTGGCAAAAAAAAAAAAAAAAAAACACACATCGGTGGTTATTGTCCTGACTCATAAATGCATGGATGATGAGGTCCACCCCCACAAGTAAGGGACTAACATGACCTTGACCGACAAGTGAGGAAAGTTCATGCAGAAGAAAGTTCGGTAAGACGTCCATTTTGAGGAAAGTTGGGTAAGAACCGACATCCGGGAACTTTACATTTTGATCCCACTGGGGCATCATCTCCATTCTCCACTACCATTCTTTTGAATTTCAGAAGTGAGGCTAATTTTAGATCTAAAATCTTAACCCATTGATATGATGCCAATCCACTCAGCTGAAATATGACCCACCGTTGAATTTTATCACAAGAATGAACTCATTATAAAGTCATTAAAATGTGAAGCTTAAAAATCTGAAGACAAAATTAATTGATAGGTGAATCCTAAGGAGTAGCTTAGTTGGCCTAAAATCACGGTGCACTCATGGAGGTTGAGGGTTCGAAACTGCGCTACTACACTGGAGCCACAGAGTATTTACCCCCTCTCCACCCCTCCCCCCCGGGCCCCGAAGGAATTAGTCTGGCCCTAAGGGTTGTTGGGACACCCTCCCATATATAAAAAATAAAAAATTCAAATAATTGATAGGTGATAATTGGGTCACTCATGTCCTGAACGCACCTACATCTGGGATAACCGCAAGGATTGAAGAAGATGAATTGTTGAAAACAGCCCTCCTTTACAGTCAGCCCTTCAGTTTTTGGGCTCTCCGCTAGAGTGAGCCGCATGGCCAGGAGAGTAGAACAAAACCAAGAACCAAATGAGAACCCCACAAGCATGAGTGCAGACCAATGACACCATCACTATTTGAAAGACACCTCAACAAAGATAAAGATATAGATGTACACTTATTAATTACAACTCCTTTTTGCTTGCCCCTAGATACAAGGACGGGCACCTTTATCTTTTGATGCTAGAGGGTGAAGCCAATGGTTCTCTGGTACTCTTAGCATAGTCTATCAAACGAGAGCAGGACCGAAGTAGACATGGGCGGAAATAACAATGTTAGAGCTGAGAAGTGCAATCTACCTGAGAACTTGTCTTGAGATAGATAAGAATGAAGAACGAAATTTATATATTCGAACCTAACACAATTGGGACAAGGCTTTGATGATGATTCTCGGCATAACGTACACAATTGCACGATGGAACATAGGCAAGGTATATTTTCTTTGGCAAGAGTCACCCACACACAAAAACCGAAAAAAAAAAAAAAAAACAAATAAACAAAAAAAAATTATATGATTGATACACTTTGGCCTTGTTTGGTATTCTACTCTTAATTCCACGAAGCAAATCCAAAATAGAGCCATGAAAAAAAGTCGTAAAAGAAAAAGAAGTCCAAAGCTCTTATTTTAAAAAGCCTGGAATTGGGGCAGTTTATATTAAGAGGATTTGCCTTTACTTCTCTAAAGCAGGTGGAGGATAGAATTGTGTGCTAAATGCGCACATTTTTCAAACCTCTACTTGCTTCAGAGATTTAGACAAGCAGAGTTTGGCAATAGAGATGCCAACATGGGCTCTACTTTACTCTTCCTAAATGCTCTTAGCTGCATTACTGAAATAAGCTGATTTGAGGATCTTCAAATGTGCAGGACCAATGACAAACAAATATAACACCTGCTCAACGGATGAATCCCCGGATACTCCCTTGGTCACATGCACCTCACAGTTATGAATGGATGGAGTTAAGGACCACATTATGGCTAAGGCAGCTTTATCACTAACTTCTTCTAGAGGTGTTAAGTAACAATGATGTTAATAAACTTTTGTAACAGCTTCTATTGATGTGCTTACAACAAAAACAAAAACAAATCAAATCCCAATATAAATGATGTTCTTGTTACAGGGTTCATTGACTATGAACCAAGCAGCTTCTTCCATCTCGCATAACCCAGCATGAGCAGGAAAAGCAGAATGCATGCAGCCGACACGCCAAAGACGAAAGGTTCAAAGAGGCCATGTACGTCATAAAATGAAGAAGGGATGTTCATACCAAAAAACCCCGCTATAAGAGTTTCCATTGCTATCGCAAAGGATGCTATGGTCAGCGTCAGCTGGAGTTGAATGAGTTCATTTCTCTGGTTGTCAAGCTGGATGTTTACATAATCCTCTGTGTCATCGACATATTCACGCACCTGGAAATGTCAAAGAAAAAGGGAAAATATCATGTTAACCCCAAGAAGATGCAAGCATTAGATATTCACCATGGCCTCGACAAGGACATCTGTTGTGTCGTAGGACTTAAACATGTACAAGTGGGGCACATGGTCTGCTAATGCCATTGATGTTAACACCCCCACCAAGCAGATCGAGAGATAAGAAAATCTTAAAACTTTTGAAAGAGAGCCTACACATGGAAAGATAAGAAATAAATGTAGAAGCAGTCAACCAAAAAAGTGGCCATTGCTGAATGCCAACACACAAACACATCCATATCATCATCATCATTATCAAAGCCTTTCCCAACTTTGTTTGGGTCAGCTACATGAATTTTCCTTTTCTATTATGATATATCGTGAGTCAAATCCTTCCGTAAGTTGCAAGTATTAAGATATATTTTTACTGTCTCCATCCTCATACTTTTTCTTACCAGCACTGTTGCTGGTTTGACTTGGATATGCTTAAACCATCTCAAATTGATTTCTCTAATTTTATCCCTATTGATACCCACCTATAAATGCTCTCAATAACACTTATTTTTAATTTTATCATTCATACCTTCACCACACATCCATCTCAGCATTCTCATCTCTGCTATATCCATTTTGTGTATATGTTGGTCAACATTCTTCTCCATAGGACATAGCTTGTCTAATAGTTGTCCTGTAAAAATTTTTCTTCAATCTTGTTGGTATGCGCCAATCACAAAGCACTTTAGAAGACAGTCTCCACTTCGATCAACCCACTTTTATCATATGTTTGACATCTTCATCAATCTCTCCATCCTTACTGATTATCCATCCAAAGTAATGGAAAGAATCTCCTTATAGTTTGTAGTATCTCCTGCGTTCAATTATCACAATAGTATTTTATCTTTATATATGCCCATTGAAGTGACAATCCATATATTTTGTCTTTGTACAGCTTATTTTAAAGCCTTTCGATTCTAAAGCCTTCCGCAATTTCTTAAGTTTTGCATTCTCACAATCTCTTGATTCATCCGCCAACACTAAATCATCTGCAAACAACGAACACTAAGGTACCTCCTCTTGAATATAAGCAGTTAAGGTCATCCATAATCAGTACAAAGAGACCAAAGCTTAGGGCTGGACCCCTAATGTAAACTTCTAGTCATTGGGAACTCACTTGTCTCTCCGCAAGTAGTTATCACACTCGTTACCGCTCCTCCATATATGTCTTTAATAATTTTAATATAACCACTTGGAATATTCCTTTTATTTAGAACCCACCAAATTAAATATCTAGGTCCCTGTCATAAGCATTTTCTAAATCAATAAAGACCATATACAAATTTTTCCTCTTTGCTCAATATTTTTTCATACCATATAAACTCAAGCAAACCACAAAGCTTCATCTCAATATGTACATCAATTGGGGGAATAGTTTTGTCATGTAGTTATACCACGGGATACCAACATTATGTTCATCAACCACCTAGTGTTTCAAGGATTGAAAAGAATTATCCACACATGGCAATCACAAATATGTTGTCTGGAGGGCCTAACTTCAGCATTCTAACACATCAACATTTCTTGCAATCGACTCTTCTCCAACATAATGGAGATTGGCTTACTTTTTGAAGAACTGCTTCATCTGACACCACTTCACAAAGCACCTTATAGACTTGCTACTTTTACTCATTCCCCCATATCCAGAAAACAAAAGTCGTCGTCGTCATCATCAAAGCCTTGTGCCAACTATGTTGATGTCGGCTACACGAATTCTGTCTCTCTATTCCGATCTATCTTGAGCCAAATTCTCAGATAAATTACACTTCCTCATATCCATTTTTACTACCTCCATCCACGTCCTCTTTGGTCTACCCATTCTCCTTGGTGGGCTAACAACCTTCATGGCCAAACTTTTCCTTACCGGCCTACGTTGGACATGCCCAAACCATTTCAAACGGGTTTCTCTAATTTTATCCCCTATTATTGCTACCCCTAAATGCTCTTGAAAGAGCTCATTTCTAATTTTATCCTTCTTAATTTTACCACATATCCATCTCAACATTATCATCTTTACTACATCCATTTTGTACATATGTTGCTTCTTGATTGGCCAACATTATGCTCCATAGGTCATAGCTAGTCTAATCGTTATTCTGTAAAAAATTTCCTTCAATCTTGTTGGCATTCGTTGGTCACAAAGAACTCCAGAAGCAAGTCTTTACTTCAACCATCCCGCTTTTATCTTATGTTTGACATCTTCATCAATCTCCCCATCATTACTAATTATAGAGACAAGGTAATGGAAATAATCACTTTGTGATATCTCAAGGTCTTCAATTCTCACAGTTGTTTCAGCTCTTTCTATATGCCTACTGAAGTTGCAAACCATATATTTCGTCTTTTTACGGCTTATTTTAAAGCCTTTGGATTCTAGGGCCTCCCGCCATCTCTCAAGTTTTGCATTCACACCATCTCTTGATTCATCTACCAATACAATATAATCTGTAAATAACATGCACCAAGGTACCCCTTCTTGATTATGAGCAGTTAACTCATCCATAATCATTGCAGGGGTAAGGGCTTAGGGTCGACCCTTGATGCAAACCTATGGCCACTGGAAACTCCCTTGTCGCTCCACATCTCTTGATTCATCTACCAATACAATATAATATGCAAATAACATGCACCAAGGTACCCCTTCTTGAATATGAGCAGTTAACTCATCCATAATCATTGCAGAGATAAGGGCTTAGGATCGACCCTTGATGCAAACCTATGGCCACGGGGAACTCTCCTGTCTCTCCACACGTAGTTCTCACACTCGTTACAACTCCTTCATACGTGTCTTTAATAATTTTAATATAACATCTTGGAACATTCCTTTTATTTAAAACCCACCAAATTAAATCAGTAGGTACCCTATCGTAAGCCTTTTCTAGATCGATAAAGACCATATGCAGATTTTTTCTCTTTGCTAGATATTTTTCCATTAATTGCCCAAGTGAGACATGAGCTTCCATCGTTGACCTCTCTGGAATAAAACCAAATTGATTTTTAAATATCTTGGTCTTCTGTCTAAGTCTTCGCTCCATTACTCTCTCCCATAGCTTCATAGTATGACTCATAAGTTTAATCACACGGTAGTTGTTACAGTTTTGTATATCTCCCTTGTTCTTATATATAGGTACTACAACACTTCTTCTCCATTCATCCGGCATTTTCTTTGTCATTAAGCATTTCTAAGCCTCAATCGGGATGTCATCTGGGCCCATAGCCTTACCTGTCTTCATTTGTTTTAATGCTTTCCTCACTTCCACCACCCTAATTCTACGAAAAAAAGTATGCTTTGCTATTGAAATATCCTCTTTTGTTCTTATGTCTCTTAAATAGTTTTTCATTTAAAAGTATACTAAAATATTCCCTCCAATTTTCTTTGAGATCGTTGTCCTTCACTAGAACCTTTTGGTCATTGCTCTTAATACATTTGACATGATCTAGGTCCTTACTTTTCCTTTCTCTTATTTTTGCAAGCTTAAAAATATCCTTCTCTCCTTCTATTGTTCCCAACCTATTATATAGGTCATCGTATGCTTTGCACTTTGCATCACTTACTACTTTCTTAACTTCTTTCTTTGCCCTTTTGTACATCTCATAGTTTTCCATATTCCTAACAACCCTGCCAAACTTTGTAACATCGCCTCTTCTCCCGAAGAGCTTCCTGAACCTCTACACTCCACCACTAGGTTTCTTTATTATCGTGTCTCTTCCCTTTTGACTCTCCAAATACCTTTTTAGCAACCTTCCTAATACAGTTAGCAATTTGATTCCACATCGCTGTAGTTTCTCCTTCAAAATTCCACTCCCTCATTTCCCACTTTGTCCATAAATATTGTCGCTCTGTCATTTCAAATCCCTTTACCTTGTTTTAGGGCACATTTTATTTACTATCACACTCTACTTATAATGCAAATATCTAAAACTACTAGCCTATGTTGCGTGGTCAACCCCTCTCCTGGGATAACCTTACAATCTTTACAATCCAATCGATAATATTTTCTAACTAGAAAAAAGTCTATCTGGCTCCTACTAGGTTCACTTTTATATGTAATTAAATACTCCTCTCTCTTTTTAAAGCAAGTGTTTGTTATTACAAGGCCAAATGCTAATGCAAAGTCCACTCCTAACTCATGCTTTTTTCCAAATCCTTATTCTCCATGCACTCTCTCATAACCTCTATAATCCTTTCCTACATGCCCATTTAAGTCCTGTCCTAGTTAAATCTGTCCTAGTTAAATCTTTTCACTAGTTGGAATTTCTCGTAGTAAACCATCAATCTCCTCCCAAAATTGGTTCTTGACACTTTCATCTAATCCTTCTTGGGGAGCATATGCACTAAAGATATGAATTATGTCTTCCTCTAACACTAGTTTAATTGCTATAATTCTATCCTCCAATCTCTTTCCCGCTCTAATTTTCTCTTTCAAATCCTTATCTACAACTATACTCACTCCATATCTTGTGATCTTGTGTTGTTCTTTCCTACATAAAAAAGTTTATAGCCATCAGCAAGCTCCTTAGCTTTATCCCTCTTCCACTTTGTCTCATGCAGACAGACTACACTTACTCTTCTTCTTTTCATTACTTCGACCAACTCCATGCTCTTGCCTGTCAAGGTTCCTATATTCCAAGTAGCAAGTCGAATCTTCCTCTTCTTCTGCTGTTGAACTGACTTATTTAGCCGCACTCATCCATAATGATGCGGTAGCCCTTGCCCACTTTCCACTGCAACTGGGCGACGCTGCCATGCGTCGCTTAAAGCGGGGAACACCCTAGCATAATCTCGAAATGTTATAATCTCAGAATTCATGTTTGGGCCGTGACAAATTTTTTACGCTGGTTGTCAACCTACCTAACGCAACCCTCCTCCTTTACTCAGGCGTGGGATTGGTAGTAAAAAAACTGGCGGAGTTCCAGAAAACAAGAGTGTCGTCTGCAAATACAAATGTCTTAAAGTACTATCAACTACATCTGAAGCCTCAATAAATTAGTGTAACTAGCAACTGTTGGCATCATATCTTCCCGCTAGGGTCTCACACTCCATCTTGTTCCCAGCAGTCACCAGGTCATTTTCCTTCTAGGGTACACCATACATATGTTTCATCTCTCTCTCTCTCTCTCTCTCTCTCTCTCTCTCTCTCTCTCTCTCTCTCTCTCTCTCTCTCTCTCTCTCTCTCTCTCTCTCTGCAGTGAACAAATGGTGAACAGTAGTCCATGATATCTCAACCCTAATACAAAATGAATGTCCGAGATCCACAAGTTAGTAAAAGATCCGCAAGTCGAGCAACACCGAAAGAAGTTCTTCTCAATACAACATCGTAATCCTCCTGAGATTTACAGATTGATAGGAATAATCGAGTTTTTCAAAATAAATGCAAACCTCCCGAGGAGATTGTTTGGTCTGTTGTTTGGGTTGTTTCGGAATGGGCAATTAGGAAGGCTGAATTTGTTGGAGCTTCATTGGAAGCTCTCAATAGATCCTGGCCAGCCCATTTTCAAGGAGGTAGGCATCCTAATCTCAGACAAAAGATATTGTGGGGACCTCCTCCGAATGGTTTTCTGAAGCTGAATTTTGATGGCAGTTATTTTCCGCATATTCAAATGGGTGGAATTAGGGGTGTCATTCGTGACTTCTTCAAGACAATTGTTAAAAACTTTGCAGGTTCAGTGAATTGTGTTGATTCAAATGGAGCCGAAATGTATGCATTATTGGTGAGATGCCGTGAACTACGTCAGGTGGGAGGTCATCATGCAATCAATGAAGGAGTTCTTTCTCTTCGATTCAGTAGGGTTATGGAAAGTCTTCTTATCCGTGGACTTTGGCAGATTTGGTGGAGGAGGTGCAAGATATTTCGTCTCAGCTAGGAGCTTCTTTTATTCATATTCCTCGTGAAGCTAACGTTTTGGTAGATAGTCTTGTTGGGGAAGCAGTCTTTCAGCTACATATTTCTTTTGATGTTTAGTTTTTTGTTTGTGTTTATGTTTAGTCTTGTTCGTTGTTCTTCCCTTTGTTTTGTTCTTCTTCTTTGAATAAAATTTACTGTTATAAAAAAAAAAAATACAACATCGTAATCCTCATAAACTAGATTTTGTCCCATGCAACAGTGATGCAAGCCAAACCGATGATCCATAGGTTGACCAAGCCCACAGGGTCCATCCAATTTATAGAGGAATTTAAGTTGATTAGGATTCTTAATTAGGAGAACTAAATAATTTAGGAGTCTTTAAGTTAGAAAATGAGTTTATTTGGTTTGTTTTAGGAGATTTAGTTTCCTTTAATGATTTAGTTTCCCTTAATGTTTAGGAAAGTAGTCCTACCAGCCACTAGGAAAGGGGATGACCAATCCTTCCTAAAAATATGTAATCCCTCCAATGGGAGAGACATCTTTTATTATTCAATAAAGATTTGTTTGGGTTTCCCTATGGTTATGAGTGCTTCTCTTAAAGTTTAGAGCATTAGTGCGCATCAAGACCGTTCCAAATTAAGCCGAGCCCTAATTGGAGATTGGCCTCTCTCATTGAATCCCTTGAGGTTTTGGCCACCCCCTCATAGACTTGGTCTGATTTCTTATTCATGAATCCGGGGCTGCTTCATAAACCACACATATACTCAAATAAATCCACATACATATAAATAAGAAAAATAAGAGGGTCAGGTCGGGCTTCGTATTGTCCAAGTCTGGCCTTCAAATTGGCAGGCCTACAAATTTTTTTGTCCAAACCAGACACTGGGGCTTTTTAAGAAAAACAGAAGCCCTCATTTTGGAAGTTCTTTGAGGGTGGGGCCAGGATGGGTACCCTCATAGGAGGGCCCTATTGACAGCCCTATCTATGTGTTGAGCTTTCATTGACCCTAATAGAGGAAGTCAAAATACATGAGTTATACACCAATATCTATGGTAACTGATAAGTTGTTAGACGTGATTGGGGATATAACAATAGATATGAGCAATAATGACAAGGTCCAACAACGATAAAATAGGAGGAGGTGCCTACATATACATCCTATCTTTCAAAAGCATGATGGAGATCCATTAGAGGAGAAGTTGGTATGGAAGCCTCCACCCCAAATCTGGAAGGTAAAAAAGAATAGAATTACAATCTAATATGACTCAAAATGGCACCAAAATTATTTTGTTACATTAGATCCCTGCAATGCTTCCCAGGTCGGGTACTTCAAATGATTTGGGTTGCGTGTGTGCGGCTGCACGCGCGTGGTGGGGTTCATTATCACCCCTAATTACACACTACTTTTTAGGAATGATTTCTATTATATTTGCAGTTCTAAACCTATTCTATACAACAGGAAAAGCAGGGCTTACCGACAAGATCTTGTTGCGAGTCCCATCTAGTTGCATGAAATAAGCCTCGAGCAACATCTCTAGATCCTCCACATCATGATCATCTGATTGTATGCTGGTAACCATACTTGCATTGCTGTGAATATTAGAACTAAGTTGTGCCACATTTGGATCAGCACTGATGATGAAATTTGAAGCACCAGCTGCCATCAAAGCTTCAGACTGTTGATTCTGGATACACTTCCTTGTTAAGTACAGATGTTCCATATCTTCGTTGTCATCCAAAAGATGCTCAATTTCATCCCTAACCTGATATTAGATGAATATTTGTCACTTTTGAAATACAAATATGCATATATAGGAGCAGCGCATGTGTGTGTGTGTGTGTGTGTGTGTGTGTGTGAGAGAGAGAGAGAGAGAGAGAGAGAGAGAGAGAGAGAGAGAGAGAATCAGTGTCCTTGGAGTATGCATGTTGTTTCTCACACACACACGTCAAGAACTAATGTATTTTTTTTAATGGCAATGCAAGAACAAATGTATGTATTCTGTGCATTGTTTTCTATAATATACATACATGTCTATGTGTGTCATCCATATCTACTGTAAGAAAATAAGAACTGATAACATAATCTACTACCTGAAGATAATATTTCTCAATATGCACATAACAATTGAAACTTGCAGATAAGTAAAAAAAAAATTAAAAAATTCACTAACCATAATCATCATACCTTTTGTACCCGTGCTAGCAGATGGGTAAGATTGCTTTTCAGACTCCGAACGCTCTCAAGATTCTTTGTACTAACATTCCTCGCCAGGTCATCCAACACGGGATAAGCAGTGTATTCCAGATCAGCGACATTAGAGTCCAAGTATGTGCAAACAACCTCCAATGCTATCTCTAGAACCTGAAATTCAAATGGAAGTTCCCGCTGCAAACCTTCAGCTCCCTCCATAACAGGCAACCACTGTCCATCAGTTGAAATCATCTCTTTCTCATGCAGACCAGGATCCTGAAATCTAAATGGGCTTTTAAGAGGAAGTTGTCGCTTCAATTGATCTACAAAAGGAATAACTTCCTTGCCCAGAGGATCCAGCAGCAACACTTCTTCAGCAGTGACTATGGCCTTTATAAATTCCAAATTGACCACCATAGCTTTCTCTCTGGCTGTAAAGCAAAAGAACAAGGAACATAATTTCCCTCATGGAAAATACAATAAACTTATCAGCCCAGAGCAGGAACAATAAGGATCTACGTGGAAAGCATAAGTAGTTATAACAAAAGCTTTAATCATTTCCATGATACGCCTAAAATGAGCTTCTATATGCCTCGGCATTTTTTAGGAGAAAAACGCCCCTCTTAGTACGGGCCACTATGATGCATGATGATTGTGGAAGTCCGTTGGATCAAAAGATCTATATGAGACCCGCCAATGTGTAAAATTTGGACTCCATAAGATCATCCTAACCCTTAGATCCATGACTCTAAAATTAATGGTTTTAGAGGCATCGTTTTCTTATTATTTTAATCCAATGGAGATGAAAAGTTGGATGAGTGTCAAATTTGGACTTGCGACTATTCTCTTCTTTTTTTTTCTTTTTTCTTTTTCCTTTTTTTGTGGGGGATGAGGGGATGAGAGGGTTTATGTGTGAAAATAATAGGTTGGATCAAAATGGGCCCCATGCATTTGTATATATAATTAGAACAAAAAAGTATCATCCAATATAAGAGTATCTGTAAGATTTTCCTATGATCAAATCCACAGCATAGCACAACATATGAACTATTTGTATCATCTCAAGAACATAATTTTACCGATCAAGGTACCAATTGATGCAGTCTTGGTGGATAGATCATCTACCATTGCATTGGAGGCCAAGAAACAAGAAGCAGGCCCACGTTGGGACAGTGCCAAACCCATTCCCACCTAAGGGCTAAGGCCACCACCAAGTAATGATGAGCATGCCAATACGATCGTGAGAGAGAGTTAAAGCCTAAAACATCAGAGGTAAACATATGTAAAAACGGATCAGGATTCAAAGGCAAATCTACACCAATCGCAGTTACTATCTGACTAACAAACACTAATACATGGGAATTGGGAAGTAGTTTCAATGTGAAGTGTAGGATGAGTGACAATTACACCCAGGAACTATTACACGCATAACTCCACTGCCCAAAATCCAATCTTGAGTTGACCCACCAAACTTCAAATCCAAAATTCGCCTTTTTTTCAGAAACTACATGATACAAGTAGTTTCTTAATAGGTATATGCATGTGTGGGTTAGGTTGTGGGTTATGTGTATTTTTATGTTAGTGTTGTGGGGGCTAATACTCATATTGGTGAAGTATCTGATGATGAAATGATCTATGTTGATGCTCCTACCCATAATCAACCTCTCCAATTGAAGATGAATTCTTCATAGAAATGGGTGAACTCTCAAATAGTGATGATGTTTGTGCATCGGGATTTGAAATGCTTGATGAATTCCTCGCATACTTTGACGCCACTAATGATAATCTGTATCATGTACCGCTGGATTCTTCTTCCAATCTGTCAGAGAGGATATATTTCAATTCATACCCATTGGTTCTTAGGTCGGGTGTAAGTGCAGGAACTCTACAAGCATATGTGAAGTGCCCCCACACCTTAAAAGCACTTGTTGTGGGACAATCATTTTCATCATTACAAAAACAAGAGGCTGCTAGGTCAAGAGACAAAAGTAGATACAATTCGGTAGCCATTAACACACTTGGATCAGATGCCCCATACGAAGCAACTTGGGATAAGTCCCTTACAGTGCATATTGGCTGCATGTTGAAGTCTATTACAGAACCTACGACATTTTCTATCAACTGTGCTACAAAAGGAATGGCCAAATCCAAAGGACATAACTCAGCCCAAACTACTTCTGTTCATGTCCACATAAGGCAGTTTATGAGGAAGACTTTTTCCGACTATAAGGTCCTTGAAGTGGCAGTCACTGAGAAATTGGCAGATGCAAACCTTGTGGACAAGGTTAATTTAAGAGGGGTGGAATGATACATGTAGTTTCTTAATAGGTATATGCAAGTGTGGGTTAGGTTGTGGGTCAGGTTGTTTATTTGAGTCATGTTCTGTTTTGTAAGTCCACCATAATAGGGACTGTTAAACTGAGTTGTTTTGAGTAAGGAAAGAGTCTTTGCACGTTCTAACTTGTTAGAGTTGCTCGACAGAATATGGAGCAGTTTGTTAGGGGATAGTCGAAGTCCTGTACTATAGCCGTTGGAGGCTTGCAGAGTCTATATTTTTTAATGTAAGAAGATAGTAATAAAAGATATTGATTGAATTTTCTGCCAAAACTACTATTATGGTGTAATCTCCCATCTGTGATTTTATCTTCTCAGCTTTCCTCTTTGAGCAGTGCTGTAACTTGGGTACCATAGCTCGAGGTAGCTAGAAAGTTCGTATCACTACAAAACCAGAAACCAGTAATAAAAAAAAAACAACCACCAAAAAGCAAGCACACAAATCGATCAAACGACACATTCCAGTCTAACCAACCAACCGCATAATTCTCAACCAAATGAACAGAAATGGATTCATACCGAGGATATTGGAAGAATGAGAGAAGACAGGTCCAAGGATCCTCAAATCCCGAGCAGGAATAGATACGCGCTTGAGGATAGCGCTCTTATCACATTCCAAAAGCTCCGAATGCCCGGTCCGATCGAACCGCATCCAAAGCCGAGATCCCGTCTTCTTCTTGCTCTTGGCGTTCGCAGTGCTGGTGCTGCTGCTAGGGTTAGGGTTAGGGTTAGGGTTAGAAGAGGGATCGAGCGGCTGCAACTCCGTCTCCGTCTCCTTCTCCTTCTTCTTGTATTGCAGGAATTTCCCGGGAATAGGAAAACGCCCTTTCGCCATTTTCGCCTCCCACCATAGAAAAAAAGAAGACCTTTTTTTTTTTTTGTTAATCTTCTTCTTCTATGAGATTGGGAAAATAAGATTAGGGCGAGTCATCATTGAGGGGATTGGATATGATAAAGATAAATGATCTCGTGATTGTGCAAAGAATCCTTTCAAGATCTTCTCTTCATTGTGTAGATACTCATCTGGCCATGGCTTTAGATAGCGCGGCTCATCCCCCTATTAAAAGCACCACAACTATTGCTCCTGGAATTGGATACACCTTCACCATGCATCACTACTCCCCACAATTGCAAGTAGGCCAATCTCCGAATTATCTATCAACTCACCAGACTTCATAACAATGTTCATCACCACCTTCAGACGATCTGGATTATACCAATGGATGGACCCATATTTAAGTTTTCATTCATCTCATCATCAGCTCTTGATTATACCAATGGATGCACATCCCTTTTCAGATATGGTAGGTAATTCACCTGCCCTGGGTCTCCAGATCACAACTACTACGGCTTTCCGCCAAGTCCCACCAACTTTGCTATAAGTGTGCAGTGACTTGCTTATTCCGAAAGCCCATTTTTCACCTTACCTTTTTAAGAAGTTCTTTTCACAATGCAATAAGCAAACATAGAAGTTCTTTTCAATAAATTAAATAAAAAAGAAAAAGAAAAAAGAACATGCTGTCGAAGATGCGGGTACTAAAAAATTCGTTATAAAATTTTAAAATATGTGATTGCATGAGTTAGCAATTTTTAAAAGATAATCCATGAATTCCAAATTGAGGGAATGGATTTACTTGAGCAATTTGTAGTTGGTAGCACCATTCACAAACTCTCACCATATTGGAAGGAATTTTGGATATCCTTAAAACATAAAAAGAATGAAATGAAAATGGAAGATTTCATAGTCCAACTCCAAATCCAAGAACATCACGAGATCATGAAACAAAGAGTAAGGACTCATGACATGTGGGTAAGGCCAATCCTACTAGGACTAAAAACAATTAAAAAAAAAAAAGCATTCCTATGATGCAAAGTATTTATTTCTTGTTTAATCATTGTTAAAACTCTGTCTTTTATAAGTGAGATGCTAACCCTTGATATAGTACACTGATATGAGTGGAAGTCAAGCCGCTTCCAATGACACGTAACGGTACTCTCTAGAGCACTCAATGCCGTTAAAGTGCACTGTTTTATAGGAAACCCGGAAACCCGATGACCCTGAGATTATGAATGTAATAAGTGCGATCTACCGGATAAACTATTGATTCAAGATCTTAGGGCCCATTTGGCATCTCTATTTCTCACCTCTAAATGTCTTAAACAAATTTGATATGGACATTTTTTAAAATAGATTGTTTGGCAACAGCAGAAAATATGTCTATTTCAAATAGCCAAATGGACATTTTTTGTATGTAGGAAAAAGGAACAGAAAGTATGCCACTCTAAATAGACATTTCATCTAAAGCACATAAATGGGACGCTTCTACAGTAATATAGGCGGTGGATGCTAGTGCGATTTTTATTTGAGTTATGTGATATTGAGTCAAGATTTGAACCATTGGATGTCTTAATCACGTAAAAAACGGCCACCATATCAAGTTGGAACCATTGATTCCTCACGAATCTCGAGATGTTTTTGAAAACCCATAGACCCTTAGATAAGCATTTTTTTACTTATGTGGGCCCCTATATTAGGATCAGAACCATTGGTTCTTTTTGAAATGCCAAAAACAGCTGCTGGGTCAAATCTCAGCCCTTCATTAGTTGTGGATCTCAAAACAATCTTGAAATACTATGGACCGTTGATGGATTCTTTATGTTGGCTAGGTCTCACATGATACACTGCCATTCCCTTGTTTTTCTTTTTTCTTTTTTCTTTTAATTGTGGGCAATTAAACTAAAATCTGAACCAGAGAATAACCTTGGAACCTCAAACATGACTATGAAACCAATTTTGAACCGTTGATTTGTCACGGATCTCGAGATACATGGAAAAAGTTGAAAACTTAGATCTTCATCATGGACTTCTGTGGGCCCATAGATGAAGATCAGAACCGCTAATTCTCTTTGGAAGCCTCAAAATGATTATGGCGAAATGTCATCCCTTGATTCGTCACAGATCTGGTGAAGTTCATGAAGAAATGTTACATGTTAATTTACTCAGTGCAAAGTGACTGGGTTGCACTCGATAAACAGCAGTCTGTTTTTTCTCTTTATTTTTCTAATTATAAGCCCCTGAAATAAGATCTGGACTGTTGGATATCTTGAGAACCTCAAACACAGTAACGAAGTCAAATATGGACCGTTGATTTACCATGAATCTCAAGATATTTGTGAAAATGGCAGAACCTTAGATCTGGATTTTTGAATTTTGTTGGGCCTAAAAATCACAATCCGCACCGTTGATCCTCTTTGGAAGGTTGAGAACAAGTAGGTCATCAAATTTGATGCCTTGATTCATCGTGGATCTTGCGAAATTTGTGAAAGACCGCAAACCGTTGGATTAAAAAATATCTATTTCATATAGATTTTTTGACCTACCAAACGGTATATTTGGAAAAAAAATCTATTTCACTTTGATCTATTTCATTAAGCTCTACTTACTACAGATAAGATTTGCCAAACGAGCCCTTAGTTCACCATATAGTTTTGGTATTTTCAAACTTACTACACTAAGTGAAGGTTCAAGACTTTGTTCACTTACATTTATGCATAATTTCTTCATATTGTCTTGTAGCAACTAATTTTCTTTCCATGCTTTATTAAGTGGGGGATTGTTGATATACTTATGTAGTATTAAAGCACATATTTCCCTCTTTATTTTTTAAGAGTTCCACACATCGATAGTGGATAACTCTTAGACTTTCATTTATAATGCTTTATTTTATTGCTTATGGTGTTTGACTTGGTAGTGGAATAGGTGGTAGTAACCATCAAGGGCAAACCAAGGAAATTCAACTTTTGTTGGGTTGGGGGGGCGATAACTCTTAGACTTTCATTTATAATGCTTTATTTTATTGCTTATGGTGTTTGACTTGGTAGTGGAACAGGTGGTAGTAGCCATCAAGGGTAAACCAAGGAAATTCAACTTTGGGGGGGGGGGGGGGGGGGCTCTATGTAAATAGTAATATTTGGGAAATGGGCAAATATAAAATAAAAATGTATAATAATTCTCAAAATCTAGAGGGGTTTTCTTTTAAAAATTCAACTTTTTCAGGAAGACCCCATATCACTATACCTGGGTCTGCCCCTGGTAACCACACGTGCATGTGTCGGCCGGTCGTGATGCTCGTGCGTGGCAGGCATGCCGGGCCGCACGTGTGTGTATTTTTGGACCCGTGCGGGTCTGAATTCGATTCCACTATTCGATGAGCCCATTAGCCCATTAATACTTATCCGTAACGTCTTTGCACTTATGCGCCCATTGCGCGTTTGAATACGTGGGTTAACAATCGAATGTTACACTGTTACCACTTTTTATATAAGAAATATTCAAGTGCATGGGTGATGGAGATTATCCGATTATGAGGTCGTTTTTTCCTATGGCAGACGTCCATGAGTCCATTGTACCTGTGTGGAGGTGAAACCCTCCTAAAGAAAACATCTTCAAATACGTGATTCGCTTACCAATTATTTGGTCATTTTTTTCTCAATTAAATTAATATTTTATTTATTTATAATTTCCAAAAATATATTTTCCAACAGCCTCCCAACCGATTGTATGCCGATGATTGACCTGCCAAGGTGACCTTTGTGTTCTTTTCGTGCTGTCTGCAATTTCTCCTTGTAAACTGCATCCACATTTGGAGGCAAATTTTTTGAAACATTGTAAAAGTGGGAAAGAGAAAGTGATCCAGTAAATGTGCAGCTTGGTTTGCTGAGTGAGTGGCACCCTACTTGTGAACTAACAACCTAATCTAGGGGGCAATTTGATCGGTTTTAATTTTGACCAAAGTCTAATTAATCTTAAGATGAAGGATAAATCTGAACTCTTTGAAGATAAAAGCTCGCAGGAACTTTATATAAATCTAGATTGGACTTTTAACTATTTCTTTCAAAACATTGAGTCATTCATATTCTTAATCTTTTGTCGTTTATCGAGGAAAGCAAATCTAATGGGACTCTTAATCCCTATCCCCCACATTACCTCTCACACCTTCTTTATCATATGAAAACCATAAAATCACCAACCACATGGAAACAGAGGAATAGAAATGTGTCTTACAACAAGCATCTAGTGTGCAGTTTTTATTGCTGGATCAACTACTTCACTGTTCTTGTATTTTATTTCATTTACTGTTCCTCATGTTGCTCAAATTGGGGTAGTTATATTATATTACTTCTGTTGCTCGATGAAAAAAACCTTTTTTTTTTCTTTTTTTCTTTTTTTTTGTTTTAACTATTTGTAGATTGTCTATATATTTTTTTTTGTTCAAAATTAAACCACTTTGATTTTTTGTTTTTTCTAGAAAATAGATTCAAACATGTGTTTTGTGGTAAGGCCCACAATCAATCTGTCACATATCTGGAGTTTGGATTCTCACATGCTTAAGATTTTGGGAGATTCTGGAGGCTCCCCGATGGACCCACTTATGAAAATTTTAAATGGTATAACATAAATTTTCCCTCAAATAACACAAAATTCATTTCAAGGAGTTGGGCCCGATATCAAATTAGTTGTCTTTGAGGAATTCAAGAGGCTCTATAGCGAGACCAACTGTTAAAAGTACTAATCGCTCAAAATAAATCATGCTTCGTTGTTGATTTAGCCAAATTTTACTCTAACAAAAGATGAACAAGTCCACACACACACACATATATATGTTTGAGTCCCAAGAGGATCCAAAATATTTTAATATAGTCACAAGAAGAGAAAGCTTATTTTGAGCAAGCTCCTCAATCCTCACGGTCCCTATGGAGACGGATGTAAAATCTACACCAAGCTCACCCATTAAAAATTGAAACCATCCAAAATAATTTTGTCTTCTTACGTGAGACATTACCATATTTTAGCCCAATAGATCCCTCTTCTACGTAGTCCAACTCATGGGGGCCACTAAGATACATGTCTATAAAATGAGAATGGGTTGATAGAAAGGACGAGGGAAGCCCAAAAAAGAAAAGAAAAAAAAAACCAGCTCCTTGGCCTTATTAGATTATCCTAGCCCATTGATTTAATTAATGGCTTTAAACTTTAATGACATCTTAGCCACATGCCTTTTTCCCCTTTTTAAGAGTCAATTCAATTTAATAGCGGGAGAAGGGTCACTGAAGGCCAAGAAAATTCAAAAGTGGGTTTTTTTTCCACTTCACTTTACATTAATTCACGGTACATTCAAACACACCAATATTTATTTTGAAGGGTTGAGGGGCTACACTAATCAAAAGGTGATGTCCCATGCGGATGTTCGGATTTATTCTGAACGGTCAAAAAAAGTTTCTATTAGGTGGCCCCATAAACAACAACTTGCTGGCGAGTCGGAGCCCCAGATTAAGGTGCTTCGAATCTTTAAAAGGTTTATTATCGAGACAAGCCCGTTTTAGGGCTTTCTTAGACTAAAGACTGAAGACTCAAGAATCAAGGGACAGACTGGAGAAAAGAAAAACCAGAGGAAGGAGAGACAAAAGGAAAGTAGGAAAGAACGAAAGAAGAAATGGCAGCTGCAGCAACCAGCAGGTCCAACAACCCCACTCTTTATATCTTCATCTCTCTCATGTTTTTAGTTTTAATTAAAGCCCTCTAACCGTTACACAAAAGATCGGTCGATGCGACCGACAGCCGATATTTATAAAATATTGATCGATACGGATTGCAACCAATATCCCAAAAATTCAAGTTGTTGGTGTGGTCTGCCTTGACATTTTAAACCATAGTCCGAAACTGATTCTGATCTCGTACAACTTTCAAAAGTGGGATTTGATAGGCACTTTAGTCAAAATTAATTTAACATAATGTGTCTGTTATTGGATGATAAAAAAAAAAAATCAAGTAACCAAGTTGAAATTTTGAAAACCCCCACCACATTTGCTTGACATATTACAAGCCCTAGATCACCCACCATTTTGCATTAAAATTGAGCTTTTGAGGTTCCATCTGCATCAGATTTTAGACTTCTTATTTACTGGGGCACCCATTTTTCTCAGCTTTTCTTCATCCCTGTCAGTGTTTTCCAATTTTTAACTGTATCATGATTATGATGGTAGCAAATTCCTTGTGGACAAGTAATTCTCTAACCTGTTTTTGACCTCTGAATTTCTTTGTATGTTCTTTCTTTTCATTTCCTTGTTGTGTCTCATTTTATCCTTACAGGTTTGTTTTGAGAGGGGTATCTTTCCCAAAATTCCAGTGGAGTTTCTAGAAAATGCCATGGCAGGGGAAACAATGAGATTTACTTAGGTTCATGCTTCATACTTTGCATTGGATAAGTAGATGAATAATACTTTTTGGATAAATTTTCTGCAAAGAAGAAATCTGGGATAGTGAAACAATAAAGGGACCTTTCTCCTTAAGTTGTCAACTGTAGATATATTTCCTGCATTGGCTAACAAAGAAAAAGGCTTATAGTTTTGAGGGACCCAAACTTTGCCAATCCAAGAACAAGTATATATGTGTATGTGTGTGGGTATTTTTATTGGTAACATGACTTGAATGATTCCAATTTGATTGTTGCTTGCTTTCATTCCTACAAATACACATAATACCCAGTGTTTAATCATAGTCCTCCATCCAACTCTACAAGACTCCGCCGAAATGTAAAATTACACCAAGTTTCCTTTAACCATTTATCATAATCCGTTGTAGTTTTTCTTAATTGACTATTACTTTGTGTAACCCTATATATTTAATCCTCAAAGATTCTTCCCACCTATAGATTATTCCAAAATAAAACCATATCCCCAAACCTAATATGTTTATAACCTATCCCATTAGGTGACTCATTCCCTATCTCGGGAATAGGACTCCCACACCCTCAACTCTTTAGATCTTCAAGCCTACCCAATTTCCAACCACTCTGTTTAACCCCCATAGTTACTAGCAACAGCCTTTCAACATAAACCTTTTTCCTCCTGAATTATACTTTTGTCATCACTTAATAATGCCCATCAAACTTTTGCCTGAAATTCAGTGACAACCTTTTCTTTTACTTGTAGTTAGGTGCCTTACTTTGCAGATCGTGTTATCAAAATGAGTATGTTGATTGTGTTCATACAATTGTACACCATTGTTTTATTTTGTTCTTTTGAAGGTTGTAAATTAAATTATTAGAATTTTCATAAAAAAATGTAACTTAAAACAATTCAACAACTGCCACTTGTGAAGTCAGTAGTCTTTATTGTGGTGAATCAATGAAGATGATCTCACATATACGACTCCAAACAATGTGATGTATGCATTTGCCACTTCTTTTGGAGCCCACCTAGATGCATGGCAATCAAGGGAAAGAGGGGGATGTGTAGTTTAGATGTTTATTTGATGCGACCTCAGTATCAGTCCAAACAAATTATCCCAGCCCTTGATTTTAGCTCCTCATTAATGGCTGCATATTGTGCAAATTTGCTGTGACAATATCCAACCATTACTTATGTTCATATCCCAAACTAGGAATTTGGCAAGTTAAAAGGGGGCAGTTTTGTGTAAAGGGATGGATTGATCATAGGTTGATATATGAGTAAACGAAAAAAGGGGAGCAACTAAAAAGGATGTTTGTAGACCCAGGGCTTGTGTCTGATACATAGATATTAAATAACTTAATAGCAACAAGCAGCCTGTGCGTTGATAGTTAAGGTGCATAGTACCCTCTTTCAGAACTTGAGGTGAAACCTGGATAACAACAATTTTTGATGTTTTAAAGCCCCAAAAATTTGCATCAACTGATACGTTTGGTACATACCAGTCATAACAGTGGTACATATCAATACATCAGCCAGTACCCATGCGATACATGTATCATTCTGGTTTTACATATTGGCTGCTGAAAAACCAATACATTGGCTTATTTGTTACAACCATGGTTAGAGCTCTAACGATCAATATTTGTCTGTCCTTGTTCTTTTTTAATGAAGCAAGCATGATTCACTATTGATTCTGAAGCTCTGATAGTTCCCTTTTTGGTATGCTATGTTGCTTCCCCCCCTTTTTTTTTCTTGCTAATCATGTTGCTTAGTTGGATCGATTCTGCCTGTAAAAGTTTTTATCTACTCAATTTTTATAGAGACATACCCAAGACCTTTTAGGAGAACATTTCTGTAGCTTTCAGGTAACTGATGCTTATTGATCGTCATCACTGGTGTGTGCAAAGGACCTTCTTTATCACCTTTGCTTAATTGATTGCCATAAATAAAACCTAGTGGCTTGAGAAGGAGTATGGAAAAGGCTTTTTTTTCTGTTCTTTGTATGCGGTGATTGCTATAAATAAAACCAATTTCTGGCCAAACTTTTTCCCCCTTTTTTGCAGAAGACATGTTTAAGCATATAGAACAAACAGTAAATACATGACTATAGTGATAATGTAATGTTTAGAGTTAAAAGAACAGTTGAAAACAATGAATGAAGATTACTGTAAGCAGTGAATAGAGAGATTACGTGGATTAGAATAAGGATGAAGAAAAGAGTAAAAAGAGAAGAAAACTAGAAGGAAAAGAGGAGTAGGTTGTGAGTCACCTGATATGTCCTATTCTCTTTATTTATTAACATAATTAATGAAGTTTTATTATTGACAACAAAGTCACTAATGAAGTTCTATAAAATCACAACTGACACCCTTGCCATCTGATGTAATTATGACGAGACACAAAAGCTAAAAGAAACCAAAGCACCTGAATAGAGACAACTATCATGTATCTTTGAACAAGAACAAACTTCATATTGAGATTTTTGGGTGGATGCGTGCTCTCTTCTCTGTCTTGATAGATTGGTGGGCTTGCTGCCTTACTCCTCTTGCTTCTTTTGTATAATCTTCAGTGTTTAATGAATAATTTCATCTGAGTTTATTTGGTCTTTTGCATTGTTGTCTGCTCTCTTTATTGTCTACAAAATTGGTTCCTACTCTTCTCGTTTTATTTTCATGCATCTTTTTTGCAATGAAGATTCTGGCATTATTTTAAAAGGAAAAATAACAAACATGACATGAGGTCAATGTATTATACTATCTAGCTATCTGCAGATGAAGACCATGTACTAGCTTATACTAGCATTTTCCTACTTAACCAAGGGTGTGTTCGGTTGGGCTTCTTAAAAGTCAAAATTGCTTTTCTAAAAGTAGCCTCTTTTAAGTTATTTTTAAAGCTTCCTTCATAAGAGAAGTTGTTTGGGTATAGGAAATCTGCATATGCTTTTAACAACAAAACACCTAAGGTTGGCCCATCTACAAAATCCAAATCACTCGAAATTCATAACTCTTTGTGCTGGTTCTTGGATAAATTTCACCATTAAATTTATCACATGTAAATCATGATCATTTTACTCCCTTTGATGTGTGTATTTTAATCACTTTTAACAATCGATCAATCTGATGATTTGACGAACCTATACTGGAGTGAAATATGACCCGCCGCCACTAACACGATGATCTTGATTTGGAGCAGTTTTGTAAACCCCGAAGACAGAAAAAAAAAATGGAGGAAGAATTTTTTTTTTTTTTTTTGGAGAGGGAGGGAAAGAGGAGGGGTGGAGTTGTTCTTCCTCATGCTTCACACCAGAATTTTGCTCACTTTCTGCAAAAAATAAAAAAAAGTTCTTTTTGAAAGAAGTCGATTGGTGTTTGCTTTCCTGAAAAGCTAATTTTGGCCTCTGCTTCTTAAAATTCCATTTTAATAATATAATAACCAAATGAGCTTTTAAGGGATTTTGAAAAGCCCAAAAAGCACTTTTAGGAAGTCACCAAAAACACCATGAATCATTTCCAGTACACTGAATAGAGCCCTTATTTTTTTCTGAAACGTTAAAACCTGAATTATGTGTTAAAGACTATTTAGAAGTGTGACCATGCAGTAATTTTCCTGTTTTTGAGACTCCAAAGTCCAGGCATAGTCACTCTTCACTACTTGGTAGGTAGTATCAGAGTCCGCAAGTGACTACTTGGTTGTTTGTTGGTTTCTGTATTCTTCAAGAAAGTCAAGGTGGGTCTTCCAACATTCAAATGAGGCCTTCATGACCCTATATTGTTGTCTCCAAGGAGCTGCTTGTGCTGTGATACCTAGTACGACAAGGATATGGTCCATATGGCTTGTGTCACACTACACTACAGAGGTATCAGATATAGAATTTTTTTATTAAATCAGGCAACAAGAGGATTTTATTAGATTAAACACTGGATTACAGTATCAGATATAGATATCGTCAATAAAAGACAAAAGGGTATGAACATATATACTTAAAATTTGAAATTCATGTTCTGTGATATTTAGCATTTACACCTGGTTGCATTTAGCCTGATGCAACAAGTGTTACTACGTTTTCTTCAAACTTAGTTGTTTAGATTTGAGGTGTACCAGAGCTACATATTATGCATATTGTTCGAGTTTTTCTTTGAAAATTGGAAGAGCTACCACGGGCCAACACGGACTTACATCTTGTCAATACAGGTCAAATCCATATCCACTACCATCTTCCAGAGAGGAAGATCTGGAGAAGGAAGTGAGCCCAATGAAATCACCCAAAGCTTTGATCATAGAAGACTGGGAAAATGCGACCTGTTCGGTATGCATGGAGTTCCCTCACAATGCTATCCTCCTCCTATGTTCTTCTCATGACAAGGGCTGCCGTCCCTACATTTGCAACACCAGCTATCGCTATTCTAACTGCCTTAATCGGTTCAAGAAGGCATACAGTAAAGAAATGTCCCCACTTCATGGCCAAGCTCACGTTCAAGATGGTCCGGGGCATGAGTCAGTGGAAAACACGGACTTTGATTCAGGGTCTGCTAAGCTGGAGGTAATAGAGCTTCCGTGTCCATTGTGCAGAGGGCAGGTCAAGGGATGGACGGTGGTTGAGGCTGCATGTCAATTTCTCAATGCCAAGAAGAGAACCTGCATGCAGGATGATTGCTCGTTCATTGGTTCCTACAAAGAACTTAGGAAACATGTGAGAGTTGAGCACCCATTTGCAAGGCCGCGGAAAGTGGACCCATTACTCAAAAAGAAATGGAGGAGGTTGGAGAGGGAGAGAGAGCGAGGTGACGTTCTCAGCACGATAACTTCATCGATGCCTGGAGCGCTGGTCTTGGGGGATTATGTGATAGAGGGAGGGCTTCATCGTCATTTTCATGACTCTGGTACGGATGATGATGATGATGATGATGAATTGGATGCAATGGACATTGGGCATCCAAATCTCTTCCTTAACGTCATGGAAGCAGTTGAGTCTGTGGACAATGTACGATTGAGCTCACTAGTGAGGAGGCGTCAAAGGGTTTTTCGTGCAGTGGATGAAT
This sequence comes from Persea americana, assembly GCA_029852735.1. Lineage (NCBI taxonomy): Eukaryota > Viridiplantae > Streptophyta > Magnoliopsida > Laurales > Lauraceae > Persea > Persea americana. Next base: position 3,978,524 of record CM056809.1, on the reverse strand, counting down.
TAGGCAGTGTCAGCCATGCCCCTTCTATTGCTGCCACTGCCACATCTGAAAGAAATGACGAGTCTGCAGCTGGAGATAGGGTAGTGGCGATGGGGAGATCAGAGAGGAGGCAAAACAGGCGTAGAAGCCTTCAAGATTTGTGATATGGAGGAGTTTCACATGCAGGAAGTCATGTTAAACTGTCCTAGTTATGTTGAACACATTTGTCCCATTTATTTATCAGCTGGTGATGTGATGAATGTGGTAGTATAATTGTTATTATTATTTTTTCCAATTCTTGAGTGCAGGAAGATCTGGCAATAGAATGCTTTAATTATTTTCTGATTTCAAAATGTCATTGCTTAATTTATTTCCAAATGTTGTCATTTTAGTCTATGATCTCTCAGTTTAGTTGGTTTTTCGAAATATGTAGATATGTATTTCTGTAGGTTGCATGAAGATCTCTAATCTGCAGGCCCCTACTGCCCATGGAGTCTTCCAAATTAGTTTTCTTGGAAGGGACTCTACTCTTTCAACTGCTCTTATACTTAAATAGCCATTTATGTAGCTGTTATTTTATGCTCTCCGATCCTAGGGAATGATACCATTGATTAGATGCCAATTCTGTTTTTTTTTTTTTTGTAAAGAGACGCCAATTCTGTTATAGCAGCTGCTATGAGCTTTTTTTGACAAAGTTTTCATGTTGATTGGTAAATATTTTGGAAGCAGCAACTTCAGTTCAATGCACCAATGTCCATATTGCTTCTGCTGCTCCCCTCAGATAATTGGTGAAAGGATTTTTATATTGTTAGGCACTTTTGTGTAGAGCGAACTGGAGAATAATAAAATGTTCTGCACAAAACTCCTGTGTAGGGTTTTTTTTTGTTTCTGCACATTAACATGTAAATGATTCGCATGTGCCATGGTTATGCATTGTTATATTTATTTGCCACATGATCTATGCATGTGGTGCATGATTGATGTGTAAAAATGGTATGTAAATGAGACTATTTTATACACTCATATCTTCACACTAACAAGGGTGTTGCAAAAAGGCGCTAGTTCAGTCAAAACATGGTGAATTCTTTTGCTTGTGGCTGCTGTCAACCACCTTTACATTTTTTCCCTAGTGGGCAGCATATTTGTAACCAACCATTCAATCTGTTTATTATTCTTATAAACCTTAAGATCTTGAAGCCGATATCTTAAATCTATAGAGACTTGAGTAGTTTATGAATAAGTACAAAACAAAAGATCTATTTTTCTGCACTTTTATAGGCCTTCAATTAATGATCTAACCATTCAATATTGTTGCATCAATGGTAAACATTAAGATGTATAATTACATATCTTGCTTATTCATGGATTTTTAGAATTTTGTAAAACATGTCCAAAAATATCTAAGTGCATCAAAAACCATTGGACGTACTCATTTACCGATGCAAAAATGGAGATTTTGATAAACACGGTAATGTGTTTCACTTGTATACAGGGGTGGAGCCAGGATTTTATCTTTGGGGGGGGGGGAGTGGGGGGGTGCCAAAAAGAAAATCAGTATCCGCAAAACGAATTCTTACAATTCCTTTTATTCATCAAATCATTTAGCATTAGCAATAACTCCAACTAGATTGTCAGATTTAAATTGAGCCACCACAGAAAAATACAAAAATAGGGCCATATTTCGGCAGAAATTCTACCCGTGCATCAGAATCAAAAACAAAAAAAGACAAGAAAAAAAATATATAGAAGACAAGTATCAATGACATCAAAATGTATATTTTTTTAGTGCATCAGAATAATAATAATAATAATAAAAACAAGAATAGTGCATCAGAATCAAAGACAAAAATAATAATAATAATAAAGAAAAAGATATCTAAAACCATAATCAAATGCTGCACAATCAAATAACAAGCATCAATGACATCAAAATCTACATCAAGAACAGTATATTGATGCACATTCGAACATCTCAAAACTCAGGGGAGCCATTTTGGTGTTTTAATAGGGTTTTCCAAAGCCCAAGAGAGGCCCCATTTTGATGCTTTTAAATGGTTTTCCAAAGCCCGGGGGGGCCCGGGCCCCCTGGGCCTCATAGTAGTTCCTTGTATAACATCTACATATGTTACATTTATAGGTGTACAAGAGTGAATTTGTGCGTATTCAATTCCTATGTAGTTTATGTATAACAAATCAACCTATAAGACCAAATAATCACTCCTCATAAATAATTAAGCAAAGATAAAAAAAATACTTAGGGCTTGTTTTTTTCTGAATTAAAATACATAGGAGTTTAACATATGGGATTTTTTCTTTGATGTGGTTAAAAATGAAAATCGAAAGTAAATTTAAAAAAATGAGCTCAAATAACCTTTTCTTTTTCTCACCAATTTCTTTCTCCTATCCTTTGTTGTTGGTAGAGATTTATTTTTCAAGGAATTGCGAAAAATATTTAGCCTACCGTGGAAAAATGGCTTCGCCAAACATGAATTTCAATTCCCCGTAAAAAGGGGAAAATACCATTTCCACAATCCTCACTCTTTTGAACCGTTACCGTTACCCAATGCAACTACCAGACCTGAACAAATGAGAAATAGAGCCGCTGCTGCATTATTCAAACCGCCTTCTTCCCTCCGTTTTATCACTATCCCAGCAAAAACCTCTTCAGAAACCCTAATCCTCCACCAAAATCCCTTCCAGGAGCAAGATCAACAACAAGAACAATCAGAAGAAGATAAGATCAGTATAACCAACCGCTCCTACTGGACTAAAAGAATCCACGCCCTGTGTGCAATCGAACCCAATGTCGACGAAGCTCTCCGACTCCTAGATCGCCTCCGCCTCCGCGGCTACCGCCCGGACTCCCTCAACCTCAGCAGCATCATCCACGCTCTCTGCGACTCCCACCGCTTCTCCGAGGCCCACCGCCGCCTCCTCCTCTCCCTTGCCTCCCACTCCCTCCCCGACCACCGCACCTCCAATGTCCTCCTCGCCCGCCTCCTCGACGCTGACACACCCCAATTGACGTTGCGGGTAGTAGACTGCATGATCTCCGCCATCCCCCATTTCGTCCCGTCGCTGACCAATTACAATCGCCTCATCGATCAGCTGTGCTCCATTTTGCAGCTTGTGGATGCCCACCGGGTGTTTGTCGAAATGTCAGAAAGAGGCCGTGCCCCAAATGTTATCTCCTACACTACCCTCATCAATGGGTTCTGTAAAATTGGAGAATTGGATACTGCCCGCCAGCTATTTGATGAGATGCTTGTGAAGGGTGTGTGCCGGAACTCGTTGACGTATAGTGTTCTTCTGAGAGGGGTTCTTCGGAAGAGGAGGTTTGAGGAAGGTAGAGGATTGATGCGTGAGATTTGGCAGAAAATGCTTGACGAAGAAAATTCAGTGGTCAATAATGCTGCTTTTGCGAATCTCATTGATGTGCTCTGTAGAGAAGGGCTCTTCCATGAAGTTTTCAGGATTGCTGAAGAAATGCCTCAAGGGGAGAGTGTTCCAGAGGAATTTGCTTATGTGCAGATGATAGATTCGCTTTGTAGAGCCGGGAGGAATCATGGAGCGTCAAGGATTGTTTATATAATGAGGAAGAGGGGATTTGTTCCAAGCTTGGTTTGTTACAATTCTATTGTCCATGGTCTCAGCAAGGATGGGGGTTGCATGAGAGCTTATCAGCTTTTTAAAGAAGGAATTGAATTTGGATACTGTCCATTGGAGCCTACTTATAAGGTCCTTGTAGAGGGTCTTTGCCGAGAGTTTGACCTTTGTAAGGCGAAAGACCTAGTCAAATTCATGTTACAGAAGGAAAGTACTGATAGGACTCGTATCTACAACATATTTATAGGTGCATTGTGTCATATGGATAACCCAAGTGAACTTCTGAATGTGCTTGTTTCCATGCTTCAGAACCAATGTCAGCCTGATGTGGTTACTCTCAACACTGTCATTCATGGATTTTGCAAGGCTGGTAGAGTTGATGAAGCTATGAAGGTCTTAAATGATATGCTGGCAGGGCGTTTCTGTGCTCCAGATGTAGTGACTTTCACTACGGTTATAAGTGGTCTGTTGAATGCAGGAAGAACAGAAGTAGCTTTTGATTTTTTGCACAAAACGATGCCTGAGAGTGATTGCTTTCCTAATGTCATTACCTATAATGCAGTTCTTCGCGGGTTATGTAAACGACAAAGGATTGACAAAGCAATGGAGATTTTCAATGAAATGGTAGGTAAGGGTGTCAGTGCAGATAGCACTACTTATACAACAATCATAGATGGATTATTTGCAAGTGATCGAGTGGATGAGGCTAAATGGTTCTGGGGTCGTGTTGTTTGGCCTTCGAAGCTTCATGATGATTTTATTTACTCTGCAATCCTCAGAGGCTTATGCAATTCAGGAAGATTGAATGAGGCCTGTGATTTCTTGTACGAATTGGTTGATTGTGGGGTTGCACCAAAGATTATAAATTATAATATTGTAATTGACAGTGCTTGTAATTTGGGCTTGAAAAACATGGCATATCAGATAGTAAGGGAGATGAGAAATAATGGATTGGTACCGGATGCTGTGACATGGAGGATTTTAGATAAGTTGCATGGGAATAGTAAGGAAAAAAACAACGGAAGCATTCTAAGGATGGGATCTAAAGAGGCTGTGGTGGAGTCAAGAATGACATCGGAGGTAGCGAATGAGGTGGCATCATTTCCTGAAGAGGAGCAAAATAGTTACAAGAAAGAAATTGATGAAGTTCCATTGGGAAAATGTAAGGACCTCTCTATTATAGAACCCAAGAAAGAAGATGGTAGTGGTGGTGTTTACTGTAATAGCCACCGTGATTATTCAGCCAGTGGGAAGAGAAGTTGCTTGCCATCAAATGAAAGAGAACCTTTATCTAGGATTGCTCGAAGAGTCTTTGGCTTACTATAGAAAGCTTGAAGGATAATCCGAGATAATGATGGTGGCTGATGCTGATGATTTAGCAAGAGAGGAAAGTTCTCTAAAATCTTAGAAAGAGAGGAAAGATTAAAATCTACAAATGGAAATGTCTAGCATTGATCGAAGATTGTCCGTGGTAACTCTAGAAGAGTTGCATGGCAAGACGATGGTAGGGGCTATTGTGTGATGACTACTGTTATGGAGATGGTAATGTAGGCAGTGAGAGGGTGGATGACTTCAGTCAGCACAGAAATTTATGAGGCTACTAGGAAATTCACTTGCTTAAGGGAGCGAGGGAAGAGATATTGGTAAGATGGATGTTTCTCCCTAATGGTTGTCTAAAGTTCAACGTTAATGAAGCTTTAGAAACTCAGGACATGAAGGTACTAGGGCAGCGCTTCATGATTGGTACAGTTCTATATCGCTCCAGCCCAACAGGGATTAGAGATTCTAATGAAGTGGTTGTGTTGGAGATTACGGAGGCAATAAGAAGTTTTTGAGCTTTCTACTCAGCAACATTGATTGTAGAGTGTGATTTCAACAATGCTGTTGCATGGGTGTCTAACATCAGGAAGGTCAGTGGATGATAAACTTCAATGAGATAGAAAGTTGCAGGATACTTAAGGTGGAATATTTCATACAATGAAAGGCGTCAATGACATTGCAGATTAAATAATCGAACAGGGAGGGGATAGAAATGGCTGGATGTGGAGCCTATGATTTAGGTTTCTTTCTTGTTTATTTTTTCATAATACTATTATTGTTATTGTTATTATTATTATTATTTCTTGTTCCTTTTAGTTTTTCTTTTTAGCTTTGTTGGTGTCTCTTGTACCAAGAGAGTCCCTTTGTACCTTTTACTGTTTTAATTATAAGTTGATTGTTACCAGCGACCACTACAAAAGAACTCCCTTTCTTTTGTTTATCTATTGTTGATTTAATAATTTATGTTCTGATTGTACAGTTTGTTAAAACTTTGTGTTGTCTTATAGATTTCAACAATATCACATGAGAAGTAAGATTACAAAGAGTTGTTGAAAAGCTTGAGATGCAGTCCTAATGCTTCACATGTTGGGTATCTTTTATTAGTATTAGTTGGTTTGCAATTCTAAGAGTTGGTGAGACATTCTTTTGCTCTGTATATTGGGTATATTTCAGTAGTATGCTTTCATTGGGTATATTTCAGTAGTATGCTTTCATTGGCTAGTGGTAGGGGTTTGTCATAAGCTTAAAATATGGTGCTGTTTTGGAAGTCTACTTCTCAAGTCTATTTGACTTTCATTAGAAAGCAGGGGACATGTTTGAGCATTTCAGACCTGCCCTTTTGTTTTGTATGGGGTCGACCCTTTGGGCATGTAGTGTGAAACTGACCCTGATTTTGGAGAAAAAAAAGAAGGAAGAAAGAAGTGACCCGAGAGAAAAGGCTTTGAGAAAGGGATAGAGGGATGAAGTTACCACATTCACAGAAAAGTCACATACACGCAAAACTCAGGGTGGCCCATAGACATAGCTTTTCAAGTTATTGGTGTGGACCATGCAAAATCCGTAGTCCCTCTCTCTTCCATGATTTGTTTTCTACTTGCCCAGTAGAGTTTCTTTCTTCATTTTATTGTTGAATGAGCCAATAAAGAAACCAATGTTGGTCAATTCTTTTGTGAAGTCATTGGATCTCGACCCTCAGCTCTTATAAAAGCCTTTTGGTTTATTTTGGTTTGGTGGCCATTAACAAATGCTAGTTATATAATAATATATTATAAACAAAAGATCTATATGAATTTGAGTACTAAATAGTAAGCATGGAATGAAGTTATACATATAAATATGTATATAATAATTAAGGGTCTTGTTTGTTCCTTGTGGGGCACAACAATTGTTTCTCAATCCAAAGTGTACGTGCGCCACATTCTCACATGCGCAGCTACGTTTGCTTCTAGAGCCATCCATGGTTACTCCAATTGAAATCTTCTATCATCTAATGTGCAGAATGTACTATCTTCTTTTATACTATACCCTTTTTTGGCTACCAAAAAAGGAAGAAGAAGAGGAGGAAGGAGAAAAAAAAAAAAGGACACCGGCCCTTTGAACCTACTTGGGGTGGTGGGGTTGAGGGGGTGGGGGTAAAGGGAGAGATGTTGACTTAGTTGTTGAGGTATAGGAATGGCCCAAGCGACTTGTTATATCAAGCCTGCATTCATTCTTTCTTTTCTTAGTAGCAGTTGGTCTTCGAATGGTGCAATTTCTTAAAATATGTAGAAAGTGCCAACGCAAGGAGTGGCTGCTGCTGCTGCGACTCTTGCTCTTATGTATTTAGACATAATATTATTTGGTCTACGCCCACTAACAAGATCACTTCACCTGTAATATGTTTATTACAATGCAGGCATCCTTTCATCAGATGCCTTTTAGTATTCAAATTGAATTGTTTGTTCGCTAAGGTCATGTTTGACAATCATATCCTCGGGAAAAAGGATTTCTGCCTTCCACGAAATCTTGCAAATTGGCCATCTTGATTAACTGTCTAGATTTTCTCCAGTGGTACGTGAGTATGTGTGAATATAAAGAATACCTTTTTTTATTTAAAAACATCACTGCAATTCACTAATTTCCAGTATTGCATGCCTTAAAGCATAAATTAAACCCGATTTTGCATTTAAAAAAAGGCCGTACACGTAAAATATATAAATAAGTAGGTTTTTCTTCTTCATATGTGATTTTTCAGTCCTATTTTTATTGTTCTCTAAAATAGAATTCAATTAAATGAATATTTTCTTCCCCTAGCATGGTTTTATTACATTAATTCAAGAAATGTAATCACATGGTCCCAATCTCTCACACTTACATGTCACATGCCGGATAACTAGTTACTATATTAAAACAGAGTCTGTTTCAGATGTTATACAGTTTAAATTTCTTTTTTTTTTTTTTTTTAATCATTGGAAGTAGCAACACATCGATTTATGGCACCATTCAACGTGTGGCAGCTGTTAGAAAAAGATTGAAAAATAAGAAATAAAAAACACATGTAAACGGATGTTGGGGTGGTGGTGGTGGTGGTGGGGATTCTCTTAATTTCACACTCTTGCCCCTGCATGTAAAAGGATAATTTTCTAGGAGTAGAGTAACATGTAAAGTCCAGCTCTATTGGGCCCACTTAGACCCATTTTTGATCACTGAAGCTCCTTTCACACTCTCTTGTCCTCACCTTGATCCATCACAATGTCCAATTTTGACACTCATCGAACCTTTTATCCATTATTGGGTTGAATTTCAAAGATATTTATGGTTAAAAAAGCATTAAACTTTAAGGTTGTAAAATCAAGCGCTAAAATAATTTGATCGGGCTGATTTTGTGCATAACCCTTATTCATAAAAGACCTTTTTCATCTAACCCACCCCCCATCATACGATCGCATCCAAGCAGACCGAGCTCAGACATTTTATTTTATCCCGATTAATGGATGTGTCAAGCCTAAATTCAGTTGTAGAGAGCTTAAGCCCTTGAGAGTAATAGAGAGTGGGGTGTACGCAGATCGGATTAGTGCGGATTGGGCCAAATCCGTCACCAATCCATAGCTATTAAAATCTAATCCGATCCTATCTGTGGAGGACCGGATCGGATCGGATTAATCCGTTCAATCCGTTTCTATATATTATATGGAAAAAAAAAACTCATGAATTTTTGTACACTGCATATCAACATAGCAGAAAAAGAATTCCATTCGATTGCAGTAAATTTGAAGTAGATGACAACATAAATAATAATATTAAAATCCAGAAATTTTGACCACTTACATTTTTTTCTTATTTTATATTTTGACCCTTATATGTTTTTTATTTTTTTTATTTATATTTAATGATAACGGATCGGATCGGATCGGATTGAATCCGCGGATTAAGAGTGAAATCTGCCACCGATCCATTGCTAACGGATTACAAAATTTCTAATCCGCCACCGATTTATTTACCTTAAGATTGGATCAAAATTCGCGGATCAAATTGGATTTACGGTTCGACGGATTTTTTGTGCACCCCTAATAGAGAGGGAACTTGAACACCTTCCATCTCACACATGCATAAGTGACAAAACCACTTGAGCTGCAACTTACAACTATACAATCAACTCATTTTTCGACAGGTGGGGCTTGGGCTAGCCACTTAAGGCCTGATTTGGGCTTGGACTTATTAGAAGATGGGCCGGGTCGGGATATACCTCAACCCAGCCCAACCCAGCCATGAACACCCCTACTTTTACTTAAGGATACAGAATATGGAACTACAATTTCCTATCTTCCAAAAAAAAGTAAAAGGCAAAAATGTTTCCTACTAAGCAAATAGAAAGACAAAAATGATCTATTGCTTTATAAACTCCTCAAAGAGAAAAAAAAAAAAAAAGTTGAGGATGGGGGCAAGAGGGCATAAGACCACCCCTTGATCCATTACCCGTTTTTTAGACTCCGAAAGACATTTGATAAACTATGATCTCATGGCATTGATCGATTAAAGAGGACGCCAATAAGGAGTAACTTATTAGAGATTTGACAAAGTTTGTCCAACTCCTTTTGATTCAACCCACTTATATCACATGACTAATTTAGTGGTTTGCTTTATGACGAAAGTCTCCAAGAAAAAGAGAAATGGACTAAAACTCCCAACTTATCAAGAAAACGGAATCATACACCAAAGATTGGTGTGATACACAATCTAGATTGGGCCCTACTTTTCAAACATGATAGTATACATACATGGTCAAGTGTGTGGTGGAAGAGGTGGGAGCAGTGCAGGGGTGCCATTGATTATACTCAATGTGACTATCAAATTAATAATCTCTCAGAATCAGATACGTGGATGTAATTCCATAAGTTGACTAAAATGCAACTGCAACTGACCAAAATGCCCATTCATAAAACATTTTTATGTTTCGGATATAATGGCTAGATATTGGAGGGGGAAATTATCAATGCATTATAATTTGAGTTTTTCCACATGATGAGGTCATTGTTGGCCTATCTTTGAATTCCAAAACTTTCAAAAGTACCAACTCACCTGTTTTTAGCTCGGGTTAAAATCTCAATCCAATCCAACTTATAACCATCTTCAGATCAATCATGTCTAGGATGATGATTAACAACTGAAAGAGCCAGGTTTTGTGTTTTTTTACAAATAATCAATCTTAGATTGGAGTGAAATATGCTACAAATCTAATACAAGTTTAATGCAGTAATTTTGAGCTGCTTGAATTTTAGAATTATGGAGTTGTAGTGGTAGACTTCTTCTCCTCTGCTCCCTAGTCCCTACGCTAGGCCCTTGGAGAATCTTGACTCGTTTCCCGCACTTTTTATATTGTTTTGAGCATTGATTGAGATTGTTTAAATATTCAGAGTAAAGTCAAGACTTAGATGCGTCCTTGTGTGCCTCATGCTACGTCTTAGAGATGTGTGGCAATTGACTTTGGTGCCTCAAAAGCAGCATCGGCAGGGAGAGGGAGGGAGGGAGGGATTTTGTAACATCTCTCATTGAAAAAGAAGATGTTGCAAATTGATCTTTCGCTAAAGATAACTGATGAAGACAATGAAGAGGGTGTTCAAGTTGGTGAAGATAAAGAAGAACGAGGAGAAGAAGAAGGTGATAATAAAGATGACATTGATGAAGAAGAAGAAGAAGCATCACCCCAACAAGCAATACAAGAGAATTTGAAGACAGACGAGGTACATGAAAAAAATCCATGATACTCATCAAACCCATCTCTCTCTCTCTCTCTCTCTCTCTAACAGTCAACTTGTCATAGTGGTTTGTGTTGCAAACAGAGATGAATCGAATGAAAGAAGAGAACAAAGTGTTGACAAGGTTGGTAGAAGAAACTATGAGAGATTACTACGATCTTCAAAATAAATTCTCAGTTATCCAAAATAATGGCCAAGGAAATGTAATTCTCTTTCATCTCAATCACATACAGTTTTACGCTTCTTCCAGTCTGCTTTATTATTTCATTTGTAATTTGTCTTTAGGACTATCCCATCTCACGCTCACTTGAAAATGAGGATGGAAAGAAAGGAGCCAATGAAGGTATAGACACAAAAAATCAATTGCCACAAGTTGATGAAGCTAGAGAAGCTGACTTGGGATTGTCATTAAAGTTACATAGCCAAAGGGACCAATATGGAGGACAAGAGAAGGAAGAGAAGAAAACATGTCTTCCAAACGACAATAAAATGCAAATGAGTGGGTTGGGAGGAATCACAAGCCACACAACTTCTCCGGCAGCAAATCGCAAGTCTCGTGTGTCGGTGAGAGCAAGATGCGATGCACCCACTGTAAGTTCAATTGAGCCTAGCTAGTGGTATTGATATTACTCAAATTTGAATAAAATGGAATGATGTTGAATTTATTTTGCAATAGATGAATGATGGATGCCAATGGAGGAAATATGGTCAGAAGATCGCGAAAGCAAACCCTTGCCCAAGAGCCTACTATCGTTGCACTGTCGCACCTGGGTGTCCAGTAAGAAAACAGGTAAGAACCATGTTGCAATTTTCGTATGGGTGTTGTTCCTCTATAAATTCTCTTAATCAAAGGATTCTTCACCAGATTGATGGGGGAGATGATGATGATGATAGGCTCATCTAAGTGCAAATCATGGAACCCCTTTGATTTTTAACTTTCATAGGTTTTGTATGATGCCTTATTGATTGACTAAAAACACAGCTACGGTGAAATTTTCTTCAACTTCTCATGTTCTAAAGGGTTACTCCAATGTGAAGAAAACAGGTAAAAAAAAAGAAGTACTAATAATAAATAGAGAAAGCTGTCTACAGTCCAAATTTAAAGAGCCTGCAGTTTCCTCCAACCACCACTTCTCCACATTTTTTCCTTGTGCGGGAAAAGATCAAAATTGTGGGCAGTTTTTCCCATACCCAAAAGAACCTTTATAGGTGGATAGAATCAGAGACGGCTCAAGAAAATTTGAGGCCTAAAGAGACAATCATAAATGAAGCATTTTCTATGTTTTAATATTATTATAAATATTTTATTTAAAATTTAGCATTCTTGCTTTTTTGTAATGCAAAATTACTAATTAAAATTTTCTGTTCAAGTTTTGCTAACCTATCTTAAGTCCACCTTCAAAACCTACATGAAAATTTTGGGCCCCTCAACCTAGCCAAAAAAAAAAAAAAAAAGAGAATCTTGAGTCTACCACCAGTGGGGCTAGGAGCAAGCTATAGATCTGTTACAACTACATCATTGATCAAATCCGAATGGCCCCTATTGAAATAAGATACACAAAATTTATGAGACAGGCTTATGAAATAAGTTCATGACTGAATGTATGGTTGAGATTTGATACACATTGACTACTAGAAATATAATGGGGTGCTAAAATGAATTGGACTCCTAACAATATAAATATAAGGGGCAGTTTGAAAATATAATAGGGCATAAATGACACTTTAAGGCCCCATTGACTACTAGAAATATAATGGGGTGCTAAAATGAATTGGACTCCTAACAATATAAATATAAGGGGCAGTTTGAAAATATAATAGGGCATAAATGACACTTTAAGGCCCCTTGAAAATTTTGGTTGTATCTTCTCAAGAGAGAGTTATTATGGGGCCTCACATTTTGGAGAGAAAAAAAGGAATAGCAGTTGGCAAGTTTGTTTATTTGGAATTTCAAAAGATGTCACCTGGTATTATGTGCCTTTTTAGGGCCCTATTTTTTTTGGCCTAAAGCAATGGCTTTTTTGGCCTGATTGTAAAGCCGGCCCTGGATAGAATTGTCCATAGTTCTAGTTAGTTTTCTACACATGCTTGCTCTCTATCCAAACCATTGTGCTAATGTTATTACATTGTTATTATTTCCACCAAGTTTCTGACAATTCTGTTGAATAAAGGCTTCAAGCAAATTGGAAATTAGCCATATTCAGCCGACTACATGGTGTCAACGTTGTCCAAATCCCTCAATTTTCCAGCTTTAAATCATCATCATCTTCTGCTTATTTTTGCTACTGTTGCAATAATAATAAGGTGCAAAGGTGCATGGAAGACATGTCAATACTCATCACAACCTATGAAGGGACACACAACCATCCATTGCCTGTGGGTGCAACCGCCATGGCTTCAACAACAAGTGCAGCAGCCACTTTCATGCTACTATCTGGACAGGATTCAACATCTCCCACTTCACAGGGGCACTCATCTTATCCTAGTGCATATGCCATCAACACTTCTCCCTTTTCATCTTCCGTCAGCAGCATCATCAATCCAACTCCTCCTAGAGGGGTCTTCCTTGATCATCAACAACAGCTCACCTCTCTGGACCCTTCGCACTCTACGCTCAAATTCAACTACCCGTGGGCACATAATAGGACAATCTATCCCAATGCACTAGCTAGCACTAGTGATAGCACCAATTTCCATTTCCCTTGGGGTTCAGATCAGAGATCAAGGGATGTTGAAGAAGGTAAGTTGTTGGCAGAAAATGTTAGTGGTGTTACTTTAGACCCAAAGTTTGCAGTTGCAGTCGCAGCCGCCATCTCATCTTTCATCAGTAAGGAAAGCCAAACAGCACGGACCACTGGCCCTGCTTTGGGTTTCATGGAAGGGGAGAGAGCTAGCTCTAGTAGGCAGTAGCAGCAATTGGGCGGTTTCCTGTGCCGAACCACATAAATTTACCATGTGTTGCTTGATTTGATTTGCTTGTGCATGATGTGTTTGTGCAATGATGGAAGGCTTTTGATGTGTCCAAACAATGTTGAACATCGCAGGGTTGTAAAAGCAGTTGGTGGGTTTTGCTTGAAGCTACAATTCAACTTCCTTTTCCTTTTTTTTTTTTTTTTTTTCTATTGAAGCTACAATTCAACTTGATAAACTCCAAAATATAGATGAAAGGGTCCACTCCTGATATGATATCAAGCCAGTTATTTTTTGGACCACATATTGAGCCCCAGTCCATGGGTCTAAAAATAAGGCTTTACGGCTATTAGGCAAGGACTGGGCCCTCCTCTGTTATATAACTAATGCTGACTGTCCATCCTATTGTGCCCTCAGATGGATTTAAGCCCAGATCTTGACCATTTAAATATTGGACCTGATGATTAGCCAGCCAGGAGCCAATCAGTGGGCCTATTGATCAAAGTTTTGTCATTGCAAATTGGGCCCACTCCAGGTTTTGGTTGGCCAGTTTCATGCACCTCTGGCAATTATATCTACTTAAGTTGGAATTCCTAGCTCAGTCTGCCATCAGCTAGTAGTCTATTTGATGTAAGTGCACCCCTCCTCCATAACCCGGGCTTGGGACATTGACTTGGCCAAAGAGTTAGCACAGCACAAGCTAGTAAGTCAACGCCAATAGATGATGATAAAATAATGGTTAATTTCCAAGGTTCTCCTTAAGCATAGTCCATATTCTTTCAGGCTAAATTGTGCAAGTATTGACATTAATATTCATTTGGACAGGTTACAATTTGATGTAACCCAATCCGGCTGAATGACAAAGTTGGGGATCATTCAGACAAAACCAAATCGCTTAATCATGAATGTTCTCATTTGCCTTCTATTATAATGATTATTTGTTATTAGTGCAATGGCATTAATATAACTTGCATAGATAATGATCACTGGTCAGGCATTCTGTAGCTTTCGTTTGTTATTGGAACTGGACCCGGTTATCAATCAGGTCTAAAAAGAGGGTACACAGTCCACACCCAGATTTTTCGAGTAATTGGAACAGATAATTGGCTAACCAAAGGTCCTTTAACACCCTTAACAATAAGCCCTTTAGGGTTTTTTTTTTTTTCCTTTTTTTTTTTTTTTACATAAAATACATAGGAATTGAATAGATAGAAATTCAAAATGAAATAAGCTCCACCCATGGATTATTAAAGAGATAGAAGTGGAGAATATAAGGTAGATGTAGATGTAGATAGGACCTTGACATTCCTAGGTATTGAATTTATTTATTTTATTGCTATGTTGGGCTGCTACTGCAAAGTGATACTTTAAACTTGAAGACCTGGGACTGAGCCCTGGGCATGTGTGTGAAACTAAGATGCCAGTACCACTCAACTATGAATGTGTTGTTTCCAAGGTATCTAATTGCTTCGGTGATGGCTGGTATTCATTTTCCATCTTCCCTTAATTCTATCTCGACGCTTCTTCATTTTAACCACTTATAAATATACATAATAGGTATTCAATTAATTTGTTTGCAATAGATTATAAAGGAAATGAATACATAGGTTTTCATGCCATAAGTGGTTAAAAATGAAGATCAAAGGTGGATTTTCTAAAAATGAGCATCACATGATCTTTTCTTTTATAGAAATATAATTAAGGGAAGATGAGACATGAATACCAACCATCATGGCATCATCATAGCAATTCAATATCTAAGAAAGTGAAGGTCATATCATCATCTCCACCCTACAATCTTCATCCCTCACCTCAAGTCTGCTGTATTTTTAATAACTCTTTGGTAGTATTCATTTTACCATAAATTTTTATGTATTCAATTCTGAATGCTAACAAACAGGGCCGTGTTTATTTTCTCCCATGTTGTTTTTCTTCCTTTTTATCATTTGTCCTCATGTCAAATGAATTGAAGCAGTAATAAGCCCATTAGTCTGCATCATCAGAAAGATAAGATAAAATGGGTGCTTATTTTCTAGCAAATTTGATAGCAACCCGGAAACAGCTCTATCCTCTTTCAGAGTTCAGACCACTCATTAGATGAATGTTAGCATCATCCTTGAGAGGCAAAATAAGACCTCATGACAAGGGCCTAATACCAATACTGCAGTAATTGCACCTGTCACAGGTTCTCAAAGTGGAGTTTCTGCTTCGATTTTGAAAACTTCAAACCAACATTGTTCCAAGGATTATGACACCAGTTTTATATAGGTTCATTAGTGAGAACATTAAAGTTTTTTCTATTACTTGTTTGGGGAAGCTAAAGCTGGGGTTTCATCCAATTTACATATAATGTCAGCATATTTGTCCTCTCTAAAGAGAGTGATAATAAATGGGCAGAGTGTGGTGCAGCGCCCTTCATACAGGCAAGGTGGACCTTGTCAAAATCCAAATCAGTTACAAGGCCTAACACCCTTTCTTATGCTAAACATATTAATTATTACCCAAATCAGAAAGATGGCCACCGTTGGATTCACTATATCCAAAACACGTGATGAACTTGCTTTCCTTTTCACTTTTTTCGATAGAAATGTAGGGAGTCCCTCATGTGTGATCAATGAACAATCTAACGATTGTTCCACAAAAATTGACTCCAAGAATTTAGTTACTTCTAATACAATGGGTGTTAGTTCACCTATTAGGCCTGGTAGTTGGTTAGGATGTTGACAAGGTGGGCCCCATCATACATGTATGAAGGGCGCTGCACCATACTATAATGTGATTAATCACATATATAAAATTTTAAGTCTGTTCAATCATCCTAGCCCATTGATTCGTGACCCTCAATTTAATGGGAACCATTTTTTTCTTTGGAATTTAATTCAAAAATCAATCCCATTCGAATCTGTATTCAAAAATCAATCCCATTCGAATCTGTGACATTGAGAGGGAGTGGGGTAGGCAGTGGTTGTGACAAGATTGAATTGATAATAGGGGTCCAGCCAGGTGAGCCCCACCGAGACATCTGCTCAAGGGCACTAGTGGTTTTTGAAATTTTTGCCCCTGGAATGGTAACCTCTAGTCTACTTAATATTTAAAATAGAGCAATATGACAGCTTTCAAAATGATTACTTCTTCTCTCAAAACACGATTTTGTATGATGGAAAGGGTGATATTGGAGAGGGTGAAAATAAAGGTTTTTATTTTTTGGTTGTTTGTTATAATGAAGGTATCCTTATGCTATTAACCCATTACGACTAATCCTCCGAGCATACACACTCCCCCCTGTTTGCATAAAAATACAAAGATACTTTTTGAAATTTATTACATTTTTATATGACCCTTCTTCTTTATATGTCTCTTAAATTGAGAGTTTGTTTCAATTCTCTCTACAATTAAAACCATGGCTTCTGCCACCTGGGGGTGTGAAAGAAAATATATAGTTAGATAACTTCCTTCTTCAAAATAACATCCCTAGGATCACTATTGATAGCGTGAGGGAGATAAAAGGATTTACAATTTCGCAAAGATTTGGTAAACAAATATTGGCACATTTAAGTGACTGAAGTTGACAAATAAAAAATAGTTTTTAATTTGTGCTAAGTTTGGTTGAGAAAAGGAAAATTAAGCTTGAATGGTTGAGGTTGGTGAACAAATTTTGAAAAATGGAAATAAAAACAAGAGAATTGAAGAAGTTCAAATAATTCAACACCTATCTTAGCAGACTCTTAAAAAATAAAATGTGAAATTTAAACACTTATAGCTACTTATAGCTAGTGATAGTGATAGATGCCAAGATTATTAGAAAAACAATATATCTTCCACAATTAAGTGGTAAAAGTAGGTGCCCTTAATTTCAAATTAAAGAATTGACACGTATGGTTACGCATGGGCTTGGTCATCCTAGGCCTGCTGTGACCTTGGTCGAGTAGGCTAGATTTGTTTTTGATTTTAGACCCATGGGCCGGCCCCTCGTGCATAGTAAGTCCAGACCCTCTTTTCATATAGTTGGGAGCCACCCATATTTTATAAGGACCTTCATTGGATCATCCTAATCCCTCATAAAGTGACATTAAATTTTTTACTTTAAAAAAATTAATCCGTCGATCCAACTGTACAGACCATTCAGATAACTGTAACTGTAATCGGGGTGGTGGGGTGTCACATGTGTGTTCCATTAGAACGGGTCCATCAAGTGGGCCCCACGTGAGATTGGGAAATTGATATCGAAATTGGCCAATTTCAAAATGGCAATTGGGCCCCCACAAAGGAGCCTCCATGAGTTCCCCTGTGAGCCGCCTCGCACGATCCGGACACTTTCCATTCAAGACGTTGTTGGCGCGAATATTATAATCATTTCTTTCATTCCCCACCATATTTTCAAGATCTGCGTCTTCTGTCGCGTCTCAGGACAAAACGAAAACAAAAACACATACACTGCATCGGTGTCGTCACACGACACACACAAAAGTGGGCCCTGCGGAGTGAGTCCCTTTCCCTGGCCATTTCCAAAACGACACACTAACGGCAAACACCATACGCCCCTCACGCCGTTAAGGCGTTGCACGGTCAATCCCCTTCTCTCCCCACGACTTAGTCGTCATCTTTGACGGCCCAATCCTGACGGAGAAATTCCCCTTCTTCCTTCCGTCTCGTCCTCCTCCACCTCCTCCTCCTCCTCCTCCTCCTTCTTCTTCTTTCGTAACATTTTACAGAGAAAACGAGATAGGAAAGGAAATACAAGAGAAACACGAGGGCAGATTTGGAATAGATTTTCTTAAAAGAGCTAAAAGAATCATGAGGAGCCGAAGCACAGAGAAGAAGGTTTCTCCGAAATGGATTCTCATTCTCTGCATCTCCAGCTTCCTTCTCGGAATGCTTTTCACAAACAGGTCGGCATTCTTTATTCTCTTTTTCTTTGAATTCCGCTGGCTAGCTTTCTCGTGTCTGGCTATGAATCGTGGATTTTAAAGTTTCTTTACTACCGACTCGAAATGTTCCACATTTGGAAATTAGGGTTAGGGTTTTGTCGTAATCTTTCCTCTTTTTCGAAATCCAAATTCGGAGATAGTTTGGGAATAAGATTGCTTGGATCCGATGGCTAATTTTGCAGAGTTGGATTCATTATCCATTGGATTGCAGGAAATGGGCTCCGTCCGAATCAAACCATCAGATCATCTCCCGGCAGAGGCATGAACAAGAGTTGCAAGTAGTATCAGAAGATTGCAACACGAAACGGGTTTGTGATTGCGGAATTCTTTGATATATATATATATATATATGTGTATATTTCTTTTGGTTATGGGAATTGAGTTTTGCAATGTGATTTCTTTTCTATATCTCGCTAAAGTGTTATTGCAAGATTTGCTAAACACCCCAAAAGAAGCTACTTTGAGCTGAATCTCGCAATATATATATATATATATATATATATATATGTGAAACAGACAGTTGGGTTTTAGCTTATTCGATTTTTGTTCTTTTATGTATCAGAAGATTGCAAGATTTGCTAAACACCCCAAAAGAAGCTACTTTGAGCTGAAACTCGCAATATATGTGAAACAGACAGTTGGGTTTTTAGCTTATTTGATTATTGTGTTTTTATGTATCAGAAGCTTGGGCAGGCTAAGGATATTATGGGGGAGGTTTATAAGACACATGAAGCAATTCAGTGAGTGGGCAATTTCCTTTTTCTTGTTTTTTTTATTATTTATTTTTATGTATGCTAATGTGTTGTTAACATGGATTGGAATTGGGAGTTAGATCTTTGGACAAGACGATTTCGACACTTCAGATGGAGCTGGCTGCTACTCGGAGTGTGCAAGAGATGTCAGGCCTTGACACTTCTCCCCATCTGCAGCAAGTGTCGTCTCAAACGAAGAAGAAGGCATTTGTTGTGATTGGGATAAATACTGCATTTAGTAGCAGGAAGAGGAGGGACTCTGTAAGAGAGACATGGATGCCTCAAGGTTATTCTCCTAACCTTCTTACTACTGTAATTATCTATTTGGTTGATCATGATTGAAATGTTCACACTGGACTTCTTGCTACGAGAATTTTGGGAAATCTTCTAGCATGTGAACTTTGTTTGGGCTACACTTTAGCTTGAAGATTATGTTTGAGCCATCCCATTTTCAGTTATGATACAAATTCTTAATTCACAAGAATTAAGGCTAGCTTTGACATCATTTTTATTCTGTCTTCCACAAAAGATGTAGAGCAACATTTGTCATGACATGAGTATCTTGTGTTCTTATTCCATTTCGCCCCCAGGCACAACGAACATGTCTCAGATAAAGTGACGGAAGAGAAACCCTTCTAATTAAATTGTCTCTAGGACATCTTCTTGCTACAGCCCGCCAATGTAAGCGTCACCTATCAAGAGTTGTGCCCAAATACTAATATCACATTCATACTTGAAAATAAACATCTCTATTTGTATCCTCGAGCAACTGGTACTTAATCACCTCCAACTTTGTAAAACTTGTCTTAAAGATGAACCTCCCTGCCAACCCGCCCACACACTTTGAAATACTTTTTGTTAACCACTATCTAATACAGCCCTAGGGTTTTGACTTTCTGAGACACCTCCCCACCCAAACATCTTCCCTAAAGAGGACAGTATCTGCCAACCCCAACTTCTAAACCCACCCCTTTTATCCCAAAAATAAATACATAAATAAATAAATCCCAAATTTGGAATTTGGGCTACATATCCCAACCTTCTATCTCCTTTCTCTTGTCTTAGAACCCAGCCCTGTTCTCTTACACCATAATTGCAATCAATTGCCTTTCTTCATGGAATATCCCTCTCTTCTATTTACGTCCACCCTCATTTGTCCTGCAACACTCAGATTCTATTGTACAACATGTTGAGTGCCAAACCCCCACTGATTTTTGGTTTCACCACCACCCAAGTAGTGAGAAAAAGCTTCTGTGTCTATCCAAATTCCCTCCCATGGGATCCTTCTTTACCTTCCATGAGAATTTCTTGGCTATTTACATAATTCATTAAGGATTTATTTGATAGATCAAAAGATATAACCTGAATGATGACAAGTGCTGAGACCAAGATCTCATACACCTATCACACTGGTTATTTGGAAACATGGATAGATATAGCAAGAATGAAAGTTTCTGGCTTCATTTAAAATTTTTTAGGAGCCTTGACTTCATTCTGTCCAGTATTGATTAGTAATGTTTGGGACTTTTTTTTTTTTTGGGTGTTTAATTAGGAGAAAAGCTTCAACAATTAGAGAAAGAAAAAGGAATTGTCATCCGCTTCATGATTGGACACAGGTATCACTTCATCATTAAGGATTGACCATGTAATCTCAAGTCTTTTTGTTTCTGATTTTCTTGCTTTCTTTCTGTGCTTCTATGTTTTTTCCTGCAATACAGGCTGTTATTAATTTCTTTCTGTTGTTACCGGTTGCAAATACTCATATCTGTTTGCTTTCCTGCAATATGCTGCTTGCATCCCTCCTACTTGCTAGGAACTGCATTGTACTTTGATTTGACAATTCTCATTTTAGATCCAATTTATGTTTGTTTTGTATGCCAAAATCTACTCATGTACTTTTGTTATTATATATCAGGTTCTCTTTCTATATGTTTGTATCAGAGAATGAGAAGTAGGCTTTGTGGTGTGAAAATTTGTAGGGAGAACTGGTGTGTATCCATCTACATTTAGTGAATGGTGTCACCTATTAACCCTGTAACTGCTGATGTTGGGGAATGTATGGGTCAATCTGAATCAACCAGCTGATATGTGGGTATGACGCTAAGTATAATGTTTGCAGCAATAATCTCTTTCTGTTTGTCTCTTTTCTTTACCGCCCAAAAAATGGGTGTTCAAAATAGATATGAACTTCCAATCAGCACAACAATAAAGCAAATAGTTCATCCTGGAGGTGATCCTTTAATTTGGTCTGGAGTTGTTGCTAAAGCACTCCAGTCAAAAGACTTTTGGGGCTCACAATTTTAAAGTGGTACTTAATGCAAACTGGAATCATAGTCCAGTTTGATCGATTGGCCATAGCTTTTACTAATAGTACCTCTTCTTTTTTTCTTTTCTTTTTTTGTGCGTGTGTGTGTGCGCGCATGTGCACGCACCTGCATGTGTATGTGCGTCTGACTTGCAACTGTGCTGCAGGCTCTTGTCGAGATAAATGGAGGAGGTTCGAGGTCATAAATGATAAATGATAAATCCTTTCCGCATACCTAGTCTGAAATCCATGTGACAATGCTTTAACTTCATCCTTACTTGATCAAGTTCAGTTCCTCTTGCAAAAAGAAAGCCTTGTTTTGTCACTGATAATTCAGGCAAAACGCATGAAGAGGTTTTGAGGTGGGAGCTGGGTAGCTGGGAATTGTGCCTTTGGTTCACTAACAACCCAGTGGTTTTCTTCTGACAAACCTCTTTCTGGCTCACTGAATGAATTCTTCATGCTGTGTGTGTTAAGCATGTTATTCCAATAGATCACTTGGCCAACCCTTCATGTTTTAAAGGAAATTAAAAAAAGAATCAGAAAAGGATTATACATTTATGTAAAGGCCTGTGAAAAACAATGAGGAATAGCCAATGGCATGACTAGAAAACTGGTTAGGCACCTCCCATCAGGAGGAAGAGAGAAGCGCGGTGGGGACTAGGCCCTGGTATCAAGTCCACGGGGACATTATACTCTTGTTTGTGCCCTGAGCCAATTGTGTAATGTTAAACCAAAAGGAAGTGGAATATGTTTTTTTATTCAGAATTACTCCTTTGGATGTTAAAATACCAATGTAGAAAGGTGAAAAGGTTATAGCACTTAAATCAGGTATTTGTTTTGTGAAACCCTGAAATGATGGATCTTAATGTGCGTATACATGGTGGTGATTAGATCTTAGACAAAGTTCCTCTAACCTACTTTAATGTAGAGAAGGCATTGAATAATGGTTTGTTTTTATTTGTCACATAAGTAGAGAAAAATGTGACTGATGATCCTGTGGGCTGTCAATGTGCTAGATACAGACCAGATTCACATGGATCTAGCTCTAGATCCATTCAGATTTGCAGGTCCAAGTTCAGTTCCAGATCCAATTCCACAGATAAGAACAACCAAAGCACGATAAGATAGGGAGATTGGGAAGGAGACAACCTTTCGCTGAAGGAAGAGACGAAGCAGAAGTTATAGAGGAAGAGGCAGTCGAGATGGTGATAGGTGTAGCTTGTGGAGAAAGAGAGGAAGACAATTAGAGATAGTACCTCTCACAAAAAAAAAAGTGGGGTTTGGGGGGGGGTGGGGGCGGCGTGGGTGTGGCAAATAGAACATAAAGAAACTATGGAGAAAGAGGCATTTTGGAAGTTATGGAGGAAAAGGTGTTGTTGACAGAAGAAAAGTGTGTTATATATCTATATGTACCTGTGAATCATTATATTGGGTATTTCCATTTTTGTCTACAGTGTTATCCTAAAGAGAATAACTTGAGCTTTTTATAAGAAATTCTATAATCTACAATTTTCTGTAAGATAGCAAAGCACTAGGAAAGTGTAGTTTTAGGGATCTAATCTAGCCATTTATACCGTAATGTATTGAACAATATAACTGTGTCCAAACCACATCTTTAGTGCATCCCTTTTATTTTTGGAACTGTTTATAATACCGATAATCAATTAAATCTGTATGCTTTCACTTTGCTGAAAATAAACCCTTTTGTAAGCAATATGCTAAAGAATCTTTTTAAGCATACTAGCTGAATAAATCCTTTTTTCCCCTTTTTTGTGGTTTCTTGTCATGATGTGAATGCTATGCTGTTGTTGGTGCTATATTAATGGATTGATATTCCCAATGATTGATCCAATATATGCACCATCTTATGCTCATGTTCCACTTGGGAGATGCTAATAATTGCACCATTTGATGCAGTGCCACATCCAACAGCATTTTAGATCGGGCCATTGATTCAGAAGAGGCTCAGCATAATGACTTTCTTAGACTGGTAAGATGATATGTCCTCTTTGTGTGGGACTAGATTCATATATATGCCACAGAGAACACTTGGTGGCAAGTCATCTACCGCACATATGGTGTAGATGCATGTCAGCACTTAGCCATGCAATCCAAAACATGGGTGCCATCATTGATCTAATTAATCTAAAAAGACCGAGTTACTGATTGAACAATCCTAACAATCTAATTGGTCACCACCAAATGTATGTTAAGAAATTCTTCCATGGTCCAAATTTAGTAGGTACTTCCCGGATTGTTAGGATCTTCCTATCACATGATCTGCTGGGCTATACTTCATCCTGATGTGGCCTGCAATTGACAGGTCTAGCAGTCCTTGGATTCTAATTCAAACTTTGACCATAGATGGGATGAGTTTGTGCTTCACTTGCCATTGTTGTCTATATTATTGTAGGAGCATGTTGAGGGGTATCATGAACTATCTGCAAAAACGAAGACTTTCTTTTCCACTGCAGTTGCAACATGGGACGCGGAATTCTATGTCAAGGTGGATGATGATGTTCATGTGAATCTAGGTAATGCATCCTGTTGGAACTTTGTAGGTATGACCATTCTTCTTTCAGCATCAATTATTGCTAGATCCCATTGACTTGTATTGCATGTTCAGGTATGCTAGCTGCATCTCTTGCCCGTCACAGATCAAAGCCCAGAGTCTACATGGGATGTATGAAGTCTGGACCAGTTTTGTCTCAAAAGTAATACCTTCGGTTCTTTATGGGAAGACTCTTCAACCTCCATTCACCTCGTTCATTGGTATAATATGCTTTCTTTCTGTAGGAATGTGAAGTATCATGAACCCGAATACTGGAAATTTGGGGAAGAAGGAAACAAGTACTTCAGGCATGCAACTGGGCAGATTTATGCGATCTCAAAGGATTTGGCCACATACATTTCAATAAACCAGTAAGAAAGAATGTGCTGGGTTTCTCATATGGTTTAGACTGTCACTGACAAGATATGCTGAGGACCTCATGATTGTGTATGCAGGCCCATCTTGCACAAGTATGCCAATGAAGATGTGTCACTTGGCTCTTGGTTTATTGGACTAGAAGCTGAACACATTGATGAGCGCAACATGTGCTGTGGTACTCCGCCAGGTAGGATTAGATGGATGGATATGATCCTCAACCAAGGATATGAACATATCCTTTTCCTTTTGAGTCGTACATGTAGACTCTAGGTTCTGCAATCCAGACTGCTGAAATGATGGGCCCTACAATGGATATACCATGCCGCAAAATCCTAGATGGATAGATTCTAATGATCAATAGCTGGTAAATGGTTCTTATTAAATGTGAAATATGGTAAATTCAAATGGTCAAAGGCGTCCCCCCCACAGACAATTTTCCACTAGGGCCCACAATATTTGCAGTCAGGTTTTGCCGAAAAAGGGACCCATTTGTACATACTCAAGGTCCAGCATATTCTTGGGTTGAGGATCCCTTGTTATTCCTTGTTGGTGGAAGTCTCTATTTGAAGATTTGAACAATGTTGCATACTCCATGACAATCATTCATTGCTGTTTAATCTGCAGATTGTGAATGGAAGGCACAGGCTGGAAATGTATGCATTGCATCATTTGATTGGACTTGCAGTGGGGTCTGTAAATCGGTGGAGAGGATCAAGGATGTCCATGCAAGATGTGGTGAAGGAGATGGAGCTGTTTGGAGTGCTTTGTTCTGAGGATAAAGTAGCCAATGAAGCAGCATTTCTTCACAAGCGCAAAAAGTTATGTGATCCCCTGTAAAACAGGGGGAGTGCAGTGTCAGAATCAAGGTAGAGGTCTTAAACCATCTTGCAGATACTGTGAGGCGCTTGGAGATTCATTAGAATGTCAATGGTATGGAACGCTTGATCTTTGAAAATGGCCTTGGGCTGGTGAGTTGTTCGGATTGGCATCGTTTTGGGAATTTGGGTTTTGCGCATTTAAATGTTTTAGGATGATGTGAGATTATTATTTTTTAGGATTAAAGAGAATTGATTCTTTGAAGGGGGAAGAGGAGGGGGTGCAGGCGGCCTGACTTTACGTTTTTTATCTTGGAGTGATCCATGTGTAGGGTGGTACACCAGTGTTGTTTATAAACATGATAAATGCAGCCCCCATTTTGTAGTAAGCAGATAAATGATTTTTAATGTCTCATTTCCTTCCACAGACTCGTTTAATTTATGCCAGATTGCAATGGTGAAGATTTTGGCAACATGACTGGTTATTCACTTTGCATTCCGCCACTTTCTGCCTTCTCTGACTCTAGCAAATAGAACAATTAGTAGAGCTGAGATCCCATAAAATGTGGTTTCTGGTTTCTGTGCCACCCAAAATGCTTCGCAGATGATTCTCTTGCCCATCACATGCCACATTATATATATTAGAGGTCCTGAAAATGTACCATCATCTTGTTTAACCTTTCTTTGTCAGATTATAAGTTTAGTTGATTGAACAAGTCCAATTGCATCACTAACACGTACACGAATCTCAAATGATCAGAATGTATATTTGTTATTGGTGGTTATTAGATACGGGTTCTGCCACAATTTGCTATAAAATGAAAAAGATGGGGGCGTCACTGGCGCCTCAGATCTCTTCTGAGGAAGCGTGAGAGGTAATTTGACAAGTCACAGGACCATCATATCTGTGGAAGTGCCCACTGTAGCTGGCATTTGCCCCAAAAATCCAACTCAAGGGCCTAGGTTGCATGTGAAGGAGACATTGAGAACGAGGGGTGTGCTAAATATCCTTTTATCAAAATAATTCAAAGATTTGATTCTAGAGCCTCAAATTTTAATTTTATATAAAAGTATTTATTTATTTTTATTGAATCTATGGGTGGTCAATAGTAAGATTGGCGTTCAATTCCATAGGGCCGAAAGGGGTATTGGTAGAACAGTAAGGAGTTATCATTGTCATCAAAGTCGGCTATATAAATTATATTTCTCTATTCCCATTTATCTTGAGTCGAATCATTTGTCAACAAAGTAAGTGTTAGAAAGAAATAAGTTTTTGGCAAGGAGTTGCAAGTAGACCCAGAAAACAGTAAATATAAGCCTAATGAAGCATTATGTGATTGTCAAATGCTCTTTCATCTTGCTTGATTGAAGAGACGTTTTCACCAGCAGACAATCAGACATGCATGCATGACTATGTGGATTAAGATATTAATAAAAACAACTGCACATGTACCTAAGGCCCATTTTGCAAATATTCCCGATATTTTGAATTTATCGTTTTAATATCATGATACTTTTTTGAAAATGTATTATCATGGATAAATCCAATTTATCTTTGAGTATTTACCGATACTAAGATCCGTCCGGGGGTGGGGGGCGCGATAAATTTACAAGCCACTAATTAATCTGAGTACAGATAAAAGGATATCATCTTAGACATTTATAAAAAGACCTGAAGTTTTGTAGGTAGAAATTTTATTTTATTTTGGGCGAGTTGTCTTAATGGCAAAACGTTAGGATTACCCTTTTACTGCGAAGATGTCTTGCCCTTTACCCTATGACCTATGTGCTGGCGAATTTGTTGAGTACAAGGTATCTCAAGGAGAAAGGCATTCTACCAAAAAAAAAGAAAAAAATAAGAGAGAGAAAAGCAGAGTAGAGCTCATACAAATTTACATGAGAAGGTGAGAGGGGAGGAAATATTTTTGGAAATCCTATGTTTTTATCACATTTTTTTCCCTATAGAAAGGCCCTTTCAAGGAAAATTTGTAGTGTCAAACGGAGAAATTATTGGTATATGGGGTCCACTTTTAGAAATTAAAAGTGTGCCATGTTTTAGCAATTACAAATTGGGGGCCACCTTTTAAGAAATGTCATACGTGGGATTCACATTTGTAAATTGAGGTTGTCGGGTTTCACATAAGACCACCCGAAATTTGAACTTCTAAAAATTCTCAAATGGGTGCTAGAAATTAAAAATGCTTGATTTTGGTCATTTAAAAACCCTGAAATTCATTAATTTTTTAAATCCAACAAAAAAAAAAGAGAAAGTTTTGATAGGAATTCTGAAATTTGTAAACAGCCGGAATTTCTATCCAAAATTCTTCAAAAGAAAAAATGCCGATAGATGTGCATTACATTACATTACAGAGTACAACAGGATTTAAAAGTCTACAACCTAAACCTAGGGTAGCAATGAAACAAGGCCTGTCAGGTTCCATCAGGTTCACCTTCATCCATAAATGGTGTGTGCCAAACTCATTCATGTAAAATCTTGAATTCGGTTTAGGCCTTCCAAACATTCTTCTAAAGAAGCAGGCCCATCCATAGATGTATTTTTTTATTTTTTTAACCTCAGTTTTAGTGGCTAGGACCTCTTTTTGTTTTTTTTTTTTTTAATTATATAGAGCCCGGTATACACGCGGAAAGGAAGCCCACAAAGTGGAAAGAAAACTCAGCACACTGAAGTGGGAAGAAAGCACGCATGTACATATGCATGAATATATGAGGAAGAGGTGGGGGTTGAACCCCTGACATCCCCAATAAGAACCCAGCTCCTTACCAGTGGGGTAAGGAGCGGTTCTTCCATAGATGTACCTTAATGGGATTTATTATACAAAGTCTTCAACCCAAACCAAGGGGCTAGGGCGGTAATGTGCCAAGGCCTGTTGGGTTCCATCAGATTCACCCTCATACTATTAATACAACTCGAGCCCAACTCATTAAGTAGAGTCTCCTACTGCGTTTAGGTTAGGCTCGCAAGCTTCAAGTAGAGAAATTTTGGTCTTACTGAGTTTGTTTTGGGTTGGTGGGTTGAACTTGAATAGCATATATGTATGGACTCAACCTGAACCCAACTGACTTTATTAATCGGGTCATATTCAAGTTGGGTTGGCAGGTCGGTTCACTTCGGAGGACTTCCAATCCCTTACCACGAGATGTTCAATCCGGAATAACTTCTTCTCCTAATATCTCGCGCTTCACATATAACTCGCGATATCTTGCCGACACACACAGACACACGCTCCCGCTCTCATCAACATCATCAGGCCATCATCATTAACCCACAGTTTACTCCAAGTGGGCCCCATACAATCCCACCCAATAGATTTCAGCCACGTAGACATATCCGCCCAGGTCAACCACGTGGGCATGTCCCTCCAGGCGGGCCCCACTTGGGCTATGAAGGTGGGGGGGCCCTCCTTCAGCTCTCAGGAGAGAGAGGATCGTATTCGTACGGCAGTCCCACATTAAATTGGAGCACGTGGCGGAGCCTGCGGCGTACGATGAGGGCGAATCCGGGCCGTCCATTGGAGGAGGTTGGCAAAGGGCATGATGGGGTCGGTTTGACCCGCTGCAGGAGACTCAGCATGAGCATCAGGATTTCAGGTGTCATAAATCCGAGTGCAGTGAGAGGTTTCGAAGCGTCCATGTCCACGTCCTGCGATTAAATCGTCCCTCTCTTTTTCCTCGAAACTCGGGCTCCCCTCGTTTCCCGATCCTCCGCTCCCGCTGACACCGACACATCCGGTAACCGGTAGAATCACATCCACCCGTTCCTCCATCTCCATCCAACGGCTCTCAACTCACCTGCCGCGTACTCGCCGGTTCTCCTGGACGTGTTTCTCGGAAGCCCCCATGCACTGGAAGGTAACTACAAGACCCGACCCGCAAGCACCGGAAAGATTGCATCCTGCAGAACAGAAGCCACAGCCCTCTAACTCGGTGCTCCCAAGGAGTTGGGTATTTTTATTTGATCTAAATTTTTACTATGGCACCCCAAAACTGTGTTCTATAAATTTCTTGTGCAGCTCCTTTTTGAATCATTTGATGTGATGCATTTTCTCAATTGAGACTAAGTAAACATTGAATCAATTTTTTTTTATAGAGAGAATTTCAATTTCCAACAAAAAAAAAAAAGTAGCAATAGACATGAGATGCCTCTTTATTGGTTAGTGAAAGTGCAAAAATGAATTGACTTTGTTGTGATTTTGTAATAAAATTTGTTCTAATGGGGTTGAACTTGAATTTTTATGGAACGCAGGGAAAGGCTCACTAGTATTTCCTTGTTCGTGTGAGGCTCACTTAGATGTCTTGGATCAAAAAAGTAAATAAGAACACTATGGTTATGATGCGAAAAGGGGGTTTTTGCTAACTCCAATTAGGTTATTTTGACCATTGATTTTTAAGATCTTAAATCAAGTAAGTGATTGTTTTTTACTTTTACTTTTAATCTATCACAATTGGATTTTAATCACGAGGTTCATGGTAAAAAACATTCAAGAGAGAGAGAATGGGTTAATCTTCTTCTGCAAGCGAAGTCAGAATCTTTGTGGTGGTGGTGTTTTTTTTTTTTCTTTTTCTTTTTTTTATTTGGGAAGATGTGAAACCCAAAGTGTGGTTTTGTCCTTTAATGTGGACCACAAAATTATCTGGGCCTATTAAGCTACCTACCTATTGAGATCAACTCCTCTGAGTTGAATGGCATTGTTTCTATCGAGGGAAGTAATGAACTGATGGATCAGACTATTTGGTGGTCAATCACCCATAAATGAAAAGCTCAACAGAAAATGCCAAGAAAGAGACAAAACAAACTCCAATCACCCATTAATGAAAAGCTCAACAGAAAATGCCAAGTAAGAGACAAAACAAACATGTGAGTTTGCTACTCTCTCTCTCTCTCTCTCTTTTCTAAATATATCAATCAAACCACCTAGAGAGTCAAGTTGGCCATTGATGGTCATATCTTCGTTAGCAACAGGGAAGCGTTAAAGAGAATGCGAAAGACCTGCTACTTTTTCATTTTTTTTTTTTCTTTTTGTAAATTATGCCTCTATGCCTCTGCTTCCCAGGAGAGATGGATTAATGAGATTAGAGGGGTGTTCGTGTAGATAGGATTTTCGCTTTCACCACCCCAGTCACTGTTCAATCCACATGTGAATGGATTTATATAGCCCTTCTTGGCCACTATACAAAAAATAAATAAATAAATAAAAAGACAACATCACCAACATTCCAATGAACAAAAACGCACCTATTAACTTTGGTAAGGGTGAAGGATTGCATTAATTAAAAGAGTTTTAAAATACGAAAAGTGGAAATGAAAAATGTGGAAGTAGATATTCTGGTTCCTACACATGGGGCAGACATATATATATAGAAATTCTCAAAAACTCCCCTTGTCAGGGGCATAAATGCCTCTTTTATATATCCAATTAAATGATGCCATCTCAGAAGTAAGTTACATGATTGGATAAATATTGATGCCTTAAGATTTACTAAAAATATGAAAGAATCAAGTTAACCATTATAAGAGTATCGAATTCCTCTCCTTCCCTCAAAACCGAGAAACAAATAATTCTTGATTAGAAACTTATAAAAAAAGTCTTTCATGTGGGGCCTAGGGATTTATTATTTGAATGTCATCAAAGAAGATTTGAGAGCTTTATCCATATCTCCTTCAAGTAGGCTTCAACCCTTTCTGAAGTAATTATCTCCCATGTAGGGCCTATCGATTTATTATAGGAATCCCATCAAAGAAAATTTAGTGCTTTATGCATATCAGTAGGTTATGATTTTTTATGGATGTCATTTGGTGGACCATGTCAATTAGAGCTCAAGCCTTTGTGAAATATTAATGTTTTTTGGGTTATGATTTTTTATGGATTAATGCCATGTGGTGTGCCATATCAATTAGAGCTCAAGCCTTTGTGAAATAGCAATGTTCCATGTGGGGCTTAGGACTTATTAAAAGATTCCCATAAAAGAAAAATCATTAAGCTTCCATGCATGTCGTATGAATGCAATTGGTTTCAAGGTTGGATTACCTAATTTCAAGGACTAGCAAAGAAATTGAATAGGATAATTAGCAAGTTTCAAGGAGGAGATAATGGAAGTTCAAAATAGGCCTTTTAATAAGACTCTTAAATTGTATGCTTATGTCAACATATAATTATCTTGATTCTTTATTCTCATTGGATGTTGGGAATGAGCATTTTCTTCATAAAAACGTCCCAGTAGTTTTCTAACATCCCCCATATATATATGAGATACTTTTAAGAGAGATATTACTCACCTTATATCTGATAAATAGGTGGGGCCCTTACATTTAAGTGGTTAGTATTGGATATCTCTCATTTAAGGTAAGAGATATCTCTCATTTAAACATCTTCCAATATATATCCCTATTAAGGCAATAACCTTCATTAGACTTGAGTCCGCTTCTAACTCCTACATGAAAATCCTTGGCCCACTTTCATAATTCACAAGAAGATTCTAAGCCTATCCAAAACCCACATAAATTTTTTGGATTTGCAACTAAAGTCCAACCAACTTTTTGGATCTGCCGAATCAAACGAAAATTTTAAGTCTGCCAATGCTCCCACCAAATATAGATGTAACATGAATCACATGCTGTAGCCATGAGGTGCATTGACCTTTTGCTCTTAGCAATCTCATTTCATACTAACCATCAGATGCTAAGCATTGGTCTCTTTTGATGAGGGGTCGATCATATCATAGGGGTCAAAGTACACAGAGTTAAATAATGAGAGAGTCTAGAGAGACTGAATAAGAGACCGATTGGGAGCTTGAATTCCATGGTAATAACATCTTTACCCTCAAATGTCCTTCACTCAATCACTCAAATATCTTTTCAACAATTTATTTTCGGAATTCGGGCTCCCAATCGAGCTCCCCATTGGACTCTCTAGACTTAATGTTAAACAATGGCAAACACACAAAACAGTTGGGCAGGAAAACTGGCCTTGCGGCCTTTCCTGTTGGACCGTGCACGTGAAATGGTCACAGTAAAGGCCAAAGCAGATAATAATAAGGTAATGATGGAGAAAAAGAGGAGGTAGTAAGAGAGAGAGAGAAGGGTAGGCAGTCTTTAATATATATATATATATATATATATGATACTCCGCATGAGTATGTTGGATTATCTTATCCCTGCACACTGCCTCTTCACGTATGGCATAAGTATACTTTAATCCAAGCCGTCCGTTTCATTGTTTGAACTATAAATAGGGTGTTATCAGCCAAAAATTAAACTGATTTTACCTTATAGCAATCTAATGGATAACCACTGGGAAAAATAGATCAATGGTTGATGTTAAATCTCAAAGAAAATCTTTCCATTGAATGGTTCGGATTGGGTAGAGATATATGGCATGTGTACAAGACAAGCAGACCAGATGTTAAAATGTGTGGTTGTGTGGGTGAGCAGGTGGGAAGGGTAGGGTTGACCGGGTGCAGCAGGTGAGTGTGTGGGCCTGGGAAATGAAAGCAAAAGGATTCATTCAGGTGAGAGGGTGTAGTGTAGGGTGGGTTCTCCTTGTAAGTTACTAGACCTGCATCTTGTTTTCATCAAATTCCAATTGGGACTGTTAATAATTCCCAATTAGTGTTGGCCCAAGTCTTCAAAATGAGGCCTACCCCCTTCATTTCTTCACATATCACAGTCTCTCTCTCTTTGTCTCTCTCTTGTAAATCTCTTTTGATAGCAGTGTCTGTGAGCATGTAGATGATGGAAAATGGTATATTTTGAGGGGAATGTTGGCTGGCTCGAGGCTTTCTTGGTAATTAGAGTGGAAGCATCGGACCAGGCTTCATTCCTCTCAAAAGCTTGTTGGGGTGCTTCTGATTCTTGTTCAAAGTTTGATCAATTTATGCTATCATTCAGAGATGATATTGTTAGGGTTAGGCTGTGGGGAATGTTGTCTGGCTCGGGGTCATATACCCCACTTTGCTACTCTATAGTTTGGCACTAGATGACTTCGGACCAGGCTTCATTCCCCTCAACCAGCATTCACTCTTTTCTCATATATCTTTCTGGAAATTATTCTGAAGGGAAAGAAAGAGTTTTGTGGTTTTCCCAAGCTCATCACTGCAGTCTCATTGAAGTATATAAATGTATGAACATACATACTGCTTCGGTTTCTTTGTGGTTTTTTGTTATCATTTGGTTTTAGAAACACTTTGTAATGACACATCTATCTTGGTGGATCTTTTCTTGTTTGGGTTTCCTTTTATTAATTAAGATGCATGCATGTTGATGTACTATTTTCTTCTCTCTTTTTTTTTTCTTGGTTTTTTTTTATGCATGGGGACCTTGTTCTTCTTCTTTGAGATCCCAAGTCTTTGCTTTCTAATACAGAGTTGTGATTCCTGTTTGTTTGTTTTTTTTTTGTTATGGATTGTTTTCCCATTTTGAAATAGGGCCCTTATGCTCTCATGTCGTGGAGGAGATGCGTGCTACTGTAGAAGTATTAAATGTAGACTGCTTCATGGCTAGGTCTAGGCGTCTGTAGGGTGAAGGAACAATCCTATGCTGCTGGGTTTTCTGCTACACACATTCACCAAGTCACAAGTTACAATGACCCCGCAAGGTGAGGAAAGGAAAACCCCTCTCTCTCTCTCAGAGGGTACTGGAAAAGAGAGAGAGACTCTCTATACATAGATCCCTCAGTAGAAGTAATGGAAATAGGTGATGGATAAGTGGATAGATTGTTTTTTTTTTTTTCTTTTCAACAATGAAGATATTGAATAGACTCCTTTTCTTTACAATGTACAATACATTTCCTCCTATATTCCTTTTGTTTTTGCATCTTCTTATAAACATGGAAAATGAATGAATTTTACAACATTTTTAACACGCACGTATACGTTCTTCCTATCTTGTCACTGGTACAAAAATCTACCAATTTTTTTCATTGTTCTTGTAGAAAGAAATGCAAGTGCACTTGAAAATAACAAGGGACGTAAATGTTATAGAGACAAAAACAGATACCCATTTCATTTCATTTTGAATGTGATTGGTGATATGAAAGTATTAACACTTGATTTATTTTTTGTTCAGCAAAGGCCTCATTAAGAAACTGACACTGGTGACATGTGGTGATGGTTAATGGAGATGCCATAGATAGATTTTTAACGAGAAGGGGAGCCAATTTCGCCATTGCCGGATTTTGGGTTCATTTAAATTTTTTTTTAATATATTTGTCGTGGCTTGGAATGAAAAGTGGGTGATCAGATGCACAAGTGTTGTATTTATAGTGCTTTAAAGGGTGTTGATGGTTTGTTTCCTCTAATAGAAATCTCCTGCTGCATTTGTAGCAGCATCTGCATTTCCATGAAAGATGTGTTATCATCTAGCTATCTGTTTCTCTTGGCAATTGCTTTCGAAATATCATGAGAGGGGTGCAATTGCAGTTGCAGCTGACCCATGTAATGAATGAGAGAGAGATTCGGGTGCCTTAAAAAACATTAATTTGAGTGACGAGGGCCTGACTTTTCTAGGAAAATGAAACAAGTGTCGTGGATGCCAAATGCCAATGACCTCCTTTGCCCGTGTTTACATGTATTGTACTCTATACCATACAAGTATATATGGGCAAAACTACAATGCAGCACCGCTGTGTTATTGTTGGTGCAGTGACCTGCTTCAATGCATGGTGGGGCTCACATTTTTTCATAATCCAAACTGGTCATCATCTCTAACACTCATTATGTTCATTGTTTCTAAATTCTCAAAGGAACATCCAATGGGCTGACCGTTGGATTGATCACTCGAGGGACTCCCTATATTTCTATCCCAAACAAGAGAAAAGTAAACAAATTCATCCCTTGTTTCAAATGCAGTCAAACCCAATGGTGGCCATCTTACATATTTGAATAATAAATTACAGATTGATCACTAGATCATAGGGTGTTAAGGTTGACGATTGGCTTGGATTTTGAAAAAGCGGGCCCTACCGTACATTGAAGAATGGTGTTGCACCATACTATAATGCAGCGGTGCTGCATAAATTGTAATTTTGCCGAAGTATGGTGGATGATAGAGCTAGTGCTGCACATAGGCGGATCGGATCGATTTAACACTAAAATCAATAACCAAACCGAACTTGTCGGTTTTTCAATTAACCGATCCGATCGGATCGATGGAGAGGACTTAAACCGAACCGAACCAAACGGTTCGGTTGGTTCGGTCGGTTAAACCGATGTTAAAAAAAAAAAAAAAAAAAAGAACCAAACATTGAAAATTTCAAAATGATGAGACCCCATCAATTGCATTTATTCCAGTGTTTAGTGCAAACATAAAAATCCAACATTCCAAATATTCATATAAAAATAATTCTACTAAAAAAAAGAGTTTGGATTATACATAAGCGCACAATCATATTATAGAATAAAAATTCTACAATTCAACCAAGAAAAGAAAATCTCAAAAGCTGAAATTAGAGCAGGGAAAAAACTATGAAAGTATTGAGGTGATATTGAGTTTATGTAAGAATGAGTTGTCAAATGTAACTATGAAAGTAGCGAATGAAACCTTAAGGCTAAAATAATAAAAAAGCAACACTTAAGGCTAAAATGTATACAGACGATTCGATTTAAGGGGTTTTTATAATATCCAAACCGTTAACCAAACCAATGTAAGCGGTTTTTATGATTCTCAAACCGTTAACCAAACCGATCAACTATAAACCGATTCGGTCGTTTCGGTCCGGTTTTACGGTGATATCAGATTTTTTGTACAACCCTAGATAGAATTGTGAACTCAGCTTTGTATGGATACAAACCTAAAACCATACTGAACATAAGATTCCTTTTAAATGTGGGGTCGGTAGCCATCAAATGGAACATATAGAATGAAAATGGTTACTGTTTCAGAAACTTAAAATTGATCATAGATGTTTGGTGGTTTAAAAATCAGAATGGTCCAATGATTCCAACTATAAAGTCTGAGGCCATGCAACATTTGTAATGGGGACCACTGTCATTTAGATGGTTACCCTGGTCTGATGTGCGTGTATACTAGTCGATGTCTGTAATATATATGTAGAGGTTAGAATTAGTATGTTTGGTTACTTATCACTTTCGTTTGTCTTAGATATAGGGGCTTTCTATCGATTGGTTCATATTATTAATCTGAAGCCCGGAGGGCCAGTGTGTAGGGAAATTTTAAGGGCGTGGGAGAAAATCTTGCTTATGTGAAGTCTCCCTCCCTCCGGTGATCTAGCTACAGTCTAGTGCCAAGCTTCTATTGGAACTAACTATTTGCATTTGAATCTAAGACAACTTTTAACCATCTTTTGATTGGGTGATTCGAAATGACTGATAAGTCTGAACGTTTTCAAATTCCTTTTCGACAGGTGAGGCCAGTGGAAGTGGCCGTACGTTCACACTAAAGGATCTATACATAAAAAGTAGTAGGGATGTAGGAGTGGTAACAGTCAAATCATCAGCATGTGCTTGCCATCTCATTAATTAAAGTTATCATAGGACCATAAAGTGAAAACCGCAATGGACTATTCTAACCATTCAGCTAGTCACCACACCTAACCTTCAACCGGTCCCCATACAAATAATAACCATATTAGATAGACAGGTGAGTTTTTTTTTTATGCAAATCAATGCAACCACTATATAGTGCAAACATTGTTTTAGCCCCTTAATCTTTGACCCTCAAATTTAATAATTTTAAAGCCTAAGTATTTTTTTTCCCATTTTTGCATTTCTCAATACAACTGTGAGTAGCAATTCAAAATATATTAAAATAGGGTGAGTGTTAATTCATAGTTGAAAAAGTGAGAATGAGAACTCAAAATTGAGGTCTTTCTTTTAGGTTTTTTTTTTTTTTTTTCCCTTCAAGTTTGCCATAAACTTGTACCATTCGAAAAGTTTTTTTTTTTTTTTCCTACTTTTACTATGACAACTTTTTTTTGTCTTAACATTAATAGTAGACAAGTTTGCTTTATTAATTGAATCAGATATTCCAATGTTTTTGCAAAAGGGCCGGTCTATTGAATCAACTCTATTTCAATCAAACTGATTTGAATAGGCTCTATTTCAAATAAATTAGACTTACTAAATAGTTTCTCAAACTTTGTATAATCAAGCTAGAGGCCCCAAGAATTTGAATGCCTGGCAAATTCGGGAAAATGGCAATTGGGAGGGATTTTGGAAGGGGAGTAGTGGGTGTTAGGGTTGAGCATGCCAAGACAGACTGGAACATTTCTCTGAAAAACTCATTTAAATAAATTTATATGCTCTGGATTGTTGTCCTGTATATTTGTCGTATACTTTACTGTTACTGAGTAGGTAGGCATTAGCATTAGCATAGGCAGCTGAAGGTCAAAAGTCTCGAGCGGGTCAGGTTGGCACCCTCCCCATTACCTACACAGAGAATCCGGATCCTCTGGGTCTGGGGGGAATTCATTCCCTCAGTCTACAGTCTACAGCTATGAATACGGCAGCTGGACCCACATGGAAAACTTCTGGGGAGTTTCTTTTTTTTTTCCTTATCTAAATATTTAGGGGGGTTAAAAATATTAGATACAGTTGGGGGTGAGGTGAGACTTGAGAGGAGTTCTTTCTGCCCTGTTAGTCATGTTGTATTGTAATGTGAGTCGAGGTCTATCAGACTCTACAAGTCCCTTCCTGCAACCCATTATAATTTTGACTTACATGATTGTTTTTTTTTTTTTTCCTCCATTGGAGAAGGATAATAGAGGAATTACAAAATTTATGTGTAAATTTAGTTGCTCGTAACTTAACCATGTTTACCTTTTGAGTTAGTGATGACCAAAGCCATACAGCAAAACAACTTAATTAAACAGGCAAATCCAAACGCATTAACCCTCTTGTTTTGGCCCAAATTCAAACAGGCTCTAGCATTGTCAACAGTCACATTAATAACGAGTTGGGTTGAAAACAGGAGATTTCATATTTTAGAATTTCCTGGATTGTCAATTAAAAAAATACTATGAAAGATAAGCAAGTCATTAAAAATAAGATAAAAATATGTAATATTGTAAACACAAAAGAGAGTAGAATTTAAGAAAAAATCAAGATATTTATCACATTAACTATCATATTGTTACCATTTGTTTCAATGCGTTTTCATTTTCTCCTTTGATGGGCTATCGACGCAACATGTTTTTACTGCCGTATGTTTCTTTAAAAAACATACGAGGTATTTGTAATTTGTAACCGTAGCCCAAAGTCGTAGGATCTGTATATGCTTGAGAATTTGTCATAATCTAGTTATAAGTCCAAATCTAACTAATCCCAGGAAAGGGGAAAAACAAAAAAAAAAAAAAAAAAACACTTCATTTTCTTCACAATCAAGGGATCTAGATACTCTACAACTAAATCCATCACTGAGGCCCACCTAAATGAGATCTGAACTTCTTAAAATCAGTGAACCTTTGAAAACACTGGGCCAAATTCGTCTCTAATTGTAGTTGTATACTCACAACCTCATTAATCTTGTGCAAATAAGAATAAAGATAAAAATAAAAGGGAGTAAAAAATCAGGTGTTTTATGCATGACCAAACTACCGGTGGACCAACATCAGACTAAAAAGACGTGTTGTTGAAACTGATGTAGTTCCAATGACGGGGTAACTGCATATATGCCGCACACACACAAGACCGAGATCCAATCTTTCTTTTTTCAAATTGGTACGAGACCAAGATGGTTCTTACTTCTTACGGGCTGCCTGAAAAGAACCCATCTTTGGCCATCATTTTTTAACAAAATCTTTGGAAAGCCATAACTCTATACAAGAAGATACAGGAATTCTTGTATGCTAACTACTTAGATTCTGCATCATTACATAAATCTGCACCATTATTATATACATCAAACCAAATATATAACAAACACACATGAAAGGTATTATTTTTACCTTTTATTGTTTTTTACTATGTAATCTGTCAATATGCTGTGTTTCACTGTAAACTTATGCATGAATGAAGCCATGTTCTGTTACAGATTTGGTGTTCTAGATACATAAATAGTATAACATAAAATGAATACAAACTGGAATCTCCATACACATACTGTACAAGCGAAGAATGATGATATGATGCTCAAGTATATCAGGATTCAGAGTACTCAAATATGGCACCTGTGTGATTAAACCCGCATGAAACTTGCAGCGCTTCCAGATTCTTGCCTAAGCTTACTTCAGTGGGTGCAAAGTAGTCAAGATCATTCCCATGTCCCTGCATTGTATAGTAAATAAACTGTTGGATTGAAATGTTGGAAACCAGCAAGCAATGTAGACAACTTCTGCCAAGAAAAGGAAGATACCAAAAAATGTTTCAGTTTTGCAAGTGCTGCAGAATGTTACTACCAAGATTCTAAAAATCATTCAATGGGTATCTTAGAGCTTCAAATATTAATGAGTTACAATCATAAAATTGTTACATGATTAAACATGTTTTGGAAAATCAACAGAAGAACAGAAAATTTTGTGGTAAAGTAATAGGCTTATGATTGACAAAAGAAACAGAAAAGAGAAAACACTACATCAAGTTTTCAACAAAGGATGAAACATATATGTATAAGCTATCATGCCACTTCCTACTGATGAGTGATGACTTCAATGAATACTGTCAGTCGACAGCTTGTAGCCAGAAAACCACCTTGATTGGGTGACTGCTCAAAGTATGAAAAAAGAGAAGCTAAGAAAGTTTAATCTAACCATCCAGTTTTAGGGCCCCCGAAATGAAGGTTTTAATCATTAACCAATCAAGATGTTTTTTAGCGAGCAGCAATTCAAAGTGGGCGCCGCATTTTGAATGGTTGAAGTTTTCACAAATGCACCACCGTGGCCCCCGGCCCCCCACAATGGGGCTCACTTGATAAATGATATAGACATCTGGACAAATTTATCTGTGTTTAGTCACAAGATATGAGATTAACCAATTGTCCTCCAGAAGAATAGCCATCTTCAGAAAATGTGCCATGTGAACCTCCCCAGCCCCATGTAAAGATATTGCCACCTGGGTATATTGCCATTTAGAAGGGGAATCAGTACCATTTACAAAAAATGCCAGCAAAGTGTTCTAAAATTTCAACAATATACTTTCACAAAAGAATGGTACAAATAAAACATCAAAGAACTAAGCATTCACAAAATACAAATTAAATAAAAAATTAGAGATCCAGAAGTACTAGCAAGTAGCAAGTCATAACATTTCTTTGAGGTACTCTTTCATCATACAAACCTTTGGGCATTAGAAGATCCCTGTTTGGTGCATTCGACCATTGCCATAATTAATGCTTCAATTACAAAGGTTGAATTTGGATGAAAAGATCTAAGCATATTAGTAGATTAAAATATATATTGAAATTCTTAATGCAATCCTTTATTACAGAAAATATTAGTTCAAAACCGTTGGGTGAATGCCTTGACCAACTCCTTATACTACATCCACTTAAAGTACATACCATGGAGATGTGCTACTAATGAACTTGGAAGAAATGGCATATGCCAACTCAGAGCTTGTTACGAGTGAATGAATATGGCCTCACTTCAATCTTGAAGACTTGACAAAGACAATAGCATAGTAGTTGTATGAGATACATGAATACTCTCTTCATTTAGTGATAAGCTCCCAATATTTACATGGAGGCATATCGTACATGGCATGCATAACAGAAGATTCGTTGCCTCCCACAAAAATATAACATTAAGAACAAAAGCTTCCATTGAAAGGGTTCTGCTTCTTCCTATTGTAGTAAGTTAATAAAATATCACGTTTCATATATGAAATAGTGAATTTCATCCACCCACTAAGATACCACAAGAATACCACAAATCAGCAGTACTGTATCCTACTTATTTGGATGTCAAGGATTTTAAAGTAATCAATCATTCAAGTTCTTCCTTTCTAAGAAGCAGCATATCTTACTTTATTGCAGGTGGAGTGTCCTACTCCAGGAAGAAGTAATGTTTTTCCCTTGCTCTAAAATATATAGGTAGAGAGCTCTTGAAGAAAAGCTCCCTGTCGCCCAGGATCGTTGCTAATATGTCCGCAGTGGTGGGAAATGGGATAAACTGATCATTAAATAAAAACTAACATTTCTATCTCAAGGCTCCATTTTCTTTTATTAGTTTGGCGAAGCCTTGTTGATCAAGCGAATTAGTAATGGTTGAGATTTAGGTTTCCTGAAATTCTTGGTCTCATTTGTCATTTCTTGATAGTTCTCAAAAGGAATCAATAGAGCAGTTATTTCTTTATCAAAAAAGAAAAGAAAATCATAAGCACCAATTAGAGTTTGATTTAGTGTAGGATTTTCTTTTCTGGAGTGGAAGCCTTTTTAACATACATTTTTTTCCTTATCAAAATCATCTCAGTAACACAGTGGTGTTACTAGGCTTTTCTTTTTTCTTTTTGTGGGAGTCTAAATTTTCTATAAAGCTTTCTTATGAAATACGTGTTTGTGGATTTGAGCTTTTGAGTTCACAAGTAGTGGAAGAATCAAATGTCTAAGGATTTTTTTTTTTTTTTTTTAATGTTCCATGCAAAATTATAGACATGTTGGATAAATAAGCACCACAAAGTAATATATGCTACTGAAACACAGAGAAACAGCACAAGTGAAAACCATGAATATTGTTTCAATTTAATTTTAGCAGAAAGAAATTGCTTACAAGAAATTGCAGCTGTATGCTTCCAACCACAAGACACCTGCAGCATGCATGGTTCTCAGCTCCAACAGAAATGAGCGGCAAATAACAAGGATTTCGATAAAAACTACAATTTGAACCATTTTATATAAGATACAGAACAAACCTCACACACTGGAAACTTTAGGAATGGACCTTCAACTCTTGTGGGTATGCGGACTATATCTGCACAACTGACGAAGAAAAATTCAATTGGCTAAAATCTATAGAAATTGAACCACTTCAAGAAGGAACATGAACAAAAAATATCCAAGCAGTTGGAGCTTGATAAAGTTATTTAAGCATCAGTAGCAGCTACCCAAGGCCAAGGCAACCATTCTCATTTGAGCCCCAAGAGTATAAATCCCCTCCACCTGCATGGAAAGGTAATTGGACACCGTAAATGTTTACATCTTCCATAGTAATAAATTCCATCAGAGCTCATATGGGGAGGATAGATTAACACCACCCGTCATGTGAAATAAACACAAACCAAGGAAAAGTTAACACTGACATTTTTTAGGAAGTTTTTAGACCTTGCCTAATTTAGCTCAACTTGCAGTTTTCTTAAATGGTCAATTTCATTGATAAAATGTACAATGAGATGAGATTAGTTTTGACGTAGTTAGAAACAGACCAGACCACCAGCTCTGATTCATTAAAAGAACCAGCAAAATCATGCAAACTGAATAGGAACACTAAGAGTGGACAATTGAATTGTATAAACCAGTCGCCGAAACAGTTTGACCATGAAGTATTTAAAGTAGACATCCATAAAAAATATTCGAACTAATTTCTTTTTACTTGGGACATCAGGCATGTTGTGCCACAG
Organism: Persea americana; assembly: GCA_029852735.1. NCBI lineage: Eukaryota > Viridiplantae > Streptophyta > Magnoliopsida > Laurales > Lauraceae > Persea > Persea americana. Next base: position 3,935,719 of record CM056809.1, on the reverse strand, counting down.
TTGAACCGGCCAAACAGGGGATTAGACCAGTTTAGTTCAAATCATCCACCTCACCCAATTCAGCCTCCTCCCTCCAGTCTGGTTTTTAGAACATCGATCTTCTACAAGTTCAAGAAAGTACTTGTGACGACGCATGTGTGATAACCACCACATGCTATTTCTCGAGAAAATGGAAGCTCGGTGATAAGGGATGGCAATGTTGCATTCTTTGCTCCACCAAAGACCTAAGATATAGAGGAAATGCATTAAGCAGCTGAACCAGAATGATAAAGTGAAAGCCGATTAAACAGAATAAATTATGTGTCATGATGATGAAAAATTGCCTGTTAACTTACAAAATTTGCTAAACTTACCATTCTATCCATTGTTCTTTCACCGAATGCAAATACAGATCCTTGTTCTGTAAGTGTCAGATAAAAATATAAGTTGAAAAAAAATCACAGATACCAGAATGTGGACTCAAAATGCCAAACGGCCCAAACCAATATGAGAAATAATAAACAGTTTATTTACCATCAATGAAGGCTGAAATCAACAATCCCGCTGCAATCTTTCTGATCTGCATTGGCATAATTATTGAATTCAAAGAACAACTTCTGATGAACAGTCCAAGATTTATTCTCTCCAACAAAAAATATCATCAAGTAGAAAGATGATGAGTATAGAAAGTACCTTAGCCCCTTCAAAGTCCTTAATGAGCCTTGGTGTATATTCACTAAGCAAACAAAAGCGTTTAGAAATCATTTTAGTCAACTAATAAAAAAAAGGTAAGTTTTCTTAAGTCAAATACATTGGTGAACTTCATATTTAGAAAAACTAGAAGTTTACACTGTTTAGACATATTTCTCATATTGCATCTGTTATTTTACTTATTTATTCTTGCTACATCAGCAGGAAGAGTCATGCATTTCCTTAGAGACAGTGCAACGGTATTTAAAACTTCACAACCATTAGACAAATGACAGTAGAAAGCTAATGCTATATGACATTTCCCAGAGAAAAAAACCCAGGCTCGAGATGGGAAAACAGTAGAGACTTCAGTGACAAAAATCAAATTCTATGCCGTATCGTCGGTCTCCTGCTTAGATGCTTTTAAATGCATCCTTATTGATACCATCCTTAGGTCGTGGCATGAGGTGGCCTTTTCTTACCCACACTAACAATCCCGAAATAGACCTCTCCACTGGCTGTCAAAGTCAAACTAAATTTCGACGGCAGTGCTTTTGGAAACCAAAATCTGTCGTGTGGGAGGGATAATTTAAGAAAGCTCGGCACTGATCATCACCATCTCAAGTCCGTAGGTATCCAGTCAGTTAATGCTGTTGAATCTGGTTTCAAAATCAGCCAAGTCCAAATCGACATATCAGGTAAAAATGCAAACCTATAACTGTCGAAGAGGAATAATGGCACTGGAGACAATTGAAAAAAGGGCAACATTGATTTTTTTTTTCTTCATCAATTTCATGTTGTCAGAAGATGTGGGAGGTTACTGAGTTCCTTCTGCATTGATTTAAAAGACTAGAATCACATCCAAAGATCAGAGGTACTATTCATTTGACTTAGTAGGCCACTTATTACTAAAATTAACACAAGCCTTAAAAATTCATATTGATAGGACTTTTTTCATTTTTACAAGAATTAGAAAGGTTCTTGGGCTCAAGGGTGTGACTTGGTCTGACTTGGCCGAGTCCCATTCTACTCAACTGAGTCATCCTCTAGTCCAAGTTTTATAACCTTGGTTGAACTGATGATGCCTTTGCAGATTAGATTGAAATAAGTGCCTCAACCTCTTCCACATTGTTGTAGAAGGAGACTCTTCTTGTGGTGTCCAGTGGGCTAGCGGTCAATCCCCATTCACATAGAGGTTAGCAGATTTAGCCAAGGCATCAGTCATCCACACCATATGCAATGCTTAACAAGGAAGCAGATACTTTGGTTAAGCAGGGAGTTACACAACATCATATGAGTCAGCAATTACCTTTTGAATGTGCTAAGTTCTGTAGTGGGTCTCTCATTTTCGGGGTCCTTCCATCTTTTTTCCCATAAGTATAACTCTCATATACCATATAGCCCTTATTATTAACGAAAGTTAATAGTAATAAAAATAAAACAATAATTAAAAAAACCCACTAGTTAGGAATAGGGTTGCAAATGGGTATCCAATTATGCAAGTGTCCAATGTCTCCAATTCCGAATAAAGTGCATATCCAAGTGTCCAATGCCCTCGTATATAATCATGTGATCCTCACAAGTAGATTCAAATAATTGTATTTGTATGATCCTTCTACAGTGGGTCCCATCGTTCAGAATGTATGGTCATCGTAGAAGGCCCTTACGAAATATGGCACATTAATCAAAAGGAACTTATCGAGATGAATCTAAATCCCTTTGATTCCAAACTTAATAATCCATCAGTGGGGCTCGATTAAAAAATATGATGGTAGGCCTACTAGGATCCTTAATTCCATAGATTAAAAAAGCGGACGCATTACGAGTCAGGTCCTATGGGACTCAGCCATGAGACTCAGCCTTTAGACTCGGCTAAATATTTTTATTTTAAATTGGGACTCAGCCCTGAGTGAGTCGGGGTCCCAAGTCCAAGTTTTGTTTCTTTGCTTAAATCGTTCTTTGAATAATCATGATGGACCAACTAATTGTTCTTTTATATATATATATATATATAGAGAGAGAGAGAGAGAGAGTTGTTTCAATTGTCTATGTTGGACAAAAAAGATAATTGGTCTGAACATAGAAGTGTGGGACAAAGAAATAATTGTTCAATTGCTAAAATAGCTTACTAAAAAAGTAAGCCTTTGAAAAACAACCTTGAGCTTCTTAAAAGTCCGAAAATGCTGGATTGGTGTCCATGACCAAGTCTCCCAGAGCCTCCTGCACCCCAACTCAAGGCATCACCTTCATCTGGTAAAAATATACAAGAATAATTGTAAGAATACTGATTCAGCTAATGACTGAGAAATTATGAAGAGGGATGCAATGACATGAATACTGATAAAATCTGTATCAGAATACTCTCTGAGAGTTCAAATTTATGTCTTTCCTACTCACCAGTAATGGCAATTGAGTGCTCTGAACCCAAAACAATCATTTTAATACGGAATCCAACCAAGCATTCAACCCTACATGGCGTAGAAACTATTTTGTCTGCCCCTGCAAAGCAATACAGAGCACTGATCACTGACAACCAAGTTATACAGAACACCATTTTAAAAGTCTCCAAAGACTCATTTAATTTATTCCCATCTAAATGACAAGGACATCAAAGTACAAGAACAAATGGTTAGCGCAATCCAGTACTCCAGATTCTGGGATGAACGAATCTATATGGATCTCTGTAAAGGGAACAGGAAAACCATTGGTTTCTTATGGGCAACATCCTCGCAGTCAGTTTCAAAACAAGACGGCTAATGTTTTCAGATTTCATTAATCTAATACATCCCCTCTAATCCTTGATAACCCAATATTAGAAAAGAAAAGAAAGCAGTGAAATGGTCAGCCAGGACCAGAAGGACCAAAGTTTGGTTTTCTCGTCACAAAAAAAATATTTGCTAGAGAGTTCTGCATCCATGGATGGTAGAAGGAAACCTAATGAATAGAAAACTTAATTGCTTCATGAGTAGAAAAGCTAAACCCATCCTCAAGATCCCTAGCCTCCTCAGTCCTCCCCCCTCCCATTTTTTGCTTTATGGAGGAATAATATTGAAGACAGGGCCTCATGGACTCAATATGACAATTCCCTCCCTCTTTGAATGGTTATGTCATGTGGTTTAGTCTCTGACAGGCAAACAATATTTTATCCTCCTCTTTGTGGTTGCAGTGATCTACCCTATCAAAGTACCCATATTCCAAGACGGAAGGTACAAGTTTTGGTCTAACTTGCTTATATGTCCCAACCCTTGAAGACCTGGAAGTGGGAATCCTCTCCAATTTTCTAAACAACTGAGCTTCTTTGTTGTGCATCACTTTCAATGAATCCCCTAGCCAACCCATCAAACACACCTAATTATGTAAAATTCAGACATCTTTTGTGACACAAGCTCAAGAGAGAGAAATATTGGATTGTAATTGCTTATCTCTGTTTAAGATTTCCATTCATTATATTGACATTACATGCCTTGTTTAGGCTATAAATCAGTAATCACAATCTAATTTACACATGGATATGACCTGTACAATCTTTGACTATATCCTACATATATTACAGCTGGGCTGGATATAATTGGGCCCGGATTTGTACAATAAGAGAGCTGAACTAGGCTTCTTGACACCCCCCCTCAAATTGATGATGTTGAGTCAACAAGCAACAATTTGCCAACCAATAACTGATGACGTGGTCTCTGTAGGTCTTGGTAAAAATGTCTGCAACTTGAAGTCCGGATGATATATGTGGAAGGCTAATGGTGTCATTTTTAAATTCATCCCGGATATAATGACAATCCACCTCAATATGCTTTGTACACTCAATAAAAACGGGATCTGAGGTAATCCGAATGGCACTAGTATTATCAGCATAAAGGGGTGTTGGAGATGTTTGAGGAAAGCCAAGCTCATAAAGCAATCCACGAAGCCATACAATTTCTAAAGAGGCGGCAGACATAGCACGATATTCAGCTTCAGTGAAGGATTTGGACACTTTATCATGTTTTTTACATTTCCAAGAGAGCAATGAGTCCCCTAAGAACATGCACCATCCTGTCATTGATCTCTTGGTATTCAAACAACCAGCCCAATCGGCATCAGAGTAAGCTGTAAGAGATAGTGTGTTGCCAACGGGAAAGAACAAACCACGAGTCGGAGTGCCAAGAATGTAACGAATAATGCGTCGGACAGCAGTTAGATGTAAATGACGTGGTTGCGTCATAAACTGGCTAACAAGGTTGATAGCATAAGAGATATAAGGCCAGGTCATTGTGAGATATACCAAGCTGCCTACCAATTTGCGATATAAGGTGGCATCCGAAAGAAGATCTCCCATATCCTAAGACAATTTAACATTGACTTCAAGAGGAGTATCAACCGGGGTAGAGTTCTGTAGACCGGCCATCTCAATGAGTATTTATGCTGATCAAGAATTATGCCTTTTTCTGAGTGATGAACTTCCAAACCCAAGAAATAGGTAAGGGGACCTAAGTCCTTCATATGGAATGATTCATTCAGTGAGGCTTGAAGCTGGCGAATCATTGATGAATCAGTTCCAGATATGATGATATCATCCACATAGACAAGTAATACAGTAATCCCATCTAACGTGCGATGAAGAAAGAGAGAAGGGTCATATGGACTTTGTTGAAAATGAAGTCGAAGAAAGGTATCTCGAAATTTTTTGAACCAAGCTCTAGGTGCTTGTTTGAGACCATAGAGGGATCGACGTAAGTGAGCAACTTCATCCCTGGAAGAACTCGAAATGCCAGGTGGAAGTTTCATATAGACTTCCTTTTTTTAGATCCCGATGCAGAAAGGCATTCTTGATGTCAAACTGATAAAGAGGCCATGACTGTGAAGCTGCAATTGGTAACACCATGCGAACTATAGTCATTTTTGCGACCGGAGCAAATGTCTCATCATAGTCAACACCATATTCTTGGTGATTACCAAGTGCAACGAGGCACGCCTTATGACAATCCAACGAGCCATCAGGTTTAAGTTTCATGTAAAAAACCCATTTACAACCAATGGGTTTTACATGAGATAGGCAGGACACAATATCCCATGTGTGATTTGCCACGAAAAGCATCTAACTCTTCCTGCATAGCTTTCTTCCAATAGTCATGTTTCATTGCCTGCAAATAAGAGTTAGGAATAGTAACAGTAGATAAGGCAGCAAGTAAAGAAGTGTGAGTGAAGCCATATCTGTCGAGGGGGCGAGTGTGGCGAGTGGATCGCCTAAGTTGAATCGACGTTGGAGCAGGAGCATAAGAAGGATCGGGTTCTGGTGGCGGATTAGGCGACGGGGAATGATCCGCAGGGGATGGCAGCTGTGGAACATCTTTGTGACGACGCCTTTCATATATGATGAGAGATAGCAACATCATCAGTAAAATTGGGTAAGAGGGAGGTAGAGGGAAATGAATCTTTGTGATTTGAAAAGAAAAACTGATTTTTCAAAAAAATTAAATTCCGAGAAACTCGGATGCAATGAATGATTGGATCATAACAAAGAAAACCTTTTTGGTGAGAAGCATAGCCCAGAAAAGCGCACTTCGCAGATTGAGCTGCCAGCTTTGTCCGTTCAGTCGGAGGAAGATGAACAAAGCACACACAACCAAAGGTGCGCAAATGAGTGTATGTCGGCTGTGTGTTGAAAAGTCTATAATATAGAGATTGATAAGATAGCATTGGTGAGGGGAGACGATTGATTATGTGAACTGCAGTAGCTAATGCTTCTGGCCAAAACTTAGCTGGAACCGATGATTCTAAAAGAAGGGAACGAACGGTATCATGAAGATGCCTGTTTTTCCGTTCAGCAACTCCATTCTGTTGAAGAGTATATGGACATGATGATCTCTATGATAAAATCAATTTGGTTTGCAAGAAATTTTGAAACCGTTGGGACATATACTCCCCCCCTGAATCAGAGCGAAGAATCTTGATACTTATAGAAAACCGATTCTCAACATAAGGAATCTTTTGAAAACATCAAAGACTTCTAATTTGGAATGCAAAAAATACACCCATGTGAACCGACCACGATCATCTATAAATGTGACAAAATATTTGTAGTGAGTATGAGAAATTACGGGAGTAATTCCCCATACATCACTATGAATAATGTCAAAACATGCAGAAGCCACAGAATGATACATAGGAAAATGAAGTATCTTATTTTTACCAAGTTTGCAGGCTGCACAATCAATAGAACGAAAAGAGACTTTATTATTACAAATGATCCCATTATTCAACATGAAAGATAACATCTTAGCGTGAGGATGGCCTAATCTGTTGTGCCAGACCCTCTAAACATCCTGAGAAGATAAACTAGAGAAAGCAAAAACATTTTTATTAGGAGAGGGAGAAGACAGTGAATAGGAAAAAGACGACCACATTTAGGCCCCTTCGCGATCACTCTCCCCACCGCTTGATCCTACACAACACAACCAGAGCGAGAAAAATGGACATTACAATCATCATCAACAAGTTGTCCCACAGAGATAAGATTGGTGGTTAAAGATGGAGAAAGAAAAACATGTTTAAGAGGCATAGAATTTGAAGCATCACCAACAACAACAATGGGAAGATGTTCACCACCCGCAGTCACTCGTATACTTTTGAATATTAGAAAGATGAGCAGGAGATGAAGTCATATGATTGGAAGCACCGAAATCAAAATACCAAGGAGTGAATGCAATTGGATGATTACCTGAAATTCCAAGAGCTGAAAAAACATTAATGATCATTTGTTGGATAGCCTCAGGAGTGATCGAAGGAGGGGCTAGAAGCAGGTAGTTGGGAAGACATGACTGGTGGAGAAGCAGCAGCATCGGAAGAGGCAGCTGCAATGGTAGTATGATAGGCTCGAGAAGTGCGATTTTTTGGCCTCTTTTTGCAGTCAGCAATAACATGCTCATTGGCTTTGCAGTAATTGCAAAATTTCTGTTTGCACTGCGATGCATAATGACCAAACAACTTGCAACCATAACACTGAACTTTGCTTAAGTCGCGTCCCTGAGAATTTCCTTTAGCAGCATAGACCAGCTAATCTGAAGAGCGGCTATTAGTAACCTAAGCAACCTCGAGAGGAGGAGTGGAGACATGCTGTTTCAATGCATGTTGAGTGATTCGGCTCTGTTCTTCACGCAAAAGTTCATTAAGACATTCATCTAAGGAAGGAGAAGGGACCTTGCTCATAAGACTAGAACATATAGCTTCGTATTTTGGTCTTAATTTCATAAGAAACTGATGTCCTGTACTTGCTGAATCTCTAAAAGTGTTGCATCAGACACTTTAGCATATTTTATTTCATCATATTCAGCCCACAAATTCATAAAACCGGAGTACTAATCTTGAATGGAAGAAGTGCCATGAGAATATTGAGCAATCTCAAGCTTAAGTTGATACTGACGGGCAGAGTTCCCCGGATGATAGACTTTCTTCAAGTACTCCCACATGCCCTTGGAAGTTTTGTACGGTTTGAGATTGAGTATGTATTGAGGTTTCACAGATCCAAGTATCCAGGTTTTTATTTTGGCATCTTTAGTATTCTAAGATAAAAAAAATTTGTCATCATCTTGGGGCTTCGAATCTGTTCCAAACATCTGTCCCCACATTTCCTTGCCTTCCAAGTAAACTTGAAATTGGTAAGACCATGAAGTATAATTTTTCCCATTGAACTTAATTAGTGTGAGTTCATATTTCTCCATTAGTTGCAATAGATTAAGACAGATCCACAATAAACAATCTAAACAAGGGAAACAAGAGGCTGTAGATATAAATCTGCAAGAGAAATAGCAGCAGCAAAGCTAAAAAAAATCCACAATACAGTTCAGAATAGTGAAGAAGCAGAAGAATGCACATAACAGTGCTGAATACCCAAAAAGAGCCTTGTCGTCAGTGGAAGAATTTCCACGTGGGCCCCACCAGATGATCTATGGACAGATCAGAGGCTGGGGATGGAAAGGCAGATGATTTTCGCAACTATTGGACGAAGTCCCACTCAAAACGGATCAAAATCCACAATTTTGAACAGCTGTGATGAAAACTTTGGGACAAAACTGAAATACCAAAAAAAAAAAGGTAGATGGCCTACCTCTGAAGAGCCAAAATTGCTAGAAAAATCACCATAAATAAGAGGAATACCAGGCGACCCTGATTGGCTTATTCCGCTGTTGCCGTGAGATCGAGCTCAGGTGGGCCACGTTTGATCCAAGATGATCGGAGAAGATCAGTGATGATCAGACTGATGAGAGGTTTCTTCGAAGGCTTCCAGAGATGGAAGCATGAACTAGGAGGGATCTATGGACCCCTATATCTTGAAAAGAATGAAACACCAGACCATATAAGACCATACAATTGTTGTCAAAGATGGCTCTGATACCAGGGCACGAGCTCAAGAGAGAGAAATATTGGATTGTAATTGTTTATCTCTGTTTGAGATTTCCATTCATTATATTGACATTACATGCCTTGTTTAGGCTATAAATCAGTAATCACAATCTAATTTACACACGGATATGACCTGTACAATCTTTGACTATATCCTACATATATTACAGCTGGGCTGGATATAATTGGGCCTGGATTTGTACAATAAGAGAGTTTAACTGGGCTTCTTGACATTTCGGACACAGGAGTATTCGCATCCATTGATTGATTTTGAGAGAGAGAGAGGATATCTTAGCATAAACACAGAGATAACATCCGCTTATGTATAAGTTTAACAGTGGGTCCTACTAGGGCAAGCAGTTTGGCTCTCTTGGATCTTTCAAGGCCCTTGGATTTGTAAGAATTAGCTAACATTTATTATAAATGAGATCGATAACTGCATAACTGAAAGATAATATAACCATTAAACAACACTTCAAAAACAATCTACAACATGTGTGCATATTTCTTTCCACCTTTGAAACTTAACAAATTTTGAGTAAATACTCAATCCATATTTTCGACTGTTCCCACCTGCAAACTGGCTATAGTTGAAAATATTTTGGAAGCTTGGAAGGAGATCAATCAATAATAAATATCTATGCCGCATGATTAATAGGAGGTGAGAGCAGTATTACTTCTTCCCAGACCAAGCTGCCCGCTTGAATTGTTTCCCCACATATAGAGTCCCCCATCCTCTACAAAAATGAGAGGAAAAAAAAGTTAGAAGTGAAAACTTCTTTACTTGAGATGCAACACAAGGTCAGAAGTGAGCAACACAATATAATCAGAAGTCAAAACTATGCATGACACTAAGCACAAACAAGAAATCAAAGGTATTTGACCGAGGTAAAGGAGCATTGCATATTTAGTTATTTACACATTCAACAACATGATAAGTGTAGCTAAACATTAATTTTCACTACCTAGAAGCAAACAGGAAAACAAACACACACACACACACACAAAAAAAAAAAAAAAAAGAGCAAATACTATTAAATATCCATTTTGTGTTCAGAATCCTTGATAAGAAAGTGTGCAAATTATAATTATCACAGTGTTCCAACTTCCAAGTGCATAATTGAAATCAAAATTGGGACTGGGCTGCAGCCATTTTGTGAATCAGGTGATTCAAACCAGTCACATTCAAATCTCAAATTTATTTTCATGAATATATGTTCAGTTGTATGGGTCCACACACGGACTATTATAAACCTTGTTTTGTCAGAGTTGCTAAAAACTAGGGCATTGAATAGGTCAGGTACAATATGATTAAATGTGAATTACGAGGCAAGATACATACATAAGTTCACTTACATAACCTATTAAAAACGCAAAACATATGATTTTTTTTTTCAGTACTTGGATTTTAAGCACATTACTCATTGTTTTGTTTTTTTTTTTTTTTTTTTGAAAAAGAAAGTAAAAAAAAAAAAAAAAAACCCACAGTGATAGAGACTGTTACATGATTCTTATCAGTCATTTCAGCAAATGTATTGGTTTTCTTGGTGATTGATACAGCCACTGGTACCTATATTTTGAACCTTTTTTTATAGAAGGAAGTCATATTTTGGTGGTCCATACCATCCACCAGGTGGGAATCATCCTGAATTATACATGATCCAAGATTTATCAAATCAGAAGATACTGACAGAAATGTTGGGATCACTCCCAGGCCACTAACTTGGGATTAGATTGTTTTATTGGGTGAGATATTGGAGCACGACCCATGATGAAGCTAAGCAAATGAATCCATTGGGATAATCAAAATATTGGTTCACCTATACTCATTGCAAGGGTAAAACAATCCGCCCCTTTATAATAGTCACTGGATTCAGCCAATTCTGTTGAATTGGCTTATTCATGATTAACTATTGGAGTCAACTTGTGAATGAAACAGCTTGAACCTAAAATACAGTTCGAGTTACTTTCTAAGCATTCCACATCTGCAAACGAGGACATTTGCAATAATGAATAGTTCGTTATTGTACAAACGGTCCAATTAAGAAATAAACTAAAAGATGGGTCCATCTACAAAGACCCTTTATTTCCACTTTGTCCCAAACCAAGATGAATGCAGCCGACTGATTGAAAGTACAGTAGAAGTATCTCATTGGATTGCCTTATTTCCTCACCTGTAATGGCAGCAGAATGACGATAACCAGCAGAAATTTGAATAACTCTGTTAGGAATTCCAGGAACTCCTAATGGCTCCTGCAAGAACCCGATAGTTTCAATGAATAGTCCAAGATCCCCAAACACAATTTATTGACCACCATTTGATATTCATATGTAGTAGAGTATGTTAACATAAGAAGTCTGAGGGTGACATTACCTACACCTTTTATTTATATCCCATCCATTTGGGCACAAAGTAATATAGGAGGGGGGGGGGAGAGAGAGAGAGAGAGAGAGAGAGAGAGAGAGAGAGAGAGAGAGAGAGAGAGAGAGAGAGAGAGGGAGGTTACTTTCTCATTCATATCATATAGCTAGGTTTTCTGGCCTTAGCCTTTTACAGTAGGACTGTTTTAGCTGACGCCAAATTGTTGGGATAAGGCCTGATGATGGTGATAAAGATGAAACTAAGCAACGCCCCCACATTGAGCAGCCATGATTGCTTGAAATTGCAACAGTAAACTAAAATGCATTTTTTGCCCTATATCACGTCCATGGTAATGCATAGGCAACGTAATTATGATTACTTTGGGAACTCTGTAATATTCAAAGCTTAAGTTTAACTTTGGAATGAAGAACTCATGTGGTTTACCTAAAAGCTGTATGCAGAGGATTCATCTCAAAATGAAGGCTTAGCTGTGTATAAACAGACAAATGCAACTGAATTAAGAAGTATGAATTGTCTATGTCTAGAACACCAAAATATCAGTACTGATAAGGACGAGAATATACAAAAAAGTAACAGCCAGAGCCTCCACTGAAAATTTCATCATCTATGAAATCATATAATAACATGAATCCACGTAACATCTGTTAATTGAATGCAAAAGTAGTCCTCGTACCCCTTATATTAATATGATTGTTAGGATTATCAGAGAGAGAGAGAGAGAGAGAGAGAGACAAAAATAATCCCAACTAGGATAGAAGTTTATAATATACGCATTAAAGTTTTTTAGGCTCAATTTGGGCCAGGTACAGGGCCTTAACTCTAGTCCAGGTCCAGCTGCGGACCTTCAATTAAAATTCGTATGGGTGCAGGTGTTGTAACCTGAACCCCAGTTAAGTAGGTTTGAGTACAGATTCCTAGTCGTAATTCCGTTTCATATCTAGGTAGTAGGTAATGAACCCAACCCATTTTCATTGATAAGCTAGAATGCTGTCCAAATTGGTAACATGTGCTTTTGCATACATGTCTTGAAGCCCACGGTAAGATTGTAACAAAAGAAGAGGAGTGAAGCAGAATAATGGGGAAGCAGATTGCTATCAGCACTGTAGGGTGCCAATAATGGGAGACACAACAGAAGATATAAGTATACCGAGGCATCAATGAAAGACCCACGTGAGAGTGAGTACCTATCTGAAAAAAAAAGATCCACGTTATAACTAAGTTATTCACTAAATGTCTAGGTGCCATGTCATAGGACCTATCTCCTCCATTTGAAACTGTCTACCAGTTAGTTTTAAGAAGGGGCCACATTTTCTAGTCAAGAAACCTTCAAGTTTTGAGTGTTTATCGATTTTTTTTTTGGCACTCGAATTCAGTGCCACTCCCTTGTCTATTATCGAACAAGAATTCAAAAGGTAAATTGGGACCTTTTCTTTTTAGTGTAATCATTACGAAATAATCATAGTTGTCACCGCAATTTCATGATGAAACAGTAATTAGTGCAACTCCTTGGATCTTAGACAGCATCAACATTGGGATTTGGGAGTCAGATTGATGTCATTGTAGCTGGCCCCGGCTGTTTAGACTTAATCACAATCTGTCAGACTTGTGCACGGTGTGGTTTTTGGATTATCATTAGATCTCAACTCTGATGACATTTCTTGTATAATTAATCGGTCAGCTGGCATTGGAAACCTCATTACGGACTGCAAAAGTAAATGTATTAGATTATTCTTGTCCCCTAGATGAGCATAATTTAAATGATGCCAAAGTCCTTTCTTTGGTGTAACGAGCTAAAGTGGTAGCTAGGTCTTTGGAGCTTTTATTGTAGGTGACATTTCAGCTGTATTAAGGGCACAAGGTAAGGAAGGTGGAGTTTATCTTTGGAGGATAGGAGATCAATAGTCTCTCAAAGATTCACTTTATTTTATCAACTTATTCGCTTGTTCAATTTGAAAGTTTTGGGAGCTGTTCGCCTTGTTTTAGCCTTGAAGCAATCTATCTATTTATTTGTTAAATAAGATCTCTTAAACATGAAAACAGAGAAATTAAAAAAAAAAAAGCATCGAGCGTGGAAAATGGATAGTTACCACTAGAGTAGTGTTGTTTCACAAGCCATAGTTCTCAAATATAACAACGGGTTTTACCCCAAAAACAAAAAGCAACGGGAAGACCGAAGGACACCCAGATAACTACAGTGTGGTTTCACTGGACTGTGTATTACCCTTGATGTCAAATATGATGTGCTAAATACATAAGCATAAGAAGAATGAAATACAATGAAAAAACAAAGTAACAAATGAACAAGATGAAAAGGTAAAGATGAGCGTACAACTGTATGACTTTTCTCAGATGGTATGCCTAATTGTCCAAAATCATTCAGACCAGTTGCATAAACACGCCCCTCTTCTGTCCAAGAGATGGAAAACAGTTTATAAACATAAATCCACAATACAGCAGATATCTTTGGCAAAAAAAAGATTGAAAAATAGATATCCACCAATTTGTAAGTAATCATAGACTTTATAGCTGGCTGTTCAATTTCATCATTAAGCTTTCCAAATCATTTGTAGTAACATAAATCTTATTTTCTTTTAATAAAGGCATTTCAATGAAAATCCAGGTAGACGAATATAGAATTCCTGTACTTCATCAATTCATTCAATCTGGAGTCAGTTTAGTTTACAACAAAGCAGCTTTTTAATCTTATCACATGCCTTGTGTTCAAGACTTCTCTGGGCCAAATAAAGAAACCAACGCCATCCAATTATCTCGATCCACATAAAGGGGCAACTTTTTCTAGATATGAAGCAGATACTCTCTTTCTTTTTTTTTCTTTTTTGGGGGTGGGGGAGGGGGGCGGGGGGTCACAATGAAAATTTTCATATAGAAAAACCCTGGTGGACAGGAGAAAACCCTCCACGGACCAACCTAGCACCCATTAGATATGTACTACGGGTCCAATTGCCCATTCACATCAAGTGGATAGCATCATCAGACAGGAAAGATATTAGAGCAAGGCCAATTCACCATATCAATTGCAAAAAAGGACCAATTCCAACTGTTCATGTGGATGTCACTTGTTATATCATGCATCAGCACATTCTACACCTTCCTCCCTATACCATACTTTCCAAAACCTTAGTCCCCATTCAGGTTACACATAATCCAGTGCAGGGCTTGGATCACAGTTGTTCCGTATTTTTCCATGACAAGTTACAGGTAAACAGAGTTACAGCTTACAGATGATTAGATTTCCAGGTAAACAATAATTCATTGGATAGTGCCCACCAATGCAGAACTCCAAGAAATCAAACAATTAAGCAGATAATTGAAAGGAGGAGCTATACCAGTAAGGAAGAGGGTGTGGGCGCCGCCACAGGAGATGGCAGTTGGGTCATCGTCGCCGTGGAAAGCACCGCAAATAGCGGGTTTCCATTGGGAATTCAAGTGGCCTAACCCTAGCCTTCCGAAGTCACCATTTCCCCAGAGAGCTACAAATCTCTTCTTGGTGCTGCTGGTTCCGCTCGACGACATCCATCTCTGGAGAAACCCTAATCGAGAAGGGGATGAGGGAGCAAATCGAGAAACTTGCAGGCACGTCTTCCTCAACATCTCTCGATGCTAAAACCCTAAAACCCAGATCCTAAAACCAACGAAGACCAAATGATCTTCGTCTTCTCTCTCTCTCTCTCTGATCGTTTCTGTTGGCGGTAAATGAAACAGCCATGCGCTGGGCCTCGTATTTATAGTTTTAGGTAGGAGGGATAGGTGGCCCAGCCAGTTGTGAACTGTAACAAATATCATTATATATTAATATAATTATAATTAGGATGGTTATTTATATTATCACTGCCCTTAAATCTGATATTTACACGATAACATTTTGAAGTTAAAATATTTCCTACAAGGTTGTTCGCACCATGACAGGTGGAATATTGCAGGGCTTTCTCACAGAAAGTCAGTGGCGGACCTAGAATTTTCATTTGGGTGGAGCGAGAATATTTTAGATTTCGCTAGATTTTTTTTCTACATCAACAAATAGTATAAAAAAAAACGTATTGCATTTAAAAGAAGAAGAATAAATAAGTAGTTAAAATTAATTTCTTTAATTTATATAATTATATACGTGAAAGGCCTATTGATTTGAAGAATAAGATCAAATGGCCTATATTGTTTAATGGGGCTACGAGTAAAGCATTCAAAACACCATCTTCATTCTTATACGGTTTTACTCGTGTTTTGAACAACATTGAACTTTTCATTGCACTTGGAGATATATTGAAAAGAAAGAGCAGAACATTACAGTAGAGCCCATTTACTTGAATTTGAGCCCTGCAAAATAAAGGTCTTCAAATATATACGATATCAAGAATCAAAATTAATCTTACTGTTCGATTGACTTTTTCATTAAAAATGCGATTAACATTATTTTTTGTATATTTATTTCTATTTCTTATCAAATGATTAATCCAATAGTGAGACCAACTCAAATGGAGATCTCCATACTCATGAGGCAAGGACGTTGGAATGTGGTATTGGCTTGATGGGTTCTTTAAGTTTTCGTATTTTCTTTTTACTACAAAGCATTTGTAATTTCAACAAGGAGATACAGATAGAAAATGTTTTGAGGGTGAAGTGGTCTTTTGGGATTGGCCAGGGGACATTATCAATTTTTGGGGTTTGTCCTAGCTGGCCCAGGTGCTCATCACCTAGGTCCTAAGCCAATTATAAGAACCCTATCATCTCTAAGTGGGGCCGGTGTCTTTCCCATGTCATAGTGGTGGGGATGTCTGCCTCTGTGCACATGAGCATCAGTGGGAGCCATGCCCCATGGTCTAGCCCACGAGTTTTGTCCTCTTTGTGCCTAAAACTTGTTTTTAACGGTAATTCCTTCACCCTCTTCGCCAATTGGGGTGCACCTGGCGTTGGATGCTTGAACTGCCATTATAGATACAATTTATTTAAGGCAATTTAAAAATTGATCTAGGGTGGTAGGTCCGCCACTTACTTGACTTGCCATGACATACACATTTTATCTAAAGGCAATTTAAGAACCCCAGGTCAACTCTATGTAGGTCCGCCATTGCACAAGGCAGTGCATGGGATATTATACCATACAATATGTGTGGTGTCACGCAACCTTTAAGAGGCAAATGTTAGATCTAAGGGCACTTGTATGGGTCATTATTTCAATTATCATCTCAAAAAGCATGTGAAGATATTTTTAAATTTTATTTTATTTATTTAGATTTAAAAAAAAGTTAATTTGAAATATTATATAAATATATAATATATAAATGCAAAATAAGTATAAAATAATGTAAAAAATACTATTTTTCTTTTTTTTTTCTCGTTTTCATTCTTGTTTTCTTGCAACTTCTCACAATATGTACTTTTTTGTTATACGAGGGACTCAAACTCATGCACTATCATAAACATTCTAATTCTTTAACCAGCTGTGAAAGAAGCGAAGACATTTTTTATCGATATTTTGAAAATAATATGATATG
This sequence comes from Persea americana, assembly GCA_029852735.1. Classification (NCBI taxonomy): domain Eukaryota; kingdom Viridiplantae; phylum Streptophyta; class Magnoliopsida; order Laurales; family Lauraceae; genus Persea; species Persea americana. The sequence continues at coordinate 3,918,769 of CM056809.1, read as the reverse complement.
GGTAAGTATCATTTCACATTATCACCATGTTTATCAAAATGTCACTTTTTTTAACTTTGTGATGGTGGTGCATACAGGCAAAACCCCCCTCCCAAACCCAACCCTATTTGAACCCATAACCTACCTCTACAGGCTACATCATAAGCCGAAACCCAGCCCAATTTGAACCCATGACCTCTAATGATGGGTCACTACTTACTACAACATGTGCTATGCAGGTTTTTTTTTTCCCATTATCAACTCCTAATGTTTTATATGTAAATCAAAGAAGCATGGGGCTGTAATTTTGAAAGCCAAAACCCGACTTGGGTCAGAATTTTGAAAGCCATTCCCACACGCCTAATGGTACAAACCACTCCCAAATCCGACCCTAATATGAGCAGGTTGGGCACAAGTCGTGTTTAAACCAAATCCATTGCAATGACCGAGGGTTATCCCAAAGATTTTTCCTCATAAATCCATGCATGAATGCAAGGGGGACCCTTACGTTGTATAGTCGACATGCTTGCGTGCGTATACAAATTCTTGGAGTCTAAACCCCTGTTGCAATGAAACAAAGAGATATGGATTCATCCAATCAAGATTTGTCAACTTATAAAATCTTAGCCAGCTAATGCACTCTCTCAATTACGTCTTTTAATGAAAAAAGAAAAGATGAGATTTTATATATACAGTTTTCAACGGAACAGGGGATACGGATTTAGATTATTGGCTTGATTCCAATGCATTGTTAAGTTCTCCCAACTAGCCATGAATCGTGTGTTTCTACCTTATAAATTAGAGCTATGTGGCAATCACATTTGGTGAAAAAGATTTCACTTCGTATTCATAGACCACTTTAAAAAAGATGGCTAACTATGATTAATAGAGCTGAGTTTTGTGCACCACTGATTTCTAACCCCAATACATTTGGCTAGGCCATTTAATTTGCTAATATGCCACATGTCTCACCCAAGGCTTCTCGATGGGTTAACTGCCAACTGGTCGTAACATTTGGACCGGAGCTCTATGATTTCGCTCAATCACCTTACTTCTATAAAATAAAAAATGCCGGTACAAATGCGTGTGGGACCTGATGTACCACCAAAAACTTGGGCTTTTTTTTTTGGGCCAGGCTCTGGTCTATCTATTCACGCACTCGAAGGCCAGGCCTAGCTCAATATATTTAACGCTCAGGTGTCTGTATTTTTGTAAATGGGTTCGGCTTAGGCCAGAGTTGAAGGTGGGCTGAAGGTGAATATCAGGCCTGAAACTGAATATGCTTTGACCCAGCCTGACCTGGCCCTTGAACCCAGACTCTCTACATGACACCTGAGCGTCAGACAAATGGTCTGCTAAGACCCATGGCATTTTGATGGGTCCATGGTAAAAAAGTCAGCGTCTTTCAACGTTTCTATCAATTTGATTCAACTATCATATATAGAATAAAAACCACTTCTTTTATCTTTAATTTTAACACCTTTGATTAACTCCGAGGGATAGCATAGTTGGTGAAGACCTTAGAACTTTGAGTTCGAAATGCTTCCTCTGGGTCAACCCAGGGATTTATTCCCTCATACAATTGGTGCATATGGGAGGAGGAATGCGGGGATTAGTTAGGTGCTCTCAGACACCTCATCTGTTTGGGAGAGAGAGAACATCTCTCACCCCTTGTTACGAGAGATAATGTTGGGGGCTTCACATTTAAGTTATTGGCATTAGATTTGGATGTGAGGGTCCCCACCCTATCTCTCATAAGAGCATCTTCCATATATATATATATATATCCCCTTTGATTACATGAGTAAGAATGTCTAATAATTAAAAACGTAGGCAAGCGTAGAAAACAGTGATGATAGCAGATTGGGATGTGAAATGCCGAAAACATTCATTTTTAGGTGAATTTATCTTTTCCATTTGATTTTCTCATGTTTCATATTTTCTTTTTAGCAATTCTCATTTATTTTCAGGTGAATTTATTTATTCAGGTGTTTCTCTTCGTTAATATGCTACTAGTTCTCATCTTTTGGGCGAAATTAATTTTTTCAACTTTTTGCAGAAAAAATAGGTTTTTAAGACCCATAAGCTAGAATCTATTTTCTCACTCAAGAGGTAGCAAAAAATTTCAACTCACTCCACAAAACAACAGAAACCGAAACTATAGAGATTCAAGCCTGTAATTTTCATTTCCGTTAAGAAAATTTGAGATCACTGTGGAGAACTGTCGCACACAAATGTGCCCAAAGTATATGTCAATTTCCATACAACTCTACACTTAATTGTAGATGGACAAATCATATTGCACTTAGATATTCAAACACTGCATCCAAACCCTCATCCCCTCCATCCCAATTACAAAAACACTGCAACTTATATGTTCTCCTTAATGCTATCTGTATCCTCATCTACCTTCTGTTGATTACAAATACAACAGAGTGTGAGCAGAACATGTTTTTGCTAGAAAGAAGAATAAAAAACCATTCAACAAGAGTGAATAGAGAAGGATTTGGAGTGGTGGTGATGGTGTGTTTCGCGCTCGATTCGCCACCGGAGGTGGTGGAAGTCATCGACTGAGCATGGTAGCCTGAGGGGCCCTGTGGTGTGGAATCCATATATTTCTTGTGCCTTCTCAAGAAGCCTCTTGAAGAGAGGGTGGTAGAGGTAAGATATGGGGATGACGAATCTCCGGTGGCTGCCGCCTTCTTCGTCTTCCAGCCCCACCCTCACGGCCAACCACCCCTTCTTCACCTTCATTCTCTTTTCCTCCTGCATGCTTCTCCTCCTCTAGGACTCCTCTGATGTAGCTGAAAGGACATGACAGTTATATATAGGTTGGAACTTGGATGCAAATTGGGGGTGGCAATTTTGTAATTTTAGTGGTGTACTAAATACGGATATCCTGTTGGGCCACTACACTACTTTTCTGGGGAGAATGTTCTGTTTTATTTGTCTTGGTACTTGGCACTAGTTGGTGATGACGATGGAGGGCCAACACAGCTAAGAGGCTGAAAGGCCCACTAATTTGAGAAATTAACCACCTTTTTGTAGAAGAGGGTTTTTATGTATGTATTATTTTCATGCCACTTAATTCCGCTTTAAGAGTGGTTCGTGTTGTGGATATAAAAATGTGGAAACTGATGCTATAGAGACAACCATCAGCACTCAAATGGTCATACCATCGACTAAAAGGTGAAGTGTTAATGGTCACTTGTCCAAATTCAGTGCTATTTTTGGGTTATGCTCTATGTACACAATGAGTTTCTGCTCTATGTACTCACTGTGGGCACTGCAACAAGTTTCTACAATTACAGCCATCGAACTCAAGGATTTTCACAGTTTATAATGGCCCACTAACTTTGTTTCTTCTCCACCATCCATGTGAATTCAATTAATCATCATCTCATGGCCACCATTATAAGGTGGGGCCGGGTAACTCTTTCCATTAACATCCACAGTATTTCTCAACAGGTAAACCATCTAGATCACTGAAATAATCTCTACTGTACACAATACACGGATTTATCTTTGCAAGCTTGTCCTGCCCACAAAAAATCACTTCTTCATTTTGTTTGTGTAATACTTCTATTGAAGCATTTGTATAGCTCTCTCTCTCCTTTGAAGAGATAGATGAGAAGAGAAAAGGTAGAGGAAGGGCATGTGTAATGTAAGTTGGAGAGGGTCAAGTCACAAGTGGGTCAGAAATATTCTTATGGGGTGGGACCCAATGGGAGCCTATGGTGGGGGTGGGTATGTTGTCTTCTTAAGATTCTCAAAGGGTAAATAAAGGTGACCAAAGGCCTCTGTTCTATGTCTGGGTCACCTTCCGCCATTGGTCGGTAGTGCAAAGATCTCCTTCCTGTATACAGTGCATTCTCCACCATCTCTCCCTCTTTCGACTAATCAAATGCTATAATTTATTTTCATATTCCCTTTCTCTTTCACTTTTGCTCTCTCATCAGTCACTATTCCCTGCCTATTCTGTACTGGATGCCAGGACTATCATCAACTCAATAATATTTCAGGTTTATTCTTTTGGTTCTTGTCCTCGCTAACCAACTGCAGATCAGCCCCCCTGACAATGGGTCCAAAAAATATTGGCACATGACCTTGTACCTGTACTTATGTATGCAAATTTCACTTCAGTTGGAGTCTGGATAACAAGAGTTTTAGGGTCTTTTAATGTAGTCAAGCTAGATGATTTCGTTACATGGGATTTTTGAGCTGAACATTTTATTATGCATTGCCATGTACACTCCACCTATGCAGCATGGAATCATTTCTGTTGGAATTAAAACAAAATTAGGAAATGATACTATGATCGAAGTCAATAGTATTGAACACAAATCACATCTGACACGTGCAAATCGAGCCTCGGCATGATATTCTGTATTAACTTTTTAAAAACTAATGGATACGTATCTATCAATATTCTTAGGCATGCATCTTCTAGACCTTACCATGATGAACCAGGCATGAGAAGACTCTCCTTATATATTTCTATGTTCTTTCCTATTTGCCTTCAAATGAGTGGTAGATAAAGAAAGCAATTGATGGGACTGGATTCATGGATAATGAAGGGAAGGGGCCATCCAATTGACGTTGTTTTGGTCATTAATAGGATTTGGCCCACCAAAATGAAGGGTCTGGATCAACTGAGGCCGCATCAGGCTGGTGGCAAGTGTGAACAAGATCAGGTCATGGCAATTTAGTGGAAATTTGTCAACAAAGTTAAAACATAAAATGAATAAATAAATCAGTGGAATGCCTCTTGAGTACACGGCACAATTAATGATTCCACTAGAGGCCAACAAACTGTTGGATACTTCTCCATGCCAAAAGTCTACTTCAATCTACTACGATGCATCCATGGTTGGGCCCTACTTTGAAAAAATGGTTGAACCCTATTGGGAGATGTCTAATCTACGAATATAATTTAGTGGACAAGTCTTATTCAAATCCAACCCACTAAACGTCATTAGAATCCATCAACTTTAACTCATCCAAGTCTGTCAGTGGGCTGGGTTTCACCTTATGGGCCCCAAGCTCATATCTAGGCCCTTGATCCCTTCAAGTATAACCTACAGTTCAGTTTACACTAATCTCACCGAGAACATCTGTCGTCATTATCGTCATCATCGAAGCTTTGTCCCAACTATATTGGGTATGCTGCATGAATATTCTGTTTCAAATTCTAGTATAGCCTGCCAAGTCCTCCAGATAAGTTGCCAGGGAATAGTTACTGTCCCATAATTTTTGTAGATGTAACAAAAGGTTTGCACCCGCTATCAACCTGATACAACCACCTTCCTCCTTTAATTGGCCCTGGGACTGATAATAAACAGACAGAATTAAAAGGTAAAAAGATAGGAAAGTGCTGATGCAGTTGGTTTACATTAGTGATGCAGTTGGTTTACATTAGTGACCCATTTTTAATGTAAATATCAATCCGGAGGATAAAAGTATAGTAAACTTGGCCTTCAACTTGATCCTGCACCCACACCTATGAGAAAAACCACTGCTATATGCTGGTTCAATTAATAAACCCCAGTTTTCATAATTCTGTTAACAATTGCATTCTCGAAAGGCCAAGAAAGGAGGAATGCAGCTCCTAAAAGAAATGTACAGGTCATGAGACGTGGTATTCCCTGAGGAGGGAATATATTTTCCCCAAAGATGGGAAGATGCCAAGAGAAAAGAAAGAAATGCCAGATGCTGCTGACTGGGCTTTCTTTGTATTTGGATTGATTCTCATCTGCCTCATGCATGCAATACCAAAAAAATCCGCTTCAGGTTCCTGTAAGTGTCTCTATTTCCTTCCTTCTTTCTCTACTCTCCGCAGCTGATTGGGTAGTGTCTGCCCCCCTCCTTTCTTTTTTCATGACGTAGGTGCCCTGAAGTCTTTGACCCGATAGGCCTAATCTCCCGGGTGGCACCCAAGACACAAATCCACACCGGATCCAAGTTTTATGCCACTCCACCAACTCTTAGGTAGAATTGGTGCTGCCCTCCTAAATCTGTAATCACATGTATAACAATATTTGAAGAAAGTGAGAACCAATTCGTGAAAGTCTCAACAATTTTTTTCATGAAAACTTGCAGATGTCAAAAGGATGACTCTTGAAGCCGGCCTCTGCTTGAGCTCCATTTTTTAATTGTGCGATCAATTTGAGTGAACTAATATGAATATGAATATGAATATGAATAAGCCATTTAATTTTTATATACATAAATATAGAAATATTCAAGGGAGAATATCTACATTGTTCTTGTTTGTGTATAGTCCACTTTATTATTTGGAGCTACTTAATTAGACCACCTATGATCAAGTAATTCCCATGGCACCCACACATTATGACTGATTATATTCACATCAGCCCCCTGAAATTGCTGTAAGTGCAAATTTGGCATTCATGTAAATGTTTTTCATGGTAGATTGAAATTAAGAAAAAATGTTGATGCTTCTAGAATATATAGGCCATAAATCAAGGAGTTAGGCTGATCTAATGGGGTTAATCTGTTGCACGTCTTTACGTCTTGTTGAGATCTTTACATCTCCGCCTCTCCCATGATTCGTCCCAGGTGGACCCCTGATGCAAGCTCATATAGTGTCATATGGACGATTCTCCCCGGAATAAAGCACAAATTCATTAATGTTTACACGATGAAAAGGAACAAAATTCTTTTCCTTCAAATAAAACCACACGGTAAGTTATGTTTAAGCCTAAAAGAATGACAGAAGCTAGTGATTGGAGAAACTCTGACACTCTTCTTCCCTTTCTGGATCATCATCAAAATCAACCTAACACCACTTTCTCCTTCATTGAACATCAAAATCCTGCTATCTAGCTGACCCCTTTTTTGAAAACTTTAATTAGAACAATATTTTGTCAATTACAAGTAAGCCTTTTCTTTGAATGATAGTTTTTTCTTATAATAGAAGATATCTCCCGCTCAGTCCAATCAAGGATCCTTTGGCGACACAGAGTCTTTGAATGACATTAGTGCAAAGTCATTATAAGATATTTTTATAAAAATATTCACTTGTCCACTTGGGCTCCAATTCCCAAACTTTGTTAGCGAGTCGGGCAAAAAAGTTTTTCTTCTATATATATATTAAAAGACCCATTTTCCTGATAACCACAAAAAAGTTCTTATATATTGTGTGTTTTTCCTAAAATTCTCCTTAAACTGGTGAGCAAGTTTATCAAAAAAACAATTTAAGTGATTGAGTAAATGCCATCTGAGGGTAAATATGTTATTATAATGCAATTCTGGCTCCCATTCAGCCTGCGAGTCGGTCCATATAGCATTTCTCGGACATAATCGCCACCCCACGCTCTCTTTCTCTACAAAGCGCTCTCTCTCTCCCGCCTCCAGAAGAGGGTTTTGCGACAAGAACCCTAAAATTTCTTTGCCAAGTCCAAAGATGATCTCTGCACTGCTGCCCCAATCCTCAGGTTTTCGAAATCTATCTCCTTCAATCAATCTCCCTTTAGGTTCAATTTCAATCTTCTCCGCTCTTGAATTCTCTCTTTTCTTCACGTTTCCCCTTCTTTGTTATGCAGTTTTCAGTACGCTCAGTTGCCCTAAATTACCCTTCCGGCACCAGAGGTCCAAAGATCCCAAGCTCATCTCCAGATTGGTATAACCCAAACTTCTAAGTTCAAAAGATTCGATTTTGGGGCTTCTCTGAATTTTTCTTACATTTTTAAGAAAGTTGATCTTCAGATTCCAAGAAAACTGCTTGTTCGAGGTCCTTTTCGGAGCCCTAGTGTCATAAAATGCAATGTATCAGGAAGGAGTGGCCAGGGATTCAGGTTGAAGGATGTGAAGGAATTTCATCCAGAGCCATTTTGGTTGAGTCTCAGCAAGGAAGCATTTGGGTATGTTGCTTTACATTTTTGATCCCTTATTCTTGATTTTCAACTATGTGGACATGTTTGTTTTAGTTGAATAGAATTGTGTAACTGCACTTGAGTCTGTACAAATGGTGTGCTGCGGTTCATTGATTTGATGTACTAATCTTGAGCGGATCAACTTCCTTTGTCATGGCCCCGCTTCCGTGTTGGCATGTGTGGGTCTTAGGGTGGCACACTTGCGGTTGACATAGGTATAATTTGCAAGTAAGATTGGGAGGATAATGCAATTGGAGAAAGGGTTAGGCAAAGGAAGGTATTGGGTTATGGGTACCTCTACATTTCCATTAAGAAGTGTCTGTAATTCCCTAGCTTGGTTTCTTTGTATTAATTGATCACTATGCAATGAAAGAAGTAGATTGAAAATTACAATAAAGCTAGAGAAGTGCAAGTGTAGGCAAGTAGAAAGCATCATGCAAAGAAGTGCATGATTCTTATCTTCGTTCATGTGAAAATAAGTGCTAACTGGGAGGTGGATTGCTTGGCTAAGTAGTCTCCCGCCAATCTTTGATGATAAACCAAGATGGTTTTTATCTTGTTTCTGTTGAGGCTTTGCTTTGTTCTTGGTTTGCTTTGTGTTTTGTGTTGGTAGGTATTGGTACAGTACTCTTGGACTGACTGTTTTAGTTCCTTTAACAAAATTCAGTCACTATGAAAAACAAAAAAGATGCATGCACTAGAAAATAAAATAAAGTAAGAGTTTGAGTCGAGGGATGCTTGGTAAGAATAATTGTAGTGGTTTTGGTACAAATTTCATATTTCATTGTCTTTGATCATCATTGAATGAGTTTTTGATGCATTGAATCTCAGTGCATTGCTAATTTCTTTTCCATTTTTGGGTTTTTTTTTTTGAAGGTTTTAATGTGACTAATTGGGTGTAATGGGATTATGGATTGAAGGCTTTAGAATAGTAAAGTGTAGTGCTCAGTTTATTGGCAGAATGGGAGTCTTGGATGATGGACAAGTTTTCATGTCCCATGAGGAGCTGAAACAAGTGGCGATGAACACAAATCCTCTCTAAGCTTTCTTAAAGCAAAGGGGCATTGGATGATAGCTATCACCTTTATCTAGAGGTTGGCTTAAAGCATCAATGATAATTCCGTAGATGTACTTAGCAAGATCTAGTGGCAGATGTAGGGATTTAGCCAGATTGGTTGGAGATGATAGGATCCAAATGTCTTATCCAACTGCTGCTCTAAAGCTAACAGGGGATCTATTGGATCGAGGCAAACTATCATGTTAACAACGTAAGGGTCTCATAGGCACACCAAAAATGGCATTGCCCATGACATTAATGCTTGATTCCAAGACACCATGGTGAAATGCCTCCCTTGGCTACTATTTCAGTCAACACATTGCATTGGATGTCCTCATTTTGAACCCATCCTCTGAATCTGGCAAGAGCACTTGGATGGAGGTAAGGAGGTATGGGCTTTGGCAATAACTGAATTGGTTGCCAATAATGAGTGGATTGTAGCCTCAAAATTGCAGTGATCGGAAGATCCTCCTGACATACCAGTTGTTATTCTGCTCATTTTGTGTTAATCATTCATTTTTCATGAGATCTTTTTGTTGATCTCCCATTTGAATACCATTGAATGGATGCTACCGGCGGAGGTATTGCCTAAACTTCTTGTGATATGACCTATCTACAATTCTACATGTTGACCTACAAAATTATTGTTCCTGTTTACCAAGTACAACATCCTCTTAGATGGTGGATATGTTTTTGCTTGGTGCTCCATGAAGTGGTCAAGTGACTCAAGTTCATGAATCACATGCCAGAGTCTTTTATTTTGATCAGTTGCACCATGGGAAAACTATTTAAGTTCTTGGGATTTTCTTTTTCTCTACAGGGTTCTGAGATCATTAATTGTATTTCTGATCGAGCAGCCGAGCCAGCTTAGATATATTGAGTGGCCAAGCTTCCAAAGCACGGTTGGTATTTGATAACCCCAAATATTTCAGTGTCTCAAATTTTATAAAATTCCTATGTCATGAATGCTCCAATCAAGTTACTGATTAAGAAAAAAGGAAAAAAACACTCTCATCAAGTGGTTGACTCTAGATTACTTTTTTGTTTAATAATTTTTATAGTGAAATTACATGGCAACAAGAACCTGGAAAACAGGTGGGAGGTGCTCATTGTTGCAACCATAGGGCTGCAGGTTTGAGACACTCACTTTACCTATAAAAGACAAGAACAAAACAAAAAGGGAAAAACTAGAAAGAAAGGAAAGGAACAGAAGAAGAAAAATTAGACGGCGTTAATGTATAATGGGTCTTCACTCTTCAGTCTTTATCCAATTGTTTATTACTGCATGCATTTATGATTTCTAACACAGCACGGTAGTTAATGCTATAAGCTGAGAATCACATCTTGACCAATCCAAATGAAGGTTACCTGCATCAGGGATACTTTAAGGGATTACTGACATTTCACAAATGGACTTCAACTTTCAAAAGCCAAGGACAAAAGAACTATATGTAGAACAAAAATCACATGATTATTAAGTGGGTGCAACTTAGGCTTCATTTATTTATTTTTGATGGGCTGTTGTCATGTCTAGTCTGAACGCCAGATGTTTGAAGGTTGCACTTATCACCGATCTTGTATTTTTGGTAGAAATCGCCAATCTTGGTTCTATTGGAAAAGGGGGCGAAAAGGCCATGTAATGCAGTCCCTGTTTTCTGGGGTACACTGAAAGCACCTTCTGTACCAGTTTGGCTGCCATACTATAACTGTATGGGAAATCTAGACATACAGGTTTTCAACAAATGTGCTAATTGGTAACCACCCTGGAATGCAGGGCGCATTCTTTGTTCTACAATGAGTTGTGACTTCAATACCTTTAATACCATGCTGTGTCTCTAGTGCCTGAGGCTCTATCATTTTTGTATGTTCGCTTTCTGGGCGGAAGCCTTTAGATGTATTTGGTGTCAAAACCTGTGGGCAGAAGAAATCCAGGAAAGCTTCTATGAGCAACCAACAGGGAACTGTACCATGTGCATGGACCCCAGTTTTCAGTTCAGAAATCTGTGGAAACTTTCAATTGGGCTTCCACTATGCAGTTGTGTTGATTCCTTCTCATAAGATGTGGTGGGAAATGGTGATGAAACAGCTCTTGGAGATTTCCTCATTGGTGCAACACTGCTCTTGAGCAAAAAATCAGTAAGCAAACAGTTCAGGTCATACTCAGCCCAGTAGTCTTCAGGTTTGGATGGAGGACCTTTCAAGTCGCTTGAGTCATTTTTTGGATCTGGTGAGACTAGGATTCTTTTTGCCATCAGCAAGCTGTTGATCAGAGGGTTCACGGTTTGTGAGTTATTTCTTTTCGTGGCCATGTGAGTGTTGTTTTGTTGTTGGTCATGTATGCATTATGGAGCCCTTCTGCAGGATTTCTTTGTTAATAAATTTGATCCCTTTGACAAAAAAATTAAGAAAAGATAAATTATCGGTAATTCAGTGATATACAATTGAATTTGCTACGTAAACTGTAGATCTCAGTCTCAAGATCAGATGCTAGCCCAATGTGTTTACCTTTTCTTTCCCCTTTCCTCCTACTTTACCATTTGACAGCTCAAAGTTCTTATTGTGGATTACAATGGTGTTTGCAGCTGAAGACTGCTACTCTTACTCTTGTTCTTGTGGCGTTGCTCATTGTTGCTATATCCACCGTGGACTCAGCGCTCTGTTATCTGCTGACGTTGCTGCTCCGAAGAACAGCTTGATTTATCTGTAATTTCAAAATCATGAAATAGGTGTAGCATGTAGCATATCGGCACCTGTCTACTCATAGTTGATACATTGGCAGGCTACCGGAATTTTTTACCAAAAAAAGGAAACAAGTCTGGCTATCAGAATTATAGAATTAACTGATATGCGAGTTCCAGTTGTGTATAGGAGAACTGGAATGAAAAAGCAGAGAACAATGAACAGATAGTGTTTCTACTGAAAAACTTGCATGTTTGATCTGAAGGAGACTCATTTAATAATTGTATGCTATAGTTTATCCGCGTGGCATGGTCTATTGTGTTTCTAGAGTTCTCAAACAATCAAAGATAAAGAGGAATGACCTCGTTTAATTGTGAACTAGTGGTTGCTAAAACCCAAGAGGAATCGCCCAGTTTTTTCCTGTGAAACAATGGTTACTAAAAAGAACGCCGATCTGGATGGGGGTTAACCATGACCTGTTTGGGTCCACTGGCGGCAGTGGCTTCATTCCTTGGTTTTGAACGGGTACATCTTATTGGTGATTTTGTGTTATTAAGATGCTTCAAGTAAATTACTCAGATTAACTTTTGAAGTTTGGAAAAATTGCCTTGAGTTGCTGTTATTTGTAGCAGACACAGTGCAGTGAAAAAATCTCCACTGCAAACTTGAAATTTAGCAATTAACCTGTTCTATTTTTTGCCGGGAACTCAAAATATGGTGGTTGTGCAACATCGAGAGCCTATTGGGCTTTTTGATGCCCATCCAATTGGTATAGTAGTTGGGAGCCTGTTCTGGAACGAGTTTGAGAGTGGAGCTGTAATAAGTTGAGAGCCAGCTCAACTCAGTTCGGTTATGCTACAGCTTGAGCCTGATTTGATAGAAAGGCTTGGCTTGAGCTTGACTCGATTATGTTACATTATATATGTACCACAGTCCCAGTCCCAGCCCAAGCCCAAGCCCGTCTTGTTAAAAACATATGTAAGCTGATCCCACACCCAGCCTCGATATATTATCCCAATAAATCTTGTAAAGTAGGACAGCTGTTGCCCAATCCCATTTAATTCTTAAACATCCCACTGCCCAAGTAGCTATCGTTTGATGATAACCACTCCTTATGACCCACTTGGATCGCCAATTGCAGTAAACTTGGTTTGTGCATAATTAGAGTTAACAGCAAGTAGTATGTAACTGGAGCCAACCCATTGCATAAACCCCATTCAAAGAGGATCTTAAATTAGTGTATTTGTTATTTTATTTGTTTCAACACTTCTTAATCTGGCTAAACCAAAATCATAGATTGAATGCGTTGTCTTTTGGTCAAACCAGGTTGGTTTTTTATGCTAGCTGCAGGGACCACTAAGTATAGGCGAGTCTAGCTTATCCTGAACAAAATGAAACAGCAAGCCAACTGTAGAATCATGCAATGTGGGCTGGGGATGGAAACGGGCCCGTGAAAACCTGACTGACGGCTGTGATTCATATGATTGGGAATATCCAAAAAATGATGGACGGTAGAGATGGATCATTCATAAGAAACAGAACAAGTTGCCGTTTTTTTCAAATGGAGAAAAGGACATGCGCAAAAAGCCCGCGAAGTATTGTTGTTAACATTGAGATGAACAACGGCTTTGGAACAAAAGTGGAATTTTCCTCAATCTTTACGCTTTCTCTTTCAACTACAACGGCTATTTATTATCTCTTTTGTCTCTTCTTTCTCTCTGTAACACCAGCACATGCATTTTTTTCTCTCTCTTTCTTCTTCCTTCACTGCTTTTACACTTCTTTTTGTGAAAAAGGAGAAGATTTTGTTGGAGAAAAAGAGAAAGGCAATGGTGGGAGCGGGAATCTTTTCTCGTTTATCAAGCTACAAGATATTCCACCCCTCCCCCTTGGTACTTTCTACTTCTTTTCATGCCTCTCTCTCTCTCTCTCTCTCTCTCTCTCTCTCTCCCTCCCTCCCTCCCTCCTTTTTTGGCCTTCTTTTGATGAAGCTCAGCTCTTGATTTTGAACCTAAGAAAATGACCATATCCATGGGTTTTCCATTTGGGGACGGAGAAGTAAGATGCTTCTATCATTTTTCTTTCTTCTTTTTTTTTTTTTAATGTTGGTTGGAAGGTTTTTAGGGAATTTTATCTTGGTTCCTTTCATATTGTGGAGTTTTTTAGTTGGTCTTTTTGATGAGTTGTCACCGTTGGGTTTTGGCTGTTTTCTTTAGAATAAAAAGGAGCTTCTGATTCCAAAGGGTGATGAAGTTGCAGACACGGGTGATGATCTTGTAATGGAATTCAATGTTGAGTTTAAGCCAATAGACCACCCACTTGAGCCATTGGATGAAGACCGTCCCGTTAAATGCCCTCTACAAAACTCCTCAGTTTTGAATGTAAGCCTATCAATTCTTGATTATCTGTGTCTGTTTCTTCTGATCTCCATGTATGTGTCTGTGATTTTGGGTCTACTTTTGTGAAGGTTTGAATGCGATATATGATGTGGGTTTTGCCTAAAGTTGGATTGCCATTACTTTGAGCTGCATTTCCAAAGTCCAATACTGTTCAATGGATGCACTTGGAATGTTTTGCAGCTATTTTACCTTGGTAAAAGTAGTTGCGTCAAAACAAACCCATGAAAATTATTGAAAGGAATGTGAATCACTTTCCAAAATTATTCTTGAAGGGGTTTTCTTTTTGCAAATTATTGTCATATCTCAAGGTTAAACACCATCCTCATCGTGGTTGAGGATCTCCCGCTGTATTAGATAAATAGACATTTTATGAGATTAACAGATTGAAGGGTTACAACAAGCAGTTTAAGGTTTGAGTTTTGTGGCAATCAGACTTCAGAGTGGTCTGTATAATTCCATGATGTTGAGAACCACACTCAAAAGCCTCATCTTGGTCCTCAAGATTCATGAACGTCCCCAGGTCCACCAAATCAGTGGGTCTGGATCACCAAACTATGGGCATTTCAGAACAATAAGGTACACCCTTGAAGGTCAGGGACATGATAGTTCCTCGATCCTGAATGAAGACTGGCTATTTATATCCCTAATATCACCTAGCATACAGGGTATGGTCTAGATTTTAGTTTTCTATTGAAGGATGTTATTGACATGTTTACCAAAGGTGAATGGACAATTTCCCTACCAAAAAGCAGTTGGGGTTTTTGGGCTAAGTTTTGCCCTACATTAATAGAAATAACAGCCCTGAGGTTGCCCGTTGCAGGTTTGAGTGATGCTACTTATCAAAAAGAAACAGAAAATTGCATGCAACTAAATATCAGTTTCATTGTATCGACATTCACTGGAATGAATCATATCAGAACATGAAATACATTCCAGTGATGTTTGTATAGTATGTCTAATGTCTCCCAACTTTAGTTTATGTTGCATAATAAGTTGACCGTGTAACAATATATATCCTATTATTGTATCATGACTGAACAGTATATGATTGATGTGGTTGTATTAGAATATGATTACATATAGTCCATGTTAAATAACAGCTTCTCATACTAAACTACTTTGATTGGTGATCTTCTTGTTGAGCTTACTGCCTTGGCAACCTTAAAATTTCCAGAAAACATTCAATTTAGGTGTTCCATGTTGTTTTCAGTTATGCAGGATGTTATGTTAAAAATATGTTCTGCAAGTCATAACGGGCATCATATAAAGCATAATTGAGGCAATATTTTTTCTTTTCTGATATTTAGAGTTCCTTTTATTTTCTCTATCTCTTTTGATGTATAAAGAATGGGGAAGCGCGGATGAAACGAAGTGCAAGTGCAAGAATCTCAAGGAAGAGACCAGAGTTGAGAGTGCTGAATGAAGGAGCAGAGGTGTCCACAAAACCCCAAGTTCGTGCAGCGTGCAAGAGGCATCAGACCCTTCCTCGCAACCACAGTAGGCCCCCTTTGTCCAGGTCAAGGTCTATTTCAAGTGGCATCTTACAAATGCTTTGAGAATGCAACAAGTTGTGTTCTTAACAAGATCAGATCAGGACATCCCTTTCAATGTATTTACCATAGTAACCTTGTAGTGTTGGGTATTCATATGAGTTCCATGGCAATGTAGATGCTGGAGAATCAGGTATTCCCAGTTTTAATTCCAAGGCTTGTAGTTCTCAATCATGAATGAATACCTTTATGGGTCATCTTCTGTACATTGTATATGAACCTCATGGCCGATACCATCGGTCTGATGGGCCCCGAGGGCCCAGATTGAAAGGTCCTAACCATCAATGATAATGATGCACATTTGAAAAATGTACAATTTAATTTCATTCATCTCCAAAAGGACATTATTTGGCTGATTTTGTTGCTATTGGCACTATAACTATAAATATAGTAACAGCTAATCAACATTCCATGGTATGGACAAAGTGATATAAATCAAAACGCCATAATTCGCAGCTAATCGCAGCAAACAATTGCCCACAACAGCATCTTGTTCTTGAGATCATATACAAACTGCATATTCTGATGTTATGTGTTTCCAAATATAGACGTCCCGTGTGTTTCCATCATCATCAGACAAATCATATATCAGAAGCGTGAAGATTTAAAATGGTCAATGGAGGTTCAACACCAATGGGATTACTTTCTTCTGCTTTCTAGGGCCATCCAAAATTGAGAGAAAAATTAAAAATAATGAAGGTGATTTAGTTTTTGACCTTGGGGACTGATTGGTATCGAAGATTTAAGTAGAGCTGGCATAATGGCTATCAAGGGAGTGTGACTATTCTAAAACTCATGTATGAGCATTTGGGTAAGGCGGATTCTTTCATTTCCGATAAATGGGTAGAAGGAAGCTCTAGCCCTCCTTGGAGGTTGGTTTCAAATGTGAAAGAAATTAGGAAGTTGCTGGAATTTTGGATCCTCAAATATGTCTTTCCATCATATTCTAAGAGATTGGAATGAAGTGGCGGATTCTTTGCCCAAGGAAGGAGTATCATGAACTCCTTTCATGGTAGGAAATGTAATACCTCTGTAGCAAAACTTTGTTTTCTTTTGATGAGACGAGTTTCCTACCTTAATAGACTCCTCTTATTTGTACATATTTCACTCTCATTATAAGGTTTTCACAGTTTTCTATAAAATAAAAAATAAAAAATAAAAAATAAAGTTTTCACAGTTGCTTCTAAAAAAAATATTGCTTAATTACTCTATCACTTCATCCCATTGATCCAACGTTAGCTTAATCAATTCTACTCAAATAAAGAAGCAATCTAAGACAACAAATTCCATCTCTCTCTCTCTCTCTCTCTCTCTCACACAATGGGCCTAATAAGGAAAGTCATTAATCACTATAGCAATAAAACCATATACGTACATTCCACATTACAATCAAACAAAGCCTTGAGAAAACTGCCACCCATTAATTAAACAACAAAACTACCAACATGAAGAAAATTCATAGCTGATTGCATTGGACGGGTGCAAATGACAACTCCTCTTTCTCCAGATCATAGATGACCTGCATATTTTGCTGCTGCATGTTCCCAAATATCGACATCCCCTTGGACTCCATGATCATCACACAAAGCAAACCAGTAATCGAATCTTGTATCATATAATTATCCGGCGGCAAATCCAAATCAGCGCCCTTGAAGTGGAATATCAACTTGGGAACCTCCACGGTAGAATCGTTTGATGGCACACTGAAGCATAAATCAAGTCCGGTTGATGACCCATCATCCACTGGCAACTTTGTCTGCGCGATGAAGGCCTTTTTCATTAATTTGTACCCGGATGCCTCCAGGTAAGTTATGGTGGTACCTGAATCTATGATCATACCACCAGTACCATCTTTCAATGCAACTGTGGAATTTGGTATTGACAGGAGGGTGCCTCCAACTGTAATACCTTCCAAAGAGAGATAGTAGAAACTTGGGTGAGAAGGGTTCTGGACTAATGGGGTGGTTGCAACTTGAGCCTTGAAGCTGTCATTCATCTTGGCAAGAGACCCAAACAGTAGGGGACTGGTCTTGGTATCATCTATTGAGCTCAGGCAATAGGAGAACTTGCCCAAGCCCAATTGTGAAACAAGCGACAACGGTCCCCTGCCAAGTCCAACTAGGCCTGCACCTTGGTTGAAACCATCCCCTTCAGTATCATCACTGCACCCGAATCCTATATGAGGCACAGAAGTTGATCCCAAGGTGAATGTCTCGCTGGCCATCACTCCTCGAGTTGTTGAATGGTCTCCATAAGCATAGAGATATTCGCAGTCCATGCTACACTTCGAGTTGGGGAGGGCTTTGCAAAGAGGACTAGAGCAAGGTACCTTCGAGTAAGAAGATGAACGTGAGGGATCGAAGATGGGTGAAGACTGTTTGTAACATCTGGAACATGGTTTGCATTGGGTCCATATCAAATCACTCCCGGTGTCTAGAATTGCCGTGAAGTGGACTGGAGGGGTGCCTATAGCGAGGTTGACAAGATATTCGCCACTGCCAACATGAACAGGTGCTTGAATTTGGTGGCCAGCGTTGTCATCAACTAGCACTGCCCCTGCTTTCAAACTCTCCAACCTTTGTTTCCCTCGCTTCATTGCGCGTTGTAGCAGCTCAAACTTGGTAAAATTGTCCCCGTAAGCGACATGAACTAGGTCGAGTCGAATCCCTTCTGGGACAACTCTATCAAACCCAAGTCGCAATATGGAACGCGCCGGTGAGATGAGAAGTGCCACCACCACTGCCAGTAGCAACACTAGGGAAGTTGGAGGTGGTGGTGCCATGGTATAGCTACTATTGAGAGACAGTAGAGAAGCGGTAAGGATTGGCAAATATACACCCCAAAGATGTGTGTAGTTGTGGAGGTTGTTGAATAAATGAATGAATAAATTAAGGTTGTTGAATGAACGAAAGAATAAATTAAGTACATGTGACTAAGATGGGTGAAAAGAAATCTTTGTATGAAGGTGTTATATTTGGGTTCTACTCTCATCTGGTAACAAGGGATTCAACGGAGCCCAACAAGACAGGAGAAGTTTGATAGGGTATTCATTTAAAGAATAAAGAAGGTGACGAATATGAAGGATTAAATATTGCTTGAGGACGCGTAAGAAATGTGTGTGATTATTCAAAAGAGGAGGTTGGCGAGCTACTCCTATTTGTTTGTGTTCTGACCATTTAATCAATCACAGGAAGGGAGAGGATTGATGGTATGGTCTTCAAGTTTGGTGGGGATTTGTGGATGTGTATCGGTATTATGCCATAGTAGTCATATGAAGTGTAGAGAAGGGAAAGGAAGGGAAATAAATGCATCAATCACCTTTTAAAATGAACAAGTAATCGATTGACTGGTAAGGTTGTTCAAGGAAACCATTGAAATTGATAGGTGATCTGCTTCGTATATATTATTGCAAATGGGAAAAACTATGGTGTGGGTCACCTTTTACTCATTCCATGATTCTGAAAAATATTCGAGTAGATAATTTTGTGGGCTCCAACCTTAGTAATGAAATATGGATGTGACAATCCTAACCATGAAATGAAAATGGGTGGTTGTAAAAAGTCAACCATAGCCATAAAAAAAAAAAAAAAAAAATCCAACTACTTCTTTAAAAAATATGCTTCATGAGAAGAACTATGATTCTGTGATCTTGGGTTTTGGCCTATACATGATAGGAACCATTAGATTAGTTTTTCCACACCATTCAGTCTCCCACGAGGAGCCCCACATGGCAACTGTGAGACTTTCATCCTGTATTGTGGACCATGGAGACTGAAGAGAGAAAATCCCGAATCACGCTTCTACAGGGCTTCCACGAATGAAAATCCTGCTACCTCTCCTATGCATTTTTTTCCCAGCACGCCACGGTGTGGGATTTTTCAATCCACGCCATCCACAAACTCTTTCCCAAATATTACCAATTATAGAAGGATAGCAAGACAACTCTTTGAGCATAACCCAACAAGCATGCTAAAAAGAGAAGTGTCACATTGGTGGGTGTGGGTCCACTGACCCCACAATACGTAAACCAGGAAATTGTGAACTAAAACATTATTCACCAATCAAACACAATGGACATTTTCGGTTGCTCATTGAATGGATGCAATTGCCAGTTTGTTGTTCACCACTTTTTATTTCGACCATCCATTTGATTACCGCCAACACCATCAAGCCACATGTCCCACTTAAAGATGGTAATCAGGCCATTACCCAGTCATGAATTCAGAGTGAAAGGACTTAGTTTGAGGACAAATTCTAGGTTGCGAGCAATGCAAACGGAATTCCCCAGTATTAATGTGAACTGTCAACCAGCAAAAAAAAGTGAGACCCTTATTACAGTTTGTTGTTTGCAGCTTCGCCAAATACCCATTTGTACAAATGAAACGCAAAATCATTCACAAGGTATACGCCCCATTTATGTTCAAATCACAATTTTTTTAATGCATGTACAGATGCAAAGTTAACTTCCAAAATAAATTAACAAAAAGTAGGGCTCATAGCACTGTTGAAAACACAAGGTTGTGACAGCTTTTTTCAGAATACAACTCTATGTTCATTTTAATTAGCTCACGTTTAATACTCTTGCACTCGAAGGAAATACAGGAAAAAATATGTAGTTTTAATTCATACAAAAGCCAAAATCTCCTAAAAAAAAAAAAAAAAACCAAAATCTCCACAATGGTCCACCGAGAATCTTTTTCCACTCTCTCCATTCAGTAGAAGTTGCTTAGAAGTCAACCATCAAAAGCCCGTCAATTTCCACGAGCTGAGAAATGAATTCGAGCCAACTCCTCTTCACACCATTTGGACAAGCAGAGCTCAAGTTTTAAACTAGTAAAAGCTCTCGCTCGAGAGGTGGGATTATAATGCAACCATGGAAACAGTCCGATGGAAGCAAAAGCTGGGACAAGAACCAATTCTTAGGAATAGAAATCTGGCAACTCAGGAATTACTATGAACTGTAGACAAGAGGAGAACTCACTTTGTGATGATTAGATTCATCCTAGCATGAAGGATTAAGCATCAGGAGTCTTTCTTTTGCGATCCGGTAGCAAGGTAGAGTCAGGATTGGCTTGATTGAAAACTGACCTGTATTACAGCAGCAGGAATTGGCACTTGCATTGAGATGAATAAAAGAAGAGGTATAAGTTGATGAAAACTCCTATACCAATAAATAAATAAAAAGTCGATGAAAACTGAAAATCCTCGATTACCAAATTGAAGCCAAGCTCAGCATTAGTTCTATAAGCAAGACAACAGTGTTATTCCTTTCAAATTATTCCTTAAGTTATTTGTCCCGCTATTTTATATGCATGGCATGGCACAACTCAACAAAATCCAAACTGATCGACCAGCAGTATCTAACTCTTATGTTATGGTCTGAAAATAACACCTGTACTGCTACACTAACCAAGTGAATGGAACTTTTGAGAACAGAATCTGGCCAATCAAGGAAAACACAAAGCGCCTTGTTTGTTTGCCCTAGAATACATAGAAATTCATGGTCAAATGAGCTCCACCGAAAGAAAAAGATGAGGTATGAACAATATGAGAGGTGAGGTGAGGTGAAGTACATAAGGTAGTACCGTAGATGAGGCCTTTACTCTCCTAGGATTTGGATTGCTAGGGAGATGGCTGGGTATTCATTTCCTATCTTCCCTTGATTCACTTTCCAGTAGAAAGGAGGTTATTTGACGGTTATTTTTGCATATGCACCTTGGATCTTCAATTATAACCATTTATGGCATCAATTCCTATATATTTTATGCAAACAAACAGGCCCAAAAAAATCTCCACACTCTTTTTAACTAAAACATAGGATTAGGATCAGTGTTTCAAATCTCCATTTAAGTATTTCGAGAGCAGAAACTTTAATTCATCTACAGTGAGTAATCAAAAGTAAGATAATGTTTGAGAGCCTCAATGCCCAATCATGGCTATTCTTGGGAGAGCAAGTTAAGAAGCACCTGCACAAGCAACCCTCCCCTAGTTATCCTCTGATGCAGCCTGTATATCGGGGCCCACTTGCATCCATGTCTCAGCAAAGATAAAGGCATCTGCAGTGAAACTCCAGGCGTGGACAACACCTACTTCAAGAAAGGAAACGAATTTCTCTTTCCTTTCCTTTTTCTTGAAATTCCTTTATTGAATTTTTTGACACATAATCAAGATTTACAATATATATATATATATTATATGACTTAAATTTGAATATTGTAATCAGCAGTGGAACCTTTCTGATATAGAGTACAAAAAAACAAGCACAGACAAACATTAGCAGTGAATGAGGAAAGGAATAGTGTTATTGTGTTTGTTTAAGAACATGCAGAGTGGTACATACAAAGAAAAATCTGCAACTGAATCAGTAAACAGAATAATGATTAATGAGAAGATTGCATACAAGAGGAAGTAAATATAACCTCTGAGAATATGAGAGAACTCACCCACAAGTAGAACATTTCTTGTGATGCTTGCAGAATATAGACAAACAAACTGAGCAGATGAAGCCCATGTCAATCGTCTTTTTGTGGCAAAAGCAGCTGTGAGTTTCACAGAATTTATCAGTCAATTTAAAAAAAAAATAGAGTTCTTAAAAAAATAAATAAATAAATAAAACCATCACTGACTACTGAGCAACATCTGCTAAAAGCCTAAGACACTGGAACTATTTGGGAGCATGAAGAAGGCGGCATTATCTTCCTCCGTGCTAAATTGTATTGCTTTTCAAGGAAATATTTTATATAATTTAAATGTCAAGCAAGCATGTTTTATAAATGTAGGAACTCTGAAATTTGCAGTCCATCTCTTCCACTTTGTGTAGATTTAGAACCATACAATTTAAGAGAAGATTGTCCTATACATTGTTCTTTAAACATGTAAATTGTCAAGACTTCACTAATCACTTTTCATACCCTGCAATGATGCTACTCTTTCATAAATTATCAAACTTCTAATCAAAGACAATAGTGGATATTCCCTAGATAAGGAGATCAGAAGGAAAAAAAAGAAAAGAAAAAGCCCCAACATGGTAGCATGCAAATCAAAGATGCCCACAGGCTACTGGAGGTATTCACAACAATAAAATCTTCCATTTAACAGTAGTGCAGGCAATAGAGGACCATATCGAAGTTGTCTGAGTGGCAAAAATGTATATTGCAGATCTCAAAGATGAAGCAGAGCAGCGGAATATAACCTGAGTAACAGAACCAATGACGGAAATATAATCAAATGAATGGGATCATGAATGAGGAACATACGAGGCACGAAAATCCACTCCAACAGGCCGAGGAAGTTGTAGGAAACTACGAGACTGCAGATCAGTTGCAAACACCATCTGCGTAGTTTAAAGATTTTCATGGAGATATGTAAATAAGTAAATAATAAAATGCTGAAGGCACTCAGATTGATTTTTTATTAAGAGGCACCAATAAGAATACTTATGTTGCAACATGAAGATAATCAAAGGAAATGGAAGCACTTATAGTTGAAAATGCAAAGTATTCATTCTGGTAAATGGGCAAATCCCTCATTGCCAGAGAGGGGCAGATAGAGTTAACAGATCGAAAGTATTCACGCCCAATACATGACCACACACCTTAAGTCAGAAAATCATCACATAAAACTCATTGTCTGATCCATCAAACTTTCATGTCTAAATTCATCTACACATATGGATGTTTATAGGAGCAACCAGACCGTTCCTAAGCTTGGAATGGTACAGCCTATGGGCCCCACCTAGAAGCATGCTAATAATCAGTGGTGGGGGGTTTGGGGTCTGGAAGGTCTCAGTGCTAATTGGATGAGTCTTGGATGAGTAACTGAATAGCCTACAAAACTTGGATGAGTCTTGGATTTGGCTCAGTGCTAACTCACAGGGGAGGAAGCAGTTGTAATGAGTGTAACTTTGTAAGGGCTTACATTCACAATAGGACTGCACCCCACATGCCAGAGACTATGCAAGTTCTAGCTCTGCTTTTTGCACATTTTTTGGTGATTATGTGAGGAGATGTTTGAATTCCAGTTGGATTTTTTTTAAGGTAAGTGATTATATTCCAAAAGAAGATGCACAGTGAACAAATACATATATACATACAAACATACACACATATACATATACATATACACATACATACATACATATATTTATACATGTACATACATACATATATTTATATATATATATATATGGAAAGCTCCAACCAAGATCCCTACCTAAATTGGCACGTAGCTAGGCTGGACCAAACTACAAAAGAAACATGGCCAAAACTTGGCTAAAGGAACAAAAGTTTCTAAAGCAGACCATGCAAGGCAGCTAAGAAACCAAGGAAAAACAAAAGGACCCACACCCCAGGCCAAGATATCAAGTGATGATTGGAGTCACATTACTCCAGTAGCAGCAGCTTTGGTCCAGCGCATGGAGTCTTCGCTTGCTTCAGTGTAGACAATTCCCAGTTGGACTTGGATTGCACCAAAAGTCCTCTTTGAGCCTCTATTTTACCACTCAACCATAAAACATATTTATAAAAGCTAGAAAGGGAAATTGATGCTGGCCAGACCGAGGGACTGCCAGCACGTTGGGCCCCGCGGGCTGGCAGACCTTGGGTCTGGCCTGCATCAGAAATATCTTACATTTAATATGCCATTAAAATTTGTTGGCTTTGAGGTCATTAATCAAGAATTATGATGATTTGGGCAGTTTAGACCAATCGTTATATCACCATCCTTGCTCTAGACAAAAATATAGACCATCCTACCTCTATTTCCACTAAAATTCCACAATACCAAGTGAGTTAGAAAAGGGTAAGGACAATTTTCCATGAATAGTGAAAACTAATACTAAAATCATTGAATGTGCCTTTGGGACAATCTCACATATATGAAATGAATAGCATTAACAAGAGAAAGCAAGCTTTTTTAGGGCTTCCCTCCCTCCCTCCCTCCCTCTTATTTTATTAGCCCATGGCATTTCCATTTCAATTTTTCCTTTTGCTTATAATTCATTTTGTTATAAACTTATAAGAAATAATAATATGTGCTTAGAGAGTTGAGACGACTCATTTGGTTTGATTTTGTGAAAGCAAAAAACAATGAACCACGTCAAACATTAAAAAATGCAAAATAAATAAATAAATAAAACAAAAAAACATACCGTAAGATATTGAAATAGTCCATCTAGATGTTGGGGCTTTATATAAACACCTCCAGTGATGTAAGAAGCCTGTAACACAGGATGAGTCATACACAAGTAAGGAGGGAAAGAAAGAAAACAATTATTGCTAAAAAAACACAAAACTAAAAACTAACAGGTAATATCATCGTTATGACTTAGCCAAATCTTTAACGAGAAAAAATTCATCCAAAAGATAATATTTACACCTGTTGCAGGAAAGCAGAGTGCTGAGCTCCTACAACGCATGAATCTATAGGGACCTGCAGATGAAGTGGCATGCCAATGGCTTTAGTGAAAACCACTAAATAATATTAATAGTAGTCTTGAAGTAAACTAGTAAGTTTTTGGACCATTAATCACTAATTAAAAGTCACAAGCCATTTCAAATATATATATATATATATATAGTTGAAACTTGAAAGTATCAGTCCAAAATAATCAATTCATATTCAGCAGATTGGATGGTAAAGAAACATGGTTAGAACCAAGGACTCCAAACTGATAGCCAAGCTCAGAAGACATTGTCAAACGTATAGGTCCAGATGTATAACATTAAAGGAACAGAGATAACTACAGATATCTTTGAAAACCCAAGAAGTTCTAACCAACTAAATAAGATCTTAAAAGGTGTTGCTCACTTGCTGTTCACTTATATTATCCACAATATAAACTGATCCTTTATCACCATGTCGGGGATTGCAACAACCGATAGAATTGCTAAATGAGGGGAAAAAAAAATCAATCTAAGCATCCTTAGTATGCATTTCAGAAGTTGATTTCATAATTATTTTTTTCCTTTTGTTCAAAATGAACTACAACTTAAGAAAATGAATTCAGAAGTTGAGCACACAATATCCATGTGCCTTGTAATCCCTATGTACAATCATAATGACGAATTCATCAGTAGAATAAAATGAAAATCATTGAGAAGCTATAGGTTCCTTAACCAGAAAGGAGAAGCACAAAACAAAAAATAATAATGACAGCCCAAAATTCAAAAGCTTTGTATACCATGGAACGCTGAGCTGAGAATATTGCATTCATTACTGCGACATATCTGCAAAGACTCCCTTTCAGAGTAGGAACTCAATCATAAATAAGTTGAAAATGTTTCAGAGCAAAGCACAGAATGCATACTGTTCTGGCCCATCTGGAGACCCCTGCAGGCATAAAATCTGCCATGAAATGAGTGTTAGAGGTCTGGAATCTGGATGCAATTATATGATGGAAGAATATAAACTAAGTCATCAAAGGCCTCAATCTTACAAGCTGTCAGAAGTTTACTAGCACATTAGAGATGAGGGAAAGCAAATATCAACATGATGACCTACAGAACAATCAGTCCACTGCAAATTGGACTAAAGTTGTGTTTGTCATGTACCACAGAATCAATTGAAATGGTCTAGCCAAACAAAGAAGAAATAGCCAAATTGTAACAATGTTTCTCTTCATCTATTTCATGTTACGGGACAAGGCTTCATACTGAAATTACTTTTCATACGGACCCAATTTTAAGGCCACTTTCTCATCGCAAATACCGATAAACACAATGTAGCCTATATTAACGGAAGAAAAAAAAAACCCTGTTACACATCTTCAAGGAGAATGCCCATTCTCCACGCACAAGCAATCGGAAAAACACCAAATAAAGCAGTGTCAGTGAAGTATGCATACTCACCCTGGGGTGCGGATGGAGCGGTCCTGAGCGAAAAACCCTCTGTATATCTACCCATCAAATTAAATCAAACAAAGATCTTCTAAAGCTGAATAAAACAAGTAATACACAGCATGCTAAATGCATATCCATAGCACAATTTCCAGAGACATTTATTTCCAAAGCGGTTCCATTTTCTGGAGAAATTAACAGTGAAGGCTTCATTTTCTACAGTGCCAGTTTCTATTGTTTGGTTGTCAGAACATTTGCTCCTTTGAAATGTGTTTCTACCTCTTGGGCCGGAATCTGATGTTGATTTATATATATATATATATATATATATATAGAAAATGCTTTCCACCTTGGAAAATGAAAACTGCAGAAAATCTTAACATGGGAAAACTGGAAAACCATTCTCCCTCTGAAACCAATTTCAATTTTCGTGGAAAATACTCCTACAAGGCTACAAGCACAAACATACCAAAAGGGTGTGTTTGGATCAATGCCCCCATATCTCAATCAGTCTAAAAATTACTAATAACAAAATCACAACCACACTGACTACAATTCCTGACACATCCAAACGCACTAAAACAAGATAACAATCACAGGCGGAAAAATAAAAGAGAGGAGAAACATCAAAACGGATACAGCAGAGAGCCAACGACAGCGATCCAGACAGAAGGCTAGACGGATTCCCAACCACAGATTCATCCTTACTCAGCTCTTGATCTTTGATAACAAACTCCTCCAGCTTCTGAATCACTCTGGAAAAGATTCCGGGCATATTCCCGTCCTCCGATTTGGCGGCTGACGCCGGCGGCGACGATGAAGAATCATAGATATAGCCGCAGGAATTGACGCCGGTGGCGATGACGACGACCTGGTTGATCTGGTTGAGAAGCAGAATAGAATTCAAGAAAGGAAGAACCTGCAGAAACAAAAAGGGCTGAGAATGAGTAGAGATGGACAGATTGGAAAACGGAAAAATTAGGGTTTAAGAGAGAGAAAGAGAGAGAGGGCTTACGTGATTGAGGAAATTAGAGAAGGAGAGATTAGGGTTGTTGTTGTTGGAGTTCTTCGCGATTGCCCAAAAGAAAGGGTTTGTGTCGAGCAGAACAACCACAAGGCTAACATCGTCTGAACAAAACAAGAACATCAAATGAAATGAGATGAGAGAGAGACTAAACCCTTAAACCCTAAACCCTAACATCATCATCTGAAGAAAAGAATACCAAATGAGAGAGAGAGAGAGAGAGACCTGAATAGAGTTTTGAAGCAGTAGAGGCCATGAGAAGAAAGACACAGCAGGAGTTGCAAAGCAAAGGCATATATTTTGCTACAGAGCCCTGTTGTGGGGCCTAGCTGGATGAAACAATCAGGGGTGGCCAAGTTACTATGTGATCTAGCAATCTTATCCCTTGATCTGAAGCATCCAAGTTCTTATGTGTCTCATTAATATCAGGTGCACTAAACTTTTTTGTGATTTTAGATCAAAATCAAAAGTTGAAGATTTTGCCAGTTTTGAGATGGGACTAACTTTGATGAGAAAGGAGTTGGTTGAATATTGAGATCCAGTTGACTGGTTAAACAATTTCAATCTCCTGAGAGAGAGTATCCAGAGTGGCTGAATGGGGATGATAATGGGGCTCAGCCTGGGTGCAGCCTTCTTTGGGCTGGGTTCAAGCCTTGGTTATTAGTACGTGGGCTGGTCTTGGATTTGAAATCTGGACCCGTTTAATGTTATCAGTTGTGCTTGGATTAAATGATAGAAAGCTCGACGCCCCGAATAAATAGTATTGTATGTAGTTTAGTGATTAATTTGCCGAAATAAGTATTAAAAAGCCCAAGCAAATGATGGAAAGCTTGGACGGCCTCACCCAGTTGACTAAATGGGCGAGCTTGAGCTTGATATGTTTGGGCTCTGTGGTTGACCTATATTTCTAAAGTTGAGTCAGGCCTAAATATACCTCAACTTGGGCCCACCCAGCCTATAAATTACCCCTATCACCCAACAGTTTTTATTTTATTTTATTGCTTTTGTTTTACAAAGAAAATGTATTACACCAAACAGCAAAAAATCGGGCTATAAGGAAAACCAGAATAATTTTCTCTACAGTGTAATCCTCTTGTCTCACGAACACATCCAAATGATTCAATTGCAGCAGAAGATCATTACATAATCACACTCTATAAAATGCAAAAAAAAAACTCTATTAGACAGCCGCAGTGACCCCATATGGGTAGCACTTTTTACTTAAATCGGGCACTGAAGACTTTGTTGGGTTATTTCCCAATTTCATTAGTGAAATGATGTTTGAGAAAGGATTGAACTCTGATCATATTGGAGCCTATATATGATAACAGAAGTGGTGCAAATCAGTTTTCTAAAACTTTATTAGAGAGGCTAATCTGACCTAGCTAAATCGGAATCTTTACATGACTGATCATTCCATCAAAACTGTTTCACACTTTGAAGTTCAACCTTGAACTTTCCTCAAAAAATTCACACATTCTTAAAAAGAGAACTTTCAAATAAGGTCTTAGATTTTTGCTTTATTTCAAAAAAGAACACAAGTTTCCAAACTTTTCAAATAAGTTCTTAAGTCTTTTAGGAAGTTTTTAGTTAAGGGCACCGGTCCAATTAATGCTATTTTTGAG
Source organism: Persea americana (assembly GCA_029852735.1). Taxonomy (NCBI): domain Eukaryota; kingdom Viridiplantae; phylum Streptophyta; class Magnoliopsida; order Laurales; family Lauraceae; genus Persea; species Persea americana. The sequence goes on along the minus strand of CM056809.1, from coordinate 3,889,726 downwards.
CAGATTTTTTCCTTTATTTTTTAAAATACTCAAATTAACTACCATTAAAATAAAACTCTCATTCACTTCTTCTATATTCTCTTTATTTTCTTTACCAATGTCCTCATTATGATCAAGGACATCAAGTATCCCCGTGACGATCAGTTGCATGTAGTGGCTGCCAGAACCATGTCATGGCTTTAAATGAAGGATAATTTAAGTATTTCTAAAAAAATGAGGAAAAAGTCGCCAAGATATATCTTTAAATGATCAGACGTCCTTATTAAGTTTTTATGTGGAGCCCATTGTCAACCAAAGATAACAACAGGTCAAGTCTGTTTCAAAGGCTATGTTAAAATAAATAGTTCATAAGGTTTGAACTACCTTCTCACCATTAAAACTTAAAAAAAAAAACCCATACCCCTCCCCCACTCTCCATCTTCGTACCATATAAAAATTTATTAGAGAAATAACAAAAGTAATTATAGAAGAGATCAGGGGTGTTCATGGGCCAGGCCAACCCCAACCTCATCCCGATCCCGAACCAGCCCACTTTAGGCTGGGCTTGGATATGCAATTTGGGCCCGTTTAATAACTATGCTGGGCCTGTATTAAGTAGGATAAAGCCTAGAATCAGGCCTGGCCTGGCCCGCATAAGGAGTGCATGTAATTCAATTTAATTAGGCCAAACATTTGATAAAAAGCCCACCAAATTGATCAAAATAAGCACGGTTCAACTCTGCCCAATGGCTAAATGGGCGAGACGGGCCTGTAGAAAAGATAGTGGATTTAGAGGCTAGTACAAAATAATATACACATTATCATTCACATATATTTTTTAATATGAGAGCCAAGTAATATATATATATATATATCATAATTTCTATGTAATATACATGTCTACAATATATAAGGATTCTAATGATTGAGAATACTAACAAAAAAATTAGTCAAAATATATCAATTGATTTTAGAGGAATTTACCCGAAAAATCACACTAGATGTCCCGTGTACCAAACAGGTCCCATACTTTTTATGAAACTGAATTGGTCTACCTGCCAAAACTTTATCTTTTTTTTTTTTTTGCCCTTTTTCAACTACCGTCAATATTCTTTATATATACCCCATTGCTTCATATTCTATGAGTGACAACGTCGTCACCTTTTTTATTTACTGGCCATATAAGGTGATTTTTCGGGTAATCTCCTCCTAATTTTATTATGAAAGTGTATTTTGACTAGGTGGAGTTGCTTTAGGTTTATCCACCTATTTTATTATTTATTATATATTAATTATCTTCTCCTTTTTGTATATTTTATTCATGTTTCATGAGAAATTATTATTTTGAATAAAATTCTACATTGTTTAATACCTTTTATTTTATAAATATATGGAAAATTCTAATAGGCGCCCACTTTAAAAACGCTACTTTTCTTGCTCCTCTTTTTTTTTTTTTTCCTGTCATGGGACCCATGTTGAGTCAGTCTAGTCATTTCACACACACTAACCCACCATGAGTAGTTATATGTTCAAATTCGCCACTCATCCAATTTTTTGTCACCATTGGACTGAAATAATAATAAAATAATATATTTAAATGATTAAACTTTAGAGCCATAGATCAAAAGGTTAGGAAAATCTTATGGACTTAAAAACTTTGCATATAGGTAGGACTCATATAGATCTCTTCATCCACTGGACTACCATAATTATAATACATTTCAGTGGGCCCAATTAGAAGTGGCATTTTCTCCTAAAATATGCGAAAGGCATATAGTGCTTCCATATCTATATGCATTCATGCTTTAAGCATGGGTGGTCAAGCATTTTTAAAGAATATCGGACACTGGGTGGACAGCAGACCCAAGTCAAAGTGATAGTCATGACCATCCAGTGGATCTTTTGACCATTTTAAAGGGTCCAATTTATTTATTTACTTATCTGGTCATGAAGAAATCTGTGGGCACCCTATGTAGTGTCAAAACAGCGGATACCTAAATGGTTTTGGCCAAGCTAAAATATCATCTCATGCCGCGGATTTAACAGCCATACGTGTTTCTTCCTTTTGCCAGTGCACTGTTGGAAACTGCGTTTCAAGATCATGTTTATAATCCATTGATGTACATCGAGTTTGGCATTCACAACTTTTCTGATGAAAATGTTCCTTAAATGCAGGATGATGTTCATTTTTGTGCAAATGAGCTGTTTTCTTGCAACACCAGTGCACTGGCCAGAAGATTCGCACTTCTATATTGAGGATAGCTTTAAAGCCTATACAAAAACGAGGTGTTTCCAAATTCTCAGTGCTATTATGTAGGGGCCAGAAAAGGGAGTGATGTGATCCACAAACCTGTTTTGACATAAGATTGAATGTGCCAATATGGGGTCTGAAGTGGTTAACGGATATGGTTAACATGGATAGGCTCAACCTCTGCTTGATATTGTTCTAAACCCAATCCATTAATTTGTTCCCTCACTCATGGTTTCCCTTACCTCACCCGATGTCTACTTCCGTAACCCGAGGGCTCAATGGAGTCAACCTCCTTAGCTGGGATACCATGAATGAATTAGGTGAGAAACGTGACTCCAAATCCAACTCAATGTAAAGTAGCAACAATCCGACACCTGAATTACCCGGTGGGTTTGGTGGGTGGGTTAGGTCTGGAGTTGCCACCCACGTTGTAATTGGTGGGTCACTTTCAATCTAATTAACCTTCCATTTGCCGGCCACTAATTGATTATAGATCAAACTGCAGGAATGTAAATTAAGATTACTTTAGTCATGTATGTACCAGGTTATAACGATTGAAAAGGAAACTTACAGTTGGGTTCCACAAAGATCAGTCCCCATCATGTGGTCTCTCAACAATTTTAAGTTGATTTCACTCCCTGCTTCCTTGAAATTGAGCAACCACACCTCAAGCGAAAGGTGCATTGGAGGTGGACTGAGTCACTGTTTCTTTAGATGGATATCGACCGTCTTTCCACAGGGTGCTTGCAACCACATTTACCTGGTTTCCAATGGACTAGTTTAGATTCGAGTTCAGAATTTGCAATTCTAGACTCTATTTGATGAAAATTTTTGAAGGGGTAAGTTCATTTGATTCATTTATTTATTTGTATGAAAATGAATCCAAGTTCGATACGAAATTGATAACCTAATTCATCTGAACCCACCAATATTCCATCTCTGGAACCACATCTATAACCACTATTTGAAATAAATGTCTTTATAACAACTCTACTCCTCCCACTTCAAAAAGAAAAGATCATTCTCAGCCAAGCTTTCATTCCAATTAGAATTGGACTCACTATCATATTGATCATGTGTAAATAATCCAATATTTTACTAGGGATCAACTTAATATTGATGTTTGATATATAGACTCGAGTTGATAGAATTGCAGTGCTTTTGAGAGGTTTGGATTTGTTAGATTGGCTCCACTACTAAACTTATAGTGCTCAATTAATTTTATTAAAACAATTTATATATCAAACTGCAAGTTCTTAGAAACACGACTGGAAACTATTGGTAAATTAGATAATTAGTGTTGCAACAAAACTAAGAACTGCTCTTATGAACAAGAGAAGCAGCTTAGCATTACAGTGGATAATATGTGAAAACGAAAGCTACCAATCTAAGAGATTGCTTGTGATATCAACATGAATTACACTTTGGTAGACGTTGTGATTTTAATTCTTAGTTGTTACCAACATACAAGTGCTTGGATACATAAGACCCAACTTCTCATTTTGGTGGCCTATTTGATTGCCTGAGGGGTGAAACCAAATAATTAAGGGTGAAAGGAAAAAGTGAAAGAAAGAATAGGCAGCTGAGAGTTAAAGAATAAAAGACAAAAAAATTACCCCTCCCCCCTTTTGTCATTTAGTATAATTTTAAATTAATTTTTTTTATCGTTTAGTGCATTTTAAGAGTGGCTTGTGTCTTTACTTTCAGTCCCTCCCTCTTACGTTTTCTCTTAATTTGACCTCCACCATTCCAATACAAAAGCCAATCATGCTTGTAAAGCCTTGGGTTGGGAATCAAATCCCTAAATACCCAGATAAAAACACACCTTCACACACTTCGCTGAAAATGTTCATTTGGAAATGAGTTTTACGATATGTAATACCAAACTCGACTTTATAAGGTTTACAAAAAAAACCCCTTTTATGGAGGAATTTAAAAGAAATATTTAAAATCTTAAGAAATCAGGATCCTGGTGTGAAAACTCAATCCTACCCCAGTACCTGACTTGGTTCAAAATATAATCCATATCCAACACTCAAACATGAAAAAACCACTACCAAACCTACCCATAATTAAAGGCAAGCACACATGGAAAAGGGATGACGTCGTGGGGCAGTGCAAAAATCTTCAGACCTTAGTAAGCTTATGTTTACTGTGTAGTTTCAGTATATGCCACTGGGAGATGAAATGAGGTTTTAAGTAGAGTTTTCCAACGATTAGATGAGGGGTCTTCGCCCAGTTTCGATGTACAGTTGGGAGGAAATCATTGGGCGAGCAGTAGACATATTTGATTGACTAAATCAAAGAGCTTTGTGGTTCTTTTGTAGCCATCATGTGTGGACCCATGGCCCACATGCCAACAATAATAAGGGCAAGCCATCTGTTTCAACCTGACTCATCTTCATCCTGAGTCCAGACCATGGTTTAAGTACACGGCTTTTGGGATATAACCCTCTAAACTATTATGTCGATTTGAACTAAAATTTATGTTTAGAATATTAAAACAATTGACAAGCATGCTATATTGTCGTTCTTAGGTGGTCTTACATGTGGTAACATTTCATAACATAATATAACAGTGGAGAAAATTGAGTTACTGAAGCACTGGATTGTGTATCAATAACATAAAACAGGGTGTCGGCGACACCAATAAGATCATACTGGATTAGTTTATCATAACCATCCAAAATGCAAATGAATCTGAGTTTCATCCATGTTGGGTTTTATAATCAACAAATAGCAAATTCGGATTGTGTGATCATTGCCATTTCAGAGTTATAATATCCATGGATGGTCTAGATTTACCACTAGTACTGTTTTAAGGGAGGATAAGTATTATCATTTATCAACCATACTCTGCCAAACTATATGATACGATTCATATGGATTTACATTTGCAACTTCATGTAGTTATCTTTATGCGGCTCCTAGACTTCGTTTACATTGCGCACTTTCTTACTTTATGCATTACCTTTTGCATCGCTACTAACCTTTTTTTCTATATATAAATATCATCAAAACCACCTTCCACTTTCTACAACATTGCTTGATGAGTCATTCTTATGCATCTTATACAGCAAGAAAGGAAGGAGAAGACCTCACAAGTCTTGAAAGAGTAAATTAAGCTTTTGTGGGTGGAGAATGCATCAAACTTATTTTTCCATATATGTGGAGGGATGGAAACTTTAAGTGACCATTGCTCCTTGTTTTGACACTGGGGATATGGGTTTTTTGTTTTTAATGAATTGGGTAATTAGTGGAATCCCTAGACATGAAGTAAGCGTGTCCAAGTGGTTTTTGAAGCATGTGGTCTTAGAACCTCTATAAAAGGACGGGGTAGTCATGTGTTTTTCATATGTAGGGAAGCTTAGTAGTGGCTTGAGGTGAGATTGTTCATTTGTGCTGTGAGCTTTAGTTGACGGAGTTGGGATTTTGGTTTGAGAGTGATGGAGAGCGATGGAGCAAGTGGGGCCCCCAGGTTGGGCATGCTAGATAGGGCTAGGCCATACTTGGCTATGATCTTGTTGCAATTTGGGTATGCTGGAATGAATATCATTACTGTGGTTGCACTAAATCAAGGGATGAGCCACTATACACTTGTTGTTTATCGCCATATTGTGGCCACCGTCATCATCTCCCCCTTCGCCATTATCATGGAAAGGTCTCTCTCTCTCTCTCTCTCTCTCTCTCTCTCTCTCTCTCTCTCTCTCTCACTCTCTCTCTCTCCGGTCTATCCTTACTAAACTGTAAAATAGGTTGCACTTCTGTGCGTGTTTGTATATATTTGATTAATAGGTTGCACTTCCAGTCATGAACGTGCATGTAGTGCAAATGCAAGTGAGAAACACCATCAACTTTGTCCTATCTGTTCTTTGATGGATGTGGCACTTGCATTCGAACTTGTTTATATTAAGAGACTTCTGTTGCAATTACATCTGACTTTTATTTTATTTTATATATCAACAGGAGAGTGAGGCCGAAGATGACATTCCCCATCTTCATAAAAATATTGGTGCTTGGTTTGTTGGAGTATTAATCTAAACACCCATTCGTGCTTTGATGTTTTCTTGATTGGTGCTTAACAAAAAGATGCTCTTTTTTTTGTGTATAGACCGGTGATTGACCAGAATTTATACTACGCGGCAATGAAGTATACATCGGCAACCTTTACATCAGCTATGTGCAACATCCTTCCTGCCCTAACTTTTGTCATGGCATGGATCTTAAGGTACTTTTCAATGTGATGGGGATCATTATTTATTCCACATGGTTGCCTAGAGAGAGAGAGAGAGAGAGAGAGAGAGGATGCATGCATGCATTTGGTGTTTGTGACTAGCACTAGATCAGTAGGGTGACAAATGGGTCGGACTGGCTCTAAACCAGATTGGGATGGGTCTCCAATGGTGGCCTCATTAGTATCCAAAATCCTCAATCTGCACTTGACTCTGCTACATCCAATCTGACCCACTCAACCCATTTAGCAGTATTTTTTTTTAAGTGTGTGGTCACAAGAGAGAAAAATCATTTTGATCAACTTTTACTTGTTGGGCTAAGTGGATTGATAGATACTATTGACTGATGATAAAAAGAAAAAAAAAAAAATGAGTCCACCCAACAAAAGAAAGTTTCATTATCCATAGGCAGAGTTTAGTTGGCCCAACATATGCCCAACTCATTTAACTGCAGGTTAAGATTTCTTGATCCAAGACCAACATATAGATATAGGGAGGGTCGAACCCTTCTTGTAATTGAGCTAGATTGACTGGGGCGCTTTATTTCCAGGCTCGAAAAGGTGAATATGAGGAGGGCACCTGGCCTAGCGAAGGTGGTGGGAACAATGGTGACGGTTACTGGAGCTATGGTCATGACACTATACAAAGGTCCTATTTTAGAGATGGTGTGGTCTAGAGGAACAAACCATGGTGCACCCGAGAGCACTGACTTGGTTAAAAAGGACTGGGTTCGGGGTTCGCTGATGATCACGTTCGGTTCTTTCTGTTGGTCATGTTTCATCATACTACAAGTAAGCTACTTATATTCTCAAACACAAAGCTTTAAATGGATTGGGTCATACTTGAGATCCAATAAAAAAAAACTCAAAAGAAAGTTTGGGTCAAATCCACACACACACACACATAGGCTCCCATCCAGGTCTGTAAGCCAAGACCATATAATGCCCAATTGTTATTATTCTATGACATATATAGGTCCCACGCCCAATTTGATACGATTTGTGTCGTGGGATTGAGACCCGACTTCGACCAAGACACAGACCCATTAAAAACAATTTGAACCCTACTTAACCCACCTGCATAGGTGACCTGGTTTCAAAACGTAGGAACCCCACTCGAGCCGGAGAGGTCACTGAGGAGGGTGTCTGAGGTGAGTCTGGCTATTGGATAACTCTTGGATTCACCCAACTCAGTGGCCTAACAAGTTGAACCAACACAGCTGAGTCAGGGTGAGTTTAGTACTAGTTCTTGAACTATGACTTTTGATTACTTGTGTACAATACTTGACTCGTGAGAATGAATTTTAATTAGTAATTAACAAGTTCTAATTATCCAGACCTTCACCTTAAGGACATACCCAGCAGAGCTGTCCTTAACGGCCCTCATATGCCTAGCAGCCACAGTTGAGGGCACGGTGGTGGCACTAGCCATGGAACGAGGCAACACCGCGATTTGGGCTATTGGGTTGAACGTGAAACTATTGGCATCCATCTACGGGGTAAGAAAAAAAAAAGTTTAATTAGTTGGTTTTGATTGAATAATAATGCTCCATTTCTTAATCCCATTAGATTAGTTGACTTAAATACATATGTTGATGGCAGGGGATAATTTGTTCTGGGATCGCATATTTCGTTCAAGGGGTTATTATGAGGATGAGAGGCCCCGTTTTTGTCAGCTCTTTTGGTCCCTTAACCATGATTATAGTCGCCATTCTGGGGTCTGTCATTTTAGCAGAGGAGATCACCTTAGGAAGGTATTGTATTTATCCATTTACTGCTTAGATGGGCCGCAACCCTCTTAGATTACATGATAGAGGGGGCCCATCTCTGCCTCATTTCATCTCAACAAGATTAATAGCATGTGTACTGTAACTTTTATCTAATTTGTAACCTTTGCAGGGTGCTTGGGGCAGTTATCATAGTCTGTGGGTTATATTTGGTTGTGTGGGGTAAGAGCAGGGATCACATTGTATCCTCACCGTTGATCGATGAGCGGAGAATCTCAGCAGAGCCATCGCCAGCCACGATTGGTTTAAGTAAAACAAGTTCGAGTAGATTTGTCACCATTGATTTATCTACACCAGAGATTGAGACCAATTCTGGCGAACATTGAAATCGTTATTTTCAGTAGCAATTACAAGGTCTTTTTTCCTTCTTCTTTGTTTTTTTTTTTTTTGGCTAGTTTTGTTGTATTCCCATCATGGATATGACTATTTGCTTTTAAATGTTTTGCTGAGATACGTATGTGTAATGTGTTATGAGGAATCTTTTTGAATTTGTCATGGAAAGACTAGTCCATGGTTTATGGCTTTAGCTAAAGCATTTTTTAATAATGGTTTTTATATAAAGCCAAGCACCAAGAGGACTAAGATCAGCAACCTATTGGCCCAGAAATTAGTGTAGGCCCAAGGTCAGACTCATGGGGAATAATGCTGCAGCCCAGAAGCAGAGACGACAATATTGCATAGTTCTAAACTCTCTGGAACTAATGTAAAATTAGGCTAAGTTACTAGAATAGAGAAACTAGAGATGGGGACATGTTAGTTGCCTCACCCAACGGAAAATCAGCTGAAGAGACATTTGAACTGTGTAATGATTCTCATCTTCAAGTTGGCCCACACTAGCACACATTGGGAGCCCTAATGGTCTTATGGTTTTACACCTGAAATTTGAATTCCAATTGTTGTGTGCTTTTCCTTAACAAAATACAATGCTAATGATGCAATTAGCAGTAATGATTTTGTGGAATTGGGCAACCTTGATAGACTAAAAACCATTTGACTCTCTCTTAGTTCAAAAGTTTGACAGGAGTCTTTAATTTGTTCTCAAGATTAGAAGCCATTATTCATGATATAGGAGGTGGCGGCCTGGAGGACACTTGGACGCACCCTATCTGTGGATATGCTGGCAACATCTGAACCAATCTAGTGCTACATTCCTTCATTGTCTTCTCATGTGATGACTAGGTACATAATCCAGCCGCTCAATAATCTAAATTAATTAAATGAAGATGTTCTCCTTGACGTGGATTGATCACAATTGGAGGAAAAATAGTAACAACAGAAGTCTCATTCATGTAGAAAATGAAAACAAGAACTAAATAAGAAAATGTCTCATATGTGGTTCAGCTGGTTAGGGGGCACCAAATATCTCCGGGGCATGAGTTTGGATCACTTTGGTGATTCCTCTAATGAAAATGTGACAACAGTACATATTCCATTGTAAGTATTAATTAAAAGAATAAAAAGTTCTTTAAGATATGAAAAGGCACATTTATGGCTGAGTTGGCCCATGGAATTCCAAATCCAACGAGTGATAATATTATAGGGAAACAAAGATGAGTTGGTCGAATTCCACAAATTTCAACAATTAGCTCAGCCATTCAACTGCTTAAGCTTTTATTTGTTGACATCATTTCTTTCTTAATTTCTTTGTTTTTTTTTTTTTAAGCTGGGTGTCACGACCGGGGCCCGAGATTAGGATTATCATGGCCAAACCCCGAGTCGCGGTCTCCATACTTACTCCCGCAAACCTCGCATTAATCGAAGTCAATATGAAATTCACAAGGGATATCATACATTCATACTTGTCAAATGTACATTTTTGCGGAAATTATATATACATTGACAATATATACACTTCATTTAACGTTTAAGTCAACCACTGCATATTCAAAATACAATGTAGGTGACTATTATTTACATTCAAAATGAATATACATGTATTTCTCAAAATATCTCTAAAACACTCTAATGTAATTGCCCTCCGATCTAAGTCCATTCGTTCAGTCCTCCTGGAGGAACCTGATTGGCCTCCTCCGTTGGCGCTGTGGCTTTTGCATTATCAAGTCGGGCAATTTGGCCTGTAATGTCATCAATAACACTGTGAATACGACGGTTCAACAATGTATACACAATTCCATTCTAATAATTTATCTTATCAATTCTAAACAATTCAAATCAATAACATTTATATTCATTTATTCATTCATTTAGTTCTTCCCTAAAGGAGGCATTCAGTATCAGTGAGTGTACTTTATTAAGTGGCTTATCATTATCCTCATTGGCACAGGGCGAAAGGGTGCACCATTCATAACCCCGGCCTCGAGAAATGACTCGTTCAATTTCCATATTATACACTTTATTAAGTGACTTTTCAAATGTGTGGGATTTACCAGTGCCTCGATCAGAGATCACCGGCAACACCACGGAGCTCGGAATACTCCATACCATCTACTGCAGTAGGATTGTTCATTATTCATTCATTTCATTTCATTAATTCCTTTCTTTTCATTAGTTCGATTCATTATTTATTTCAGCTCAATAAGAAGCGTAATAAATACTATACAGTGTTAGACTTGGAAGAGTAAGTCAATTCAAAATAATAAATCCAATTAAATTTTCTAAACCAAACATTCGGGTGAAACGTTCTTTATCTAATGTATGTGTTATTCTTGATGACATCACTTTTAGTGAAATTTACATTAGTATAACTTTAGCTAACACTCGTGAAAGTTTAAGAAAATGCTACTAACACTAGCCTTAGCAAATAGGCTTCTACTCAGAGAAATCAGAAATCAAATCTGAAATTTCCTCAAGTTCGATCATCTTGTCGGTCACCTGTTGGCTAACCGAACTATGGATTTCGGCTAACCGAACGCTGTCGGTCGGCTTTCCAAAAGTTCAGTTTCCTTATACAATTTCTGACATTTTTCGAGGGAATTCGGTTATCTTATCGGTCGATCGAAACTACAATGTCGGTTAACCGAACTCAGTTCGGTTACCTCTCGGTTTTAAATCCAAAAAGCTCAGCTGAGAGCTCAGATGAGCTCGGTCAGGCAGTTCGGTTGCATGTCGGTCGATCGAACCTACAATGTCGGTTAACCGAACCCTATAAACCAAATGAGCTCGGTCAGGCAGTTCGGTCGACTGTTGGTCGACCGAGTTGCAACTTCAGCTGACTGAACTTAGTTCGGTCAGCTTTCTAGAAGTTGGAATCTCCTGTGAAATTCAACCCAAAAACGGTTGGTCAGGTGTCGGTCAGCCTGTCAGCTGACCGAACTGCTCCTAAAAGTTCAGAAAAAATTTGAACTGGAATTTATGGAATTGAATTCCTTGAGTTCAAACAAGTCTATTAACATCCTAAATCATTAGAGCTGAGTACACTTGCCTTGTTTGGAGATTAATTAGCAAAAACCCCCTTGCTTAGCTTGAGTTTGAGATGAAAATCCCCAAATTGAAACTCTCTTTGATCCTGAAAATCAAACAAATCCACAAAACAGAACTCATATGAGTTCTTTGCAATAGAAAACACTCTAAACCATTCAAGAGGACTTGGAAGTTCTGTAACTGATCAAAATACTTACTTGTAGCTTTATAGAAAGGAACTTTGAGCTTTTTCTCAAGTCCCAACTCCAACAAACCAAAGAAGAAAAATGGAGAAGATGAAGAAGATGAAGTATCCTCTTCAATTCATTCGCTAAGCTTCCAAACCACACTTGATGGAGAGCAATTGGAAGAAAGAAGAAGAAGAAAAGAGCATAGGTCTTGCTTGTGCTGGAACAGATGGAATGAACTCATTTGAGCTCATTCCAATCCTTATAAACCCAAATTTTGCACCTAAGCCCTCTCTTTTACATTATTTACACATTGAGTCAAATGAAAGGTAATTTGAGTCAATTCACGTTGAATAGAATCGCTCATAGTACGGAAGTTAACGTACTCATCGAGATATACGCGCGGGCATCAAGAGTTTCAGTATTCGACGAAATACGCGGAAATTCGTATTTACGAAAAAGTCCTCGTATTACTTGATTTAGTCTAAAATCATTCCAATTAGTCCACTTTCATTCATTACCTTCTCATTAAGTTCAAATTGATCATTTGAGATAATTTCAACTCAATTTGATCATTAATCAACATTAATTCAATAAAGCATGCTTAATTAGCATTAATCCCGATTAATTAAAGTTAATCTCGATTAACTTGGAACAGGGTGTTACACCGGGTTACCCAACAAAGGGGCGAGGCCCGCCAACCATGGGAGTAGACCCAGCACCCATGGGGAAGTGAGCTCATGCACACCCAAGAAGTCATTCACCTCACAAGTAGGAAGATGACTTGAGAATCAATCCCATCCATGAATAGTTAGGTGAAAAGTGAGAAGCCCAATCAACTGCGCAACCCTTATATCTCCTATTCACATTATAATGGACTTTGGCAGTTGATTTTGAGATATTCATCAACTTATTTTGTCAGTAAACTGTTAATTTTTCTATCTAAGATTAGATAACAATGGATAAAGAAGCTTGTTTTTGAAAAATAGTGGAACTCAACTCCTCAGCGTATTTGGTGAGGTTAGTGGAACACAAAGAAGCTTGTTTTAGAAAAATAGTGGAACTCAACCCGCCAGCGTATTTGGTGAGGTTAGTGGAACTCACCAACATCATGAGTCTGTTTGCTTTGACAGATTCTTTCAATTTGTATCATCCACAAAGCTATTTTATATGAAGGACTCTTCTCTAGCAATATCTAAAGAGAAAATCTCTATTTAGCCGCCCACAATTGAATGTGAAGCATTCTTCCTTGATCGAAAGTCAAAACTCCAGATGAGCATATTGCATAACTAGCAACAACCCCCCGTGCTCATCCCAGGGTAAAAAATTAAAAAATTACAGGAATTGAGAAGATATCAAAATAATTAGGAAAATATAAAAAAATATATTCATGTATATTTATATAAAAAAGGTAAAAAGTTCCAACAATTAATAATCATATCTTCAAGCACAAATACAAGTACTGACCATACATCATATTAATGTTAGTCATCCAAAAAGATTAATTAATTTAATCTCATTACTCAATATAACAATAGATGATCTTCTCTCCATGGAAGGACTATACTGCATATTTCTTGATCTACTTTGAACAACTAATGCGATCAAGAACCTAACGATAAAAACATATACATGGTGAGATCTTTAATTGAAATAATGTCCAAAAAAAAAAAAAACAACATCTTCATATCTAGAATCTTTTACAACTAAGCAAGTAATAGAATCCCAAAATTACTTGGGAAGCTTCTTTTTCATAATCTAAAATAATTCAATAGCACTCTTTTTCCTTGCTTGAAACTGAGAATAAAGTTGATCCAACTTGAGAAACCATTTATTAAAGAAAAACGAAAAAAAGAACACGTCTAGATAAAACGATATTTTCTTAAATACATGAATAATGTGGAATTTTTATTTAAAAACCATTTAGATATCCCAAAAATGATACATTTCACATCCATGCAAGAATCAATTTAGCACATTCTGTATTCCAATGCAAATGCCCAAAATCACTTCCTAAAGAGACTACAACGAAATGACATTGAAATAGGGAAATCACAATAAAATACAAACCTGTATACGCACTTGTGAAGATGGATGACACATGCAAATCAGCATACACGTCAAACCACCAAGAGAACGTCAGGGCCTATTTTTTGGTTTTGCAAATAACAATACAAATTTAATACAAAAGATTAACTTGAAGAGAAAATATGAAACCCCACAAATTAAGATGAACCCTGTTGTTAGAGAATGTCCATATTGCAAAGCCTGTTCAACATTGAAGAAATTAGATCATTAGCATAAAAACAGAATTACCATTTAAGAAAATATGAAAAGAGAACATAATGATAGATTCTTTGTGAAAGAGAGAAGATAGAGAGGGGCGCGTTAAAAAAGAAATATTTCAATAGGGAGACGTATTAATGATGTATTAAATGAGAGATGATCAACCATTTTCACGGTTTGATTTTTTTTCGGGTTGACAGAGATATAGGCAGAGATAAGTAATTTAAGATGAGTAGATAGATTTTAGGTATTTGGTTGGACGAATTTTTTGAGTTTTGATTTACCTTGAAGACTTTGGTGAGAATTATACCTTCACATGTCAAACGTCAGTTTTAGGAGGAGATAAAAGGAAAGAGTTTAAATTTGAAAAGGTTGTGTATTGAGATAAGGATGCATATTATAAGGGATTTAAAATGGAGAGAGATGTTAGGGACGACAGACATATTGGGTTTTGAAATATAGAAAGTTGGATGGTCCAAACTATTGTCCAAATTAATTGGATTCAAATCTTTTTGAATTTAAAATTTATTTTATCTTTATATGGAAATAGGGAGTGTTAGGTGGATATTATAACCATAGAGGAGATATTTTAGGAGTTGGAAGTGAGACGGGCATACAATATTGAGGATTAAGGGAGATTTTAGGAGATTGAGAAGGCCCCACTTGAGAGTATCCAAACCTCACAGAATCTGACCCTCCATCAAATCACCAAAGCCAAACCATCTCACCATCTCACCGTTGTCAAATGCAAACAATCTCATGTTTTCTTTTGCATTTCTCTAAAAGGAGAGATTTTTTAGGGGTGAGGTGGCACCCCTCACAGCCCACCTCTCTCTTTGCTTTAATATATATAATTAGGATATGCTTTATGTTGCACGCATTTGTGGTTGTTACCTTTTGAAAGATGAAGGTTACAAATGAGAAAAAGTAAAAAGATTATGAAATATTTCCAAGAGACAAGAATCTGAATTCTTGGGATCTCATAATAATGGGCGTTTACTGGAGGAGGTATTAAATAGGTGAAGATTGGAACTAAGGTCTAAGGTTGATGTACTTTTTTCTAAGATTTAATCTGTTGAGTATATGTTGGGCAATCAGTTCATCTCACACTGAAGCTTTCTACTTAGTCTGTTGTATAGACATTGCTTATCCAAATAATTTCATACTGATTTAAACGAGCCCATCCTTTGTTGTAGCAAAGTGGATTAATTAGGCAGACAAAACATCCTTTTTGCAAGCAAGTTAGAATTTTTGTAAGCAAAAAATAATTAATTAACTATTTTTGGTACCCCAATAAAGGGCCGAATTGGGATTCAAGAGAGCCCACACAGGTGTGAAAAGAGTGATATACCAATGAATTGATCCCTGGACATCCACGTGAGATGCGGGGTTGCGAACCAGCTGAGCAACCCGTTGTTCTCATTAATTAATTAATTAATTAATTAATCAGCAAGCCATGTAATAATGAGGGCCTAAATACATTCTTCCTACCAGTATATTTAATTTGCCACAAATTACAGAATCCACAAATGTGGCCAAATGGGAACATAGCTAAAAAAAACTAGCCTCAAAACAACGTAATCAACTAAATTGACAACTCAAAGGGTATCACTTTATCAAGTGTAATGTCCGCCAAACCTCACCAGACTTTGTCCAAGTCATTTGATCTAATGCTAACACAATCCTTTTATGGGCATTTCGGTATCATAAAAACTTTACTCAAAATTATCATTGGCTAATTAATTTGGCTGGAGTCTTTATTAGACTTCAATGAGATCTATAATCCGGGCCTCTTCGTTGGTATTAGATTACTTAGAAAATGAATACATAGGAATTCTAAGTCAAATGAGCTCCACAAAGGATTTTTAAAAAGGTAATGGGTGAAGAATGATACATGTACGTAGAAAGAAAATCGTTGGAAAAATAATGATGGAAATGGAAGAAACCAAACACAAACACAAACACATAAGATCTACGTGGTTAACCGAAAGAGGATTACATCCATAAATACAATCTTCTCCTTTACTAAGAAAAACAAAGGATTATAAAGACTCTCTATCTCTCACCGCCCCAATAATGCTCTACTCTCCATTTTCTTGGTTTTTGACAAAGTTAGCCTTAGTAAAAACTTAAATGGGCTATCCCTTATTTTAAAAGATAAAATGATAGTTTTGCCCATAGATTATCCAAACAATGCTAAAGTTATTGGGCCATTACTTTTACTTAAATATCTAAATATATTGGCCCCGCCTTTAGATTTGTGTTTATCTCATTGGATTTCTTCTTCTTTTTTTTTTGGGTGGGGGGCACTAAGGAGTTTTTCCATAAAAAGAGATGCCTTTTGGACAACAATCCGCAAGGCAGGGTCCATTTTTTAGCCATTTTGATATGAAAAGGCCCTTTAATTACAACTTTTAGATAGAGATATGTAGGTGTTTTTTTTTTGGGTTAGTGTGGCCTCCATATGCTTGGACAGTATTGGCAAAATAATTGTCCAACATCCCCTGCAATTTTTTAACAATGTGTGGGTAAAGTTGTTTTTTTATGTTTGTAACTAGAGATAGAAATGAGCCATTTGAATTTTCCCAGGGGCAAAACTTTCAAAAATAAAAGAAATGGAGAGACAAATGAAAAGACTTATTACTTTTTCTATCATTTGACATTCAATGAAGAGGGGTTTTAGTTAAAAATATAAAACAAAAATATAGGGGCCTTTTGAGGTTTTGTGAAAATATAAGGGCCTCTTTTAAAATTATATATATCTCCTAAATTTCAAACATATTTGACTGAACTCGACTCTACATGCTGCGAGTCAGGAAATTTGTGAGTTTGACCACAAAACTCGGTCAACTTGATCGAGTTGCTGGCCCACTTTCATGCATTAAAAACACTGCTTGAAACCGTCTAACTGCCCATCACCTAAATGGGCCTGCCTGCAATTTGTCTGCAAAACCTAATCCAAGATGACAAGGAAGAATTTCTGTTACAACCATATATATCTTTCTCATGCGTTCCACACCATGCATGACTAGATGTGCAAGATACAAGTCACTCATCACTATGTGTGGCCCACAATAAGTTCCCTAGTCTTCAAATTAAGCTGGTCCACTCAAAGGGTTGTTGACGAGTACACTTGGACATCAGTACACGGGTTGCATATTCTTAACTTTTTGTCTTGCCAATTTCTTTCATAAACATGTGGACCAACCAATCGAGTGGGCAGTGGGCTGGTCTGGTTTTTCTGCCCCTTATTAAATTGACACTTGGACTCAAACAGTTATAGATGGATAACAGACATTTCATGCGAATTAATACTGTAAGAAGTATATTTTAGTGACTATGATTAGTTATTACTAGTGCAAAAAGACTAGTCCATTCTATAATAAATGAAAAATGTGAGGCCGAAAACCTACCAACAAGAACTCACTTATTTGTAGTGCCTTTGGGCTGGGCACCCATCCATGACACGTTGTTGCTTGGGAGACCACCCATTCCACGTTTAGAAGAAACGGCTTAGTATTGCATCGTAGAACACCACTTGAAATTTTCAACCTAGGTGATGTAGTATGAGTCTCTATCATTCCCTACATGATATCAGCCCATCCAAATGCCTGAACCATTTGATTGGAAGAAATTTCTTGTTGGTTGGTAGAAATTCATATTCCCCAAGTGCCTAAACTGTTTGGACAACAATCCACCATCATCTTATGCAATGAGGTGCTTATCCATTGAACTTCTTTTGTTGTAAAGGTTTCTTGAGATAAGGCCATATACAAGGGTGAAACTCGGGCGAGTTGGGTCGGGTATTGGCTCAACCCAATTTCGACCCAAATAGTGTGTTTGTAAAACCAGATCCAAACTCAACCTGAAGGAAACTCAAACAAGACTGTCCCAAACCTGATCTGATTTGTAAATTCACATATTGAGTGCAATTCAGGTTTGCTTAGGTTGGGTGCTAAAAAGAGAATTTTAGAAATACTATACTTGGTATATTAGTGTATTATACACGATATATTTATTATGCAATGCATATGTTTATAGATAACTGGGTACTGTGGTTGAACTAGGGTGAATGAAGTCTAAACCTGAAACCAACCCATATTGTGTGTGGGTTTATGAAGTCGAAGCCTGAGTCGACCTGATTGAACACGAGCATGCCTAGACCAATTTTTAGTTTTGGTTGGGTTGGCGAAGCATTTTAAACGTGGCCACACCCAAATTTCTTACTGCCAAATTAAGTTCCTCATTAACAAAATTCTTTACATCTCTTGCAAAAAAAACTCAGCCCTTGCGTAATTGTCCAGCCAAAATCATTACGGTCTATTTGGCTACAAGCATTCCTAATAATATTTATCTTTTGTCCACAATATGTGATAGTACTATGGTTGTTGCCTACTTGGAATTTGAAATGACCCATTTACTGGAATTCTTAATGATAGTTTTACCACGTAGAATTTCCATATATTCACTTTTTAGAATGATATTCGGCCATTATCATTTTAGGATTTTACTTAGGGGATCTCCAAATGCTGCAATACAAGAGATCTTGGAAAGCTTGGCCAAATGAACAAAAAAAAAAAAAAAAAAAAAACCTAAAAATTTGATTGCCAAACATTATTGTGAGGGTTGAGCAGTTATACAGTCAAATTCCTGACTTCACCAAGTCCATCAGGTCAAGCCACTTTCTTTTAGAATGATCTCATTGTGTCTAGCAACCCATTTTAAGGAGTCGTTGTTGTCAGACTGGATTCTGGTATATCAACATTGACAATCAAATGAATGATGGTGATGGATGATAAGATGAAATGGTCAGAATACTGGATACATGCCCCCTTCTCAATTAGTGATCGATCAGGGTTGCTGAACACAATAAAAAATGCCATGGAGACTATAGAGGGTGGTTAGTTAACAGGTATTCTCCAAGAAATGATAGCAAGCAGACTCAGACCATGGTGGGTTTGGACTTTGTAGTTAGCCCGTTTAGTTGCGATCCTAAGATGAACGCACCAATTCTCTCTCTTGCCCCCACAACCGAACCAGCCAAATGTCACTTGCACTTGCACCTAACATAGCACGCACTACACCAAAAACGGGAATTTGGAACGCTTTGGGAACGGTTTAACGGATTAGGAACGGACGGATTAGGAACGGTAATGCGTTCCAATTTCCTGTTTTCCGTTCCTAATCCGTTAATCCGTTCCAAAAATAGGAAATTGGAACGGTTTTGGAACGGTTTAACAGATTAGGAACGGGCGAATCAGGAACGGAAATCCGTTCCAATTTCCCGTTTTTGGTGTAGTGACGTGCATAATAACATCAGCATGCACCAAAACCCTAATAATTTCACGAGGCGTAGGGGGGATAGATTAGAAAAAATTATCTACTCACTCATTCGTACAAGAGTGGGTCATGGACTGTGAGGTGGTTCAGCCCCACTGTCACCCTCTATTGTGGAAACCGGCTGATGCAACAATCCTAATGGTCTGATTGGTGTCTAACAGATGGGCACTGGTTGGATGCAATCCATTTTTATCGGCCTCAAACCCTTAGGGGTCCATCTCATTTAGGAGTTTTGGGGTCTTGGGGCCCGAAGGCCTCCCCCACTTTGATGTATCACTAAAAAGGTAATGTTTGCTTTTCAAAAGGTCAAGTGAAAATTTTGGAAAAGTAATCCTACAGCGCAAAAGATTTACTAAGAAGGGGCGACAATGTAAAAAATATAAAATTCTCAAAAGGGCCAACTAAAAAAATACACAAAATTTCAATAACATAGAAGGGGTGTACAGAAGGCCACCCCTTAGCCCCCCTCTAGTCCCACTCCTGCCCACAACCGAGTTCTTACCTCACTCATTTTTTATGGGTTACAATAAATGAAAAAGGTGAAGTCTAATTAGTTGTCTATTGAAGTAATTTTACTTTTACTTTCTCAACCTCAAAAATATGTTGACTTCATGAAATACAAGTAAATTGGTTATTTTATCCGTTGTTAACTTCAAATCTCATTTTAAATTATTTTATCGCGCAAAAAACAAATTCACATATGTTTTATTGGAAAGCACGCTTCTTTATGCAAACATCAACCCTTCCCAATGATTAAATGTTTACAATAGATGACTTTTTTTGTAAACTATTGGAACATCTCTTTTAGGTTTTTCTAATTTTTTTTCCTAACATTGAACCCATAATAATGGATTTATTTGTGAGCACCTTCCACTGTAACATGAACTTTTTGTCATTTTTTTTTTATATTAGATTGTTAAATTTATATCACTATGGATTAAAAATGGTGGGACCCATGTGATGCGCTGTCGAGAACGCCCTTTACACGTGGCCTCACAGCAGCACCAGGGACCATCCACAGGAGTAAATGCCCATCAGGTTGTTGGTGGTGCAACACACATTTAGCAAGATGCTTCAGTTACGCCGTTGAATAGCAGTTAGGAATAGCATGCATCATTCACGCGCAGTGAAAAATAAACGAGGGAAAGGGAAAGCAAATGATGTCTGTTTGTCTGTTTTGCTGCTTTTGGTGGAGTACGTGGGATTGAGGAATCTCAAGAGTGCCATGTCCAATGGCTTATAAATATGCCAACAAATAAAACCATTTGGTGATAAAGAAGGGAACATTGGGCCAAGGGAGCTTTTCATTCTTGGATGGTAGTAGCTGTATTGAATTCATTCATAAGAAGAAGAGGGGTTTAGTGTGAGAGAACAAGAGAGAAAAATGTGGGATGTTGTGAAGAAGGCCAAGCCATATGTGGCTATGGTGTCCTTGCAATTTGGATATGCGGGTTCATATATCATAGCTGCTATTAGTCTAAAGCATGGGACAAGCCACTTTGTCCTGGTCGTCTACCGTCTTGCCTTTGCCACTGCTACCGTCACTCCCTTTGCTATTGTGTTGGACAGGTCTCTCTCTCTCTCTCTCATGTGGGGTACATTTGAAATTTGTATCCCTATCTCTGTCTCTTGTACTCTAGTCCAAATCGTCTCATGCTGAAAACAAAAATCATGTGTTCAGGCCTATAAATCTATAAGTGGACTTGTAAATACAAACTGCTAAAGATAAAGGTCTCAGTGCATTAGCTCTTGACCAAATTATGCTCCAAAAAGGATTTGGTCCACCTCTCATGCGAGTCCGAGAAACTGATTCATTTATCTTGAGCTGTTTGGATTTTTACAGATGACTACGCCACAAATGTATGCCTCATCACAAGTTTCCTTTGATGTTCAACATCAGCCGGCTTCCAGCACTTTGGTTCGTAAGAGGCGTCCATAGAACAAGGTTATCTAACCAAATCTAGTCTTTGATGCCTCTTGTGCGATGGAAGGCATACTCTATAATATCAAAAGTACCTGGCTCTGCGATGGAAGGATTTGAGAACAGTACCACTCATTGATAGGCCCATAATTGGACTTAGACTCAAAATACCATTGTGTCAAAATAGCCCATCACTATATATAGGGAGAAGCACCTTGTAATTGAATTTGTTCTTATCATTCTTTTCTCCTCTAGTCTGCGTGACAGTAACATCTCTTTCCATGACAGGAAATCAAGACCCAAGATGACATTCCCCATCTTCTTCAGGATAATGATGCTGGGTTTAGTGGAGTATATCTCTAAATCATGTCTCATTCACTTTCTAGTTCTTCTATATAACAATTTATATCAGCCTAACAAGAGAACTGTTTTTTTTTGTCCTAGGCCGGTGATTGATCTAAACATATACTACATGGGTCTGGCGTACACATCACCGACTTTTACATCTGCACTGTACAACGCCATGCCCGCTATAACCTTCTTAATGGCGATCATCTTAAGGTAAACATCACTTACATATAGTGATTATGAATTTTTTGGGGAGAATTTCTAATGACCTACAAACTGACGATGGGCTGATCAGGCTGGAAAAACTAAAGATCAAGAGGTTTCATAGCCAAGCCAAGATTGCTGGAACGCTAATTATGATCGGTGGATCAATGATAATGACATTGTATAAAGGCCCCATCCTTGAATTTGTGGGTAACAGAAGACAGGCCCACCATGGATCTTCTGAAGGGTCAGGGGAGAAGGATTGGGTCAAGGGGACTGTTTTGCTCATCGGCAGTTGCTTCTGTTGGTCTGGTTTCTTTGTCATGCAGGTGAGCCGGTTATCGATCGAAATTGCTTACTTGTTAAAATGTTCCTTGATTGTTCAAAAAGTAATCTAAATTTGTCTGATTGAACTAGTATATGGTGATGGAAATGCTACTTAATTTGCTTGTAACTGTAGTTCTATTATTGCTACTTAGACTAGTTTATGATGAGACTAATAAAATTCGTTAAATGTATTGGTTTAGTCCATGACATTAAAGGTATACCCAGCAGAGCTATCTCTGACTGCCTTGATATGCGGGGCGGGGTTGGTGCAAGGATCAATTGTGGCCCTTGTGATGGAACGCAAGGCCAGCGCGTGGGCCATTGGGTGGGACACAAGGCTCCTCACTCCTGCATATTTGGTAAGCATTACGATTACAATGTTATTTTCTCAATATTAGAAGTTCTTTTTAAATGGAGTTGGCTCAGTGCTACTTTTTGTTAAGTCTCAAAGTAAGTTCTAAAGTTAGTACAGACAACGACCAATTTGACAGCCTAACCATCCTTGCCTGGGTTTGAGACTTATTCATGCCAAAAAACGACAAATAGGGGAAAATCAGTGGAAGAGAATGATATGGTTGATAAACCTGAATTGTCACTCTTAATCACATCAAATTAAAGCTATGCGTTTTCCATTTAACTCCTTATCATTGGGTTGATTAATTTGTTGATATTCCAGGGAATAATATGCACTGGAATATCTTACTACGTCCAAGGAGTGGTGATGAAGGAGAAAGGCCCTGTTTTTGTAACAGCATTCAACCCTTTAACAATGATCATCACCGCAGTTACGGGAACCTACATTCTAGCCGAGAAATTCTACTTAGGAAGGTAAATTGTTCATCCCATCGCTCTTTTATTAAGAATTCATCAAATCTCACCAAGTAGGATTTGACAACCACCACTTGAGCTAATAATGGGAAATTAGATAGCATTGGAGGTGAACTTCCTTTCTCAACCGATGACCAATATGAGCTCGAAGTTTCCATCCTAACTCACTGAACTTGTTCTCACTTCACATTCCAATATGAACTATCTTTTTAATGATGAGAATGATAAATGTTGCTGATCTCTGTCACTAACATGCGTTAGTTCGATTTTCTTTTGGTTGTAGTGTGATTGGAGCCATTGTAATAGTCATAGGCTTGTATTCGTATGTATGGGGAAAAAGCAAGGATCCGGCAGCCAAGTTGTCATCCGGCGATGAGAAGATAGGAGCAGCCGAGTTGCCAACAACTGCAAGTAATTTTCCTGCAAATAGTCCGCAAGAGACTCCTGCAAAGGATCTTCTGTCACAGAAATAGTATTTTTCATTCCATGTTGAAGAAAAAAGTTTATGCGAATGTAATATAACAAGTATTGTCATCAAATGGTTGTGTTGGACTTGTTCATTTTTCCTCCTCAACAGGGGCCATAGTTGCCCTTTGATTCATAGTTCTAAAGCTCGAGTTAACCCGCGTGAATGAGTCGAGTAACTCGGGTGAGTTAGACTGAGTCTGGCAGTCAATCGAATTGATTGAATTGATCAGCTTCGAGTCAAATTTTGACTCAGTCCAGTGAGGACTAATCAGTATACTATTTAGCTAAATATTTTCACAAAGTTTAGCTAAATCAGCATACTATTTAGCTTAATTCCTATTTTACATCATAATCTAGCAGGAAATTCAAATTTTTTGAAAATCCCCCGACATGTTCAAGACAATGATGGATTGTGCCATGCAGGTGAAATGGCATGAAATAAAGATTTAACTAATCAATTAATTAAAATTAATAAAAGAAGTTTGAGTTTTGAAAGTGGTATTATAGGTTTCTACACATTAATTAGACAAATGATAAATTTCCTATTTGGAATATGAGGGAAGATCTCATCAATAAATACATCCCTGTTTTTCCTTGGTGTTCCAAAATGATTTTCAACCAACTATTCAACTTTTATTTTTGCTTTTTGTAGGAACCAATTTCTCAACTTGAAATCACTTTTGGTGGAGGGAATGAGCCTAACATTGTTTCTGCCCACAACTTTTCACTCCAGAAAAAAACGTCTTCTTTCATGGACTCATTGTGTCCTGTCATTCCATATATATTTTTACACGTGAAATCTGTATCCTTGTTATATTTATTACGTGCCCCTGTTATATTGGGCGTCATAGGCTTTGGCTTTACCACAGCCCACTCGCACTCTAGACTCTAGAATCATGGTGGGAGCCTGATTTGGATAGTTAATTTAGGCCACAATATGCATCCCATAAATTTCTCTTATGCTGCCAATTTTTTTATTTTATTTTTATTTTTTTTATTTTTTATTTTTTTTGCTATCGGAAGGTTCCCAGCCCTGTGGGTTTGACTAATCCCTCCGAGCCCAGAGGAAAGTCGAGTAAACACCTCTGTGGCCTCAAGGTGGTAGCACTAGTGGGCTCAACCTTCGATGCTTGAAAAAGGGGAAACCGGGGATTGATACTAATACCTCTAACTCCGGAAGAGGGAGGAACCGTGGTCCTGATCACTTAGCCAACCCCTTGGGGTTAATTATATTGCCAATCTGAATGAGCTTTACCATGGGTCCACCTTTGATTGCAATCATCATCATTTTAATCAAAGCCTTGTCTAAGCTCTATTGGGATCGGCTACATGAATATCTTTCCATTTTAGAAATTTTTTTCCAAAATTCATGTTGGTTTGTGACAAAAGTTTTACGTTAGATATGAACATACCCGACACAACCCTCTTCTATCCAGGCCTGAGATTTGCAATTCCAGCCGGCAGTGTTGAAAAAGAGTAAGTGGAATCTTTTTTTTTTTTTTTTGAAAAAGCTTATGGTTTTCACTGTACATAGGGAAAACTTTGTAGTTCCACCAAAGGTACTGATTCACCACAAATGAATTGAAGAAATTTTGAGGCACATTGCGTAAATTTCTTCCAAAATGGATTTTGGGGCCCCTACTTTAATTCAGGGGGTATTACATTGTGAGATGGCGGGGAATGAAAATCTTACACCCCTCTTAAGGGGGAAAGATGCTGGTGAAAATTGTGTGAAGGTCATGGCTGAACATTAGAGATAGCTTCCTGGTGCATCACAATAACCCTTCCACCAGTTGGGGCCTGCAATGGCCACTCGATATAATAGTATCAAGATGACACAATCACGACCATCCACCCCAAACCAGTTAAATTATTAACACATAAAGCCTATAAAATAATAAAGTCATGTTTGTTTGCATTATATTTGAATATATAAAAATTCATGGTCAAACAAGCACCAAAGGAGAGGGGAATAGAAATAAGGTGGCGACAGAATGCGACCCTCACTTTCTTTCGAATTTGAATTTAGGGTGTAGTTGTTTAGCTAGGTAGTCATTTTCCGCACCCCCTTGTTCTACGGTTGAGAAGGAGGCAATTTGCTGGTCATTTTACAAAAGATCACAACTCTTACAATTCTTATATGGGCTTGTTTAGTTGCAAGCATTTGGATATATAAAGTATTTGAAATTATCCTTATATTTTTCTCCAAGTGAAGTTCCTGAGTGGTAAGGAGTGGTGGTTCTCACCTGATTGCCTAGGGTCTGAACCCAAGGCATGTACGGGCACCCTTTTCACTTGTATGGGCTTTCTTCCCGTGTGTGCGGGCTTATTTTTTAACTTGAGTGAGTTGTTTTTTCGTCCGTTGAGCTCTCTCTTATACTTGGGTACAAAAAGAAAAGTGAAATTCCAAAATATTCAAGGGCTTTTTAGAATTTGAAATGTTAAATTTTATGGGAATCATGTATTGCAAAATGGTGAATTCTCTCGATTTCAAGACCTATTTATTCGTGCATCATTTGAGGAGGATGAAACGTTATTTTCTCATCCGCGGCAACACAATTCTCACCTAGAGGTCGGACTCGCATATCCTCCTGTAGGCCCATGGTTTGAACATCGAAGATGGCTTTCTTGTCATCATATCACCCATCCACCAGTTGGGCCCCACAACGATCATAGCGTTGGATATCCAAACGGAAATTTAAATGATCATGCCATCCACCTAGTACTGTCCAAATGGAAGTTGATATCCTTCAAGGGCCAAGACATTTAAAAATTTGAGGATTTTACGCGAAAAGTCCCAAATTTTTTGGACATTTCTCAGAAAGGGTTCCCAAATATTGTATATTACTAATGAGGTCTTCCCGCCAAATTTTTTTATTTTTTTACACTTTTTTCTAAGTGACTATAGCAACACTCTGGGCGACGCTAGCGTCACTTGTCAGACACCTTGTTGAATACCCCTGTTTAGGACATTTTTTAGCCGACTTCCCGAGGGTTTTTTTGGCTGAGTTTGGGGCTTTCGAAGACCATATTATGAACTTATAATATTCTGTTTTTCACTTAATTACAATTATATTTGCCTGCGTTTCAAACCGTGCATTTTTTCAATTCGGTTAAGAAAATCTGTAAAACACCTTGCTAAGTACCCCTGTTTAGGACATTTTTTAGCCGACTTCCCGATGGTTTTTTTTGCTGAGATTTGGGGCTTTCGAAGACCATATTATGAACTTATAATCTTCTATTTTTCATTTAATTACAATCACGTTTGCTTGCGCTTCAAATCATGCACTTTTGCAACTCGGTTAAGAAAATCTGCAAACACCTTACTGAGTACCCCTGTTTAAGACATTTTTTAGCCGACTTCCCGAGGGTTTCTTTGGCTGAGATTTGGAGCTTTTGAAGACCATATTATGAACTTATAATCTTCTATTTTTCACTTAGTTACAATCACGTTTGCCCTTGTTTCAAACCGTGTACTTTTACAACTTAGTTAAGAAAATCTGCAAACACCTTACTGAATACCCCTATTTAGGGCACTTTTTAGACCACTTTCAAGAGGGTTTTTTTGGCTGATATTTGGGGCTTTCGAAGACCATATTATGAACTTATAATCTGCTATTTTTCACTTAATTACAATTACGTTTGCCTACGTCTCGAACAACGCACTTTTGCAACTCAGTTAACACAAATATGCAAAAACCATATTCAGATATAAGATAGCCTGTTCAGAATCACATGCACATAAAATCCAATCATTTCAGATACAAGATAGCCATATTTAGAATTGAAAATTTCCCCAAAAAACCACAACATAGCCCTATTCAGATACAAGATCATGCAAACTTATAGCAGATTAGAAGTTCATAATATGGTCTTTGAAAGCCACAAATCTCAGCCAATAAAACTCTTGGGAAGTCGGGGAAGATGGAGAAATAAGAGGAGGATGGGAAGAAGAAGGCATTAGGAGACGAGCGACGCTAGCATCTCTTTCGTTAGATACGAGTGACGTTAGACATTAGGAAATGCTATGACGAACGACACTAGCGTCTCTCTCGTCAGACACGAGTGACGCCAGTGTCACTCATATGAAAGTTGAAAAAAATATAATGAAATAAGGCTTGACGGACCTCGTTAGTACAATACCATATTTGAGGACCCTTTCCGAGGTATGTCCAAATTTCGAGATTTTCCCTGTAAAATCTTCTAAAATTTTCAAAAAAAGGGATCATCAACGATAAAGAACGATAATTCATCGATCCATGAAACTGATAGGATAGATAGTCTGAACGGTACGATTTGATCAATGGCCCACCCAAAGTATTAACTACCGAGTAGACGGTCCTGATGCACCCAAAAAAAAAAAACCCTGTTGGCGGTAAAAGATTCAAAATTCTGAAAAAAGCGCGCCAAACCCACTACGCTTACCTCCAATATATTTCAAACCTTCGCGCGCGCGCTCTCTCTCTCTCTCTTTCAAAGTTCTTATTATATACTTCCAAAACTACTACAGTTGTAGCCCCACCTCCGTCTCCCTTCTTCAAAATCACCAAAACAGAGCTCAGATATCCGTTTCTCGGCTTCTCATGTCAGTCCTCTCACCCCCATTTTTCTGCATTCTCTATGTTCTTGATTTGGTTCTATCTATTGAATTTCTTCTTTTCTTGTTTGATATCTTGTGAAAGATGAGTTGTTTTATCTCTCTTAGATCTTTGCCTTTCTGGGTTTGTGTTAGTTTTGCAAATATGGGTTCTATGTATTAACTACCATTTCCAATATATTCTGCATTTTAGTTTTCCCTTTGGCCTTTTTCATAGCTTTTTTTCATTTTTTTTGTACATTATGTGAATTGATCCTTGCCGTTTTCGACTGATTGTGAATATCTGTATTTCTCTGTTTATTGCGTGAATTTGTTGATTAAATCAATTGTTCTACTGGGTTCTTTCAATTGATTGATTAAATGGACTGTTGCAGCAATCACTCCCACATATTGATCATGGATGCTTTACCTGATGCCCTGGTCCAGTGCATCCTCTCCTACTTGCAGGATGCCAAGGACATTGCTCGCTGCACTTGCGTTTCAAAGCAGTGGAAAGAATCAATGCCATTCATTCGAAGTCTTTACTTCTCCAGGAGCACTTTCGAGAACAAAAGAACTGACAGAGAAGCCATTATTGGGAGAATGGTCACATCAACTGTTTGTTTAGAGGAGCTCATAGTCTACTGCCCCTTTTCACCTCCAAGCCATGAATCTTGGATTTTGAGTAAAAGCTCATCGCTTCGGCATTTGGATCTTCGTGTGGATAGTCTAAATGATAAGAGGGTTCCTTTGGGGGGTCCTGTCAGACTTGATTGCATTGGCTCTGCAAGGGGCTTGGAGACCCTCAAGCTTTGGGGTGTTGCAATGAATCAATCTCCCAATTGGGGGTTGTTTGAAAGGCTTCGTTCTCTTGAAATTATTGGGTTGATCTCAGATGATCATGTGATAGCGAGTGCTCTCAAGGCGTGCCCGAATCTCAGTAGCTTGATATTGCTTGGGTGTGAAGGGGTCCGGTCAATGTCAATCGAATTACCACAGCTGGAACATTGCAGATTGGATTTCTGGCTGTGTGACTGTTCACTTACTCTCAACTCTCCAAAGCTTAAAGAGCTTGATGTCCTAGGTTGCGCTTGGATCTGTGTTAAGGATGATCATTCCTTACAGAGTCTTACCATTGGTAATAATGCCTGTAAGTATGCAAATTACCTGTTTAATTTGATGCTTCCAATTTTCATTGATTAGGTCTTAATTTTGCAAATGCTATGGATATTGGCAGCTACAGTTTGACCATCTTTCTTCTTAAGATTACCTTTTAGACTCGGTGGTTCCCATTTTTATTGACTAGTACATGATTTTGAGGACACAAGGGAAGCGAGCAACCACCAGTTGACTACCCCGCTTCCTAAACAAGAATGCAAAAACTGTCTTGTGAAAGGGCAAAAGAGTTAAAAGGTTTTAGAGTTACTTGAAAACCATAAAGATGCAACAGAATATACTTTAATTCACTGGGAATTACAAGACCTATTCATAGAGTAGTGGCATAAATCATAGTTTTGAGTCTGTCATAGCTGCTAGGCACTAGATTAGTTCTGTCATAATCTATTCTACAAGCAGATAAAGTAGGATTGTGCAGCTTGAAGAGAACTGTCATTGTAGAGAACTACATAAAAAGATTGATGAGATTGTTTGGTGCTATGGGAAACGGGGAGAAACTCACTTTACTGATCTTGTATTTGACAGATCTCTGTCGTTCACCACCTTAGAGAAGCCTCCTTTTTATAGACCAGCAATTCTACTTTGAAATGAATAAGTAATTTTACTCAGGGAAACAAAATCTCGTAAACAATCCAAATCAAATCTAAGAAAGGAATAACCTAAAAGTATCCTAACCTATTGCGGAAGTGGAAGTATCCAAGACCATGGCCAGCCTGATTGTAGAATCATTAATGACCATGACTCTTATACCATGAACAAACAGGGGATTAGTTGTGAATTTATTTAAATTACTTTATAATATAAATTTAATCTAAATCATAACAGTGAGAGACTGTGTCACACTTCTAACTACCAGATCCAACATCCTATATTGATTGGCTTATTGTGTGTGTGTGCGGAAGGGTGAAACCCGGGATTGAACAATCATGCCACATAAGAGAATAGAGGATTTTACGTGGTTCGGCAAAACCGCCCATGTCCACAACAAGAGAGCAAGACTCATATCTTAACTCTCTTTAGAGCCTAGGGTTACATATTACATTGTATGTATAATCTATGCTTTCTTAGTTCTTAAGAAAGCCTTAGTACAATGTCTAAAATACACTTGATTCTAAGCCCGGTCATTGGCTAACCCAATGGACTACTCTGATAAACTCGGAATACAAGACATAAACCCAACACGGTTAACAAGTGATCCTTACCTTACTGTGAACAAAATATAGAAAAGGAGGAAAGGAGGGAGCTTGCCGCATCAACCCTGCAATGTTTGCCTGCTCCTTGGGCCCTAAAGAACAGGGACTATGCAGATGGGCTTTCTTGGGCTTGCGGCCTGCCTTGGTCTGGAACTAAGGCTGGTATTGGATCCCAGCTATGTTCATTGCGTGTGCCTGTGAAAACTGGTTTGGGCTCTGTCAGAGACCCAAATACTTCAAAATTGACAAGGAAAACGTATTGCAATTACATAGAACACTGTTATTTAAGACATGGCTTAGTAATGCTATAACAAGGATTCTGTAAACTTCAAATGCTCCAAAAGCATCCTAAAATTCATAGCATCCCAGAGAAGGAGATTGCAATTTTTAGCTCTGGTATTTTTTTATGCTCATCTGTTGTCAATTTGATTTTTCAGGTCAAGTGTGCAAGGTAGATGTAGGGAACCTTGCAGCTGTTGACTTCTTGTCCCTTAGTGGGCGGCAGTGGTGTTGGAGTGCAGTAAGTTCCATTCTTTAAAGTGCTAGTGAGGTGAAACACCTGGTTATGAAGATTGAGTTCTGTGGGGATTTTAATCAGCTACATTTCTTTCCAAAGATTGACTTATATGAGTTCTTCAGCAACCACCGAAAGCTGCGTTTCTTTGAAATCCATGGAGCAATGTTTGCCGCACTTTGCACAAAGAACAGCTCTAAGGTGAGTGTATGATAGTAACACACCAAAGGCTACAATTTCTTATACTACTTCATGGATATGGAAAATAACATTTGCGGTACTCTTTGTTCAGCAGCAGGATTCGAGATTTACTATTCCTTGCTTGGAGGAAGTTCTGATCAAGGTGAGATCACCCATGAATGTAGGACAGAAGGTAAGAGCTCTTGAGACCATAGTCAAGTGCAGTACGAAGCTGCGAAACATTGTGATCAGAGTTACTGGAATGAACAGCTGCCACAAGAATTTTGATAATTTCTTTAAGGAGACTTGCAATTTCAGATGCAGGAACCGTGAGATAGTCCAGATTGAATAGATGGGTGTTTACACCTTGGCTTTGCTTCACTTCATTCTACATGTGAAGTTCCCAAACAGAAGGCTACTAATCTCATGAAGGGATGCCAAGGTGCTGAAGCATTTTTAAATGCTATTCAGTTGAAATGAAAGTAATGAACCCTGTCACACAACACGCCCCAAGATGCAGCAGGGGATCCAGGTCTCAATTTTGCAATACAGTGTATAACTTGTGTGGGCTTTACCTGCCTATTGGTGAATTTATTGAAAAATCGTGTACAGGTTGTCAGATGCTGAGAAGTTTTCTTAGAAGCGTTTTGGACAATTTGTGAAAAGTAATGGGAATATTATGTTATCATTTATTGGATAACCACCCCCCTACGTCAAAGCATCGAAGTCTGCCAATGTGTTGGGACTCAGGCTATTCTAGCCCGACATAGCCGGTAAGTTGAATTAGTAAGGTGCTCCAAGAGATCTTGGATACCCCCGGTTATAAAGAAAAAAAAAAAAAGAAAAAGGGAATATTATGATTCCATTTAATCAGTTGCCCAAATACAAATTTCAGGACTTGTCAGGTTAATGGTTTTCTAAGTTGCAATCTAATGTGCTTACCATCACTGATAGGATACGATTGATGGGCTTCTGATTACCCGATATTCCAAAGTTTGGACCCAACAAATTTGGCTGTGGACCCTCTTTTTTTAACCCAAATTTATAATCAAGTTTAGATCTAATAAAATTCGTACGTGAACATTTAATTATTGAAGTGATATATAATAAACTATTTAACATTAAAACGTATGATAACAGATACTATATTGATGTTATTTTATGCAATGAACGGCATAGAGGGGCGTTGGATTAGGACAATCTTTACACTCGAGGACTGATTGTTTTATATTATTAAATATATAGAAATTGTAAGATTTCTGTTGTTAAAAATGGTTAAGATTAAAGAAATAAATGTGAGTTTCCAAAAACGATAAGGGATTGATCATTAGGTACTCATGTTAAAGAATCACTTGTCAACCAGTAGCCCAACCTAGTGTTTTTTTCTTTCAAAAAACGTCTGTCTTCTAAAGGAGGATGAATCAAAGGGTGGTGGAAAATAAATACCCAGTAATTAGGGGCATTTGGGGGCAGTTGCCCCATTGGACCTAAGTTGCTTTCAAAATACATTGAAAATTTGGGGGTTGTTTCCAAAATCTATATCAAACTCTTGAGTGAACTCCCAAAACCCATATAGAAATTTTTGGCTTTGTAATGCCTTAAGATCCGAGTGTCTCAAATCTCGGGACGTTATGAGAAAGTATACAAGAGATGTGAAAAATCTAATAATATAATCAAGTGTAAATCTCATATAAGTAAGTAAATGGATAAAGTTTTAAAATTTTATTTCACTTTAAGGGATTACAAGGTGCTTTTTATAATTAAACTAACTATTCAATCATAGACCAACACGGTCAGCTACAAGAAAAAAGAAAAAATAAAGATCTATGTGATAGATTTCTTTTGATGCATTAACTGCATCACTCTTTGAACTTTGTGACAACGGATTAGTCGCCAGGCAATTCTATCAATCAAAGAAAGCGGAAAAGAAGATATTTGAAAATACTAATGATTGGGTTAGGCTCGATGAGCCAGGCAAATAAGCATGTTTAAATAACAATACATTATATTAACAGATAAAGAAGAAGACCATACCTGATTTCAGCTATACCTTCACGATTAGTACCTTAATAACAATATAGAATATCAGAGTGTAATAGAAACAGTGTGGAGTGTAGTGCTTGAATGATAATCGAGATAATAATATAACAGATGTCGGATATAGCATATTAAGTAGATAAGAGGAGCCATCATCATCAATGAACCATATAATTCATATAAGCGCAGCGGTGTCAACAGTAATAGAAGTAATAGGGGGAAGTAGTCCTATCATATCCACAACCATCGTCTCTAGATCCATTCGTAATATTGTCGGTGGTTAAAGATACTAAGCAATGACATCCACAGCATTTAATAATCATTCAACTAATATATATACATAAGATCACACAAGGGCACATCCACCGTTGAAGTACCAGGGACGTGGGAGGTCAAAGCTAGCCTGTCGTCGTCGTCTCGACAACTGTCAATGGACATCAACCATGGGGGTCATAGCCACCCATCGTTGTCATCTCATCGAATAAGAGCGTACAAGAGTTTATCAATATCCATAGCCACAACCAAGTCCCAGCCATTAGTCTTACGTGTTTAATCACTTATCCATAGCCACAGCCAAGTCCGAACCATTGGTCTTACGTGCTAGATCAATATCACCGTCCATCCACACCCGGTTCGAGCGTTGGCGGTCTCAGTACTCCTCCCATACCGATACCTACTGTGTCATCCAACAATATCTCAATATCAATGTCCATGCTAGCATCATAATCCTTGGCAAACCAATAGTACATCCACAAATCCTACAGATTACTAGGTAGGGGTACTCCGAACTGAATAGCCTCATCATAATTAATATGAGACGATATTAGTCAAGAGCATGAGACACGGAGTTTGGGTATAAGTAATCTATCCTTTTGATTCTTAACAGTTAATAATGCATGCCTTTGTAAATTCCGCTTCTCGGTACGCTTAATTAACATTATCTCATTATACAGTCCGTTTATCAATATCTACCGTTAAGTTCTAAATATTACAGGTCAAGACTTCAAGTGTCATGTTCCGACATCTCATCCAATACGGACCGTGATCATGGATCAAAGCCTAAGTATAATGCTCTAATTTTAATACCTCTCAAGGCCAACATTCAAGGTTCGGACCTACCAGCCAGCCTCAATGTCCGTTTCATCAACATAACTACCACATGTCACAAATCTATTGATGATGGCTGCCCCTCTATTTAGGTTTAGGGTTCCACTTCACCTAAGACAATGATCACAGAGTTATAGATGCTTATTATGCATCATTGGTTCTCCTGAAGGTATTTAGCATCATAGGACATCCAAAACCATTGAATTGGGTTCTGTTTCACAACCCTAGACCCTACTCAGGTGGCTACACGGGTCAAGGTTAAGCCCGGCCCTTAACTCGTGTTTAGTGTATCCCAAACAATTCAAATAGAAGGTCAATGCCCCCACACATGATCAAATCATAAAAGGATCCAAATCTGAGGAAATATATTGTTTACAGTGTTACGGGTCGACATCATGGGTTCACAGGTTGACCTGGTACTCTGTGGAAGTGGACAGTTAACTGAGAGTCAGAAAACATAGTCTGCAGTGTCCCCGGTCGACCTGGAGGATCATCCGGTCGACCGGGTGAACTACAAGCATTTCCACAAATATCTGGTAAGTGAGGGGATCCTCAGTGTGGCCGGTCGGCCGAGTACACAGGGTTCTGTATCCTTATGTGATTTTCTGCTCTCAGTTGAGGGGAAGTTCCCTGTGTGCTCGGTCGACATCCTGGGTGACCAGGTCGACTAGGTACACATGAAATCCCTATTTTCAAAATTCTGCCCTTTTTATTTTCCATCAAAACTCCATCAAATCCAGCCTAGATCTACATTGATCATTTCTAAACATCGTACACACCTCCTACATCATGATCTCATCACAAATGGGTCATTGGTCTTCCAAATGGGGGATTCTTATCCATCAATGGCCAAAATCACATAAAAGAAAAGGGCTTAGAACAACAATCCATGTATAATATTATCCAATCAACCATCCAATCACATAAATCATACAACACAACCATAAAAGACAATAATTAACAACCTAAGCATGTAAATCAATTTTAATTAAAGAATCTAAGCATGTCTACTTGCCTAATTAGGAAGAAAGCTCATCAAATAGCTTGACTTCACTCCAAATGCTCTAAGATCACCCCAATAGCTGAATCTACAATCTCTACACCCATTTTTAAAGAGAGATGTATAAGGAAGATAAATCTAGGAGAAAATATTATTTTATAAGGAAATTTAAAAGGGAAAAGAATGTTACCTTTACTTGGAGAGGAAAGAGAGATTTAGGAGATTTGATGAGCTCCTAAGCTTGTAAATGGAGAGAGAGAAACCATAATCTTCTAACTTAGAGAGAGAGAGAGAGATGGGAGGAAAGTTGTAGTGAAATGAGAAGAATGGATGAGAGGGGTTTCTTTTATAAGAAATGAGTTGGGTTATAGTTTAAAATGCCCTCTCTTGCTAATGTAATTTTAGGATAAGAATAAGGGTATTTGAAAAAGGTTAAAATGGAATGAACAAAGGGTCCTTGGTTGCTAATAGAAATAAAGGATAAGGACTATGGTAGTTTAGGTACTCACATTTAATGACTAAAATATCCTCAAATGAGTGGTTGTGAATAAAGGAGTTTAAGAGCAATAAAGGTAGGCTATTTATAATGAAAAAAGTGCCCATATTTACTTGGTTGACAATAAAGGAGGCCAATGTCATTTAAGGTATTGAGATTTTTAAAAATGAGGAAAAATGTGTGGTTGGAAGGACTAGAGTACCCTCATATAATAAATAGGTTAATGAGTTAGCCATGGGTAGTTGGGTCATTTTAAGATAAATTGCACAACTCTCTAAGGAAAACTCATATATGGTTAAGATTACAATTAAGGCTTCTAATTAGAAAATTAATTGTAGGAAACCACTATTAATCTCATAAGGGTTTTGACCCGTCCTAAAACAGGGTTTACAAATATCAATTATCCCGATGCTAACCGGGTGTCGTATCCACTGGGACAAAAAGGCTAAGTTGCGTTGGTTCCTTAATTCCTACACTAATCCTATTTGAAAACGAAGTATTGGTTTGATTCCTAAATTAACCAAATAGAAGACAACGATATTGATTACTAAATAATAAATTGAGAAATAAGAAAGGCTTTGATTTAATCGTAGAAAAGGTCTTAGGGTATGAATCCACTCTAACCTTTTGTCATGGCAAGTATAGACCTAAGGGTTCTCTCTCAACGCTAAACAGACTCGTTCTGGTTACAAATATAAACAGAGTCAACAATTAAAGGATATGGGTGTAGATCATGACATAACCTATCTCTAAGGCATAGATTATTTAAGATCTAGCATCATATTCATTCAAGCACCGTTATATGACTAGCATTCAAATCTACAAGATTGAAATACCAAAAAAAATCGAAATTGCATTAAAAGAATCAAGTTCATATGTCATATAACCAAAAGCGTTTACAGAAAACCCTAAAGCCTATACATCACCATAAATACAAGATTAGGGCTTCATTACAACCCTAAGATAAAAGTTTAGTTACTCATGGACGACGATTGGGGAAGAATCTCTGATGAAATCCCCGTTGACGCTCTTCCAAAAGCTCCAGAACTTGCTCTTGATCTTCTCCCCCAAGATGTGAATGAATGCTAAAACGAGTTTGGACTTTAATTTATAGGTTTTGAGATGAAAAACCTCGAAAATGCGCTGGAGACGGACCTTAAACTGTACTGGGCGTCGAGACGCCCGGAAGTAGTAGCTTTCGGGTCGTTTTTGTGACCGGGCGTCTGGACGCTTGGAGGCAGAACCTTTGGGCTTTTCTATGATTTCTAAATTTTTTATGCTTGTTTTGAATCATTGCCATTTTCTCCTATTTTGTGCCAATTTCTTGTCCATGCACCTAGGGAACCTGTAAACATCAAAATGACATAATTAGACTAGTTAAACGCACGGTATATCAAAGTCTAAATTAAGGGGCCTTAAATGTATATTTTAGGCTCTCATCAGGTTTTAATCTTATAATCTAGGCTAAATTAATGAGAATTACTAACTACTCATGCTAATCACCTATTAAATAGGATAACCCAGGGTTGACTTGGTCAAGTTAAATCTCCTTTGTTTAGATCATATGGCACCTCCATTTTGTTCTAAAAGTAGTGTTATACAATCTTAATTGATTTGTGATACAAAAAAATAGAATGAAGAAAAGGAAAGAAAAGGGAGGAGTTAAAGGAGAAAGCATCTGCTAATGTTAATGAGTGATTTATAACATAAATAGGAATTCATTGTCCATACCATTTATTCAATAAATTATAAATGGGAATATAATAATTTCTGCTGTGTTAAATTAGCCAAGTGCTGCAGATCTAGGATACCCTTATCTTGGAGTTTGTAGAAACTCGAAAGTTAGAGTCCAAGTGGTAACATGTTTGTTGAAAAAAAAAAAAAAACTATCTTACCATTTTTTTACTTTAGTTATTTACACTTGGTAAATATAAATGTGTGCAGTGCAGTATTAATCTTTTCAATCATTGAAGCTCATATATAAAATCTAAACCAATCAAAATTATTCTCTCATCGTGCTCTTTCATTATATAAATTCCTAATCCAAATGGAGTTATATACACCGAGAATTAAAAATTTTAGTTATTTTCATATGTTTTAGTTATAATTATATATATGTCAGAATAAATATGATTAGGGCAAAGCCTTTTTAGATGATAAAAACTAGTGAGACCATGTTTCTAAACAATTTGAAATTTAAATATGAGTCTCTTTCATTGATATTTACCAATGGGCATACTTAGGTGTTCCAAAAAACTTTGAAATATCATTGTGAGATTTTAGTGCAAACTATGATTCGTCACAACAGGATTCACGGAATTTGAGCGGAAGGGTCACACATTTGAAGACGGTGCCCCCCCACAACTCCCCAAAAAAAAAAAAAAATTTTTTTTTTTTGGATCCAATCTTGGGTCCACGGTTGCTATTAATTTAATTACTTGGAGACTGAGAGTTAAATCTACATTACCACCTTTAATCCTTCACCAAAGCTCATTTGATTATGCATCCTTACTCAACTCGGCAAACAAACTTAGCATTAAGGTTTCAATATACACTGGTTTGGGTTGGTCCAAGTCAGGTCCGCGTCTGTTTGGGTCTGCAAGAGTCAGACCTGGTCACATACAATCAGTTCCCAATCCAAGTCTGGGCCAAAACGATCCGACCTGTATAAAAACTCCAAGATCTCAACACATCGCATGAGATCCAACTCGCGAATTGGTGATGAAGTTTGCTTGAAGATCCAAATCCTCTAGACTATTTCTAGGTCTGAAGGTGACCTTAGGCATTATAAAGAAGACGAGATATTGAATAGGCTTTTACTTTTTAGGTTAGAAAGCTATTGAATAGCCTAAAGATGCGACAAAATTTTTCTGATGCAAGTGTCTCCATTAATATTTAATGGAAACATTCAAAGATTTTGCAACAACATTTCTATTAAGATTGCTTGCTTGATTTGGTAATTGCCAATGCAGTCACTTTTGTCAGTTATACTACGAATCATAATAAAACCCTATGTGTGGTTGGTAACCTCATATCTCTACCCTTAATACTGCAAGCATATTATATATATACACCCTGCTAGCTCCCTTTTGGGGCACTCCTGAGGCCACACCAATCATGGAGGAGGTGGGGGATTGAAATATCTAAATGTGACCTACACATGTGCCAAAACTTTTTACTCCCTAAATTTAAGTTAACTTCTTGATCCATTACTGCCAAACTAAATAGTTTTAGAAGGCATCAATTTTTTTTAGGATTTCAATCAAACGAGTTAGTGTGGCTACACATCAAGGCTAGACTTGTGCCAAGACAACAACCTTTTTTCATTTTTAGGAGGGTTTTATTGTGAATTAGTTAGCATGGCCCACTTCGAATGTGGTGCTCAGAAATTACTTAGCTAAAAATGTGTAGGTTCAACTAAACTAGGTGTTTATATATATAGGGTTTGGCTCACTTAAGAATGTCTTTGATGAGAGACGCCAACCCAAACCCCTTTCTTTCAGCAAGTGGGATTCTTTATGATCAATCCAATTTCTTGGCTTACTTGCATTGGGTGCAGGTTGAATAAAATGATAAAAGTGATCAAAATGAGTTTGTGACTCAACCCACAAGCCAACCCAAGTCATTTAGACCCGACTTGATCCGTTTTCATTTCTCCCTGCATGCTATACTATCATACCGGGCCACAAAGGATTTTCCTGGCTCCCTCTCACCTCATAGGAATTTTAAAAAATAAAATAAAATAAACTACACTAGCCGCTGTATTTTTTCCCCAATGATTAGAGGAACATCTCTCCCAAGCTTGCTCAATCAAAACCAAATTAAAAATTGGAAAAAATATTAGATAAAACTAGCCACGTAAACCTTATGAAAAAATGTCAAAAATGAAAGCTGCGTGGCTTTTATGATGTGAGGCCAAAGGCCCTCATGTCTATTGTCAGGACACTCATCATTTCTCCACTTTCATACCCGGATATTTGCTTTTCCCATTTCTTCCTATCTTACTTTGTTTTGAGTGAGACACGTACCAATCCAGCAGGCCTGTCTCAACCCCCTAACCCTCCACAAACAGTGACCAATGGCTTTACCCTGTCCCCACTAGAGCCCCCAAGAAGCTTCCACGAAATTTCCCTAGGCACAATGGTCCACACTACTTCTTATCAGTGAATAGAAAAGATGCTTTTCATCCGCAAACATAACAAAAAAGGGCAAAATCAAGTCCATGTCCAAAACATGAACCCAGATTCCCTCCCAGAGAAATCCTGAGTTCAAGCACTGAAACTCCATATGTTGCAATCCGAACCGCTTTGAATAAACACCCTCTAAGTGCATAAGGTATTTTCAAATTTCATTTCAATTGAAATTTATTCCATTGTTGGATTATAAGAACATGATTAACATAATCTTATTCATATTTATTATCACTTCTTCAGGAAACCGTCAATTTAAGGGTGGACTTCTTCATCAAATGGTCAATTTAAGGTCGAACAAACTCTGATTGATGGTAAACTTTGAGGGTAACCATATGTCTTAAGGGTATTTAGTTTTAACGATTCAGATTTCAATAAATGAGCTCCACTATAGAGTTCTACTCCTTGTAATTCGGGATTTCTCTACGTTAAAGCTGCATAGTTACCAAGCTCCAAAAGATATGATGGGAAAGATATTTTACTCATGGCCTGTCCACAAAAAGACATCATAGCCGTTGAAGTTTATCATTCGCTTGCATATAAAGCGTTCCGGTTTGCAACTTTGCTTCCACATCTTTATCTCTGCATGTAGATAAAGAGGTGCACAGAGAGAGAGAGAGAGAGAGAGAGAGAGAGAGGAAAGGCTTGGTCCGTATACCGTAGTACTTTTGCAATGGCTTCATGCGACCCTGCAACGATGGAGAATGGGAACAAGAGCTGCAATAAGGAGCTGGCGAACCGAATTGGGCTCACCAACATGGCTTCGGCTTCTTCTTCTCTACGTAAGAGATCAGACATTGCGCTTTTGTCCAAGGTGAAGCATCCCGTTCTGAAGCAGATATTGGCTAACCTTCAGGAGGTGGTGCTGGGCACTAAGCTAGCCATTTTCTTCCTTTCCATCCCAATTGCTATAGCTGCTAAACACTTCAAATTTGGAAGGGTCAGTTAGATTTCAGGGACTCTCTCTCTCTCTCTCTCTCTCTCTCTCCTTTAACTGTTAATTGGGGTCTCTCTAAAAGAGATTATTATTGTTGTTGACAGCCATGTGTGTTTGTGTTGAGCTTGCTTGGGCTCACACCACTTGCAGAACGGCTGAGCTTTCTCACAGAGTAAGTAAAGAGGGTGTGTTGATGGTCTTAATTTCGTTTTACAATTGATTGAATTCCTTAAGCTCCCAAATGGAACACATGCGTTTTGATAGGTATGGTTGGACGAGTAAATTTAATACTGTACAAACTCCATTCATGACAATTCAATGTAATTGTGGTGTGAAATTATTTGATGGAATTATCTTTTCAGTGGACCCCACTTGAGAGATATAGAGAGTGGAGCTTTGTACATTAATTATACTTTTGGAAAAATCTGCTCGTGCTCTCTTCACTGATTTTGTCGAGGAGTGAAATATGTGGAAGGAACGAGAGTCTCATTTAATCCACCAACCACTTAACAAAGTTCTTTTCAGTATGGGTCGTTCTGTAGGTTGGTCGTCTGACATTAGTAGGTTGCCCAACCAGCAAGTGCAAGTAGTCTATGTAAAACGATTTTCAGTTTACACTATGATATCTTCTTTTTGTTCCCTTCTTGTTTGCAGGCAGATTGCATTCTATACAGGCGCAACTGGTATGTACAATGCACTTCTTCTAACAGTGAAGCACATTACACACTCTTTCTCATGGTTCTTATGAAATCTCAAATGCTCACCCTCATCTTGGTTTCACAATGCTTGTATAATTTGATTGTCTCATGCATACGCTGAAATTTTGGAGATTACATAGGCCCAAAGTGGCATTTTATAAGACCCATTAAGAAAAAAAAAGAACTCAAATTCATTATTTTTGAGACTCATCATTGTTGATGTTAGGAGTTGTTAGAGTTTGGATCTCATGAATGGGATGTACGGGTATACCCCGACAATACAAAATATTAACACCACCACATCCTTTTCTTAGCCGCTGTATCTTCAAATTTTGCTTGTATAGGATTTGGTTTGCAGTATGACTATACCCATGACCCAGACAATATAATTAATGTATAAGATTAATAATTCATGATATTGTGCTGATCATGATATCAATTACGTGTTCAATCTTATGTGGGGTCAGATCGTATCAAACTAGAATTTGAAGATATCTTATTGGAAGGCATAATACTTGATTTTAACGGTTAAGATAATTGCAGATGGTGACTCCCACACATCCCACTCATGGGAAGCTGTGTAACAGACCACTCAAGAGACTTGGTCCGTGAATTTCGTTAAAATTCTTCTTATCAAACAAGCCTTAACAGTTAAAATTAATTTACACTAATGCCTTCTATTTGCATCATCCAGCTCTACACGTGGCACGCTGCCAGCCCAATAATAGCAAGAGACAGTAGATTAATCATTGCCAACAAAAACTCATTGCGGGAGTGGACCCAAAATCCTTCCACCATGCACCTACTTTAGAAAAAGTGCACCGGGTCAGTGAGGTTTATGAAAGTAATAGAAGAACCTTTGGCCCCAACCCCACCCCCCCAAAAAAAAAACCATTAGAAGGACCGGGTCCCATCGATTTTTGGGCCAGCCACTATTCGTCTGCTGATTGGTTGATCGTAGGGGGGGCCCACGCACTTTGGATCCACATTCTCTTTTTAGAGGGTACATGATTCTGTACCCCACTCGGCAGACAGGCATGAGGCCCTTTTGACTGAGTGGACTCGTCCGATCTTCAAATCAGCCACTGCTTTTCCACTGTGCAACGTGAATAGGTCCCCCTCCCAGCCTTTTTTGCCCACAGCTCGCATGTGCAACATGTGAGTAGAAGCTGTTGCGGCTTGTGCTGAAACTTGTAGTTTTCACATTTGTGGTGCTTTGTACGTATGACTTATAATGAGGTTGGCCGACAGTTTTGGCCAATTAGGCTTGAAAAGGTGGACTTTCTCTTGTACCAGGGTGGACCCCGCAGAGAAATTCTTGCCATCTCTTTGACTGTGAACATTATAATCTTTTCTTTTAAATTTCATAGGTCTTAGAATTTCAGACTGCAATTAAAACGATGCATGCACCATGGCACATGGGTGATGGGACCACCTTTGTAGGAATTACATGGGGCTCAGCGTAGGAATTGCAATTTGCAAGCCTATCACGTTGTCTGTCGCCCTCACCTGTATAAGTTGCAACATGGTGGCATGTTTGTTTATACGTGCAGTAGAGTAAAGTAAAGATAGCTATTATATCATGGTAGAAGTGAGGTAAA
The DNA here is from genome assembly GCA_029852735.1 of Persea americana. Lineage (NCBI taxonomy): Eukaryota > Viridiplantae > Streptophyta > Magnoliopsida > Laurales > Lauraceae > Persea > Persea americana. The sequence continues at coordinate 3,846,503 of CM056809.1, read as the reverse complement.
GTAAAAGTGAGAACATGGGAGAAGTGGCTTTACTTTATTACACTTCACTTTACTACACTTTTCTATATTCTTGGAACATGGGAACCGCCTTTATAAGAATTATAACATGGTTATCTTTAAAAATTATGAATATGGGACTCATCTTTAGGAACTATAATGCAGATCCCACCTTTAAGAATTGTTGTACATGGGGCATGCGTTATTAATCATTTGCCGAATTTTACCATAAAACCAACTCCTATTGGGTAAATTCTAGGATGATTATACTACGAGGGAGGGCATTCATTTTAAATGGCTCGGACTTTTGATAGGTGAGTCCCCCCGTGGGGTTCCAATGCTCCCACTCGATTCTCAACTAAGCTACCATGGCGAGCCAACTGGTGACACACAATTTACTCTACAGTGAAATTATATTTTGATGTTTGTTTTCTACAAATATCATTAAGATTTATTCTAATGTGAGAAGCCATGAAATGAACCTCCAATGACTCAACTCCATGACCTCTCTTTTTAAAAAAAAAAAAAAAAAGAAAAAGAAAAGAAGAGAAAAACATTATCAGTGTATCATACTTTATCTATCAAAAATATGCTTTAAAACAAATAAATACAAGTCTCTAATACAGTATATTGACACAAAGTTTATCATCTTTTCAAGTCTGTGATTTATGGTCTTACAAATTTAGGATCTAAATCTTTTTAGGACCAAACAAACCTTAAGTAAAATATGAGAACTAAGGCAGCTAAGTTCTAACAAATATACCATAAGGCCATTTCGTTCCTTCCGTGATAAATGGTAAGGAGTATCAATTCTCATTGGGAAGCCCAGGCTTTGAAACTGGCCTCCCTCCTCTTTGCATAATTACTTCATATGTATGCGCTATGTCTCATCGCATGTGCGAGTTTTTATCACCTCACATGCGTAATTTGTGTCTCTTTGTATGTGCAAGTCTCACAGTGAGATAAAACAAGTTACTAATAAATTTCCATAGATAGGGAGGGACTAAATATGCAATAATGTGGGATCATAAGGTAATAAATGGCATGGTGGTAATAGTATAAACTAAGACATCATTCACGATCTTATACAAAAAATGAGATGAATCAAGAATGTCAGTCTTACCTTTTTTTTATTTTTTATTGCAGTTATTTATATCAAATGAAAATGATTAGATAGTTGTTGACCCGATAGGCCACTCACAAACTAGGTGATTGAGTTGGAGCGATTAAGTTGAGTGGAGTTAGGTCTGCTGTAGATTGGTTGAAACTTGGTCCACCTATTTGTTCAGCTATGTCTATGACCTAGTTTGACTTATCCTAGCTGGCCGAGCCCGTTGGATCAACTTGGGAGCATTCATCTTCAGATACTGAAAATTATCTTGTTGGAGTGGTAGAAGCAAAGATATTCGTACAATTCATTGAAATATATAAATATGAAGACGTTTTTAATAAAAAAAAAATTTGTTTGTTTTGGTTTTATTTTGTTAGTGAGAAGGAGTCCTGTATATCTCTGGTAAGATTTCAGGTCCATTATAGCATCCTAATCCCTTTGATCCAGGGCTCATGAGCTTAATGATTTTATATAAAAAAGTGAGAGTCAATCTAATACTCCAATTCATTTGGGTTGGTGTAAACCCATGGGACAATGGGACATTCAAAGGTGTGTGTTGGTTTTGGGAGGGAAATAACTTCTAAAAATGAATTTTTTTTTTTTTTTTTTTAAAGAATAACACAGAATGAGGTCATTGAGTGGCCACCTTTCTTGTCATCTGCTCATTTCATCGGTTTCACAATCAAAGAATTCACAACCTGGAGTTGGCGAGAGAGAGAGAGAGAGAGAGAGAGATATCATTTGGAATGTACCTACATATAACATGTGTATGTGTCCACCTGCTTTCAAGTTTCAAAGGCATTCATTCACTTGTTTACCAAAAAAAGCATTCATTCGATTCCAAGAATTTTTTGGATTGCACAGTTGGTGGGCTAATTAATGCAACTTGCGGGAATGCAACGGAGCTTATCATTGCACTAATAGCATTGTATCAAGGGAAGATAGAGGTGGTCAAGTGCTCTCTTTTAGGTTCCATCCTTTCCAATCTGCTGCTTGTTCTTGGCACTTCTCTCCTTTCTGGAGGACTTGCCAACCTCAACGAGGAACAGAAATATGACAGAGTAAGCCATCTCTCTCCCCACCCTATCTCATTGAATCCAATCCATGTTTTCTTCTTCTCTCAGCCAATTGCCAATTCTTTTGCAGAAGCAAGCAGATGTTAATTCGAGCCTCATGTTGTTGGCTTTGTTGTGCCAAATGCTGCCATTGATGTTCAAATTTGCTGATACCAAGCGCAGTACTGGGACGACAGGTGCACAGATTCTTCACTTGTCAAGAGCAAGCAGCATCATTATGCTTCTCTGCTATGTTGTATATCTCTTCTTCCAGTTGAAGACCCATCGACATCTTTTTGAAGCACAACAGGTAAAATGATGAACATGTTGTAGAGGAAACTATGTATTACAACTTACAAGACTTTCATACTTTCTATGCATGGTTGTCTCCAAGCCCTCCAATTGGGAACCCATCTTGTATCCACAAAGTGGTATTGGATTTTAGTTATTTGTCTTTTCTACTTTCTAGGGTGGCTGCTTGTCAATGGGCCTGGACGTGGGTTGAGATTGACTAGGTCCAGGTCTTCTGATGAAGCTGAATCCAATGGGTCAAGCCCAAATCATGTTTTCTGGTCCAATCCAAACATCTTAATAAGTTGGACTTCCGGATTATATAATTAATTTTTATATAGAGGAATCTTCATTTCTTTTATATATGTTATATATATATATATATATGTGTGTGTGTGTGTGGTTATCCTATGAACGAGGTGTGCATGGAGCTTTTCATGTTCACCTCATTATGAGGCCCACATGCTAGCTCACCTAGGGAGGGGACCTTGGAGGACTTGAAGATCTGCCTGGGCCCTGCTGCATGTGAAAAAACAGCCCCATCCGATCATCTTAACTCTATCATATGTAGAAGTGGGTCACATGACCCAGGCCTTTCTAGCTCATCCAAACAAAGCCCACTCAATCATTTCAAAGGGAATATATATTTTCCAACGTGGGTCTTAGCTAGATTGTGTGTGTTTGCTAAATAAAAAGACTCTAATGAGCTAATCATAGATAGCTAGATTGGGACCCACTTCTACATCATCCGGGTCCCAAAAGTTCATTCAATTTGGATGAGTGTTCAGTAGATTCAATAATCTAATCCATTCAAATGAGTGCAAATCCAAGGGGTGTGTACTATAGTAGTGGCTTTTTTGGTCCAATATATATATATATATATATATTCTTTGAAGCCTATTTTTCGTAGAAATAATTTTTTTTTCTAAGCTTTCATTATTTTTTTTCTTTTGTAAGATCAGGTTGTAATTTTGGGTCCTAGAGATCCATTTTACCTTTATAGTTCATGATTAGTTAGTTTCACTTTCTGTATTTTTGTCCTTTTGCTACCTTCATTAATTGTTTCCTTAAGTTGGCCTGTATAAAACTTTCTGATGAAATAAAGTTGAGAAAAGGAGAGGACTCTACTTCTTCCTTGGTGTGAAGAATTCCTTGACCCACATCATGTAAAGTCTTGGCTCAGGTTAAATACTGATTCTCCAAATTATCAACATGAAGTGAGTAGCTGACCTCTGTTTGGTGACATTCCAGAAATTCTCCAATCAATAATAGAATTACCAGTGACTATCATGCCATCTTCCTTGTCAATTCCGGCGACTCAGCACCTCAGTGTGCTGATCATTCCCCATCCTACTTATATTCAAAACTCATAGATGAGCTTCTTGGACCATTCCCCTTCCACCAATGATGATTAAGTTTAAGATATTATTCGAATTTTATGCCTTTAACCATACAATAACAGAATTCATGTAGCTTCCAACATCGTTGGAACAAGGATTCGATGATCATGATGATGGACAAGATAATAGCTGAAGCTCAAATCCCACCTTGATTTAATGAGTTGGATTGGCATCAGGAGATGTCATGATAATATCTCTTTGAGCTCATATTTGCACCCGATAAACCTTATTCTTGAAAATGTTTTGCGCTTAAATTTTTTTTTGTTCAATGCTACTATTGAGTTTCCAGTAATGATAAATTAGTTTTAAATTTCAACATACATTGCTTTACATGTTCTTTGAATCTATATTTACATTACACATATGAAAATCTAGGTTATGCATGCTTCATGTTACTCTACTTAGGATTGTTTGCATGTGAATAGAAACTAACACTCCAAGAGACTTAACAGGACGATGGTGAGAGCAATGAAGTCTCAAAGGATGAGCAGCCAATGGTTATAGGCTTCCCCAGTGCAGTTGCTTGGCTGGTGGGAATGACAGTCATCATCGCCCTCTTATCTGATTACATTGTTGACACAATTGAGGTATGGTGGATGATCTCTTTGTTCAGTTACTTTATGCCTTGTTACAACCATTGTGGAGTTATAGTACTGACCATCAAAAGCCCCTTGCGCAATCAGGCTGTATCTGAATCTTGGGGTCTTTCCGTCAGCTTCATTAGCATAATTTTGCTACCAATTGTTGGAAATGCATGTGAACATACCTCTGCAGTCCTATTTTCGTTGAAGAACAAGTTGGTAAGTGACTCTGGAGTTTCTAACAAAATATTTAGGGGGCCTTTTGATGTGGGAAAAGTTAAAGTTGGGTTTTAGGTGGACAAATGTGGAGGTCAAGGAACTCCAGTAATTCTTGTACTCTTGGTTTGTGTTCACTTGAGAAAAGTAGACATGGAAAGAGGACAACAGTTTAACTATGAAAGTTGTCCCCCAACAAGTGTAGAAAACTCCACCATAGGAAATTTCTTTATTCACTTTCCCCACATGTAGACACGCCGCTTGGCTTTAGATTTAGCTGTCATGCTTAGTGTAGTTTAGTCATGAATTATAATATTGCAGGATATAACTCTAGGCGTGGCCTTGGGATCCTCAACTCAAATTGCTATGTTTGTGGTAAGCTTTCTATATTTCCCCAAAATTCGAAGTAGTAACGGTTCCTTAATTTGGAGATTTTACTAATTCTCTCCTATTTTTGTCTCAGCTTCCTGTAAACGTAGTTGTGGGATGGATTATTGGCACCAATATGGATCTCAGTTACAATATCTTGGAGACTGGATCACTGTTCTTTGCAGTATTACTAACAACCTTCGTTTTACAGGTGCTATCATCTATCTTACATTAGCACAAAAACAATTCAAACAAATAATCTAGTCATTTCATTAGGCATTGGTTGTTATACTGTTATTAACATGAACCCTAAGATCGTGAACAACATGCTAATCACGTGTAGGATTTAATCTTAAATAAAGTAAAGAATACCTCCAGACATCCTGAAGCAGAGAGCTTTCCGATCCTGCAGTCTGGTGCTGTTACTGATTGATGCCGTGATCCATCGAGAAAGAGACTAGGTGAATGGTTTCGGTTTCTCTCTTCTTACCTATAAATCCTAATGTGTTGAGTTTCATGAGAGAGTATTTGTGATGGACGAAATACTCTATTTTATAGGTAAAGAGAGGACCGAATTTCCAATTAGGGTTTCTTTGGATTTAATCTCAACCGTCCATCAAGGTAGATAATATTATGGAATACATCTCATTAAGAAACCGTTTTGAGTAAGTAATAGCATATATCCTATTGAAAACGGAATTCCTATAATGACCACAATTCGGGAAAGGGAAGGACTTGTGGTCCAAGTAATGGATCTAAAGGTAATTTTCTTACAGTCTCCCACTTGGTCGATAGGAAGATCCTTTAGTGGTTTTTATGTTAGGAATCATAAGGCGCGCATTATATGCTAAACACTTCTTTAGTCGGCTATCATAAGTGTCTTGGCTATTTCGGTGGTCAAGAGGAGTCATGGCGTGCACACATTATTTTGCAACATGCTTATTTCCATGTACTACGTCATTGACAACCTTCATAACTAGACCGTAATAGGAGATTTATGTAATGGTCTCATAATGTCGTTGTTTAAAGACTGAATCTGTTTATCATTCATCCAAACATAAATATGTACACAATGGAAAAGAACAGAAATAACAGATGTAGAGTTGCATTAAGAGCTCAATAAATGTCAAATACAAGTACAGAAATAAAAGGCAGAAAATGATAATTAAGAACTATCGGCAAGACCCATGCTTTCAGTGTATCCCTGAAAGGTCTTTGGAGGTAGTCCTTTCGTGAATATGTCTGCGACAATGAAATCTGTACGTATAGACTCAATGACAAATTTCTTTAATCTAACATCTTGCTTCAGTGATAGATATTTAAGGTCCATGTGTTTGGCTCCCTTAGATATCCTGTCATGCTTGGAGAAGAAGGTTGCAGCGTCATTGTCACAGTAAATAATTAATGGCTTAGAAATGAAACTCAAAGCTCCAAACTGAGAGATAAAATTACGCAACCATGTGCCCTGAATTGCAGCCTCATAACATGCCACATATTCAGCCATCATGGTGGAATCGTAAATCAACTCGAATTTCTGGCTTTTCCATGATATGGCACCTCCACATAAGAGATACAAATAGCCAAGAGTGCAAAGTCTGGTGTCAGGACAGCCAGCAAAATCTGAATCTGAATAATCATTCACCTGTAGGTGACTTGATTTTCTGTATGTGAGCATATAATTCCTTGTTCCCTTGAGATATCTCAGTACTTTCTTTGCAGCTTTCTAATGAGCGATTCCTGGGTTACTTTGAAATCTACCAAGCAGGCCAACAGCATGACTAATGTTAGGTCTCGTACAGACCTGTGCATATATCAAACTCCCAACGAGAGAAGCATAAGGATATTTTTCCATTTCGTTACGTTCTAATTCATTCTGTGGACACTGCGTAAGATCAAGCTTATCTCCTTTATGCAATGAAACATGACTAGAGGAATATGTCATCATGCCAAATCTCTCTAGAACTTTGTCAATATATGCTTTCTGAGACAATCTCAAAACACCAAGTGACCGGTCACGGAATATTTCTATTCCTATCACATAGGAAGCCTCACCCATATCTGTCATTTCAAAGTTCTTAAAGAGATAATCCTTTGTTGCATGTAATAAACCAATGTCACTACTAGCCAGTAATATGTCATCAACATACAGAACCAAAAATATGAACTTACTCCCACTAATCTTGAGGTATATGCAAGGGTCAACTATGTTTTCTTTAAAATCAAAGTTAGTAATGATTTCATGAAACTTTAGGTACCATTGCTTCGAAGCTTGTTTCAGTCCATATATTGATTTCTTAAGTTTGCAGACCATGTCTGCCTGACCTTCAATTATGAAGCCTTCAGGTTGACTCATGTAGACTTCCTCTTCCAAGTCTCCATTAAGAAAGGTAGTTTTCACATCCATTTGATGTAACTCGAAGTCATAGTGAGCTACTAATGCCATGATAATTCTAAGAGAATCCTTCCTAGACACAGGAGAAAAAGTCTCAGTATAATCAATGCATTCTTTCTGATTAAAACCTTTGGCAACAAGTCGAGTTTTATGTCATTCAATATTGCCTTTGCAGTCGCATTTGGTCTTGAAAACCCATTTACAGCCAACTAATTTGTGTCCTGGTGGCAATTGAACAACTTCCCATACTTGATTTTCATCCATAGATTTCAATTCATCCTTCATGGCATCAATCCATTTGCTAGAATTAACATCCTTAATGGCTTGTGAATAAGAAACCGGGTCTTTAATTGTCCATTCTTCAGATTCTAGTTGGTAAAGCATGTAATCATCGGAAATAGCAGATCTCCTTTGTCTTTGAGACCTTCTTAATGCTGGTTCCTCTGGTGCATTATCCATATGTTCATTGGCGATAATCTCATTATGGAGTTGTTGATCATTTATTGGGTTTTCCTCATTGTTAAATGGTTCAACAACAGGAGGATTTCCAACATCTTTCGGAATAAAGGGTAAAGGGACAGGTACCCTGATTTCCTGAATGATCACATCTTGAGGTGTATTACTCCCACTGATTTCGCCTTTCTCAAAGAATTTAGCATTACCGGTTTCAACAATTCTCGTACTATGGTTAGGGCAGTAAAACCTAAATCCTTTGGACTTTTCTAGGTAACCTATAAAGTAACCACTGATCGTTTTAAGATCTAATTTCTTTTCATGTGGATTGTAGACTCTAGCCTCAGCTGGGCAATCCCAGATTTGGAGATGTCGTAAACTAGGTTTCCATCATTTCCATAGTTCAAAAGGTGTCTTTGGAACTGCCTTACTGGGAACTCTGTTCAAGATATAAACAGCTGTGCGTAGAGCATCCATCCACAAGGATATAGGTAAGTTAGCATGACTCATCATGGATCTAACTATTTCCATATAGGTACGATTTCGCCTTTCAGCTACACCATTCTGCCATGGAGAACCAGGCGTTGTGTATTGGGCAACAATTCCAAGCTTTTGGAGAAGTTTTGCAAAAGGTCCAGGGTGTTATCATGTTTCGTCATACCTTCCATAAAATTCACCACCTCTATATGACCTTATGATTTTCACTTTTCTATCTAGTTGCCTTTCGACTTCAGTAATGAACACTTGTACATCATCCACAGACTGAGATTTGTCATGCAACAGATATAAATAACAATAACGTGAGTAATCATCAATAAAGGTAATGAAGTACTTTTGTCTTCCAAAGGTTGGAACATCAAAGGGTCCGCAAATGTCTGTATGAATTATTTTAAGAAGCTGGGTACTTCTTGTGGCTCCTTTCTTTGTGTGTTTTGTTGTTTTGCCTTTAATACAATCAGACACATTCGTTAATATTAGTAAAATCTAGTTCCGGAAGGACACCATCTTTTACTAATCTTTTGATTCTTTTACTGGAGATGTGACCCAATCTTTTATGCCACAAGAAATAAGAGTCGTTTTTAGATGACAGTCGTTTTGTTTCCTTAGAATGCAGGGCAAGATGGGTTTCAGCAAGTTGACTATCAAGATGAAACTTGTATAGTCCATCAATCAAAATTCCAGAACCAATACGACTAGAATTTTTAAATAAACTGAATTTACCATTTCCTAATTCAAAAGAGTAACCAACTTTATCAAGTGCGCTTACAGAAACCAAATTACGGGAAATAGACGAAACATAAAGAGTTTGACATAAGTCTAACTGATAACCGCTATCTAAAACAAGACGAAAAGTGCCAATAGCTTCAACTGGAGCTTTGTCTTTGTTTCCCATGAAAAGGAAGTTCTCACTTGGGTGTATGGTTTGGATCATAAGGAATCTTCTGCATTGAATTGGAAACATGAACATTAGCACCAGTGTCAATCCACCAAGTGTCAGAAGAAACATAAGTAAGATTTGATTCAAAATAACTTACGAAACCCATAGGGTTACCTTTCTTTTCGAACCATTCTTTACGTTTAATGCAGTCTGCCTGAAAATGTCCAGGTTTCTTGCAAAATTTGCATACGTTTTCCTTCCTTTTCTTCTTGGGGTTCTGACTAGCCTCATTAGATTTGGGTGGTGCCCTTTTCTGGCCTGAATTTTGCTTTCTCTCAGCTTTATGTCCAGCTCCTTGAATGAGATGAGCTACTTTAATACCTTTTTGATTCAGCCTGGCCTCCTCTTGAACCAGTTTGTTAGCCAATTCATTTACTGTCCACTTGTCCGTAATAGTGTTGTAGTGAATTTGGAAAGGCCCGTATTGAGGAGATAAACTATTTAGGATAAATTGGACGAGAAATGCCTCATCCACTGATAGTCCCAAATTCTTTAGTTTAGTTGCAAGGTTGGTCATCTCAATGACATGCTCATGCATTTAGCGAGTGCCGTCAAACTTCATGGTTGTAAGATCTGCCATTAGTTTCCCAGCAAGGGATTTGTCTGCAGTCTTAAACCTATCTGTAATGGCCTTCATATAGTCCTTAGCATTCTCAGGTGTTGGAAGGGATGTTTTGATGTTGGCGGCAATAGTCATTCGCAAAAACATAATGCTTAGTCTGTCAGACCTCTCCCAAGCATTAAAGAGGGTCTTTTCCTCAGGGGTACTTGTTTCAGTGAGTGAAGCTAGCTTATCTTTAAGAAGAGCCATATCCAGTTCAAGTACCCCCAAGGTGAACTCAACTTGCTCTTTCCATTCTGAGAAGTTGGTTCCATTGAGCTTAGTGACAGGTAGCATGCGAAATCAGATTAGTGGGTGCAATAACTGCAATAGAGATATAACAATAAGATTCCAATTAAATTAAGACAACACATGCATAATGTATGAATATATATGACATAAAATTGAGATGCTCCTGTGGGTAGTCACCATAATTTTTATACATTATACCATCGAAGGTTGTCATATTCAAGGTGGTGTAAATGAGTGATGTTACTCTTAATTAGGACAAATAAGATATCTGTGGATATCTTTTGTCTACATATAAACAAACACTCCATAATTATTGTTCAATCACATGAATAGAATCCGCCTGTGGGCGACTAAATGCTTCATGCGCTTGAACAATATGTAATGGAAACATCATGATGGTACGATTAGGCCTAAAATTCAGTGTTAAATTGTTAGGGTCACTATGGTGAGACCTAACTCTAAGCATACAACTTTGGTGATCAAAATTAGCTTAATATGAATAGAAATATTATATATTATATGCATTTATGATAGATCATTCGTTATATAAAAAGTACTGATAAAGAAGGCCGAGCTCCGGAGGGCAGTCCTCCGGCTCATAAAGGTGGGGTTGGGGGCAGCAGCCCCGAATTTTTTTTTTTGAGGCATTATATCATCGATTATGAAGAAACATACTAATGATAATCAGCATAATATGGAATGATTATGAAAATATGATCCAACTATATGGCCTATTTTCTGTCCTTCTTTTCGATCATCTGTCTTTATCTTCTACTGCTTCAAAACGCCATCTTCAGTCTCGAAACAGCCACCACTCCAGACACGACGTTCTAGTTACAGATCTATTTAACTATTACATTGAATTTGTACTAACGCAGGAGTTTATACATAATTGAAAATTAAAAAAAAAACTTAAATGAATCACGATCAAATAGTCGTGCCCAAATTAAAATTGCGGAATAACATAAATATAAACCATTCATGCAGGCCATAATAGTTGGATCGATATATTGTTGCAAAATAGAGTCAGAACGGATCTATATTTGCCGATTATGGCGATGCAAAGTTATCCTAATTAATGGACGATCATGTGTTCTAAAACGTGGCTCTGATACCACATGTTATACTGTTATTAACATGAACCCAAAGATCGTGAACAACATGATAATCACGTGTAGGATTTAATCTTAAATAAATTAAAGAATACCTCCAGACATCTTGAAGCAGAGAGCTTTCTGATCCTGCAGTTTGGTGCTGTTACTGATTGATGCCGTGATCCGTCGAAGAAGAGACTAGGTGAATGATTTCGGTTTTTCTCTTCTTGCCTATAAACCCTAATGTGTTGAGTTTCGTGAGAGAGTATTTGTGATGGACGAAATACTTTATTTTATAGGTGAAGAGAGGACCGAATTTCCAATTAGGGTTTCCTTGAATTTAATCTCAACCGTCTATCAAGGTAGAGAATATTATGGAATACATCTCATTAAGAAACCGTTTTGAGTAAGTAATAGCATATATCCTATTGAAAACGGAATTCCTATAATGACCACAATTCGGGAAAGGGAAGGACTTGTGGTCCAAGTAATGAACCTAAAGGTAATTTTCTTACATTGGTGGGATGTGGAGAAGACACTACAGTTCATATTGGAACTGTGGACAGTTCACTGTTCTCTTCATTGTATCTTTGGATGAGGGTAAAGGAAGAAGATAGAGTAGGAGCAAACTCTCCACGATTCAAATTTGCAAAGTAGACAGTTTTCTCCGCTTGTTTTCACTGCATCCTAAGTCATTACACATATCATCATCAAAGCCTTGTCCCAATTCTATTGGAGTTAGCTATACAAATTCTGTTTATATATTCCAATCCGTTTTGAGCCAAGTCATTAAACATAGCGAGGGAATAATAAAAATTGGACCTATTTTTCCTTGCAGGATGGAACTTCGCATTACCTAAAGGGGCTGGTTCTTGTCCTCTGCTACTTTGTCATCGGCTCGTTCTTCTTTCTTTCTAGTACTCCACTGCGTGAGTATTTAGTAGTTTATGAAATAAATACGAAAATCAAATGAAAGTTCTGTTAGTTTTTATTCTATAATTTGTTCCTAGCCTCACCTTATCGAATTCTAATGCAGACCAAACAAACGCTGTCATCGGTGTCGAAACATCAGCAAAAGGGGTCATTGAAGCTTAGCATGGATATCATGATGGATGAAACCAAGAGATTTTCGGTAGAATAATTATTCTTGAACGTCATTCTTTCATTTCAATTCTGGCTGTCCAATTTGAAGCATTGCAAATCTTGAATTGTTATTCTACACAAGTGAGTGTTGAATAACGAGTCAAGCTGTTACTGTGACTTCCATGGTTGAGATGGAATGGGGGTATTGGGATGGCATGTTACCCATGGGTTTAAAATAATGTGTTTTGTATCCATCCTTGCTCATCATCTTAGTTACGTGAGTGTAGCTTCATGTGTGTTTGTTTCGAAATCTGATAGTCCAAGGCCTCTGGTTTGGCTCATTTCGAAACGTAGATTTTTGGGTCTGGCATAATATTTTAAAAAGATTTAATATATTCCAAAAGATAAATAAACAAAAAAAAAAAAAGCAACAAAATATTATGTCTAGATCTTTTTGAAAGAATCTAAGGTAACAAGCACTTCATATTTGTCATGAGCTGCTAGTTCAGCTGGTAAGGACATCAAAGTCTTTGAAAAAGGGTACAGAATAGTTTGGTTCAAGTCCTGATTGGAAGAAGGAGAGAGAGAGAGATCAATAGTGCTTCAAGGAAAATATATTAGAAAGAATCGATAAGGATTACCTAGAAAAAGCATTTCATATTTTAGCTAGATTTAAAAGAAGCACATACTGATATATATTTGTCAGATTCAAAATGCAATATTTAAACTAAAATAGAAAAAAATTGTAAAATTAGGCGCAACATTATACTTGATGCCTGTCTCACACCATTGCCTTCCAAGAGAACTAGGGTGGAGAACAATATATGTGGCAATTTTGTGTGCTATGGGAGGCTTAATTTTCAGTCTCCAAAATGCAATATTTACCTATGGCTTTGCTTAAGCTAAATGGAACCCGTCTCCGACCATAGTCTTCCTTTTTTTTTTTTTGGTAAGAGTAAGATTTTCATTTTCAGGTGAAAGTTCTCTAAATCCTCCTTTTTAAGTGTAGGAAATACTCTCTAGCTTTGTCAATTGCGAAAGAAATAATTAACTTAAGAAAAACAAGACAATTATTGGATGACCCAAGTTGATGTAAGTTTCATTCTCCAGCTCTATGGGGCTAACCTAGATCCATTTTGACCACAAGGTAAGCAGAGTGATGAGAAGGGTTTAGTCTCCATGAGGTGTAAGCAAATGTCACTCTATTCAAGTGCACTAAGAAGAGAACCTAACTTTAAGGCCTCAAACTTGGGCATTGTGTGTGGTCCATGACAGGATTATTTACAAGTTGAGCCATCTCTCAAATGGGCTGCCCCTTACGAATTAAAGCTATTAGGACTCTGGTATGCATTTGATAGTAAAATCCCATAAGATTAATGTGATGTATTTACCACCTCACTTTATATATATATATATATATATTTATTTATTTATATATATCTATGGGAGGTGCTCCTATGAGAGGCTAGCTCTTCTAAGCTCAAGCTTATGACAAAATAAGCTCAAGTGTGTAGTGGGGCCTCCCTGGGGACCCCACATGGGGATGGGGGTGGGGGGGATTTCAAGGACTCTCTGTGATCTTCCACTATGCAAAAAATCAGCTCCAATCGTATTTTTATCATCTCCATATGGGCTCAAAAGTTTAATGGTCAATAGTCCATTCAGATCGATACATAGTCAATTTAACAGTCCAATAAATTTGGATCTGACCGAAAGTTGGTGGATATGCGCAATTTAAAAGGGTCATGTATTTGGTCCATTTGGATAGACCAAAGGTGGGCCCCACAAGCACGGGCTTACAAGATTTTATCCTAAGCTTACGATATGTACATACACACTCGTGTTACAACCATATGAGATAAGGGTAAACTTAGTTACAATAGTGTGAGATGAAGATAAAAACACAACTTAAAATGCATGAGGTATTCTTTAGCTGCTTGATTAATTTTAACCCCAGGAACTTTATGAATTAGTATCTGTTAAAATTGAATTGTTGGGCCTAACAGCAAAAATATATGAAAATGTCACCAGAGTGTGTTGACTGCAGTTTTGTATGGTCTTACCCCCGACCCACGATATCCTGGGTGAAAGATGGAGAAGGGTCATTGTGCATACAGTCCTCTATTTAGGCCATTTTGTTCCATTTCAATACCTTCTCTTTGATATATCTGAGTAATTTGAGTCATCCGAAATGAGAAGAATTGCTGATACACTTGAAAATAAACATCCGGCAAACACAATTTATAGACGAGAAGAAAGGCGAATCAGTTGAGATTTTAAATTCAATTAATATTTAATACCCATTTGCTGATAAACCTGCAGTCCCTAAATTTGTAGAAAGCAGATCAAATAGAATACATATAAATGATTTATTTTTTTTTTCATTTTTTCAGTCAAGAGCTAAAATGGGTTAAAAGAATGAGGCAATTCCTCAATGATGATAAAATCAAAGAATCCGGAAACTATAAAAATCATATCAAATGTGAAAAAGTAATAACGAAGCAATGCTGCCGAATGGGTAGTGATGTGCTCAAAATAATTAACCGCAATCGCATAAATTTCTATTAAGTAGATAATGACAAATACGGGTCGATCCACAGAGATTTGTAGAAACAAGATCCAAAAATCCTCAATCAGTTTTCACACTAGAGATTTAAAACCACAATTAGTCAAGGAAGTAATAACTAAACTGATATCAAAAGAAATCTAAACACAAACTTGATCAGAGAAAGAGAGATCAGGGTATCGGATTTCACCAAAACAAATTTAATCATTCCAAAATTACTTCATAGTCTTATCCTAATAAAACTCAATCCATTGTGCAAGCAATTGCCTTGGATCGGAAGATTTAGCTTTGAAAACCCTTTTTCTTGAAAGAATCCAATTCTCTAAATAGCACCTAAGACTCCCTTCACTTCAATATGTTGAAACTCTAATAACTATTTATCAAGATCAAGCACAAACCATTAAAGGAATTTAACCTAAACATGATATGTCAATATCAAGCATAAAAAGTAAAATACATTCCAAATAACCTTTACAAAACCAGAAGTTGAATAACATTCATGAAGGAGAACCTATTAAATCATTAAGCATAATGAGGGAAAGACATAGAAGAATAATAAGCAACGAACTCACCGGTTTTGGTTTCCTCCTCCACCCTAATCCACGGATTAGCCAAGCATTGTAGAACAAACAATAACAATAAAGCAAATTGTCATTATTGAAAGCCTTCAAGTTGTCTATTACACCACTCAATGTCAACCTTCAATTTCTAACAAAGATTGAAGAAAAATAAGATTCACCCTAGAGCAAACGAGAGCCTCCCCTTAAAAAGAAGAAAAATACAAGAAGAAAGAGAAAGAGAAATCACTCAAATTCGTCATCCCTCATATCCCTCCACTTAACAGCCTGTTTTGACCCCTAAAACGCCATAATTGGGAGATCCTTGTGAGACATGATATTCCTCTCCTTTGAGTCCTCTTTCCAATGCATCAGACTTTGGCATGATTGGAGTCTTGAGTAACAAGTTATGGTCAAAATAGTAAAGCTTGTACAGGATTGCCACAATTCCGAAAATCTTCTTTTCTTCATGATTTGATCACATGCTAAACAGTAACTTTCTTATTGATGTCCATGAAATTTCTTTCATTTCTTGTAAAGTTGATTGCTAAGTTTTAGCAACCATTACCAAGCATAAGATATGGTGAGGGCCACCAAATTCGGTCTTCAATAAAAAATAAAAACTGATTGTGCTAAGTCTTAAACTCATGCCTCTAACTTGAAATTCCAGCTCTCCTCCAACAAGCCTATATGCTCTTTGTGTATAACTTTTCTCAAATGGGGTTTTATCTTTAAACCTCTCTGAATTAAGCTCAAATATGCTTAGCTCCTTCTAATTCTTGCATAATAAGAAAAATGCTATAAGTAGAACATTTAACACAAAATAAACAACTAGCAAATTCAAATAAAATGGTAGTTATTTATATTATGCTATGCATATCAGGTAGAAAGAAAAAAAAGCTGTATTGCCTCACCCCCTCCTCATTGGACATGGGGATCTGAACAAGGACCATAGGACATAAAATCCATCCCATCATTGTCCCATTTGGGATCTTCTGATGGGTTGTCAATTACCATAATGAAAACTCTAAACTTGCTTTATTGAAAATTCACATGAAGTTTATGTGTTTACCCTCAAAATCCACATGAAAATCATCAGTTTGTTTCCAAACTCCAATTGCCTATTTGGGTATGTACCACTCAAACGAAAACCCTGATTTCGCCAATGATACCGTGGCTTATGGGAAAGATCATAAAAAAGTCTGGTCAAGACATTCTGGTGACCTTTTCATGTTTGTTTGGTATTAGTTCATGAAAATCAAAGAAACCCCTTTGACATATAACAAACAACATGGGACTGATCTTAATCCTTAACAGGATCAATGACCTGCCTAACATTCCGCCTACTGCATCCAATTAATGCAAATTTTTTTTAACCATGGTCCACCAGTGGTGAGCCCAATGAATCTTGCTCAACACACCAGCTACGTGTAGGATCTCTTATTCAAGAAACCGTTGAATGTCTCATCCCCTTGAAATTAAATGATTTGACTTTTATCAGTCATGGGGCAAACAATGATTGTAAATCGGGGAAGGTATGATATCTAATATCCTTTGAGTGGGGAAGAGGATCCCCTGAATCAGCCCATCCCATCTCCCCAAAAAAAAAAAAAAAAATTCCACCCCCCGCCCCCCACATGTGGCACCCCCTGGTTGGTCCAAACGGGGGATCCTCTTCCCTTTGAGTGGTTGCAAAATGTAAAAGGATTGGATAAGAGAGAGGCTTGTCACCCAAGTCAGGTAAAGAAGAGCCTTACCTTTTTCAATGGCCAATGAACATCGATTTCCATGCATTTGTGCTTTCTGAATTCCCCAGTTTGCAAGGTTCATGCATTTCACTATCATAAAATGGTATTTTAGCTGGTAGTGTATCATGTACGATAAAATTATCCACATCTCACAATAACATGTTGGGGATATACCACTATGGATGAAAAGAGATGAGATTTGGTTGGAATACAAATATGTAGCTTAATCTTTCTAGTGGGTTTTTTTTTTTTTTTTTTTTTTACTAGTCCTTTCCTGCTTTGAGAGATGGAAAGGGAAATCCAACCGTGTTCTTGGTGTAACCAAATGAAAATAACAACTACCAAGAACTTGGTATGTAGCATGGTTGTTGGGTTGTACATTACCATTGTACTTGTATAATCTAGAAGTAACTAGAGTAAAAGACAATCTACATATCTTGTGAATTGTAAAGAATTTCATCCTTGGTTCCCTGTTGAGAGATCTAGTAACATTTCATAGATATTCATGCATGATAATGGGTAAGGTTCAAATTCAAAATTCTGGTGTCAACATAGGGATATTTTTTTGATCTTCCAAGATGGCATAAACCAGTAGTTTTGTTGGAGGATCCATTTTCAATGAGAAAAGACTGGAACGTTGGTGGGTCACAGCAGAGAGAGAGAGAGAGAGAGCATTGATTGACTTGGGGGTATGAATTTGTCTTTTTATTTGAAAGAGATGAATTTGTCTTAAGAGGAGAAGATTGTGGGGGAGTCTGAAAGGAAAGAAGTAGGCTGTCTGTAGCTGTGGAAGAAGAAAAGAAGGACAAAAGTCATAACTAGTGGAGAAATGGCAGGACATACAGCTATGACTAATTAAGTCAATTACTATCATTAGAACCCTTTGATTAAGTTCACAGGTGAAGTGATGTCAGCATGACCAATATCCTTCACAGCGAGGGCCCATCGTGGATATATATCTTAACTATCGATTCCGGATTGCCTGTGGAATTCTGAGAGGGCCTATTGAGTGGCCAAATTCCATTTCTATTCAAGTTAGGCCCACTGTCAGATTGCTTCTCATTTATCATAAGCTCCAAAATCTGACTTAATCTGATAATTAGTCCATGTAAGAGCATGACAAGATCTGAAAAGGTTAACTTCACTGGCTGACTTTAGATCTCTGCAATTCTACACGGGGGTATTTCCTAAGATGATGCATTATTTTATATATTTTTTTCAAATCATGCTGAAAAGCTATCAACCATTGACATTAATAATTTAAAATTCCCCCTTTTCAATTTTATGCAAAAGAAAAGGAGAAATAGATTGATATTCATTCTTAACCCCAGATGGGTTGGATAAAGCTCAAATGATGATGGTTTAGTACATTGAAACAAAGAATGTAGCAATCAACTCTCTCTCTCTCTCTCTCTCCCCGCCCAAAGTAACAGTCAATGCATTCAACCCATTTAAATATGAACAAAAGTACAATATGAGTGCCAAATGAAGTTGAATGTTTGATTCAATCATAAAAATAAACCCAGTTGATAATTGTTATTGACTATGGAGTAAATAGGATCAAACACTTGAAAGAGCTTATTCTGGCTCAAACTTAATTAGCACAGGTTAAGTAATAATATTTTAGCTGAGCTTTAAAATGATTCTTCTTACCAAAAAAAATGCCGATTCAATTCATCAGACCCCTCAATTTTTTTTTTTCACAGCAGGAAAACAAAAGGCCTTCTCTAAGTTTTAGCAAACTATATATTTAAATTTTGACAGGCCAACTCTTATATAAGATCTTAACCATTCATCCACAACCCTAGATGTCACCTGATTAAATAATTCAGATAGGTACCATGATCCAAACATGTGGACATGTCCGAGTTTGTATGACATTGGCAAAAAGGAAAGTTTCTGGCTTTTGCTTTTCTGCATAAGATTCCCCTTTCCTAAAGTTTGTATGAATTTAGGGAGTATTTAGAGTAATAAATTCAGGTTAGATCAGCCAACTCGGGATGCTTTAGTCAAAAAAGGGGTTTAGCGGTTGTCTCTACGAGTGGGTGTAATTACATAATTCAGCTGGGGGTAGCAACACTCTTGTACCTTCTTTCTACCTTTACTTTTTCAGCTTTGTATTTATTACTTATTTTTAATTTTTAATGAAGTTTTGTTACTGTTTCAAAAAATAATAATAAAATCCCCTTTCCTAACTCTCCCCCTTCCCCATAGGAAATCCATATTCCCGGATAATACAACCTTTTTTTTTATAGATTTTTATGAAAAAAATCCTTGAAATTGAGAAATACTATGGAGGGCCCAAATATTTCATAATGATAACAAAGAACCTATATTCCATAATATCACGAAATAACTCGAAATTCCATAATATCATAGTATACATGCAAATTTCATGAGAAAAGGACATTCCATGATATCAAAAAATAATCCAACATTCCATCATATTATGAAATGCAGGTATTTATATTTCAGATTATTCCTGATATTTTAGAATGGAGGCCTTCTACAGTCGTTACGAAGTTGTTGAGTCTTATGTTATGTTTTTCAATTTTAAAATATTTTTTTATAATGGGTAAAAATTACTTTTGTAATCCGGGGTACCTCTGAATTCTAGTGAAAATCAACTAGAAATTCTTCTGTGTCATCTCTTTTATTCACATCCAACATTCAAAGTAGCATGAATATGATCCATCCACTGTATTCTTTAGGGCTCTTAATCGTGCAGTGTTAACGAATTTGGGTTCAGGTTAACGAATTCGTGTTAGAATTACCTCAACCATTACATGATCCATTAAATAAACAAGTCAAAAAATCAAATACAAACACGACCCATTTTTTTAACTGGTTACACGACCCTACCCGTTAACCCATTAAATAATTTTGTCCATTTTGAACCATATCAATTAATACACACTCTTTTGCTAATGAAAGGAAGGTGGAAGAGTTAGAAAATTATCTTTTATATGTGGGTTTTAGGGTTTCACTTTAATATTTTCAAACTTACCAAAATACCCTTCATACATTTTAATAGTTGTATCAGGTTGTGAATGGGTTACCGATTTTATTCATTAACGACTCAATAATCTAACAGGTTAACGAGTCCGACCTATTAAAAACATAAACCAGTTAAAAGGCCACCTGAACAGTTAATATCGTACTTGAACTCGTTAATATTGCAAACGTTCGTATCGTGTTAACGGATTGTGCAGGAACATTTTGACGGCCTGACTATTCTTGGGCCAGATTATAAGTCCCAGATAAGATATGGCCCACCTGAGTACCTCCCCACCCCATTTGATGGACGGACATTATCATCAGTTGAGTGTAGAGTGTACTTCCCACGAAAAAACCAGTCACTGTTGCTGACTGAAAAAACCTTTTGGGTTTTTGGGTTTTTTCTGGTAATCAAGTTCCTTGAGTTTTGATTGGAGTGAAGTGCCTCAAACTTCACATTTCTTTATTTCACACTCTCTCTCTCTCTTCCACACACACCATTGCTTCTCCTCAACGCTGGGCACCAGCATTACGGACAGTTTCAATATACAAATACACCAAAGACAGCATACATGCCCACAAAAAGCCTTCTCTTCCTCTCCATTTCCTTCTTCCTTCTCATCTTCTCTCTATCTTGTTATTCATAGCATACCCAGAAAAGGAAGTGCTCCTACAGATGCTTTGGACATGGGCAAAGTCGAAGACCAGCCTCAAATTCAAGAGACCGGAATCGAGACGTCCACCTCCTCCCGCGAATGCTGCTGCTCGACGAAGCTTGTCGGACCGCGAAAAGCTTTTACCTTCAGATGCATCGCCGTCCTGATTCTTGGCGCAGGCGTATTCCTCTCTTCTGCCTTCTGGCTCCGGCACTTTCACTCTACCAAATCCGGATTCGACGCCGGCTTCGTGGGTGAGCTCTAAATTTTAGTTTTTTTTTTTCCCTATTTCTTCTATGGGGTTTCTGTTTTTTTGTGGGTTTTGATCTGTTTCTGGAAATGGGTGTTTGCTGTATTGCTGTTTTGGTCGGTTTTGGAGATGGGTTTCTCTTAATTTGTGTTGGGTTGAAGGATTTTGTGGGAAATGTGATGTTTTCTTGTCCGATTTAGGGGGGTTTTTTCTTAGAAAGGCATTGGGTTGTGTGGAGTTTAGTGTTATATTCTCTGTTCTCTTGTTGGTTTCTGATGTTGTTGAGACCATGTTATGTGAATTAGGATTGAGTGTGTGAAATTGGAGTTTGGGAGCTTGTCCTGATTGATTACACTCTTGAGATCTAATGTTGAAAGTCTCATTCAGATAGGTGGTTGGCCCTGGATGTAGACCAACGTCAGTGTCTGATCCAGGCAATGGAGATCTGGGGCAAATACCTTTGCTCTTGTAATAATATAACCTGAAGAGAAAAACCCTTTATATAGATCCTACTGTTGTATTCTCCACATCCTAATGGGATTTCTCAATCCTACTTAACCAAAGCAACAAAACTCTTAAGTTGCTTAAGAGCCCCAAACTTCTGACTAGGATTATGATTTAGGAGTCTAGTGGCACTTACAAACCACAATTCCAACAGAATGTTCTTTGAAATTCTGTGCTTTCTCTGTACATTTGGCTGATTTGTCATTTGAGTACATTGAGGATCGATTTCCATCTTTGATGTTACTATAACCAGCTTGACGTAACTCCAGCTTTTAGAAATGAGGATTTGAGATCTGTTTTCTTGCAAATGAATGAACTCTATAGTCTTCTTTTCTGGAAGAGCCCACATTGTGGAGAATTGGCATTTTGACAATTTGTTACTAGCATAATGACCTGTGTGGCAGTGCCATATGTAGTGAGAAATTCCCATGAAGCCATATTTGAGAGAATACAAGAGAGTAAAGTATGAGCCAAGATTACCCCTGCTGGATGAATTTTAATGGCATTAAAGCTTGGCCTGCCAGATGAAGAGATACCAATTCCACCAAACAATCAATAAACTATGGTGGCAAAACTCCTATTAAATGATTGGGATGGTCATGTATGATATGGTCAGATCAGGCTCAACTCAAACTTGATCCAATTAATGATATAAAGAATCTAATGCTGCTATTGAGCGAACAAATTACAAATGCAGGCACAAAGCCAAATAAGAGTGGGTGTATCAGGTTTCTGGGTTGATCCAAACCAACTCTAGAAGAACTCACTAAAATATAGAGAATAGGTCAAAATGATTGTGAACCAAAAACCATCCCTATTTCTAATTGGCGTGGACATGGGTTTTAATTCGACCCCATGAAGATTCAGAGGCAAATTAAAGTTTTCTAGACCCATTGATTGGTAGCATGACTATGAGACATGAATCATGTGCATACGAACAGATGGAGTACTACATGCATCCTACAGGCTTGGAGGGAAAAAATTAATGTGCAAGGGGGAAAGGGTTGTTTTAATTAGTCATTAATAAGCCTATTTCCTTCATTTAGGAAATGGTTGGTTAACATACCTAAATGAGTTATTGTGCTGGAGAATCACAAAGATGGGTCAGCATACAATTGTAATTCACAATCTTTTCTAGTTTTCAACCAATATCAATGATTATGCAATGATATGTCTATCTGTGTAACACATTCATAATTTACTAGAGTGTCATGAATTGTATTATTACAAGAAGTGTCTCAGTCGAACCGTTAGAAAAACTAAAGGAAAGAAAGACGAGCACTTCTGCTGCATATAAAGTATTTTTGTCCGCAGAAATTATCTTATTGCAAGAAATTATGTTAAAAATCATAATTTTTCGCAACTATTTTTTTAAAATTATATATACGGATTTTGCCCCAGAAAAAGAACAAGTTTTGACAATTCTGCTGCTTCTTTTAGCCCCAGTCCAGGCAAGCTTCAGATTACAAAGGCCAGTTTCACTGCTCACTGCATATACAAGTGAGCTAGAGAGTGACATATTAGATGAAATAGGCATGCCTAACACAAAGGTAAAATGTCAAGACTCTGCAGCTGTGCCTCTTTACAATTTGTCCTAAAATGAAATGTATCTAACTGAAGCATGCTTTTTGACAGGTTTCCATCATTTCAATGCACCCTCTAGACCCCTCAAACTGGACTAACGTGGTGTTTGGTGTTCTTGCTGACCAACATGATTTCCCTATAACTCCAGTGGCACTAAGTGTAATTAGATCATCTTTGGTGGAGCTGGTTCTTCAGCACTCGAATCTGTCTTTGACATGGTCAATTTTTGGGCAGCCATCTTCCTTTGAGGTTTTGAAGTTTCCAGGGGGGATAACAGTCGTCCCCACACAGCCTGCTTCTATTTTGATGAAGCCTCAAATCCTTTTCAACTTCACACTAAACAATTCTGTTTCTCAGATACAGCAGAATCTAGCCCAGTTGAAGGGACAGTTGAAGTATGGGTTGCAGCTTAGATCTTATGAGGTAATCCACTGCTGCTATGGTGTCATATATTTCTTGCGTGTTTTATTTTCTAGTTACTGACAACTGACAAGTATTGAATCGTTGTCTTTTGGTTTAGAGTATACACATAAAGGTGACAAATTTGGAGGGTTCAACAGTGGCTCCCCCGGTTATTGTTCAGTCCACGGTTCTGTCTGCCAGTCAACTTCTACCAGAGAGGTTGAAGCAGCTGACTAAGGCGATTACTGGTTCTCCTATGAAGAACCTTGGTCTGGATCACTCAATTTTTGGTAAAGTGAAGCAGATTCGGCTGTCACAATGTCTAGAAAACTCACTTGGGTCACCATCCCCATCTCCATGCCCTTCACCATCTAGGGAAAATGCTCTCTCTTCACCTCCTAATTCTCAGTATCCTGAAATCGTGCCTTCCCATGCTCCTGCACCCTCAGCCGACCACTATCGCATCTCGCCTTGTCCGCACTGCGATGCTTCTCCCCCATCTTTTAGTAGGTTTCCACCTGTGTCAACTCCCCAAAATGAACCCCGACCCCCTTCAGCCCCACCTTTGGGATCTCCTGCACCTCCGGTGGTAACTGTTGCTCATTCCCCTAGACATAGCCCATGTGCTGGTCCCACAATCTCACCAAAGCCTGTCCCAAAATTTCATTCTGAAGCACCCACATCTTCTCACTTTTCACCACGCTCTGCTGTCGCTCCACAAGGCCAAGTGCATAGTCCCACGCCGAATGTAGATCCAGACACATCACCTACACCTGCAGTAGTTCATGGTCCCAGTCAGCATGAAGACCACAAAAGTGGAATAGCCTCAGAGTCTTCAATTCCTACATCATCACCAATTTCACCATTGCCATCTTGTGAGTAGACCATATTGCCAACCTATATTTTATGGTATCTGATGAAGAGAAAATGCTTATATTTAAATGTTTAGTCCTGTATTTTTGCAATGCTCATGCTTTACTGGAATGATGTCATTTGCCGCATAGCTTCGGGTTTTTTTTTTTAATGTCCTTTACCTATTCTTTGTATATTGCAATGTTATTTGGATTTATTTTCTCTGGATATTTATCACTCAAATTATGTTTTCATTGTTACAATTATTAATACAAGAATCAGTCCAAATGTGGCATCTGAGGCCTGAAAGGCTGAGGTGAAAAGTGGTCTGGATAGCAATGACACTGTTTCTTTCCCGTACATCTTAATGATGCTCACTCCAGTTCGACTGGCTTCTTTCCAGTCAATGGTGACCATAATAATATCCAGCTCATGCTTACTTGTAAAATAAATAAACGAAAATTCTATGCTCAGCCCACATAATTATTAAGTCCTTTACATTTTTTTATTCATCGATAGTTGATACAGTCTATATCTTATATACTGTATTTCTTATTTTTACTTGTATATACTTCCTAATATTAATGTAAATTTCAGACTAATGAAAAGCTCTTTCTTACATTGTTCCATACTTGTTTGACGGTTCTGATAAATAGTTGATCACTAACCGCCACCATTAAAACTGAGGTGACTGCTTTTTCAAAAGTTGAAACAGAGGTGACTTTTTTGTTAATTGATACAAGCATGATAATAAAATCGAACAGTTCAAACACTCAAGCCCTTCAATTCTACACTCAAAGGAAAATTTCTCACTTTTAGGTTTTTTATGCAGTTTTAATTATTTTAAGATTTTTCTAGGATCTCAAGGGCAACTTGGCCAAACAACTCGATCAAAGGCAGCCAAATAGCATCTGATTCTGAGTTCCAATACTATGAAGTGAACAGTGTATTGGTTGATAGTAACAAATTTCGTACATCCGTGTGAGGTATAGATGGATAGATGGTGTGTCAATAGTTGACTGCTTTAGTAGCTTAGGACATGTTATTAAAGTAGGATGCTTCGCATAAAAACTTAGACAAAACAAAAATAAGAAATAAAAAGTAAAAAATTCATGAATCACAGGCGATGTCCTTTTGACATTTGGAATTACATTTTTTAAGATTTTTATAGGATTTTGGATTAACAAGGATGACCGAGTTGCATCCTAAGTCCAAGTTTCAAAACCATTATATGGGCTTTTTTTTCTTTTGGTCAGAAAACCCATTATATGGGCTGCTAGTAACAAATGCCATATGAGGTGAATGGAATGGAATGGATGATGTTATAGTTGATTGGTTTAGTATGTTTTTTAATATAGGATGCTTCCCATTTAAACTTGGAGGAAAAAAGGAAACCCACATTCACAATTGATTTTATTTTGTGTTGTATGACTGTTCTTGTGGATCCTTTGGAGTTATACCGAGTTTCTAAACTGGTTAAAATATCCAATGCTGTGTGATATGTTAAAAGGATGGAGATCTTGAGGTTATCACTTAAAGCTACTTCTCTACAAGCTGACAGAATTATAGATTTAGACAGGATGTGGATGAATTTGTGGGTTCCCCACTGTGAGTAGTTACACCTATATATCATTATTGGATAGAATCTTTCCCCTTGATTGGGAATGATTATAATCCTAGAATCTCTCCTGATTACATCCATAAGAAAGTTCCAATCTTGTAAGATAATTTATACAACAAATCTAGTGTCCTGCATCATCACCACCAGCACCTTATCACATCAATCTGGGGCTGGCCAAGTGGAATGTTTTCAATGTTGGGGTGTAATTGATTTCTAACAAAGTATCATACAAGATAGTTCTTTTCTCCACTTCGTTTGTTTGCACTCATTTACGTATGTAATAAATGAATATGGTGATAGTTATTAGTTACTCATTATTTATGTTTGCATGCACTCATTTACGCATGTGATGTGTAAAAGAGGTATGTAAATGATGTGAAAATAAGTCTTAAAATTTGATCACCTCAAGAGATGATCAATGAAAGAACACCACATGCACATGTGTAACCAATGCACAAGGGTGGACGGTGAATTAGCGTCATAAGTATGCCCGGTTTCAAATCTCCTCTACCCACTTTTCTCCTTTTTTTTATCTTCAAACGAAAATACCAAAAAATATGGAGTCTCCTAAATCGGGATTCTTCCTCCTCTCCTAACTCGCCACTTTCACGATCGAAGGCTTAGTATTCTCTACGGCTCGGCATCTTCTCTGCGCTCACCACGCTCTCTCTCTTCACTGCCTCAGCTCACGCCCACTCTTGGCCTCCTTTACTCTCCCACTCCCTGGCACTACATTGAGGGTCCACCTGGGAAAAACTACATCAAATGATCGAAAGATGCATGCGGCTCCAAGGACAATGTTTGGTGAGTTGGTTGCAGTGATGGGAAATGATCATGGCCTCTAATGGGTCTGGGAGGTAACAACCATAATGCAGTGAGCAGGGTGCTCTGGACATTCAACAGCAACATGCATGAGCTGCAAGCATTCCACTTCGAGCATTGACCCTTGAATTGGGGAGAAATCAATAGACGATGATTTGCTCATCCTGTTTTGACCGACAGGAATTGAGGAGCAACCCATAAATGGTGGGTGTTTATCCTAGTTTGGACTTGGGGTCCCAAGCATGGGACTGATTGTATACTGCTTAGATCCCTCCCTCCCTCACTCACACACACACACACACCCATCATGTGGGTTTGAATAGAGGTTTCAAATTTACAACATCTATGTAAGTGAATCTGAGAATTTGTATTCAGTATATTGTCTTCTCTTATATGATAGAAGACTCATTTGCTATTGCAGTAACACTGAGATAAGTAGAGTTGTTGCTGCAACAGTACTCATATGAAGTTGCCAGTGCACATGGAGCTTTGGTATTTGTTGAAAATAGAGAGAGAATGACAGTGCTTGTTTACCTGTAATTATTTTGGGGCGTTTGGCCACAGGTCCCTCAACATTACATTTTATTGCAAAAGGTCCACGTTCTTTTTCCGTAGAGGCAAAGGTCCCTTTTTAAGTTCTTAACAATTAAAAAGTCTAAAATGCCCCAACTAGACATCCTCTCCGCATTATTAAAAAACGCTGAAAATCAGCCCGTAAATTCGTTAAGACAAACTGTCTCGACAAATATTACGGATTTTGGAGAAAGGGGGAAAGTGATTCAACAAAGCAGATATCATCATATTGCACTTCTTCTTCTTCTTTTTCTTTTTCTTCTTCTTCTTCTTTATCGTCTGATTCATCTTCTTCTTTGTCCAAGTCATCTTCTTCTTTCTCTAATTCATTTTCTCTCAATCCAAACAAGAAGTATGTTGAACATTACAACATTTGCAAATAGTGATCATCTCCAATCCTAGCAATCTGTATATCATAGGAAACATAGATAACTACATATCAAACTCAGATAAAATCATGTCTAGGTTGGACAAAGTCATATAAATTTATCTGAGTTTGTTTCAAAACTCAGATAAATTTACTTCAAACTCAGATAAATAAATAAATAAATAAAAACTCAGATAAAATCATGTCTAGGTCAGACAAAGTCATATAAATTTATCTAGAGTTTGTTTCAAAACTTAGATAAAGTTACTTCAAACTCAAATAAATTTCACAAAAAGTCAGATAAATTAAAAAAAAAAAACTCAAATAAATTTCGCAATAACTTAGATAAGTGGCAGTCTCTGCCCAGAGACCGCTCTCTTTCTCCAGCAACGGTGCGAAACCAAAGATTTTCTCAGATCTTCACTGCCTCTGCCCCCACTCTAATTTTCTCTGCAACTTCCGGTCGGCTTCTTCGCAAACTCAGATCTGCGTCTTCCTCATCGGAGTCCTTGCGCTGAGCAGAGCCCCAGACCTCCTTTGTTCTAGTTCAGTAGCAGTAACCAAGAGACGACAGTGTGTTGTTTTTCTCTTTGCCACCTTACTCTAAAATTGAGGGAGAATGGAAGATTTGAAAATATAAAATTTATGCCTAAACGGTTGAATGGGCAAATTAGTCATGAAAATGTATGACGTGGCATGCTAAGACCTCCGCCTGTATTAATCCCATGCGCAAGGGACTCTAGGCCTTAAATGATAGTACCGTGTACTAGAGACTTTATAACCCAATACTCAGGGATCTCTCGCTAATTTACTCAATTATTTTAGTGGGAAGCATGCCAAGTATGCAAACCTAACCTTTGGGCCTGTTTGGATCTTTCCAAGCCAATGGTTTATATGCAAATTGAGAGGGTTCATGTGTTTGTACAACCCGAGTTACGAGCAAGTGAGAGACGTTTTGCTATTTGCTTTAACCAATTACATGTAAAAAAGCTGCAGGTAGTTAAAATTGTAGGTTAGATGAAAGCCAAGCAACCAAGTTTGAGATCCAAACAAGGCTTATGTAATAAAGGTGGCTTTAAACGGCACGAACTGGCAAGCAATCCAAAGATGGTAGTTTTGAGCTTCATTCAATTTTATTTATACGTAATTTACAATATTTACATATGACGTACAAACAAATGCGGTAAAATAATTGACATGTGTAAATGGTGTTAGTAGACAAACGTTGTAAAAAGAAACACGTGCGTAAAGCTTAGATACTCAATAATTACATATTCAACAACTACATATGTAAATGACATTTACACAGAACATGCATAACAGACAAACGACCCCTAAAGGTATCATGGATTTCCCGAAGGATTCTTTATAGAGACCTATCATTAGTTCATTACAAATCTAGTCAGAAAATGCAAATGTTGGAAAATTGGCCTTGCCTTTAATTTCAATGCATATTGATAGTGATCTATATATGACATATTTCTGATATTGAGGAGAGATTTTCTCCCGCGGACCTGCGCAGGAGGCATCTTGTGTGAAAATCTCTCCATTTTTAATACAAGGTGCCCCACACTACAGCATGGGTGGAAGCGATTTTCACACAAGATAACCATTGCAGACATCTGTAGAAGAAAATTTTGCATATTGGGTTAAACTCTTCAGCATTTCAATCACTGTAGTGCTGATATTGATCCTATAAACTTCCATCAGCAAATTCTTTGATACATTTGACTGTACTTTTGACTAATATGGTGTATATTTATAACTGATTCACATTCTGTTACCTGTTACAGGTTATGTGGTCAGTTCACAGTGCAACAATGCCTGGCGACTGGGGTTGCTTGTTTTCTTGATATTTAGTCTTCTATAATGAATCCCAAGCCAATGCACTGTTCATTTTGACCAGTTTTGGACCACCCCTTATTTACCCAGGCATGCAGCGGCCCTAGGCCAAAATACAGTTTTGCTCTCGACATACACATCGTCTACCCAAATTGCTGTAGTCCGATGGCATGTGGCATGGGCCCCTTAAGAATGGGCTGCAGGCAGGCAATTTGTGGATGGCAGGTCAAAGCCACAAAGCTGGCAGGCCACTTTCAGTTTGTAAACATGAAAGTCCCGAAAGTTTTGAGAATTGTATTTTTTTTTTTCTTTCCCTTTAAAAAAAATCTTTTTGCAGCATGTAAATCTAAAAATTGTATGTACTCATTCCACATAGCATTTTTTTCCAACTCTTCTTTGGAGTTAAATATTGACAGTGAGCTCTCTTCTTTAGTTGAAGTTGATATGTACACGTCCTAGTAACTCCTTTTGCAAACAGGTCCTCGGTGTTTTGTTCTCATTTTAGCAAGACATGATGTTGCCTCTCAATTCTCAAATGTGTGGTTTAGGTAGTCATTTTTTAGTTTGTTGACCTTGCATACCGTACCCTTCCCTCATTAAATATCAAAAGTGTGGGTTACACAAAACCACAGGAAAAGTGTGCACAGAGGCTGGGTGGAGCCAGGGCAAAGCTCATCCAGGTGCTCCTGTTTCATTGGGCCTAATATTCAAGCTTGAGTTCAGCCCATAGGAAAAAAAAGTTGGGTTTAGTGACAGCCTATGAGCAGTCTTTTACAGATTGGTACGTAGGTGAAGCGAACAAGCCAAAACCAATGGACCATGGGCATAAGTTTAAGACCTACTGATGGCAACGATAAATTGCACAAAGGTGAAATTATTATTCATCCTTCATATAGAGCTTCACTAGCACAAAACACCCGATTGAGAATCACAGTCTCAATAAAAAAAGATCCTCTTGAATGCATAGTTGATCACCATACGCCAAATACAGAGAGCTCCAAAGTCCAAAAGTTCTCTATTCTTTCAGTGCAGCTGCAATTTTCTTTTGGATGAGCTCAATCCCAAGACGCGGAGATAATCTTGGTAGAGTTTCCTGCAAAGATGAGTTTTGTGTGAACAACTGACTTCAAAATCATGCACAATGACAATAAAGTTCAGAAATTTTAATGCTTAATTATCACAAACTTTCAAACCTATGTTGTGAAGTTGAATTTCATTTTGTATCTCAATACATGAAAATAAGCAAACTTAATTAGATGTCTAATTGAGCATCTAATTTTTGTAATTGTCAGAGCAGTAGTTCTGATACTAACGTAAGTAGTCTCCACATTCCACACCGACAAACACCACTAGAAACTTGGTTAGAATCATTTAAAATTGGCAAAGACTTTTGGGGGTCTATATTCAATCTAGAACATGACTTTGGCCTGCAAAAATTAAGAATGATATGCATACAATAGAGATCATTTGAAAGAAACTAAAAGTTGAGACCTCAAATTTGGATGGATACCCCAACACTCATCTCAATCTCAATCTCAATCTCAATCTCAATCTCATGTTGATTTATTTTTTTTCCTCGCTTCATTGTACATAATGATATATAAGAAAGACCCAAAATCATCAAAACCAAATCTCAAACCAGAGAAATCCCAGAAACCCAGAAATCAGAATAACCCCAAAACAAACAATGAGAAGCAGAAGCAGACCTCAGTTCCATCAGAGAGTATTCTGGCCAACACAGGTATCTCATACTGGTAGCTCTTCTCCCATTCAGAATTAGTCGAAATATCCCTTATCTTTAAATTAAGAAAAAAAAAAAGGAACCAAATTCAAAACCCAACAAGAATCAATCATCAAACAACAAAAGGTGAGTGAATTAAAAGAAGAAGAAGAAGGGACCTGAAGCTGAACATCTGAGAGGGAATCAGGGCCACCCAAAAAGAAGGCTGCTTGAAGCTTCTCTTTGAGGCCTTCACACAAACAGCATCCGGGCTTTGTGTACAGAACGAGCTTTCTACTCGTCGACTGCTCCTGGGATGATGAAAAGGCACGTACGTGCAGAAGGCCAAATGACCACTTTGCCCTCGGACTTGGTCGAGCAACCAAAGCTAAGGAGGCGGCTGCTGCTGCTGGTCTCATTGCTTCTGCTGCTACTGCAATCATTGTTGCCATTTTCTCTGAGCCTGAGGTGAATGAAGTGAGTGCTGAAAACAGGAGGAGCCTGTCTGGTATCTGGTATTAGAATCTGGTTGTAAGAGGTCAGCTCGGGTTGAAGTGCTGACCCACTTAGAACTGGGCTTTTGATTGTTTTGTCTTGAGTCCGGTATCCACAACTTAATCATTAAAATGCATTATCCCCCTTTGTATTAAATTGTATTTGTCCTAAGAATGAAGTATATGTTTTAAGGTCTTGTTTGATTAGAGTAAATTGGAAAAAAGTTGTTTTGTAAGAGTTACAAATTCTATCAAAGATTTTGCCAATGAAATTCTTCAAATGATGTCTCAAAAAGAGCTTTAAGTGCTCATGTGCTATGCAGTCCATTCGTATTGGTGTCAATCTTCACAGGCAAGTGCGTGAAATTCACGGGAGGTCCTGCCTTTCCGAGTCTAGATGAGTGCTATGTTATTATTACGTTTTCTTTTAATGACCCAAGCTATCCCTCGCGAGCACAGTATTACAAGTTTCAAATAAATCTTTTTCTGTTTTAAACTACCGATCAACTGTCATGCATACATTAATGGTCTTTAACAGGATGAATTAATGAAGATGAATCCAATGCCTACAACTTCAAATTATGGTCTTTGCCTTTATCTCCTGAATAGTTGAATTACATTGTAAACGGCCTTTTTTCTTAGAAAATGCCTCACTTGTTGAGGGATCCACCTGGATGCTTGACCATCAAGAGGACAGAGATTTGTGACAGTGGATTCGGCCTATGGCCAATAACAATTAAAAAAAAAAAAAAATGATCCTAGACTTAATTTTAGTTTAATTTTAGCTGCTAAAAGCTTAATGGCTTCACATCATAAAAAGTTATTACGAAAGATAACCATTGTCTATATTAGTTTTAAATAAGGCCATGTTTGGCACTTCTACTCTTTTCCTAACAGACTATTTAAAATAAAGCCATTAGAAAAAGAGCTATAAAAAAAAAAGGGGGCATTTCAATTTTAGAGAATTTGCCTCTGCGTTTTTTAGAGCCTATACCTCTATTTTTCACATGTCCAGAAAGTGGGCATTTCAATTTTAGAGTATTTGCCTCTACTCCTCTAAAATAAAAAGATGATAAAGTCATCTACTAAATGCTTTAATTTTTCTAACCTCCGTCTCTGATTTAGATAAATAGACAAATAAATGTGAAAAATAGAGATACCAAACATGCACTTAATGTTGGTGCAAATTCAAAAGAGGTAGGTGATTGCGAAGGGATAGGATGATCACAATGAGCCCATGTGAAAACAAAAAGGGATGCCAAAAATAACATCACTGCTCATAGTGATAAATGCAATGGCGGTATCGGCACTGATACAGTGAATCCTGGCCAATGTTTGAAACCATGAATGAAGTAGGAAAAAAAATTCCAATTTTCTTGTCAGATCCAATTTCATGTCATTCATTTGCCAAGCCCTGCTACAATGGAGAGATTAACCGCCCACACAGCTAATCAAAGGGCCTTTGGAGAGGCTGATAGAAAAGTAGACAAGAAGCAGCAGTTCTCAATTTAGGGGCCTTTTGATGATTATTGCAATGTCTATTTCTCTCTACATACCATCCTCTTAACTGAGATGAGAAAATGGCACATGCCAAGAAAATCAGTAGTAGTCAGCTCAGCTGGCTTTATTGGTGGTACAACTACCAATAACAGTTGTAGGAAGGGTTCTGCAAGTTCCAATATGCATCGTGACCTGAGGGAAGGCCCAAAGGCCTGAAGGCCAAGACTCGGCTCATTAAGGCGCTGTCAAAGTAATCACTTGATCATCCAATCTGCCATTGCTAAATAATTCCCCAACAAAACACAAATTCTTCTATATATTTTCTTGCATTTTACGATTTATGGGGTCATTTAGATGACAAAAGTTGGAAAAGAAAGGGCAAAAACCTGAATGGAAAGTGCAAATGACAAATCAAATATCAGATATAGTCATGAATCATGATCCTCTCCCTCTTTAGCAAACCAATTTGCCATTGTATTTGCTTCCCATGGAACATGATGGAAAGAAAAGGCTCTGTCAAGCTGACCCAACATGGATGGGATGAGACTACGGTGATAATGATGATAAGCCTTTGTCAGCTGCTAGGACAGGAATCTCCACAGCATTCACCCTACCATCAAGGATAGATATAGTCTGTTGAGGACCACTGAATAGAAAAGAAATCATCTTCAATAATAGAACAGGAAGCACCAAGCTAAGTTAGTTATTGGCATCCAATCAGCGTGGCTAGGAACTCCTGCCCATATTGAAAATTAAAGCCGTAGTGATCCCATAAAGTAGGAATAAGGAAAAATCGGCTGTACCAGATAAACTGTTCAAGAAATTATACCTGACAGAACTAGTGTTTCCTTCGCCATGCCGGGCCCAGTAACCATGAAATGGCAGCCCCACAAAGCAAGCCCCCCAACTGAAAAAGCAAGTCTTACATCAAAACATTATAAAGAAAAGTCGGAGGTAAAGGCTTGTGCAGTTGTGCTGTTTTGAACTTACACGACCCCAGTTGTCAAATTCATTCGATGACAAAAGCGCGTGAACCTGCAATAGAATGTCATCATCATCTATTTGCAGAATTGTACATGCACACATTTAATTAATAATGGGAAGCAGTACCATATTTAGGGCAAGCACACGTTTGACTTTTTGCTTATTATCTTCAGCATCTCGAACAAGATCTCCATGCCTTAAAAGAAACATGACAAAGGAACCAACCTGGTGAAGACTGACAATGCATAAGCATGGAGTTGAGAAAAGAAAAAGAACATGTTCAATTAGTCAATTTTTTAGTGGATCTGATGTTATCTATTACATGAAGACATCTGAAGACAGAAGAAATGTATAGAATGCACAATCACCGATTTTTTATACATGTGAACTGTAAAGCCCATGGTTTGGTGATCCCACAACGTGATGAGATGCATTACAGATGGACTATATCCAACCATAACCCATATTTGAAGAACTTGGCCATCCAACATTTGGCCTATTCATTGAATACAGATATTTGCACCTTTTCTTTCTAAAGCCATCAGCAATCTCTCAAAACAGCACCTTTGGAGCGAAATCTACCCACAATGTGTCCAATGGATCAAACAAAAGTCAGGGTCACTGCCCCATTTGTGCACTATATAAGCAATGACGAAATGATCCATATCCACAGGTAGAGGATCTAAAACCAGAGCGCAGGAGAACAGGCATTTTGAATGGAGCTTACAATGTCAAAAGTTAGAGATTTAAGGATAGAAGGATTGAACAGAGAAATGCGACAGAAAACAGATCAGATGAACCAGCATATGAAGATGAAATGTTCATACAATGGACTGAAATATGGAAACTGGCTATCAGAGAAATATAAGTAATTGAAATAAAAGTAACATTAAGTTAACAAGGCCGTGAATATGGAGTTACTGCAAACACAAACCAGGCTTTCTGTTGACGGGGGAGATTTCTGGGGCATTATTTAACCATGACATGGGCCACTGAAATTTGTTCTTGAATCTTGATCAACCAAGCATGATTTTTTTTTAATTGGTATCACCAAAGCATGATGCCTACATGAACAAACTTAAAATTGGAGGATAGTAC
The DNA here is from genome assembly GCA_029852735.1 of Persea americana. Classification (NCBI taxonomy): domain Eukaryota; kingdom Viridiplantae; phylum Streptophyta; class Magnoliopsida; order Laurales; family Lauraceae; genus Persea; species Persea americana. Next base: position 3,811,033 of record CM056809.1, on the reverse strand, counting down.
GCAGGTTCTGGGTTGAGGATCATATTATGCCTTGCCATTAGTATGATCATAGTGTTAAAAAGAATGATTTGGCACTTACTATTCCATAAATGGCTCCTGATGTACCAACTGAAGGGGCATTGAACAAGTAGTAACCCAGCGTCGAAGCTGTTGTAGTTGGAAATATAAATCAGAACTCTAAATAGTGGTTTGCATGAAATATATGAAAAAACAGATGGTGCTAGTTGTTACTTGCAATGGCTGAAGTAAAATATACTGTGAGAAATCTTTTGGGCCCACTGATTCTCTCCACAATTGGACCAACAGCATTCAAAGAATAACAGTTGACCTGAACAATCAAAGTTTCGAGAACATAAGGTTTGCCTACAGTTAAAAAGGAAATTTTCAAGATAAGAGCTGGAAACAGACCAGAAGGTGAGCAATGTCTACAGGTAGAAAAGATTTAACCAATCTCCAAAATTCTCCTCCATCAATTAAGCTGTTAATCTGCAATCATAGTAAATTGCAGCAACTGAGATGAGCCCACAAAACAAAATGCTGCTTTCAAGAAAGAAGGCTAGAAAATGAATGTTTATATTCTAACCTTAGCTCCCCACGACATCAGGACGATAACAACGATAATGCTAATAATGCCGCCGCTGCAGATGCAGTCATAGAAAATGTTACACGGCTGTCGAAATAAACAATGCATATGTTTTTTACCCATGTCGATATTCAAACGTCAGGTTCTTAACAACACATCTGGATTAATTCTGGTATTAGACTTTAGATATTGTTTTGTGCTTCACAATTCACAAATATCAGTATACTTTTTTCCCTTCTCATTTGAAATCTGAATTAAATTTTGGATTCCTATTACTTGATTAAACTCGGCTTAATATAAAGATAATTGGAAAAGAAAAACTCACAAAGCCAATTCTAAACAGATGGGAATTTGGATAAGGCTTGAATGATGATAATGATGAGTGACTACTACATTATTGTTTAAAATAAGATTTCTACAGTAATTTCTAACTATGTTATTTCAAGCAATTCTTTTTATTTAGACTTAAAACTTTGTTTAAAATAAACTAATATGTGTGGACTGTGTGATCTCTTTTTTTTTAGTATTGTTGGATTGGGCACCTTGTACCAATGTCAGATTTACGCATGCCCATACACAATTTATAACAAAGGCATGGTATGAAAATAGGTAATACACCCCATGTTCAAGGCAGGGTTGTATGCACACCATCCCATGCTAATCACCAAGTGAACTTGAATCAAATTGAGGAATGGTCTCGTAAGATCTTACATCCCATTGAGGTACCACTTATCCCAAAACCAATTGGTAATAGGAAATGGCACAACAATAGTTTTATGGTGAGGAACCAATGCCCTCAACGGCACACTCACCGCGACTCCTGCTGCGAACTCGTAAAACGCATGTCCTGTGACTCGAACACCCGACCTACAAGGCTCTGATACCACTTATAGGATCTTATACTCCTTTGAGGTACCACTTATCCCAAAACTAATTAGTTATAGGAAACGGCTCAACAATAGTTTTACGGTGAGGAGCGAGGGTGGACATTGAGCTTAACAGGTCTAAAGTCCATTTACCTTAAATAAGAAAGTTCAAAGCAACCCAGAAACAGTAACATGCCTTGCCATGAAAAAGGGACTCATGTGACATTAATTGCAAGCAGAGCATTTGTCCACACCCTTTGGGAAGATTTTCCACCTGGAGTCCCCAAATGTGACTTTCCCTCGTCGCCCGAGCCCTTTTCACTATCCTTCCGACCAAGGCAGTATAAGCAAGATGAAAACGATCCTGAGGGAAAGCCAGGCAAAGTTTCCACGAAAGTATAGCTCTTCATTAAAATTGATCTTTCCCGCCAGAAATCCTTGACGACGCATGAGTGGAAGCGATAGAATTCCTGTTCATTTCAAGGATATCAGTGATGAATACAGAAATGCCGTGGGGTATAGAAATCGAACTAAGGTTGTTTCTGGTTCTACGTAATTATATGCTTGGTTTCGTAAAAATTGACGTTGCAAACTGATTTCTTACTTGCTTATAAAGAAAGAAACTCCATGAACCCAGAAATCAGAATAACCCCAAAAGCAGAAATTAGAAGGAGAAACAGACCTCAGTTCTATTACAGAGTATTCTGGCCAAGACAGGTATCTCGTACTGGTAGCTCCTGGTCGAAATATCCCTCATCTTCCGAAAAAAAAGAAAAAAAAAAGAACCCAATTCAAAACACAAAGAGACTCAATCATCAAACACAAAACTATGGTGAATTAAAGAAGAAGAAGAAGAAGAAGGACCTGAAGTCGGAAGTCTAAGAGGGAATCAGGGCCGCCCAAAGAGAAGGCCGCTTGAAGCTTCTCTTTGACGCCCTCGTACAAACAGCATCCGGGCTTCTTATATAGAACGAGCTTTCCACCCTTCCACTGCTCCTGGGATGATGAAAAGGGCCGCACGAGCAGATGGCCAAACGACCACTTTGCCCTAGCGCTTCGTCGAGCGACTAAAGCTAAGGCCGTTGCTGCTGCTCCCCTCATTGCTTCTCTTCTGCTGCAGCTGCAGCTGCTGCCATCGCTGTAAGCCGTAGATGCAGCGGAAAACGGATCAATAAGAGCTGGCTTCTACAAACCCAAGAAGGACGGCATTAGCTTGAACCCAACAAGGACGGCATTAGCTTGAACTAGGCACTGGCGTCGATACGTGTGACTATTTACGTGAGATTAGTTACGTGTTCGTGGGGGACCAAGATTTTCATTTAGATAGGATTAAATTTTTGCTAGAATATATTTACATTAACAATAGTAAAAGAGAAAATATATTTTATTTAAATAGACGTAAAATATTTAACTATATCAACTAATATATAATTTTTATTTGAAATGATGACGATATTCATTTTTCCAAAATTTATAGTATATATCTTATATTGAAAACAAAAAGGCTCTTAAAAAAATATAGGAAATCCAATCATCCAAAAAAAAAAAAAAAGTTGACAACCTCCAAAAAATTTAGGTATCAACCAAAAGAAACAAGTACATATTAACGATTGGACATCAACTAATTTATACTTCTCTCATCAAAAGTCATCACAACTCCAAAACAAAGTTTTTACAATTTCCCTCTACGGCGAAGTCAATTACATCAGAATCCTTGCCAACAACCAATAATCATCATTTATAACATAGGTTAAAGACATGATTTTAAATAATTTTTTTATTTTTATAAGGAATCCTACTACTAACACCCAATTTGTAAATAAACTTTTAAACTACAACACTCAAATTGCAAATCCTCAAGAAAGTAGCACATCAATTAACAAACAACTACGAAAAAAAAAAACTTCTAAAGAAGTAATAAACATTATCATGAAAAATTAGTAAATCTTTGTTCTTTCCTTACGCTCCAAACAGTTCTTTTGTCATATAAATCCAAATGAGAGCCCACTGCCCACTACAAAATGAATTAGTACCTCTTTTTAGTTGATATTCTTCACATATAGCAAAATGAATAGCTGCATAAATATCCAAAATATTGAGTTCTAATTCATGTGAGCCCACTGCCCACTTGTAATTTCCTTCATCTACATGGTAGGTAACATGTGCTAACTGCTGTCTCCCATGAATTAGGACCAGCCTAATTCAAACTCATGTAGAATGTATGATGTATCTAATGTTAAAGCAAAATAAAATTGTATAATTAACTACCACATTCTTTGATGCCATTAAATTAAGTGTTATAATCTGTAGATGATCATAATTTACTTGAGGTGTAGAAAACTGTCCATGGTTCAACTCTATTCATTTTTCTCTACATCTAAAAAATACCCACGAGGGTTGAAGATTGTTAAACTTTCGAGGCCCATAATTAAGGATTAGGATGATCTAATAATGAGGACCATTATTGGCACACCTCTACTCCATACCAAGACCATTATTGGCACCCACACAGGTTGCAGGTTGAAAATCTCTCTCTCTCTCTCTCTCTCTCTCTCTCTCTCTCTCTCTCGTGCATCCATACAAAAACAAAGCATAAATAGTCCATCAATGATAATAATGAGAATAATAAAATTTTGAAATGTAGCACAGTTGGAAGATGCTAGTGTCCCTCAACCACGAGGTTGCGAGCAAGTCATGTAATCAATCAAAATACAAAATAATGATGATGATCACAACGAGGTTCAGCATTAGGCCTGATGCAGTTTCAAATGAACAAATACTAGTTGCTGAATGATAATCACAACACTACTATCAACTACTTATGGGAAGACACCAACTCCAATTAAACAAAAAATATAAATGAAGTTAAAATCTCACTCATTCATAGATTAAACAAGAACACAAGATAAAAAAAAACCAGAATCAAGAAATGTAATAAAGAGAACCATCGAACATAAATTAAAAAAATAAATAAAAATAGATCCCTAACTTTTCTATGCAATGCCTAAAATAATGAATGGAATCATTAATCATAGAAGATTGGGAAAGAAAGGGGAGAGGGAGAGAGAGAGGCGACAATGACATAGTCACATAGAATTACAAGTAGAAGGACTAAGAGAGAGAGAGAGAGAGAGAGAGAGAGAGAGAGAGAGTCCATAGAGAAAACCGCAAAGGGAGAGTGAGGCGACAGAGAGAGAAGGTGATAGATTTACGTGAAGCCGAACGAGGAACGATTGTCACAGCCTCACTTGAAGGAAAAAGCCAAGAAGACAGAGGGGGCTGACTGAGGTTGAGGGGAGTAAAGAGCAGAAGAAAGACATAGGGGTTTCTTTTCATCGTTGATATGGGGCAATGGACTTAAACTGGACTTAAACGGATGGGGCGTGGGCCTTTATTCATGTGGGGCGTGGGCTAGTGGCCCAATACAACTTTAAAGGGATTTTCAAATTTGATCTGGGGCGGCCGCCCCATATTTGAGTAACATGGGTCCGCCAGCACTTTTGGTATGGAATACGAATTACCCAATGGCCACATGGGATCTGGTGGACTAGCATGAAGGTGTGTGCGCTTTAGTTTTGTATAGGAAAAGGCCTTTTCTAGCACACACATTTGTTATTCAAATTTGGGAGAGGGAATAGATTTTGGAAAAACATAGTTGATAGTTGAACCCAAATTATTAAAAGATTCTCATGGATTAACACATCTTTGTTTGCAACTACCACGCTTCATTACGAGGGGGTCTCCTTGTAATTAGGGTCTATCTATATGTAAACACAAGTGGGCCCCATCATAGATGTCAACATGCACTATGTCTTGCTTTAGAAATCGCCCCGTTTTCGGGCTGTGCCACCCGGACATTAGCCCTATTAGGTAAAATAACTTATGGATACCTACGCCATAAAAAAAATATAAATTATTGGATACAGACTGGCCTGCTCAAATCCGGTTGGGTTGGCTTGGGTTAGTGTGCTAACCCGCTTCAACCCATCAGTCCAGGTCAGGACTGGGTCTAGTCCTAAGTTCGATCAAGATTTTTGCACAGCCACTGGCATGGTTCGTGGTTGTCTCCGTTATCCACAACTCATCATGAAAAGGCATTACCTATTCATCTACCCCCCACTTTTTGCAGCTTATATTTTATCATAGACTGTAAATTGGTGTGTATATATTTAAGGCCTTGTTTGATTGTAGTAATTTGGAAAATTCACGTAGGAAGAATTTCAAAATTCCTCAAAGATTTCCGCTAATGAAATTCCTTGAATGCTACCTCAGAAGAACTTAGTTCAAAAGAGAGACTCTCAACAGCTATTAAAATTCCAAAATGCCTTTTGCAAGTTTTCACATTAAAAGGGGGATATCATAATCATGCACCATTATTCTGGATTTTATTCTTTTGAGGTATTGGATAACCGTCACTCATACACTAATAGTCGTTAACATGGTGAATTAATAAAGATGAATCCAATCTCTACAACTTCAAACATTATGATCTATTGCTTTCTCCTTAAAATTACATTACAAAGGGCATTTTCTTATTAGAAAACACCCACTTAAATTGTGGGATCAACTGAATGCTTGACCCTCTAGAGAATAGAGAGATTGACAATATAAAACGAGTAATCATCTTTTCTTAGCCACTCAGAAACATAGAAATGCCAAAATCTTTTGTTCAAGCAGCTATTAACAGGACTGCACACACTTTCGAGACTAAAAAGAATCTTAAGTTTCTTTCTCACTGCACAGTATAACTTTCAACTTCAAACCAATCAAAAGAAAAGAAACGCTTAAAAAAAAACAATCAATTTCAACAAATGATTATCAACTCCCTTGCAACAAGTTAAACCATCAAAATTCAAACCAAAACAGGGCAATCACATCTTATTACATGGAATTTAGAAATAAAAGATTACTTTGAAAAAAAATCCTTTTGCAGCATGTAAATCTAAAAATTGTATGTTCTCATTCCACATGGCATTTTTTTTTCCAACTCTTTTTTGGGGTTAAATATTGACAGTGAGCTCTCTTCTTTAGTTGAAGTTCAAGTTGATATGTACACGTCCTAGCAACTCCTTTTGCAAACAGGTCCTCGGTGTTTTGTTCTCATTTTAGCAAGACACGTTGCCTCTCAATTCTCAAATGTGCAGTTGAGGTAGTCATTTTTTAGTTTGTTGATCTTGCATACCGTAACCTTCCCTCATTTAAATATAAAACGTGTGGGGTTACACAAAACGACAGGAAAAGTGTGCACACAGGCTGGGAGGAGCCAGGGCAAAGCTCATCCAAGTGCTTCTGTTTCATTGGGCCTAATATTCAAGCTCGAGTTCAGCCCATAGGAAAAAAAAAAAAGGTTGGGTTTAGTGACAGCCTATGAGCAATTTTTTACAGATTGGTACGTAGGTGAAGCGAACAAGCCAAAACCAATGGACCATGGGCATAAGTTAAAGACCTACTGGTAGCAACAATAAATTGCACCAAGGAGAAATTATTGTTCATCCTTCATATAGAGATTCACTAGCACAAAACACCCAATTAAGAATCACAATCTCAATACAAAAAGATCCTCCTGAATGCATAGTTGATCACTATGCCAAATACAGAGAGCTCCAAAGTCCAAAAGTTCTCTATTCTTTCAATGCAGCTGCAATTTTCTTTCGGACGAGCTCAACCCCAAGACGCGGAGATAATCTTGGTAGAGTTTCCTGCAAAGATGAGAGTCTTGTGTGAACAACTGACTTCAAAATCATCCACAATGACAACAAAGTTTGCCCTCAGACTTGGTGGCCGCTGCTGCTGCTGGTCTCATTGCTTCTGCTGCTACTGCCATCATTGTTGCCATTTTCTCTGAGGCTGAGATGAATGAAGTGAGTGCTGAAAACAGAAGGAGCCTGTTTGGTATGTGGTATTAGAATCTGGTTTTAATGGGTCAGCTCGGGTTGAAGTGCTGACCCACTTTGAACCATCATCAATCCCGGTCAGAACTGGGCTTTTGATGGTTTTGTCTTGAGTCCGGTATCCACAACTTAATCATAAAAATGCATTATCCCCCTTTGTATTAAATTGTATTTGTCCTAAGAATGATGTATATGTTTTAAGGCCTTGTTTGATTGAAGTCATTTGGAAAAAAGTCGTTTTGTAAGAGTTTAAAAATCTATCAAAGACTTCGCCGATGAAATTCTTCAAATGGTCTCTCAAAATAGCTCAAGTGCCCCTGTGCTATGGAGTCCATTCATATTCCTTCGCAAGAAAGCGGGTGAAATTCACGGGAGGTCCTGCCTTCTCGAGTCTAGATGAGTGCTCTGTTATTATTATTATTTTTTTTAATGACCCAGGCTATCCCTCGCCAGCACAGTATTACAAGTTTCAGATAAATCTTTTTCTGTTTTAAACTACCGATCAACTGTCATGCATACATTAATGGTCTTTAACAGGATGAATTAATGAAGATGAATCCAATGCCATTAACTTCGAATTATGGTCTTTGCCTTTATCTCTTGAATAGTTGAATTACATTGTAAACGGCCTTTTTTCTTAGAAAATGCCCCACTTGTTGAGGGATCCACCTGGATGCTTGACCATCAAGAGGACAGAGATATTGATTTGTAACAGTGGATTAGGCCTGTCGCCAATAACAATAAAAAAAAAAAAAAAATGATCCTAGACTTAATTTTAGCTGCTAAAAGCTTAATGGCTACACATCATAAAAAGTTGTTACGAAAGATAACCATTGTCTATATTAGCATTAAATTAGTGTTAGTGCAAATTCGTAAGAGGTAGGTGTTTGCGAAGGGATAGGATGATCACAATGAGCCCATGTGAAAACAAAAAGGGATGCCAAAAATAACATCACTGCTCATACTGATATGCAATGGCGGTATCGGCACAGATACAGTCAATACTGGCCAATGTTTGAAACCATGAATGTAGGAAAAAAATTCCAATTTTCTTGTCAGATCCAATTTCATGTCATTCATTTGCCAAGCTCTGCTACAACGGAGAGATTAACCGCCCACACAGCCAATCAAAGGGCCTTTGAAGAGGCTGATAGAAAAGTTGACAACAAGCAGCAATCCTCAATTTAGGGGCCTTTTGCTGATTATTGCAATGTTTATTTCTCTCTACATACCATCCTCTTAACTGAGATGAGAAAATGGCACATGCCAAGAAAATCAGTAGTAGTCAGCTCAGCTGGCTCTATTGGTGGTGGAACTACCAAATAACAGGTGTAGGAAGGGTTCTGCAAGTTCCAATATGCATCGTGACCTGAGGGAAGGCCCAAAGGCCTGAAGGCCAAGACTTGGCTCATTGAGGCGCTGTCAAAGTAATCACTTGATCATCCAATCTGCCATTGCTAAATAATTCCCCAACAAAACACAAATTCTTCTATATATTTTCTTGCATTTTACAATTTATGGGGATTTAGATGACAAAAGTTGGAGAAGAAAAGGCAAAAACCTGAATGGAAAGTGCAAATGAAAAATTAAATATCAGATATATAGTCATGAATCATGATCCTCTCCCTCTTTAGCAAACCAATTTGCCATTGTATTTGCTTCATGTGGAACATGATGGAAAGAAGAGGCTCTGTCAAGCTGACCCAACATGGATGGGATGAGGCTAGGGTGATAATGATGATAAGCCTTTGTCAGCTGCTAGGACAGGAATCTCCACAGCAATCACCCTACCATCAAGGATAGATATAGTCTATTAAGGAACACTGAATAGCAAAGAAATCATCTTCAATAATAGAACAGGAAGCACCGAGCTAAGTTAGTTATTGGCATCTGATCAGCATGGCTAGGAACTCCTGCCCATATTGAAAAATTAAAGCCATGGTATCCCATATAGTAGGAATAAGGAAAAATCGACTGTACCAGATAAACTGTTCAAGAAATTATACCCGACTGAACTATTGTTTCCTTCTTTTCCAGTTCAATAAACGAAAAACAGGGGCTCTGTCAACAATCGATTTCTGATCACCAATTTGATTTACACAACGCCATGCTGGGCCCACAAACCATGAAATGGTAGCCCCACCAACCAAGCCCCCCAACTGAAAAAGCAAGTCCTACATCAAAACATTAGAAAGAAAAGACGGAGGTAAAGGCTTGTGCAGTTGTGGTGTTTTGAACTTACATGACCCCAGTTGTCAATGTCATTCGACAAAAGCCCGAAAACCTGCAATAGAATGTTATCATCATCTATTTGCAGAATTGTACATGCGCGCATTGAATTAATAATGGGAAGCAGTACCATATTTATGCCAAGAACATGTGCGACATTTTGCATCTTATCTTTTGCCCCTGGAACAAGATCTCTATGCCTTAAAAGAAACATGGCAAAGGAACCAACCTGGTGAAGACTGACAATGCATAAGCATGGAGTTGAGGAAAGAAAAAGAACATGTTCAATTAGTCTTTTTTTTCTAGTGGATCTGATGTTATCTATTACATGAAGACATCTGAAGACAGAAGATATGTATAGAATGCAGAAGCCCCAATTTTTTATACATGTAAACTGTAAAGCTCATGATTTGGTGATCCTACAACGTGATAAGATGCATTATAGATGGACTATATCCAACAATAACCCATATTTGGCCTATTCATTGAATATGGATATTTGCACCTTTTCTTTCTAAAGCCATCAAAAATCTCTTACAACAGCACCATTGGAGCAAAATCTAACCACAATGTATCCAATGGATCAAAAGTCCATTTGTGCACTATATAAGCAATGATGAAATGATCCATATCCACAGGTGGAGGATCCAAAACCAGAGAGCAGGAGAGCAGGCATTTTGAATGGAGCTTACAATGTCAAAAATTAAAAATTTAAGGATAGAAGGATTGAACTGAGAAATGCAACAGAAAACAGATCAGATGAACCAGCATATGAAGATGAAATGATGATACAATGGACTGAAATATGGAAACTGGCTATCAGAGAAATACAAGTAATAGAAATAAAAGTAACATTAAATTAACAGGGCCGTGAATATGGAGGTACTGCTAACACAAACCAGGCTTTCTGTTAAAGAGTTAGAATTGTTCAGCAGGGGAGATTTCTGGGGCATTATTTACCCATGACATGGCCCACTGAAATTTGTTCTTGAATCTTGATCAACCAAGCATGATTTTTTTTTTTTAACTCGTATCACCAAAACATGATGCCTATATGAACAAACTTAAAATTGGAGGATAGTATGCAGGTTCTTGGTTGAGGATCATATTATGCCTTGCCATTAGTATGATCATAGTGTTAAAAAGAATGATTGGCACATACTAATCCAAAAATGGCTCCTGATGCACCAACTGAAGGGCCATTGCACAAGTAGTAACTCAGCGTCGAACCTGTTGTAGTTGGAAATATAAATCAGAACTCTAAGTAGTGGTTTGCATGAAAGACAGGAAAAGACAAATGATACTAGTTGTTACTTGCAATGGCAGAAGTAAAATATACTGTGAGAAATCTTTTGGGCCCACTGATTTTCTCCACAGTTGGACCAACAGCATTCAAAGAATAACAGTTGACCTGAACAATCAAAGTTTCAAGAACATTAGATTTGCCTACGGTTATAAAAGAAAATTTCAAGATAAGAGCTGGAGACAGACCAGAAGGTGAGCAATGTCTGCATGTAGAAAGGATGAAGTAACCAATCTCCATAATTCTCCTTCATCAATTAAGCTGTTAATCTGCAATTGTAGTAAATTGCAGCAACTGAGGTGAGCCCACAAAACAAAATGCTGCTTTCAAGAAAGAAGGCTAGAAAATGAATGTTTATATTCTAACCTTAGCTCCCCATGACATCAGCTTCCCATCAGTTGCAATTTGACCAACATAAGCTCTAGCAATAGGAAATCCATAAAACAAAGATGTAAAGAAGAAGAACATTATGATCATTGACGACAACAACAGCAATAATGCTAATAATGCTGCTGCTGATGCAGTCATAGAAAATGTTACACGGATGTCGAAATAAACAATGCATATGTTTTTTACTCATGTTGATATTCAAACGTCAGGTTCTTAACAACACATCTGGATTAATTTTGGTATTAGACTTTAGATATTGTTTTGTGCTTCACAATTCACAAAATATCAGTATACTTTTTTCCCTTCTCATTTGAAATCTGAATTAAATTTTGGATTCCTATTACTTGATTGCACTCGGCTCAATATAAAGGTAATTGGAAAAGAAAAACTCACAAAGCCAATTCCAAATAGATGGAAATTTGGATAAGGCTTGAATGATGATAATGATGAGTGACTACTACATTATTGTTTAAAATAAGATTTGTACAGTAATTTCTAACTATGTTATTTCTACCATCTCTTTTTATTTAGACTTAAAACTTTGTTTAAAATAAACTAATATGTGTGGACTGCGTGATCTCTTTTTTTTTTCAGTATTGTTGGATTGGGCACCCTGTACCAATGTCAGATTTACGCATGCCCATACACAATTTATAACAAAGGCATGGTATGAAAATAGGTAATACACCCCATGTTCAAGGCAGGGTTGTATGCACATCATCCCATGCTAATCACCAAGTGAGCTTGATTCAAATTGAGGAATGGTCTAAAGTCCATTTACCTTATATAAGCAAATTCAAAGCAACCCAGAAACAGTAACATGCCTTGCCATGAAAAAGGGACTCACATGACATTAATTGCAAGCAGAGCATTTGTCCACACCCTTTTGGAAGATTTTCCACCTGGAGTCCCCAAATGTGACCTTCCCTTGTGGCCCCAGCCCTTTTCACTATCCTTCCGACCAAGGCAGTATAAGCAAGATGAAAACGATCCTGAGGGAAAGCCAGGCAAAGTTTCCACAAAAGTATAGCTCTTCATTAAAAGTGATCTTCCCTGCCAGAAATCCTTGACGACGCATGAGTGGAAGCGATAGAATTCCTGTTCATTTCAGGGATATCAGTGATGAATACAGAAATGCCGTGGGGTACAGAAATCGAACTAAGTTTGCTTCTGGTTCTACGTAATTATATGCTTGGTTTCGGAAAAATTGACGCTGCAAACTGATTTCTTACTTGCTTATAAAGAAAGAAACTCCATGAACCCAGAAATCAGAATAACCCCAAAAGTAGAAATTAGAAGGAGAAACAGACCTCAGTTCTATCAGAGAGTATTCTGGCCAAGACAGGTATCTCGTACCGGTAGCTCCTGGTCGAAATATCCCTCATCTTCCAGAAGAAAAAAAAGAACCCAATTCAAAACCCAAAGAGAATCAATCATCAAACACAAAAAGATGGTGAATTGAAGAAGAAGGACCTGAAGTCGGAAGTCCGAGAGGGAATCAGGGCCGCCCAAAGAGAAGGCCGCTTGAAGCTTCTCTTTGACGCCTTCGCGTAAACAGCATCCGGGCTTCTCTTTAAGAACGAGCTTTCCACTCGTCGACTGCACCTGGGATGATGAAAAGGGCCGCACGAGTAGATGGCCAAACGACCACTTTGCCCTAGCGCTTCGTCGAGCGACTAAAGCTAAGGGCGCTGCTGCTGCTCCTCTCATTGCTTCTCTTCTGCGGCTGCTGCTACTGCTATCACTGCCATTTTAATCCGGGCCGAAAACTGAGGCAAATCTGTTTTTGACTTTCGGTATAATGGAATACCCAACGGCCAAATGGGAGCTGGTGGAGTGGCATTCTAGGGTTCGTGCTTTAGTTTTGTATAGGAAAAGGCCTTCTCTAGCGCACACAATTGTTATTCAAATTTGGGAGAGGGATTGGATTTTGGGAAAACATAGTTCATAGCTGAACCCAAATTATTAAAAGATTCTCAAACACAACTTTGTTTGCCACTACCTCGCTTTATTATGAGGGGGTCTCCTTGTAATTAGGGTCTACCAATATGTAAATACAAGTAGGGCCCATCATAGATGTCTACATGCACTAGGTCTTGCTTTAGAAATCGCCCGGATTTTTGGGGTGTGCATTTATGTGTGTTTATTGAGTGCCACCCTGCCATTAGTCCTATTAGGTGAAAGACCCTACGGATACCTATGCCATAAAAAAAATATGAATTATTGGACATGGACAGGCGTGCTCGAATCCACTGTCAATGGGTTGGCTCGGGTTAGTGCGCTAACCTGCTTCAACCCATCAGGGTCTAGTTTTAAGTTTGACCAAGATTTTTGCACAACCACTGGGATGGATCATGGTTGTGTCCATTATGCACAACTCATGATGAAAAAGCATTACCTATTTATCTACCCCCACTTTTTGCAGCTTATATTTTATCCTAAGACTATAAATTGGTGTGTATATATTTAAGGCCTTGTTTGATTGTAGTAATTCGGAAAATTCACGTAGGAAGAATTTCAAAATTCCTCAAAAGATTTCCGCTAATGAAATTCCTTAACTGCTACCTCAGAAGACTTAGTTCAAAAGAGAAACTCTCAACAGCAATTTCAACCAAATTAAATTCTAGTGCCTTTTGCAAGTTTTCACATTAAAAGGGTATATCATCATTATACACCACTATTAGATGAGAATCCAATCTCTACAACTTCAAGCATTATGATCTATAGCTTTCTCCTTCAAATTACATTATAAAGGGCATTTCCTTATTAGAAAACACCCACTTACTTCAAAGAAAAAAAAAAAAAAAAACACCCACTTAAATTGTGGGATCAACCGAATGCTTGACCCTCAAGAGGATAGAGAGATTGACAGGTTAGAGTGGATTAGAGCTGTCCTAAATAACAATACAATAAAATGATCCTAACCCTTAGTTTAACTCCTAAAGCTTATTGGCTATGTATCTTGAAATTCACTCTGATAAAATCAAACGGTAACTATTGTTTATATCAGTGTTAAACTAGTGTTTGGTGCCAACTTGAATGATGTAGGTGTTTGTGGAGGGATAAAATGATTAAAATGAACCCAAGTGTCAACAAGGGATGCCAGTGATGTATGAATAGGTAAGGAACAATATGTAAAAACGTGCTCAGTGGTATAGGTGCTCTCTTTCTTGTACGAAGGTGAGAAGGTGTGTTCAGGCCCTTATCATAGCCTTTCTTATGAAGCCAAAAATAACACCACTGCTCATACTGATATGAGCTGGCTGTATCTGCAATATGTATTGGTATTGGCTAAGAGTCTGGATCCCCCAAATCTAATGCTAGCTGTATACAATCACATTCGTATCTCATATGGGCCAGACAAAAAACCAACATGCATCTGCTGAGTGCTGATACACTCTGTATAGGCCGATATTTGAAACCAAGAATGAAGCACATTTTTAGGTGGAGAAAATTTCCAGTTTTCTTTTCGGATCCAGTTTCATATCATTCATGACAGGCCTTACAATGGAGAGATTGCACCACTTGGACAATCAGAAGGCCTCTTGAGATGCTGGTAGAAAACTAGAAAACATGAAGCCTCAATTTAGAGGCCTTTGCACGGTTACTGCATATGTTTATCTGTGTGCATATCTGTCCTCTAAACTGAGACTGGAAAATGGCACATGCAAGAAAACTTGGCTAAGATTTGGCTCATTGACGCTCCAAATAATTCCCCAACAAAATACAAATTCTTCTTTATATTTGCTTGTATTTTTACAATTTAAGGAGTGGGTCATTTGGATGAGAAATGTTGGACAAGAAAAGAAAAAACCTGAAATGAAAAAGCACAACTGACAAATCAAATATCACATAGTTGAGTAATGAATTGTGATCCGCTCCCTCTTTCGTGAACCAATTTGCCAACGTATTTGCTTCAGGTGAAATATGATGCAAAGAAAAGCCTTTGTCAAGTTGACCCGAGATGGATGGGATGAGACTACGAGGATAATGATGATGAAAAGTCTATGTTAGCTGCGACAGACAGGAATCTCCACAGCAGTCACCCTACCATCAAAGATAGATGAAGTCTGTTGAGGACCACTGAATGGCATAGAAGAAATCAGCTTCAATAACAGAATAAGAAGCACCAAGGTAAGGAAGTTCCTGGCAACCAATCAGCATAGCACGAACCTCTGCCCCAATTGAAAAATTAAAGCCATAGTTATCCCAAAAAGCAGGAAGGAGGAAAAAATCAGCTGTACCAGCATAAACTGTTCAAGAAATTGTACCTGAGTGAACTAGTGTTTCCTTCTTTTATTGTTCAATAAACGAAACACAGGGGCTCTGTCAACAAACACTGCTTTCCGATTACGTAACTGATATTCATATCTCCACACTGGGCCCAAAAACCATGAAATGGTAGCCCCACCAAGCAGGCCCCCTAACTGAAAATGCAAGTCCTACTTCAAAAAATTAGAAAGAAAAAGGACAGAAGTAAAGGCTGTGCTGCTTTGAACTTACATGACCCCAGTTGTCAATACCTTTTGACAAAAGCCCGATCACCTGGAATAGGATGTTATCAACAATTCAACATCTATTTGCAGAATTATACATGTACACATTTAATTTCGAATGGGAAGCAGTACCAAATTTAGGGCAAGCACATGAGCAATTTGTTGCAAATCCTCTTTTGCACCCCGAACAAGATCTCTATGCCTCAAAACAAACACGGCAAAGGAACCAACCTGGTGAAGACTGACAGATGCATAAGCATGGAGTTGAAGAAAGAAAAAGAAGAGCATGTTCAATTAATCACTTGCTTTTAGTGGATCTGAGGTTATCTATAACGTGAGGACATCTGGAGACATAAGAAAGGTATACTACAGTACACGAACCCTTATTTTATACATGTAAAGCCCATGGTTTGGTGATCACACAATGTAATAAGATGCATTACAGAAGGAATATATCCCAAAAATAACCCATATTTGAAGAACTTGGCCATCCAATATTTGGCCTATAAATTGAACATGGATATTTGCACCTTTTTCTTTTTCTTTCTAAAGCTATCAACAGTGTCTCAACATGGCACTTTGGAGCAAAATCTACCCATGACGTGGTCAAATGATCAAAAGTCAAGGTCACTGCCCCATTTGTACACTACATAAGCAATGAAGATATGATCCATATCCATAGGTGGAGGACCCCAGAATTCATAAAACCAGAGAGAAGAAAAGCAGGCATTTCAGATGGAGCTTACAATGTCAATGATTAAGATTTAAGGATACAAGGATAGAACTGAGAAATGCAACAGAAAACAGATCAGACGAACCAGCATATGAAGATGAAAGGATCATACAACGGACTGAAATATGGAAACTGGCTATCATAGAAATGAATATAAAATTAAATTAACAAGGTCGTGAATATGGAGGTACTGCAAACGCCAAACCATGCTTTCTGTTGAAGAGTTAGAATTGTTAGGTTGGGGAGATCTCTGAGGCATTAATTACCAACAACAGGGCCCATTGAACTTCGTTCTTAAATCTTGATCAATCAAACATGGTTTTATTTTTTTTTAGCAACAAAGCATGATGACAACATGTACAAACTTAAAACTGGAGGACAGTATGCAGGTTCTGGGTTGAGGATCATATCATGCCCTGCCAATTGCCATTAGTATGATCATAGAATTAAAAAAGAATGATTTGGCACCTACTAATCCAAAAACAGCTCCTGATGCACCAACTGCAGGGGCTTTGCACAAGTAGTAACTCAGTGTCGAACCTGTTGAAGTTGAAAATTGAAAATATAAATCAGAACCCTAAGTAGTGGTTTGCATGAAAAATATGTAAAGACAAATGATGCTAGTTGTTACTTGCAATGGCAGAAGTGAAATATACTGTGAGAAATCTTCCAGGCCCGCTGATTTTCTCCACAGTTGGACCAACAGAGTTCAAAGAATAACAGTTGACCTGAACAATCAAATGTTTCAAGAATATAAGGTCTCCCTACAGTTATAAAGAAATTTTCAAGATAAGAGCTGGAAACAGACCAAGAGGTGGCCAATGTTTGCATGAAGAAAGGATGAAGTAACCAATCTCCATAATTCTCCTTCATCAATTAAGCTGTTAATCTGCAATCGTAGTAAATTGCAGCAACTGAGATGTGCCCACAAAACAAAATGCTGCTTTCAAGAAGGCTAGAAAATGAATGTATATTTTCCAACCTTAGCTCCCCACAACATCAGCTTCCCGTCAGTTGCAATTTGAGCAGCATAAGCTCTGGCAATAGAAAATCCATAAAACAAAGGCATAAAGAAGAAGAATATCATGATGATTGATGACAACAATGACAACGACAATGCTGCTGCTGCTGCTGTTGATGCAGAAACTGTAACATGGGCTTTTCAAAATAAACAAAAGCTTGACCCATGTCGACAAGGATTCAAACATCAGGTACATAACAACGCATCTGGGTTATTCTAGAATTAGTTTAGACATTGTTTGGTGCTTCAGAATTCACAAAATATCAGTATAATTATTTCCTGTATCACTTGAAATATGAATTAAATTTTGGATTCTTATTACTTGATTGAGCTTGGCTTGATATAGGGTTGAATGGAAAAGTAAAACTCACAAAGCCAATTCCAAATAGATGGGAATTTGGATAAGGCTTCAATGATAATGATGATAAGTGATTACTACATTATTGTTTAAAATAAGATTCGTACACTAATTTCTAACTGTGTTATTTCTCACATTTCTTATTTTTTAGAATTATAACTTTGTTTAAAATAAATTCATATTGTGAGGGTTGTATGCACAACATCCCATGCTAATCACCAAGTGAGCTTACTGATTCAAACTGAGGAATAGTATAGAGTCCATTTGCCTTAAATAAGCAAGTTCAAAGCAACCCAATAACAGTAACATGCTTGCCATGAAAGAAGGGACTCACATGACATTAATTGCAAGTAGAGCATTTGTCCACAGCCTTTCATTAGAAGAGTTTCCACCTGGAGTACCCAAATGTGACTTTCCCTTGTCGCCCAAGCCCTTTTCACTCTCCTTCCCACTAAAGAAGTATAAGCAAGATGAAAATGATCCTGAGAGAAAGCCAGGCAACGTTTCCACAAAAGTATAGCTCTTCGGTAAAAGTGATCTTTCATGCCAGAAATCTTCAATGCCACATGACTGAAGGCGATAGAATTCCTGTTCATTTCAAGGATATCAGTGAGGAATAGAGAAATGCATGGTACGAAAATCGAACTAAGTTTGTTTCTAGTTGTACTTAATTATTTGCTTGGTTTTGAAAAATTGATGTTGTAAAACTGAATTCTTACTTGAAAGTTGAAAGTATCTTTTCAGGTTGAGATGTACCAAGTAGCAACAAGGACATGACTGTTTCCCCAGAGTCATGTCCCCAGACAAGGGCTTAGCGGCAAAAGCTAGTTTCTAGTAGTTCATTACTTACCAATCAAAAAATGTAGTAGATTAATTTCTTTACGCTTGAAACATTTTCATGTTTAAAATAAAGCATGCCTTTTAGCAAATAATAATAATAAAGTATGCCATTATAACATTATTCTTAAATATTTTAATTTATTTTACAATGTGTCAGTGAATGCACCTGTTAGAAGTAGTTGTGTCCAACCACCTGCATTCCCATCCAAAACCAACACATAACAGTGTCCTAGTCAAGTGATGCCTTAATGATTCCTTTTAGTCACTCACAGGTTTATCACATGATAGATGAGGAGCCCATCAATTTGAGGAGAATTATTAAGTTTGAATGGCACCCCCAATCATCATTTTTCAGATAAAAATATAAAATTAGTAATCATCTTTTCTTAGCCACTCAGAAAAATAGAAATGCCAAAATCTTTTGTTCAAGCAGCTATTAACAGGACTGCCCACACTTTTGAACTAAAAAGAATCTTTGGTTTCTTTCTCACTGCACAATGTAACTTTCAACTTCAAACCAATCAAAAGAAAAGAAAAGCTTAAAAAAAAAATCAACTTCAACAAATGATTATCAACTCCCTTGCAACAAGTTAAACCATCAAAATTCAAACCAGAACAGGGCAATCACATCTTATTACATGGAGTTTATAAATGAAAGATTCTAGAGGATTGCACATCGAACCTATGATGCCCAAATATGAATACTGAAACAGACACCCATGGAAACCACAAAACCATTTCTCAAATCCAAGACAGGTACAGATGTGGTTGCACTTTTGTTAGTAAGACAAGATTTCTATAGTTTGTTCTATGTTTCAGAATATAGAGTGGTATTATGCATTGGGGGTCAAAATATTCAAATTATATATTTACTTATCAGTATTTTTTTTCCTGAAATGCTTTTAAAACCACTAATTGTTTTAATTCCTTTCTTAAGCAAGGTTTTCTCCCCTCTTATTTTCTTTTGCCCTCTTACTAGCATCCCAATTTATTGAAATAAACAAGTCTACTAGGTTTTACAGCAGGTACATCTTTCCAACGAAGTCTTATAGTGGAGAGTGATTCTTTAATGTCATTTCTTGGGTGGAATCTTATAGAGGTCCCTGAAGATGCAATTCTACTTTAATGAGATTAATTACTTAGCATCTTCTTCTCGGCTTGCATTTCAACATTTTAGTAGGTCTGCCAATGGAATGGCGGATTTTTTTTCCAAGCAAGGGGCTGATCATTCACATAATTTGAGTGCTTTCGTTCATATAATTTGAATGCTTTTATTATGTAGTCTTAATCGGTGCGTGGTATATATCTCTTATACCGGTACATTTATGTTTGGGTCTTTTGATTTTATTTGGTTGTATTATCTGTTCTTTTTAATAAGTTATTGTTACCCATAAAATAAAATAAAATAAAATAACTGTCGAGCACAAGTATCAGCATCACTGAAACAAAGCACTGTGCAACCCCATGCTCTTCATAACAGTTGTTCTTTTCATTTCTTACATTGTTATAAGTTATGAACATGATGAAACATCCATGCTGAGTATCATTGGCCCATTCCAAGATGCTTTTTTATATGGTAAACAAATTTTAGGTGGAGTCTTGATAACCAATCAACGTACCGATAGTAGGAAAAGAGAAAGAAAACCAGATGCGTGTTAAAAGAGTGAGTTGAAGGAATCAAAAAGTTGAATGGTCTTTAGTATTTGTTATAAAAAATGAATTTCAATAAAAAAAATGTTGAGGCTAACTCCTAGAATGAATAGGAAATAGTAATAGAAAATTCTCCATATGTGGGAATGGCTTGCCGAGTGGTTTCTTTGCAAGGAGGCTCGCTGAATGGTTTCTATGCGAGTTTGAGAGGGCTAAGACTAGGATGTCTCATTTGACATTCCCACTGGAACTTCAAAGGTAACCGACGCAATCAAGAACCACCTTGGAGAAATTGTGTTGTCCTCCTTGTGCCCAGCTGGTGTTGGCTACTTCAAAAGAGGATAGATTCTGGCCACTAAGGAAGCACTCAACTTACCAGCTACTCATCTCCATGACCCAATACCAGAGGACAGTAACTAATGGAATACTATCTCATGGGTTAGTACCCAAACAATTTGGACCATGGCAATTCTTCTTCATTACAACCTCAATGAAATAATAAAATCTCCAGCATCATTGAAAAATACAAGTTTCCCCTGCATCCCAAGAGAAGAAAACAAGAAAGCAGGAGTCCTCCATAAGAGACTGATTGTTTCTAATGGCTTAGTTTCTTAAAGGCCAAATTATTTCCATGTATACTAAGAAGGGATGGATACACCCATCTACTTGATGGAAGGACCATTCAGATTTCAATCAAATTTCCCAGAAAAAAAAATCATCACCCATACCCATTAAACATACAGATTTTAGCCACTTCCTTCGATAGATTGATAGATAGATAGATAGAAAAAAAAAATTAAAAAAAAACTAAACAAAGAACAAATCCCACTTTAACAATTGGAAACATCAAATAGTTATAGAATCCCCCTTTGACGCCATTTCAATTCAATGAGTAAAAAGGACAATTTCTTTATGTAATCTACGGGTTCAAGTTCAGAAATCGATTCTTGGGGTGCTCCAATTCGTTGAGTACTCTCTTTGAATTGCAACTCGGAAGTGTTTGTTGATATCAAAGATGAATCGAACGAATGGGGTGCGAAAAGGAGACATTGGTAGAGATGTAATTTTTTTTTTTTTTTTTTTGGGGTGGGCGGGGGAGCCGCCTTAGGGAGCAGCAGATTACCTGGAAGGAGGAGCGGAGGAGGATGGCGAGACGCTTGCGGCGGAGAACGACGGCCGCGGCGGCAACGGTGGCGACGTGGTGCTTGGGGACGCCGGGCGAATGCGGGAAGCGGGAGCTCGGAGGGAGACCCGAAGCAAACATCTTCTTGGTTTTTGATCTGGCGCGGATGCGTGTGCGCAGTCGGAGGAATAAGAGGAAGGGAAATCATCCCACCCTTTTCTGTTGGGCCCACAGCTTTACATGTGGGGCCCACTAACTCCCATCATATTCATCTGTGGTGGGATTGCCAGTCATACAGATGATTGAAACCGTTGGATTTATCCAAGTGATGGGTTGGCCAGAAAAATGAATGGGTGGGATAAGCAGCAGGTGACACCGTTGGATAATAAAATTGGAACTTTATATTTAATCTTGACCGTTCTTCACTCTTATCTTTGTCAACATTTGAGTGGATGAGGTTGATATGTTAATGATCATGAAAGGATAGAGACGTGGATCGTCAATATAACAACCTTCTTTGAATTGGATCCTCTTTATGCAGTAGTATCACTGTGTCACTAAGGCCCACTCCTGAAACCTAAACTGTTTTTTTTTAATTAGAGCTTAGTGGGGCTGGGCCCTTGGCCCTCTGGAGAGGGGGTATTTGGGTAAGGGGAATAAACCTCGGTTGAGTACGGGGCCCTACAGTGAGAGAAGCACACATTAGGTACCACAGCATCGGGTAAAGAAAGGGGCCTGCCTAAGTTTAATTCGGAGACCGCAAGTAAGAACCGGTGCCTATTAGGGTAAGAGGCCGTTATTGAAACTTAAATCATCGAAAATACAAGGATCATGTACTGGTGTTCCGCCAAGATTTCACTCAAATTGGATTTTGCTAAGTTTATGTTATGTATTTGAAGTTAATTGAATTGGTATATCGATCAACCATGGACTAAGTTTTGGAGAAAAGGTATTTTCATACCTATGTCAGGCTTTCTTCTGTTTGGGAACTTCACATGCAGAGTGGAGTGAAGTAAAATATTTGTTTTTAGTTGTTTGGTATAAAAAATTTTTGACTTTTTTTTATTATAGAAAAGTGAAGTTTTTGTCTTTTTGTGAAGAAAGGAGGCTGCTGTTTTTACTTTTTTTTTTTAAAAGATGGAGGAAATTTTAAAATTGTGTACTTTTGATATAACCCCTTGTCATTTTTTATATGGACTCAGTTTACTTTAACTTAACTAGTTAATTGCCAAACACACGGAATTTGTGATGGGTTGGGTTGAAATGGGAACCCACGGCTTTGATAGTGTGTTAGTATGGTTTTTGTCGCGTATGGTTTTCCATATACTAAACCGAGTCGGATTCATATTGGTTTTTGGTTTTGGGTGTGTCTAACCCGCCCCACAGCCCCGCCTTCTATGCCTTTATATATATTATTAAGTCAGGTTTTGGATATGAAATGTCATTAGTGCAAGTTAGGGGTGTAACGGTTCGGTTAACCGCGGTTTTTGGGAAAACGGTTAACCGAACCGTGTTTCACGGTTTTTGGTTTTTAAAAACCGTAACCGTAACCGAACCGTGAAAAACCATTAAAAACCGAACTGCGGTTAATCGCGGTTAACGGTTCGGTTACGGTTAATTGTCACTTAAAAATTTTTATGAAAATTTTTTTGTTTATTAATCAAACTTACTGTGGAAAAAAAAAAATAGTTAGAGAATGGCATAATATGTTACTCTAAAAAAAAAAATCACATTTAGGCCCTTAAGTTTTTTTCTTATTAGTGAAGCAGTTTGGTTAACCGTGTGTTTTGGGAATACGGTTAACCGAACCGTGGTTAACGATTAACCGCGGTTAATAACCATGAGTCGAGATAAAAACCGTAACCAAACCGTGAAGCGCGGTTTTTCGATTTAAAAAACCGTAACCGTAACCGAACCGTGAAACACGGTTATTAACCACGGTTCGGTTCGGTTCGGTTCGGTTAAACGGTTTTTCGTTTTTTTTTTTACACCCCTAGTGCAAGTGGTAGTAAGGAGTGGCATTTTCTTAAATGTACTTGGTGAAACAAATTTTTACTGATACATTTAATTTTTCATATTTTTCAAAAAATCATTAAATCAAACACTAATAAACCCGACCCAACCCATGCTTTCACAGGTGC
This sequence comes from Persea americana, assembly GCA_029852735.1. Lineage (NCBI taxonomy): Eukaryota > Viridiplantae > Streptophyta > Magnoliopsida > Laurales > Lauraceae > Persea > Persea americana. The sequence goes on along the minus strand of CM056809.1, from coordinate 3,787,409 downwards.
GTTTGATTTAACAACTACAAAACCCGCCATGGGTCGGGGCAAGTATGGGACAATGCAAATACCAGGCGGGTCGGGTTCACATGTGAATCAACCCAAACCTGCCCACCCCATTGCCATCCCTGGAATCATGAGAGTTCTCTTTTGCTTGAACCATAAAAATCACTTGTGTTCCTTTCTCCCAAGTGTATTTACTCTGTGCGGTTGATTGTTGATATAGGGTTTTAGCTTCAGCATGTACGCACAGATTTTATCCCATAGTCATATTGAAAACATATAAAATACATAACTGCACCCTCTCTATTATATTTTTCAACATTGTGTTCACAAATAAATAATTTGAGCTGACTCCCCTGTGTTTAAGGTATCATCTGCACACATGAATAGTGCGCGTAGAGGCATGTCAATCATGGGAGACAAGAAGAGTTGGCAATGGCCAATGAAAGGTAATCATTCGAACACTAACAGCATGTTGGTTTGCACGACAGTCAATTCCTAAAAAGGGTAAGAATTGTGCTCTTAAAATTGATTTAAATTAATTAAACAAAAGTGATAACCCATAATTGATTATGAAATCATAAGAAAAATGAATTAAAGGAAGGTGTCAAATAAGTTCTTAACCATCACCCTAGTAAATCACATTCTAACAAAGTCAGTACTTCTCTTCCTCATTTCCTTCAGCCTTCACCTCTTTACTAATCTTTTGTCTCAGCCTATTTTATCATGAAATTTTTATAAATCACTTCTAGTTATAGTTGGATGAGTATCAAATTTAGACTTAAAAATAACTCAAAACATTAACATGTGCAATGCAAATAGTTGACAGAGGAAGTTGGCTCCCAAAATAAGCAAAAATGTTATGCTCTCATGTATGGGCAGTTCAGACTTCAATATTTTTTAATACACACACACATACACACTAAATCTTCCACCCGAGAGGTACCTGTCAGTTTAAATATTTTAGCCCATTGTGAGATCATCTATGATCAACTTATCCCTCGCATTCACCGCCTCCCATGAATTGATAATCATCCGAAATAATAATCATCGGATCTATATACTTTTGTATTGAATTTAATGGAGAAAAAAATACCTTAAAATCAATATTTAAACAGTCAATATTTTCATAGAAGCAGGGACCTTTTTCTTATAGGGCAACCATCAACAGTTTAGAAGCTGAGTTGCCAAAACAGGGCTAGTTTAGAAGTTGGATTTCCAAAATCAGGGCCACTATCAGTATGTGAACATGACAATTGGCTAAGACAGTGGGGGCCAGGTTTGGAATGCCATCACTAATAACTGGAAACAATGGGGAGGAGGGACCCATATCTCCCCCATTTCTTGGCATAAACAAATGCAACGATTACGTTGGACATCACATGCTGCTGACTAATGGTGGGAGGGAAGTAGTCAGGTAGTAGTAATGTAATGAAATGAAGCCTGGCTGTAGGTGGTGAAGTTTCGAGGCAGGTTCATTGATCTGAGCCATTTTCCTTCACAAGGCCTCTTAAAAATTTTCATTATATTGGGCCCCATCATGTGTTGCTGTAAGTTCGACGAACCCCATATGTACACGCATCTAATATGCTGATTTCCTAATAAAAAGAGGACTTTGAATAAAGGACTCATCACTCACATAAAGGGATCCAATGCTCCAGAGGCCCAGCCACATGGGGCTTGCCTCTTCATCCCCCAACATCCTTCCAAGATCTAGACTCCCCAACCATGCACTTTCGCCCATCCTCACCATTCCATGCATTGGTTCTATCAATAAATTACACCTTCCTTCCCATTCCCATCCTTGAGAGGAAAAAAAATAAAGGAAGAAAAAAGGTGTGCGGCTTCAGTGGGTCAGGTCAATTTTTGAGCCAATTAAAATCTAACTAGGAGGGGCAATTCACAATTCATCAGCCCGAACCTGATTAGGGCAATTCAGGTCCGGATGACTTGTTATTTTTGGGTGGGGTCGAATTGATATTTCTTACTCCATTAATAAATGAGTTGTGCTTTGCGCTTTGTTGATTTGGATATGTTTCGTACCATCCTAATTCAAATGGGACCCTACTTAATCAAATCTACTATAGACCACCAACCGAACCAAAATAAAACATTTTTATACTTTTATTGGTAATATGACTTGAACCCACAACTTTAAAGTTGCAACCAGTGTTATGATCTCTTGCCAACGACAGCTTTTAACTTTCTAATTGGGTATAGATTGACATTTTCAATCCAATTAATAAATGATGTCGGTTTTGATTTTAGTCGAGCCCTTGTATGTAACCCATAATGGTCAAACCAACTTTGGAACAACCTATTTCTTCCCCTATACTAACCTATCCCAAACTCAACTTCAACCTAAACCCAACTTAAATTGTTGAACAACGTATTCAAATTCAACCTGAGCCCAGCATTTTAAAAGCACATTCAAAATCGATCCAACCCAACTTAATTCCAGCAGAATTATCTTTTATTGAAACCCGTTACTATGAATTATTAGTCGTGGAAACATGTCCACCATTCCTCATTGACTGGAGTTCTATATGGATTAATGTCCTTTACATGATTTCCCACCTTCATGCCTAAACTATCGTGTGAAGCACGCTAGTCCCAAAGTACAATATCACGTGTGTGTCGAGAGCGAGGAAGAGAGATTACATGGGTGTGAAAGAGGACGGTTTGACGACACCAATCTCACAGCACAATTCAATATAGAAAGCAAGAAAAGTACCCACTTGAATTAAACAAAAACGAAAGAATAATAACCATTCACAAAACCAGAGGCCCCAACTGGAAGAAGAGAGCTAATAACACCTAGATCTCACCAAACCCGAAATATCCCACATCCAAGTTATGTAAATGTAAAGATACATAATAAACCAGGTGTTCTTGTATACTTAGCTGGAATGCCAAGTAATTCAAGAGAGAGAATCTCATGAAGATGAAGTGTACCAAAAAAGCCAATTAGAACAGGCTCAATTAACATGCATATATCACATCTTATATCCACAATGGAAAATCGACGTTGGCACAAGAAAGGAAGGTGTGGATCAAGGTTAAGGAGATTGAAACAGTTGAGGCCCTTTATTGAATGATATACATTTCATTGAAGAAGTTATAACACGCGTTTTAGCTTTCTTGACAGCGGTGAAACGTACAGTAGCGTGTTTCGGTGTAATCTAATAACAAATCATACCCTTTTGCAAATCCAGGAAGTTCCCTCGGAGTATCACATGTTTCTTCCCCTTGCAGAGTTATGCAGTGCTTAATCAGCTACTCTTTATCAAATCCTCAAATATATTACACTTCTTTAGATATCCTAATTACTTTTATCTATATATTTTTCTCCGTACTCTATTTTTTGAGGGGTCATCAACCGTAAGTAGAATTTTTTCTTATCAAGACCTTGGCTGGTCACAGTTAGATATGTTAAAATCATATCAAATGGGATTCCCTTTGTTTCTCACCTATTGATGTTACCCCTAAATATTCTTAAATGCACTAATAGCTTATTTTATTTTTGCTACTTTTATCGTACATCCATCACAGCATTCACATATCCATTGGACTCGTATTTTGCATTCCAAACGCAAGCCCTCACTTCAGACATCTAGCTCTTATTCCCATTTCGTGCTTAATCTCGAGGGAAATTTGGCTATTAAATGGCCACAAGTTCAATACTTGAGAATCAATCTAATTTACCTTGATGCATTCATGGATTATTAGGAAAGAATATGAAAGCCTAGTTTTAGACGATTACATGCAAAATTGATATGACCCATGGTTAGAACCACCCACTTAAAGCCATCAAAGTTTGACAAATATCTCTGACTTATAGGACTATAAAAGTATGGAGCCTTGGGTCAGTAATTGTGACAGTAGATCAATATTGGTATCTAGCTTATTTTTAACTGAAACAATGACCTATGAATATCCATCTGACATCATCATTAACATGCATTGAGATAGCCTACTTGTAAGTTCATAAGCTGGCAACTTGAGAAAGAGTTACATAGCATAATTTTCTTACATAACGTGTATGCAGCTTCTCACACAATTCACACCATGGTATGAAACCTATGCATGTGAATGGATTGCATTGCAAGAAACAAAAATCACTTGAATCGACATGATATGATTCCAGCCTTGAAGTGTCTGCCCACATTTGTTTCCAAAAAGAAAAAAGAAAAGCAAAAAAGGCCATTGTTCTATTTTTCTTTTTAAGAACAACTATGTATAACAAAAATATGGACTCTGTTGCTATGTTGGCCTCTGGCTGATCCCAGGACATGACATTTCATTAATGTGTTGCAAGATCGAACTTTGAGATGAGATCCAACCGCTCATTCGCCAGAACCAACAATGAATAGGCCATATGAAAAAGTAACATGGATGGGGACATGTATTATTATTATTATTGCTGTTGTTGTTCCACTGTATATCAAGTATCTGTCCTCCAATTTAAAAATTTGACCCCAACCTTCCCCATTTTAAGGTTGATTTTCGCCTTGGAATGAGTCGGAAGTTACTAATCAAAACCCCCACTATAAATAACACTTCTACGCCCTTCCCTTCTTCACCTTCAAGGAACCAAAGAAGAAACAGAAAGAAGTTGAAGAAAGAAGGCAACGCAACCATCCATCCATAGACCAACTACACATGGTGAAGAACAACAGCAGGACTCCTACTACACATGGCTCTGTTGGAGTGGCAGAGCAGATTCAATCAAATCTATCCAAGCCCAAGTCTTGCAAGAAAAGGCAATACAAAGGGGTGAGGATGAGGAGTTGGGGCTCATGGGTTTCTGAGATAAGAGCCCCAAACCAAAAGACAAGGATATGGTTAGGCTCTTATGCCACACCTGAGGCTGCTGCAAGGGCCTATGATGCTGCACTCTTGTGTCTAAAGGGCTCTTCAGCCAATCTAAACTTCCCCATCACCCCATCAACTCACTTCCCTGACACCATCATGTCCCCCAAGTCCATCCAAAGAGTAGCAGCAGCTGCAGCTGCATCTACTAATATTGCCACCCCCCCATCATCTCCCACCCCAACCCCACCTCCATATTCATCATCCTCATCATCTCCATCGGATGATCGCGGCGAGATCTCCACACCATGTTCAGAGAACTATTCTGCAAGCAAGGCTGAAGATCCACCTTGTTCAGTCGATCCTTGGATCGACTTAGGCGGGTTGCTATCACCAAAGTATGCAGATCAAATGCTTGATCCATGCGCTCTCTTCGCTCCTCCTACGATGGAAGAATGCGACGAAGAAGGCGGTGTTGATTTATGGACCTTCTACTAAAGGATCTCTTTCTTCTTCATAGATCTTATTCATTGTTTATCTTCATTGGTCATCTAGAAGAGAATACTAACCTTTTTTTTTTTTTCTTTTTATTGCGTTCGTGTTCCTTGATGTTTGTATTTTAGGTTAGGATTCCCATGGGGCTACATTTTTTTGTGTTGTTCCTGGAGTCTCTATATTGCATAGATATTGTACTGAATTGTTTCAAGCAATTGAGGATTGAGTGTAGTATGAAAATACCAAGCTATTCATGTTCTTTCATGTATTGGAGTAAGAGGAGCAAAGTGCATTTATCCATGACCGTCCATGAATTCCTATGTAGAATAGGAACTTGTTTTTGTTTTTGTTTTTGTCTCGCCAGTGATGGGGTAGGCATGTGGATATTAGATCTCATTTATCTCACTGCCTGGTGAGGGTTTTATGTTCCCTTTTAATTCCCACTAACCCATCAAGACCTTTCCATAAATGGTTGTAATTTTCTCCACAGCCTCTTTAAGATGTATTTCATGAGTCTTTAAAAAAATGCACAGTAAGTGCAACCATTTCACATGAGATGGTGTTTTTGCTTTGACCGTCATTGGCTAGAAAATATTTCCTTGAAAGTGTGGGTAACGTCTCAGCGTTGCTCTTGTTTGGGGTATAACAAGAAATTTGGTTTTGCAAAATATTCAACTTGAGACCAGCACATACTGATGCTCAACAAATGGTGGTGAACTTCTCAGAAGGGGCCATCGAAAATGCATAGTTCAGATGGACCAATGCAATGCCAACCAAATGTTTAAATTCTTGGAGAAGGGACCATTGAAAGATAAGACTGTCCTTATCATAGGTTTACTTGTGTATTTCGACTACCAAAATGAGTAATCAGAAACGACAGTCGTTGATCTATTCTTGTGCATTGCTAATGAGATGATCATAAACATCTAGAGTCATATATAAGCAGGTTGATGTTTGCATCTGCCATCCTCAATGCTATTTTTCTTTATTCATTGCACTAAAACCTTGATCGAAACCAAGCAAGCCACACCCAAATTTCAATTTCGGTCTAGAGAACCATGTATGTCTGGGTTTGGTCCGACTCAAGGTGCTTCCTTATAAAGATTTATAAAATATGCAAATGGGCTGGTCCTATGCCTAACAATCGAACTCGACCCAAAAAAAGGCCCAATTACTAAATGGGCCCAGCGTCAACAGGTTTGGCTCAGACACCCCTGAATCTGGAGTCTATGAGGCTTTAACCTTGAGAAATCCTAAATTAAAAGAGCGAAACTCAACAGTGGAACCCACCTGTAAAAACCCAATCCATTAAGAATAAACGCTGTCATATTGAGTACCCTCAAATTGTACTTCACCATTGGATGGACACTTCGATGTAAAATATAATTAATACTATCTAATACATTTTCATTGTCACTCTTTTCATCAAACAGTCAATCCAATTATGAGACAAACTTTGATTCATGTAAAATATGAGGAAACTCTTTATACCTGATGATCTTTACTGTTGAATTTCAATAAGAGGACCCGCTCTAGAGTTTCACTCACTAAACTCTTTGATATCTAGGTGATGGTTCATAGGCATAAAATGTGAGATTTCTCCCAAGTCTAAGGCCCAGTGGCCCACTACCCTCCTTACCCAAAAAAAAAAAAAAAAAAGGCCCACTAGCCCACTACCCTCCTATCGTTCTACATACCATACGTAGTGGAAGAAGGGAGGCTGAGAAACAAACGGCAGAGTAGAAGCAGAGAAAGAGAGGAGAATGGGGTATACCAAGGAGCAACTACTTGCCCATTTACAGGTTGTCTTCCTTCCTTTTTTTTTCTCTTGCGTTTGATTTCTTTGTCTCTCAACCTTCTTTTCTATGTTCTTCAATCCTGATATTGTTCGGAATTTCTTTGTGGAACCCTAATCCACTTCCTTTTCTATAATTCGTGTTGAATACCTTGATGTCTGACATAATGCATGAAGGGGGTCTTTTAACAACAATAGTGTTTTCTGAAAATCGTTAAAAGATTCAAACTTTCCTGTCTCATTTTCTACAACATCTGAACACGAAATTGCATCTTTTTATATGCTGGATTTTAGTTAGTTAGCCTTTTGGGTGCGTTTGGATGCGCCCCAAGTCTTAATCCATTTGATCGTTTTGGAAGAACGGATTACCTTGTTTGATGGGATGGTGATTCTGGGGTGGCCCGGAAATTGGTACCCAAGTTAGGTGTAATGTTGATTTCATGCTGTTTTGCACCTAATTGTTACTGAAAGCAATTTCCAATATTGATATGCATGTTGATGAGATGTGCATGATAAGATGAATGTGTGGAGTTGCAGGGAAGGATATAATTGGGAATAACCACATGAGAGAACAGTTATATGTAGATTCAATCGAAGAGAAAATATATGAATGTTGCTTAAATGATTTTTCTTATGTATATGAAAGACAAAAATCTGCCCATGCATGTTGTATGGGAGGATCGCGTGTTGAAGAAACTTGGAAAAAGGATGAGAATAGTGGAGATATAGAGGAGTGAGGAATGACATGATGCATAGTGGGGTTACTGAGAACATAGCTTTAAACTGGGTTGAGATGGAAAATAAAACTCTAAGAGCTGACGCTGGATAGATGGGATAAAGCTTTGATGGCAATGACAATGATGAACTGCCAATATAGAATGTGGCAGATGGGGTAAGAAAGCATTTCCAGCCAATATAGAATGTGGCAGATAGGGTAAGAAAGCATTTCCAGCTTCCACACCACCTGAAATGCACGACACTGGATACAGAAATTGCAATTTGGGTTACAGTTTATGTCTGCTTTGAAGTGACTGTGAGTATTATGAAAATGTTTGCAGTTTTGCCTAATTTTGAAAAACCGTCATCGTGATTACTATAATCCTCTGACTCTATTTGGGTGGTCATGAATTTTCACATCTTAATGAACTTACTTCTTCATTGAGTTTCTTTGAAAGCAATAAAGGATTACGTTTTCCATGTTGGAATCCAAAAGGAATGTGGTTGTAGATGGCTTTGAGTGGCTTTTTCTTTTTCCTTTTCTTTTCTAAAGAAGAGGATGCATTTGTAACTGCAATCTCAATCGGCCTCATTATCTTGTTCTAGTTCTATGGCCATCTAAACAGGGCCTTGTTGCTTAGAATCTCACTGTGTTGGAACAATCACTACTTTCATTGGTGATTTTGGAGTCATTTTGCATTTATTCTCCATTTAAAATAAATGTGATTTATGCTACTTCTAGAACTGACTTATCACTGCTGTGATATCTAGGAACTTCAAATTGATTTTGTCAGCTACAACCATCCCGTTGTATTGACAGTTGAAACTCAGGTAAGTAGATAAGAAATTGTTTTCATTTTTGCATCTTCAAGAAGCAATGGTTTACCTGCTCCATTAAGTTGCCCATTCTGTACATTCTTTGTTCCATCTTTCGGCACATTATCCTCAAACTGTGGAATTGAATTGAAAGGGCTTGGTCAGACCCTCAAATGCATGGCAATGAACACTTCTGTCCAGTGGCTACCGTGAGCATTTCCCATTCCAATTTGCACATGCAATGGCATTTTCATCTCATGCAAACATTGATGACTGAGACACTTCTGGCCTAAAGGCATGTCTATGGACCTTTATTAAGCATCCTTACTTGTTCTGTCCAGGCGAAGTATGTTGGGCATTTGGGAGGTGGATTGAGCAAAAACTTACTATTGAAGGTATGCTATTTAATTTGAGGGAAACAAATGCTTTTCTTTTTTAAATTTAATTCACTAGTAAACTTGGTTTCTAATGTCATCTTCTTTGGACCATTACTTATGCTTCAACTTTGTTTTGAAATGCAGGACAAGAAACATCGATTTTACATTGTTTCTGCTCTGGCAGGGACTAAAGTGGATTTGAAAGGTATGCTTTTTGTACTTTGTATATCTTCCGGCATCAATTGTCAACTTTTGACTGGGATTTATCAGATGCGTCTAGGAATTTTAAAATCTCAGTTGTATTTCATTGAAGCCGACCCTAGATTGATGTGATGAGGTTTCAGTGATGAGTAGTTGCATCTCACTGAATTTAGTTGTATTTCTTTAGCATCTTGGATGTTCATGGGAGTTTTTCTGTGGTTTTGGAGCTGTGCAGTTTTGTCGCAGCGGCTTGGTTTGGGAAAAGGAGGTTTGCGCATGGCTCCTGAAGAAGCTTTGCAAGAATTACTTCAGGTAGCTGCTTACCTATAATTAGTGCTGAACTTGTAGAATCATGGTAATACGTGCTGTGTCTTACTCTCTTGGCTACATGATGACAACCGAAGGCTTATAAAACATATTTCATTTAAAATACCAAGAAAATATCATTTTCAGAAAAGTAAGAAATAAAGTGCATTTCCTTTTGGAAGGACTTCAACCATTTTTTTTTTTACTTTTTCTTGTTACATTCAACCGTGGGTATTGCTGACTTACTTTATTTAATTTTTCTTTCTACCGTTATATATCTTACCCTTTAGCTTATTTTTTTGTAAGGTTGGTTTTATTATCACGTGTGGGCATGTTTGGTTATTACTTTGTGATATTGTGGAATGTTATTTGGCATTTTCCTATGGATAATTTACTCGTTTTTACTTCATTACATTGCCTTTTTTTTTTTTTTTTTTTCCCGCAAGGTACCGCTGGGATGTGTTACTCCATTCGCCCTAATTAATGAATCTGCACGGTATGTGCTAACTTTAACCATTGCATTTAAAATTAATTGTTGGACCTATCATTATCTAGCAATTGCTGCAATTTCTAAAGAAATAGAAGGATGCTCTCTCTTTTGTGCATGTTCAGCTGTGTGCTATTCTTGAGGGCACATTCGACATTTTCCAAATAGTTTTCAACCTGGCTTTGGTAGAAGGGGTAAAAGTGTCAAGGATCAAGGATGGAGATCTACTAGAGGCTATCAATTTTTCCTCATATGGTGAAGGATAAGACCATTTTATAATGGAAGTTGACTATCTACTTGCATATTCTGACCAACCGTAACTTCATTTCTCTCAGGAACAATGCTCACCCATCCCCTTTCCTAGGAAACACTAGGAAAATGCCAAATGTGACGAAGGCTTCAAAAATCTTATATTACTTCAATGAAGATCTTTGTTGCAAGTGTAGCAGTGGATACGAGTAACAATCATTGCTTTCATTGAAGAGACTAATGATAATAATGATATAAAATTCGAATTTGGTCTTACTCTGTTATCATTTATTAGATGCTTAGCAGATGACAATTTTAGTTCTATTAAAGAAGGTGATCCACAAAATATCAAATATAGTTATTTATGATACACAGTGTACTATTCATTCATAAATTCTCAAATTTTATGGAACTTTTTGTTGCATGAAGAACTGTTTCACTGTTACTGGATCAAGGATTTAGAGCTAAAGAATGCTGCTTTTTCCACCCATTGTCAAATGACATGACCATCTGTAAGTAATGAGATTCTCTAAACGGGTGCAACCCAGTGGTTTCTGATAAGTACAGTTTATTCTTGCATTTCTCTATCAGTTGGCAAATCTCCAGCGTGTACTTATAATTCTAAAGAATATGTGAGTGACGTGACCATTTCTGAATATTTTGTAGAAGTTCAAGTTGATTGGAAATAAACCTGGTCAATGATAAATAGAGCCTTGTATCAACTTGGGCACGGTAGAGGCGATGGGATGCTCAATTTCCATCTGAATTGAAACTATAAACCAATTGAAAACTACCAAATGATATCTCAGGAGATTAAACAAAGAGCTTTTTTTACCAATGCTTCGAATGTACGCCCTAACATGGGATGCGTTTGACAGAGCATCTTGTTTAGTCTGATTTCTTAAATTTTGCTGTTGACTATGTTACTTATGCATGGTGTACGTGTTTGGCAGCTCTTAGTTCCCAAGATCTTGACAAGTTTCTGATATCTATAGGAAGGCAACCGCCTTATGTAGACCTGGAGGTGATTCATTAACTTTGTAGACTAGAAATTTTGTACTTACCTATTTCTGCTGAATAATGATGGTAATGCTGTTTAGTAGGCTACTCCACTGGTAGGGAAGGATCAACCACCCGATCTTGCTACACTTGTTCCATCTGGGGTACCTGTTCTGCCAAATCCAGCAGAAAAGGAAGTTCTTTCTCAACATCCTGGTGAAAACCATGATCCTACACAGATTAAGTCAACAGAACTTACAGGTAAATCATTTGATATTTGCTTGTACAAACCAGGTTTTTTTAGGTGTCAGTTGTGTCATCTGTGAAGTGGAGAAAAATGCCATGGCATTTATCCTTCTTACCATTCTTGAGAGACTTTCATAGTTTCATTGGCTTCGTTGATTTGATAGTATACATTTTTCTGAATCAAGAACTTGGTTAAGATGGTGTTGGGACAAGCTCCAGAATAGCAATCATTTTGTATGAGGATTGAACATAGACCCATGCGCTTTGTGGAGAAATAGTCATTGGGTACAACCACAGTGCAGATGGATCTATGTTAGGGTTGTTCAAGGGCTGGGCCAGGATGGGCTAAGGCATATCCAGGCCCGGTCCGACTTTAGAAACACTGGCCCAGGCGTGGTGCAAGCCCGAGATGGGCTGTAAAAGTCAGATCTGAGCCCGCCCATTTAATCAATAGGGCTCAAACTGGGCTTTTTTATCAATTTTGTGGGCATTAAGCAATTGTTTGGACTAATTAAATTTAATTACATTCATTCCTTACATGGGCCAGGCCGGGCTTGGATTTGCTATCACTTAATCCAAGCAGGACCCAATTATTAAATGGGCCCTAATTACGTATCCAAGCCCGACCCAAAGTGGGCTGGGCCCGGCCAATGAGCACCCCTAATCTATGTGGTGAATGATCTAATTAATGAAAAAAATCATTAAACAATGTAGCTCGGCAGTTGACAGATTGCTATGTTACCTCTTTTTTTCTTTTTTGGGTCAAGTAGATATCGGGTTGTCAGCATGTGGCATTTCATGGAAGCCTGATCATCCTTACTAGTAAGAGAAAGTGGACATTGATTTTGGTGATTTGCAAAACATATTTGTTATAGAAGAAATAATAAGATGCATGTTTTCAAGTTAAACCTACATATTGTTCAGCTCCTTTTAATGTATCTGAACTACTTTTGGGGAAGGCAACGCTTTCTTTTTTCTGATTTAATCTGTTTCACCATCCCTTCCCTCTTTATGCTACTTCCAAGATTGAACCCATAGCGAGGACTGGATGCACTCAGGTCCAACCCTACATCTTTGGATTAATCTTCAAATCAATCATAGATTCCTATCTGTAACAGATTTGCAGATTCCGCACAAGGTTAAAACCAACAAAAGATTAAAAAAAAAAAAAAAAAACCTTGGCCCTTGGCCCAGTATGGTCAGTGAATATGCATATTATATGCACATTTGTCATGTTTAAACAAAGTGCCCCATGCAACATTTTATTTGAAAGATAGACATCATGATGAAGTCGTACTGGTTCTGGTGGTTTCTGCCTCAATGTTAGTTCAATCCTGTATATAACGCTGGTTTTTCTTTTCATGATCCATGCACAAACTGTTTTGGGTATCCTGCTTTATTCTTCTTTACATTGTAGGAAAAGCTGTTTGCCAGTCCAAGAATTCACAAGGAACTCTGGAGAACCCAAAAGTTGACTCAGATCCCTTGGCTGCAGTTACTGATGTCAAGAAATTTGTTGAAGAAATCATAAAGAAAACATCTGAAGTGGTCTTATCAGAGGTGACCTCAATAGTTTGTGTTCTATTGTCTTTTCAAGTTCATGTTTCATCTTCCCTCATCAAATTACCCATAAAAAAAAACACATTGCAGATTCAACATGAAGAACAGCAGAGACCTGGTGCTCGGAAACGTCTCAGTGCAGATTTGGAGAACCTAACAGTGAGTGAAAAATATGACCTTTTTTTATTTTGTTTTTTGTTTTTGCTGTTGTTCTCTCTGTTACAATCTCTCGTGTCAATTCAAGAGCTTTTGGATGCTATCCAGAATCCAGATTGCCTTTTGGTCTGTATGTTTCGGAAATAGAAATATTTGTTGATTCTGTTCTTCCATGTTTTTTTAATCGATATTCTGTTCTTCAATGTGTTTGGGGTAGTGTGGAAATCCAATCTCACATGAGGTAATGGACATTCTTTATCAGATTTTTCTACCCCAAATCAAGATCAGTCTCCACTAATTAGTAGGGGTGGATGACACAGGAGATCAGTGCCTTATGTGGATGCTTCCATCATCACACACACACACACACACACACACACACACACACACAATAGGAGTGATGACCATCCTTAATACCAAAATATTCACACCACCCGTGATTTGTGGTTACTTCCAAACAGCCTGAAGTCACATCCCATTGTATTGTCTCTTTCCATTTTGATCGCTGTGGTGCTTCAATGCAGACAATGTTCAAGAATGCAGCATACACACAGGGATTTTGTGCAGGTGTTAAGAGCATGCCCACGAACAGGTGCCCTCCCCCAGCCAAATTTTGAGATTGGAATATTATTTTATTATATTTGAGATGTATTTGATGGCAGAGCAGTTTAATTATTGGAGGTGGGGACTAAAGACTTCACATATTTACTTGTTTTTGAATTATTGTGGTTATCATGACTTGTTCATGTAATTGGTTAAAGAATAGCTACACATGCAGATAGTCACCGATTAATTAGCAGATTACTTCATTTACAGTAGTAATGCGTAGAAAGATTATTTAATCTCTGTAGATCTGGCTGTGGGTTAGAAACGCAAGGAACCTCACCAGACCTGTTTTTTGTGGAGGAATAACAGTAATTGAGTTAGGTTGTGTAAATGTTTATTTTGCATGAGTGATCACACAAACATTTGTGGTGCCTTTATAATTATGAGGGTATGAAGTCAAGTCAGGCTTTGAGTTTTTTTTTGGGTGACTACGAACTTAAAATAGTTATGTATGAAAAATCAGTGTTGTTTTTTGGTTTGCTCATGGATAACCAACAAGTGGTTGTCAGTGGGCCAAGGACTCTACCCGCCTCAGTATGTGGAGAGTTCTTGTGTTTGATATCTACCTTTGTTGGCCACATCCCTTAGTTTTACCTGTTGCATGTAGATAGGAGAGTTTGCATGTGCCTCTAGGAATTAGTTCTCGGCTGTTCGAAATCGAATGTCCATTGGACCCAGGGCAAAAGGCTCGCGGGAGATACCTAGGTTATCAAAAGAAAATTTTGTTTGGATGTAATCCAAATTGCAAATGGATCTATCTACTCCGGTGTCAAATGGAATAATGGTAATAGGCCCAATTAAAGATGCAGTTTTTTTTTTTTTTTTTTCATCATCAACCCTTTTAGTCAATTATCTGAGCTGGACCTGGTTTTTGTGGACTATGAGCTAAATGGGCAGGTGTATGTGCTCGAATTAAATGAACCACATGAATAGTCTGGATCTCTGAACATGGTTGTTCACTCATTCAGGATTTCCGGGGATTAAAATTAGGGGTGTAAATGGGGGATGAGCCTGAATTGTAAGTTTGGTTTAAACCTTAAGCAAACCACCCTGAGTTTGAGCAGAGCTCAGCTTATTTCAGATTCAACTTGGCTTGAACTCAAGTTGAATTAGGCTTGATGGTTCTAGATAGAGCTCAAGTTTTGGCTTTATAAGAAATCGAGCTCAACGAAGCAAGGCTTGAGTTTTGAGGCAAACAGTTTCTCTACTAACGAATCATATGGGGTCTTTGGGCTTGTGAGCTAGCTTAACTTGTTGACATTTTTTAGCTACAATATAACAACACAAACTTTGAGTCCGACCAAAACTAAAACTTGACTCTTTTTTGGGTAAGTAGACTAAAACTTACTTGAAACACCCTACACGGCTAAGGACTCAGCCCTTTATTGCACTTGGGTTCATATCGGGCTCAAGCCGCCATCAGGTGGGTTTGGACCTTCCATAACCCTTATGACGTGAGCTTGGATCCAATTCAAAATATACTTATCAAACACTAGCTCTGATTTGGGTCTTACCTGGGTCAATATATAAGAGCACGTTGACAACCAAAGCCTTCCTAAATAAAACATTCAAGGATCTGGATTCTAGACTCTCAAGAAAGCTTAAGTAAAGTAAAGGTGAGATAAAATATATCATAAAGTAAAGTTAGAGAGTGGTAAAGTAATTAGGTTCTTGTATTCGCTTGATGCGTTAAGGTAGAATGTATGGTAAAATAAAGTGGCAGTATGGTAGAGGTGTTATTTTTTCATGCAAATGTGATAAAAGGAAGACTATTTGACCGTATGGTCCCCCAATTTTAGTATTCCTCCAAATCCCTCTACATGATCAGCATCATTTTTGTTTTCCTCCAAATCTTAGACCCTTCTAAGACCCCCACCCTTCTAAAACCACCACCAAAAACCATTCTTTCCTCCTCCTCAAGAGCCCCAAATGGTGCTTCTCTCCTCACCACGAAATCGCCTTCTGCTCCGTTTCCGTCTCTTCTCCACCACCCTCTCTCCTCCTTCAATCTCCCTTTCCTCTGCTAAATCCAAGCTCCGATCCGAATTCGACCCCGACAAAGCCCTCGCCATCTTCTCCTCCATTTCCAAACCCTCTTCCTCTTCCTCCACCCCTACCCCAATCTCCTTCTCCTACGCCCTCGACCTCACCGTCAAACGCCTCTTCAAGTCCCGCCGCTTCGCCGACATCGAAACCCTCATCGAATCCCAGAAAACCCACAACCCCATCATCTCCCAGGAGCCCTTCCTCTCCTCCCTCATCCTCTCCTACGGCCGCGCCACCATGCTCGACCACGCCATCCGCACCTTCGCTGACATGGACCTCCTGGGTACCCCACGCTCCACCTCCTCCTTCAACGCCCTCCTCGCTGCCTGCATCCACCCACAGAAGCTCGACCGAGTCGCCGAGCTGTTCGCCGAATTCCCACCAAAGTATGGTATCTCCCCTGATAAAATGTCTTATGGTATCTTAATCAAATCTCAATGTGAGTTGGGTTCGCCTGAGACTTCAATTGAAACGTTGAAAGAGATGGAGGAGATGAACGTAGAAATCACAACAATTGCATATACTACAATTGTAGATGCCCTTTATAGGAAGGGGAAGATTGAGGCGGCAGAGGAAATCTGGGACAAAATGCACGCAAAAGGGTGTTGTTTGGATGTGGGTGCGTATAATGTGAAGCTCAGACACACCCATCATGGGAAGCCGGAAGAAGTACAGAAATTGATTATGAAGATGGGTGCTTCTGGTGTGAAACCAGACATTATTAGTTACAATTATCTTTTGAAATGTTACTTTGCTAACAACCAAACGGAAGAAGCCAAGAAGGTTTATAAGGATTTATGGGAATTGAGGTGTCTCCCAAATGCATGGACTTTTAATATCATGGTTCATTATCTGTGTGAGAATGGGGAGTTTGATACTGCTTTGAGAGTTTGTAAGGCCAGTATCAAGAGGAACAAGATTCCGGATTTCAGGACAGTGAGAAGTTTGCTGGAAGGGTTGGTGAAGAATTTGAAAATGAGGGATGCCAAGGCATTGATTGATATGGTAAGGAAGAGGTGTCCAGAGAGATTTTCCACTGAGTGGAGTAAAATTGAGATGGAACTTGGTTTGAAGGGTGCAGAGAAAGGAGCTGCTGCAGAAGTGGTTGCGGCTGCTTAGTTGTGAAATTTCTTTTTGCGACCAGGGTGGAAGATATGCAATTGGGGTCCATCAATGTGGGAAGTTGCCTATGTGGATGATGGGTTTTCGTAATCATCGAGTTTGAATGAAAGAAGATATCTGCAATATGCAATGACTGAAACATTAGATAATCAAATCAATTATATGAATAACTTCTGGTGTTGTCTGAAGTATGTTTCAGTGGAAGAAGGAATTCAATGCTCCTGAAGCTAAATTCAATGCTTCTGAAGCTATCTCTACTTCATTGAGGTACATAATTTTGGCCTTCCTAATTTGTTTGTTCTGCTCTTCATAATCATGAAGTTTGTCGCCGCTGTCACCTTGAAAACATTATCCCATGTTGTATGATGTAGGATTTCTGGGTTAATACTTTCCTGAAGTATCTGGACAGAATGAAATTGATGGAGGTAAATGGAACTTCTTGTATGATTTGAGCATGTGACTATATAACAATTCATTGGACTTCATTTGGATGTAATGGGATGGCTTGCATGAATCAATTGTCTAAGTTGACCAAACTTGCAATCTAGAAGTTCTCATCCGGTCCATTCTTTTGGTTAGGGTATGCAGGAGAGCGCCTTAACCATCGAAATTTAGTATGTGGTTCCAAAATTCGAAATGGTTCAGACATCATAAAGAGTATCATCCATGATTCTGGGGATGGAATTTCACAGATAGACCTGGATTGGGGTGGGTATGGAATTTCACAGATAGACATGGATTGGGGTGCTTGTCTTTTTCTCAAGTCTTCCCTAGATCACAATTCATTTTGCTTTGTGTGTATATGAAGGATAATGGTTCCTGATTTGGAGCAGAGTTGAAAAGTATCCCACCTATCCAATTGCATTATGTTATATGATTCTGCCTTGTTTTGCTCTGCTGCCTCCCCTACCTGTCTTTCCCAGCACATTGAGTTGTTACTTCATTGTTGTTTATTTTGTCCAAATCTCTCAACCTAAATCCCAGTGCAAAGGTCTAGCTCAAGCTTGGTGCACCCTTTTTAAACGTTTACAGTATCATTGAGAGGCGATTGATATATTATGGTTTTTCTGTAAGATGGCATTGTCTAACCTGCCAATGGTGTTTCAGTACAAGAAATGGCAATGGTGTTTCAGTACAAGCAATTGATTTATACTAGCTCCTGTATCCATGCCAAATGCTTTACTCTACCTCAGGGTTTTTCTGTTCGTGTCTTGTGTTTCCTTAAGAAGAGATGTGCATTGTTTTCTGATTAATCATCAGCATAATAAGGCCCCTTCATCTCGGCCGTATGGAGAACTTAAAGCTCTACATGCTGCTAACATGCTTTTAACATGTTGGAATTCCATGGCACCGCAAATTCCTTTTTGAAGTACTTGGAACTTGGGAGACGTGATTTTCAGAACCCAAAAAAAATAAAATAAAATAAAATAAAATAAAATGAGAGGTGATTTTGACCCCATACAATTGGAAATGATTTTATGTAGAGTCTAGGAAAAAGATCTCTTTCTATACCAAGTCGTGAAAAAGTGACAATCCAACAAAATATGAGGCACCTTTATCAAAATATGAAATCTACCAGTCAAATAGTTCAGAATGTATAAACAACTTATCAAAATGGGGAGGATTGGCCTGAGTACTCCCTTTATTTGACCCGGTCCTTCATTAAGATGAAGTGATTTCGCTGAGTCAAGAGTCAACTCACTGTGTTTTCTATATTGGCCTGGTAATGCAAATTTTGTCTGTTACTATCATGGAAGTTTTCAGGGACGAATTTTCTTTCCCATGCTTAGTCATACACGTGGCATGATTTGAAAAAACTTCCTTGGATGACTTCTAATAGTCTTCTCAGGAAGGAGCCTAGGAAACTTCATCCAACCACAAATCTTCATGCGATGTTTGTTGTTTTACGAAGACCAAACTGACTGAACTTAAAATGTCTTTGCTTTGTCCATGTCTAAAATGCTACCTTATAAAGATGGTTTGCTGAAGCATTCTACAAAACCATTTCTACTACACACCAATGGATTCCAATGCGGACGAAATGGCCCGGAGGCCCATTACTTCCTGCCCTGATAATGGAAAACATCATTCAAGGTTCTCCATTCCGCTGTCCTTTTGCCTCTACTTCTTGACCTTCACCGCCATCCTGGAGATTTTTCGAGCTCGCCACCATCTCTCTATCGCTGTCTATATTCTTACCTTCTACGTCTGTCTCATGTTGATGATTGTTTGTATCCATGTTTTCAACCGATCACCAGAGAATTCGGAGACTAAAAGGAGGTTGAAGGCTCCAATTTTAATCCTTACCACTGCGGTCAATGTTTTGTTTGTCAATGGTGTTTCAGGTTGCTTCCCTCCGATGATGGCCTTGTTGATGTGGGTTGTTGTTGGGTCTGCTTTCGTGCTATGCTTCTATTTCTTGTTTGTTTACGCTCACAAAACTAGTGGAAAAGAGGAGCCCGACGATGGATCTTTGCTGAGGGCCATGGAAGTCTAAGAAGTACATGTACGGCCTGCGGTTGGGTGTTCAGGCTGGTGATCCAATTTATGGGCAGCCCAAATTATTGGTCTTTGCGATCTAATAATTCATTTAAGAATAAATCATTCAGCTGAAAGATGTGAGATAGAGGGGATCTGACATATACAAGTTGAAGCGTCACTCATTTGTGGTGGGGGGCACATAGGACCACATAGATAGGCGATCAAGCTATAGTTTCCAACTTAAGGTGAAGTTATGCAATGAAAAACTGCAGACATCCATCAAGAACCTCCAAAAGTTGGGAGTTGAGATCCTTTGGTTTAAGTCGTTGCTGTTTGGACCTTGTTACTGTTAATGTTTGTTTATATGGGTGTCCTATTCAGAGGGATGTAAAAAAGTATAGGCGACGATACATGTATGTTTCAGCTAGCTTTCCTATCAAAGTGCCACCATAGAATTCCAACTTTAGAATGCATTTGTGCATAGAATTCCAACTTTAGAATGCATTTGTGCAAATGACAGGATTTCGGTGGAAAGTAGTTCTGATTTTATTATTCTTCAGTCATTTCGTCCAACATTTTTTCCTCACTAGAACGTTAGAAAATGAATTTATTTATTTTTTATTTCGAAGAATAGGAATGCAGGATATTCATCTCAACTGTAAAAATGAGTCCACAAGGAGCAAAATCTTCTTGGTGCCCAAATAAACTATTTAAAGAGAACTCTAAAATATGCTCATACGTTGATTAATGGTAACTAGGGAGGTATTCGCTATTGATAAGTCCTTATAGTAGAACTAATCTTTTAGCCTTTATGCAAAAAGCGGTCACACCAGGGGCAGAACTAGAGGGGTGTTGGGTGAATGATACAAGGTGAGGGATGAAGTACATAATGTACAATATTGATAGGACCTTGACATTTATCAGATTTGAATTACTAGGGTGATGGTTGTGTATTTTTTTTTTATTAACTTAACATTAAAGGAGATATTATTTTATAGTCATTCTTGTATTTTTATATTGGATCTTCATTTTTAACCGTTATATGGCATGAATGCGAATGCCTATGTATCAATTCGTATATTTTCTATCCGGCCAAACAGACCCTGAGAGACGTTTAAGTGAGGCTCCTCTTTAAAGTTAGATCCCTTGAATTCATTTTTTACCTATCTTACTTGGTCAAGCTTTTCTTCAACCAGAGTTGGGCCCACCATGGGAGACCCTTTAATAGAGTTTGATGACAGGATTGACCAGGAGGTGTCTGTAACTTGGGATACAAGTATAACATAATGACTTGGATCCATTTCCATCAACGCACATCCAACTATCAACTTACAATCAGTTGTGATCAGCACCATCCAATGATCAGCTTACAATCAATTACTATCAGCACACATCCAGTCATCAACTTATTTCATCAATGATAGGGCCCATGTCTTGATCACCCATCCAATAAGCTGATTTAACCGTCTTAGTTTACAAGACATAAAAACATCAGTTAATCCTACCATTCGTTGAGAAGTAACCATTTGGCATTGTCAATCAAGATTCTAAGAAGTCATAACCGTTTTAAATAGAGTTGATTCAAAGTGGTATATTTTAATAGGGCTGTTTCAATTAGGCCTTTTCACATCAGAACTGTTTAATATGTTTGATTCAAACGGACAGGATTGTTGATCCTAAATGGACCCGAGAGGTGGATGCAGTTTGTTTTTTTTTGCTTTTTTTTTTTTTAATTTAAAACCATTAAAGTTGTGGGCCATAAATCACGGGTTTTGGATAATTAGATTGAGTTGAATTTCATATATGGAGTGGTTCTACTTGGATCGAAAGGGCCCACCTGCTCACAAATCCAAGTCGCCCACCCCCACCCAACAATCCCATTCATTTGTACCCATCCTTTTGAAACTGGGAATTATGGGTGAAAAAAAAAATCTTTTTTTTTTTATGCCTATCCAAAATCCTTTGATCCAGCACCTTTTTCTTGATTGGTGGGAAGGTGCGTCCCAACACCCCTGGTATCTTGCAAAGGATTCGAGTCTGGATGCTTTTGTCTTTTTATTCAACCAAAAAGCAATTGTTTTTTCGGTGCAACGCCCAAAAAGGACTCGGAAACTTGCAAGGGAGGACATAGACACAGCATATGAAACTTCGTCGTCTTTGCTATGCATTGATACTCCACCCCACCATCACCCACTATTACCATAGTATTTAAAGACGACTGACCTGTTGATGCAATCACTCAGGGCCTCAGGCATCAACATAAAACTTCCCTTTCCATTTCATACTCTTTTTTCAAATACTTCAGTCTGTGGGTGCATCAGCATGGATCGACCCAAACCAGAACAAAGGCCCCCAGCAACCATTCCTCGTTTCTCCTCTTACAATGGTATATATGACTCGTTTTGGTTATTCCTCTCGTCCATCAGCCTCTCTTTCTTGGCATTCACCACCATACTTGCAATTATTAGAGGCCATGGTGATCTCTGCAACGTGGCCTACATTGTCACCTCTTACATATGTGCAATGTTGATGCTCTATGTGCCCGTTTCTACCACCAGTTATCTGAGAATTCGGGGAGGGAAAACAGGTTGAAGGTTCCCCTTTTGATGTTTACAATTGCAGTTAATGGCTTGGTCAGTTGTTTGTTCATGGTATTTCAGAATCCATCGCTCCTATCTTGGCCTGGTTCGTTTGGGTCCTTTTTTTTTTTTTTTTTTTTTTTTTTTTGCAAGGAAAAAGTTTGGGTCCTTGTTGGGTCTACCTTCTTATTAGGCTTCTATTTCTTCAGCTCCCCTCACAAATGTAATAGCAGTGTAAGTGGGGCTGATTGTTTAGATTCAATTGGCCTACACCCAGAACAAGAAAAAAAAAAAAGTATTGCTGATTTGATGTTCTATCTTAATAGTGATTTTAAGTGAGGGGGAATGGTCTTGGCGTAGAAAGAATTGAGGCATCGACTCTTTGTGGTGGGGCCTATATAGCTAAGTGTTCTGGGTGATCAAGCTGTGGAGATCCTTCTATTTAAGTTGTTTACCCTGTGGACCGAAAATAGTTATGGGTGTGAGATAATCATTTTAAGAAAGGTTGATGGTTGAACCATTAAAAAAAATTTAAAATTTGTTGATGGTTTAAGTGAGATATAAGTGCTGTTAGAAGTAAGTGGTCCAATGACTACACGTCTAATAATAATAAGGCCCCGCTCTGCATCGCTTAATTTTTTATAACCTTTTCCCTTCAGTATTTTGTATAAATAAATATGACTTGGATTCCTTTGAAGATATGGTGCATCTTAGCTTCGGGTAAATCTCTTAGCTACAAGGCTAGCTTTAAATGGTTCAATTTTGCCTTTTGAGTCTTGTTTGATGTTAAAGACTCATTTGCAATTGTTTCATTCAGATTTTCTATCACAGAAGCGTTATGACTAGTATGTAGGTAGAAAAGCTCTTGACCCATTTTAAACCTTTTTGAAGTGGACTATGGCCAATTTGCAACCCTGTCACAATTACAATGCAACAGCTCCACTATTGCAATAGGAAAAAAAAAGAGGTTAAAAGTAATGCTCACCTTTTAAATCGAAATGGCTCAACTTTGAGTTGTTAGTAAATTAAATGTTTACTCCAATTGAAGTTGAGCCCACCATAAAATGAGATAAGATGTACAGCAGTACATTTTCTTTTTCAAGAAGTGGAAGAACTTCACTCTTCTATGTCATAAGTGTTAGTGCAATGGCTAACATTTGTAACTTGAATTGAAGGGACCAAATAAAATTACTGATTGAGTGAAACTATATCTCTGGAAGCTCGAACCGTTTTGGACACCAAGAAAACAATTGGAAAGTTGACGAGCAAGAAAATGATAGGCCCATGGATTAATGGCCCAATACACATGTTCTACTGAGGGTCTGCCATGGGCTCAGCTCCATTTGGCCCAGGCCTCGATATATAGCATGGGCACATTCAATATTTAGGCGGGGCTTGAATTATGTGATAAAAGGCCTAAATTCCAGCACGAATAAAATGTACTTGCAATTTTGTGCTTATATACTTTTATCCAACATTTGCTAGAAAGCCCAAACAGTTTATAAAATGCCTGGCAATTACGGCCCAATTGATTTTTCTCTCCATCGTGGAACAACGACTTCAAAATCTAGTTTCTCCTCCATTGCAATTGAAATCTCCATATTGAGTTTCAAAATAATAGGTCATGTTTTAGGAACGCACTAGCCCTACACTATGCTAGATCTTCTTGAGACAGAGAGAAATCCTAAGTTTAATAAGTGGATCTCTACAATGAGGCCCACCTGTTGATAATCTTAGCCGCTTAAAATAAACACCCTCCAAATTTACATGGTCCCCCTAAATTTTATCTCAATAAGAGTTGTCTACCTATGGTACTATTAACTTGCTGACAAAATGTTAATGTTGTTAATGATTACGTACGTACGGTACTATTAACTTGCTCACAAAATTTTGTTAATGATTATGCATAACATTGTGTTTCAGTTTTTTATCAAGCAGCTCATCTTGCAGTTGGACCAATGCTTATTGGAGTAAAATTTAAAATTACTCATTCACAGTAAAGACAATTATTTTGAGCGGATCAGGCTTTTAATAAGTGGGACCCATTGTGCAATTTTACTCCTTCAACTTAAAAATTTCCCCGTTAAAGTCTAAAATGATTCGAACTCCTAGATGGATTATAAGCATGTGAAGTTGGCAGTCAAATTATATGTCACAGATCCCACAAGGTTTACACCAAGCCAAATGGATGACCATTGGACTCAGTTAAAAAACAAAGTCCTGATTAAAACAATTGAAGTTGTGGGCCACAAAATAAGGAGTTGGGATGATTGGATTGACTTGAATTTCATATCTAAGGTGGTCCCACTTGTGGCCTCACAAGTGCGAGTACAGCTTCTTCCTCCTCTCCCCAATTGTCCAAGTCTGGATGCTTTTCTGTATGAATTTTCCCGACGCTATCAGGGCATCTTTGCTCAAAACTCACCTCCATCTTTGCACCTTCAAACTTTCTTTCCTTGACACCTTCAAACTTATTTTCCTGTTCGAACAAGAACACTAGAATGGGAGGAAATGCATGCATGAAACTTTGTCGTCTCCGCAATGCATTGAAAGCCAACCTCACGATCCAATGCTGCAATAGTATTTAAAGACGACTCTTAATGCAATCTCTAAGGATTCAACATAAAAACACTCCACTTCTCTTTCATGGATCCCGAAGCAGATCAAGCTCAGAAACCATTCCCTCCTCCAATGACTTGGGTCGTTTGTTCTTCTTGTTCGTGACCCTCCCTCTATCGGCTTTCATCTCCATACTCGAAATTATTGCAGTTCAAGACAATCTCTGGAGGGTAGCCTGTGCCGTCAACATATGTGTCACGTTGTTTCCAATTTGTATGTACCACCAGATGCCATAGAATTCAGAGAAGAAAAGGAGGTTGAAGGCTTCCCTTCTGATCCTTTTAACTGCAGTTCAAATCTTGCTTGCTATTCTTGTTTTGGACCCCTTCTGTGTCTCTGTTCTCTTGGGTCATTTTTCGGTGTACCTTCTTGCTATTCTTGTATTATTTCTTTCAAATCTTGTATTACTCCTTTATGTTCCCTGGAAAAAGTATTTCCGTTCAGGCCTGTTAATCCAATTGGCCTGCACCCAGACAAACTAGGTGTTGCATATTTAAAGGTTTAGGGTTCGCAAGATCTCTAAATTGGTCCACTCAATAAATCAGCCAAAAAAGTGTGTAAAAATAATAGATATGCAGCAGAAATAAAATCACAAGCACACACCACAAGTACACCAAATTTTTACGTGGAAAAACCTAACTGGGTGAAAAACCACGGATCCGAACTAAATCTAATCAAGCACTATGAATCTCGCAGTTACAAGAAACTCAGATTTCTTCCCCAGATATCCCTTACCTAAGGACTGAAGTTACCTTGTGTCACTTCACGCTTCAATGACTTCACACCGTTGATTGCAACAGACTCAATCCCGCGCTTAACTCCTTAGATCTTCTCTCAAGAAGATAATCTTCTACAAAGGATGCAAAAGAACTTGGCTTTCTAGAGTACTTGGCAGCACAACTCTTCAAAAATCTCTAGAGAAAATTTCTCTCAATTAGATCATTAATTCAGAACTTGAGAGATGATCTATATGTCTAAGATCCAAGTGCTAATAACTCAAATCCCATCTTACGTGTTTTATATTGGTGCGGCCTGTGAAGTCTTCGTGCGCGGTGGACTGTATTATACAAAGTTGAAGGTTTTTTTATCTATGGGTGTTAAGATAGTCATTTTCACTTTTTATAAATATCTATGATGCAAGTGATAAATTTATATATGGGTGTTGAGATGGTCATTTTTACTTTCCGGAAATATTGATGATGTAAGTGATAAATTATTGTTTCATCTAACTTTTCTTTCGCAAGCGAGTGACTAGCAACTACTAAACATGGAAAGCTCTTGGCTGATTGGCACATCTTTAACCATGTTAGGGCCTGCCTGCAACTCAGGCAAAATTACCATATAACAGCTCTATTGTAATAAAAAGAAGTTAAGTAAGTAACTCTCACATGATTTCAGTCAAAATGGCTTGAAATAACTCCTCTCCTACCAATTGTTAGGAAATCAAATTTTACACCAATCCAAATTATCATAAATTATAAAGTTCTTCGTATTTTAATATCATTAAGTTGTCATAAACCTCAGGGTTCATGGTCAAGGATTTTAATATCCATCATTGAATCTAATCACATATAATATGCAATTAATAAAGTTGTTAAAATTATAAGTCCTAAACTCAAGGGTTAGAATCATTTCATCTTAGTGACACTTCAAAATCTATTTATGTTTCTGCTTTCTTAACTGTATTAATGTGTCCTGATGGGTGGCCCCCAAGGGATCTAGTACTTTCTCTTAATTTTCGCTATAAGAATTTGCGTTTTTACCGGCGCTAAAGGTCCATAAAAAGCCGGTATAAATCTTTTCTGGCGATTTATCTTACGCCGGCAAGCTGTGGAGAAAAGTTCAAACAAAGAAGATCATAGCCGTCCATTGTTGACCACTTTCCTATGGCCCTTGCTTTTACTTCTCTCGACTGCCACTAGATGGCCATTGGATTTCATGAGTTGGGGTAAGTAGGAATTGTGGGTTGGATTGATTATCTGGTGGAGAAATGCTACGGGGCGTGACTTATAGCTCGACTCAGAGCCCGATGCCAAGCTGTATAGCATTTTAAAAACCATTGCTGCCTCATTTTCAAAGAATGCAGGTTTCATTTTTCAAAAACAGTTGCATACAGCTTGGCATCGGGCCCTGAGTCCAGCTATGAGTCGGGCTCTGTAGCATTTCTCTATTTGGTGCGTGCCCAGTCTACTGTGCATAGGCTGCCACAGTCGACAGACGGCTCTTGTTTCCTTTCTTTTTCTTGTTTATTTTAGCAAGTTAGAGTGTCAATAGTACTGTTGTAGTAAGAGACAGTGATGAGGGATTTTCTTTCTTGGTTTCAATGAATTATGATATGAATGTAGACAGTGAGCAACTGGTGCGGAGGAAGCCGACAATTTGAACATATTGAATGACAGTGAGAGTTTTATTCTCTTTTAAACTTTGTGTTACTAGTTATTACTTAAGTGCCTAAAGCGGGAGCGTTGAAACGCTAAATTTTAAAGTGGTTATATGTCCGGAGCACCTATATAATATAGTGCTTGTGGGTTTATAAACGACTAATTAATGGGCACAAATTATCTTATCCATATATTAAGTATAAACAACGGGAAAAAAATTTTAACTTTACAATTTGATCACATAAAATGGACAATAATTAATAAGTCTTAAAAGTTTCTTCATTCAAAAGATAAATGCCAAACTTATAGAAAAAGAAAATACACAAAAAATCAAAGATTTTGTGCAGTTCAGTCCATAATTGGTCGAACCGCGCTCCGAGAATGGTCGAACCGCGCTCCGAGGACAGATCCACTCCGAAAACACAGATTCGCATTTTCGGAACGGAATCGAGAGAACTGAGAGGAGGTTCTAGGCACTAAAGACTCCTTACATCAGTTCCGTTCTTCTTTATATTTGTGTTGGTGATTTGGCCTTCTTGAGGGAATCAACCACCATTCTCTTGCATTGTTAATTTCAAAAGGAGTTCGGCAAACATAAGGAACATAAGTATTGAACATCGTACGCTGTCATTGGGTTCTATAATATCCGTGACTGCATCACCTTGTCCCAACTCCCAACTATGATGGGTAAGCTACATGAATTCCACCATCGTTCTGGTCTATTTTGGGCCAAATCCCCGATCACCTTGTTTCAGCGACCAACTATGTTGGGTTCAGCTACATAATTCTAGCATCATTCTAGTCTATCTTAGGCCTAATTTTTCAATCGCACAACAGTGCCACATAATTCATGTCTCTGACAAAAGTTTCATGCCGATTGTCAACCTAATGCGCCCTCCTCCCTCTGGGCTTGGGAGGGATGCTAATTTCTCTTTTCTCTATTCTCTTTAGTAATTTCATCAGACTAACTAACAGCAAAAGAAATTGCCAAACCAAATAACGTTAATGAGTTTCTATTTTGAAAAGAGTACCACCCACACAACCCCAGGTCAGTGGATGGTATAAAGATATCAAGCTAATGTTGAAACAATGAATGACTGATGCACTTGCCAAAGAATCTATGAAGCGTTATGAAGGCACAAAAAAGGCCCGAACCAAAGTTTGAGTGGTTTAGAACAATAATTGGGCCCAAAACGATGTCAGGGGCTGTCTAATAACAAAGAAATATATAGGGGGTTTTATGCAAAATACAGAATTTTCTGCAGTGGAGCAAACAGGTTTTGGGGGCTGTTTATAAAATAAGCCTAGAGTGTAGCGGAAATGAGAACTTTGAAATGGAAGTGTGGTGAGACTAGGTAAGATAGAATTAGAAATGAGTACATTTAGGAGCATTTAGGGGTGGCATGGATGGGTGATAAATTAAACGAGACTTACTCAAAATGGTTTAAGCAAAGCCCAACAACAGCACTAGTGGTGGATGACCCTCCAAGGAAAAGGGGATGACTAAAACGGAAATGGATAAAAATAGTAATAAAGTTAGATATGAAGAAGTGCAACCTAATTGAGGATTTGACTAATGATTGATCAAAATAGAGAAAAGGAATTCATGTAGCCTCCCCAACATAGTTGGAAAAAAAGCCATTATTATTGTTGTTGTTGTTGTTAAACAGGTCTAAGTGAGTTCAAAAAGAGAGAGAAACCACACTAAAGGCGTCGTCGAAAAATGCACTTGAAGATGGATGGGTCCATCTCTTCAAGCAGTGGACCACGTAGGCCCCATAACCAAAAACATAGGGAATGTTTAGCATTCTGGAATTTTCCTATAGATGGTGAAGGGTGATCCATATAAGATGGAGATGTAGATGGAACATTGATTTTCTTATGAGTGGTTAGGACCACGGTTCCTCCCTCTTCAAAAGGTAGAGGTTTTGGTATCAACCTTCAGTTTCCCTCTCTTCAGGAACTGAAGGTTAAGTCCACTTATGCCTTCCACTTGGGGGCCACAGGGGTTTTACTCTCATTCTCTCTAGGTCCGAAGGGATTAGTCCGGCCCAAAAGGTTGGAAACCCTTCGTTAACGAAAAAAAAGACCTATCAGGGTGTTGGCTAGTTATTTCCCATCTACCCTAAAGAGGAGACTATTTTATAGTTATTTTTTTACATCGATCTTCGTTTCTTCAATTTTTGGGAGGTCACAAGACTCATGCTTCTTAGCTCCCACACAAAAGATCCCAAAAAAATAGAAGTTTATGATAGAAAGCATGTTTGCACTCAAAAAAAAAAAAAAAAGAAGAATAATATAGTGTGGGATAAAAAAAAGACCTTACCTTTCAAATTCTAGTAAAAAAGGACCTACACAAACATGCCCAAAACTATTAAAAATTCAATTATTATATATGAAACTTCAGCTAGCTTGGACCATTCCCAACCCCAAAAATATATCGTCCAACCACCAAGCCAATTTTTGGTAGGTGGGCCACCTAAAAAGGTTTAGGAGTGGGATCGCCACTCGCACGCGCTACAACCACGTACACAGCTATGAAAATCGCACGCACCAAACTCACGTGCCACAACAGATGAACCCTCGTTTCGACTTTTGTGAACCCTCTTTCTTTTGTTCCGCGTCGCTTCTTCGCTTCAACTGATTCTTCATCATCTGCAGCAGGTAACATTTCAAGATCCACCCCCGTTTTTTCCTCTTTCATTCGATTGTTTCCCTCATCTTTGATCTCATCTCTATCTGAAAATCCAAGAATTCTTCTGTAGATCTTTCGCGTTCTGCAGATCGATGGATTTGTGGATCTGTATTTTTCTCCATAAATCGGTTTCTGCTTCGATCCTGGAAGGATCTAAATCTCATTACGTTCTTTTGCTCGAATGAATTCATTTGAATAGGGATAAGAAAGTTGGGATTTTTTTTTCCTTAGGTTTCAATGCTCGAGCTTATCTTATCTGTTGTTGGATGAGTTTGAACAATCACGGTGGGATGAGTTAGAAAGGCGATGACTGACGGATTATGCTCGTAGAAGTTTATTAAGATTAGATTGAGATGATTAGTTTAAACCCTGTAGATGGTTTATTTGGGGTAGAAATTTACATCTTATATGCTGTTCAAGAGTAGAGGAAAGTTCCATCTGGGGTTCTTTGATCTGCCAATTGACGCTTAAAGTAGGTGCATCTAGATTGCATTTGAATATACGTATCCAGATTCTGGTTGATTTTCTCTATTTTAGACCATGTGTTGGGTTTGGGCCGATTTGGGGAATTATATCAGCGGGATAACGGCCGCTAACCCCCGAAAACCTGCATTAAAAACTCTCGTCTGCGGAGCTGGATAGAAAGTTGGAAAGAATCCTAGCAATTATTATCAAGACTTGTGGCGCTATACTTTAACCAGGATTTTCAGTGAGTTATATGCCCAGTTAATACTCTGCTGCATCATTGGATGAGTTTTGTGTTTAGTTGCCATAGCTAAGATGAAATGGGTGCACAAGCAGGAAAGGCCAAAAGGGGAAAGAAAATAAAAGATAAGGAATAGATGTTTCTATTTTCTTTTTGAATATTGGTTAGTGATCGTAAATAATTCAATGGTGTATGGTCTTGAGTATCTAATTAACTATTTACAAGTGATTAGTGTTGGGTGAAGCCGTGAAGATTTAGCCCCAAGGTAGTTGTTTAAGGTTGGAGAAATGTCATAAGAATGAGATATCGGTGAATGTAGTCTCCATGAACTTAACTTTCTTATGCGTATATGATGGTCTCCAATGGAATTTGCTAAAGCTAACTTATTAGCAATTTCTAGGAATTTTCTTGCTTCCTTAAAATTTCACTGGGATGTATTTTGTTTCCTTCCATCTTTTTTTTTTTTTTTTTTTTCTTGGGCCTGTCATTTATTTCTCTTTCGGTTCTTTTTGTTTCTTTTAATTAGCAGTTTCTCTTACTTCTTCAATGAAAATCTGTTGGCTTGGATGCTTGCTTCTCTTGTTTTGATGACACTTGTCTGTGAATTGTCATTAAAAGTGATAAGAGGCTTTTGCTGAATGATTTTTTTTTTCCTTTAAATGGCTAGTAGTTTTAGAAATTCATAGGAATTGTGTACAAGGCTTGAATGACCGGCTAAAATAAACTCTTAAGGAAAAAGCAACAAAAAAGACTGAGAAAGGACACTGAATAGACCAAGGAGCACAACACCTAACCCAAAAGCTCCCTAAACAGAGTCAGAGGAACCTGATGCTCCTCTACAACAGATAATGATAAGAAATCTAGCAAACCCCTGTTAGCATCAGCCCATCGAGAGTCTTAAAACTTAGAAGGCACTTTCACTAGTCAACTTAATTACAAACTTTTTTTTCCAACTAATGCTCTTACTAAACTAATGGACCTGGAGTAAGAACCTACGTAAGACAGAAATTATAAAGTAGCTAAAGCTATGGGGTGTGTGATGTGTAGAATGAAAATATGCAGAATTCCTAACTTAAGTTGTAGGATAAAGTAATGTTGGAGCTCTTTTTAGTGATTTGTGGGTTCATTTACTAGGGTGGTTGGCCAAGGCCTTCAGGCCTTAGGCCCTTGGGCTGCATCATTGGGTGGCACAATGAAATAAATTACTATTTGTTAAACAACACATTCTACAATACGGTTCATCCTAAACGCTCAAAGCAAACTATTTTTCAAAATATCTTCAGTAATGTGCACAAAAGATATTCTCGTTATGATGGAGTTTCGAGTTAAATGAAGGTTGATGAATCAATTAAATGAAGAACATTTTACACAATAGTTTCCATAGTCTGGGTGTGAGTTCAGATCATCTTACATACGACATATTGAAACGTATGTAAATTATTTTCTATTATAATATTTTAAAATGAAAAAATAATCAAGGATTAAAACCAAACCCAACCTGTAATCATTATGAGGCAGGTTTGGTGTTGCAGTTATAAACCTGTCATATGTGCAGTTGGGTACAGTGTTTGGCCCAAGCCATCTTAATCCCTAGTTAAAACTCAAATTTAAGAACAGTCAGTCAAAATTGAATAAAAAAGTTCTCTTTAATAACATATAAAATAGGTTGATGTGAGGTACAGAGAGAGTAAAAAAGGAATAGTAGCGGTCAAAATTAAATTAAATTGAAAAAAAGTTCCGCCCTCATCTTATATGTGGCCCGGTGAGAGTTAAAAAAAAAAAAGAGGGTCAAAATTGAATTACAAGCCCTCTGCTATAACATATAATAATAGGTTGATTTGGGATTCAATGAAAGTCAAAATTGAAAGGTAGTGGTATAAATTGAATTGATGCCAAATAGATACGTCAAGGTTTCAGTGATGATGATGATTTTTTCCTTTTGGTAAACTTATTACTTGAATGCCAGATTTCTGTCATGTGAATGGTTTTGAAGCTGTGGGTTTCTTAGTTGTAAAAAACATCGATGAAATGGTTGCAGGATTGGAATCCTTGCTTTTAGCCAAAGGAATTTGAGAAGTCACTGATTGCCCTCACAGGAAGCCTTTTTGAAGATTATATTCTTTCTGATAAGCAACACAAGATTCTGGTTATGTTCCAGGGATTTTATGAAACCTGAGTACCCTGTTGAAATGGAGAGCTACTTAGGAAAAGGAGGCCCTTCAAATGGTTCTGTTTATGTTTGCAACTTGCCCCCTGGAACCGATGAGAGTATGTTGGCTGAGTTTTTTGGCACCATTGGGTTGCTAAAGGTAGGGTATTCCACCAGGTATCATTTTGAAACCATGCTTTGTCATATTTTTTTCTATAAATGATCCTGTTTGTTAAAGTCATGATATTTCCTTTTCATTTTGAAACTTGTAGAAGGACAAAAGGGCAGGCAAACCCAAGATCTGGTTATATAGAGATAAAGTTACTGATGAACCGAAAGGTGATGCAACAGTTACATATGAGGATCCACATGCAGCATTGGCTGCTGTGGAATGGTTCAACAACACCGATTTTCATGGAAATACCATTGGAGTATTCATAGCTGAGTCAAAAACCAAAGACTCGACTGATCATTCATATAATTCAGGTATGCTCCCCCAAAAGAATCATGCTGGAGATCCAGGTGTTGGTGACTTTGGTGGCCCAGATGAAGATGCTACGGATATGAGCGGGGGTGGAGGAAGAGGTAGAGGACGGGCTGATGTTTCTGGAAAAGCATGGCAACAAGATGGAGACTGGATGTGTCCGAATACAAGGTCTGTGATGTGACATTGGTGAGCAGCTCTTTCTTTCACGTTACAATCCTTTATCTTGGGGGCAGTTTGTACTCCAGTGATGTAGTATTGTTTTACTCATGCTCTCTTTATGAAGCAGCTGTGCCAATGTAAACTTCGCATTTCGTGGGGTATGTAACCGTTGTGGAACTGCTCGCCCTGCTGGTGCCTCTGGCACAGGTGCAGGGGGTGGAGGTCGAGGAAGGGGCCGTGGTAGCAGTGACACTGGGGGCCGTGGCCGTCCTGTTGGTGGTCCTACAGGGCTTTTTGGTCCAAATGATTGGGCTTGTCCAATGTAAGACTATTTTTCATTGTTCTTAAATTCCACATGGTATGTTTAGGAATTCTGTAATAATTAGTGGGATTTTACGGATAAAAGAACATAGGATTGGCCATCTAGAGACTACTTCTTTATGGATTTCTGTGTTTTCTACTCATCTGTACAATTATATATAAGGGAATGCAACATAAATTTTGGACGAACTACAGAACTATGTTAATTTTTAGGTGATATCTTTACTATGGATTTCATGTTTTGGAAGCCTTGAGTGGGAATAACAGCTATCTGTATTTTCAATGGCCAGCATATTTTCTCTACTTTTTATTCATTTTGCAATTTGTATGTTTGATATTTTA
Source organism: Persea americana (assembly GCA_029852735.1). Lineage (NCBI taxonomy): Eukaryota > Viridiplantae > Streptophyta > Magnoliopsida > Laurales > Lauraceae > Persea > Persea americana. The sequence continues at coordinate 3,753,506 of CM056809.1, read as the reverse complement.
TATATATATATATATATTTATATATTTCTGTTGAACTGGGATACGCACACCTATTCATCACTATTGTTTCTTTTCTCAGGTGTGCAAATATCAATTGGGCAAAACGCACAAAATGCAATATCTGTAACACCAATAAACCAGGTCATAATGAGGGTGGTGTAAGGTAATAAAGTGATCTTTCACTTGGATTTGTTTAAAATGTTGCAGTAATGTTTCTTTATTTATCGTTTATGTTGACAAGTTAAAAAGTTATTTTTTTTTTTAAAGTAGTAAGGCATTTTTTAAGGCATGTTTACTTAAGTTATTTTGTTGGCCAATTCGAGTCAGGAGTGATTTACTTTCAGATACATTGTGGAAAGAGGGGTTCTACTAGTTTTTGTAAATGAGAATTTGTTTCCCAGTGATGCGGCAAGAGGAAAAACCCTATATATGTTATATGTCATCTGCAGCAAGCCAAAATGTCTCTAGTTTTTGGTAGAATTCTTAAAGACAACCCAAGATTGGTGGGATAACCTAAGTAGATAATGACGATGAAAATGATGCTTGATGAAGCTTTATTCCATCCATTTGGAGTCTGCTTTTTAAGCTTCTTCGCCATATACTTTTTTAGGGTTACGTACCAACCCTACAATCACTGTCACTTCTAAGTTCCACTGTATTCCTACTATTGTTCAACCTCCCTTATTCTCAATGAGCCCTTGTGTATAGAGTGTAGCCTGTTGTGCACCATGGTGCTAACTTACACGATCATGGGAATGCAATGCCAAGTACGCTCTACATACAACTTGTACTTGCAAAATGTTTTCATGGGATCTTCTGCTACTCTTCCAAGCACATCAAAGGATTGAATAAAACATATGGTTTATATAGAGGTAGTATAATTGTTTGAAATTGCCAATTTTTAATTTTATGATCTGAATTTTATTTATTTATTTATTGGTACAAGTCATCTGATGCTGATAAATAGAACCATCTAGCAATTATTTTTGTCTATATACGCTGTAGCTTGTATTTGTGTGACTAGCATTATATTCGATTCTTCATGACTAATGTTACAAGTTTAAACAGCTGACACAGTCTCAGTGGGTTTTGTAGACAGCCATTTAATTCTGGCCAAGGCTTACATCCTTTTAATTTTTGTTTCATCAGAGGTGGACGTGCTGGTGGTTACAAAGAGCTTGATGAAGAAGAAATAGAAGAAACAAAACGACGGCGACGTGAGGCTGAGGAAGTAAGAATTCTTACATTCTTGTTTGGAACAGCAGGAAGTTTAATCTGGTCTTAAACATTGTCAATCCCTGTTCTCCTATTTCAGGATGATGGAGAGTTGTATGATGAGTTTGGCAATCTGAAGAAGAAGTTTCGTGCCAAAGCGCAGCAAACTGAAACTGGACAGATGCTCCCTGGCTCTGGACGTGCAGGATGGGAGGTTGAGGAGCTAGGTATTGTAGCTATCTCCACGGAAATCTGCATTGGTTATTTATTTGTCTCCATTCATTGATGTTATTGGATGCTTTTCTTTGGAAAAATAAATGTAATAGATGTAAATTAGATACTGGTCCTGTGTTGATCTCAGACAGGTTTGACCATCTATCGTCAGGAGTGGTCACAAAGGCAAGCCATCTGTATGTTTATGGACAGTTAAATACCTTCCGACAAAAGTTAAACTTTGGATCAATACCCTGCTTACCCCCTACCACAAGGTCACTCTTACCACACTTCACCCAAAGAAAAAATCTCCAATTAAAATGATATCCCCAAAACTTACATTAATGAAAACTTTTTTGGACCTTGAAATTGGCTGTCGTCATCTGACCAGGATGATTTGTAGGCCATCTCAAATGCATGGTTCTGCTCACCTCGTATGGGTGGTGGACCCCACAAAGTTTCACAGAATGGATTGCTCGTGTGTCCATTTCCAGTCTGGAGTGTGCCTGGCAGGGCCTATAATAAACCAATGGTTTGGATCACCAAATCTGTTACCATGGCTTAACCTTGAATTCTTTTGATAAACTGAAAATTAAACCTTACATCATTCCTCCAAGCTACCTCCAAAAGACGGCAAAAATAATGAAGTTGTTTCCTAGCTATAGCATGTTCATGCTTAGTTTTGCTATTAAGGTTGGCATATTAATTTAGTTGCTGGTTTATGGATGATTGGTAGGTATGACAGAAAGAAATGGTAGGGAGAGAAGCAAAGACAGAGGAAGAGATGCTGGTGAGCAAGAGACCAGCAAGAGCTGGGAGCGGGATATTTATGAAAGGGAGAGGCGCCGCAGCCGGAGCAGAGAAAGGGATAGAGACCGTGAGAAGGAAAGAGGAAGAGACAGAGACCGGGATTATGATCATGACAGAGGTCGAATCCATGGGAGGGATCGTGAGCGCCACCGAGAATGGTGGTGACTATTAGAACTATGATGTGGCCCTAGCTGATGCAATTTTTGGTGATCTTGTTAGAGTTTCATATTGCTAGGTATCTCAGTGTTTGAACTTGATGTGCAGCGCATATGGCCTTGAGCTACAGGTTTGTAATGAATTGGGTGAAACCTTGGCTGCAGACATTTCTTTGATTCTCTTCCGCTGCTTGTGTTGCGGTCATTCTATAATTTTCACTTTCCTAATCAGACATTTCTTGGTTTCTAGCGGCTGTCCAATTGTGTGGTTTGTAGTGTCTCTGATGTATCTGTGGGTTGCATTTGGAGGGGATATTTTGGTTGAATGTTGAGACCACCTGCAGAAACCTGTTTCCCGGTTTGTTGCTTAAATTGGAAACCGCATTAGGTGCCTCTTTATTTGCACAGAACACATGGTTTTTCATCCCATAGATGGTTAAGAATGCAGATCCAAGGTTATATACACAAATGACCATCAAATGACCTCCCCTTTAATGAAAATTGAATCAACATAAGATGGGAAATGAATCCCCAGTCATCACCCTAGCATTCTAAATCCTAGAAAAGTGGATGTTCCATCTACACACTGTTACGTTATATACTTCACCCATCTTATCTTATATCATTTACACTCAAGGCTCACCTTTCTGATAATCCACGGTGGAGCTTATTTGGTCATGAATATTTTAATATAAACAAACAAGAAGTGGCTGTGATTTTATATCTTTGTTTTTCTTATGTAGGTGCATTGTCCTTCTCATTTCAGGACTTTCTGGAATGGACTTTATATTGGTTTCACGTGGAAAAGAATCTGGCTTATGTACGTCTGCAAAGAGTGACCTAAAATATCAATTATTTATTTTTATTTTTTTTATGTTTGCTCTATGGAAACTTGAACTCATGTACTCTCACTCGTACTGCTTATCTCACCCTAGAGGTTGCGGGGTACTTTCTCCCTTTACACTCTCACTATCATTGTAGTCTTATCACACATGAGGTTGGCTCATCGCTGCCTATCTCAGCCTAGAGGTTGAAAAATAATTTAGATGATTTAGTCCGATGGATAGCGCGGCCCGTGGTGGAAGGTTATAAAAAAAGGGGTTGTCAAAACAGAATTGAAACAATACATCTCAATGAAGGGACCATAAGAAGGGACAATCCTGCATCAACGTTACTGACTATCTCAAATGGGAACATTTTCTCCTGTTCACGTTCTACTGTGTGCACATCTGGACCAATGCACCCCCACCACCCAGAATTTCACCGGGTCCCGCATGACTAATATCATTGATGTATCAAATCTAGTTGAGCCTGTCATAGCCAAATTCAATACATTGGTAGCTCAGGCGGTGGGGCAGAGGTACCTATCTTAGAATCAAGCAGGAATCAATTCCTGGCTGTAGCAATGAGGGACTTGTGTAAAGGTGTTTATATGAGTGGACTACTTTTTCCCTTTTTAGAGTAAATTAGCGAAAGGTCCCTCGTGTTGGTCTTGTAAGGTCTTCAGTCCATCAACTTTTTCTCTAAGGCCTATAATCTATACAACTGGACGTATTTTGGCTAGAGGTCCCCAGATAATATTTTTATGACTGATTTGCCCCTTCAACTATTTAGGCATAAAATCTTAAAATTTAAAATTTCATATCTTCCATTTTCCCTCGTTACTAGGGCTTGGTTCCGTCTTTCACAGAGAAGACGACACCAGAGGATCCCGGATTCTGATTTTGGGCTTAGGCAATCCCACGCCGACAGAGATTGACGAGATTGAATCACGAGGAGGTTCCAGGGCTGCGGGACGTCGGAGTCACGAGGTGGAAACTCTTGTTTCATGCTCATTAAAGATCCATGGTGCATTTTGTTCGTTAGATAGAAACAAGTAGCGGATAAGTTTTAAGAAAAGACAAAAGCTCTTTTGATTTTTGAAAAAAAAAAAAGAAAAGAAGGGAGGTTCGTGTCTTGCTGGGTTCTCATCGCACGTTGATGCGTATTTTCCCGCAAGTATACGGTTGTCTCAAGTAATATAGACTATGGAAGTCCGAATATCGTTCCCACGAGGATCATTACAAATAAAATAACAATGATCTATGAAAAGGAGTATCAACTCAAATATAGCTAACAAATTCAAATGAAAATAACAATGGAAACAAGAAACTAGATAATAACAAGGAAAACAAAAAATGCAAACTAAAAGAAATCTATAACTAGATAACAAAGAGAAGTTAGTAAAGAAAATGAGAACAAACCAAGAGCAATGTTAGTAACAAAGTTAATGACAAAAGAAAAATAACAAGGTTAATACAAAAACAATGGAGAAATGTTAGATAGATCAAATGAATAAGTATGTGAAAATAACAAGTGAAATATAGAAAATGAGTGGATGGAGATAAAGAAATATGCTAAAGTGGTGTAAAATCAAATGTGGAATTGATGGTGTGAATAATAGAGAAATGGAGTGTGAAAATTAAAACTAGTGAATAAGTGTGTGGGAGTGTGAATAGAATCAAACTAAAGTAAGTAAAATAAACAACAAACAATACTAATGGATATATTGAATCATCTAGAATTCACTAAGTGACACTAATCCAATACTTATGCTCTTCTCATTTCCCAAAAAAAAAAAAACAATACTCAAATCTAATTACAAATCAATGCTTAGATTTGGAAAATATAACTTTAAAGCTCTAAGATAGAAATTAACAATCTAATAGCTAAGATTTTCTTCCCTTCATAAAAAAAAAAGATTCCTAATGACTATCTATCAAAAGTAAGCATAAACCATAAAAAGATATTAACTCCTAAGCATGATTTATTAAACCTAAGCATAGATAGTAAAAAGAATGCTAATAAAGAAACTAAGCATGGAAGGTTGCACAATGCAATGAAGAAAAATCTACTCTAACTTATTAAGCACATAAACAAGGGAATTTAAAAGAAAGAGCAAAAGTAAAAGGAATAGGATCAACTTAGCTTCACCTAAAAGATCCAATCAAAGGAATTAGCCACCCATTGGAGAAGAAGCTTTCAATTTCATTCCAAATCTTTAATTTTACAAGACTTTCCTCACTTTCTCTCTACAATTTGCTCTCAATTACATGAATAGCTTAAATAAAGAGGAGGAGGCTCTCTTTGCTTGTGTCTCTAATGCCTAGAGATCCCTTATTTATATAAAAACATTTGTCTTGCTCTTTTTTGGTTTCTTTCCAATGTGGGATTTCACAAGAATGGAAATATGAACATATGTATGTGATTCCCGTATTAGAAAACAGTCTTTGGATTGATGTACGATTTTGACCCCCGAAACGTCCGAATTGGGAAAAATGTTGTGAAATATGATTTGTAGATCTTTAAACAAGCTTTCCAATGCTTCTAAGATCACCTCAATCGGACACCCGAGTAAAAAGATATTGTCAAAATATTAACCCAGGTCTATCATGTTCCTTCTTATTATTGGCCTAACTTTGTCATTTCTTCATCCAATTGCCTTCCAAACTTTTCCTAACTCTCTTTAATTCTTGAATCTCAACTTTAATCTTCAAATTAATCTTCAATTAACACCTACAAAGAGAAATTAATATAATTGAGAGTATGGAAGCCATTGGAACTCATATAAATGCATACAAATGACCATCTATAATGGAAAGATATGAGCAAAGATGATGGGGATGAACTTTATGATTTTTATGCTAAAAATAGTGTTTTGAGTTCTTTTATCTTTGAAAACTCATAAAATAATGCTATAAAAGTGTATCTTTCGTGAACTCATCACACGTGCCATCCCCGAAAGAGACAAGCTGCTGAAAATAGATTTTTGCGCAAATTGATCACCGAAGAACGCTGCTTGTATGCCGCCGTCATTATCGGACGACGCAGGCCACAATTGTGAGAGTTCGCCTGTCGCCGGAGAAGAAGCAGCAAGGCGGTGCAATGTCCACAGTTCTTATGCATAAATAGAGCATGTCAAGGGAAAGAGAAGAAGTCCTGGGCAAAGTCAGTCCAGACTTGGGTCAGTTCGGGTCCGTTCCAGCCCGACCTGTTTCGCAGAAGCCCAGGAGCAATCTGTTTTTAGTAGTACGGTCAAGCGGGAATCGACTAGGAAGAGATTTTATCTGAGTTTTTAACAAATTTATTTGAGTTTTTGGAAATTTTAACTTAGTTTTTATCAAATTTATCTGAGTTTTTATCAAATTTATTTGAGTTTTTGCGCAAATTTATCTGAGTTCTAGACAAATCTATCTGAGCTTTTGGCTATTTATCTGAGTTTTAGAAAAAATTTATCTGAGTTTTGAACAAATCTATTTGAGTTTTTGACATATTTATTTGAGTTTTTGAAAAATATAGTTGAGTTTCTGACAAATTTATCTCCATTTTAAAATTTTTAACTGAGTTTTTAAACGAATCTTTCTGTGTTTTCAAAAAATTTATTTTTATTTTTTTAGATCTATTTGTGTTTTTGAATTTTATTTGTGTCTTTTGAAATTTATTTGTATTTTTCAAAATAAATTTAACTAAGTTTTGACAAAAATACTTGAGTTTTTGGCAATTTTTTTCTGAAATTTGAAAAATTAGTTTATCTTAGTTTCGGCAAATGTATTTGTGTTTTTTTAAATTTATTTACGTTTTTTAATTTTATTTGCTGTTTTTTGAAACTTATTTATATTTTTTGAAATTTATTTGGATCTTTTGAAAGTGGTTTTTATCTTTTGGAATTTATTTACGTCTTTTTAAATTTATTTGCATTCTTTTGAAATTTATTGCGTTTTTTAAAATTTATTTGCGTTCTTTTGAATTTATTTGTATTTTTTGAAAATTTTTTTTGTTTTTTTATAATTTATTTAAAAATCTCATTAATGGGATTTCATTAATTGTTGTCAATTAAATGGTAGTTGACCATTATTAATTGCATATCACACTAATCATGAGATATGATTTTGAAGAAAGGGTAAATTAAATATTTTAGGTCTTCAAATTTGAAAAAATGACCAATCACTATATAAGAAAAGATCGTGAATTGAAGACCATAAAGAGAAATATTCAGGGGCCCGTTGCCGGATGCCTTTATGCTACGCAGTCTCTGAGTATTTGCCAAATGGTGGGAAAATTATGGTAAGAATGTCATAATCTGCATGGTCGAATTAGGCACCGGACCAGAATATACTTAGTAACGATTTTTTTAAACACTGATCGAAATGCCCAAGCTAGAAAATTTGGTCACACCGTAAATAATAAGAATTTGATCTCAGTGGAAATCTGTTTTCTGGTTCTTCAACAAGGATGGCTCACTCACTCCTTAAACAGTAGACAAGAAGGGTGGGGACTCATTGGTTCGAGGGAAGACACGAGACCCATATTACCCGAGCAGAGCTCGTTCGGATGATCCCCAACCACATCAGAAAGGTGTGGTGGAATGCACCGTCTCCACTTTGAAAAAACAGGCAATTTGCTCTTTCTAGTCCCATCCTTTTGTGAACAGTAAAGAGGAAGCGACTTCTATCCTTGTGTCCTCACCTCATTTTGGGCGGTGTTCAAACCATCCCAACCTCATCCTCTCCTGCCCTCTTACCTGGCATAGTGGGAAGACACACTAGTGGCCTGTGATGAATATGATAGGTTTTCTGCAACATCCCCATCTATTGATACTTAGCCAACTGTATCAGATGGCTCTACCATTTATTGTATGCATTCCTTAATGAGGTCAAATGGTAGTAATGCTTTCTTTTTCTTGGATCTGCAACTTTACAAGGTAACGCCAGATTTGAATGATCCCAGACAAATCTCTCAGTTGCCTTATATTGGCCATGCCCACTTTGGACGAAACGTTCCTGTCTCCAGTCTTTTCCATGGATATGCACTTGTTGCAATGCCACCAGTCCCTTGGTCTTAAATGCTACCATGTGTACAGTAATATGACGTTGTTGACTTGGACTTTTGAAGGTGGTTTGCAGCCAACACCATGGAGAGGACGTGCCATAGAATCACAAAAATGCCTATTGCAATTGAATAAAGATGAAGATAGCATACCAATAAAGAACGGTCAGAACATGCATGCATGGTGATCTATGATTCTAGGGACCTTTTCAGCCCTTTATACTTTTATACTCTTTGGTTGAATCGTTTTATGTATGATGAGTCAACATGGTTTGCTCGATCAATACGTAAATGGTGCTTGGTCTTGAACATCTGAATGAGTAGACCAGGTCGTGCATGTGCAAGATATGCTTAGTGCTTACCACCAAATTTCTGACAGTTGTGCCAAACATTCGTCACACCAAATGACATATTGACCTATGCAACCTAGTCCCTTTTTTGTGTGTGTGTATTTCATACGTTGGTTGCTGCATAGGGATTGGTAGCATTGGCACCATGGGTTCTTTAAATTTAGAGGGGTCCCACTTTTTTTATGGGCTCCACACATTAGTTTACCATTGGATGCAACGTCTGCATGCGCACATTTCTATAGGTGAATAGTTGGCTTTCACATATATAATGTTCCTAATATTTTTGCCATTAAAAAGCCACCGCAAAATTGGAATTACAGAGAAAAAGGGAGAAAAGGAAAAATCCTGTTGTATGTGTTTTTGGTTACCCAGCTATTAAAAAAAAAAAGGAGAAAAGGAGAAACCCTAGTATACGTTGAAACGAAGAAATTTTCTCTTGTGAATGTCTGCAGCAAGGGAAACATGACATTGAGGGAAAAAGATAAGAAAAAGATAAGAAATGATTATTTTTTTAATTTTTTCTTTTCACTCCATCTGGAAATTACGTTGGTCTTTTAACCCTGTTTTGCCTGTCTTTCTAGACTTTGTAGCTTTCTTCTATCTTACTCAATCTATTGCAATATCTCTCTTATATAATGCAATACATAGACTGAAGAAGATGGACCGGCATCTATTTTTCAGCTATAAGACACATCATAGGTGGAACAAGTGTATTACATTCAATGGACATACTAGTTCATACATAAAATGAGTTGTGCACTACTAAACATTATAAAAGTAAAATATAATTTGAGGACTTTTTAATGGAACATCCTGCTCTAGGTCATGTCAAATATAACTTCTCCCTGCCTAAAACCCACCTAACGTTTTTCCCCATCCATCACTGGCAATGGAACTATAGATAATGTTTCCATGATTGAAAATGATCTGGCAAAACGATAACGGTTCCAGATTAGAAGATTATTGCTATTTATAGCTGATTGATTGATGAGTCATGAAGGGGTGTTCTGCTGTCAACCTTGTGGGCCCTCTTGTATGGCCTCAACTAACATATATCCAATTCTTCGCAACAGTAGATTGCACATGTGAGAGAAAGCAAGGGTAAAGAATAGACTTGAGACTCCGCACTCAATTTTTAAGCCTAGAAATTTAATAATTTCATAAGAGCCTGTTTGTTATATGGAATTGTGTTTCCAGTGATGCATTTGATTGCTGAAATTTCTAACATGAATTTCATATTTTGGGCATGTTGGACTGTGTCAGAACCCATTTTCCCACTAAGAATTCAAATACACGCAAACGTAAGCACTCCAAGGACCTATTTGTTTCATGTAAGTGAATCTTTACAATTGTATTTAAGCAGTCGTTAAAAATGAAGAATAAAAGATGAATATCTAAAAATAACGATCAAATTATGTCCCCTCAATCAAAATTGAATCCAATGAAAGATAAAAAATGAATACCCAACCATCCTCCTCATAATTTAAATCCTACAAAAGGTTAAGGTTTCATCCACATCATTGCATCATATCCTTCACCCCTTAAATAATTCTTCAATACATGTTAGTTGAGCCACATCTCTCCATAGAAACACAGAGTGCTCTGCCTAAAAAAGAGAACTTAATAAAAGTGCAAAGAGTTTTTTTTTTCTTTTTTCTTTTTGTTAAAAAATGCATAGAATTAAAAGTAAGACAAGTAGACAACCGTCCATAGATCAGTGAAAGTAATAGATGCCTTAAATATCATCTAAATGGGCCCTATCATTTCAATTCAAAAACCATGGAACCATCGCCTTCTAACTCTTTATCAATTCTTAGGGAACCTAACCTCAGTCCTAATCTTGATTATTTTAGGCTGATTGTTATTTATATTTCATGGTTACTTACATCCCAATCACAGTGGGGCCTATCTATGGTTTGGATACTTAGATTGACACACAAGGAGACCACCACTTAATAAAGGTTTTGTTATGGTTATATGGTCCCTTTCATAATAGTGTTACATGAGCTGCGACAAATAAAAAGGCACGCATCTGCCGGGCATCTGAGGGATATATAATACAGGTCCATAGTCACTTGTGGGGCCCACCTAAGGATCATTTAAAACCACCCAATATATGTCCAGATTGGAAGTTCTCATACTGAATTAGGGCAATATCTTTATTACTCTGTTTAAGGATTCTGATAGTTTTCTAGTACTTTCAAAAGTCACTCATGTAGCCGTTAAATCTTGAGACCCCTTTAAAAATGTGGTTATGATTATAAAATTGTTTCCATAATATATGGCATACATCTGATTCAAGATGAGACATTCCAGCTCCTCCACACACGTATATTTGGTGAGGAATGAGTTGGACCCCATAAATGAGTTGTAAATATTAAAGCAGACACCTCTTCATAACCCCACACACTGTCCATGCAGGAAGATAGCCGTTCCTCAGTCCTTCACTTTTTTAGTACTTGGGAATGAAGGGTAGAATGAGTGAAGTTTCTTTTATATGCTTTTAGAAATCTTAGGTTTTTTACTTTTTTTTCATCTCAGCCAAGGGGGTGGGCCTCAGATAGTCCACATTAGTGGAAAGAAGAGCCTCACAAAAGTGGAATAGGAAGCCCATGAGAAAATTGTCTACACAAGTGAAAAAAAGAGCTCATAGAGTAGAAGTGCGAAACTCTACAGTGGGACTTAGCACCCTCCTGCCCGCTTAAAATGAAAACCCTTGAAGTGTATCGTCCGTTCCCAGACCATGTTGGAAAAAGAGAATTTTTTCCTTGTTTTCTCAATGCGTTAGGGACCATGAAACTTGCACATTCGAAATGATGGGAACTCACATATATATAAGGTGAAACAATTCACAGCTCACACATGTAAGATAACAACAACTCACATGTGTAATTATGGGAAAAGCATTGGGTTTGAAGGCTGGACCTCCCAACGAAAACTACTACAATAGGATTTTTATTTTATTTTATTGTAAAATACCACAATAGAAGTTAATCACACTACAAAATTTACTATAGAGGATTGAAAAAAAAAAAAAAAAAACACTATAAATGAAGAAGCATAGAAAGTGTGGAGACGACACTTTTAGTCAAATGGTAAATCTTTCTGTAAAACCAAAGGATAATGAAGTAAAATTTGAGAATACTAAGGAGGTTTATTTTGAGCAGACTTTCAATAAGCCAGCACTGATTAATTCCAAGCCTCAGACGACATGGACTCGTCTCAGATTGGGAGCGGGACAAAAGGTTGAATGATTTTTTGAGGTTTAAAGGTCAAACTAATGTAAAAGGTGTTTGTTTTTTCCCAGTTCCTTCTGTTTCACGTTGCTGAAAGTGGAGGACGGTGGGACCCACCTCTATTATGATGATCACCGACCGATGTTAAGAAAGATCTGCGTCTTTTGGAGCGTGACTTCGATCCCATAGAGGATAAAAAACAACAATAATTACCTTAACTAACTCATCTGACTCATTGATCCCGACCGTTGATTCTGTGATCTACCGTTGCCGATTTCCCAACTATAACATCCCTTCATTTCCAACTTCTGCCTCGTTTCATCATCTTCTTCAGGATTCTCCCCTTCCGAATTCCGAGATTCGAAGCAGTTTGCTTCACTTTCCAAAGTCACACAGAAAACAAAAAATCCCAACACATTCTCTTGAGAAGAGAAGATAACACTGTTCCAGTTCCAGTTCCAGCAGCCAAAAAAACAGCAATATGGACATGAACCAAGAAGAAGACTATAACGGCTTCACTCAACCGCAACAAATACCCTCCTACTTCTCCTACAGCGAGCGGATTCCTAATTCCATGGAAAGAAGCAATTACATGGAAAATCTTAGCATCAGGAGCTTTGACGAGAGCAGAATCTCCACTCAAACTATGGATTCCTCATTCTACAATTCATCATCAGAAGACGACACATTCTCCTTCTCCTCCTCTCTCCCTCCCCCTCCTCCTCCTCCTCCTCCGCTTGTCGACGGCCACCACCTCACTAGCCCCTTCCTCCGCCGCCAGCTCTCCTCCTCCTCCTCTTCCGATGACGATGGAGAACTGGTCGGAAGCGGCGGCGGACGCGGCATCTTCAAGCTGCCCGTCCGCGCCGCCGTGCATCCCTGCCGCCCGCCGTCTCTGGAGGTCCGGCCGCATCCGCTCCGGGAGACGCAGGTCGGATCTTTCCTCCGGAACATCGCCGCCACCGATCAGCAGATGTGGGCCGGGGCGGAGTCCGGGATGAGGTTCTGGAATTTGGAGGACTTGTTCCGGCCGAGCGCCGGGCAGCATCAGAGAGGTGACGAGGAGACGGCGCCGTTCAGGGAGTCTGAGGGGCGGATTCCGGCGGCGATGTGTTTGATTGCGGACTTGGCGAATCGGTTAGTGTGGAGTGGGCACAAGGATGGGAAGATACGGTCGTGGAAGATGGAGCAGAGCTTGGATGGGAGTGGTGGTGGTGGTGGTGGTGGTTTCAGGGAAGGGCTGACGTGGCAGGCGCACCGGAGTCCTGTTCTATCCATTGTCATGACTGCTTATGGTATGCTTGATTATGGAGATTCAACGTGGTTGGTTAGTGTCAATTTGACTCTTGTTTTATATAATTATACAAGCTATATTGTAGTTTTCAATCTCATCCAGGACTAATTGGGTTTCTTCTCATCTTAATGTATGGGGAACTGGGATTAGGAATTTGGTTTTCTAAAATTGGGTTTCTTTGAAATGAGATGTGTGTGTTCAGACTTTCAGTGTTTGGATATAGTAGCCAGAAATGATGATTGATAGAAGCCATGGTGATGTGTGTACTGTAGAAAGATCTGGAAACAGATGGAAGAATATGATCGGTCCTGCATTAAGTCTTTTATTGTTAGGATATTTTGTGAGGATATTATTTTATCCTAGGATATTCTTTATATAGGTGATTGCTTTGTTATAGGAAACTAATTCCTAAAATTAAGACGAATGAGGGCCGTGTATTTTGCAGAATTAGGGGAGCTTCTGCTTTGCCTCTTGTATAAATACCATTCATTGGTTTAATGAGAAAAAAGAGATTACCCTAATTTTTACATGGTATCAGAGACAGGTTGCTTCATCAGTTTTTTTTTACCCTAAACTATGGCTGGCGGAGAAACACCTCCACCGCCGGCGAAAATTGATCCCAGTTCGCCATTTTACTTAGGGTCGCAAGATCGACCAGGCGACTTCATTACCCCAATTCGTCTAAAGCTTGACAATTTCGATGATTGGTCTCATGCAATTCGCGTCGCCCTTTCCTCTAGGCGCAAATTCGGATTTCTTGACGGGACAATCAACGATCTAGTCCCACCTTGTACGAAAGATGATTGGGTCACGATCCATTGCATGCTTGTCTCATGGCTCACGAATACAATTGACCCCGAGGTACGTTCTATGCTATCGAATTACGATAATGCAAAACGCTTATGGGATGACTTGCATGAACGTTTCTCGGTCGTGAATGGCCCGCGTATTCAACAACTTAAGGCAGATATTAATCGATGTGCGCAAAGTAAAACTATGCCTGTTGCTGTTTACTTTAGTAAATTGACTGTTTTATGGGATGAACTAGATAATCATGAGCCTTTGATTTGTTGCAAGTGTGGTAAATGTACTTGTGAGGTTGGTAAACAACACGGGAAACGGCGAGAAGACGATAGGCTGCAACAATTTCTTCTTGGCTTATGTTCTGAGTATTATGCCCAATTGCGATCAACTATTTTGTCGCAAGACCCTCTACCTTCGTTGAATCGGGTTTTTCAACAAATTGCTCAAGATGAGCGGGTTCGGGGGATCACACGCATCACCGAAGAGAAACCCGAGGTGGTTGGATTTGCTGTGCGTATGGCGAATAGAACACAACCGCGTCTTGATAGAGCGGAGAGGGCGGCCTTGGTATGCTCTCACTGCCACAAATCGGGCCACGACATCGCTACCTGCTTTGATCTACATGGTACCCCAGATTGGTACTTGGAGAAATATGGGAATACTTATGAGGGACAAGGCAATGTGAAGGGAAAAACAAACGCTCCGTCAACAAAGACCTCGGCTGGTCGTGGACGTGGCGGAGTGCGTGCTAATGCCACAACACCAGACATCACTCACAGCGCACCACTTGGGCAGCCGAGTCCCGCACCTGGTGCGCAACCTCTTTCGGGCTTTACTGCCGAATAGTGGGCGGCGTTAGCAGCCGCATTCGGTACTCCTCAGACTCCTTCTAACAGGTTGCATGGTAAGTTGGGATTGGATGCTTGGATAATTGATACTGGATGTTCTAACCATGTTACCGGTGAAGAATCTTGTTTATTGGATATTAAAGTCGTTTCGGCATGTCCCGTGGGTCTCCCAGATGGTCAAACGGTGGTTGCTACTAAGGAGGGTGTCGTGCAACTAACGGACAAAATAATACTCCAACATGTTCTTTTTGTTCCCAAATTAAACTGCAATTTAATTTCGGTTTCACAGCTTAATGATGATCTAAATTGTTTTGTCCAATTTAATTCTAACTTATGTGCTATACAGGACCTACATTCGAGGGAGGTGATTGGCACGGGTGAGAGACGGGATGGACTTTACTACCTACGGCAAGGATCGAAGGTGCAAGCGGTTTCGGTTGATAGTTCGCAGTCCTTGGAGCTATGGCATAGTCGATTGGGTCATCCTTCCGAAAAAGTAGTGAAGTTGCTGCCTTTTTTAAATAGTTCTAGGGGTCATTTGCATAAAGGATGTGAAGTTTGTCATCGTGCTAAACATCCTAGAGATAGATTTCCTTTAAGTGAAAATAAATCAACTCGGATTTTTGAGTTAATACATTGCGATTTATGGGGTCCGTATGATGACATTTCTTCTTGTGGTGCCCGTTATTTTTTAACTTTAGTGGATGATTATTCCCGTGCTGTGTGGGTTTATTTGTTAATTGATAAAAGAGAAGTTTTTAAGATGTTTATGTCCTTTATTGCCATGATTGAGCGTCAATTCTCTCAAAAGTTGAAAATTGTTCGTAGTGATAATGGTACGGAGTTTAACTGCATGAAAGATTATTTTGTGGCAAGTGGAATTTTATTTCAAACTTCTTGTGTGGGTACCCCTCAACAAAATGGAAGAGTGGAGAGGAAACATAAACACATTCTGAATGTTGCTCGTGCATTAAGATTTCAAGGTGGTTTGCCAATTTATTTTTGGGGGGAATGCGTTTTGGCCGCTGCTCACCTAATAAATCGGACTCCGTCTAGTGTTCTCCTAAACAAAACTCCATATGAAATGCTCTTTGGTTGTACACCTTCTTTTAGTGACTTGCGAATTGTTGGTTGTTTAGCTTTTGCACATAATCAACGAGCTAGAGGTGACAAGTTTGCTAGTCGAAGTCGTAAATGTGTTTTTGTGGGATACCCGTTTGGTAAGAAGGGATGGAGTTTATTTGATCTTGAGAAAAAGGAGTTCTTTGTGTCGAGGGATGTGAAGTTCTATGAGAACGTATTTCCTTATTTGAATGTTGAAGCCACAACTATTACTCCTACTGTTGAAAGTGATGTGACTTATAATGGAGGGGACATTGAGGAGTTTCTTGACGATGTGGGTGGTCATAGGGCGCTGCACGAGGATGTCATCGTCGCCACTCAAATGCCTCAAACGGCCTCGCCAACAACTAGCGACACGCCTAGTCATGAAGAAACGCAGCCCTCCTCCACGTCCGTGCTGAGCCAAAATGCTCGGAATGTGCCAATAGTGGCCGCATCATCCACGGGTGCAGGGGGGGTTGATGGTACTACAGGTGGCTCGAGGGGGGACAATTTCAGCCGCGGGTTACGGGAGAAATTCCCATCGGTAAAATTGCGAGACTACGTGACACATACGGTTATCAAGAAAAGTCCATCTCTTGCTCCACCTGATCCGGACTCTCACACTCCCTCAGGTACGCCTTTTCCTATAGCACATTATGTTAGTTGTGACAAATTTACTGTGAAACACCGAAATTTTCTTGCAGCTGTAACTGTAGGTGTTGAGCCACAGTCTTTTAAGGAGGCTGTAAAAGATGTAGGATGGTGTACTGCTATGCAAAAGGAGATTCGTGCTTTGGAAGATAATGGCACTTGGACTATGGAACAATTACCTCCTGGAAAGAAAGCTCTCGGAAGCAAATGGGTGTACAAAATTAAGTACAACTCAGATGGTAGCATTGAGAGGTTAAAAGCCAGATTAGTTGTTTTTGGTAATCATTAGGTTGAAGGAATTGATTATAATGAGACATTTGCCCCAGTGGCGAAAATGGTGACAGTTAGAACTTTCCTGGCAATTGCAGCATCAAAGAATTGGGAGTTGCATCAGATGGATGTCCATAATGCCTTCCTTCACGGAGATTTAGACGAGGAGGTGTATATGAAACTCCCTCCAGGTTTTGGTTCTGCTGATTCTGACTTGGTTTGTCGTTTGCGTAAATCGCTGTATGGTTTGAGACAGGCACCTCGATGTTGGTTTGCAAAACTTGTGACCGCTTTAAAAGGGTATGGTTTTCTTCAATCCTACTCTGATTATTCCCTTTTTACTTACACTAAAGGGTTTGTACAGATTAACGTACTAGTATACGTTGATGATTTGATAATCTCTGGTAATGATTCCGCTGCGGTGACGGCTTTTAAAGCCTATTTGCGCAAATGTTTTTATATGAAGGATCTTGGTGTGCTTAAATATTTTCTTGGTATTGAGGTGGCTCGAAGCTCTTCTGGGTTGTTTTTGTGTCAGAGGAAATATGCTCTTGACATTATTTCGGAGGCAGGACTATTGGGCTCGAAGCCGGCTTCATTCCCGATCGAACAAAATCATCAGCTGGCGCGTGCCGCGGGGCCTTGTCTTACGGATCCCGAGCCCTATAGGCGTTTGTTAGGGCGCCTTATTTATTTGGCCGTAACCCGCCCTGACTTGGCATACTCGGTTCATGTCTTGTCACAATTCATGCAAGAACCGAGACAAGAACATTGGGATGCTGCATTACGGGTTGTTCGATATTTAAAGGGATCCCCGGGTCAGGGCATTCTATTGCGTTCAGATAGTGAGTTGTCTTTGAAAGGTTGGTGTGACTCGGATTGGGCAGCTTGCCCGCTTACTAGGCGGTCTCTTACTGGTTGGCTTGTGTTTTTGGGGCATTCGCCAATTGCATGGAAAACTAAGAAGCAACATAATGTAGCTCGTTCTTCGGCAGAGGCCGAATATCGCTCTATGGCTTCTATTACTTGTGAATTAAAATGGTTGAAGGGACTACTTTTGAGTTTGGGAGTCCATCATCCAAAGGCGATTCCTCTTTTCTGTGATAGTCAGTCTGCGTTGCATATAGCGCAGAATCCGGTATTTCATGAACGCACGAAACACATTGAGGTTGATTGTCATTTCGTGCGTGATGCCATCCAGGAAGGTCTTCTTGCTCCGTCTTATGTGCCGACGACGGTCCAATTGGCGGATATTTTTACCAAGGCTTTGGGGAAGAAACAATTTGATTTTCTCCTTGACAAGTTGGGCATTTTCGACTTGCATGCTCCAACTTGAGGGCGGGTGTTAGGATATTTTGTGAGGATATTATTTTATCCTAGGATATTCTTTATATAGGTGATTGCTTTGTTATAGGAAACTAATTCCTAAAATTAAGACGAATGAGGGCCGTGTATTTTGCAGAATTAGGGGAGCTTCTGCTTTGCCTCTTGTATAAATACCATTCATTGGTTTAATGAGAAAAAAGAGATTACCCTAATTTTTACATTTATTCTCATAATTCACGTGATAGATTTGCTGGCTAGTTGCTATGACAACAAATCGAATTTCTTCTGTGACTAGTGTACTACAAAAGTGAGAGATTTCCATGAACGATTTTGAGATTTGCATTGTTTCCTGAATCAGGCGTCCTTATTGAAGTGGTTTTTCCCAACTGTGTGGAGAATTAAGCTGGGGTATTGACAAGAACTTAGTGTATAGGGATTTTTATATGAAGGGGAACACGATGGTGGGCTCATTAGATTCCTCTGCTGCCAATATGCATGTCATCTTCAATTGGTAGTTACTTCAACTTGCGGGCTTCTCCCGACTGTGGAATCATTTGGTATTAGATTGACGAAAAATCTGAATATAAGTTAAATTGACTTGATTGGGTATCTCTAGGCTAAAATCTGACCTAGCATTTTGCCAAAGAAAAAAGGAAAGAAATAATTACTTGTATTGACCGTTTGTCTCAGATATGTCCAAGTGACTGTGAACCTTCTGGCTGCTAGTGATTTATAGAAACCTAGTTTTGGTGGCAGTAATGAACTTAACACAGTCAGACTTGTTCTTTAGCCTTCTTCGCATAAAGTGGGTGAGGCCATCTTTGGGCATTCCAAAACTGAACACATTCGAACCAAACCCCATGAAGATATGTGCATTTGTGATGTAGAACAAGTGACAAAACATTTTTTTCTCTTTTTAACATGAAGATCGCAAGAAATAAAGGTAATAGGCTCGAAGGATGGTGTCAACTTTGGATGGCTACAGCTTTTGATCCGGGTATTGTCTTGTTACACACAAGTACTTGTTTCGAACCCTCAACATTCTCTTTTCAAATGTTAAAACACAATTTGTGTGCAAAACTTACTATTTAGTAAGTTTTTGTTCTGCTTATTTTAGGAGCTTGAGTCCGTTTGAGTCTGAATTTTCGTGGAAGGTCTTAAAAAGTAATTTAGAGTTAGTCTGAGGGTTTTTATGTTATTTGGGTCTTTAAACCATTTTTAGTAAATTTTACTATTTCAGGAAAGTTAGGGTTTTGGATGCTAGATAAGTCATTGTTATGTTTCTATTGAAGGAATAATACGAAGGAAAAAAAAAAAAAAAGAAGGAAAAATATGAATTTCAGTTTCTCTATAGGTTTTCCCCAGTTCTTCCTTGTGGATTCAAGGTTTGTTATTAGGTTGAGGGTGATGATCTTCTTCCTTCATTCTTTTGCACTTACTGCTATGCCAATTTGTCCTCTACAAGGTTCAAGTCCCAAAATATATGGTCAAACTTGGTTTGATTATGAAGTGTAAACGCCAATGAAGGAATAGAAGTATGGAAAATTGTGTTCAAATATTTGAATTGACAATTTCAGTATACTCAAAACTTTTCTTATCGGCTCCATATGCTTTCTGGAAAATGAAAAAAGTATTTTAACAATAAACCTAGTAAATTACCTGTTAGTAAAACTAAACAAATATCAAGCAATATGTTAGTTCAATACTATTGCAACATCTTATGGCCTATGCACATTACATATGAAGCTTGCGACTTGGAAGTGGAACACCTATCCATAGAAGATGTTTGCCAAGAATTATAGATTTCATATTTATATGTAATTTTTTAGATTTAAAAATTAAAAGAATTGGAAAGACAATGCAACTAAGGCAGATGTGTCCTCCCAGGGTAACTGGGGAGCTGCTACCAAGGAGTGTAATTTAGACTTTTGAGCTACCTGCTGAGACCTTAGGCAGAGTTTTCTTCAATCAGAAGTGTCACAAAAGAGTGCAACATCATTTGATTGTGTGCCAAAATGAACCCCAGGGCCTCCTGCTTTAGTGTCATTATCAGGCCTAATGAAGTTGAAGACAACATTATTATTTTAAAAATAACAAATTAACATCTATACAACCATGATGTAGACCATATTTTTTGGGGTTTCCTTGCTGCTACCATATGAAATTTGCTCAACTAGCAGGTTGGTGGGGGTCACCAGCCATCTTTCTGCATGGGATAGTCTCCTGCCAGAGCACCTCTACATTCTATTTCCAATAATTAGAATTCCAGAAATAGCATTCTCTCACTTCTGCTGCCTATCACTAGTCTTGGATTTGTTTTTTCCCCTCTTAAAACATTTGATTCCTTTTTTTTTTTTCTAAGAATTATTGGGATCATGGATGAAAGTAGTAACAATAGATCAGAAGAAGTCCAACCTATTCGAGGCTTTACTGATCAAGATTGATTGGAATGGAAAAATAGAATTCATGTAGCTGGCCCCAAAATAGTTGGGATAAGGGTTTGATGATGATGAAATATTGGGGTCATGGGAGGGAGCTAATCCCATCACTTCAGTCAGGTTCTATCACTTTCACTTTCCACAAATGGGAGCCTCAGTCTGATGGACCTGTTTCTGATATTTCCAGTGTAGGACTAAATGTTAGTATAGCAGCTTTATCCAATTGTAAAGTAGATTGCTTGGAATAGCTATTATAATCTGTATATGTTAAGCAATTTCTTACACTACCTTCTTTTCTTTGTTTCTACTTGTGAAATCTAGGTGACATGTGGTCAGGTTCTGAGGGAGGTGTTATTAAGGCCTGGCCCTGGGAATCCTTGGAAAAGTCCCTCTCCCTAACATTGGAAGAAAGGCATATGGCTACTTTATTAGTGGAGAGGTCATACATTGACCTCAAAAATCAGGTCAATATGGGTGGTGCCTGTTCCTTACCAGCTGTGGATGTAAGATATTTATTATCTGATAATTCCAGAGCAAAAGTGTGGAGTGGTGGGTACCTGTCCTTTGCTCTGTGGTATGTTTTCACTTCACGCAACATCATTGCTAACTAATATATTACTAAATTCTAGGAAGAACCCTTGTGTTTTATCGACGATGGCCTTGTTTCTTTCCAAAAAAACTACACAATTATATTTATTTCTTGTCATTACTTAACTTCCGATCCATCCTAAAAGATTCTACATTATGGTTCTATTTCATAGGGATGCTCGTTCAAGAGACCTCTTGAAAGTATTTAACATAGAGGGTCAGGTTGAAAATCGCATTGAGATCTCATCAACCCCGGATTTTCCTATTGAGGAAGAGATGAAGATCAAGATTGTTTCCACGTCAAAGAAGGAAAAACCTCAACGCTCTGTTAGTTTCTTTAAACGGTCACGCAATGCTCTGATGGGAGCAGCTGATGTTGTCCGTAGAGTTGCAGCAAAGGGAGCTTGCGGAGATGATAATAGGAGAATTGAGGCAATGATCATATCAATCGATGGAATGATTTGGACAGGATGTGCAAATGGCCTACTTGTGCAGTGGGATGGAACCGGCAATCGCTTGCAAGAGTTTCATCATCATTCTTCTTCTGTTCAGTGTTTTTGTACATTTGGCACACGATTATGGGTAGGCTACATTAGTGGCACTGTGCAGGTGTTGGATCTTGAAGGCAATCTTCTTGGAGGATGGGTTGCACATAGCAGTCCGGTGATAAAAATGGCTGTTGGAGGTGGATATGTTTTTACATTGGCTAACCATGGTGGCATTCGTGGATGGAGCATCACATCACCAGGGCCCCTAGACAACATATTGCGGTCAGCGCTATCCAACAAGGAGCTGTTATATACAAAATTAGAAAATCTGAAAATATTAACAGGGACTTGGAATGTTGGTCAAGAAAGAGCTTCTCCCGACTCACTTTTATCATGGTTGGGTTCTGCAGCATCAGAGGTTGGCATAGTTGTTATTGGATTGCAAGAAGTGGAAATGGGTGCAGGTTTTCTTGCAATGCAAGCTGCTAAGGAAACTGTATGTCTTCCCTGGTTAAGTGAAAATTTATCTCTGATATTGTCAGCATTATTATTATTATTGTTGTTGCTGCTTATGCTGCTGCTGTTATTATTATATCAACACATAATGGGGAGCAATGATCTTGCACTAAATCTGATTGATGTTATTCATTTGACTGACCTGTAATACTCGCATCTGATTTAGCAATGATGCCACACTTGTACTTCTTAATATGCATATGGGTAAATATTATAAGAATAACAACTGTAATGCAAGACTGCTTTTGACCGAACTTCAAATGGTTCTTTTGGATATGGAGAAAATTCAATAATGCCTATATCTTGCTACCATTTTTTCCCCTATAGGAGCTCAATAATTTTTCTTTTTTGATAGACAACGAAGAAAATATATTAAGAAAGGAAAGAGTATTACAAAGAAGCCCCGGCCAAAGGGCACTATGGTACAAAAGCATTATACCACAAAAACAGACTCTTATTCCTTCTAGTTGCTCAATCTGTATATTAAATAATCTACCTTAAGGTACGAGGAATGCTGGCCTTTTCTATTTCCATCTATCGTTAGAAGTCTTCTCTATGTCATTGGTCACATTCTTTACAAAGTGTGCCATGCGATGAAGTAAAAAAAAAACAACTATTTCATAGTTATATGGTGGTTGGTATGTTAGGTGTAGATATCCATTATGCAAGTATACTAGAAAAACATATGCGTTGTTTGGTATGTGAGATGTGTATTGCCATTATGCAAGTATACTAGAAGTGGTAGGCAGTTGTTCCCAGTTCACTTTACTATGATCCTTCCTTGATAAAATTACTCAACAATCTATGGAAACTTGACCCGGCTTGCTAGATGAGACAAGGCTTCAATGTTTTTTTATATTATTTTTATAGTAGGCAAGGCTTCGATGATGATGATGGTGATGAAGACCGTAAACTAAGGAAATATGGGCGTTAACCATGTAGTTGTTTCAATCAGTTTGGAAAACAATGTGAGCCTGGTCACTGACTCTATGAAAACTTCTGAAGAAGTTTTGGGTGTTCTAAGAGGAACTAGAAAAAAATTTGAGAACAAATACTATTATTGGGAGGAGACTGCTGCATTATTTTTATCTCCCTTTGCATGAAAATGTTGATGCGCTTGATCTGTGATACAAGAACACCATTGACCATATTCTATTTTATTGTTATTTTTTCTTTATCCTGCTGCTTGGCGTTATACGCCATTGTTTATTATGCTTAGATTTGCATTAATTCTTGACATCTACATCTGCCACATTTACTGAGGCATGTCTTATATTGATGCATAGATCATTCCTGTAAAGACAAGATTTTTTTTTTGATGAAATTTGTCCCATTCGCTTTTTATTTGTGTCTACTTAACATTTGTTGGATGGTTGTTATAATGATTAGGTGGGACTAGAAGGAAGTGCCAATGGACAATGGTGGTTGGATGCTATTGGCAAGACGTTAGATGAGGGAACAACTTTTGAACGTGTAGGATCTAGGCAGTTGGCAGGATTGCTGATATCTTTATGGTAGGTATTCAAGGGTGGAGAGCATAAAAAAGATTCAATCCCTATATCCATATTCTTGAAGAACATACAAATTCATATGATTAACTTCCATTTTTCTTTCTTGCTTGCTGTGATTCCAGTGACACATTGATATTATGAGTTTAACCATTCTTTTACAGGGCCAGGAAGAATCTTAAGCCATACATTGGGGATGTTGATGCTGCAGCAGTACCATGTGGGTTTGGACGTGCGATTGGTAATAAGGTTCGTATGTGCTCATTCAAATCAGTGTTTCCAGAATGTCCCATATGTACCTCCTTTTAGAAAGACTATCCTTTCATCTTGTTCCCTTGGAAAAGTCATTCCCAGTCTTAAAAATCTATCGCTCTACTGTCTATACTGCATCATCCTGTCTAATGATTCTTTACTTTGCTTCTTTGTAACAAAAAATGAAGTACACTAGATAAAGTTGTTTAAGGCAGGTCCAAAGATGAAAGCTACTTAAGTCAGAAAACCAATAAAAAAAGCTTTAGAAGTAGTGAGAGAAAATTTAGTAAGAAGTTGAGCATATAAAAGGAAATTCTATAACTTGATTGTGTAAATGAATTCTCATGCCATTTCTTGTTCTTTGTAGTTTGTTAGTTTTGTTTTCATTAGTGGATTATTATGATTGATGGGCTAAGCTCTAAAGGCTGTCCAAGCAGGGAGCTGTAGGCTTGCGGATGAGAATCTTTGATCGGATAGTATGCTTTGTGAATTGCCATTTTGCTGCACATTTGGAAGCAGTTAACCGCCGCAATGCTGATTTTGATCATGTATATCGAACGATGATATTCAGCCGGCCATCTAATATACTTAATTCCACAGTGGGTATGGTGCTTTTAGCTGTTTTTCTTCTGCCCTGTAGGTTTTTTTTTTCTTTTATTTATTTAGTTATTTGGATTTTTTAAATGCTGATTTATTCTTATCCCATACTGGTTTCCTCTCTGCTTCAGCTGGTGCTTCGTCTGCTGTCCACATGCTTCATGGTGCAAATGTATGCAAATTCTCGGTTGGAATTACAGATCTTGATAATAAATTAAAGTCTGTTAGAATCTAGAGCACTTTTACCTTATCTGGTCAGATTTATAATGAAAATGATATAATTGTATATGTTATTGCCTTGAATATAGGCTGTTGGGGGGATCCACTCTGATGAAGGAAAGCCTGAGTTAGCTGAAGCAGACATGGTTGTATTCCTTGGTGATTTCAACTACCGACTTCACGGCATTTCTTATGATGAAGCAAGAGACTTTATTTCTCAAAGATGCTTTGACTGGCTGAGAGAAAGGGATCAGCTCAGGGCAGAGATGAAAGCTGGCAAGGTCTTTCAAGGAATGCGTGAAGGGCACATAAGGTTCCCTCCCACATACAAGTTTGATAGGCACCAAGTAGGTTTGGCAGGTATTCTTCATGTAGTTAGTGCACTTTTCAGTGCTGGATTCTTTCAACAAGCTGACTGTGATATATATATATATATATATATACATAGAGAGAGAGAGAGGGAAAGGGAGGGGGGGGGGGGGGGTGGTGGGATGTTCAATTGAAGCGCTGCATTTTTGCTTGCCCCTACAGAAGGTACATTTGGGGCATACATATTGGTGATCTGGACCATTGGTAGTGGACCTCAACATAACACCAATGAGACATGTCACAAAAGTCTCCCTCATCAGATTATCCTAACCACTTCATATTTCCCTCGTTCAATGTGGACTACTACTGATTATTGTCCATTAGTAAAGAATATGTACATTGCTGGTCAGAGGAGAGAGAATCATACCTGCCGAAAATGCATCAATGTGTCCAACAGCAACTTTGGAAGTGTAGATGTAAGGACCTGTTGACTGATTTATGATTAACAATTTAAGAAACAGCTGAGTTGTTAACCTCCGTAGGACTCCAAAAAGAGATGTGAAAGAAAGTGCCATTCTGAATATTTTCAAGGGTTTTGGGGGAATTCCTTGAAACATTTGCAAGCTAAACTTGTGCCATTATTTTCCAGGTTATGATTCGAGTGAGAAGAAGCGCATTCCTGCCTGGTGTGATAGAATATTATATCGTGATAGCCGCTCTGCCTCAGAGGACGTGTGCAAACTAGAGTGCCCTGTAGTTTCTTCAATTTCACAGTAGGTTCTTTGATATGGTTGCTTTCTGGCCTTCCATTTTAATCCTTCATAGTAATGAGACTTGTAATCTCTTTTGCTTCAGGTATGATGCCTGCATGGATGTCACAGACAGTGATCACAAGCCTGTTAGGTGCATATTCAGTGTTGACATTGCACATGTGGATGAATTAATAAGGAGACAAGAATTCGGAGAAGTAGTCAAGTCAAATGAGAAAATCAGGTCATTGATGAAGGAATTATGCAGTGTTCCAGAAACCATTATTAGCACAAACAACATAATCCTTCAAAATGAGGACACTTCCATTCTCCGAATTACCAATAGGTGTGGGAAGTACAAAGCCATATTTAAAATAATTTGTGAAGGTCAATCCACTGTCAAGGATGGACTTGCATCAAAGCAGCAGCGGCCTAGAGGTTCCTTTGGCTTTCCCCAATGGCTCGAGGTAACCTCACTCAAGTAGTCTGTTTTTAGGATGAGTATGATTGTGCTTGTTCATGTTAAGAGTGTGGGTCCCCTGAGGAGGGTCTTCAACTTTGGGAGTTTCTTGAAGCATTTGTTTTCTATAGATACCGGATAGATGGTGATTTGATCCATACCACCAATCTGATAGACCTACCTTGGATGCGGGGACTTCGTCAAAAAATCTCCCAAATTTGAAAGTATCAATACTGTCAATATCGTAGACCTATCCTTTAGTCTATTTTATGGGCTGATGATGTATTCTCTTCATCCATGGCAGAGCCATCAGATTAAATCTGAATCACTACATGATGGCCTTCAGATGGGTAGAGACTTGAGACATTATAATCCTGTGCACCTCTCTCATATCAACTAATCTTTTTAATGTATATGACATCGTATCTTTGAATATCTGTATATACGATAAGGGCAATTTACATTCACTTTATAATTACCTTCTTTCAAGTCAAGGCTCTTTGGGCATGCCTATTTATCTAGAGTCCTATTCTCACCAGGTGACTCCAGCGGCTGGTGTAATTAAACCTGGACAAATTATGGAAGTCTCGGTCCAACATGAGGAGTTCCATACACTACAAGAGTTCATTGATGGAGTTCCACAAAATTGGTGGTGTGAAGATACCAGAGACAAGGAAATTCTATTGGCAGTAAAAACCGGCGGATGTTTCTCTACTGATACGAGAACTCATCGAGTCCGTGTGCGCCACTATGTTTTAGAGACTACATGCAGTGACTCAAAAGCTAGTTCTGAAAGAATCCGACCCATTCTTTTACACCGATCTGATTTTCAACACCTAGGCAGTTCCTCAGATGTCATCAATGACTTGAGTAGGTTGCATTTAGTCCATGAAGAGAGTCTGTAAAGTTGGCCCATCCATTTTTTAGTCACAGAAAGGTGGAGCGTGAATGGGTTATTGGCATTCCACAACCAGGGCATCCATTTCTTCGGACTGCATCATGTATGAATTTTCTTGTAAATATCCATTATCGCAGAGCATGGTCACCTGCTGCTTTTAGGAATGAGTTCATATTGTTTTCATCAGTTGTCATGCAAGTTCTTTATGCTGCTGATTCTTTGTGAAGGCTTTTAGTCTGTACTTTGTCACATCATTGGATGGACAGTTCTCCAGTGTTTTTCTAACAGATAATACAGCAGCAGCATGAGTAAGTTCTTTCTGGCATCCTTTACAATGATGCTGACTTGATTTTAGGTGTCTGTATCAGTTCATCCAGCAAGATTGTGCAAAGCAATTCATTAAACGATGTCAGAGTAATTGTGTTCTTTGTCTGCAAGTCGGTAAACTGTACAGGTGTCTGTTTTTTTTTTATTTTTTATAAGCACTTGATTGCCAAGTGGCTGTTTTAATTTTGTTCTTTTCCTTGTAATAGTGTGTGTTTTTTCTGATTGCCCATTATCCTCAGAACAGTGTATGCATTTTTCTCATTGACCAAAAAAAAAAGGATTATCTGTATGTTCTCTTTGGCATATTTGTTTTGGGGGAACCAAAGGAATTGAAAATGCTCAGTTACAGGCTTTGTCATTCACGAACTATTGGTTCTAAAATCCATTGGTAGCTTAGTTGGTGGGGCACCTCCCTTCACAGAAATAACCAGAGATCAGTCTACCAGCTGTAGCGTAGATGATGAGGGACTTGTGCGAGTGTGTGGGTGTGGGTGTGGGTGTTGGAGTACTTACCCCACACACACATGGGTTCTAAAATAGAGCAAGGTGGAGTTCCAATGTGACCCAGTGTTTCTGATGATTGAGAAAATTATGTGGATCAATAGATGATTGGATTTTGTCAGATTTTATGTGATGCATCAGGTCATTTTAGCTTTTTGTAATCTTAAAACAGCATGCCATTTATCTAAATAATAAACATACTATTGTACTTCTGCTGGTGATGCATCCATTTCAGAATCTCACAATAAGAACACCCTTTACAAAATAATTGAGTCCTTACCTACTTAGGGATATTGCACATGCGCTTCCGAGCAAGAAAGCCTGGGAAGCCCACCTAAATGGATGCAAATCGGTGGGGTAGAGTGGGATGGAATGCGGTCTTCCTAGATGTTGGGCCTGCAAAAAAAAAAAAGAAAAAAAAGTTAGTAGTTAGACAGTGTAACTCATCCTCAGGTCATTACTAATTTCAGGGCCTGTTTTTTTGCAAGACTTCCTGGATTTCAGATGGCATGTCACGAGTTGGCTTTTGGGATTCTTTCTTTGATTTGCAAACTCTCCGGATATCCCTTCTTTTTCTTTTCTTTTTTATATTTCTTGACATAATTCGCCAATTTTTTTTCAAAAGGCCCAGGGGTCCTTGAGTGAAATTTATGTTCCAGCCAGAAGGCAGCATTCAGTATTCTTTAACATTCCTCTTACAGGAATAGTCAAGATATTTTCTAACCAAACAAGCCTAGTGTTGGAAAATTTTCTCCTGCCCACGCATTCCTGTGGGAATGCGCATCAAGACTATCACCGAAGGTGGGTCCCCCATGAATTTCACCGGTTCTTGTGTTGTGTGACCAAGGGCACCAATGTACTACGTACACAGGTGCGCAGGAGAAAATTGTTTGCCAAGTGTCAACCATGACATTGACATCTATTCTAAGCGGTGTGAGAGGCTCATGCCCAACACCAACAAAAAAAAAAGAAAAAAGAAAAAAGTACTAAAAAAATTTTTGTAGAGGAAGCAAGATGGTTGAGGAGTAAGGAAAAGATAAAAGATTTAAACCGATTAGGTGGGCCCATAATGATATGGTGTTGGCCTAGTGGTCAGGAATAACAAAAAGCTAACACCACTAAGCAATAGAAAGCTTTTGGGGAGTTGCCCAACCGGGGCCCACAAGCTTGATCTGGTATGTTCAGAACTTAAATTTTTTTCTTTCACCATAAGATAATTAGAATTTAAAATCAACTACAAAGTAAAAGAATGAAAATATGTAACTTATGTATTAGAAGTTAATGAGTGAGATGTGGTCCCGTACTGATAATATTTCAATAAATAGAACATAGAATAAAAAATAAAAATAAAGTGTATATAGATGAACAATGTTCCATAAAAATGGTAAAATATCATATTAGTAAATGGGTCCCATGAATATTTATGGTCATAAAACACTTATTTTGGGTAGAGTGCTCAAAAAACACCTGGTTTTTATTAGAAGTTTTTTTATGGAGATTAGCATGGACCCCATAAATGAGAGCTCTACGTGCTAGATAATAAAAAAAATTAAGTGGGCCAACTTTCAAGAGTGAGATTTGAGTTGGATTCATAAAAATGGGTTTAATAATCTATCGGGTTATTAGGAAAGAACCAGGATCTTCTTAGGCATTTCCTCATAGAATTATCTGAACTGGACCCATGAGGAAGTTGCACATGATTTTATTCCATTATATTATCTGTTTATTTATATGCGGTTAATTTCATGGTGGGACCAATTTCAATTAGTGTGAAACTTAGCCCAGGGCTAGTGGGCTACTACACGAAATTACATCTAGAGCATCTGACATCACTACAATTGGAACTTTTACCATTGATTTTTTATGCCATAAAATCTAACATATATTGAAATCAAATTATTCTTTTTATATTTTTTTTGTCTAGATATATAGGTCTCGTTCACACCCATATTGGATTAATTTTGGATGTGCCCACACCCATGCATACTATGGTCATCAATGGGCCGGTACCAGACCTTGGTCCATCCATAATACAGGTCTTTTTATGTGGGTTTGGACTTGCATTTGGTTTTGATGGTTAGACCCAAATTCGTGTTTAGGGTAAAGCACATATAAAGGAGTGGGGCTAACAATTTTACCAGATATTAATAGGAGGTGGTAGATATTAATAGAAAGTGGGGCTCACATGATTGGGAACATAGACTGTGGCTCACAATTCTTACTCCTTCCAATTTTTTGTTTTTCTTGATTGGATAGATTCCTAATGGGATCGAAAGAAAAATATTAGATAGGTTTTTAGTTTTGGAAAGTTTTAGATTGTATTAAGATTTTTTAGGATATTACATGAGTAATCTTTGAAGGTTAGGTGGAGTATGCCACATGTCACCGTGAAAATTTAAGAGGGAGCGCCACGTGTCACTCTGCCAGAGTGCTTCTTTAATATATATAATAATATTTCTAATGTGATCGTAGCTGGCAGTGCCCCTTTTGTGATTCATGTAATGGAGACATGTGATTTTGAACCGTTTGGATTATTAATACGAGTTAAACGAGTGGAACTCCACAGTGAAACCTACCTATGAAAAAACTTCTATAATTTTCCTCCAATAAAATTTGCCCCACCATAACATTACTGTGCGATGAATAATGTAGCGGAGGGAACTGATGGGGCCAAGTCACAGCGTTTGTTTCTTTGATGATTGCACAACCCATTGATTCAGCCCCCTTCCTGGCCACGTAAGGACTAAGGAGAGGAGAGGGATTTTGGAGCTAGGGCTTCCTGATAACTGTTATAACTATTTGCTCCATATCAACAACATGTGCCCATGTTTGCCATTTTCCGACTTTCATTTGTCTGGCGGATGCAGGTTTAGAAAATATGAGTATTTGGCACATGATTCTATGCTGTACCTGGTTTCGAGAAGTAAAGGTAAATCCTCTTAAAAAGAAAGGTCCCATTTTGGCTTGTGAAATTAAGAGCTTATGCTTCTTTTTTTATGGCCTTGTTGGAATAAGAGTAGAGATACTGATCAATTATAACAATTCACAACCACAGGGCCAAGCTCAATCGAGTTCCTCCCTATAAATTATGATGATGCTTCATCAACGCTATGAATTGAATCACTCGACCGGAGCGATTTTGAACCATGGTTCTATATCACTTGAGAAGAGGATGCTAGATCTGATATATACGGGCTTTAATTGTTTTAACATATGATATGATCAATATGTAAAGAGGAAAAAGACCACTAGTAAAGCTTTTATCTGTAGCAGGCAAGGTGGATTAAGCACGATGAGCTGGTTTAACTACAGTAATATTTTCTTTTGACGAACCAATCCATGCTAAGCAACTTCAACATCTGCATTCTCCTGGAAAGAAAGCACTGTGGACATAAACTCCATCATACATAAAACCACTTTCAACACAAATTCTACTACATATTGAAACTGAAACCATTTAGACTTGAAGCTCTTGGATAAGGATCTCAGACATCATTTCTGTTAACTTAGAAATCAATACTTGGTCCCATACTTGGTGACTCTACTATCCTTGAAATCTTATTTTTCATCATCCATGTCACAGCATGTTCTTATGCTATAAACAACCAAATCACCTCCGCTACTAATAAAGCTGAGGAGGTAGTCGCGGGGTGATGAGGACATCCACAGTGGTTGGTTTGGGATTGCCAACGCTGAATCTCTCAATGTCAATCGGCACATTTGATGGGCTTGCTATTTCAAAACCATGAAGCAGACGAGCAAGAGTTAAGTGCATGACCTGGACAGCAAACGAGATGCCAGAGCACGATCTTCTGCCAGACCCAAAAGGGACATACTCAAACTGTTGGCCCCTAACATCCACATTTTTGTGGCTTGTGAGAAACCTCTCAGGCCTGAACTCACAAGGGTCTGACCACACACATGGGTCCATATGCAGCTTCCTAGTTATAACCAATACACATGTGCCTGATGGTACAAAGAAACCACCAATGCGGCAATCCTCTGAAGCTTGATGCAATGGTAAGGTAGTTGTAGGGCCTAGGCGTAGTGTTTCCTTGATGATTGCTTGGAGATACACTAAATTCTTGATGTCGGATTCGTCTACAATCCTGTCCTTTCCAACGTGGATGTCCAGCTCTTCTTGTGCCTTTGTTAACGTGCCGGGGTTGTTCAGCAAAAACGACAGGGCTATTGTGAGGGTGAGCGCCGTGGTGTCTGTACCACCTAAGATAAGAGACTGCAATTGCAATACAAGTCACTGGAAAGGAAGAGATTTTGTGCACCCTTTAGAAACAAAGGATCTAACCCCTTTTCACTCAGTTGTAAGATATGAGATTTTGCAATTTTTAGGTGAAAATCCCCACTGTCCATTGAACATTTACAGTAGGTTTAGACACAGATTGGGGATATAGCAAATACTGTCGATAGGAAATATCATGTGGTATTTCCAAGCCAAGAGGACTCTAGCAGCAAATTTTTATTACCAGGCTATTGCATGTTTGACATACAGGTAGAAACTTTTCCACAGCATGGTAGTTTACATTTATATTAATCCAGATCATCCAAATTGAAAATCCATTGGATGGACCATAGGCCAAAAATTGTACTGATGGGCCAGTTATCAAAATCAAATGTCCATTCCACCAAAAATTCAAGGCGTTCGGTGGATGGCATATCAGATGGTCAAAATTGTTAGATCATTACAACTTCCCGCCTCATCCAAAGTGGGGTTAACAGTACAGTCTAATTGATGGGCACTCATTCCAGATGAAATGTGCAGAACATCTGTCTAATACACTGAACACAGGCAAAACATAAAAATAGTGTTCTCTACCCTTTGAATCTTTAAATATGTGGAGTAGAAGCATACCAAGGAAGTTGACTTGATGATGGTATCAGGATCGTAGCTGGAGAATTGAGAATCCTCCATGATAGACAGCATCATATCCATGAAGTCCTGCTGATCCCCTGCCTCTCCAGAGAGTCTCTTTCGCCGATGTTCCTTGAGATAGACTTCCATGATTGAGTCAAGCTCCTTAGCAACCCTCTTCATGGCGCTCTTATGCCCCTGAAAATCTATCCAATTAAGGAATGGAAGCACATCTGATATGACAAATGCAACAGCTAATTGGAAAAACTGGTCAATTGCTTTCTGAAACCGACGCTCCTCACGCTCTTTATGAGGACCAATAGCGCCAAAAAACTGCTTCCCCACGACCATCCTTACAATCAAATCGAATGTCACTTTATGAAACCATTGCTTGATCTCAACCATAACTGGGCGTCGACTGTTCTCCACCCATGGTCCATACAACTCTTTTATGTGCGCATCAACCACCTCGGCACGAACGTGCTCGAGTGCATCGAGCCTCGCATTGGATAAAAGGTGCAACGTGGTAATTTTGCGCATGTCACGCCAATAAGGCCCATAAGGAGCCATACCAAACATGGCATAATCATAGCACATGTACTTTGCCATGGCAGAATTTGGATGTGAAGCAAGAACTTTGTCATTGGTGGTAAAGCAGTCTTTAACTACTTCCCAACTGCTAACCACTAGTGTTCGACGCAAGCCGAGCCGGAGGGTGAACGCAGGCCCATACTTATCAGCCAGGGCTCCTAGCTTTTGGTGGATTGGTTCATGGCCCCGTAACAAATGGAGGTGACCGATCACAGGCCATCCACCGGCCACCTCAGGTGCCTCCACACGCTTGGACTTCTCAGTCTTAGACCATGCGAATCTTAAACATACTTTGTAGAGAAAGAGCAAGGCAAGTACCCCACCTATTGCTTGCAGCTGTTGAAGCAAATCCATGTCAGTATGGATGTATAGAAGTGAGCTTAGTTGCCTTTAATGTGCATAAAGTTTTTGGCGATTATATATAGGAATTTGCGCATGGTTTGGACTTTAGGATACGATTTCATTTGCAGAAAATAGGATCTTGCGCCTGGCTGATGTCTTTAGTGGGTGTGGAGATTCTCTTCTGACCTGTTCTCTGCTGGCCCAGAAACTAGTGGTAGTGGGCCCTTCTGTCAACAAAATTCATATCAAAACTGCATCATTTTGGCATGTCAATTGGTGGATATGTTTTCACTGAACGGCTAGGATCTGGCCACAGGTGGTTTTGAACAATGTTTTGTCCATTGGAAGGCCTGCCGCGATCATGGCCCAGATCATTCTACTGTATCTATTGGTGTATACAGCCATGTGGCGTTCATATATAGATGGGCTTCTCCAAAGATTGTTCGTTGGCTTCTTCTTGTTGATGTTTGGATCAAGGCCAGTGGAATTTTTGCATCTGTACTAGTACACTTGTCGTGGGCAATTCCAATGTGCCCGAAAGGCAAAAACACAAAGAAAGCCAAAACCCTTTCATAGTTTGTTACTATGGTGCCTGCTAAGGATAATCCAAACCCTATCGCACAGGTTAATCCATTGACACTGACTTGATCATTATCATCTCATGATAAGAGACACACTCGTAAGAAACTCTTACACTTTAAAGGGTGTTGCTAGGAAGGGCATATTTGTTGGCAAAGAATACATAAAGAATTTATGATCAAATGAGCTCTACCAAAGATCATTAAACATGTGAGTATGAATGATAAGAGATGACAGGTGAAGGGCATAAAGGTAGCATGTAGATGGACCTTTATTATCCTAGGATTTGATTTACTAGGTTGGTGGCTCGGTATTCATTTTCCCTCTTTTCTTAAAAGTAACATAAAAATTATCAACAAACAAAATTTGTATTTTAGGCATTTAAAACTAATTTACTTCTCTCATTACATCTTTCTTATAATCTACAAATAAACAAATTTCAAAATTTAAAAATGCAAGATAGCTCAATGATGAAAGGGCATCCCAGCTTACCTTAGAATTCAAAAGGTTCAATCCCTATGGATTTGAACGTGTTCGTGGTAGTGCATGGACCACTATGGTGGAAGTGGAGCGTGTAGGATCCTCGACCACAATTATGATCGCTTAGGAGCAAGGGTGGAGGTTAACCTCCTCCCTTAACGGCATACCCGCAGCGAGTCCTGCTGCGAACTCGCAAAACATGTGTCCCATAACTCAAACACCCGACATACCAGGTTCTGATACCATTTGTTAGATCTTACACCTCATTGAGCTATCACTTATTTCAAAACTAATTGGTGATAGGAAATGGCACCACAATAGTTTTATGGTGAGGGCAATGGCTCGACCACAATTATGACCGTTCAGGAATGAGGGTGGATGTTGACGTCAATAGAGCATGACATAATGGAGCACCGGGGCTTACCCTCTATCTAGATGAGGTTAGTTTAAGATTAGGATAGTTTACAATTTCTCACATGTAATATGAAGAAAAAAAAGGGGAGCTGCTATTGGCACACAGATTTTATCTTTTCCTACACAAATTATCTCCACACACATCACAATAATTTAAAAATGGCATTACTTCTTTCCACACACACCAAAAATCCCTATTTTACCCATCTCTCCATTTCCATCTTTCTTCCCACACACATCTTCTTTCCTTTCCTTCCACACAACCGAACCCTCCACTTCTCCGGTGTCTTGGTCTCTCCGGCATTCCTCCAAAGTGAATCCGGCATTCCTAGTCATTCACACCATCTCCTCTTTCAAAGGTAAATCTCTATCTTCACCATTGTCATTTCATTTTTTTTCACCAGTTATTCTTTACCATTTTCTCCATCTTAGATTACCTTTTTTTTCATGAAAACTTGTTATGGAGATAGATTCTCATTCAATGTAAGATTTTACAAACAATAGTAGAGTTTTTTTATGCATTTGGGCTGGTTTTCATCCATCATCGCAATAATTTTTCGCCAAGAAATCGTGATTGCTCGGACATGAACATCCGAATAGAATGCAATTGTTCGAACCTGAACATCCGAACAGTCTACTGCACACATTTATATTATCCTGTAGGGTTTGGATACACAGTTCTGAACATTATTGATATGTTCGGACATAAACATCCAAACATAGTCAATTTATTCGGACCTGAACATCCAAACGGAGTCAATTTGCTCAAACCTGAAAGTCCGTATATATCGGGAACTCTAACTCATTCCCAGGAGAGAAAAATTTCACCGAAATGGCAAAAATATGAAAAAATAACATAGAAACGGGCATTTCCACTGCTGCTCTGATTGAAATGCACAATTTCATCGTTCTTTTCTTCCTTCATTGCACTAGAAAGATGGAATGAAAAAAGTTAAGATCAAGAAGAATGAAAGATGAAGAAGATGGAGGAAAATGAGTTGGTTAAGAGCAAAAAATAGAAGAAAATGAGTTGCCCAAAATAATAATGAAGTGGAGAATGAGAAGTGGAAAGTTACGAAGAAAATGAGTTGTGTATAAAAAGAATATATGTTTTGAGTTTTTGTGAGAGATTAGATATTTTGGTCATTTCATAAAGGAATTAAAATATAATATAAAAAAAATAAATTCCTTGTGTGGGAACAGATAAAATTTGTGTGCCAGGAGCAGCTCTTGAAAAAAAGGTCCCACAGGGTTATTTTGGTCATTTGAGATCTTCCCGCCACAACCGTTGGGGGACGTGGGAGTTCCAATGCTCTCTATAAATAGTACACCACCCGTACCAAAATTTCCCTCCAACCCACTCTCCGAAGCAAAAATGGCTTCCTCCAAAACCCTAGCAGAGTTCTTCAACCCCGCAAAGCGATTGAAATCAGTTCCTTCCCCCGAAACCCTAATCCCCAAATCCTCCATTTCCTGCAACTCCTCCCCATCCAACGCATCCTCCGATCCCGACAACCTCACCACCTATCAAAAATCCAGAATCGAAATCAACAAATACTCCGCACTTGCCAAGCGCAATCTTCGAATCTGCACCGAAAGGGTCTCGAAATCCAAAGGCATTTCTTCGTCTTCTTTCCTTTTGTTATTTAGGGTTTTGGCCTTTTGAATGTAGATTGATTGATAGCATTTCCTGCATTGTTTCAGCTGAAGGAACCGAGTACGTGAAACTGGAAGAGCTTTTGGTGGAGGATTCATGGGTGGAAGTGCTTCCTGGTGAGCTTCAGAAACCCTATGCGAAGAATCTTTGCAGGTTTGTGGAGCGGGAGGTGCGAGGAACCGTTGCGATTTATCCTCCACAGTATCTGATTTTCAATGCGCTTAATTCCACTCCGTTTGATCGTGTGAAGGCAGTGATTCTCGGTCAGGTAGCATCTTCTTCCAATGTTAGTGAATGTGTGAAAAAGATCCTGTTTTTGAGGAAGATGTACAATGTGTCCGCTGTGCAAGGAACTCTAGGTATTATTGTTAGTTAGTATGGAAGATGTTGGGTATTTTCTAAAGGCCTCTTTGAACCCTTTTGGCATTTAGTTAGGATGGAAGAAGCCCAGTAGAAACCTCCTTTTGGTGATCTAAAACTTCTGTAGGGTTTTCCCCCATCACAGACTCTTAGAAATGCAACTGCTGGCACTGTTTCCTGATTAATGTGTACGCCATTGGAGGTAACATTTTGTGGCATGACCCTTCCATCGATGATGGAATCAACTGGATGAATTGTCTGAAAGATTGTGGACCCTGTTTCTCAAATTGTTGGTTTGGACAAGCAATGCCATTTTTTCCATTGATCATGATGATATACCTTTTCTTCTTTGATGATGTTTCAGAAATTAGAGACAATAAGGCAATGAAGATAAAGAGGATGGTGTTGGTATTCAGTTTTCTTTTTCTTTTTTTTTCTTTTAAAAGAAAACTGATGTGTAGTTTTCATGTTTATCAGGATCCTTATCATGGCCCAGGTCAAGCAATGGGTCTTGCTTTCTCAGTACCAGAAGGCATCAAGGTTCCTTCGAGTCTTGTTAACATATTCAAGGAGCTTCAACAGGATCTGGGCTGCTCCATTCCATCTCATGGGAATTTGGAACGATGGGCCGTGCACGTAAAAACTTAAAAGTCTTTTATATTGTTTATATTAATCTGTCTTCTTATTGTTTCATCATCATTATTGCTTGTTGCACAAAATTTCTTCTTTAATTAAATTTCCATTTCATCATTGGGTTTTATCATTGTTATATGACTCTTACGTCTGAGGTATAAGCACTAGAACCTGTTTTGTGGACGTTTATAGGCCGTACAAAATTTTAGTTTAATTACATTCGAAGTCTGGAAAAGATAATGTTTTAAGGAACAAGAAAGCTTTATCAACTAGAGCTGTGGGAAACTTGTCCCTCAATTTTATTTCTTTGCGATAAGCTCTTTTCTTACATGCAGTCATCACCATGCTCAATAGATTGCATTCTGGATTCAAGTATGTTTTACAACATGTATGCATATGTTCAGGTATGATGGAAAAGCATACTTTTGTGAAACTCTTTGCAGATACTGTCAAGTTCTGTGCTAATCAATGGCTTTGGCATATGACATTCATTATCAAGACTACAATTACACTTCTTTAAGCATGACACAACTATTGAATCTTATGCCTTGCTTCCTTTCTTGCTTGCTTCCATAATTGTTAGTTGTCTCTTGTTTGCATTTGACATTGTGGTGTCTCTACTTGCCTAAATAGTTCTTTTTTTAGTAACAGCACATACTACTTGCCTAAACAGTTGATCTAATCTTTAATGATTAACGACTTACTAGGATGACCTTGCCAGTGATTCTTTCTAGGATAAATTTCATTGTTACCAATAAAAATTGCGTCCTTTTGTTTTCAGAAATCTGTTGCTTTAAGATCTTCTAGTTAGTTTTCATTGTAAGAAAACTACCTTACACACAATATTTTGTTGTAGGGAGTTCTTCTGCTGAACACTGTACTAACTGGTATGTGAATTCTTCTTCACCCAAGCAGTTTGTGATCTATGTCCTCTGATATTCTACAAAATTATCAGTGACTCATTTTTCTAGCTACTTGTATTGATAATGTATGGAATGAAATAGTAGTTGGTACGACCACACAACATCATGTCTTTGGAAGTCTTCAATGGTCACAAAGTCCTCAGCTTAAAGGTGGCATAGCATTGATTCTTGAACTTGTAGTCTAGTTTTTTTCATCTTGTGAATTCTGTATCATAAAATTGCGCCCTGTAATTTACTCTCATAAATAATATTTTAGTTCTAGTCAGCTGTAAAGAAAGTCATTCCGATTGGTCTTCAACTTTCTATCATCTGTCCTTTCTCTAGAGAGGGACAACATGCTATGTTGTACTAGTAAAACTCATTAACCATGGCATGCCATCCTTAATTAGTGACCAGTTTAGTTGGGAAAGATTTTTAATATGTTTGCTAAGTTCTAAATAAGAGTTTGTTAAGCAACTGAAGATATGCACACAGACACACACACATGCCCTAGGATATTTAAAATATTGAAATGGAGAAATTTTCTTGTAAGCAGACCACTAGTATTCATATTCAGATGGAACACTTCTTTTTTCTTTTTTATGTGATATGCATCCTTTTTTACCTTTTTTTTTAACACTAGACGAACATATGCTTTTGTGGGGGGGGGGGGGGGGGGGGGGGGGGGGGGGTGGTCCTAACCTCGTGAATTACATGATTCATCCATGTGCACCTAGAAAAGATAAAAATGCCTATTTTTAAATGTCTGTCATCATATAGCCCTGTTTTATAAATATACACATACATACAAAGCCTTATCCCAACTACACACATATATTCCTTGCCTGGAGAATGAATCAATGATAAAAGGTCACTCATCACTTAAGATCATGATTGCAAAGTCGAGTACAAGATAATTAGTATATGTTAGGTTTTAAGGAACAACGTCATCGTCATCGGTCTTATCCCATCAGTCTATTGGTTTTAAGGATATGGTCCATAATATTTGTTCACATAGCAACTACTAATGGCTTTGGATGGCAACATCGATTACCAATGCTTCTAGATCTCTAAATAGAAATGTATCATGCAAAAAAATGATTTTTCAATTACCTTTTTTGGATGAACATAATAATTTTGTAAACAGTGATTTGTCTCAAAACTTATGTAATTAGATACTGATGTGCTAAAATGTAAACATGTAGATTTCCTTTTTAACAGAACACATTATAATCGCAATATTTCCTGTTCTTATATTGCAGTGAGAAACCATCAGGCTAACTCCCATGCAAAAAAGGGTTGGGAGCTGTTTACAGATGCTGTAATCAGAACAATTTCACAGAGGAAAAGCGGAGTTGTTTTTCTTCTATGGGGAAATTCTGCTCAAGAGAAGTCAAGGTAGGTTCCGTGGAATTAGTTCAGTTACATTTAGGGTGATGAGGCATGTATTGGGACTACTTTCTTTCCCTTCTGTGAAGAAAGTTCATGGTGGTCTAAAATTATTTGAATAGGAATACTTAAGCTGATGCATTTAGGCTGTGCAAGCGTTGAATGCATGGTTTCTGTCTTCTGCTATATATTGAAATTAATAAAATACAGCTCACCAGCGTGCGCACAAATTTTTTTTTTTTCTTGCTATCCCTTTGTTTAAGTTGGATGGCTATAATATAATGATTAATTATTTTCCTTTAATCATCTCATAAAAAAATATTTCTAATATTGTAAAATTAGGGCTTCCTCAATTAACCATAACATTTTATTAGTTTACTTAAGTTCCGGAAAGTTTACAACTGGCTGATATAAAATGCTGATTACTGTCCATCTCATTATCCTTTCTATATAATGTTTCTGCTAAGGAATGGAGAAACAGAATTCATGTAACCGACCCCTTGGGACAAGGCTTTGATGATGATGAATTGATGATCATGTTTCTGCTAACAATAGTACATTAGGAACCAAGATTCGGGCACTAAAGAGGTTCCTTTCATCAATCTTGGACAGCCATCTGTTAAGAACAATGGCTCTGGGTTCAATAGTGTGTGTGTTCTTTAATATTTCATTGTATTCAGCTGAAGTATTCCTGCCTAACAAAGAAGCTTGTCATGCAGATTGATCGATGAAGCGAAGCACCACATTCTTAGAGCTGCTCATCCTTCAGGTTTATCTGCAAACAGAGGTTTCTTTGGATGCAGGTTTGTATTAGTGATGAGGTGGTGTGTTTCAAGTTCATTTTAATTTTAATTTTAAATCTGATCTCATCATACCATATTAGGTTAGATTTCGTTTTGTCCTGCATCAATTAGCCATGATGGAAATTGGCTTCCACTACTCCTGGTTTATCTCCACATTGCACGTTGAAGTTTTCATGCTATTATAATCCATTAATTTATAAAAAATAATCATTCACCCGTATATTCAATTGCTTTAGTTAATTAAGATGCTAGCCGAACTTGGATGTATCTTAAGCCTCAGATTGTCTTACAACTTGAGGCTTATGCAATAGAAGAAATTGTACCTGCTCCTGGGAATTCATATTTCATAGTAACAGGGGAGAGAGAGCATATTTCATATAAGAGGGAGTTAGGGAGATGGGGAGGGAGTGAGCAAGCACTTTCCTAGTATTTAATTTACTGGGTGATTGGAGGGTAATCATTGTCTACTAAAGGTTAAAGGGTAACTATTTCCTATCAAAGAAGAGATTATTTGATGGCCCATTCTGAATCTTAACCTTTAATTCACCTCTTTGATAGAAGGCATTGCTTGTTGATTATTGGAATTCAATGCCTAATTACACAGAGGCCCTAACTACGATGCACGGATACTTCAAAATGGGCAAAGTATTGTGTTATATCGTATCCGATACTTAACTTTTTATGTGTTTTACACATGTCCCTAAATGTCCAGGCCGTGTCCCTTTTGTATGCCTGCTGTATCCAGACATCATAGGGTCTCCTAAATGTCTCGTCCAACCTTAAACAAATCAGTTTGTTCTTTTGGGGTTTTTTTTTTTTTCTTATATTTTTTTCATATATCTGTACAGTAGTCATTTTAGATGGTGTTGTTTGCATTATGTATTTCTGTTACTATGAACTGAAGAGAGAGGGTTCAGACACTCCGAAATAACTTAATGCATTCCCTTGGATGGAACTGTAAACCCTTTTTTTTTCTCCTTTGATTTGCTATCACAGGCATTTTTCTCAAACGAACAAAATCTTGGAGGGAAAAGGACATGTGCCGATCGACTGGCAACTCTAGTCCTGCTAATTGCCTATGCATTTTGGCTGCATTTTGACATTCTTCGTCGATACCTTATCAGCTTCTCCAATGATGAGATTCATTGGCTAATTTAGTGTAGTTCCTTGACTGGTATGTAAATGCATCTATAATTTATATTGATCATATAGGCTTCGGATCTTTTGTATTGGAAGCAAAAGCCTGAGATGCTTAGTGCTAATGACCTACTTAGATGACACTTACTAGCATTTGGCATTGTTTCCCGATGATGTGCTTAAGTAATGACCATCTTATTTGCAGTGCAAATAGCTCTTGTGCAGCATGCAACTTGTTTTGAGGCTTATGTATACATTGATTTTTGCTGCCCTTAGACTTGACATTTACCCTACATTAATTGAAGTTTTAATATTACCTACAGAGCTATATGTCCAACAAACATAAGAGATCACACGGCCCTAGGATATCGCATGATGAAATATGTGAGATATCGTATGGCCCTAGGATATTATACAAACAACTCTCTAAAAACATATTTTAACTTAAATGTGAATATTAAATCTTAGTGCAGTTGTATAGGCAAAATCCCTTGATTTTTTATTTGTTAGATGAAAAAAATGGTTTTGCTGGAGGTCCCCTTTAAGGCAGTACTCTTGACTGCCCTTTGGTTTTAATTTAGTAGGTTGTTTGTCTTTGGGGTTCATTGGCACCGAAGGTGCTATTTTCTCAAAAAGTTGGGTTGGGTCGAGCCCGTGACCGTGCTTATTAACTTTGGTCATGATTGATCGAGTTATCATCACAAAATAAAATAAAATAAATGATGGCACCCAGAATTACAGAAATCTAAAACAGGGGTTGCCACGTTGATATGAAGCTTGAGGTTTGAATTTGATATTTTTCTTCATTATTGGGGAAAGGATCACGTGGTTGGTGAAGTTGGAGGGAAACTGGTACGACAGTCCTCTTACACAAGTCTGGTATCACCATCATACGAATCACGCTGTTGTCCAATTTTCAATAGGTCTTTCACTGTGATCTCTTAATCGAGTCTCATCTCTTAACTAGCCAATCCAAACTCTTCACTAGCCAACTCTACAGATTAAGACCTTTTGGGATGCTTGCCTTGGCCCATAGCCAATATTTTAACCTGATGTGGATCCATGTGGTAGGCGGGCCACATGATTCTTACACCCCATACATGAATGAATGGTACACAATTTTCAACTTAACCCCGTCTACAAAAGCAGGACTGTCCTGAATCAATGGCTTATAAGTCCTGAATCAATGTGGATCCATGTGAGCGGCCAAAGAGAAACGGCCTTTAATCAAACGGACCATAAACTCTCCTTGAAGAATACTTAGGCAATCGGTTGGTCCTTTAGGCCCTCTTTCGTCTAACCATATAATTTGCAGATTCAATGAGAAGATCAAAATAGAAACCACACCATTACACGGCACCGATTTCATGGCTATCCGTATGATCGCATACTCTTTACAATAGACGACTAATCCTTGTATTTGCTGGGCCAGTGGGCCACAGAAAATTGCCACATGCTCACTAACACAGAACTGACGGACCAAAATACAATAAAACATACCAAAAACAATTCAATATGATAAAATCCAAATCAAAGTCAATGGCTCAGATTTCATCATGACAATGATGCTGTTAAATGAAGTTGAGAGTTGTCTCACCCACCCCCCCAGATCTTCTCGCAAATCTCAAACAGAGTCCTTTGGTGCGAGTTTAGAGTAGCAGCATCAGCATCAGGAGTTGATGAAGAAGAAGAAGAGTGGTGGTTTTGGAACTTTTGCTTCAACCCCTTGAGCTTGTCGACCACCTGTTCTCTAGTGTATTCTCTACGGAGAGAGCTCTGGATGGTGTCGAAGAGCGAGACATATTCATTGCTGGGAGAATCCGCTTTCACAATCTCCAGAACTGCATTCAAGAGATGAACCTCGTCCGCCTCCGTCCACGAGCTGCAAGTGCGGGACTTGCGTCGTGGCTCGGGCCATATGCTCGGCGACCTCTTCAGCGAAGAAGAAGAAGAAGAAAAGGAAAAACTCATTGCAGAGAAAGAAGAAGTTTCTATGGAGGTCAATTGACTCTAGACTTAGAACTTGGAACGCGTTCTTTTAAAGTATAGGTCGGTATGGGCCTATTTATAGAGAGTTGTAGATTTGGACGCAATTCTAACTACTACTTTGAGATGTATTTGAGGGTGAGGCCTATAGATATATAGGCATATAGCCCATTGTTTTCATGGCCATTTTTGGATTAACCATCTAGCTAAAAATACAATGTTGCCAATAGTATGCTTCAATCAAGCCTATGGAATGTAACCATTTGAAATGAGATTTCGAACATCGCCCATTTCATGTACTTAAATCAATCAGCTAAAAATATATATTATGAGAACTTATGTAGTATTTAATGTAGTATTTAGTGGGGGTCAATATTATACTATGGCACACCTGTCATATTTTAAAATGCAAATGGAGGTTCCAGATATGTGATTTAACTGTGAGAAATTGGGTTAGGATGTTGAGTAACTTGCCTTGTGAAAGTGAAAATATTCCATGTTGATAGGTTCCATTCATCATCATCATTATCATCAAAGCTTTATACCAAGTATCTTAGGGCACCTAAATGGATTCACCT
Organism: Persea americana; assembly: GCA_029852735.1. Taxonomy (NCBI): domain Eukaryota; kingdom Viridiplantae; phylum Streptophyta; class Magnoliopsida; order Laurales; family Lauraceae; genus Persea; species Persea americana. The sequence continues at coordinate 3,708,794 of CM056809.1, read as the reverse complement.
ATGCACAATCATCTTTCTCTCCATCGCCAGTTAATAGTTATAAATTTACAAATATTTATAAAAATATATATGGAAGATGCTCCTATGAGAGGTACTCTCACCAACTTGGTAAGATATGGGTGGGGGCCCTCACTTCCATATCCACTCTCACCAACTTAAATGCAAGGATCCCCAACTTAAATATGAGGGCCCCCACCCATCTCTCACCAAGTTGGTGAGAGTGTCTTTCATAGGAGCACCTCCCAATATATATCCTCCCAATATATATATATGGCAATGCTAAGTTAACCATCCTCTTGAAAAGGAAATGCGTACAGTTGCACTCTTCAATCATAAAGTAGTTCTAAAGTGATAATCAGAAGCCAAAATTTCATAATTATGTGAAGTTTGCAGCAGAAAAAAAAAAAAAAAAACTTTTTTTTTTGGACTCTGGTCATTAGAGTCAAAATTCACGGAGGAGTGTGTAACAACTCACCTATCAAATCAGCTAGTAGTAAATCTCTTTTTTTTTTTTCCCCAAAACTTGGATGTCGGGTTCACTTAAATACATGCAAATCAATAGGATGAAGGTATTGTACTCGAGGGTATTGAACCCCAAGGGGTAGCTCAGTTGACTTAGGACTACGGTTTGTATTCGGAGGTTGTATGTTCGAAACTGTACTACCACACTGGGGCTACAGGGGAGTTTACTCGGCTTTCCTCTGGGCCCGGAGAGATTGGTCATGCCCAAAGGATTGGGAACCCTCCGATATAAAAAAAAAAAAAAGGAATGATGAAGGTATTGAAAGGTTGATAGGCCTGATTACGGGCATGAAAAAAATAAATATTATCGGCTCTATATTCATGAGATGCCTTCCAATCCAACCCAAATCACCTCATCCATTGTGGCCCCTAAATCTTGTATACTCACAGAGTGGGAGTTGGCCCATCAATGGGATGCATTGAGACGGGTAGAATGCCCGGCCCGACCCATCTCAAGCCCGAAAATATAGGGCTTTTAAAAAATCTTGAGTCCAGTGGGCTGGGCTTAAACAATACATTTTAAAGCCCGCCCAAAATGGGACTGGGACTGGGTAGAAACAACCCAGCCCGTTCAAGCCTGGCCTGCTATAAAGTCAATTAATAATAACTATTTCTATATATTACTAGATAGTAGAAATTTGTTTAGTTGTGGATAGTAGAAGCTGCTTTACTTGTTTAGTTGTGGATTGTAACTTATTGATAACTTGTTTACTTGTTTAGCTGTAGATATTAGCTTATTGATAACTTGTTTACTTATTTTATTGTGAATTGTTACGAGTATAGCTTATTGATAACTTGTTTACTTATTTAGTTGTGGTCCCAACCCTGGAAAAAGGAGGAGGGTTTAAAGTCCAGTTCACATCGGGTGTCTGGTGACAGTAGGAATAATTAGAGAATGTTTTATTGATGCTCAGGATCAAGCTAAGCCCAGGCCTGGCCCTGTCCCAGCCCGGGCCCGTACGGGACGGGATTTGATGTAGGCCCGTTTAATTTAGGGTCGAGATTAGGCAATACCCAGCAGGCCCGTCCTATTTTCGAGATGGGATTGGACAACCTAGGCACGGGCTCGAGCTCGGGCTCGGGCTCGGGCTCGGGCCGTCCCATTGACAGTCCCAAGTGGAAAACTGTTGGCAGTGAAATATTACTCGTACATACGGGAGAGTGTTAAAGACGAAACTTCCTCTTGATTTGCGGTCTTGAAGCTACTTTTTATGTGGCATGTTATATCCAGATGGTCAACAAAGTTGAATGGACTGATGCTGCCTTTTCTGAAAGAGAAGAGTGCAGAAAGTTCCTGGCTTCCTGCTCAGAACCGATCAGAAGGTCTTTCAGGCCTTTCGACGAAAGTTCCTTCTCATTGGTTTGCTGCTGCCAAAAAAAACACCCGGGCTAAAACATCCTGAGGCACACTGGGCAGAGGGCCTGAGGCTCCTGCCAATAGCACTGACTGTCTAATGTTCGCTGACCGTCCATTTGATTTGCTGATCTTCCCTACATCTTCGAGCATTTGATGACATTTTAAATACAGCTTCTAACAGGTCCCTTGATTTGATTTTTGGTGAGATTTTCTCCGATGGGACTTGTGGACCGATCGGAACATTGAAGAGATGGGGCCTCAACAATAAATTAAGGACTCCATGAATTTCATTCAGTGTGATAGATTAGTGTCGCGTGTTCATATGCCAAATTAAACTGGGTTTTATATTTTTGTGAGATGACTGATCCACACCCTCACAAAATACCTGTAAGTTTGGCAACTCTTCTAATAGAATCAAGTGAGGTAAAATTGATTTAAAAAGAAAGAATAAAATATAAGTGAGTTATTATGATATCTTGTTTTTAGTTGTTTGTTTTATATTCTTTTTTACTTTTTGAATGAGAATGTAGAGTTTTTTTTATGTTTAAGTCGATAAATGTGGTTGCTTTTTTTTTTTTTTTTTTTGAAAAAGATGGATGAGGTTTTGAATTAAAGTGCTTTTGATGTGATATCTTGTCTGAACAATGAAGGCTTTACTTGACTGTTATTGTGACAGTAAAGTGTCAAACTAGTCATAAATGTTAAAGATTCGGCAAACTAACTACTTAACACATACTATCCTCTTTATTGGTAGAGCCAATGGGCCACGCCAAGATGTGATTTCTGCTCTATGCTTTGAAAAAAGATCGAAGAATTCACATACAATCACCTGGTGGGGGATTTTCTCCCCTTGACAACCCCATACAGTACTTTACCAAAAACGAGGGCCCCATACAATATGGATTTTGGGCTCCCGCCTAAAATTCAAGGTGGTTCTTGCTCTGTGGATGTCAGTGTTGGAAGATTTGACTCCACCAAGAGTAGGTTTATGTAGCCGGGTTTTCTAGAGAGAAAGTGAGAATTGTGGGAATTAAATTTCATGGTATAATAAAATTTGTATTTGGTGCGGTTGCTTATCCTTTTGAAAAAGAGTAAAAAAGGAAAAAATTCATTGTGATTCTTTGAAAAATAAATTTACAAGGTGCGCAGATATATTTTTCTTCCAATGGAACTGATTTTCCACGGCATGTGCACAAATGTAGCCACACTCTTTCAAGTTAAAAAGCCCCTTCATTGTCCTTTCGCATTTTACATTACCACAGCTCTCCGGTTGCAGCAACAGTCGACCACTTTGACTGGTGGTCAAGAGTCAAGACTAGGGATTTTGACAACATCTATATCAACTCTTGATTACAATTCATTCAAAAGGGGAAGGCCCTTTTGAGCATCACCACCCTGGAAGTCAAAACATTTTTAGTTAGGATCGAGATTTCATGCTTCCATATAAGCATATGCAGCACTCTTTATTGCTTTTCTAAAATATGACACACAACAGTAATGTTTATGTAGCCCACGAGCTCGCTACATTAAAGCGGAGATGCATCCATCCATCTGAATATATACACACACCAATATCATAAAATATTATAGGTTCCGTAACTGTCATTTGACCTATGGTCCAAGGCCATAGAAATGGACGAAAGGCAATTTTAGTGCCAATTCCTAGTTTGAATTCTCATTTAGCAACAACTTTCTATTAAATTTTAAAGTGCATTTTAAAGAATTTTCTTAGTTTAATCTCATGTTTTATTTTGAGTGTTGTAGTGAGGCTATTAAGTAATTTTGTATTAGGGTCTTTTGTAAATGGGTCGCACATGAGATAAAAAACCCTTTATTGGTCTTCCGGAGACCCAGAAGCATTTGCATGGAGAAGATTTATTACGATGTGGGAGGTAAGCACAAGAGGATCAGGATTAAAAATTAAAACATCTTTGACATTGAGGGCTTGTGTCTGAAACATTAGACTAGGAGGCTATAAGTACTAAAAGGAACGAAGTGGGCAAAATCGATACAAGCTGCGAAAAGTGGGGTGTTTGGCAATTAGCCAGTGAAGTTAAAGTAAAGTATCCATTATCCAGATTAAAAAAAGATAGGATGGTAGTATACATTTAAAATTTCCTTTCTTAAAAAATAAAAATACAACTTCAATTTCTACAATATATGACAAAGTCTATATTTTTATTCTCATTTGATTTGATACTTCACCTCACTTTACTTTAATTCATTATACACAGATCCAAACAAGAGATAATGTATTATTCTTATTTGAAAATATAAGTCTACTATACGTGCATGCTGTTTTATACAGCTTAGGATAATGTGACCTATATGACTTGATGATTTATAGAAGGGAGAATTTAAAAAAAATCCTTTAAGTTTCGACCTTATTTTAAAAAATGACATAAATTTTAAGACCTTTTAAATTAGTCCCTAAGTTTTTTAGCAATTTTTAAGGACAACTATCTATTTAAAATTATTTTTCGGTAACTTTTTTCTTATTTTTTTTTAAATACCCAAATTACCCTTAATGATAATAAAACTCTCATTCACTTCCTCTATATTCTCCTAATTTCTCTCGCCGGTGTCCTCATGGTGATCAAGAACACCCAGTATTTCTACAGCGATTGGCTGCAAGTAATGGCTGCCGAAACCATGTCATGGCTTTAAAGGAAGGGCAATTTTGGTATTTTCAAAATATTGAGAGAAAAGGTAACCAGATATTACCTTTAAATGGTCAGATGTCCTTAATTGAAAATTTAAGGAAAAGCTTAGGGACTCATTTGAAAAGTTTCTAAATTTGTGTTCTATTTTAAAATAATGCAAAATCTGAAGTCCATATTTGAAAATTTCCCTTCATAGAATTCAAAAAATGGGCCAACATAGTGTGGATCATCATGCCCCTGCATAAAATTAGAAGGGAAGCTACTGCATTTCATATAGCCGATGCAGAAAAGACAGACCCTTACATAAAATTTACTCACAGTCCTCAAAACCAAAAACGAAAAAAAAGGAACAGTATATTATGTAAGACTTTTCATTAATTCACTTGTAACGACAATGCCTATATTCTTTGAACAACCTTCCCTTGATTCAATTTCAAAGAGGGAAAAACAAATCAAGGGAACCAAAATCTCTGAGACAGTATCAGCTAATGGTTGCAAGACGATTCATGTGGTTTCTCAAACGGGACACATCCGACGGTCGAAGAGGCTTCAACAGGAATTCCTCAGCTCCTTCCTCTAAGCACCTGCCACACAGGCCACATACCTCATCATTACAATTCACAACCATGCAACTTGGATAATAACGGTATGACACAGGACAGTTTTGGGCTGTTCCCATCCTGAATTCTATTTACCTGCTGATGCGGGTAGGGACATTTTCTGATGACATGACGACCACTGGAATTTCTCTGAGAGTTGCCGACTCCTGCTTTGCATTACACCCACATCAAAAAGAGATCTTTTAAAAAACTAAAACAAGGTGAAGAAATATGAATGAAGATTAACTCTCTTTTTTTTTCTTTGTTTATAGATACCTTGACTCTCTTTAGAAGATCGAATCCTGTCATCTCTGGCATGCAGTAGTCTGTAATGATCATGTTTACCTTCGGTTTCTAAAACATCAAAACAAAACAGGAAAAAAAAAAAATCTTTTTCAATACCCCAAATGGCTGATGCACAAGAGAAATGAATTGAGTGACAAACCAAAGAAAATACAGAAACGCCACAAGGTTGACAAACAATACAAAAGATATTTATGATGAATCAGATAAAACCCATAACTATGGAACTTCAAAAAAAAGTCTGAAAGTTGTTTTTTTTTTTTTTTTTAATTGTGTTGTGAGTACCTTAGAAGAAGGTTCGTTCTCCGAACCCAACAACTCCAACGCTCTCTTGCCGCTCTCTACCGTCGTTACTGCATCACCCCATTACCAAATTAAACAAAACCATGCCAAAACAAAGACAAATATTTCCTCCAACCAAACAGAGATGGCATGAAATCTTGAAAAAAGCACCTCTATAGGATGAGCTCTTGAGCAGTTTTTCAATCAGTTTCCGGTCCAGCGAGCTATCATCAACAGCCAAAACATGCAACATCTCTGACCCTGAATCTCTGGGGCATGGTGACGAGCCAGACATTTTCAAAACTCACTCAGAAGCTTGGATCAAATACGAAGACGAAAGCTTCAAGCATTGGTCAAGCCTTTTTAAGGTGGAGAGAGAGAGAGAGAGAGAGAGAGAGAGGAAAAGAAAAGGAAAGGAAAGAAAGGGCCCAAGCACCACAGAGACGAAGGAGATTCGATGGACAGATATTTCGGCAGTGGTGATCTGGGGAATCGGCTGCGGCAGCTGGAGGGAGGAAATGAAGATCTTTGATCGTATCTTCCTCAAGAGAGAGATGTGTTTTGGACGTGTCGTGTGGTGTGGGCTGGGGACTTTGGGGAGCTGATATTTAAAAGGGAGAGTAGTGGAAGGTCAACGTTTTGACTGGGGGAGGGTGATTGAACAGACGTCTTGAACGCTGCAGGAGATCTTGTAGGCGATTCCCACAGATGCTATTTCTCTGCTTGGCAGATATGTCCCGACACTCACACCTCAAACTACACGCAAACGTGACAGAGCTCTAAAAAGATGTAATTGTTGATTCTACCAAATAATTCTCTCAGTCGACCACTGCAGATAAGTTAGTGGGTCTCACCTGAAACTAAAACAGCAGGAGATTGGACTTCAAGCCTTCAGACATGATAATTCCTAGTGCGCAACACAGTAGGTTGAATTTACATATGGAATTATCATAACCATTCACATACGCATGCAAAGGAACTCCTAAATTAGATTAGATTTATCGTATTTTTACAAGTCTGGATGGACTTGATCCTTGGATCAAGTGCCGGTCTTTTTTAAATAAAAAGGAGTGGCATGTGACTGACCCTGTACTTGATATTAAAATGCCTATTTCCATCTTACCCAGTCTCATGATAAGTGATATATATCATTTGTTATAGACTAGCAAGTTTTAATTTCAGTTCTAAGAAAGGAGCTTAATATGTCTAATGACAATATAAATGCATGCATTGCCACTAATCTAACAATGGTTCCTCGTTGCTACTTATCTAACAAGGGATGGGCAGTGAAATGGTCATTTGTCACTATTTATACATCTCAAAAGTTTACGATACCGATCCTAATATGATTCCGTTAAAAATGGTGTCCATAAATAATAAATGCATCTGGAATTCAGTGGTGGAACCAATGCTAGAACATGAAAATTTGCCTCCGTGAACATTATATAAAGAGGGATGGTTAAAACCTATGGTTTAACCTGTTAGATCTTGGGTTTGAAATTTGGCAACAGCAAAAGAAGGAGGGATTTCTTGGGTCGGTCAATCTGAAAAATAAATAAAATCCTCAAAAGATTTGATGGGGGTACATACGTACCCGTGGTTGGAACTGAGGGTACTCTTAGTATTAGTTAAGAATATATATTTCTCAAGCAAACCTGTGAAGTGAAAAGCAAATTGCTTTAATTCACTAGCCTTAAATTGTTTTATCTTTCTTTTTTTTCTTTTTTTCTTTTTTATTTTCGCCGATGAGGGTGTCCAGCCTCTTCATGAATCGGCTATTCCCCGGGCATGCGAAGTCCTTGCCTCCCTCACACACCGGACAAATCAAGCTTTCGCTTGGGCAAATAGTTACAGGGAGATAATACAAGTTCAAAATCGCAACCTTCGATTCCTGAGCCCTATTCATATCCAATTGCGCCACCCCTCGGGGTTATCTTGTTTTATCATTAAGAACCCACATCTTTTTTCCATTTGATTACCATTTAATGGATTTATTTTTCAAAGATTTATAAGACTCTAAAGATCTCTTAAATCTAATAGGGTCAATACATCATAGTAACTATATTTCTTGTCCTATTTTAGCAAATAACCGATGATTTGGACCATTTAAAGCTGTGGATGACATAGATCACTAATCAATGCAAAGAAGAGATATCACTTTTTTCTCTTTTTTTTTCACCTCCAAGCTGCTAAGCACCTTTTAAAGATATTTCACAAAGTGAGAATCATAGCATGAAAAAAGTGACAGATTCAAGGATTGAACTCTGGGCAACCGGGCATTGCCAACTAAGTGGCCAACCCTTTATTATAGATATGTATTTAATTAAGAGTAAGATTGGATTATTGAACTCTGGGCAACCAGACATTGCCAACCAAGTGGGCAACCCCTTGTTGTAGAGATGTATCGCATTTAAAACTCATATATGGGCTAAGAACAAAAATCCAATCTTACTCTTAATTAAATACACATCATTAAAATTAAAATAAGACTTAAATCACATAATTCACAAATAAGTAGAATAATCAAATTGAAGAAACTTTTGCCTTAATACTAAAAACAAGTTGAAAGGAGCAAATTTCAAAGTTGATTTCAAATGGATTGCCTTTAAAAGGATTCATTTCTGCCACAATAACAACACATCATTGTCCAGATTCGAGGAAATCAAGCAGCAGAAATACATACACACACAAACAAGTAAGAATCTCTCAGATTTAGAATGACGACTTCTCTTAGAAAAGCAATTTTGGAACTTTTGGGAGAAACAAAGCCAAAAGGCTAAACTATTCAAGGGTCGGTGACGTGTAACTGACGGCGTCAATGTCGTTCTTGAGCTTTTCAACGGGCGCTCCAAACGGCCGTTTTCAAGAGATTCGCAGGGATTTCATGACCCGACGACCGCCAGGGGTACCGGCCAAGACTTAACAGCCGTTCGATGCAGATCTGTTCCACTTTTTGGAGGATCATAATCGTGCCACGTGTACTTCTCCCTGAGAAAGAGGATACGATCCGATCTGCTAGAGTCCGGATCCCCTGTTTCGTCCAAACAGGGGAGCCCTGTTTGGACGAATCAGGGGGCGACACATGAGGGGCGGAGGGGGCGAAAGGGGGGCGGAGGAAAGAGGAAAAGCACTTTTCCTATTTCCTCCGCCCCCCTGTGTCGCCCCTGATTCGTCCAAACAGGGCTCCCCTGTTTGGACGAGACAGGGGATCCGGTTCCAATCTGCCACCAAGATATGGGTTAACTTTGGCCGCCCATGCACGGGTCACGTGTCTGTCGAGCTAGAATGGCAAATGGGTTGGGTTAAGGGTCAACCTTTATTCAAACCCTTTTTGTTTTAAAACAGGTCAGTTAACACAACCTACATTTGATGTGGGTCAAAGTCAACTTTGGCCATGACTTGCACAGTCCGTATCCAATATGAGCCAGCCCATATAAATTGATCTGACCTTATCCAACCTGTAGATGTTTGGGCCAAGCCCAATTCACTTAATCCTAAGCCATAAATTTATCCTATTAGATTTGATAATGACAATAATGTAACCCTGGTCATATTTAAATTGTACTGTATTAATCTTGTATAGTGTATTATGTTTAACATTAGACGTTAAGAACATGAAACCAAAGAGTTAATATTTGGACACCCATAATTTTCTATGTATGCTTTAACCACATTTAACCTTCTGATCATTTTGCATCCTTTGTTTGTCATACATCCAACAAAGCTTTTTGGCCTCAACTGCCTAGCATTGTTCTTTTCAAAATAACATAACAAACTGCCTTTATGTTCACCCCACCGAGGTCAATGTCATTTGGAGGATAGACATGATGCATGGATGTTTTTAAATGTACAACATATTCAGTTGTATCATATCTGATATTTTATTTTTTATATGTAAGATTCATGTTTCTACTGTGTCTACGGCGTGTCTCAAGCATCATAAGAGTATAGAGAAGGTAAGAGCACGACTTATTCAGGGCTTGACCAAATAGCAATTTAATCAAATCATTGTAGTCCTAAACTTCATGGCATCAAAGTTTAGGAGATATTTGTTTACATAGGATAAATAACAATTCACGCCTTAAGTGGTTAGAAATGAAGATGACAAGTGAATATTACAAACGAGCATCAAATAACTTTTGCTTTTATGGTAATATAATTAAGGAAAAATGGGAAATAAATACACAACTACTATCGTCATATTAATTAACTTAAATTCTAGAAGAGTAAATGTCCCACCTACACCACTATCTTATCGAGTCCGGATTTAGTGGGGTAAAATCTCACGGTGACCGTAAGTGAACCATTCACAGTCTGCCATGTCACCACGAGCAGCCTGCCATGCATCCGGACAGGGGTTTGCCAACAATGATGTGGCAGACCCTAAGTGGTCCACTCACGGCCACTCAGAGGATCCCGCTTCCCATCTTATATCCTACACACCTCACATCTTCAATAACTTTCTACAGATAAGCTCATCTAACCATGAATTGGTATGTATTCTAAGTAGACCAACAGCCCTTGGTAATATTGTACCTGCAATTCTTCTTATCAATATTCAATTCGAAGAGAAAAATGTCGGGGATTTGGAAGCTACCAGAGCCCCACAAAGTGCAACCATGGTGGTGGATTTCCCTCGTTAGCAATCAACCCCTAGCGGGGACTCAACTTGCCAAAAAAAAAAAAAAAAAAACTTTTTAAAGATAAGCTCATCTAACCATGAATTGGTATGTATTCTAAGTAGACCAACAGCCCTTGGTGATATTGTACTGCAATTCTTCTGGTCAGGATTCAATTCGAAGAGAAAAATGATTGGATCATTGCCGATCTGAAGTAAGCACCAATTCAGCTGATAGGTGGGATCGGTGGACCTATTGGATCCAATAAATAAATAATCATGTTAACCATGCTGTTAGTCTTTCACACGTTAGGAGGTGCACAAAACCTTTTTTCTTTTGGCCATTCAATTAAAAGAGAAGGCATGGTTTGAGTGTGTCCTGGTTTTGTGCCATGATAGAAGAATATGATATGTGAGTTGGTACATGTGCTGTGCATTTACTTTAATGATCATTCATTATTCATAGAAAGTATTAAATTTATTTATTTATTAAGAGGTGATTTTATTCAATTTGATATAATATAAGTTGGATTCATCCCCAAAAAAACAGGTGGGGTTGATTTGATTACTCCCAGAGGGCCGGTTGCCAGTTGCCACCCTACAGCTTCTTGTTCTTCTTGCAACGAATCTGCTTCTTATATCTTGTTTTTAATGTACTTTATTCAAACAAGATTTGACCCCGTACAAATTGGTATGAGCCAGTTTGAAGATTAGATTTATCAAGATCATAATCTAGAAAAGAGTAATCTCACCTTTGAGGAGGAGGTGAGACAGATGGGAAATCAAGAATGACTATATTTGAAGAGGGACTCATTAAACTTAGATCTAAAAACAGTTTCCCCCCAACATCAAGGAGCAAATAGTTTTGTGGGTTATCCAACGGTGAAAATTGTTCATATGTTCGTCAAATTGATTTGGTGGTAAACAAGGGGCAGTGACTGTGAGAGAGATGGGATCAAAGCTCATTTAGCTATTATGAGAAAGTGGGAGATAGAAATTGATCCGCAGAACACATATATGACAATCATCCAATCCGCACTGTTCATATCAAAATTGGGTTCATCTTGAATATGGGCCCGCTTAATGCATGACAATCATGGAAGGGGAATGAAAGGAACTCATTCACGATGGGCTTGAGCAAAAGATGTGTCCCATGCTTTGGCGTAAAACTTTAATGGCCTAAAACATGCATTAGATGCGTTCCAGATAGGCGCACCCAAGGCAAAGCACATATTAGGATGGGCCCAGGAAATTGCACCACTGGTTGATAAACTTATACAAATACGCATATGGGCCTTTAGTTATAAGGTCTAAAATTCAAATCCAATTTAAGGGTCTGAGAGTCAGGCCTAGGCCCACCGCATTTTCTTTCTTTCTGGTTTTTATTTTTATTTTTATTTTTTTGCTACATAAGAAACTCTAAATTGCACACATTTGTTTCCTAAACAGCTGAACTACAAGTCAGGTACTAAGGCCCACCACATTTGCAATACACACACGTTACCATGGGTGGAACCAGAGGGAGGCGCCCGCCCACCCCCCCGCCCCCCAGAAAACATTTGCAATACACACAGAGGGAGGCTGGCAGGGGCCATGGCAACCACCCCCCCCTCCGAAGATTTTTATAGATTTTTACATATGGCCCCCCTAAAAAATCAGAAAAGCCCTTATATATTTTAAAAACTACATTTATTTTTTATATCCGGCCCTCCCAAAATTCGTTTCCTGCATAGTGCCGCCCCAGTGAAGAATTTCTGGGTCTGCCCCTGCATGTTACATTAATTGTGTTGAATTTTTCAGGTCGGGTCAGTGATTTTATGTAGAGCCAAGTCCAGCACATTCAACCCAGGCTTGATGAGGCTAGGGCTGGCCCAGCCCTAGTCTTATTTAGGGATGCAAAGAAGCCATGCTTTACATAGCTTGAGCATGCCCTTGACGACTTAAAAAAGCCAAACTGAGCTGAGCCAAACATACATAAATTGAGCTTCAGCTTGAACTCAGGCTAGATTAGAAATCAAGTCGAGTTGAGCTAAGCTTGAGCTTGACTTAACAATCCTCTTAGCTTAAGGCCAACTCAGTCTTAAATATTTTATATTGTATGTGCGTTTGGTAAATTCACTTGACTAGTAATGTGAGATGAAGGATCATCTCAAGAGACAATAAAAAAAAACGGGGTCAAATAAAAAAAGTACCATAATTCAAAAAATACTTCTACTTTTTATATAAAAAAATTTCAAAAAGTTACTTTCCCATACTACTACATGACAAAAAATCATCTCCTTTTTCTGAAAAAAAAAAAAAAAAACTACATTTTCATTTTGCTACATGACAAAAGGCCATCACTTTTTTATTCAACTCCTCTTCTTTTATTGCCTCTTAATTTGACCCTTCACTTTACTAGTGAGATTACCAAACAAGCTTGGAAAACTTTATATGAGCATCATTTCAGTGAAATTTCATACCACCACATACCTTTCATTCCTTGCATGTACACCAAAGCACTCCTATATTGTGTATAAAGAGGGTTGCCATGTAGACCTTCAACCGTGACCAAATTTCAACCCCCACCTCCCCCCTATATATTCTTGCATGTGTATATGAGGGTTTTCCTCCCACTTCGGTGGGTTTTCCTTCTCGGGTGTATCGGGCTTTCTTTCCACATCGGTGGGCTTTCTTCTCGGGTGTGCCGGGCTTTCTTTCCACTTCGGTGGGGCTTCCTTCCCGGATGTACCCGGCTCTCTAAAAAAAAAAGGGTCCCAACCATTGAAGCTGGGGTACAAAAAAAAACCGTGACCAAATTTTACTGAAAAATTAAAAGATCAAGACATATGAAAAAACTACTAGCATACAAAAAAGGACATATGGCAAAACGTGGTTGAAGATTCCGGTGAGACAGGCATTGTGCCATTGAGCTGTTTCCGTGTGCGGCACAATCAGCATTTGAGTCAGGCTCGGAATGAAAGTAGGCCTAATTGAGTTCATTGGACTAAAGATTGGACACAAAACGTTAGACCTTTGTGTCTGGTCCAAGTGTAAATACACTACTTAAGTCCAAGGGTTGTCAATGGACCCCAATTGTAGAATATAGGCCACCTCATACAGAACCAGTTGTCTCAAGCCATCATCTTTGTGTTTGATGGATGTCCAAAATTTGCTTCAATTCCCTTCTAAAACTGTAGAAGCATACTCTCTGAGGTCATATCTCTCTAATTTCGGCTCCGATAGATGAAATCTTGGACTCCACGGATATCTACTAAGAAAGATCTTTCAAACAGTGGGTAGATTGCGCCGATCCGACACTCACTATGAGAGTTATGGCCGATTAAAGTTTCTGCCCCTGAAAAATTCAAGGATAATTATGCACAGATGAAAGCTTCTATGGTGAGATGTGAAAATGGGTGTGTGGGACCCATGTTGGACGTCCAAGGGATGCTTGGGCTCATTCCTTGCTTGCTTAGGCGACTTTCTTTGACTTCCCTTCTCAAATTTCATCAATGTGGGTCCCATGTTGTTGATTTCGCCGACAAATTGAAAGAAATAAATTTAAGATTAATCACACGTAGGAAAATAAACATGAGTCATGCATTTTTCAAATGGGCCCTACAAAAGATTCGACCTAGGCCTACAGGCGTAAAAATGAAAATGTGTAGGTTTTCCTCTACTGGACGTGGAGGAAAAGTTGCAAATGCAGCTTTACTGCTTCTCACAACGGCGGTAAAGCTGCAAATGCCGGTTTTCCTCCTCTCAGAGAGGAGAAAACCTGCAAATGCAGCTTTACCGCTTCTCATAACGGCGGTAAAGCTGCGAATGCGGGTTTTCCTCCACTTAGAGAGGAGGAGAAGTTGTTTGGAGAGGCGCAAAATCTGCAGTTTGATCCCACTCCGTTTTTTATGCTCTTCCCCCCCCCCCCCCCCCCCCCCCCCCCCCCACCTTTTTTTTTTTTTTTACTTATGGGGATGTGGGGCACTTGCCCTAGGCATTTTCCTTTTGCACGGCACTCACACATCATCATAATGGCGCCCGGCGAATGACTAATCCGAATGGATCACACATAGAGGACGCTCCTTGATTAGGCCGATCACATTTTTTGCTGCCATGTCAGTGGTCTGCACCATTTGATCGTCGGGTTCATTTATAAATAAAATAAAAAACTAAAACTTGTTGGCCATTGATAAAAGAGATTAGGATGATTACGCGGGGCCCTTTTTTTGTAGCAAGGAGGTCTCAACCAGATTAAGATTTCCGCGCCCGATCGCATCCCCTAGTGGGCGCCACAGCAAGGGTTGTGTTTAGCCTCGTGTGCACCGGACAACCACCAAACAATGATTTCTTCTTTTAACAAAGACCGGTTGTTGGGCTTACTCTCTTCTTTTAAGAAAGACTAGCGTTAGATCCCGTGCAATGCACAGGTTAACTCGTGAAAATCGAAAAGTTATTACAAGTTAAAATTCAAATAAATTATTGATTAATAAAAAGTTACTAGATTTATTCAATCCATTTAAAATCTCTGGAACAAAAGTTTTACCTATAAAGGCAAGGCAGCGAGGGGCTATGCGTTGATGCTGAACCACGGTCAGTGAAGACCCATCCGACTTTGGCTTTATATCGTGATTCAGCCAAAACTGTGTTTTAATAGCATAAAAATTGAAAATATCTGATTAAGGAGCTTGGTTTTTGTGATTACATCATCATAGGTTTTATCCTGACACCAACCCTTGGCTAATGTAAAAGAGAGATTTGAAGCGTCTGGCACCTGTGGCATAAATTTCAGTTCAAAGGTCCGTTTGATATATCAATGGTGGCTCTTGCTGAAAACTAAAAGCCAATGACTTGTGTGCTTCTGTTCCAAAATATGTTTATCACCGTTTTTCCCTAAAATGGGAAACCGCAAACCGTGTTCACCAAAGCACATGGATTTCCTCTTTATCTCTCTCTCTCTCTCTCTCTCTCTCTCTCTCTAGTAGTGTAAAAGGAGGTGAAGCCCTTCAAGGAAGGAACTGTTGTATTGATTCTAAAGTGGTCTCAATTTGGCTTTTTCTGCTATTGAATATATGGAAAGAACCAACAGTCGAATGAAGCAATAGATTTGAAAATAAATGAGTGAAAGATAATAATAGGGTTAAGAGAGTAAGAGTTCGAGGGGGAGAAGTGGATAGGTAGATCTATTCCAAGGTAATAACAGCAGAATCTGAAATCGAGATCGGGAGTTTTAGAAACGTACCAAGAGCCCAAGGTCCGGAAATTCGAGAAGGGAGAGGAGCAGGGAAAACATGCACCCTGCATAGATGATAGTACAGAGAAAGTGTAGTCGTCGATGAAGATGAAAGTCTGTTCCTCGAACGCTAAGCGTTTATTTGAGGAAGGGCAAAAGTCATCTCTTATGGCGTTTCCTGAGGAAAAGATGTAAGTCGTGTGGCCAATGAAGTGTTTTATGGACGACAGGTGTGTTGCTTTTTCTTAAACCGGCTCCTGATGATGATGTAGTTGTCGACGTGGCTCCAGGCGGATCATGGATGAGGCATGATGTTCTACCCATTTTTCAACTTTAAAGAAGAAGCGGCCCTCTTCGGGTGAGGATTTAATACATGGGCGGGGGTTTAAACAACGGTTGGGTTTAGTGTAACAAGCGAGTCTCTTTCTAATGAGTGGGTGGGGATTTAAATATATTTTCAGGGCTTCGGCTGGGCCTTACTTTATGGATCGAGCATCTTTTCGTCTCATCTGGGCTTCCTTACGTGGAGGATATATAATAACATGTCATGGTCTTACCGACCCTAACAACCGACGGGATTTGAGGCCACATTAGGGCTTGTTTGGCGCCCATGTTGGACGTCCAAGGGAAGCTTGGGCTCCTTCCTTGCTTGCTTAGTCGACTTTCTTTGACTTCCCTTCTCAAATTTCATCAATGTCGGTCCCATGTTGTTGATTTCGCCTACAAATTGAAAGAAATAAAACGCTAAGCGTTTATTTGAGGAAGGGCAAAAGTCATCTCTTATGGCGTTTCCTGAGGAAAAGATGTAAGTCGTGTAGCCAATGAAATGTTTTATGGACGGCAGGTGTGTTGCTTTTTCTTAAACCGGCTCCTGATGATGATGTAGTTGTTGACGTGGCTCCAGGCGGATCATGGATGAGGCTTGATGTTCTACCCATTTTTCAACTTTAAAGAAGAAGCGGCCCTCTTCGGGTGAGGATTTAATACATGGGCGGGGGTTTAAACAACGGTTGGGTTTAGTGTAACAAGCGAGTCTCTTTCTAATAAGTGGGTGGGGATTTAAATATGTTTTCAGGGCTTCGGCTGGGCCTTACTTTATGGATCGGGCATCTTTTCGTCTCATCTGGGCTTTCTTACGTGGAGGATATATAATAACATGTCATGGTCTTACCGACCCTAACAACCGACGGGATTTGAGGTCACATTAGGGCTTGTTTGGCGCCCATGTTGGACGTCCAAGGGATGCTTGGGCTCCTTCCTTGTTGCTTAGTCGACTTTCTTTGACTTCCCTTCTCAAATTTCATCAATGTGGGTCCCAAGTTGTTGATTTCGCCTACAAATTGAAAGAAATAAATTTACGATTAATCACACGTAGGAAAATAAACATGAGTCATGCATTTT
This sequence comes from Persea americana, assembly GCA_029852735.1. Taxonomy (NCBI): domain Eukaryota; kingdom Viridiplantae; phylum Streptophyta; class Magnoliopsida; order Laurales; family Lauraceae; genus Persea; species Persea americana. The sequence goes on along the minus strand of CM056809.1, from coordinate 3,691,837 downwards.
CCATATGGGCCCAACAAAAGATTCGACCTAGGCCTAGAGGCGTAAAAATGAAAATGTGTAGGTTTTCCTCCACTCGAAGTGGAGGAAAAGTTGCAAATGCAGCTTTACCGCTGCTCACAACGGCGGTAAAGCTGCAAATGCCGGCTTTCCGCCACTCAGAGAGGAGGAAAACCTGCAAATGCAGCTTTCCCGCTGCTCATAATGGCGGTAACGCTGCGAATGCGGGTTTTCCTCCACTTAGAGAGGAGGAGAAGTTGTTTGGAGAGGCGGAAAATCTGCAGTTTGATCCCACTCCGTTTTTTATGCTCTTTTCCCCCTTTTTTTTTTCTTCTACTTATGGGGATGTGGGGCACTTGCCCTGGGCATTTTCCTTTTGCACGGCACTCACACATCATCATAATGGCGCCCGGCGAATGACTAATCCGAATGGATCACACATAGAGGACGCTCCTTGATTAGGCCGATCAAATTTTTTGCTGCCATGTCAGTGGTCTGCACCATTTGATCGTCGGGTTCATTTATAAATAAAATAAAAAACTAAAACTTGTTGGCCATTGATAAAAGAGATTAGGATGATTACGCGGGGCCCTTTTTTTGTAGCAAGGAGGTCTCAATCAGATTAAGATTTCCGCGCCCGATCGCATCCCCTAGTGGGCCCCACAGCAAGGGTTGTGTTTAGCCTCGTGTGCACCGGACAGCCACCAAACAATGATTTCTTCTTTTAACAAAGACCGGTTGTTGCGCTTACTCTCTTCTTTTAAGAAAGACTAGCGTTAGATCCCGTGCAATGCACAGGTTAACTCGTGAAAATCGAAAAGTTATTACAAGTTAAAATTCAAATAAATTATTGATTAATAAAAAGTTACTAGATTTATTCAATCCATTTAAAATCTCTGGAACAAAAGTTTTACCTATAAAGGCAAGGCAGGGAGCGGCTATGCGTTGATGCTGAACCACGGTCGGTGAAGACCCATCCGACTTTGGCTTTATATCGTTATTCAGCCAAAACTGTGTTTTAATAGCATAAAAATTGAAAATATCTGATTGAGGATCTTGGTTTTTGTGATTACATCATCATAGGTTTTATCCTGACACCAACCCTTGGCTGACGTAATAGCGAGATTTGATGCGTCTGGCACCTGTGGCTTGGATTTCAATTCAAAGGTCCGTTTGATATATCAACGGTGGCTCTTGCTGAAAACTAAAAGCCAATGACTTGTGTGCTTCTGTTCCAAAATATGTTTATCACCGTTTTTCCCTAAAATGGGAAACCGCAAACCGTGTTCACCAAAGCACATGGATTTCCTCTTTTTATCTCTCTCTCTCTCTCTCTCTAGTAGTGTAAAAGGAGGTGAAGCCCTTCAAGGAAGGAACTGTTGTATTGATACTAAAGTGGTCTCAATTTGGCTTTTTCTGCTATTGAATATATGGAAAGAAGCAACAATCGAATGAAGCAATAGATTTGAAAATAAATGAGTGAAAGATAATAATAGGGTTAAGAGAGTAAGAGTTCGAGGGGGAGAAGTGGAAAGGTAGATCAATTCCAAGGTAATAACAGCAGAATCTGAAATCGAGATCGGGAGTTTTAGAAACGTACCAAGTGCCCAGGGTCCGGAAATTCGAGAAGGGAGAGGAGCAGGGAAAACATGCACCCGGCATAGATGATAGTACGGAGAAAGTGCAGTCGTCGATGAAGATGAAAGTCTGTTCCTCGAACGCTAAGCGTTTATTTGAGGAAGGGCAAAAGTCATCCCCTATGGCGTTTCCTGAGGAAAAGATGTAAGTCGTGTAGCCAATGAAATGTTTTATGGACGGCAGGTGTGTTGCTTTTTCTTAAACCGGCTACTGATGATGATGTAGTTGTTGACGTGGCTCCAGGCGGATCATGGATGAGGCATGATGTTCTAGCCATTTTTCAACTTTAAAGAAGAAGCGGCCCTCTTCGGGTGAGGATTTAATACATGGGCGGGGGTTTGAACAACGGTTGGGTTTAGTGTAACAAGCGAGTCTCTTTCTAATAAGTGGGTGGGGATTTAAATATGTTTTCAGGGCTTCGGCTGGGCCTTACTTTATGGATCGGGCATCTTTTCGTCTCATCTGGGCTTCCTTACGTGGAGGATATATAATAACATGTCATGGTCTTACCGACCCTAACAACCGACGGGATTTGAGGTCACATTAGGGCTTGTTTGGCGCCCATGTTGGACGTCCAAGGGATGCTTGGGCTCCTTCCTTGCTTGCTTAGTCGACTTTCTTTGACTTCCCTTCTCAAATTTCATCAATGTGGGTCCCATGTTGTTGATTTCGCCTACAAATTGAAAGAAATAAATTTAAGATTAATCACACGTAGGAAAATAAACATGAGTCATGCATTTTCCATATGGGCCCTACAAAAGATTCGACCTAGGCGTAGAGGCGTAAAAATGAAAATGTGTAGGTTTTCCTCCACTGGAAGTGGAGGAAAAGTTGTAAATGCAGCTTTACCGCTGCTCACAACGGCGGTAAAGCAGCAAATGCCGGTTTTCCTCCACTCAGAGAGGAGGAAAACCAGCAAATGTAGCTTTACGGCTGCTCATAACGGCGGTAACGCTGCGAATGCGGGTTTTCCTCCACTTAGAGAGGAGGAGAAGTTGTTTGGAGAGGCGGAAAATCTGCAGTTTGATCCCACTCCGTTTTTTATGCTCTTTTCCCCCCTTTTTTTTTTCTTCTACTTATGGGGATGTGGGGCACTTGCCCTGGGCATTTTCCTTTTGCACGGCACTCACACATCATCATAATGGCGCCCGGCGAATGACTAATCCGAATGGATCACACATAGAGGACGCTCCTTGATTAGGCCGATCACATTTTTTGCTGCCATGTCAGTGGTCTGCACCATTTGATCGTCGGGTTCATTTATAAATAAAATAAAAAACTAAAACTTGTTGGCCATTGATTAAAGAGATTAGGACGATTACGCGGGGCCCTTTTTTTGTAGCAAGGAGGTCTCAACCAGATTAAGATTTCCGCGCCCGATCGCATCCCCTAGTGGGCCCCACAGCAAGGGTCGTGTTTAGCCTCGTGTGCACCGGACAACCACCAAACAATGATTTCTTCTTTTAACAAAGACCGGTTGTTGCGCTTACTCTCTTCTTTTAAGAAAGACTAGCGTTAGATCCCGTGCAATGCACAGGTTAACTCGTGAAAATCGAAAAGTTTTTACAAGTCAAAATTCAAATAAATTATTGATTAATAAAAAGTTACTAGATTTATTCAATCCATTTAAAATCTCTGGAACAAAAGTTTTACCTATAAAGGCAAGGCAGGGAGCGGCTATGCGTTGATGCTGAACCACGGTCGGTGAAGACCCATCCGACTTTGGCTTTCTATCGTTATTCAGCCAAAACTGTGTTTTAATAGCATAAAAATTGAAAATATCTGATTGAGGATCTTGGTTTTTGTGATTACATCATCATAGGTTTTATCCTGACACCAACCCTTGGCTGACGTAATAGCGAGATTTGATGCGTCTGGCACCTGTGGCTTGGATTTCAATTCAAAGGTCCGTTTGATATATCAACGGTGGCTCTTGCTGAAAACTAAAAGCCAATGACTTGTGTGCTTCTGTTCCAAAATATGTTTATCACCGTTTTTCCCTAAAATGGGAAACCGCAAACCGTGTTCACCAAAGCACATGGATTTCCTCTTTTTATCTCTCTCTCTCTCTCTCTCTATTAGTGTAAAAGGAGGTGAAGCCCTTCAAGGAAGGAACTGTTGTATTGATACTAAAGTGGTCTCAATTTGGCTTTTTCTGCTATTGAATATATGGAAAGAAGCAACAATCGAATGAAGCAATAGATTTGAAAATAAATGAGTGAAAGATAATAATAGGGTTAAGAGAGTAAGAGTTCGAGGGGGAGAAGTGGAAAGGTAGATCAATTCCAAGGTAATAACAGCAGAATCTGAAATCGAGATCGGGAGTTTTAGAAACGTACCAAGTGCCCAGGGTCCGGAAATTCGAGAAGGGAGAGGAGCAGGGAAAACATGCACCCGGCATAGATGATAGTACGGAGAAAGTGCAGTCGTCGATGAAGATGAAAGTCTGTTCCTCGAACGCTAAGCGTTTATTTGAGGAAGGGCAAAAGTCATCCCCTATGGCGTTTCCTGAGGAAAAGATGTAAGTCGTGTAGCCAATGAAATGTTTTATGGACGGCAGGTGTGTTGCTTTTTCTTAAACCGGCTACTGATGATGATGTAGTTGTTGACGTGGCTCCAGGCGGATCATGGATGAGGCATGATGTTCTAGCCATTTTTCAACTTTAAAGAAGAAGCGGCCCTCTTCGGGTGAGGATTTAATACATGGGCGGGGGTTTGAACAACGGTTGGGTTTAGTGTAACAAGCGAGTCTCTTTCTAATAAGTGGGTGGGGATTTAAATATGTTTTCAGGGCTTCGGCTGGGCCTTACTTTATGGATCGGGCATCTTTTCGTCTCATCTGGGCTTCCTTACGTGGAGGATATATAATAACATGTCATGGTCTTACCGACCCTAACAACCGACGGGATTTGAGGTCACATTAGGGCTTGTTTGGCGCCCATGTTGGACGTCCAAGGGATGCTTGGGCTCCTTCCTTGCTTGCTTAGTCGACTTTCTTTGACTTCCCTTCTCAAATTTCATCAATGTGGGTCCCATGTTGTTGATTTCGCCTACAAATTGAAAGAAATAAATTTAAGATTAATCACACGTAGGAAAATAAACATGAGTCATGCATTTTCCATATGGGCCCTACAAAAGATTCGACCTAGGCGTAGAGGCGTAAAAATGAAAATGTGTAGGTTTTCCTCCACTGGAAGTGGAGGAAAAGTTGTAAATGCAGCTTTACCGCTGCTCACAACGGTGGTAAAGCAGCAAATGCCGGTTTTCCTCCACTCAGAGAGGAGGAAAACCAGCAAATGTAGCTTTACGGCTGCTCATAACGGCGGTAAAGCTGCGAATGCGGGTTTTCCTCCACTTAGAGAGGAGGAGAAGTTGTTTGGAGAGGCGGAAAATCTGCAGTTTGATCCCACTCCGTTTTTTATGCTCTTTTCCCCCCTTTTTTTTTTCTTCTACTTATGGGGATGTGGGGCACTTGCCCTGGGCATTTTCCTTTTGCACGGCACTCACACATCATCATAATGGCGCCCGGCGAATGACTAATCCGAATGGATCACACATAGAGGACGCTCCTTGATTAGGCCGATCACATTTTTTGCTGCCATGTCAGTGGTCTGCACCATTTGATCGTCGGGTTCATTTATAAATAAAATAAAAAACTAAAACTTGTTGGCCATTGATTAAAGAGATTAGGACGATTACGCGGGGCCCTTTTTTTGTAGCAAGGAGGTCTCAACCAGATTAAGATTTCCGCGCCCGATCGCATCCCCTAGTGGGCCCCACAGCAAGGGTCGTGTTTAGCCTCGTGTGCACCGGACAACCACCAAACAATGATTTCTTCTTTTAACAAAGACCGGTTGTTGCGCTTACTCTCTTCTTTTAAGAAAGACTAGCGTTAGATCCCGTGCAATGCACAGGTTAACTCGTGAAAATCGAAAAGTTTTTACAAGTCAAAATTCAAATAAATTATTGATTAATAAAAAGTTACTAGATTTATTCAATCCATTTAAAATCTCTGGAACAAAAGTTTTACCTATAAAGGCAAGGCAGGGAGCGGCTATGCGTTGATGCTGAACCACGGTCGGTGAAGACCCATCCGACTTTGGCTTTCTATCGTTATTCAGCCAAAACTGTGTTTTAATAGCATAAAAATTGAAAATATCTGATTGAGGATCTTGGTTTTTGTGATTACATCATCATAGGTTTTATCCTGACACCAACCCTTGGCTGACGTAATAGCGAGATTTGATGCGTCTGGCACCTGTGGCTTGGATTTCAATTCAAAGGTCCGTTTGATATATCAACGGTGGCTCTTGCTGAAAACTAAAAGCCAATGACTTGTGTGCTTCTGTTCCAAAATATGTTTATCACCGTTTTTCCCTAAAATGGGAAACCGCAAACCGTGTTCACCAAAGCACATGGATTTCCTCTTTTTATCTCTCTCTCTCTCTCTCTCTAGTAGTGTAAAAGGAGGTGAAGCCCTTCAAGGAAGGAACTGTTGTATTGATACTAAAGTGGTCTCAATTTGGCTTTTTCTGCTATTGAATATATGGAAAGAAGCAACAATCGAATGAAGCAATAGATTTGAAAATAAATGAGTGAAAGATAATAATAGGGTTAAGAGAGTAAGAGTTCGAGGGGGAGAAGTGGAAAGGTAGATCAATTCCAAGGTAATAACAGCAGAATCTGAAATCGAGATCGGGAGTTTTAGAAACGTACCAAGTGCCCAGGGTCCGGAAATTCGAGAAGGGAGAGGAGCAGGGAAAACATGCACCCGGCTTAGATGATAGTACGGAGAAAGTGCAGTCGTCGATGAAGATGAAAGTCTGTTCCTCGAACGCTAAGCGTTTATTTGAGGAAGGGCAAAAGTCATCCCCTATGGCGTTTCCTGAGGAAAAGATGTAAGTCGTGTAGCCAATGAAATGTTTTATGGACGGCAGGTGTGTTGCTTTTTCTTAAACCGGCTACTGATGATGATGTAGTTGTTGACGTGGCTCCAGGCGGATCATGGATGAGGCATGATGTTCTAGCCATTTTTCAACTTTAAAGAAGAAGCGGCCCTCTTCGGGTGAGGATTTAATACATGGGCGGGGGTTTGAACAACGGTTGGGTTTAGTGTAACAAGCGAGTCTCTTTCTAATAAGTGGGTGGGGATTTAAATATGTTTTCAGGGCTTCGGCTGGGCCTTACTTTATGGATCGGGCATCTTTTCGTCTCATCTGGGCTTCCTTACGTGGAGGATATATAATAACATGTCATGGTCTTACCGACCCTAACAACCGACGGGATTTGAGGTCACATTAGGGCTTGTTTGGCGCCCATGTTGGACGTCCAAGGGATGCTTGGGCTCCTTCCTTGCTTGCTTAGTCGACTTTCTTTGACTTCCCTTCTCAAATTTCATCAATGTGGGTCCCATGTTGTTGATTTCGCCTACAAATTGAAAGAAATAAATTTAAGATTAATCACACGTAGGAAAATAAACATGAGTCATGCATTTTCCATATGGGCCCTACAAAAGATTCGACCTAGGCGTAGAGGCGTAAAAATGAAAATGTGTAGGTTTTCCTCCACTGGAAGTGGAGGAAAAGTTGTAAATGCAGCTTTACCGCTGCTCACAACGGCGGTAAAGCAGCAAATGCCGGTTTTCCTCCACTCAGAGAGGAGGAAAACCAGCAAATGTAGCTTTACGGCTGCTCATAACGGCGGTAAAGCTGCGAATGCGGGTTTTCCTCCACTTAGAGAGGAGGAGAAGTTGTTTGGAGAGGCGGAAAATCTGCAGTTTGATCCCACTCCGTTTTTTATGCTCTTTTCCCCCCTTTTTTTTTTCTTCTACTTATGGGGATGTGGGGCACTTGCCCTGGGCATTCTCCTTTTGCACGGCACTCACACATCATCATAATGGCGCCCGGCGAATGACTAATCCGAATGGATCACACATAGAGGACGCTCCTTGATTAGGCCGATCACATTTTTTGCTGCCATGTCAGTGGTCTGCACCATTTGATCGTCGGGTTCATTTATAAATAAAATAAAAAACTAAAACTTGTTGGCCATTGATTAAAGAGATTAGGACGATTACGCGGGGCCCTTTTTTTGTAGCAAGGAGGTCTCAACCAGATTAAGATTTCCGCGCCCGATCGCATCCCCTAGTGGGCCCCACAGCAAGGGTCGTGTTTAGCCTCGTGTGCACCGGACAACCACCAAACAATGATTTCTTCTTTTAACAAAGACCGGTTGGTGCGCTTACTCTCTTCTTTTAAGAAAGACTAGCGTTAGATCCCGTGCAATGCACAGGTTAACTCGTGAAAATCGAAAAGTTTTTACAAGTCAAAATTCAAATAAATTATTGATTAATAAAAAGTTACTAGATTTATTCAATCCATTTAAAATCTCTGGAACAAAAGTTTTACCTATAAAGGCAAGGCAGCGAGCCGCTATGCGTTGATGCTGAACCACAGTCGGTGAAGACCCATCCGACTTTGGCTTTATATCGTTATTCAGCCAAAACTGTGTTTTAATAGCATAAAAATTGAAAATATCTGATTGAGGATCTTGGTTTTTGTGATTACATCATCATAGGTTTTATCCTGACACCAACCCTTGGCTGACGTAAAAGCGAGATTTGAAGCGTTTGGCACCTGTGGCTTGGATTTCAATTCAAAGGTCCGTTTGATATATCAACGGTGGCTCTTGCTGAAAACTAAAAGCCAATGACTTGTGTGCTTCTGTTCCAAAATATGTTTAACACCGTTTTTCCCTAAAATGGGAAACCGCAAACCGTGTTCACCAAAGCACATAGATTTCCTCTTTTTATCTCTCTCTCTCTCTCTCTCTCTCTTTCTCTCTAGTAGTGTAAAAGGAGGTGAAGCCCTTCAAGGAAGGAACTGTTGTATTGATTCTAAAGTGGTCTCAATTTGGCTTTTTCTGCTATTGAATATATGGAAAGAAGCAACAATCGAATGAAGCAATAGATTTGAAAATAAATGAGTGAAAGATAGTAATAGGGTTAAGAGAGTAAGAGTTCGAGGGGGAGAAGTGGAAAGGTAGATCTATTCCAAGGTAATAACAGCAGAATCTGAAATCGAGATCGGGAGTTTTAGAAACGTACCAAGAGCCCAGGGTCCGGAAATTCGAGAAGGGAGAGGAGCAGGGAAAACATGCACCCGGCATAGATGATAGTACGGAGAAAGTGCAGTCGTCGATGAAGATGAAAGTCTGTTCCTCGAACGCTAAGCGTTTATTTGAGGAAGGGCAAAAGTCATCTCTTATGGCGTTTCCTGAGGAAAAGATGTAAGTCGTGTGGCCAATGAAGTGTTTTATGGACGACAGGTGTGTTGCTTTTTCTTAAACCGGCTCCTGATGATGATGTAGTTGTTGACGTGGCTCCAGGCGGATCATGGATGAGGCATGATGTTCTAGCCATTTTTCAACTTTAAAGAAGAAGCGGCCCTCTTCGGGTGAGGATTTAATACATGGGCGGGGGTTTAAACAACGGTTGGGTTTAGTGTAACAAGCGAGTCTCTTTCTAATAAGTGGGTGGGGATCTAAATATGTTTTCAGGGCTTCGGCTGGGCCATACTTTATGGATCGGGCATCTTTTCGTCTCATCTGGGCTTCCTTACGTGGAGGATATATAATAACATGTCATGGTCTTACCGACCCGAACAACCGACGGGATTTGAGGTCACATTAGGGCTTGTTTGGCGCCCATGTTGGACGTCCAAGGGATGCTTGGGCTCCTTCCTTGCTTGCTTAGTCGACTTTCTTTGACTTCCCTTCTCAAATTTCATCAATGTGGGTCCCATGTTGTTGATTTCGCCTACAAATTGAAAGAAATAAATTTACGATTAATCACACGTAGGAAAATAAACATGAGTCATGCATTTTCCATATGGGCCCTACAAAAGATTCGACCTAGGCCTAGAGGCGTAAAAATGAAAATGTGTAGGTTTTCCTCCACTCGAAGTGGAGGAAAAGTTGCAAATGCAGCTTTACAGCTGCTCACAAAGCCGGTAAAGCGGCAAATGCTGGTCTTCCTCCACTCAGAGAGGAGGAAAACCTGCAAATGCACCTTTACCGCTGCTCATAACGGCGGTAAAGCGGCGAATGCGGGTTTTCCTCCACTTAGAGAGGAGGAGAAGTTGTTTGGAGAGGCGGAAAATCTGCAGTTTGATCCCACTCCGTTTTTTATGCTCTTTTCCCCCCTTTTTTTTTTCTTCTACTTATGGGGATGTGGGGCACTTGCCCTGGGCATTTTCCTTTTGCACGGCACTCACACATCATCATAATGGCGCCCGGCGAATGACTAATCCGAATGGATCACACATAGAGGACGCTCCTTGATTAGGCCGATCACATTTTTTGCTGCCATGTCAGTGGTCTGCACCATTTGATCGTCGGGTTCATTTATAAATAAAATAAAAAACTAAAACTTGTTGGCCATTGATAAAAGAGATTAGGATGATTACGCGGGGCCCCTTTTTTGTAGCAAGGAGGTCTCAACCAGATTAAGATTTCCGCGCCCGATCGCATCCCCTAGTGGGCCCCACAGCAAGGGTTGTGTTTAGCCTCGTGTGCACCGGACAACCACCAAACAATGATTTCTTCTTTTAACAAAGACCGGTTGTTGCGCTTACTCTCTTCTTTTAAGAAAGACTAGCGTTAGATCCCGTGCAATGCACAGGTTAACACGTGAAAATCGAAAACTTTTTACAGGTTAAAATTCAAATAAATTATTGATTAATAAAAAGTTACTAGGTTTATTCAATCCATTTAAAATCTCTGGAACTAAAATTTTACCTATAAAGACAAGGCAGCGAGCGGCTATGCGTTGATGCTGAACCACGGTCGGTGAAGACCCATCCGACTTTGGCTTTATATCGTTATTCAGCCAAAACTGTGTTTTAATAGCATAAAAATTGAAAATATCTGATTGAGGATCTTGGTTTTTGTGATTACATCATCATAGGTTTTATCCTGACACCAACCCTTGGCTGACGTCAAAGCGAGATTTGAAGCGTCTTGCACCTGTGGCTTGGATTTCAATTCAAAGGTCCGTTTGATATATCAACGGTGGCTCTTGCTGAAAACTAAAAGCCAATGACTTGTGTGCTTCTGTTCCAAAATATGTTTATCACCGTTTTTCCCTAAAATGGGAAACCGCAAACCGTGTTCACCAAAGCACATGGATTTCCTCTTTTTATCTCTCTCTCTCTCTCTCTCTCTCTCTCCAGTAGTGTAAAAGGAGGTGAAGCCCTTCAAGGAAGGAACTGTTGTATTGATTCTAAAGTGGTCTCAATTTGGCTTTTTCTGCTATTGAATATATGGAAAGAAGCAACAATCGAATGAAGCAATAGATTTGAAAATAAATGAGTGAAAGATAATAATAGGGTTAAGAGAGTAAGAGTTCGAGGGGGAGAAGTGGAAAGGTAGATCTATTCCAAGGTAATAACAGCAGAATCTGAAATCGAGATCGGGAGTTTTAGAAACGTACCAAGAGCCCAGGGTCCGGAAATTCGAGAAGGGAGAGGAGCAGGGAAAACATGCACCCGGCATAGATGATAGTACGGAGAAAGTGCAGTCGTCGATGAAGATGAAAGTCTGTTCCTCGAACGCTAAGCGTTTATTTGAGGAAGGGCAAAAGTCATCTCTTATGGCGTTTCCTGAGGAAAAGATGTAAGTCGTGTGGCCAATGAAATGTTTTATGGACGGCAGGTGTGTTGCTTTTTCTTAAACCGGCTCCTGATGATGATGTAGTTGTTGACGTGGCTCCAGGCGGATCATGGATGAGGCATGATGTTCTACCCATTTTTCAACTTTAAAGAAGAAGCGGCCCTCTTCGGCTGAGGATTTAATACATGGGCGGGGGTTTAAACAACGGTTGGGTTTAGTGTAACAAGCGAGTCTCTTTCTAATAAGTGGGTGGGGATTTAAATATGTTTTCAGGGCTTCGGCTGGGCCTTACTTTATGGATCGGGCATCTTTTCGTCTCATCTGGGCTTCCTTACGTGGAGGATATATAATAACATGTCATGGTCTTACCGACCCTAACAACCGACGGGATTTGAGGTCACATTAGGGCTTGTTTGGCGCCCATGTTGGATGTCCAAGGGATGCTTGGGCTCCTTCCTTGCTTGCTTAGTCGACTTTCTTTGACTTCCCTTCTCAAATTTCATCAATGTGGGTCCTATGTTGTTGATTTCGCCTACAAATTGAAAGAAATAAATTTACGATTAATCACACGTAGGAAAATAAACATGAGTCATGCATTTTCCATATGGGCCCTACAAAAGATTCGACCTAGGCCTAGTGGCGTAAAAATGACAATGTGTAGGTTTTCCTCCACTCGAAGTGGAGGAAATGTTGCAAATGCAGCTTTACCGCTGCTCACAACGGCGGTAAAGCGGCAAATGCCGATTTTCCTCCACTCAGAGAGGAGGAAAGCCTGCAAATGCACCTTTACCGCTGCTCATAACGACGGTAAAGCGGCGAATGCGGCTTTTCCTCCACTTAGAGAGTAGGAGAAGTTGTTTGGAGAGGCGGAAAATCTGCAGTTTGATCCCACTCCGTTTTTTATGCTCTTTTCCCCCTTTTTTTTTTTCTTCTACTTATGGGGATGTGGGGCACTTGCCCTGGGCATTTTCCTTTTGCACGGCACTCACACATCATCATAATGGCGCCCGGCGAATGACTAATCCGAATGGATCACACATAGATGACGCTCCTTGAGTAGGCCGATCACATTTTTTGTTGCCATGTCAGAGGTCTGCACCATTTGATCTTCGGGTTCATTTATAAATAAAATAAAAAACTAAAACTTGTTGGCCATTGATAAAAGAGATTAGGATGATTACGCGGGGCCCTTTTTTGTAGCAAGGAGGTCTCAACCAGATTAAGATTTCCGCGCCCGATCGCATCCCCTAGTGGGCCCCACAGCAAGGGTTGTGTTTAGCCTCGTGTGCACCGGACAACCACCAAACAATGATTTCTTCTTTTAACAAAGACCGATTGTTGCGCTTACTCTCTTCTTTTAAGAAAGACTAGCGTTAGATCCCGTGCAATGCACAGGTTAACTCGTGAAAATCGAAAAGTTTTTACAAGTTAAAATTCAAATAAATTATTGATTAATAAAAAGTTACTAGATTTATTCAATCCATTTAAAATCTATGGAACAAAAGTTTTACCTATAAAGGCAAGGCAGCGAGCGGCTATGCGTTGATGCCGAACGACGGTCGGTGAAGACCCATCCGACTTTGGCTTTATATCGTTATTCAGCCAAAACTGTGTTTTAATAGCATAAAAATTGAAAATATCTGATTGAGGATCTTGGTTTTTGTGATTACATCATCATAGGTTTTATCCTGACACCAACCCTTGGCTGACGTCAAAGCGAGATTTGAAGCGTCTTGCACCTGTGGCTTGGATTTCAATTCAAAGGTCCGTTTGATATATCAACGGTGGCTCTTGCTGAAAACTAAAAGCCAATGACTTGTGTGCTTCTGTTCCAAAATATGTTTATCACCGTTTTTCCCTAAAATGGGAAACCGCAAACCGTGTTCACCAAAGCACATGGATTTCCTCTTTTTATCTCTCTCTCTCTCTCTCTCTCTCTCTCTCCAGTAGTGTAAAAGGAGGTGAAGCCCTTCAAGGAAGGAACTGTTGTATTGATTCTAAAGTGGTCTCAATTTGGCTTTTTCTGCTATTGAATATATGGAAAGAAGCAACAATCGAATGAAGCAATAGATTTGAAAATAAATGAGTGAAAGATAATAATAGGGTTAAGAGAGTAAGAGTTCGAGGGGGAGAAGTGGAAAGGTAGATCTATTCCAAGGTAATAACAGCAGAATCTGAAATCGAGATCGGGAGTTTTAGAAACGTACCAAGAGCCCAGGGTCCGGAAATTCGAGAAGGGAGAGGAGCAGGGAAAACATGCACCCGGCATAGATGATAGTACGGAGAAAGTGCAGTCGTCGATGAAGATGAAAGTCTGTTCCTCGAACGCTAAGCGTTTATTTGAGGAAGGGCAAAAGTCATCTCTTATGGCGTTTCCTGAGGAAAAGATGTAAGTCGTGTGGCCAATGAAATGTTTTATGGACGGCAGGTGTGTTGCTTTTTCTTAAACCGGCTCCTGATGATGATGTAGTTGTTGACGTGGCTCCAGGCGGATCATGGATGAGGCATGATGTTCTACCCATTTTTCAACTTTAAAGAAGAAGCGGCCCTCTTCGGCTGAGGATTTAATACATGGGCGGGGGTTTCAACAACGGTTGGGTTTAGTGTAACAAGCGAGTCTCTTTCTAATAAGTGGGTGGGGATTTAAATATGTTTTCAGGGCTTCGGCTGGGCCTTACTTTATGGATCGGGCATCTTTTCGTCTCATCTGGGCTTCCTTACGTGGAGGATATATAATAACATGTCATGGTCTTACCGACCCTAACAACCGACGGGATTTGAGGTCACATTAGGGCTTGTTTGGCGCCCATGTTGGATGTCCAAGGGATGCTTGGGCTCCTTCCTTGCTTGCTTAGTCGACTTTCTTTGACTTCCCTTCTCAAATTTCATCAATGTGGGTCCCATGTTGTTGATTTCGCCTACAAATTGAAAGAAATAAATTTACGATTAATCACACGTAGGAAAATAAACATGAGTCATGCATTTTCCATATGGGCCCTACAAAAGATTCGACCTAGGCCTAGTGGCGTAAAAATGACAATGTGTAGGTTTTCCTCCACTCGAAGTGGAGGAAATGTTGCAAATGCAGCTTTACCGCTGCTCACAACGGCGGTAAAGCGGCAAATGCCGATTTTCCTCCACTCAGAGAGGAGGAAAGCCTGCAAATGCACCTTTACCGCTGCTCATAACGACGGTAAAGCGGCGAATGCGGCTTTTCCTCCACTTAGAGAGTAGGAGAAGTTGTTTGGAGAGGCGGAAAATCTGCAGTTTGATCCCACTCCGTTTTTTATGCTCTTTTCCCCCTTTTTTTTTTTCTTCTACTTATGGGGATGTGGGGCACTTGCCCTGGGCATTTTCCTTTTGCACGGCACTCACACATCATCATAATGGCGCCCGGCGAATGACTAATCCGAATGGATCACACATAGATGACGCTCCTTGAGTAGGCCGATCACATTTTTTGTTGCCATGTCAGAGGTCTGCACCATTTGATCGTCGGGTTCATTTATAAATAAAATAAAAAACTAAAACTTGTTGGCCATTGATAAAAGAGATTAGGATGATTACGCGGGGCCCTTTTTTGTAGCAAGGAGGTCTCAACCAGATTAAGATTTCCGCGCCCGATCGCATCCCCTAGTGGGCCCCACAGCAAGGGTTGTGTTTAGCCTCGTGTGCACCGGACAACCACCAAACAATGATTTCTTCTTTTAACAAAGACCGATTGTTGCGCTTACTCTCTTCTTTTAAGAAAGACTAGCGTTAGATCCCGTGCAATGCACAGGTTAACTCGTGAAAATCGAAAAGTTTTTACAAGTTAAAATTCAAATAAATTATTGATTAATAAAAAGTTACTAGATTTATTCAATCCATTTAAAATCTATGGAACAAAAGTTTTACCTATAAAGGCAAGGCAGCGAGCGGCTATGCGTTGATGCTGAACCACGGTCGGTGAAGACCCATCCGACTTTGGCTTTATATCGTTATTCAGCCAAAACTGTGTTTTAATAGCATAAAAATTGAAAATATCTGATTGAGGATCTTGCTTTTTGTGATTACATCATCATAGGTTTTATCCTGACACCAACCCTTGGCTGACGTCAAAGCGAGATTTGAAGCGTCTTGCACCTGTGGCTTGGATTTCAATTCAAAGGTCCGTTTGATATATCAACGGTGGCTCTTGCTGAAAACCTAAAAGCCAATGACTTGTGTGCTTCTGTTCCAAAATATGTTTATCACCGTTTTTCCCTAAAATGGGAAACCGCAAACCGTGTTCACCAAAGCACATGGATTTCCTCTTTTTATCTCTCTCTCTCTCTCTCTCTCTCCAGTAGTGTAAAAGGAGGTGAAGCCCTTCAAGGAAGGAACTGTTGTATTGATTCTAAAGTGGTCTCAATTTGGCTTTTTCTGCTATTGAATATATGGAAAGAACCAACAATCGAATGAAGCAATAGATTTGAAAATAAATGAGTGAAAGATAATAATAGGGTTAAGAGAGTAAGAGTTCGAGGGGGAGAAGTGGAAAGGTAGATCTATTCCAAGGTAATAACAGCAGAATCTGAAATCGAGATCGGGAGTTTTAGAAACGTACCAAGAGCCCAGGGTCCGGAAATTCGAGAAGGGAGAGGAGCAGGGAAAACATGCACCCGGCATAGATGATAGTACGGGGAAAGTGCAGTCGTCGATGAAGATGAAAGTCTGTTCCTCGAACGCTAAGCGTTTATTTGAGGAAGGGCAAAAGTCATCTCTTATGGCGTTTCCTGAGGAAAAGATGTAAGTCGTGTGGCCAATGAAATGTTTTATGGACGGCAGGTGTGTTGCTTTTTCTTAAACCGGCTCCTGATGATGATGTAGTTGTTGACGTGGCTCCAGGCGGATCATGGATGAAGCATGATGTTCTACCCATTTTTCAACTTTAAAGAAGAAGCGGCCCTCTTCGGGTGAGGATTTAATACATGGGCGGGGGTTTGAACAACGGTTGGGTTTAGTGTAACAAGCGAGTCTCTTTCTAATAAGTGGGTGGGGATTTAAATATGTTTTCAGGGCTTCGGCTGGGCCTTACTTTATGGATCGGGCATCTTTTCGTCTCATCTGGGCTTCCTTACGTGGAGGATATATAATAACATGTCATGGTCTTACCGACCCTAACAACCGACGGGATTTGAGGTCACATTAGGGCTTGTTTGGCGCCCATGTTGGACGTCCAAGGGATGCTTGGGCTCCTTCCTTGCTTGCTTAGTCGACTTTCTTTGACTTCCCTTCTCAAATTTCATCAATGTGGGTCCCATGTTGTTGATTTCGCCTACAAATTGAAAGAAATAAATTTAAGATTAATCACACGTAGGAAAATAAACATGAGTCATGCATTTTCCATATGGGCCCTACAAAAGATTCGACCTAGGCGTAGAGGCGTAAAAATGAAAATGTGTAGGTTTTCCTCCACTCGAAGTGGAGGAAAAGTTGCAAATGCAGCTTTACCGCTGCTCACAACGCCGGTAAAGCGGCAAATGCCGGTCTTCCTCCACTCAGAGAGGAGGAAAACCTGCAAATGCACCTTTACCGCTGCTCATAACGGCGGTAAAGCGGCGAATGCGGGTTTTCCACCACTTAGAGAGGAGGAGAAGTTGTTTGGAGAGGCGGAAAATCTGCAGTTTGATCCCACTCCGTTTTTTATGCTCTTTTCCCCCCCTTTTTTTTTTCTTCTACTTATGGGGATGTGGGGCACTTGCCCTGGGCATTTTCCTTTTGCACGGCACTCACACATCATCATAATGGCGCCCGGCGAATGACTAATCCGAATGGATCACACATAGAGGACGCTCCTTGATTAGGCCGATCACATTTTTTGCTGCCATGTCAGTGGTCTGCACCATTTGATCGTCGGGTTCATTTACAAATAAAATAAAAAACTAAAACTTGTTGGCCATTGATTAAAGAGATTAGGATGATTACGCGGGGCCCTTTTTTTGTAGCAAGGAGGTCTCAACCAGATTAAGATTTCCGCGCCCGATCGCATCCCCTAGTGGGCCCCACAGCAAGGGTCGTGTTTAGCCTCGTGTGCACCGGACAACCACCAAACAATGATTTCTTCTTTTAACAAAGACCGGTTGTTGCGCTTACTCTCTTCTTTTAAGAAAGACTAGCGTTAGATCCCGTGCAATGCACAGGTTAACTCGTGAAAATCGAAAAGTTTTTACAAGTCAAAATTCAAATAAATTATTGATTAATAAAAAGTTACTAGATTTATTCAATCCATTTAAAATCTCTGGAACAAAAGTTTTACCTATAAAGGCAAGGCAGCGAGCGGCTATGCGTTGATGCTGAACCACAGTCGGTGAAGACCCATCCGACTTTGGCTTTATATCGTTATTCAGCCAAAACTGTGTTTTAATAGCATAAAAATTGAAAATATCTGATTGAGGATCTTGGTTTTTGTGATTACATCATCATAGGTTTTATCCTGACACCAACCCTTGGCTGACGTCAAAGCGAGATTTGAAGCGTCTTGCACCTGTGGCTTGGATTTCAATTCAAAGGTCCGTTTGATATATCAACGGTGGCTCTTGCTGAAAACTAAAAGCCAATGACTTGTGTGCTTCTGTTCCAAAATATGTTTATCACCGTTTTTCCCTAAAATGGGAAACCGCAAACCGTGTTCACCAAAGCACATGGATTTCCTCTTTTTATCTCTCTCTCTCTCTCTCTCTCTCTCTCTCTCTCTCTCTCTCTCTTTCTCTCTAGTAGTGTAAAAGGAGGTGAAGCCCTTCAAGGAAGGAACTGTTGTATTGATTCTAAAGTGGTCTCAATTTGGCTTTTTCTGCTATTGAATATATGGAAAGAAGCAACAATCGAATGAAGCAATAGATTTGAAAATAAATGAGTGAAAGATAGTAATAGGGTTAAGAGAGTAAGAGTTCGAGGGGGAGAAGTGGAAAGGTAGATCTATTCCAAGGTAATAACAGCAGAATCTGAAATCGAGATCGGGAGTTTTAGAAACGTACCAAGAGCCCAGGGTCCGGAAATTCGAGAAGGGAGAGGAGCAGGGAAAACATGCACCCGGCATAGATGATAGTACGGAGAAAGTGCAGTCGTCGATGAAGATGAAAGTCTGTTCCTCGAACGCTAAGCGTTTATTTGAGGAAGGGCAAAAGTCATCTCTTATGGCGTTTCCTGAGGAAAAGATGTAAGTCGTGTGGCCAATGAAATGTTTTATGGACGGCAGGTGTGTTGCTTTTTCTTAAACCGGCTCCTGATGATGATGTAGTTGTTGACGTGGCTCCTGGCGGATCATGGATGAGGCATGATGTTCTACCCATTTTTCAACTTTAAAGAAGAAGCGGCCCTCTTCGGGTGAGGATTTAATACATGGGCGGGGGTTTGAACAACGGTTGGGTTTAGTGTAACAAGCGAGTCTCTTTCTAATAAGTGGGTGGGGATTTAAATATGTTTTCAGGGCTTCGGCTGGGCCTTACTTTATGGATCGGGCATCTTTTCGTCTCATCTGGGCTTCCTTACGTGGAGGATATATAATAGCATGTCATGGTCTTACCGACCCTAACAACCGACGGGATTTGAGGTCACATTAGGGCTTGTTTGGCGCCCATGTTGGACGTCCAAGGGATGCTTGGGCTCCTTCCTTGCTTGCTTAGTCGACTTTCTTTGACTTCCCTTCTCAAATTTCATCAATGTGGGTCCCATGTTGTTGATTTCGCCTACAAATTGAAAGAAATAAATTTAAGATTAATCACACGTAGGAAAATAAACATGAGTCATGCATTTTCCATATGGGCCCTACAAAAGATTCGACCTAGGCGTAGAGGCGTAAAAATGAAAATGTGTAGGTTTTCCTCCACTCGAAGTGGAGGAAAAGTTGCAAATGCAGCTTTACCGCTGCTCACAACGCCGGTAAAGCGGCAAATGCCGGTCTTCCTCCACTCAGAGAGGAGGAAAACCTGCAAATGCACCTTTACCGCTGCTCATAACGGCGGTAAAGCGGCGAATGCGGGTTTTCCACCACTTAGAGAGGAGGAGAAGTTGTTTGGAGAGGCGGAAAATCTGCAGTTTGATCCCACTCCGTTTTTTATGCTCTTTTCCCCCCCCCCCTTTTTTTTTTTCTTCTACTTATGGGGATGTGGGGCACTTGCCCTGGGCATTTTCCTTTTGCACGGCACTCACACATCATCATAATGGCGCCCGGCGAATGACTAATCCGAATGGATCACACATAGAGGACGCTCCTTGATTAGGCCGATCACATTTTTTGCTGCCATGTCAGTGGTCTGCACCATTTGATCGTCGGGTTCATTTACAAATAAAATAAAAAACTAAAACTTGTTGGCCATTGATTAAAGAGATTAGGATGATTACGCGGGGCCCTTTTTTTGTAGCAAGGAGGTCTCAACCAGATTAAGATTTCCGCGCCCGATCGCATCCCCTAGTGGGCCCCACAGCAAGGGTCGTGTTTAGCCTCGTGTGCACCGGACAACCACCAAACAATGATTTCTTCTTTTAACAAAGACCGGTTGTTGCGCTTACTCTCTTCTTTTAAGAAAGACTAGCGTTAGATCCCGTGCAATGCACAGGTTAACTCGTGAAAATCGAAAAGTTTTTACAAGTCAAAATTCAAATAAATTATTGATTAATAAAAAGTTACTAGATTTATTCAATCCATTTAAAATCTCTGGAACAAAAGTTTTACCTATAAAGGCAAGGCAGCGAGCGGCTATGCGTTGATGCTGAACCACAGTCGGTGAAGACCCATCCGACTTTGGCTTTATATCGTTATTCAGCCAAAACTGTGTTTTAATAGCATAAAAATTGAAAATATCTGATTGAGGATCTTGGTTTTTGTGATTACATCATCATAGGTTTTATCCTGACACCAACCCTTGGCTGACGTCAAAGCGAGATTTGAAGCGTCTTGCACCTGTGGCTTGGATTTCAATTCAAAGGTCCGTTTGATATATCAACGGTGGCTCTTGCTGAAAACTAAAAGCCAATGACTTGTGTGCTTCTGTTCCAAAATATGTTTATCACCGTTTTTCCCTAAAATGGGAAACCGCAAACCGTGTTCACCAAAGCACATGGATTTCCTCTTTTTATCTCTCTCTCTCTCTCTCTCTCTCTCTCTCTCTCTCTTTCTCTCTAGTAGTGTAAAAGGAGGTGAAGCCCTTCAAGGAAGGAACTGTTGTATTGATTCTAAAGTGGCCTCAATTTGGCTTTTTCTGCTATTGAATATATGGAAAGAAGCAACAATCGAATGAAGCAATTGATTTGAAAATAAATGAGTGAAAGATAGTAATAGGGTTAAGAGAGTAAGAGTTCGAGGGGGAGAAGTAGAAAGGTAGATCTATTCCAAGGTAATAGCAGCAGAATCTGAAATCGAGATCGGGAGTTTTAGAAACGTACCAAGAGCCCAGGGTCCGGAAATTCGAGAAGGGAGAGGAGCAGGGAAAACATGCACCCGGCATAGATGATAGTACGGAGAAAGTGCAGTCGTCGATGAAGATGAAAGTCTGTTCCTCGAACGCTAAGCGTTTATTTGAGGAAGGGCAAAAGTCATCTCTTATGGCGTTTCCTGAGGAAAAGATGTAAGTCGTGTGGCCAATGAAGTGTTTTATGGACGACAGGTGTGTTGCTTTTTCTTAAACCGGCTCCTGATGATGATGTAGTTGTTGACGTGGCTCCAGGCGGATCATGGATGAGGCATGATGTTCTACCCATTTTTCAACTTTAAAGAAGAAGCGGCCCTCTTCGGGTGAGGATTTAATACATGGGCGGGGGTTTAAACAACGGTTGGGTTTAGTGTAACAAGCGAGTCTCTTTCTAATAAGTGGGTGGGGATCTAAATATGTTTTCAGGGCTTCGGCTGGGCCTTACTTTATGGATCGGGCATCTTTTCGTCTCATCTGGGCTTCCAACCGACGGGATTTGAGGTCACATTAGGGCTTGTTTGGCGCCCATGTTGGACGTCCAAGGGATGCTTGGGCTCCTTCCTTGCTTGCTTAGTCGACTTTCTTTGACTTCCCTTCTCAAATTTCATCAATGTGGGTCCCATGTTGTTGATTTCGCCTACAAATTGAAAGAAATAAATTTTCGATTAATCACACGTAGGAAAATAAACATGAGTCATGCATTTTCCATATGGGCCCTACAAAAGATTCGACCTAGGCCTAGAGGCGTAAAAATGAAAATGTGTAGGTTTTCCTCCACTCGAAGTGGAGGAAAAGTTGCAAATGCAGCTTTACCGCTGCTCACAACGCCGGTAAAGCGGCAAATGCCGGTCTTCCTCCACTCAGAGAGGAGGAAAACCTGCAAATGCACCCTTACCGCTGCTCATAACGGCGGTAAAGCGGCGAATGCGGGTTTTCCACCACTTAGAGAGGAGGAGAAGTTGTTTGGAGAGGCGGAAAATCTGCAGTTTGATCCCACTCCGTTTTTTATGCTCTTTTCCCCCTTTTTTTTTTTTCTTCTACTTATGGGGATGTGGGGCACTTGCCCTGGGCATTTTCCTTTTGCACGGCACTCACACATCATCATAATGGCGCCCGGCGAATGACTAATCCGAATGGATCACACATAGAGGACGCTCCTTGATTAGGCCGATCACATTTTTTGCTGCCATGTCAGTGGTCTGCACCATTTGATCGTCGGGTTCATTTATAAATAAAATAAAAAACTAAAACTTGTTGGCCATTGATAAAAGAGATTAGGATGATTACGCGGGGCCCTTTTTTTGTAGCAAGGAGGTCTCAACCAGATTAAGATTTCCGCGCCCGATCGCATCCCCTAGTGGGCCCCACAGCAAGGGTTGTGTTTAGCCTCGTGTGCACCGGACAACCACCAAACAATGATTTCTTCTTTTAACAAAGACCGGTTGTTGCGCTTACTCTCTTCTTTTAAGAAAGACTAGCGTTAGATCCCGTGCAATGCACAGGTTAACACGTGAAAATCGAAAAGTTTTTACAAGTTAAAATTCAAATAAATTATTGATTAATAAAAAGTTACTAGGTTTATTCAATCCATTTAAAATCTCTGGAACAAAAGTTTTACCTATAAAGGCAAGGCAGCGAGCGGCTATGCGTTGATGCTGAACCACGGTCGGTGACGACCCATCCGACTTTGGCTTTATATCGTTATTCAGCCAAAACTGTGTTTTAATAGCATAAAAATTGAAAGTATCTGATTGAGGATCTTGGTTTTTGTGATTACATCATCATAGGTTTTATCCTGACACCAACCCTTGGCTGACGTCAAAGCGAGATTTGAAGCGTCTTGCACCTGTGGCTTGGATTTCAATTCAAAGGTCCGTTTGATATATCAACGGTGGCTCTTGCTGAAAACTAAAAGCCAATGACTTGTGTGCTTCTGTTCCAAAATATGTTTATCACCGTTTTTCCCTAAAATGGGAAACCGCAAACCGTGTTCACCAAAGCACATGGATTTCCTCTTTTTATCTCTCTCTCTCTCTCTCTCTCCAGTAGTGTAAAAGGAGGTGAAGCCCTTCAAGGAAGGAACTGTTGTATTGATTCTAAAGTGGTCTCAATTTGGCTTTTTCTGCTATTGAATATATGGAAAGAACCAACAATCGAATGAAGCAATAGATTTGAAAATAAATGAGTGAAAGATAATAATAGGGTTAAGAGAGTAAGAGTTCGAGGGGGAGAAGTGGAAAGGTAGATCTATTCCAAGGTAATAACAGCAGAATCTGAAATCGAGATCGGGAGTTTTAGAAACGTACCAAGAGCCCAGGGTCCGGAAATTCGAGAAGGGAGAGGAGCAGGGAAAACATGCACCCGGCATAGATGATAGTACGGAGAAAGTGCAGTCGTCGATGAAGATGAAAGTCTGTTCCTCGAACGCTAAGCGTTTATTTGAGGAAGGGCAAAAGTCATCTCTTATGGCGTTTCCTGAGGAAAAGATGTAAGTCGTGTGGCCAATGAAATGTTTTATGGACGGCAGGTGTGTTGCTTTTTCTTAAACCGGCTCCTGATGATGATGTAGTTGTTGACGTGGCTCCAGGCGGATCATGGATGAGGCATGATGTTCTACCCATTTTTCAACTTTAAAGAAGAAGCGGCCCTCTTCGGGTGAGGATTTAATACATGGGCGGGGGTTTGAACAACGGTTGGGTTTAGTGTAACAAGCGAGTCTCTTTCTAATAAGTGGGTGGGGATTTAAATATGTTTTCAGGGCTTCGGCTGGGCCTTACTTTATGGATCGGGCATCTTTTCGTCTCATCTGGGCTTCCTTACGTGGAGGATATATAATAACATGTCATGGTCTTACCGACCCTAACAACCGACGGGATTTGAGGTCACATTAGGGCTTGTTTGGCGCCCATGTTGGACGTCCAAGGGAAGCTTGGGCTCCTTCCTTGCTTGCTTAGTCGACCTTCTTTGACTTCCCTTCTCAAATTTCATCAATGTGGGTCCTATGTTGTTGATTTCGCCTACAAATTGAAAGAAATAAATTTAAGATTAATCACACGTAGGAAAATAAACATGAGTCATGCATTTTCCATATGGGCCCTACAAAAGATTCGACCTAGGCCAAGAGGCGTAAAAACGAAAATGTGTAGGTTTTCCTCCACTAGAAGAGGAGGAAAAGTTGCAAATGCAGCTTTACCGCTGCTCACAACGCCGGTAAAGCGGCAAATGCCGGCTTTCCTCCGCTCAGAGTGGAGGAAAACCTGCAAATGCAGCTTTACCGCTGCTCATAACGGCGGTAAAGCTGCGAATGCGGGTTTTCCGCCACTTAGAGAGGAGGAGAAGTTGTTTGGAGAGGCAGAAAATCTGCAGTTTGATCCCACTCCGTTTTTTATGCTCTTTTCCCCCTTTTTTTTTTCTTCTACTTATGGGGATGTGGGGCACTTGCCCTGGGCATTTTCCTTTTGCACGGCACTCCCACATCATCATAATGGCGCCCGGCGAATGACAAATCCGAATGGATCACACATAGAGGACGCTCCTTGATTAGGCCGATCGCATTTTTTGCTGCCATGTCAGTGGTCTGCACCATTTGATCGTCGGGTTCATTTATAAATAAAATAAAAAACTAAAACTTGTTGGCCATTGATATAAGAGATTAGGATGATTACGCGGGGCCCTTTTTTTGTAGCAAGGAAGCCTCAACCAGATTAAGATTTCTGCGCCCGATCGCATCCCCTAGTGGGCCCCACAGCAAGGGTTGTGTTTAGCCTCGTGTGCACCGGACAACCACCAAACAATGATTTCTTCTTTTAACAAAGACCGGTTGTTGCGCTTACTCTCTTCTTTTAAGAAAGACTAGCGTTAGATCCCGTGCAATGCACAGGTTAACTCGTGAAAATCGAAAAGTTATTACAAGTTAAAATTCAAATAAATTATTGATTAATAAAAAGTTACTAGATTTATTCAATCCATTTAAAATCTCTGGAACAAAAGTTTTACCTATAAAGGCAAGGCAGCGAGCGGCTATGCGTTGATGCTGAACCACGGTCGGTGAAGACCCATCCGACTTTGGCTTTATATCGTTATTCAGCCAAAACTGTGTTTTAATAGCATAAAAATTGAAAATATCTGATTGAGGATCTTGGTTTTTGTGATTACATCATCATAGGTTTTATCCTGACACCAACCCTTGGCTGATGTAAAAGCGAGATTTGAAGCGTCTGGCACCTGTGGCTTGGATTTCAATTCAAAGATCCGTTTGATATATCAACGGTGGCTCTTGCTGAAAACTAAAAGCCAATGACTTGTGTGCTTCTGTTCCAAAATATGTTTATCACCGTTTTTCCCTAAAATGGGAAACCGCAAACCGTGTTCACCAAAGCACATGGATTTCCTCTTTTTATCTCTCTCTCTCTCTCTCTCCAGTAGTGTAAAAGGAGGTGAAGCCCTTCAAGGAAGGAACTGTTGTATTGATTCTAAAGTGGTCTCAATTTGGCTTTTTCTGCTATTGAATATATGGAAAGAAGCAACAATCGAATGAAGCAATAGATTTGAAAATAAATGAGTGAAAGATAAAAATAGGGTTAAGAGAGTAAGAGTTCGAGGGGGAGAAGTGGAAAGGTAGATCTATTCCAAGGTAATAACAGCAGAATCTGAAATCGAGATCGGGAGTTTTAGAAACGTACCAAGAGCCCAGGGTCCGGAAATTCGAGAAGGGAGAGGAGCAGGGAAAACATGCACCCGGCATAGATGATAGTACGGAGAAAGTGCAGTCGTCGATGAAGATGAAAGTCTGTTCCTCGAACGCTAAGCGTTTATTTGAGGAAGGGCAAAAGTCATCTCTTATGGCGTTTCCTGAGGAAAAGATGTAAGTCGTGTAGCCAATGAAATGTTTTATGGACGGCAGGTGTGTTGCTTTTTCTTAAACCGGCTCCTGATGATGATGTAGTTGTTGACGTGGCTCCAGGCGGATCATGGATGAGGCATGATGTTCTACCCATTTTTCAACTTTAAAGAAGAAGCGGCCCTCTTCGGGTGAGGATTTAATACATGGGCGGGGGTTTAAACAACGGTTGGGTTTAGTGTAACAAGCGAGTCTCTTTCTAATAAGTGGGTGGGGATTTAAATATGTTTTCAGGGCTTCGGCTGGGCCTTACTTTATGGATCGGGCATCTTTTCGTCTCATCTGGGCTTCCTTACGTGGAGGATATATAATAACATGTCATGGTCTTACCGACCCTAACAACCGACGGGATTTGAGGTCACATTAGGGCTTGTTTGGCGCCCATGTTTGATGTCCAAGGGATGCTTGGGCTCCTTCCTTGCTTGCTTAGTCGACTTTCTTTGACTTCCCTTCTCAAATTTCATCAATGTGGGTCCCATGTTGTTGATTTCGCCTACAAATTGAAAGAAATAAATTTACGATTAATCACACGTAGGAAAATAAACATGAGTCATGCATTTTCCATATGGGCCCTACAAAAGATTCGACCTAGGCCTAGTGGCGTAAAAATGAAAATGTATAAGTTTTCCTCCACTCGAAGTGGAGGAAATGTTGTAAATGCAGCTTTACCGCTGCTCACAACGGCGGTAAAGCGGCAAATGCCGGTTTTCCTCCACTCAGAGAGGAGGAAAGCCTGCAAATGCACCTTTACCGCTGCTCATAACGACGGTAAAGCTGCGAATGCGGCTTTTCCTCCACTTAGAGAGTAGGAGAAGTTGTTTGGAGAGGCGGAAAATCTGCAGTTTGATCCCACTCCGTTTTTTATGCTCTTTTCCCCCTTTTTTTTTTCTTCTACTTATGGGGATGTGGGGCACTTGCCCTGGGCATTTTCCTTTTGCACGGCACTCACACATCATCATAATGGCGCCCGGCGAATGACTAATCCGAATGGATCACACATAGATGACGCTCCTTGAGTAGGCCGATCACATTTTTTGTTGCCATGTCAGAGGTCTGCACCATTTGATCGTCGGGTTCATTTATAAATAAAATAAAAAACTAAAACTTGTTGGCCATTGATAAAAGAGATTAGGATGATTACGCGGGGCCCTTTTTTGTAGCAAGGAGGTCTCAACCAGATTAAGATTTCCGCGCCCGATCGCATCCCCTAGTGGGCCCCACAGCAAGGGTTGTGTTTAGCCTCGTGTGCACCGGACAACCACCAAACAATGATTTCTTCTTTTAACAAAGACCGATTGTTGCGCTTACTCTCTTCTTTTAAGAAAGACTTGCGTTAGATCCCGTGCAATGCACAGGTTAACTCGTGAAAATCGAAAAGTTTTTACAAGTTAAAATTCAAATAAATTATTGATTAATAAAAAGTTACTAGATTTATTCAATCCATTTAAAATCTATGGAACAAAAGTTTTACCTATAAAGGCAAGGCAGCGAGCGGCTATGCGTTGATGCTGAACCACGGTCGGTGAAGACCCATCCGACTTTGGCTTTATATCGTTATTCAGCCAAAACTGTGTTTTAATAGCATAAAAATTGAAAATATCTGATTGAGGATCTTGGTTTTTGTGATTACATCATCATAGGTTTTATCCTGACACCAACCCTTGGCTGACGTCAAAGCGAGATTTGAAGCGTCTTGCACCTGTGGCTTGGATTTCAATTCAAAGGTCCGTTTGATATATCAACGGTGGCTCTTGCTGAAAACTAAAAGCCAATGACTTGTGTGCTTCTGTTCCAAAATATGTTTATCACCGTTTTTCCCTAAAATGGGAAACCACAAACCTTGTTCACCAAAGCACATGGATTTCCTCTTTTTATCTCTCTCTCTCTCTCTCTCCAGTAGTGTAAAAGGAGGTGAAGCCCTTCAAGGAAGGAACTGTTGTATTGATTCTAAAGTGGTCTCAATTTATCTTTTTCTGCTATTGAATATATGGAAAGAAGCAACAATCGAATGAAGCAATAGATTTGAAAATAAATGAGTGAAAGATAATAATAGGGTTAAGAGAGTAAGAGTTCGAGGGGGAGAAGTGGAAAGGTAGATCTATTCCAAGGTAATAACAGCAGAATCTGAAATCGAGATCGGGAGTTTTAGAAACGTACCAAGAGCCCAGGGTCCGGAAATTCGAGAAGGGAGAGGAGCAGGGAAAACATGCACCCGGCATAGATGATAGTACGGGGAAAGTGCAGTCGTCGATGAAGATGAAAGTCTGTTCCTCGAACGCTAAGCGTTTATTTGAGGAAGGGCAAAAGTCATCTCTTATGGCGTTTCCTGAGGAAAAGATGTAAGTCGTGTGGCCAATGAAATGTTTTATGGACGGCAGGAGTGTTGCTTTTTCTTAAACCGGCTCCTGATGATGATGTAGTTGTTGACGTGGCTCCAGGCGGATCATGGATGAGGCATGATGCTCTACCCATTTTTCAACTTTAAAGAAGAAGCGGCCCTCTTCGGGTGAGGATTTAATACATGGGCGGGGGTTTGAACAACGGTTGGGTTTAGTGTAACAAGCGAGTCTCTTTCTAATAAGTGGGTGGGGATTTAAATATGTTTTCAGGGCTTCGGCTGGGCCTTACTTTATGGATCGGGCATCTTTTCGTCTCATCTGGGCTTCCTTACGTGGAGGATATATAATAACATGTCATGGTCTTACCGACCCTAACAACCGACGGGATTTGAGGTCACATTAGGGCTTGTTTGGCGCCCATGTTGGACGTCCAAGGGATGCTTGGGCTCCTTCCTTGCTCGCTTAGTCGACTTTCTTTGACTTCCCTTCTCAAATTTCATCAATGTGGGTCCCATGTTGTTGATTTCGCCTACAAATTGAAAGAAATAAATTTAAGATTAATCACACGTAGGAAAATAAACATGAGTCATGCATTTTCCATATGGGACCTACAAAAGATTCGACCTAGGCCTAGAGGCGTAAAACTGAAAATGTGTAGGTTTTCCTCCACTGGAAGTGGAGGAAAAGTTGCAAATGCAGCTTTACCGCTGCTCACAACGGCGGTAAAGCAGCAAATGCCGGTTTTCCTCCACTCAGAGAGGAGGAAAACCAACAAATGTAGCATTACGGTTGCTCATAACGGCGGTAAAGCTGCGAATGCGGGTTTTCCTCCACTTAGAGAGGAGGAGAAGTTGTTTGGAGAGGCGGAAAATCTGCAGTTTGATCCCACTCCGTTTTTTATGCTCTTTTCCCCCCTTTTTTTTTCTTCTACTTATGGGGATGTGGGGCACTTGCCCTGGGCATTTTCCTTTTGCACGGCACTCACACATCATCATAATGGCGCCCGGCGAATGACTAATCCGAATGGATCACACATAGAGGACGCTCCTTGATTAGGCCGATCACATTTTTTGCTGCCATGTCAGTGGTCTGCACCATTTGATCGTCGGGTTCATTTACAAATAAAATTAAAAACTAAAACTTGTTGGCCATTGATTAAAGAGATTAGGATGATTACGCGGGGCCCTTTTTTTGTAGCAAGGAGGTCTCAACCAGATTAAGATTTCCGCGCCCGATCGCATCCCCTAGTGGGCCCCACAGCAAGGGTCGTGTTTAGCCTCGTGTGCACCGGACAACCACCAAACAATGATTTCTTCTTTTAACAAAGACCGGTTGTTGCGCTTACTCTCTTCTTTTAAGAAAGACTAGCGTTAGATCCCGTGCAATGCACAGGTTAACTCGTGAAAATCGAAAAGTTTTTACAAGTCAAAATTCAAATAAATTATTGATTAATAAAAAGTTACTAGATTTATTCAATCCATTTAAAATCTCTGGAACAAAAGTTTTACCTATAAAGGCAAGGCAGCGAGCGGCTATGCGTTGATGCTGAACCACAGTCGGTGAAGACCCATCCGACTTTGGCTTTATATCGTTATTCAGCCAAAACTGTGTTTTAATAGCATAAAAATTGAAAATATCTGATTGAGGATCTTGGTTTTTGTGATTACATCATCATAGGTTTTATCCTGACACCAACCCTTGGCTGACGTCAAAGCGAGATTTGAAGCGTCTTGCACCTGTGGCTTGGATTTCAATTCAAAGGTCCGTTTGATATATCAACGGTGGCTCTTGCTGAAAACTAAAAGCCAATGACTTGTGTGCTTCTGTTCCAAAATATGTTTATCACCGTTTTTCCCTAAAATGGGAAACCGCAAACCGTGTTCACCAAAGCACATGGATTTCCTCTTTTTATCTCTCTCTCTCTCTCTCTCTCTCTCTCTCTCTCTCTTTCTCTCTAGTAGTGTAAAAGGAGGTGAAGCCCTTCAAGGAAGGAACTGTTGTATTGATTCTAAAGTGGTCTCAATTTGGCTTTTTCTGCTATTGAATATATGGAAAGAAGCAACAATCGAATGAAGCAATAGATTTGAAAATAAATGAGTGAAAGATAGTAATAGGGTTAAGAGAGTAAGAGTTCGAGGGGGAGAAGTGGAAAGGTAGATCTATTCCAAGGTAATAACAGCAGAATCTGAAATCGAGATCGGGAGTTTTAGAAACGTACCAAGAGCCCAGGGTCCGGAAATTCGAGAAGGGAGAGGAGCAGGGAAAACATGCACCCGGCATAGATGATAGTACGGAGAAAGTGCAGTCGTCGATGAAGATGAAAGTCTGTTCCTCGAACGCTAAGCGTTTATTTGAGGAAGGGCAAAAGTCATCTCTTATGGCGTTTCCTGAGGAAAAGATGTAAGTCGTGTGGCCAATGAAGTGTTTTATGGACGACAGGTGTGTTGCTTTTTCTTAAACCGGCTCCTGATGATGATGTAGTTGTTGACGTGGCTCCAGGCGGATCATGGATGAGGCATGATGTTCTACCCATTTTTCAACTTTAAAGAAGAAGCGGCCCTCTTCGGGTGAGGATTTAATACATGGGCGGGGGTTTAAACAACGGTTGGGTTTAGTGTAACAAGCGAGTCTCTTTCTAATAAGTGGGTGGGGATCTAAATATGTTTTCAGGGCTTCGGCTGGGCCTTACTTTATGGATCGGGCATCTTTTCGTCTCATCTGGGCTTCCAACCGACGGGATTTGAGGTCACATTAGGGCTTGTTTGGCGCCCATGTTGGACGTCCAAGGGATGCTTGGGCTCCTTCCTTGCTTGCTTAGTCGACTTTCTTTGACTTCCCTTCTCAAATTTCATTAATGTGGGTCCCATGTTGTTGATTTCGCCTACAAATTGAAAGAAATAAATTTACGATTAATCACACGTAGGAAAATAAACATGAGTCATGCATTTTCCATATGGGCCCTACAAAAGATTCGACCTAGGCCTAGAGGCGTAAAAATGAAAATGTGTAGGTTTTCCTCCACTCGAAGTGGAGGAAAAGTTGCAAATGCAGCTTTACCGCTGCTCACAACGCCGGTAAAGCGGCAAATGCCGGTCTTCCTCCACTCAGAGAGGAGGAAAACCTGCAAATGCACCTTTACCGCTGCTCATAACGGCGGTAAAGCGGCGAATGCGGGTTTTCAACCACTTAGAGAGGAGGAGAAGTTGTTTGGAGAGGCGGAAAATCTGCAGTTTGATCCCACTCCGTTTTTTATGCTCTTTTCCCCCTTTTTTTTTTTTCTTCTACTTATGGGGATGTGGGGCACTTGCCCTGGGCATTTTCCTTTTGCACGGCACTCACACATCATCATAATGGCGCCCGGCGAATGACTAATCCGAATGGATCACACATAGAGGACGCTCCTTGATTAGGCCGATCACATTTTTTGCTGCCATGTCAGTGGTCTGCACCATTTGATCGTCGGGTTCATTTATAAATAAAATAAAAAACTAAAACTTGTTGGCCATTGATAAAAGAGATTAGGATGATTACGCGGGGCCCTTTTTTTGTAGCAAGGAGGTCTCAACCAGATTAAGATTTCCGCGCCCGATCGCATCCCCTAGTGGGCCCCACAGCAAGGGTTGTGTTTAGCCTCGTGTGCACCGGACAACCACCAAACAATGATTTCTTCTTTTAACAAAGACCGGTTGTTGCGCTTACTCTCTTCTTTTAAGAAAGACTAGCGTTAGATCCCGTGCAACGCACAGGTTAACACGTGAAAATCGAAAAGTTTTTACAAGTTAAAATTCAAATAAATTATTGATTAATAAAAAGTTACTAGGTTTATTCAATCCATTTAAAATCTCTGGAACAAAAGTTTTACCTATAAAGGCAAGGCAGCGAGCGGCTATGCGTTGATGCTGAACCACGGTCGGTGACGACCCATCCGACTTTGGCTTTATATCGTTATTCAGCCAAAACTGTGTTTTAATAGCATAAAAATTGAAAATATCTGATTGAGGATCTTGGTTTTTGTGATTACATCATCATAGGTTTTATCCTGACACCAACCCTTGGCTGACGTCAAAGCGAGATTTGAAGCGTCTTGCACCTGTGGCTTGGATTTCAATTCAAAGGTCCGTTTGATATATCAACGGTGGCTCTTGCTGAAAACTAAAAGCCAATGACTTGTGTGCTTCTGTTCCAAAATATGTTTATCACCGTTTTTCCCTAAAATGGGAAACCGCAAACCGTGTTCACCAAAGCACATGGATTTCCTCTTTTTATCTCTCTCTCTCTCTCTCTCTCTCTCCAGTAGTGTAAAAGGAGGTGAAGCCCTTCAAGGAAGGAACTGTTGTATTGATTCTAAAGTGGTCTCAATTTGGCTTTTTCTGCTATTGAATATATGGAAAGAAGCAACAATCGAATGAAGCAATAGATTTGAAAATAAATGAGTGAAAGATAATAATAGGGTTAAGAGAGTAAGAGTTCGAGGGGGAGAAGTGGAAAGGTAGATCTATTCCAAGGTAATAACAGCAGAATCTAAAATCGAGATCGGGAGTTTTAGAAACGTACCAAGAGCCCAGGGTCCGGAAATTCGAGAAGGGAGAGGAGCAGGGAAAACATGCACCCGGCATAGATGATAGTACGGAGAAAGTGCAGTCGTCGATGAAGATGAAAGTCTGTTCCTCGAACGCTAAGCGCTTATTTGAGGAAGGGCAAAAGTCATCTCTTATGGCGTTTCCTGAGGAAAAGATGTAAGTCGTGTAGCCAATGAAATGTTTTATGGACGGCAGGTGTGTTGCTTTTTCTTAAACCGGCTCCTGATGATGATGTAGTTGTTGACGTGGCTCCAGGCGGATCATGGATGAGGCATGATGTTCTAGCCATTTTTCAACTTTAAAGAAGAAGCGGCCCTCTTCGGGTGAGGATTTAATACATGGGCGGGGGTTTAAACAACGGTTGGGTTTAGTGTAACAAGCGAGTCTCTTTCTAATAAGTGGGTGGGGATTTAAATATGTTTTCAGGGCTTCGGCTGGGCCTTACTTTATGGATCGGGCATCTTTTCGTCTCATCTGGGCTTCCTTACGTGGAGGATATATAATAACATGTCATGGTCTTACCGACCCTAACAACCGACGGGATTTGAGGTCACATTAGGGCTTGTTTGGCGCCCATGTTGGACGTCCAAGGGATGCTTGGGCTCCTTCCTTGCTTGCTTAGTCGACTTTCTTTGACTTCCCTTCTCAAATTTCATCAATGTGGGTCCTATGTTGTTGATTTCGCCTACAAATTGAAAGAAATAAATTTAAGATTAATCACACGTAGGAAAATAAACATGAGTCATGCATTTTCCATATGGGCCGTACAAAAGATTCGACCTAGGCCTAGAGGCGTAAAAACGAAAATGTGTAGGTTTTCCTCCACTGGAAGAGGAGGAAAAGTTGCAAATGCAGCTTTACCGCTGCTCACAACGCCGGTAAAGCGGCAAATGCCGGCTTTCCTCCGCTCAGAGTGGAGGAAAACCTGCAAATGCAGCTTTACCGCTGCTCATAACGGCGGTAAAGCTGCGAATGCGGGTTTTCCGCCACTTAGAGAGGAGGAGAAGTTGTTTGGAGAGGCAGAAAATCTGCAGTTTGATCCCACTCCGTTTTTTATGCTCTTTTCCCCCTTTTTTTTTTTTCTTCTACTTATGGGGATGTGGGGCACTTGCCCTGGGCATTTTCCTTTTGCACGGCACTCCCACATCATCATAATGGCGCCCGGCGAATGACAAATCCGAATGGATCACACATAGAGGACGCTCCTTGATTAGGCCGATCGCATTTTTTGCTGCCATGTCAGTGGTCTGCACCATTTGATCGTCGGGTTCATTTATAAATAAAATAAAAAACTAAAACTTGTTGGCCATTGATATAAGAGATTAGGATGATTACGCGGGGCCCTTTTTTTGTAGCAAGGAAGCCTCAACCAGATTAAGATTTCCGCGCCCGATCGCATCCCCTAGTGGGCCCCACAGCAAGGGTTGTGTTTAGCCTCGTGTGCACCGGACAACCACCAAACAATGATTTCTTCTTTTAACAAAGACCGGTTGTTGCGCTTACTCTCTTCTTTTAAGAAAGACTAGCGTTAGATCCCGTGCAATGCACAGGTTAACTCGTGAAAATCGAAAAGTTATTACAAGTTAAAATTCAAATAAATTATTGATTAATAAAAAGTTACTAGATTTATTCAATCCATTTAAAATCTCTGGAACAAAAGTTTTACCTATAAAGGCAAGGCAGCGAGCGGCTATGCGTTGATGCTGAACCACGGTCGGTGAAGACCCATCCGACTTTGGCTTTATATCGTTATTCAGCCAAAACTGTGTTTTAATAGCATAAAAATTGAAAATATCTGATTGAGGATCTTGGTTTTTGTGATTACATCATCATAGGTTTTATCCTGACACCAACCCTTGGCTGATGTAAAAGCGAGATTTGAAGCGTCTGGCACCTGTGGCTTGGATTTCAATTCAAAGATCCGTTTGATATATCAACGGTGGCTCTTGCTGAAAACTAAAAGCCAATGACTTGTGTGCTTCTGTTCCAAAATATGTTTATCACCGTTTTTCCCTAAAATGGGAAACCGCAAACCGTGTTCACCAAAGCACATGGATTTCCTCTTTTTATCTCTCTTTCTCTCTCTCTCCAGTAGTGTAAAAGGAGGTGAAGCCCTTCAAGGAAGGAACTGTTGTATTGATTCTAAAGTGGTCTCAATTTGGCTTTTTCTGCTATTGAATATATGGAAAGAAGCAACAATCGAATGAAGCAATAGATTTGAAAATAAATGAGTGAAAGATAAAAATAGGGTTAAGAGAGTAAGAGTTCGAGGGGGAGAAGTGGAAAGGTAGATCTATTCCAAGGTAATAACAGCAGAATCTGAAATCGAGATCGGGAGTTTTAGAAACGTACCAAGAGCCCAGGGTCCGGAAATTCGAGAAGGGAGAGGAGCAGGGAAAACATGCACCCGGCATAGATGATAGTACGGAGAAAGTGCAGTCGTCGATGAAGATGAAAGTCTGTTCCTCGAACGCTAAGCGTTTATTTGAGGAAGGGCAAAAGTCATCTCTTATGGCGTTTCCTGAGGAAAAGATGTAAGTCGTGTGGCCAATGAAATGTTTTATGGACGGCAGGTGTGTTGCTTTTTCTTAAACCGGCTCCTGATGATGATGTAGTTGTTGACGTGGCTCCAGGCGGATCATGGATGAGGCATGATGTTCTACCCATTTTTCAACTTTAAAGAAGAAGCGGCCCTCTTCGGGTGAGGATTTAATACATGGGCGGGGGTTTGAACAACGGTTGGGTTTAGTGTAACAAGCGAGTCTCTTTCTAATAAGTGGGTGGGGATTTAAATATGTTTTCAGGGCTTCGGCTGGGCCTTACTTTATGGATCGGGCATCTTTTCGTCTCATCTGGGCTTCCTTACGTGGAGGATATATAATAACATGTCATGGTCTTACCGACCCTAACAACCGACGGGATTTGAGGTCACATTAGGGCTTGTTTGGCGCCCATGTTGGACGTCCAAGGGATGCTTGGGCTCCTTCCTTGCTTGCTTAGTCGACTTTCTTTGACTTCCCTTCTCAAATTTCATCAATGTGGGTCCTATGTTGTTGATTTCGCCTACAAATTGAAAGAAAATAAATTTAAGATTAATCACACGTAGGAAAATAAACATGAGTCATGCATTTTCCATATGGGCCCTACAAAAGATTCGACCTAGGCCTAGAGGCGTAAAAACGAAAATGTGTAGGTTTTCCTCCACTGGAAGAGGAGGAAAAGTTGCAAATGCAGCTTTACCGCTGCTCACAACGCCGGTAAAGCGGCAAATGCCGGCTTTCCTCCGCTCAGAGTGGAGGAAAACCTGCAAATGCAGCTTTACCGCTGCTCATAACGGCGGTAAAGCTGCGAATGCGGGTTTTCCGCCACTTAGAGAGGAGGAGAAGTTGTTTGGAGAGGCAGAAAATCTGCAGTTTGATCCCACTCCGTTTTTTATGCTCTTTTCCCCCTTTTTTTTTTTCTTCTACTTATGGGGATGTGGGGCACTTGCCCTGGGCATTTTCCTTTTGCACGGCACTCCCACATCATCATAATGGCGCCCGGCGAATGACAAATCCGAATGGATCACACATAGAGGACGCTCCTTGATTAGGCCGATCGCATTTTTTGCTGCCATGTCAGTGGTCTGCACCATTTGATCGTCGGGTTCATTTATAAATAAAATAAAAAACTAAAACTTGTTGGCCATTGATATAAGAGATTAGGATGATTACGCGGGGCCCTTTTTTTGTAGCAAGGAAGCCTCAACCAGATTAAGATTTCCGCGCCCGATCGCATCCCCTAGTGGGCCCCACAGCAAGGGTTGTGTTTAGCCTCGTGTGCACCGGACAACCACCAAACAATGATTTCTTCTTTTAACAAAGACCGGTTGTTGCGCTTACTCTCTTCTTTTAAGAAAGACTAGCGTTAGATCCCGTGCAATGCACAGGTTAACTCGTGAAAATCGAAAAGTTATTACAAGTTAAAATTCAAATAAATTATTGATTAATAAAAAGTTACTAGATTTATTCAATCCATTTAAAATCTCTGGAACAAAAGTTTTACCTATAAAGGCAAGGCAGCGAGCGGCTATGCGTTGATGCTGAACCACGGTCGGTGAAGACCCATCCGACTTTGGCTTTATATCGTTATTCAGCCAAAACTGTGTTTTAATAGCATAAAAATTGAAAATATCTGATTGAGGATCTTGGTTTTTGTGATTACATCATCATAGGTTTTATCCTGACACCAACCCTTGGCAGATGTAAAAGCGAGATTTGAAGCGTCTGGCACCTGTGGCTTGGATTTCAATTCAAAGATCCGTTTGATATATCAACGGTGGCTCTTGCTGAAAACTAAAAGCCAATGACTTGTGTGCTTCTGTTCCAAAATATGTTTATCACCGTTTTTCCCTAAAATGGGAAACCGCAAACCGTGTTCACCAAAGCACATGGATTTCCTCTTTTTATCTCTCTCTCTCTCTCTCTCCAGTAGTGTAAAAGGAGGTGAAGCCCTTCAAGGAAGGAACTGTTGTATTGATTCTAAAGTGGTCTCAATTTGGCTTTTTCTGCTATTGAATATATGGAAAGAAGCAACAATCGAATGAAGCAATAGATTTGAAAATAAATGAGTGAAAGATAAAAATAGGGTTAAGAGAGTAAGAGTTCGAGGGGGAGAAGTGGAAAGGTAGATCTATTCCAAGGTAATAACAGCAGAATCTGAAATCGAGATCGGGAGTTTTAGAAACGTACCAAGAGCCCAGGGTCCGGAAATTCGAGAAGGGAGAGGAGCAGGGAAAACATGCACCCGGCATAGATGATAGTACGGAGAAAGTGCAGTCGTCGATGAAGATGAAAGTCTGTTCCTCGAACGCTAAGCGTTTATTTGAGGAAGGGCAAAAGTCATCTCTTATGGCGTTTCCTGAGGAAAAGATGTAAGTCGTGTAGCCAATGAAATGTTTTATGGACGGCAGGTGTGTTGCTTTTTCTTAAACCGGCTCCTGATGATGATGTAGTTGTTGACGTGGCTCCAGGCGGATCATGGATGAGGCATGATGTTCTAGCCATTTTTCAACTTTAAAGAAGAAGCGGCCCTCTTCGGGTGAGGATTTAATACATGGGCGGGGGTTTGAACAACGGTTGGGTTTAGTGTAACAAGCGAGTCTCTTTCTAATAAGTGGGTGGGGATTTAAATATGTTTTCAGGGCTTCGGCTGGGCCTTACTTTATGGATCGGGCATCTTTTCGTCTCATCTGGGCTTCCTTACGTGGAGGATATATAATAACATGTCATGGTCTTACCGACCCTAACAACCGACGGGATTTGAGGTCACATTAGGGCTTGTTTGGCGCCCATGTTGGACGTCCAAGGGATGCTTGGGCTCCTTCCTTGCTTGC
This sequence comes from Persea americana, assembly GCA_029852735.1. NCBI lineage: Eukaryota > Viridiplantae > Streptophyta > Magnoliopsida > Laurales > Lauraceae > Persea > Persea americana. The sequence goes on along the minus strand of CM056809.1, from coordinate 3,653,909 downwards.
TTAGTCGACTTTCTTTGACTTCCCTTCTCAAATTTCATCAATGTGGGTCCTATGTTGTTGATTTCGCCTACAAATTGAAAGAAATAAATTTAAGATTAATCACACGTAGGAAAATAAACATGAGTCATGCATTTTCCATATGGGCCCTACAAAAGATTCGACCTAGGCCTAGAGGCGTAAAAACGAAAATGTGTAGGTTTTCCTCCACTGGAAGAGGAGGAAAAGTTGCAAATGCAGCTTTACCGCTGCTCACAACGCCGGTAAAGCGGCAAATGCCGGCTTTCCTCCGCTCAGAGTGGAGGAAAACCTGCAAATGCAGCTTTACCGCTGCTCATAACGGCGGTAAAGCTGCGAATGCGGGTTTTCCGCCACTTAGAGAGGAGGAGAAGTTGTTTGGAGAGGCAGAAAATCTGCAGTTTGATCCCACTCCGTTTTTTATGCTCTTTTCCCCCTTTTTTTTTTCTTCTACTTATGGGGATGTGGGGCACTTGCCCTGGGCATTTTCCTTTTGCACGGCACTCCCACATCATCATAATGGCGCCCGGCGAATGACAAATCCGAATGGATCACACATAGAGGACGCTCCTTGATTAGGCCGATCGCATTTTTTGCTGCCATGTCAGTGGTCTGCACCATTTGATCGTCGGGTTCATTTATAAATAAAATAAAAAACTAAAACTTGTTGGCCATTGATATAAGAGATTAGGATGATTACGCGGGGCCCTTTTTTTGTAGCAAGGAAGTCTCAACCAGATTAAGATTTCCGCGCCCGATCGCATCCCCTAGTGGGCCCCACAGCAAGGGTTGTGTTTAGCCTCGTGTGCACCGGACAACCACCAAACAATGATTTCTTCTTTTAACAAAGACCGGTTGTTGCGCTTACTCTCTTCTTTTAAGAAAGACTAGCGTTAGATCCCGTGCAATGCACAGGTTAACTCGTGAAAATCGAAAAGTTTTTACAAGTTAAAATTCAAATAAATTATTGATTAATAAAAAGTTACTAGATTTATGCAATCCATTTAAAATCTCTGGAACAAAAGTTTTACCTATAAAGGCAAGGCAGCGAGCGGCTATGCGTTGATGCTGAACCATGGTCGGTGAAGACCCATCCGACTTTGGCTTTATATCGTTATTCAGCCAAAACTGTGTTTTAATAGCATAAAAATTGAAAATATCTGATTGAGGATCTTGGTTTTTGTGATTACATCATCATAGGTTTTATCCTGACACCAACCCTTGGCTGATGTAAAAGCGAGATTTGAAGCGTCTGGCACCTGTGGCTTGGATTTCAATTCAAAGATCCGTTTGATATATCAACGGTGGCTCTTGCTGAAAACTAAAAGCCAATGACTTGTGTGCTTCTGTTCCAAAATATGTTTATCACCGTTTTTCCCTAAAATGGGAAACCGCAAACCGTGTTCACCAAAGCACATGGATTTCCTCTTTTTATCTCTCTCTCTCTCTCTCTCTCCAGTAGTGTAAAAGGAGGTGAAGCCCTTCAAGGAAGGAACTGTTGTATTGATTCTAAAGTGGTCTCAATTTGGCTTTTTCTGCTATTGAATATATGGAAAGAAGCAACAATCGAATGAAGCAATAGATTTGAAAATAAATGAGTGAAAGATAAAAATAGGGTTAAGAGAGTAAGAGTTCGAGGGGGAGAAGTGGAAAGGTAGATCTATTCCAAGGTAATAACAGCAGAATCTGAAATCGAGATCGGGAGTTTTAGAAACGTACCAAGAGCCCAGGGTCCGGAAATTCGAGAAGGGAGAGGAGCAGGGAAAACATGCACCCGGCATAGATGATAGTACGGAGAAAGTGCAGTCGTCGATGAAGATGAAAGTCTGTTCCTCGAACGCTAAGCGTTTATTTGAGGAAGGGCAAAAGTCATCTCTTATGGCGTTTCCTGAGGAAAAGATGTAAGTCGTGTGGCCAATGAAATGTTTTATGGACGGCAGGTGTGTTGCTTTTTCTTAAACCGGCTCCTGATGATGATGTAGTTGTTGACGTGGCTCCAGGCGGATCATGGATGAGGCATGATGTTCTACCCATTTTTCAACTTTAAAGAAGAAGCGGCCCTCTTCGGGTGAGGATTTAATACATGGGCGGGGGTTTGAACAACGGTTGGGTTTAGTGTAACAAGCGAGTCTCTTTCTAATAAGTGGGTGGGGATTTAAATATGTTTTCAGGGCTTCGGCTGGGCCTTACTTTATGGATCGGGCATCTTTTCGTCTCATCTGGGCTTCCTTACGTGGAGGATATATAATAACATGTCATGGTCTTACCGAACCTAACAACCGACGGGATTTGAGGTCACATTGGGGCTCGTTTGGCGCCCATGTTGGACGTCCAAGGGATGCTTGGGCTCCTTGCTTGCTTGCTTAGTCGACTTTCTTTGACTTCCCTTCTCAAATTTCATCAATGTGGGTCCCATGTTGTTGATTTCGCCTACAAATTGAAAGAAATAAATTTACGATTAATCACACGTAGGAAAATAAACATGAGTCATGCATTTTCCATATGGGCCCTACAAAAGATTCGACCTAGGCCTAGAGGCGTAAAAACGAAAATGTGTAGGTTTTCCTCCACTGGAAGTGGAGGAAAAGTTGCAAATGCAGCTTTACCGCTGCTCACAACGCCGGTAAAGCGGCAAATGCCGGTTTCCCTCCGCTCAGAGAGGAGGAAAACCTGCAAATGCAGCTTTACCGCTGCTCATAACGGCGGTAAAGCTGCGAATGCGGGTTTTCCGCCACTTAGAGAGGAGGAGAAGTTGTTTGGAGAGGCGGAAAATCTGCAGTTTGATCCCACTCCGTTTTTATGCTCTTTTCCCCCTTTTTTTTTTCTTCTACTTATGGGGATGTGGGGCACATGCCCTGGGCATTTTCCTTTTGCACGGCACTCCCACATCATCATAATGGCGCCCGGCGAATGACTAATCCGAATGGATCACACATAGAGGACGCTCCTTGATTAGGCCGATCGCATTTTTTGCTGCCATGTCAGTGGTCTGCACCATTTGATCGTCGGGTTCATTTATAAATAAAATAAAAAACTAAAACTTGTTGGCCATTGATATAAGAGATTAGGATGATTACGCGGGGCCCTTTTTTTGTAGCAAGGAAGCCTCAACCAGATTAAGATTTCCGCGCCCGATCGCATCCCCTAGTGGGCCCCACAGCAAGGGTTGTGTTTAGCCTCGTGTGCACCGGACAACCACCAAACAATGATTTCTTCTTTTAACAAAGACCGGTTGTTGCGCTTACTCTCTTCTTTTAAGAAAGACTAGCGTTAGATCCCGTGCAATGCACAGGTTAACTCGTGAAAATCGAAAAGTTATTACAAGTTAAAATTCAAATAAATTATTGATTAATAAAAAGTTACTAGATTTATTCAATCCATTTAAAATCTCTGGAACAAAAGTTTTACCTATAAAGGCAAGGCAGCGAGCGGCTATGCGTTGATGCTGAACCACGGTCGGTGAAGACCCATCCGACTTTGGCTTTATATCGTTATTCAGCCAAAACTGTGTTTTAATAGCATAAAAATTGAAAATATCTGATTGAGGATCTTGGTTTTTGTGATTACATCATCATAGGTTTTATCCTGACACCAACCCTTGGCTGATGTAAAAGCGAGATTTGAAGCGTCTGGCACCTGTGGCTTGGATTTCAATTCAAAGATCCGTTTGATATATCAACGGTGGCTCTTGCTGAAAACTAAAAGCCAATGACTTGTGTGCTTCTGTTCCAAAATATGTTTATCACCGTTTTTCCCTAAAATGGGAAACCGCAAACCGTGTTCACCAAAGCACATGGATTTCCTCTTTTTATCTCTCTCTCTCTCTCTCTCCAGTAGTGTAAAAGGAGGTGAAGCCCTTCAAGGAAGGAACTGTTGTATTGATTCTAAAGTGGTCTCAATTTGGCTTTTTCTGCTATTGAATATATGGAAAGAAGCAACAATCGAATGAAGCAATAGATTTGAAAATAAATGAGTGAAAGATAATAATAGGGTTAAGAGAGTAAGAGTTCGAGGGGGAGAAGTGGAAAGGTAGATCTATTCCAAGGTAATAACAGCAGAATCTGAAATCGAGATCGGGAGTTTTAGAAACGTACCAAGAGCCCAGGGTCCGGAAATTCGAGAAGGGAGAGGAGCAGGGAAAACATGCACCCGGCATAGATGATAGTATGGAGAAAGTGCAGTCGTCGATGAAGATGAAAGTCTGCTCCTCGAACGCTAAGCGTTTATTTGAGGAAGGGCAAAAGTCATCTCTTATGGCGTTTCCTGAGGAAAAGATGTAAGTCGTGTAGCCAATGAAATGTTTTATGGACGGCAGGTGTGTTGCTTTTTCTTAAACCGGCTCCTGATGATGATGTAGTTGTTGACGTGGCTCCAGGCGGATCATGGATGAGGCATGATGTTCTAGCCATTTTTCAACTTTAAAGAAGAAGCGGCCCTCTTCGGGTGAGGATTTAATACATGGGCGGGGATTTAAACAACGGTTGGGTTTGGTGTAACAAGCGAGTCTCTTTCTAATAAGTGGGTGGGGATTTAAATATGTTTTCAGGGCTTCGGCTGGGCCTTACTTTATGGATCGGGCATCTTTTCGTCTCATCTGGGCTTCCTTACGTGGAGGATATATAATAACATGTCATGGTCTTACCGACCCTAACAAGCGACGGGATTTGAGGTCACATTGGGGCCTGTTTGGCGCCCATGTTGGACGTCCAAGGGATGCTTGGGCTCCTTCCTTGCTTGCTTAGTCGACTTTCTTTGACTTCCCTTCTCAAATTTCATCAATGTGGGTCCCGTGTTGTTGATTTCGCCTACAAATTGAAAGAAATAAATTTACGATTAATCACACGTAGGAAAATAAACATGAGTCATGCATTTTCCATATGGGCCCTACAAAAGATTCGACCTAGGCCTAGAGGCGTAAAAACGAAAATGTGTAGGTTTTCCTCCACTGGAAGTGGAGGAAAAGTTGCAAATGCAGCTTTACCGCTGCTCACAACGCCGGTAAAGCGGCAAATGCCGGTTTCCCTCCGCTCAGAGAGGAGGAAAACCTGCAAATGCAGCTTTACCGCTGCTCATAACGGCGGTAAAGCTGCGAATGCGGGTTTTCCGCCACTTAGAGAGGAGGAGAAGTTGTTTGGAGAGGCGGAAAATCTGCAGTTTGATCCCACTCCGTTTTTATGCTCTTTTGCCCCTTTTTTTTTTCTTCTACTTATGGGGATGTGGGGCACATGCCCTGGGCATTTTCCTTTTGCACGGCACTCCCACATCATCATAATGGCGCCCGGCGAATGACTAATCCGAATGGATCACACATAGAGGACGCTCCTTGATTAGGCCGATCGCATTTTTTGCTGCCATGTCAGTGGTCTGCACCATTTGATCGTCGGGTTCATTTATAAATAAAATAAAAAACTAAAACTTGTTGGCCATTGATATAAGAGATTAGGATGATTACGCGGGGCCCTTTTTTTGTAGCAAGGAAGCCTCAACCAGATTAAGATTTCCGCGCCCGATCGCATCCCCTAGTGGGCCCCACAGCAAGGGTTGTGTTTAGCCTCGTGTGCACCGGACAACCACCAAACAATGATTTCTTCTTTTAACAAAGACCGGTTGTTGCGCTTACTCTCTTCTTTTAAGAAAGACTAGCGTTAGATCCCGTGCAATGCACAGGTTAACTCGTGAAAATCGAAAAGTTATTACAAGTTAAAATTCAAATAAATTATTGATTAATAAAAAGTTACTAGATTTATTCAATCCATTTAAAATCTCTGGAACAAAAGTTTTACCTATAAAGGCAAGGCAGCGAGCGGCTATGCGTTGATGCTGAACCACGGTCGGTGAAGACCCATCCGACTTTGGCTTTATATCGTTATTCAGCCAAAACTGTGTTTTAATAGCATAAAAATTGAAAATATCTGATTGAGGATCTTGGTTTTTGTGATTACATCATCATAGGTTTTATCCTGACACCAACCCTTGGCTGATGTAAAAGCGAGATTTGAAGCGTCTGGCACCTGTGGCTTGGATTTCAATTCAAAGATCCGTTTGATATATCAACGGTGGCTCTTGCTGAAAACTAAAAGCCAATGACTTGTGTGCTTCAGTTCCAAAATATGTTTATCACCGTTTTTCCCTAAAATGGGAAACCGCAAACCGTGTTCACCAAAGCACATGGATTTCCTCTTTTTATCTCTCTCTCTCTCTCTCTCCAGTAGTGTAAAAGGAGGTGAAGCCCTTCAAGGAAGGAACTGTTGTATTGATTCTAAAGTGGTCTCAATTTGGCTTTTTCTGCTATTGAATATATGGAAAGAAGCAACAATCGAATGAAGCAATAGATTTGAAAATAAATGAGTGAAAGATAATAATAGGGTTAAGAGAGTAAGAGTTCGAGGGGGAGAAGTGGAAAGGTAGATCTATTCCAAGGTAATAACAGCAGAATCTGAAATCGAGATCGGGAGTTTTAGAAACGTACCAAGAGCCCAGGGTCCGGAAATTCGAGAAGGGAGAGGAGCAGGGAAAACATGCACCCGGCATAGATGATAGTATGGAGAAAGTGCAGTCGTCGATGAAGATGAAAGTCTGTTCCTCGAACGCTAAGCGTTTATTTGAGGAAGGGCAAAAGTCATCTCTTATGGCGTTTCCTGAGGAAAAGATGTAAGTCGTGTAGCCAATGAAATGTTTTATGGACGGCAGGTGTGTTGCTTTTTCTTAAACCGGCTCCTGATGATGATGTAGTTGTTGACGTGGCTCCAGGCGGATCATGGATGAGGCATGATGTTCTAGCCATTTTTCAACTTTAAAGAAGAAGCGGCCCTCTTCGGGTGAGGATTTAATACATGGGCGGGGATTTAAACAACGGTTGGGTTTGGTGTAACAAGCGAGTCTCTTTCTAATAAGTGGGTGGGGATTTAAATATGTTTTCAGGGCTTCGGCTGGGCCTTACTTTATGGATCGGGCATCTTTTCGTCTCATCTGGGCTTCCTTACGTGGAGGATATATAATAACATGTCATGGTCTTACCGACCCTAACAAGCGACGGGATTTGAGGTCACATTGGGGCTTGTTTGGCGCCCATGTTGGACGTCCAAGGGATGCTTGGGCTCCTTCCTTGCTTGCTTAGTCGACTTTCTTTGACTTCCCTTCTCAAATTTCATCAATGTGGGTCCCGTGTTGTTGATTTCGCCTACAAATTGAAAGAAATAAATTTAAGATTAATCACACGTAGGAAAATAAACATGAGTCATGCATTTTCCATATGGGCCCTACAAAAGATTCGACCTAGGCCTAGAGGCGTAAAAATGAAAATGTGTAGGTTTTCCTCCACTCGAAGTGGAGGAAAAGTTGCAAATGCAGCTTTACCGCTGCTCACAACGGCGGTAACGCTGCAAATGCCGGTTTTCCTCCACTCAGAGAGGAGGAAAACCTGCAAATGCAGATTTCCGCTGCTCATAACGGCGGTAAAGCTGCGAATGCGGGTTTTCCGCCACTTAGAGAGGAGGAGAAGTTGTTTGGAGAGGCGGAAAATCTGCAGTTTGATCCCACTCCGTTTTTTATGCTCTTTCCCCCCCTTTTTTTTTTTCTTCTACTTATGGGGATGTGGGGCACTTGCCCAGGGCATTTTCCTTTTGCACGGCACTCACACATCATCATAATGGCGCCCGGCGAATGACTAATCCGAATGGATCACACATAGAGGACGCTCCTTGATTAGGCCGATCACATTTTTTGCTGCCATGTCAGTGGTCTGCACCATTTGATCGTCGGGTTCATTTATAAATAAAATAAAAAACTAAAACTTGTTGGCCATTGATAAAAGAGATTGGGATGATTACGCGGGGCCCTTTTTTTGTAGCAAGGAGGTCTCAACCAGATTAAGATTTCCGCGCCCGATCGCATCCCCTAGTGGGCCCCACAGCAAGGGTTGTGTTTAGCCTCGTGTGCACCGGACAACCACCAAACAATGATTTCTTCTTTTAACAAAGACCGGTTGTTGCGCTTACTCTCTTCTTTTAAGAAAGACTAGCGTTAGATCCCGTGCAATGCACAGGTTAACTCGTGAAAATCGAAAAGTTATTACAAGTTAAAATCCAAATAAATTATTGATTAATAAAAAGTTACTAGATTTATTCAATCCATTTAAAATCTCTGGAACAAAAGTTTTACCTATAAAGGCAAGGCAGCGAGCGGCTATGCGTTGATGCTGAACCACGGTCGGTGAAGACCCATCCGACTTTGGCTTTATATCGTTATTCGGCCAAAACTGTGTTTTAATAGCATAAAAATTGAAAATATCTGATTGAGGATCTTGGTTTTTGTGATTACATCATCATAGGTTTTATCCTGACACCAACCCTTGGCTGATGTAAAAGCGAGATTTGAAGCGTCTGGCACCTGTGGCTTGGATTTCAATTCAAAGGTCCGTTTGATATATCAACGGTGGCTCTTGCTGAAAACTAAAAGCCAATGACTTGTGTGCTTCTGTTCCAAAATATGTTTATCACCGTTTTTCCCTAAAATGGGAAACCGCAAACCGTGTTCACCAAAGCACATGGATTTCCTCTTTTCATCTCTCTCTCTCTCTCTCTCTCTCTCTCTCTCTCTAGTAGTGTAAAAGGAGGTGAAGCCCTTCAAGGAAGGAACTGTTGTATTGATTCTAAAGTGGTCTCAATTTGGCTTTTTCTGCTATTGAATATATGGAAAGAACCAACAATCGAATGAAGCAATAGATTTGAAAATAAATGAGTGAAAGATAATAATAGGGTTAAGAGAGTAAGAGTTCGAGGGGGAGAAGTGGAAAGGTAGATCCATTCCAAGGTAATAACAGCAGAATCTGAAATCGAGATCGGGAGTTTTAGAAACGTACCAAGAGCCCAGGGTCCGGAAATTCGAGAAGGGAGAGGAGCAGGGAAAACATGCACCCGGCATAGATGATAGTACGGAGAAAGTGCAGTCGTCGATGAAGATGAAAGTCTGTTCCTCGAACACTAAGCGTTTATTTGAGGAAGGGCAAAAGTCATCTCTTATGGCGTTTCCTGAGGAAAAGATGTAAGTCGTGTAGCCAATGAAATGTTTTATGGACGGCAGGTGTGTTGCTTTTTCTTAAACCGGCTCCTGATGATGATGTAGTTGTTGACGTGGCTCCAGGCGGATCATGGATGAGGCATGATGTTCTAGCCATTTTTCAACTTTAAAGAAGAAGCGGCCCTCTTCGGGTGAGGATTTAATACATGGGCGGGGATTTAAACAACGGTTGGGTTTGGTGTAACAAGCGAGTCTCTTTCTAATAAGTGGGTGGGGATTTAAATATGTTTTCAGGGCTTCGGCTGGGCCTTACTTTATGGATCGGGCATCTTTTCGTCTCATCTGGGCTTCCTTACGTGGAGGATATATAATAACATGTCATGGTCTTACCGACCCTAACAAGCGACGGGATTTGAGGTCACATTGGGGCTTGTTTGGCGCCCATGTTGGACGTCCAAGGGATGCTTGGGCTCCTTCCTTGCTTGCTTAGTCGACTTTCTTTGACTTCCCTTCTCAAATTTCATCAATGTGGGTCCCGTGTTGTTGATTTCGCCTACAAATTGAAAGAAATAAATTTAAGATTAATCACACGTAGGAAAATAAACATGAGTCATGCATTTTCCATATGGGCCCTACAAAAGATTCGACCTAGGCCTAGAGGCGTAAAAATGAAAATGTGTAGGTTTTCCTCCACTCGCAGTGGAGGAAAAGTTGCAAATGCAGCTTTACCGCTGCTCACAACGGCAGTAACGCTGCAAATGCCGGTTTTCCTCCACTCAGAGAGGAGGAAAACCTGCAAATGCAGATTTCCGCTGCTCATAACGGCGGTAAAGCTGCGAATGCGGGTTTTCCGCCACTTAGAGAGGAGGAGAAGTTGTTTGGAGAGGCGGAAAATCTGCAGTTTGATCCCACTCCGTTTTTTATGCTCTTTCCCCCCCGTTTTTTTTTTCTTCTACTTATGGGGATGTGGGGCACTTGCCCAGGGCATTTTCCTTTTGCACGGCACTCACACATCATCATAATGGCGCCCGGCGAATGACTAATCCGAATGGATCACACATAGAGGACGCTCCTTGATTAGGCCGATCACATTTTTTGCTGCCATGTCAGTGGTCTGCACCATTTGATCGTCGGGTTCATTTATAAATAAAATAAAAAACTAAAACTTGTTGGCCATTGATAAAAGAGATTGGGATGATTACGCGGGGCCCTTTTTTTGTAGCAAGGAGGTCTCAACCAGATTAAGATTTCCGCGCCCGATTGCATCCCCTAGTGGGCCCCACAGCAAGGGTTGTGTTTAGCCTCGTGTGCACCGGACAACCACCAAACAATGATTTCTTCTTTTAACAAAGACCGGTTGTTGCGCTTACTCTCTTCTTTTAAGAAAGACTAGCGTTAGATCCCGTGCAATGCACAGGTTAACTCGTGAAAATCGAAAAGTTATTACAAGTTAAAATCCAAATAAATTATTGATTAATAAAAAGTTACTAGATTTATTCAATCCATTTAAAATCTCTGGAACAAAAGTTTTACCTATAAAGGCAAGGCAGCGAGCGGCTATGCGTTGATGCTGAACCACGGTCGGTGAAGACCCATCCGACTTTGGCTTTATATCGTTATTCGGCCAAAACTGTGTTTTAATAGCATAAAAATTGAAAATATCTGATTGAGGATCTTGGTTTTTGTGATTACATCATCATAGGTTTTATCCTGACACCAACCCTTGGCTGATGTAAAAGCGAGATTTGAAGCGTCTGGCACCTGTGGCTTGGATTTCAATTCAAAGGTCCGTTTGATATATCAACGGTGGCTCTTGCTGAAAACTAAAAGCCAATGACTTGTGTGCTTCTGTTCCAAAATATGTTTATCACCGTTTTTCCCTAAAATGGGAAACCGCAAACCGTGTTCACCAAAGCACATGGATTTCCTCTTTTCATCTCTCTCTCTCTCTCTCTCTCTCTCTCTAGTAGTGTAAAAGGAGGTGAAGCCCTTCAAGGAAGGAACTGTTGTATTGATTCTAAAGTGGTCTCAATTTGGCTTTTTCTGCTATTGAATATATGGAAAGAACCAACAATCGAATGAAGCAATAGATTTGAAAATAAATGAGTGAAAGATAATAATAGGGTTAAGAGAGTAAGAGTTCGAGGGGGAGAAGTGGAAAGGTAGATCCATTCCAAGGTAATAACAGCAGAATCTGAAATCGAGATCGGGAGTTTTAGAAACGTACCAAGAGCCCAGGGTCCGGAAATTCGAGAAGGGAGAGGAGCAGGGAAAACATGCACCCGGCATAGATGATAGTACGGAGAAAGTGCAGTCGTCAATGAAGATGAAAGTCTGTTCCTCGAACGCTAAGCGTTTATTTGAGGAAGGGCAAAAGTCATCTCTTATGGCGTTTCCTGAGGAAAAGATGTAAGTCGTGTAGCCAATGAAATGTTTTATGGACGGCAGGTGTGTTGCTTTTTCTTAAACCGGCTCCTGATGATGATGTAGTTGTTGACGTGGCTCCAGGCGGATCATGGATGAGGCATGATGTTCTAGCCATTTTTCAACTTTAAAGAAGAAGCGGCCCTCTTCGGGTGAGGATTTAATACATGGGCGGGGATTTAAACAACGGTTGGGTTTGGTGTAACAAGCGAGTCTCTTTCTAATAAGTGGGTGGGGATTTAAATATGTTTTCAGGGCTTCGGCTGGGCCTTACTTTATGGATCGGGCATCTTTTCGTCTCATCTGGGCTTCCTTACGTGGAGGATATATAATAACATGTCATGGTCTTACCGACCCTAACAAGCGACGGGATTTGAGGTCACATTGGGGCTTGTTTGGCGCCCATGTTGGACGTCCAAGGGATGCTTGGGCTCCTTCCTTGCTTGCTTAGTCGACTTTCTTTGACTTCCCTTCTCAAATTTCATCAATGTGGGTCCCGTGTTGTTGATTTCGCCTACAAATTGAAAGAAATAAATTTAAGATTAATCACACGTAGGAAAATAAACATGAGTCATGCATTTTCCATATGGGCCCTACAAAAGATTCGACCTAGGCCTAGAGGCGTAAAAATGAAAATGTGTAGGTTTTCCTCCACTCGAAGTGGAGGAAAAGTTGCAAATGCAGCTTTACCGCTGCTCACAACGGCGGTAACGCTGCAAATGCCGGTTTTCCTCCACTCAGAGAGGAGGAAAACCTGCAAATGCAGATTTCCGCTGCTCATAACGGCGGTAAAGCTGCGAATGCGGGTTTTCCGCCACTTAGAGAGGAGGAGAAGTTGTTTGGAGAGGCGGAAAATCTGCAGTTTGATCCCACTCCGTTTTTTATGCTCTTTCCCCCATTTTTTTTTCTTCTACTTATGGGGATGTGGGGCACTTGCCCAGGGCATTTTCCTTTTGCACGGCACTCACACATCATCATAATGGCGCCCGGCGAATGACTAATCCGAATGGATCACACATAGAGGACGCTCCTTGATTAGGCCGATCACATTTTTTGCTGCCATGTCAGTGGTCTGCACCATTTGATCGTCGGGTTCATTTATAAATAAAATAAAAAACTAAAACTTGTTGGCCATTGATAAAAGAGATTGGGATGATTACGCGGGGCCCTTTTTTTGTAGCAAGGAGGTCTCAACCAGATTAAGATTTCCGCGCCCGATCGCATCCCCTAGTGGGCCCCACAGCAAGGGTTGTGTTTAGCCTCGTGTGCACCGGACAACCACCAAACAATGATTTCTTCTTTTAACAAAGACCGGTTGTTGCGCTTACTCTCTTCTTTTAAGAAAGACTAGCGTTAGATCCCGTGCAATGCACAGGTTAACTCGTGAAAATCGAAAAGTTATTACAAGTTAAAATCCAAATAAATTATTGATTAATAAAAAGTTACTAGATTTATTCAATCCATTTAAAATCTCTGGAACAAAAGTTTTACCTATAAAGGCAAGGCAGCGAGCGGCTATGCGTTGATGCTGAACCACGGTCGGTGAAGACCCATCCGACTTTGGCTTTATATCGTTATTCGGCCAAAACTGTGTTTTAATAGCATAAAAATTGAAAATATCTGATTGAGGATCTTGGTTTTTGTGATTACATCATCATAGGTTTTATCCTGACACCAACCCTTGGCTGATGTAAAAGCGAGATTTGAAGCGTCTGGCACCTGTGGCTTGGATTTCAATTCAAAGGTCCGTTTGATATATCAACGGTGGCTCTTGCTGAAAACTAAAAGCCAATGACTTGTGTGCTTCTGTTCCAAAATTTGTTTATCACCGTTTTTCCCTAAAATGGGAAACCGCAAACCGTGTTCACCAAAGCACATGGATTTCCTCTTTTCATCTCTCTCTCTCTCTCTCTCTCTCTAGTAGTGTAAAAGGAGGTGAAGCCCTTCAAGGAAGGAACTGTTGTATTGATTCTAAAGTGGTCTCAATTTGGCTTTTTCTGCTATTGAATATATGGAAAGAACCAACAATCGAATGAAGCAATAGATTTGAAAATAAATGAGTGAAAGATAATAATAGGGTTAAGAGAGTAAGAGTTCGAGGGGGAGAAGTGGAAAGGTAGATCCATTCCAAGGTAATAACAGCAGAATCTGAAATCGAGATCGGGAGTTTTAGAAACGTACCAAGAGCCCAGGGTCCGGAAATTCGAGAAGGGAGAGGAGCAGGGAAAACATGCACCCGGCATAGATGATAGTACGGAGAAAGTGCAGTCGTCGATGAAGATGAAAGTCTGTTCCTCGAACGCTAAGCGTTTATTTGAGGAAGGGCAAAAGTCATCTCTTATGGCGTTTCCTGAGGAAAAGATGTAAGTCGTGTAGCCAATGAAATGTTTTATGGACGGCAGGTGTGTTGCTTTTTCTTAAACCGGCTCCTGATGATGATGTAGTTGTTGACGTGGCTCCAGGCGGATCATGGATGAGGCATGATGTTCTAGCCATTTTTCAACTTTAAAGAAGAAGCGGCCCTCTTCGGGTGAGGATTTAATACATGGGCGGGGATTTAAACAACGGTTGGGTTTGGTGTAACAAGCGAGTCTCTTTCTAATAAGTGGGTGGGGATTTAAATATGTTTTCAGGGCTTCGGCTGGGCCTTACTTTATGGATCGGGCATCTTTTCGTCTCATCTGGGCTTCCTTACGTGGAGGATATATAATAACATGTCATGGTCTTACCGACCCTAACAAGCGACGGGATTTGAGGTCACATTGGGGCTTGTTTGGCGCCCATGTTGGACGTCCAAGGGATGCTTGGGCTCCTTCCTTGCTTGCTTAGTCGACTTTCTTTGACTTCCCTTCTCAAATTTCATCAATGTGGGTCCCGTGTTGTTGATTTCGCCTACAAATTGAAAGAAATAAATTTAAGATTAATCACACGTAGGAAAATAAACATGAGTCATGCATTTTCCATATGGGCCCTACAAAAGATTCGACCTAGGCCTAGAGGCGTAAAAATGAAAATGTGTAGGTTTTCCTCCACTCGAAGTGGAGGAAAAGTTGCAAATGCAGCTTTACCGCTGCTCACAACGGCGGTAACGCTGCAAATGCCGGTTTTCCTCCACTCAGAGAGGAGGAAAACCTGCAAATGCAGATTTCCGCTGCTCATAACGGCGGTAAAGCTGCGAATGCGGGTTTTCCGCCACTTAGAGAGGAGGAGAAGTTGTTTGGAGAGGCGGAAAATCTGCAGTTTGATCCCACTCCGTTTTTTATGCTCTTTCCCCCATTTTTTTTTCTTCTACTTATGGGGATGTGGGGCACTTGCCCAGGGCATTTTCCTTTTGCACGGCACTCACACATCATCATAATGGCGCCCGGCGAATGACTAATCCGAATGGATCACACATAGAGGACGCTCCTTGATTAGGCCGATCACATTTTTTGCTGCCATGTCAGTGGTCTGCACCATTTGATCGTCGGGTTCATTTATAAATAAAATAAAAAACTAAAACTTGTTGGCCATTGATAAAAGAGATTGGGATGATTACGCGGGGCCCTTTTTTTGTAGCAAGGAGGTCTCAACCAGATTAAGATTTCCGCGCCCGATCGCATCCCCTAGTGGGCCCCACAGCAAGGGTTGTGTTTAGCCTCGTGTGCACCGGACAACCACCAAACAATGATTTCTTCTTTTAACAAAGACCGGTTGTAGCGCTTACTCTCTTCTTTTAAGAAAGACTAGCGTTAGATCCCGTGCAATGCACAGGTTAACTCGTGAAAATCGAAAAGTTATTACAAGTTAAAATCCAAATAAATTATTGATTAATAAAAAGTTACTAGATTTATTCAATCCATTTAAATTCTCTGGAACAAAAGTTTTACCTATAAAGGCAAGGCAGCGAGCGGCTATGCGTTGATGCTGAACCACGGTCGGTGAAGACCCATCCGACTTTGGCTTTATATCGTTATTCGGCCAAAACTGTGTTTTAATAGCATAAAAATTTAAAATATCTGATTGAGGATCTTGGTTTTTGTGATTAAATCATCATAGGTTTTATCCTGACACCAACCCTTGGCTGATGTAAAAGCGAGATTTGAAGCGTCTGGCACCTGTGGCTTGGATTTCAATTCAAAGGTCCGTTTGATATATCAACGGTGGCTCTTGCTGAAAACTAAAAGCCAATGACTTGTGTTCTTCTGTTCCAAAATATGTTTATCACCGTTTTTCCCTAAAATGGGAAACCGCAAACCGTGTTCACCAAAGCACATGGATTTCCTCTTTTTATCTCTCTCTCTCTCTCTCTCTCTCTCTCTCTCTCTAGTAGTGTAAAAGGAGGTGAAGCCCTTCAAGGAAGGAACTGTTGTATTGATTCTAAAGTGGTCTCAATTTGGCTTTTTCTGCTATTGAATATATGGAAAGAACCAACAATCGAATGAAGCAATAGATTTGAAAATAAATGAGTGAAAGATAATAATAGGGTTAAGAGAGTAAGAGTTCGAGGGGGAGAAGTGGAAAGGTAGATCCATTCCAAGGTAATAACAGCAGAATCTGAAATCGAGATCGGGAGTTTTAGAAACGTACCAAGAGCCCAGGGTCCGGAAATTCGGGAAGGGAGAGGAGCAGGGAAAACATGCACCCGGCATAGATGATAGTACGGAGAAAGTGCAGTCGTCGATGAAGATGAAAGTCTGTTCCTCGAACGCTAAGCGTTTATTTGAGGAAGGGCAAAAGTCATCTCTTATGGCGTTTCCTGAGGAAAAGATGTAAGTCGTGTAGCCAATGAAATGTTTTATGGACGGCAGGTGTGTTGCTTTTTCTTAAACCGGCTCCTGATGATGATGTAGTTGTTGACGTGGCTCCAGGCGGATCATGGATGAGGCATGATGTTCTAGCCATTTTTCAACTTTAAAGAAGAAGCGGCCCTCTTCGGGTGAGGATTTAATACATGGGCGGGGATTTAAACAACGGTTGGGTTTGGTGTAACAAGCGAGTCTCTTTCTAATAAGTGGGTGGGGATTTAAATATGTTTTCAGGGCTTCGGCTGGGCCTTACTTTATGGATCGGGCATCTTTTCGTCTCATCTGGGCTTCCTTACGTGGAGGATATATAATAACATGTCATGGTCTTACCGACCCAAACAAGCGACGGGATTTGAGGTCACAATGGGGCTTGTTTGGCGCCCATGTTGGACGTCCAAGGGATGCTTGGGCTCCTTCCTTGCTTGCTTAGTCGACTTTCTTTGACTTCCCTTCTCAAATTTCATCAATGTGGGTCCCGTGTTGTTGATTTCGCCTACAAATTGAAAGAAATAAATTTAAGATTAATCACACGTAGGAAAATAAACATGAGTCATGCATTTTCCATATGGGCCCTACAAAAGATTCGACCTAGGCCTAGAGGCGTAAAAATGAAAATGTGTAGGTTTTCCTCCACTCGAAGTGGAGGAAAAGTTGCAAATCCAGCTTTACCGCTGCTCACAACGGCGGTAAAGCTGCAAATGCCGGTTTTCTTCCACTCAGAGAGGAGGAAAACCTGCAAATGCAGATTTCCGCTGCTCATAACGGCGGTAAAGCTGCGAATGCGGGTTTTCCGCCACTTAGAGAGGAGGAGAAGTTGTTTGGAGAGGCGGAAAATCTGCAGTTTGATCCCACTCCGTTTTTTATGCTCTTTTCCCCCCTTTTTTTTTTCTTCTACTTATGGGGATGTGGGGCACTTGCCCAGGGCATTTTCCTTTTGCACGGCACTCACACATCATCATAATGGCGCCCGGCGAATGACTAATCCGAATGGATCACACATAGAGGACGCTCCTTGATTAGGCCGATCACATTTTTTGCTGCCATGTCAGTGGTCTGCACCATTTGATCGTCGGGTTCATTTATAAATAAAATAAAAAACTAAAACTTGTTGGCCATTGATAAAAGAGATTGGGATGATTACGCGGGGCCCTTTTTTTGTAGCAAGGAGGTCTCAACCAGATTAAGATTTCCGCGCCCGATCGCATCCCCTAGTGGGCCCCACAGCAAGGGTTGTGTTTAGCCTCGTGTGCACCGGACAACCACCAAACAATGATTTCTTCTTTTAACAAAGACCGGTTGTTGCGCTTACTCTCTTCTTTTAAGAAAGACTAGCGTTAGATCCCGTGCAATGCACAGGTTAACTCGTGAAAATCGAAAAGTTATTACAAGTTAAAATCCAAATAAATTATTGATTAATAAAAAGTTACTAGATTTATTCAATCCATTTAAAATCTCTGGAACAAAAGTTTTACCTATAAAGGCAAGGCAGCGAGCGGCTATGCGTTGATGCTGAACCACGGTCGGTGAAGACCCATCCGACTTTGGCTTTATATCGTTATTCGGCCAAAACTGTGTTTTAATAGCATAAAAATTGAAAATATCTGATTGAGGATCTTGGTTTTTGTGATTACATCATCATAGGTTTTATCCTGACACCAACCCTTGGCTGATGTAAAAGCGAGATTTGAAGCGTCTGGCACCTGTGGCTTGGATTTCAATTCAAAGGTCCGTTTGATATATCAACGGTGGCTCTTGCTGAAAACTAAAAGCCAATGACTTGTGTGCTTCTGTTCCAAAATTTGTTTATCACCGTTTTTCCCTAAAATGGGAAACCGCAAACCGTGTTCACCAAAGCACATGGATTTCCTCTTTTCATCTCTCTCTCTCTCTCTCTCTCTCTCTAGTAGTGTAAAAGGAGGTGAAGCCCTTCAAGGAAGGAACTGTTGTATTGATTCTAAAGTGGTCTCAATTTGGCTTTTTCTGCTATTGAATATATGGAAAGAACCAACAATCGAATGAAGCAATAGATTTGAAAATAAATGAGTGAAAGATAATAATAGGGTTAAGAGAGTAAGAGTTCGAGGGGGAGAAGTGGAAAGGTAGATCCATTCCAAGGTAATAACAGCAGAATCTGAAATCGAGATCGGGAGTTTTAGAAACGTACCAAGAGCCCAGGGTCCGGAAATTCGAGAAGGGAGAGGAGCAGGGAAAACATGCACCCGGCATAGATGATAGTACGGAGAAAGTGCAGTCGTCAATGAAGATGAAAGTCTGTTCCTCGAACGCTAAGCGTTTATTTGAGGAAGGGCAAAAGTCATCTCTTATGGCGTTTCCTGAGGAAAAGATGTAAGTCGTGTAGCCAATGAAATGTTTTATGGACGGCAGGTGTGTTGCTTTTTCTTAAACCGGCTCCTGATGATGATGTAGTTGTTGACGTGGCTCCAGGCGGATCATGGATGAGGCATGATGTTCTAGCCATTTTTCAACTTTAAAGAAGAAGCGGCCCTCTTCGGGTGAGGATTTAATACATGGGCGGGGATTTAAACAACGGTTGGGTTTGGTGTAACAAGCGAGTCTCTTTCTAATAAGTGGGTGGGGATTTAAATATGTTTTCTGGGCTTCGGCTGGGCCTTACTTTATGGATCGGGCATCTTTTCGTCTCATCTGGGCTTCCTTACGTGGAGGATATATAATAACATGTCATGGTCTTACCGACCCTAACAAGCGACGGGATTTGAGGTCACATTGGGGCTTGTTTGGCGCCCATGTTGGACGTCCAAGGGATGCTTGGGCTCCTTCCTTGCTTGCTTAGTCGACTTTCTTTGACTTCCCTTCTCAAATTTCATCAATGTGGGTCCCGTGTTGTTGATTTCGCCTACAAATTGAAAGAAATAAATTTAAGATTAATCACACGTAGGAAAATAAACATGAGTCATGCATTTTCCATATGGGCCCTACAAAAGATTCGACCTAGGCCTAGAGGCGTAAAAATGAAAATGTGTAGGTTTTCCTCCACTCGAAGTGGAGGAAAAGTTGCAAATGCATCTTTACCGCTGCTCACAACGGCGGTAAAGCTGCAAATGCCGGTTTTCCTCCACTCAGAGAGGAGGAAAAACTGCAAATGCAGATTTCCGCTGCTCATAACGGCGGTAAATCTGCGAATGCGGGTTTTCCGCCACTTAGAGAGGAGGAGAAGTTGTTTGGAGAGGCGGAAAATCTGCAGTTTGATCCCACTCCGTTTTTTATGCTCTTTTCCCCCCCCCCCTTTTTTTTTTCTTCTACTTATGGGGATGTGGGGCACTTGCCCAGGGCATTTTCCTTTTGCACGGCACTCACACATCATCATAATGGCGCCCGGCGAATGACTAATCCGAATGGATCACACATAGAGGACGCTCCTTGATTAGGCCGATCACATTTTTTGCTGCCATGTCAGTGGTCTGCACCATTTGATCGTCGGGTTCATTTATAAATAAAATAAAAAACTAAAACTTGTTGGCCATTGATAAAAGAGATTGGGATGATTACGCGGGGCCCTTTTTTTGTAGCAAGGAGGTCTCAACCAGATTAAGATTTCCGCGCCCGATCGCATCCCCTAGTGGGCCCCACAGCAAGGGTTGTGTTTAGCCTCGTGTGCACCGGACAACCACCAAACAATGATTTCTTCTTTTAACAAAGACCGGTTGTTGCGCTTACTCTCTTCTTTTAAGAAAGACTAGCGTTAGATCCCGTGCAATGCACAGGTTAACTCGTGAAAATCGAAAAGTTATTACAAGTTAAAATCCAAATAAATTATTGATTAATAAAAAGTTACTAGATTTATTCAATCCATTTAAAATCTCTGGAACAAAAGTTTTACCTATAAAGGCAAGGCAGCGAGCGGCTATGCGTTGATGCTGAACCACGGTCGGTGAAGACCCATCCGACTTTGGCTTTATATCGTTATTCGGCCAAAACTGTGTTTTAATAGCATAAAAATTGAAAATATCTGATTGAGGATCTTGGTTTTTGTGATTACATCATCATAGGTTTTATCCTGACACCAACCCTTGGCTGATGTAAAAGCGAGATTTGAAGCGTCTGGCACCTGTGGCTTGGATTTCAATTCAAAGGTCCGTTTGATATATCAACGGTGGCTCGTGCTGAAAACTAAAAGCCAATGACTTGTGTGCTTCTGTTCCAAAATATGTTTATCACCGTTTTTCCCTAAAATGGGAAA
Organism: Persea americana; assembly: GCA_029852735.1. Classification (NCBI taxonomy): domain Eukaryota; kingdom Viridiplantae; phylum Streptophyta; class Magnoliopsida; order Laurales; family Lauraceae; genus Persea; species Persea americana. The sequence continues at coordinate 3,633,446 of CM056809.1, read as the reverse complement.
CCGCAAACCGTGTTCACCAAAGCACATGGATTTCCTCTTTTTATCTCTCTCTCTCTCTCTCTCTCTCTCTAGTAGTGTAAAAGGAGGTGAAGCCCTTCAAGGAAGGAACTGTTGTATTGATTCTAAAGTGGTCTCAATTTGGCTTTTTCTGCTATTGAATATATGGAAAGAACCAACAATCGAATGAAGCAATAGATTTGAAAATAAATGAGTGAAAGATAATAATAGGGTTAAGAGAGTAAGAGTTCGAGGGGGAGAAGTGGAAAGGTAGATCCATTCCAAGGTAATAACAGCAGAATCTGAAATCGAGATCGGGAGTTTTAGAAACGTACCAAGAGCCCAGGGTCCGGAAATTCGAGAAGGGAGAGGAGCAGGGAAAACATGCACCCGGCATAGATGATAGTACGGAGAAAGTGCAGTCGTCGATGAAGATGAAAGTCTGTTCCTCGAACGCTAAGCGTTTATTTGAGGAAGGGCAAAAGTCATCTCTTATGGCGTTTCCTGAGGAAAAGATGTAAGTCGTGTAGCCAATGAAATGTTTTATGGACGGCAGGTGTGTTGCTTTTTCTTAAACCGGCTCCTGATGATGATGTAGTTGTTGACGTGGCTCCAGGCGGATCATGGAAGAGGCATGATGTTCTAGCCATTTTTCAACTTTAAAGAAGAAGCGGCCCTCTTCGGGTGAGGATTTAATACATGGGCGGGGATTTAAACAACGGTTGGGTTTGGTGTAACAAGCGAGTCTCTTTCTAATAAGTGGGTGGGGATTTAAATATGTTTTCAGGGCTTCGGCTGGGCCTTACTTTATGGATCGGGCATCTTTTCGTCTCATCTGGGCTTCCTTACGTGGAGGATATATAATAACATGTCATGGTCTTACCGACCCTAACAAGCGACGGGATTTGAGGTCACAATGGGGCTTGTTTGGCGCCCATGTTGGACGTCCAAGGGATGCTTGGGCTCCTTCCTTGCTTGCTTAGTCGACTTTCTTTGACTTCCCTTCTCAAATTTCATCAATGTGGGTCCCGTGTTGTTGATTTCGCCTACAAATTGAAAGAAATAAATTTAAGATTAATCACACGTAGGAAAATAAACATGAGTCATGCATTTTCCATATGGGCCCTACAAAAGATTCGACCTAGGCCTAGAGGCGTAAAAATGAAAATGTGTAGGTTTTCCTCCACTCGAAGTGGATGAAAAGTTGCAAATGCAGCTTTACCGCTGCTCACAACGGCGGTAAAGCTGCAAATGCCGGTTTTCTTCCACTCAGAGAGGAGGAAAACCTGCAAATGCAGATTTCCGCTGCTCATAACGGCGGTAAAGCTGCGAATGCGGGTTTTCCGCCACTTAGAGAGGAGGAGAAGTTGTTTGGAGAGGCGGAAAATCTGCAGTTTGATCCCACTCCGTTTTTTATGCTCTTTTCCCCCCCCCCCCCCTTTTTTTTTTCTTCTACTTATGGGGATGTGGGGCACTTGCCCAGGGCATTTTCCTTTTGCACGGCACTCACACATCATCATAATGGCGCCCGGCGAATGACTAATCCGAATGGATCACACATAGAGGACGCTCCTTGATTAGGCCGATCACATTTTTTGCTGCCATGTCAGTGGTCTGCACCATTTGATCGTCGGGTTCATTTATAAATAAAATAAAAAACTAAAACTTGTTGGCCATTGATAAAAGAGATTGGGATGATTACGCGGGGCCCTTTTTTTGTAGCAAGGAGGTCTCAACCAGATTAAGATTTCCGCGCCCGATCGCATCCCCTAGTGGGCCCCACAGCAAGGGTTGTGTTTAGCCTCGTGTGCACCGGACAACCACCAAACAATGATTTCTTCTTTTAACAAAGACCGGTTGTTGCGCTTACTCTCTTCTTTTAAGAAAGACTAGCGTTAGATCCCGTGCAATGCACAGGTTAACTCGTGAAAATCGAAAAGTTATTACAAGTTAAAATCCAAATAAATTATTGATTAATAAAAAGTTACTAGATTTATTCAATCCATTTAAAATCTCTGGAACAAAAGTTTTACCTATAAAGGCAAGGCAGCGAGCGGCTATGCGTTGATGCTGAACCACGGTCGGTGAAGACCCATCCGACTTTGGCTTTATATCGTTATTCGGCCAAAACTGTGTTTTAATAGCATAAAAATTGAAAATATCTGATTGAGGATCTTGGTTTTTGTGATTACATCATCATAGGTTTTATCCTGACACCAACCCTTGGCTGATGTAAAAGCGAGATTTGAAGCGTCTGGCACCTGTGGCTTGGATTTCAATTCAAAGGTCCGTTTGATATATCAACGGTGGCTCTTGCTGAAAACTAAAAGCCAATGACTTGTGTGCTTCTGTTCCAAAATATGTTTATCACCGTTTTTCCCTAAAATGGGAAACCGCAAACCGTGTTCACCAAAGCACATGGATTTCCTCTTTTTATCTCTCTCTCTCTCTCTCTCTCTCTCTAGTAGTGTAAAAGGAGGTGAAGCCCTTCAACGAAGGAACTGTTGTATTGATTCTAAAGTGGTCTCAATTTGGCTTTTTCTGCTATTGAATATATGGAAAGAACCAACAATCGAATGAAGCAATAGATTTGAAAATAAATGAGTGAAAGATAATAATAGGGTTAAAAGAGTAAGAGTTCGAGGGGGAGAAGTGGAAAGGTAGATCCATTCCAAGGTAATAACAGCAGAATCTGAAATCGAGATCGGGAGTTTTAGAAACGTACCAAGAGCCCAGGGTCCGGAAATTCGAGAAGGGAGAGGAGCAGGGAAAACATGCACCCGGCATAGATGATAGTACGGAGAAAGTGCAGTCGTCGATGAAGATGAAAGTCTGTTCCTCGAACGCTAAGCGTTTATTTGAGGAAGGGCAAAAGTCATCTCTTATGGCGTTTCCTGAGGAAAAGATGTAAGTCGTGTAGCCAATGAAATGTTTTATGGACGGCAGGTGTGTTGCTTTTTCTTAAACCGGCTCCTGATGATGATGTAGTTGTTGACGTGGCTCCAGGCGGATCATGGATGAGGCATGATGTTCTAGCCATTTTTCAACTTTAAAGAAGAAGCGGCCCTCTTCGGGTGAGGATTTAATACATGGGCGGGGATTTAAACAACGGTTGGGTTTGGTGTAACAAGCGAGTCTCTTTCTAATAAGTGGGTGGGGATTTAAATATGTTTTCAGGGCTTCGGCTGGGCCTTACTTTATGGATCGGGCATCTTTTCGTCTCATCTGGGCTTCCTTACGTGGAGGATATATAATAACATGTCATGGTCTTACCGACCCTAACAAGCGACGGGATTTGAGGTCACATTGGGGCTTGTTTGGCGCCCATGTTGGACGTCCAAGGGATGCTTGGGCTCCTTCCTTGCTTGCTTAGTCGACTTTCTTTGACTTCCCTTCTCAAATTTCATCAATGTGGGTCCCGTGTTGTTGATTTCGCCTACAAATTGAAAGAAATAAATTTAAGATTAATCACACGTCGGAAAATAAACATGAGTCATGCATTTTCCATATGGGCCCTACAAAAGATTCGAGCTAGGCCTAGAGGCGTAAAAATGAAAATGTGTAGGTTTTCCTCCACTCGAAGTGGAGGAAAAGTTGCAAATGCAGCTTTACCGCTGCTCACAACGGCGGTAAAGCTGCAAATGCCGGTTTTCTTCCACTCAGAGAGGAGGAAAACCTGCAAATGCAGATTTCCGCAGCTCATAACGGCGGTAAAGCTGCGAATGCGGGTTTTCCGCCACTTAGAGAGGAGGAGAAGTTGTTTGGAGAGGCGGAAAATCTGCAGTTTGATCCCACTCCGTTTTTTATGCTCTTTTCCCCCCCTTTTTTTTTTTCTTCTACTTATGGGGATGTGGGGCACTTGCCCAGGGCATTTTCCTTTTGCACGGCACTCACACATCATCATAATGGCGCCCGGCGAATGACTAATCCGAATGGATCACACATAGAGGACGCTCCTTGATTAGGCCGATCACATTTTTTGCTGCCATGTCAGTGGTCTGCACCATTTGATCGTCGGGTTCATTTATAAATAAAATAAAAAACTAAAACTTGTTGGCCATTGATAAAAGAGATTGGGATGATTACGCGGGGCCCTTTTTTTGTAGCAAGGAGGTCTCAACCAGATTAAGATTTCCGCGCCCGATCGCATCCCCTAGTGGGCCCCACAGCAAGGGTTGTGTTTAGCCTCGTGTGCACCGGACAACCACCAAACAATGATTTCTTCTTTTAACAAAGACCGGTTGTTGCGCTTACTCTCTTCTTTTAAGAAAGACTAGCGTTAGATCCCGTGCAATGCACAGGTTAACTCGTGAAAATTGAAAAGTTATTACAAGTTAAAATCCAAATAAATTATTGATTAATAAAAAGTTACTAGATTTATTCAATCCATTTAAAATCTCTGGAACAAAAGTTTTACCTATAAAGGCAAGGCAGCGAGCGGCTATGCGTTGATGCTGAACCACGGTCGGTGAAGACCCATCCGACTTTGGCTTTATATCGTTATTCGGCCAAAACTGTGTTTTAATAGCATAAAAATTGAAAATATCTGATTGAGGATCTTGGTTTTTGTGATTACATCATCATAGGTTTTATCCTGACACCAACCCTTGGCTGATGTAAAAGCGAGATTTGAAGCGTCTGGCACCTGTGGCTTGGATTTCAATTCAAAGGTCCGTTTGATATATCAACGGTTGCTCTTGCTGAAAACTAAAAGCCAATGACTTGTGTGCTTCTGTTCCAAAATATGTTTATCACCGTTTTTCCCTAAAATGGGAAACCGCAAACCGTGTTCACCAAAGCACATGGATTTCCTCTTTTTATCTCTCTCTCTCTCTCTCTCTCTAGTAATGTAAAAGGAGGTGAAGCCCTTCAAGGAAGGAACTGTTGTATTGATTCTAAAGTGGTCTCAATTTGGCTTTTTCTGCTATTGAATATATGGAAAGAACCAACAATCGAATGAAGCAATAGATTTGAAAATAAATGAGTGAAAGATAATAATAGGGTTAAGAGAGTAAGAGTTCGAGGGGGAGAAGTGGAAAGGTAGATCCATTCCAAGGTAATAACAGCAGAATCTGAAATCGAGATCGGGAGTTTTAGAAACGTACCAAGAGCCCAGGGTCCGGAAATTCGAGAAGGGAGAGGAGCAGGGAAAACATGCACCCGGCATAGATGATAGTACGGAGAAAGTGCAGTCGTCGATGAAGATGAAAGTCTGTTCCTCGAACGCTAAGCGTTTATTTGAGGAAGGGCAAAAGTCATCTCTTATGGCGTTTCCTGAGGAAAAGATGTAAGTCGTGTAGCCAATGAAATGTTTTATGGACGGCAGGTGTGTTGCTTTTTCTTAAACCGGCTCCTGATGATGATGTAGTTGTTGACGTGGCTCCAGGCGGATCATGGAAGAGGCATGATGTTCTAGCCATTTTTCAACTTTAAAGAAGAAGCGGCCCTCTTCGGGTGAGGATTTAATACATGGGCGGGGATTTAAACAACGGTTGGGTTTGGTGTAACAAGCGAGTCTCTTTCTAATAAGTGGGTGGGGATTTAAATATGTTTTCAGGGCTTCGGCTGGGCCTTACTTTATGGATCGGGCATCTTTTCGTCTCATCTGGGCTTCCTTACGTGGAGGATATATAATAACATGTCATGGTCTTACCGACCCTAACAAGCGACGGGATTTGAGGTCACAATGGGGCTTGTTTGGCGCCCATGTTGGACGTCCAAGGGATGCTTGGGCTCCTTCCTTGCTTGCTTAGTCGACTTTCTTTGACTTCCCTTCTCAAATTTCATCAATGTGGGTCCCGTGTTGTTGATTTCGCCTACAAATTGAAAGAAATAAATTTAAGATTAATCACACGTAGGAAAATAAACATGAGTCATGCATTTTCCATATGGGCCCTACAAAAGATTCGACCTAGGCCTAGAGGCGTAAAAATGAAAATGTGTAGGTTTTCCTCCACTCGAAGTGGAGGAAAAGTTGCAAATGCAGCTTTACCGCTGCTCACAACGGCGGTAAAGCTGCAAATGCCGGTTTTCCTCCACTCAGAGAGGAGGAAAACCTGCAAATGCAGATTTCCGCTGCTCATAACGGCGGTAAATCTGCGAATGCGGGTTTTCCGCCACTTAGAGAGGAGGAGAAGTTGTTTGGAGAGGCGGAAAATCTGCAGTTTGATCCCACTCCGTTTTTTATGCTCTTTTCCCCCCCCCCTTTTTTTTTTCTTCTACTTATGGGGATGTGGGGCACTTGCCCAGGGCATTTTCCTTTTGCACGGCACTCACACATCATCATAATGGCGCCCGGCGAATGACTAATCCGAATGGATCACACATAGAGGACGCTCCTTGATTAGGCCGATCACATTTTTTGCTGCCATGTCAGTGGTCTGCACCATTTGATCGTCGGGTTCATTTATAAATAAAATAAAAAACTAAAACTTGTTGGCCATTGATAAAAGAGATTGGGATGATTACGCGGGGCCCTTTTTTTGTAGCAAGGAGGTCTCAACCAGATTAAGATTTCCGCGCCCGATCGCATCCCCTAGTGGGCCCCACAGCAAGGGTTGTGTTTAGCCTCGTGTGCACCGGACAACCACCAAACAATGATTTCTTCTTTTAACAAAGACCGGTTGTTGCGCTTACTCTCTTCTTTTAAGAAAGACTAGCGTTAGATCCCGTGCAATGCACAGGTTAACTCGTGAAAATCGAAAAGTTATTACAAGTTAAAATCCAAATAAATTATTGATTAATAAAAAGTTACTAGATTTATTCAATCCATTTAAAATCTCTGGAACAAAAGTTTTACCTATAAAGGCAAGGCAGCGAGCGGCTATGCGTTGATGCTGAACCACGGTCGGTGAAGACCCATCCGACTTTGGCTTTATATCGTTATTCGGCCAAAACTGTGTTTTAATAGCATAAAAATTGAAAATATCTGATTGAGGATCTTGGTTTTTGTGATTACATCATCATAGGTTTTATCCTGACACCAACCCTTGGCTGATGTAAAAGCGAGATTTGAAGCGTCTGGCACCTGTGGCTTGGATTTCAATTCAAAGGTCCGTTTGATATATCAACGGTGGCTCCTGCTGAAAACTAAAAGCCAATGACTTGTGTGCTTCTGTTCCAAAATATGTTTATCACCGTTTTTCCCTAAAATGGGAAACCGCAAACCGTGTTCACCAAAGCACATGGATTTCCTCTTTTTATCTCTCTCTCTCTCTCTCTCTCTCTCTAGTAGTGTAAAAGGAGGTGAAGCCCTTCAAGGAAGGAACTGTTGTATTGATTCTAAAGTGGTCTCAATTTGGCTTTTTCTGCTATTGAATATATGGAAAGAACCAACAATCGAATGAAGCAATAGATTTGAAAATAAATGAGTGAAAGATAATAATAGGGTTAAGAGAGTAAGAGTTCGAGGGGGAGAAGTGGAAAGGTAGATCCATTCCAAGGTAATAACAGCAGAATCTGAAATCGAGATCGGGAGTTTTAGAAACGTACCAAGAGCCCAGGGTCCGGAAATTCGAGAAGGGAGAGGAGCAGGGAAAACATGCACCCGGCATAGATGATAGTACGGAGAAAGTGCAGTCGTCGATGAAGATGAAAGTCTGTTCCTCGAACGCTAAGCGTTTATTTGAGGAAGGGCAAAAGTCATCTCTTATGGCGTTTCCTGAGGAAAAGATGTAAGTCGTGTAGCCAATGAAATGTTTTATGGACGGCAGGTGTGTTGCTTTTTCTTAAACCGGCTCCTGATGATGATGTAGTTGTTGACGTGGCTCCAGGCGGATCATGGATGAGGCATGATGTTCTAGCCATTTTTCAACTTTAAAGAAGAAGCGGCCCTCTTCGGGTGAGGATTTAATACATGGGCGGGGATTTAAACAACGGTTGGGTTTAGTGTAACAAGCGAGTCTCTTTCTAATAAGTGGGTGGGGATTTAAATATGTTTTCAGGGCTTCGGCTGGGCCTTACTTTATGGATCGGGCATCTTTTCGTCTCATCTGGGCTTCCTTACGTGGAGGATATATAATAACATGTCATGGTCTTACCGACCCTAACAAGCGACGGGATTTGAGGTCACATTGGGGCTTGTTTGGCGCCCATGTTGGACGTCCAAGGGATGCTTGGGCTCCTTCCTTGCTTGCTTAGTCGACTTTCTTTGACTTCCCTTCTCAAATTTCATCAATGTGGGTCCCGTGTTGTTGATTTCGCCTACAAATTGAAAGAAATAAATTTAAGATTAATCACACGTAGGAAAATAAACATGAGTCATGCATTTTCCATATGGGCCCTACAAAAGATTCGACCTAGGCCTAGAGGCGTAAAAATGAAAATGTGTAGGTTTTCCTCCACTCGAAGTGGAGGAAAAGTTGCAAATGCAGCTTTACCGCTGCTCACAACGGCGGTAAAGCTGCAAATGCCGGTCTTCTTCCACTCAGAGAGGAGGAAAACCTGCAAATGCAGATTTCCGCTGCTCATAACGGCGGTAAAGCTGCGAATGCGGGTTTTCCGCCACTTAGAGAGGAGGAGAAGTTGTTTGGAGAGGCGGAAAATCTGCAGTTTGATCCCACTCCGTTTTTTATGCTCTTTTCCCCCCCCTTTTTTTTTTCCTTCTACTTATGGGGATGTGGGGCACTTGCCCAGGGCATTTTCCTTTTGCACGGCACTCACACATCATCATAATGGCGCCCGGCGAATGACTAATCCGAATGGATCACACATAGAGGACGCTCCTTGATTAGGCCGATCACATTTTTTGCTGCCATGTCAGTGGTCTGCACCATTTGATCGTCGGGTTCATTTATAAATAAAATAAAAAACTAAAACTTGTTGGCCATTGATAAAAGAGATTGGGATGATTACGCGGGGCCCTTTTTTTGTAGCAAGGAGGTCTCAACCAGATTAAGATTTCCGCGCCCGATCGCATCCCCTAGTGGGCCCCACAGCAAGGGTTGTGTTTAGCCTCGTGTGCACCGGACAACCACCAAACAATGATTTCTTCTTTTAACAAAGACCGGTTGTTGCGCTTACTCTCTTCTTTTAAGAAAGACTAGCGTTAGATCCCGTGCAAAGCACAGGTTAACTCGTGAAAATTGAAAAGTTATTACAAGTTAAAATCCAAATAAATTATTGATTAATAAAAAGTTACTAGATTTATTCAATCCATTTAAAATCTCTGGAACAAAAGTTTTACCTATAAAGGCAAGGCAGCGAGCGGCTATGCGTTGATGCTGAACCACGGTCGGTGAAGACCCATCCGACTTTGGCTTTATATCGTTATTCGGCCAAAACTGTGTTTTAATAGCATAAAAATTGAAAATATCTGATTGAGGATCTTGGTTTTTGTGATTACATCATCATAGGTTTTATCCTGACACCAACCCTTGGCTGATGTAAAAGCGAGATTTGAAGCGTCTGGCACCTGTGGCTTGGATTTCAATTCAAAGGTCCGTTTGATATATCAACGGTGGCTCTTGCTGAAAACTAAAAGCCAATGACTTGTGTGCTTCTGTTCCAAAATATGTTTATCACCGTTTTTCCCTAAAATGGGAAACCGCAAACCGTGTTCACCAAAGCACATGGATTTCCTCTTTTTATCTCTCTCTCTCTCTCTCTCTCTAGTAGTGTAAAAGGAGGTGAAGCCCTTCAAGGAAGGAACTGTTGTATTGATTCTAAAGTGGTCTCAATTTGGCTTTTTCTGCTATTGAATATATGGAAAGAACCAACAATCGAATGAAGCAATAGATTTGAAAATAAATGAGTGAAAGATAATAATAGGGTTAAGAGAGTAAGAGTTCGAGGGGGAGAAGTGGAAAGGTAGATCCATTCCAAGGTAATAACAGCAGAATCTGAAATCGAGATCGGGAGTTTTAGAAACGTACCAAGAGCCCAGGGTCCGGAAATTCGAGAAGGGAGAGGAGCAGGGAAAACATGCACCCGGCATAGATGATAGTACGGAGAAAGTGCAGTCGTCGATGAAGATGAAAGTCTGTTCCTCGAACGCTAAGCGTTTATTTGAGGAAGGGCAAAAGTCATCTCTTATGGCGTTTCCTGAGGAAAAGATGTAAGTCGTGTAGCCAATGAAATGTTTTATGGACGGCAGGTGTGTTGCTTTTTCTTAAACCGGCTCCTGATGATGATGTAGTTGTTGACGTGGCTCCAGGCGGATCATGGATGAGGCATGATGTTCTAGCCATTTTTCAACTTTAAAGAAGAAGCGGCCCTCTTCGGGTGAGGATTTAATACATGGGCGGGGATTTAAACAACGGTTGGGTTTGGTGTAACAAGCGAGTCTCTTTCTAATAAGTGGGTGGGGATTTAAATATGTTTTCAGGGCTTCGGCTGGGCCTTACTTTATGGATCGGGCATCTTTTCGTCTCATCTGGGCTTCCTTACGTGGAGGATATATAATAACATGTCATGGTCTTACCGACCCTAACAAGCGACGGGATTTGAGGTCACATTGGGGCTTGTTTGGCGCCCATGTTGGACGTCCAAGGGATGCTTGGGCTCCTTCCTTGCTTGCTTAGTCGACTTTCTTTGACTTCCCTTCTCAAATTTCATCAATGTGGGTCCCGTGTTGTTGATTTCGCCTACAAATTGAAAGAAATAAATTTAAGATTAATCACACGTAGGAAAATAAACATGAGTCATGCATTTTCCATATGGGCCCTACAAAAGATTCGACCTAGGCCTAGAGGCGTAAAAATGAAAATGTGTAGGTTTTCCTCCACTCGAAGTGGAGGAAAAGTTGCAAATGCAGCTTTACCGCTGCTCACAACGACGGTAAAGCTGCAAATGCCGGTTTTCCTCCACTCAGAGAGGAGGAAAACCTGCAAATGCAGATTTCCGCTGCTCATAACGGCGGTAAATCTGCGAATGCGGGTTTTCCGCCACTTAGAGAGGAGGAGAAGTTGTTTGGAGAGGCGGAAAATCTGCAGTTTGATCCCACTCCGTTTTTTATGCTCTTTTCCCCCCCCTTTTTTTTTTCTTCTACTTATGGGGATGTGGGGCACTTGCCCAGGGCATTTTCCTTTTGCACGGCACTCACACATCATCATAATGGCGCCCGGCGAATGACTAATCCGAATGGATCACACATAGAGGACGCTCCTTGATTAGGCCGATCACATTTTTTGCTGCCATGTCAGTGGTCTGCACCATTTGATCGTCGGGTTCATTTATAAATAAAATAAAAAACTAAAACTTGTTGGCCATTGATAAAAGAGATTGGGATGATTACGCGGGGCCCTTTTTTTGTAGCAAGGAGGTCTCAACCAGATTAAGATTTCCGCGCCCGATCGCATCCCCTAGTGGGCCCCACAGCAAGGGTTGTGTTTAGCCTCGTGTGCACCGGACAACCACCAAACAATGATTTCTTCTTTTAACAAAGACCGGTTGTTGCGCTTACTCTCTTCTTTTAAGAAAGACTAGCGTTAGATCCCGTGCAATGCACAGGTTAACTCGTGAAAATCGAAAAGTTATTACAAGTTAAAATCCAAATAAATTATTGATTAATAAAAAGTTACTAGATTTATTCAATCCATTTAAAATCTCTGGAACAAAAGTTTTACCTATAAAGGCAAGGCAGCGAGCGGCTATGCGTTGATGCTGAACCACGGTCGGTGAAGACCCATCCGACTTTGGCTTTATATCGTTATTCGGCCAAAACTGTGTTTTAATAGCATAAAAATTGAAAATATCTGATTGAGGATCTTGGTTTTTGTGATTACATCATCATAGGTTTTATCCTGACACCAACCCTTGGCTGATGTAAAAGCGAGATTTGAAGCGTCTGGCACCTGTGGCTTGGATTTCAATTCAAAGGTCCGTTTGATATATCAACGGTGGCTCCTGCTGAAAACTAAAAGCCAATGACTTGTGTGCTTCTGTTCCAAAATATGTTTATCACCGTTTTTCCCTAAAATGGGAAACAGCAAACCGTGTTCACCAAAGCACATGGATTTCCTCTTTTTATCTCTCTCTCTCTCTCTCTCTCTCTCTAGTAGTGTAAAAGGAGGTGAAGCCCTTCAAGGAAGGAACTGTTGTATTGATTCTAAAGTGGTCTCAATTTGGCTTTTTCTGCTATTGAATATATGGAAAGAACCAACAATCGAATGAAGCAATAGATTTGAAAATAAATGAGTGAAAGATAATAATAGGGTTAAGAGAGTAAGAGTTCGAGGGGGAGAAGTGGAAAGGTAGATCCATTCCAAGGTAATAACAGCAGAATCTGAAATCGAGATCGGGAGTTTTAGAAACGTACCAAGAGCCCAGGGTCCGGAAATTCGAGAAGGGAGAGGAGCAGGGAAAACATGCACCCGGCATAGATGATAGTACGGAGAAAGTGCAGTCGTCGATGAAGATGAAAGTCTGTTCCTCGAACGCTAAGCGTTTATTTGAGGAAGGGCAAAAGTCATCTCTTATGGCGTTTCCTGAGGAAAAGATGTAAGTCGTGTAGCCAATGAAATGTTTTATGGACGGCAGGTGTGTTGCTTTTTCTTAAACCGGCTCCTGATGATGATGTAGTTGTTGACGTGGCTCCAGGCGGATCATGGATGAGGCATGATGTTCTAGCCATTTTTCAACTTTAAAGAAGAAGCGGCCCTCTTCGGGTGAGGATTTAATACATGGGCGGGGATTTAAACAACGGTTGGGTTTAGTGTAACAAGCGAGTCTCTTTCTAATAAGTGGGTGGGGATTTAAATATGTTTTCAGGGCTTCGGCTGGGCCTTACTTTATGGATCGGGCATCTTTTCGTCTCATCTGGGCTTCCTTATGTGGAGGATATATAATAACATGTCATGGTCTTACCGACCCTAACAAGCGACGGGATTTGAGGTCACATTGGGGCTTGTTTGGCGCCCATGTTGGACGTCCAAGGGATGCTTGGGCTCCTTCCTTGCTTGCTTAGTCGACTTTCTTTGACTTCCCTTCTCAAATTTCATCAATGTGGGTCCCGTGTTGTTGATTTCGCCTACAAATTGAAAGAAATAAATTTAAGATTAATCACACGTAGGAAAATAAACATGAGTCATGCATTTTCCATATGGGCCCTACAAAAGATTCGACCTAGGCCTAGAGGCGTAAAAATGAAAATGTGTAGGTTTTCCTCCACTCGAAGTGGAGGAAAAGTTGCAAATGCAGCTTTACCGCTGCTCACAACGGCGGTAAAGCTGCAAATGCCGGTCTTCTTCCACTCAGAGAGGAGGAAAACCTGCAAATGCAGATTTCCGCTGCTCATAACGGCGGTAAAGCTGCGAATGCGGGTTTTCCGCCACTTAGAGAGGAGGAGAAGTTGTTTGGAGAGGCGGAAAATCTGCAGTTTGATCCCACTCCGTTTTTTATGCTCTTTTCCCCCCCCTTTTTTTTTTCCTTCTACTTATGGGGATGTGGGGCACTTGCCCAGGGCATTTTCCTTTTGCACGGCACTCACACATCATCATAATGGCGCCCGGCGAATGACTAATCCGAATGGATCACACATAGAGGACGCTCCTTGATTAGGCCGATCACATTTTTTGCTGCCATGTCAGTGGTCTGCACCATTTGATCGTCGGGTTCATTTATAAATAAAATAAAAAACTAAAACTTGTTGGCCATTGATAAAAGAGATTGGGATGATTACGCGGGGCCCTTTTTTTGTAGCAAGGAGGTCTCAACCAGATTAAGATTTCCGCGCCCGATCGCATCCCCTAGTGGGCCCCACAGCAAGGGTTGTGTTTAGCCTCGTGTGCACCGGACAACCACCAAACAATGATTTCTTCTTTTAACAAAGACCGGTTGTTGCGCTTACTCTCTTCTTTTAAGAAAGACTAGCGTTAGATCCCGTGCAATGCACAGGTTAACTCGTGAAAATCGAAAAGTTATTACAAGTTAAAATCCAAATAAATTATTGATTAATAAAAAGTTACTAGATTTATTCAATCCATTTAAAATCTCTGGAACAAAAGTTTTACCTATAAAGGCAAGGCAGCGAGCGGCTATGCGTTGATGCTGAACCACGGTCGGTGAAGACCCATCCGACTTTGGCTTTATATCGTTATTCGGCCAAAACTGTGTTTTAATAGCATAAAAATTGAAAATATCTGATTGAGGATCTTGGTTTTTGTGATTACATCATCATAGGTTTTATCCTGACACCAACCCTTGGCTGATGTAAAAGCGAGATTTGAAGCGTCTGGCACCTGTGGCTTGGATTTCAATTCAAAGGTCCGTTTGATATATCAACGGTGGCTCCTGCTGAAAACTAAAAGCCAATGACTTGTGTGCTTCTGTTCCAAAATATGTTTATCACCGTTTTTCCCTAAAATGGGAAACAGCAAACCGTGTTCACCAAAGCACATGGATTTCCTCTTTTTATCTCTCTCTCTCTCTCTCTCTCTCTCTAGTAGTGTAAAAGGAGGTGAAGCCCTTCAAGGAAGGAACTGTTGTATTGATTCTAAAGTGGTCTCAATTTGGCTTTTTCTGCTATTGAATATATGGAAAGAACCAACAATCGAATGAAGCAATAGATTTGAAAATAAATGAGTGAAAGATAATAATAGGGTTAAGAGAGTAAGAGTTCGAGGGGGAGAAGTGGAAAGGTAGATCCATTCCAAGGTAATAACAGCAGAATCTGAAATCGAGATCGGGAGTTTTAGAAACGTACCAAGAGCCCAGGGTCCGGAAATTCGAGAAGGGAGAGGAGCAGGGAAAACATGCACCCGGCATAGATGATAGTACGGAGAAAGTGCAGTCGTCGATGAAGATGAAAGTCTGTTCCTCGAACGCTAAGCGTTTATTTGAGGAAGGGCAAAAGTCATCTCTTATGGCGTTTCCTGAGGAAAAGATGTAAGTCGTGTAGCCAATGAAATGTTTTATGGACGGCAGGTGTGTTGCTTTTTCTTAAACCGGCTCCTGATGATGATGTAGTTGTTGACGTGGCTCCAGGCGGATCATGGATGAGGCATGATGTTCTAGCCATTTTTCAACTTTAAAGAAGAAGCGGCCCTCTTCGGGTGAGGATTTAATACATGGGCGGGGATTTAAACAACGGTTGGGTTTAGTGTAACAAGCGAGTCTCTTTCTAATAAGTGGGTGGGGATTTAAATATGTTTTCAGGGCTTCGGCTGGGCCTTACTTTATGGATCGGGCATCTTTTCGTCTCATCTGGGCTTCCTTATGTGGAGGATATATAATAACATGTCATGGTCTTACCGACCCTAACAAGCGACGGGATTTGAGGTCACATTGGGGCTTGTTTGGCGCCCATGTTGGACGTCCAAGGGATGCTTGGGCTCCTTCCTTGCTTGCTTAGTCGACTTTCTTTGACTTCCCTTCTCAAATTTCATCAATGTGGGTCCCGTGTTGTTGATTTCGCCTACAAATTGAAAGAAATAAATTTAAGATTAATCACACGTAGGAAAATAAACATGAGTCATGCATTTTCCATATGGGCCCTACAAAAGATTCGACCTAGGCCTAGAGGCGTAAAAATGAAAATGTGTAGGTTTTCCTCCACTCGAAGTGGAGGAAAAGTTGCAAATGCAGCTTTACCGCTGCTCACAACGGCGGTAAAGCTGCAAATGCCGGTCTTCTTCCACTCAGAGAGGAGGAAAACCTGCAAATGCAGATTTCCGCTGCTCATAACGGCGGTAAAGCTGCGAATGCGGGTTTTCCGCCACTTAGAGAGGAGGAGAAGTTGTTTGGAGAGGCGGAAAATCTGCAGTTTGATCCCACTCCGTTTTTTATGCTCTTTTCCCCCCCCTTTTTTTTTTCCTTCTACTTATGGGGATGTGGGGCACTTGCCCAGGGCATTTTCCTTTTGCACGGCACTCACACATCATCATAATGGCGCCCGGCGAATGACTAATCCGAATGGATCACACATAGAGGACGCTCCTTGATTAGGCCGATCACATTTTTTGCTGCCATGTCAGTGGTCTGCACCATTTGATCGTCGGGTTCATTTATAAATAAAATAAAAAACTAAAACTTGTTGGCCATTGATAAAAGAGATTGGGATGATTACGCGGGGCCCTTTTTTTGTAGCAAGGAGGTCTCAACCAGATTAAGATTTCCGCGCCCGATCGCATCCCCTAGTGGGCCCCACAGCAAGGGTTGTGTTTAGCCTCGTGTGCACCGGACAACCACCAAACAATGATTTCTTCTTTTAACAAAGACCGGTTGTTGCGCTTACTCTCTTCTTTTAAGAAAGACTAGCGTTAGATCCCGTGCAATGCACAGGTTAACTCGTGAAAATCGAAAAGTTATTACAAGTTAAAATCCAAATAAATTATTGATTAATAAAAAGTTACTAGATTTATTCAATCCATTTAAAATCTCTGGAACAAAAGTTTTACCTATAAAGGCAAGGCAGCGAGCGGCTATGCGTTGATGCTGAACCACGGTCGGTGAAGACCCATCCGACTTTGGCTTTATATCGTTATTCGGCCAAAACTGTGTTTTAATAGCATAAAAATTGAAAATATCTGATTGAGGATCTTGGTTTTTGTGATTACATCATCATAGGTTTTATCCTGACACCAACCCTTGGCTGATGTAAAAGCGAGATTTGAAGCGTCTGGCACCTGTGGCTTGGATTTCAATTCAAAGGTCCGTTTGATATATCAACGGTGGCTCTTGCTGAAAACTAAAAGCCAATGACTTGTGTGCTTCTGTTCCAAAATATGTTTATCACCGTTTTTCCCTAAAATGGGAAACCGCAAACCGTGTTCACCAAAGCACATGGATTTCCTCTTTTTATCTCTCTCTCTCTCTCTCTCTCTAGTAGTGTAAAAGGAGGTGAAGCCCTTCAAGGAAGGAACTGTTGTATTGATTCTAAAGTGGTCTCAATTTGGCTTTTTCTGCTATTGAATATATGGAAAGAACCAACAATCGAATGAAGCAATAGATTTGAAAATAAATGAGTGAAAGATAATAATAGGGTTAAGAGAGTAAGAGTTCGAGGGGGAGAAGTGGAAAGGTAGATCCATTCCAAGGTAATAACAGCAGAATCTGAAATCGAGATCGGGAGTTTTAGAAACGTACCAAGAGCCCAGGGTCCGGAAATTCGAGAAGGGAGAGTAGCAGGGAAAACATGCACCCGGCATAGATGATAGTACGGAGAAAGTGCAGTCGTCGATGAAGATGAAAGTCTGTTCCTCGAACGCTAAGCGTTTATTTGAGGAAGGGCAAAAGTCATCTCTTATGGCGTTTCCTGAGGAAAAGATGTAAGTCGTGTAGCCAATGAAATGTTTTATGGACGGCAGGTGTGTTGCTTTTTCTTAAACCGGCTCCTGATGATGATGTAGTTGTTGACGTGGCTCCAGGCGGATCATGGATGAGGCATGATGTTCTAGCCATTTTTCAACTTTAAAGAAGAAGCGGCCCTCTTCGGGTGAGGATTTAATACATGGGCGGGGATTTAAACAACGGTTGGGTTTAGTGTAACAAGCGAGTCTCTTTCTAATAAGTGGGTGGGGATTTAAATATGTTTTCAGGGCTTCGGCTGGGCCTTACTTTATGGATCGGGCATCTTTTCGTCTCATCTGGGCTTCCTTACGTGGAGGATATATAATAACATGTCATGGTCTTACCGACCCTAACAACCGACGGGATTTGAGGTCACATTGGGGCTTGTTTGGCGCCCATGTTGGACGTCCAAGGGATGCTTGGGCTCCTTCCTTGCTTGCTTAGTCGACTTTCTTTGACTTCCCTTCTCAAATTTCATCAATGTGGGTCCCGTGTTGTTGATTTCGCCTACAAATTGAAAGAAATAAATTTAAGATTAATCACACGTAGGAAAATAAACATGAGTCATGCATTTTCCATATGGGCCCTACAAAAGATTCGACCTAGGCCTAGAGGCGTAAAAATGAAAATGTGTAGGTTTTCCTCCACTCGAAGTGGAGGAAAAGTTGCAAGTGCAGCTTTACCGCTGCTCACAACGGCGGTAAAGCTGCAAATGCCGGTCTTCTTCCACTCAGAGAGGAGGAAAACCTGCAAATGCAGATTTCCGCTGCTCATAACGGCGGTAAAGCTGCGAATGCGGGTTTTCCGCCACTTAGAGAGGAGGAGAAGTTGTTTGGAGAGGCGGAAAATCTGCAGTTTGATCCCACTCCGTTTTTTATGCTCTTTTCCCCCCCTTTTTTTTTTCCTTCTACTTATGGGGATGTGGGGCACTTGCCCAGGGCATTTTCCTTTTGCACGGCACTCACACATCATCATAATGGCGCCCGGCGAATGACTAATCCGAATGGATCACACATAGAGGACGCTCCTTGATTAGGCCGATCACATTTTTTGCTGCCATGTCAGTGGTCTGCACCATTTGATCGTCGGGTTCATTTATAAATAAAATAAAAAACTAAAACTTGTTGGCCATTGATAAAAGAGATTGGGATGATTACGCGGGGCCCTTTTTTTGTAGCAAGGAGGTCTCAACCAGATTAAGATTTCCGCGCCCGATCGCATCCCCTAGTGGGCCCCACAGCAAGGGTTGTGTTTAGCCTCGTGTGCACCGGACAACCACCAAACAATGATTTCTTCTTTTAACAAAGACCGGTTGTTGCGCTTACTCTCTTCTTTTAAGAAAGACTAGCGTTAGATCCCGTGCAATGCACAGGTTAACTCGTGAAAATCGAAAAGTTATTACAAGTTAAAATCCAAATAAATTATTGATTAATAAAAAGTTACTAGATTTATTCAATCCATTTAAAATCTCTGGAACAAAAGTTTTACCTATAAAGGCAAGGCAGCGAGCGGCTATGCGTTGATGCTGAACCACGGTCGGTGAAGACCCATCCGACTTTGGCTTTATATCGTTATTCGGCCAAAACTGTGTTTTAATAGCATAAAAATTGAAAATATCTGATTGAGGATCTTGGTTTTTGTGATTACATCATCATAGGTTTTATCCTGACACCAACCCTTGGCTGATGTAAAAGCGAGATTTGAAGCGTCTGGCACCTGTGGCTTGGATTTCAATTCAAAGGTCCGTTTGATATATCAACGGTGGCTCTTGCTGAAAACTAAAAGCCAATGACTTGTGTGCTTCTGTTCCAAAATATGTTTATCACCGTTTTTCCCTAAAATGGGAAACCGCAAACCGTGTTCACCAAAGCACATGGATTTCCTCTTTTTATCTCTCTCTCTCTCTCTCTCTAGTAGTGTAAAAGGAGGTGAAGCCCTTCAAGGAAGGAACTGTTGTATTGATTCTAAAGTGGTCTCAATTTGGCTTTTTCTGCTATTGAATATATGGAAAGAACCAACAATCGAATGAAGCAATAGATTTGAAAATAAATGAGTGAAAGATAATAATAGGGTTAAGAGAGTAAGAGTTCGAGGGGGAGAAGTGGAAAGGTAGATCCATTCCAAGGTAATAACAGCAGAATCTGAAATCGAGATCGGGAGTTTTAGAAACGTACCAAGAGCCCAGGGTCCGGAAATTCGAGAAGGGAGAGGAGCAGGGAAAACATGCACCCGGCATAGATGATAGTACGGAGAAAGTGCAGTCGTCGATGAAGATGAAAGTCTGTTCCTCGAACGCTAAGCGTTTATTTGAGGAAGGGCAAAAGTCATCTCTTATGGCGTTTCCTGAGGAAAAGATGTAAGTCGTGTAGCCAATGAAATGTTTTATGGACGGCAGGTGTGTTGCTTTTTCTTAAACCGGCTCCTGATGATGATGTAGTTGTTGACGTGGCTCCAGGCGGATCATGGATGAGGCATGATGTTCTAGCCATTTTTCAACTTTAAAGAAGAAGCGGCCCTCTTCGGGTGAGGATTTAATACATGGGCGGGGATTTAAACAACGGTTGGGTTTGGTGTAACAAGCGAGTCTCTTTCTAATAAGTGGGTGGGGATTTAAATATGTTTTCAGGGCTTCGGCTGGGCCTTACTTTATGGATCGGGCATCTTTTCGTCTCATCTGGTCTTCCTTACGTGGAGGATATATAATAACATGTCATGGTCTTACCGACCCTAACAAGCGACGGGATTTGAGGTCACATTGGGGCTTGTTTGGCGCCCATGTTGGACGTCCAAGGGATGCTTGGGCTCCTTCCTTGCTTGCTTAGTCGACTTTCTTTGACTTCCCTTCTCAAATTTCATCAATGTGGGTCCCGTGTTGTTGATTTCGCCTACAAATTGAAAGAAATAAATTTAAGATTAATCACACGTAGGAAAATAAACATGAGTCATGCATTTTCCATATGGGCCCTACAAAAGATTCGACCTAGGCCTAGAGGCGTAAAAATGAAAATGTGTAGGTTTTCCTCCACTCGAAGTGGAGGAAAAGTTGCAAGTGCAGCTTTACCGCTGCTCACAACGGCGGTAAAGCTGCAAATGCCGGTCTTCTTCCACTCAGAGAGGAGGAAAACCTGCAAATGCAGATTTCCGCTGCTCATAACGGCGGTAAAGCTGCGAATGCGGGTTTTCCGCCACTTAGAGAGGAGGAGAAGTTGTTTGGAGAGGCGGAAAATCTGCAGTTTGATCCCACTCCGTTTTTTATGCTCTTTTCCCCCCCTTTTTTTTTTCCTTCTACTTATGGGGATGTGGGGCACTTGCCCAGGGCATTTTCCTTTTGCACGGCACTCACACATCATCATAATGGCGCCCGGCGAATGACTAATCCGAATGGATCACACATAGAGGACGCTCCTTGATTAGGCCGATCACATTTTTTGCTGCCATGTCAGTGGTCTGCACCATTTGATCGTCGGGTTCATTTATAAATAAAATAAAAAACTAAAACTTGTTGGCCATTGATAAAAGAGATTGGGATGATTACGCGGGGCCCTTTTTTTGTAGCAAGGAGGTCTCAACCAGATTAAGATTTCCGCGCCCGATCGCATCCCCTAGTGGGCCCCACAGCAAGGGTTGTGTTTAGCCTCGTGTGCACCGGACAACCACCAAACAATGATTTCTTCTTTTAACAAAGACCGGTTGTTGCGCTTACTCTCTTCTTTTAAGAAAGACTAGCGTTAGATCCCGTGCAATGCACAGGTTAACTCGTGAAAATCGAAAAGTTATTACAAGTTAAAATCCAAATAAATTATTGATTAATAAAAAGTTACTAGATTTATTCAATCCATTTAAAATCTCTGGAACAAAAGTTTTACCTATAAAGGCAAGGCAGCGAGCGGCTATGCGTTGATGCTGAACCACGGTCGGTGAAGACCCATCCGACTTTGGCTTTATATCGTTATTCGGCCAAAACTGTGTTTTAATAGCATAAAAATTGAAAATATCTGATTGAGGATCTTGGTTTTTGTGATTACATCATCATAGGTTTTATCCTGACACCAACCCTTGGCTGATGTAAAAGCGAGATTTGAAGCGTCTGGCACCTGTGGCTTGGATTTCAATTCAAAGGTTCGTTTGATATATCAACGGTGGCTCTTGCTGAAAACTAAAAGCCAATGACTTGTGTGCTTCTGTTCCAAAATATGTTTATCACCGTTTTTCCCTAAAATGGGAAACCGCAAACCGTGTTCACCAAAGCACATGGATTTCCTCTTTTTATCTCTCTCTCTCTCTCTCTCTCTCTAGTAGTGTAAAAGGAGGTGAAGCCCTTCAAGGAAGGAACTGTTGTATTGATTCTAAAGTGGTCTCAATTTGGCTTTTTCTGCTATTGAATATATGGAAAGAACCAACAATCGAATGAAGCAATAGATTTGAAAATAAATGAGTGAAAGATAATAATAGGGTTAAGAGAGTAAGAGTTCGAGGGGGAGAAGTGGAAAGGTAGATCCATTCCAAGGTAATAACAGCAGAATCTGAAATTGAGATCGGGAGTTTTAGAAACGTACCAAGAGCCCAGGGTCTGGAAATTCGAGAAGGGAGAGGAGCAGGGAAAACATGCACCCGGCATAGATGATTGTACGGAGAAAGTGCAGTCGTCGATGAAGATGAAAGTCTGTTCCTCGAACGCTAAGCGCTTATTTGAGGAAGGGCAAAAGTCATCTCTTATGGCGTTTCCTGAGGAAAAGATGTAAGTCGTGTAGCCAATGAAATGTTTTATGGACGGCAGGTGTGTTGGTTTTTCTTAAACCGGCTCCTGATGATGATGTAGTTGTTGACGTGGCTCCAGGCGGATCATGGATGAGGCATGATGTTCTAGCCATTTTTCAACTTTAAAGAAGAAGCGGCCCTCTTCGGGTGAGGATTTAATACATGGGCGGGGGTTTAAACAACGGTTGGGTTTAGTGTAACAAGCGAGTCTCTTTCTAATAAGTGGGTGGGGATTTAAATATGTTTTCAGGGCTTCGGCTGGGCCTTACTTTATGGATCGGGCATCTTTTCGTCTCATCTGGGCTTCCTTACGTGGAGGATATATAATAACATGTCATGGTCTTACCGACCTTAACAACCGACGGGATTTGAGGTCACATTGGGGCTTGTTTGGCGCCCATGTTGGACGTCCAAGGGATGCTTGGGCTCCTTCCTTGTTTGCTTAGTCGACTTTCTTTGACTTCCCTTCTCAAATTTCATCAATGTGGGTCCCGTGTTGTTGATTTCGCCTACAAATTGAAAGAAATAAATTTAAGATTAATCACACGTAGGAAAATAAACATGAGTCATGCATTTTCCATATGGGCCCTACAAAAGATTCGACCTAGGCCTAGAGGCGTAAAAATGAAAATGTGTAGGTTTTCCTCCACTCGAAGTGGAGGAAAAGTTGCAAATGCAGCCTTACCGCTGCTCACAACGGCGGTAAAGCTGCAAATGCCGGTTTTCCTCCACTCAGAGAGGAGGAAAACCTGCAAATGCAGATTTCCGCTGCTCATAACGGCGGCAAAGCTGCGAATGCGGGTTTTCCGCCACTTAGAGAGCAGGAGAAGTTGTTTGGAGAGGCGGAAAATCTGCAGTTTGATCCCACTCCGTTTTTTATGCTCTTTTCCCCCCCCCCCCCCCTTTTTTTTTTCTTCTACTTATGGGGATGTGGGGCACTTGCCCAGGGCATTTTCCTTTTGCACGGCACTCACACATCATCATAATGGCGCCCGGCGAATGACTAATCCGAATGGATCACACATAGAGGACGCTCCTTGATTAGGCCGATCACATTTTTTGCTGCCATGTCAGTGGTCTGCACCATTTGATCGTCGGGTTCATTTATAAATAAAATAAAAAACTAAAACTTGTTGGCCATTGATAAAAGAGATTGGGATGATTACGCGGGGCCCTTTTTTTGTAGCAAGGAGGTCTCAACCAGATTAAGATTTCCGCGCCCGATCGCATCCCCTAGTGGGCCCCACAGCAAGGGTTGTGTTTAGCCTCGTGTGCACCGGACAACCACCAAACAATGATTTCTTCTTTTAACAAAGACCGGTTGTTGCGCTTACTCTCTTCTTTTAAGAAAGACTAGCGTTAGATCCCGTGCAATGCACAGGTTAACTCGTGAAAATCGAAAAGTTATTACAAGTTAAAATCCAAATAAATTATTGATTAATAAAAAGTTACTAGATTTATTCAATCCATTTAAAATCTCTGGAACAAAAGTTTTACCTATAAAGGCAAGGCAGCGAGCGGCTATGCGTTGATGCTGAACCACGGTCGGTGAAGACCCATCCGACTTTGGCTTTATATCGTTATTCGGCCAAAACTGTGTTTTAATAGCATAAAAATTGAAAATATCTGATTGAGGATCTTGGTTTTTGTGATTACATCATCATAGGTTTTATCCTGACACCAACCCTTGGCTGATGTAAAAGCGAGATTTGAAGCGTCTGGCACCTGTGGCTTGGATTTCAATTCAAAGGTCCGTTTGATATATCAACGGTGGCTCTTGCTGAAAACTAAAAGCCAATGACTTGTGTGCTTCTGTTCCAAAATATGTTTATCACCGTTTTTCCCTAAAATGGGAAACCGCAAACCGTGTTCACCAAAGCACATGGATTTCCTCTTTTTATCTCTCTCTCTCTCTCTCTCTCTCTAGTAGTGTAAAAGGAGGTGAAGCCCTTCAAGGAAGGAACTGTTGTATTGATTCTAAAGTGGTCTCAATTTGGCTTTTTCTGCTATTGAATATATGGAAAGAACCAACAATCGAATGAAGCAATAGATTTGAAAATAAATGAGTGAAAGATAATAATAGGGTTAAGAGAGTAAGAGTTCGAGGGGGAGAAGTGGAAAGGTAGATCCATTCCAAGGTAATAACAGCAGAATCTGAAATCGAGATCGGGAGTTTTAGAAACGTACCAAGAGCCCAGGGTCCGGAAATTCGAGAAGGGAGAGGAGCAGGGAAAACATGCACCCGGCATAGATGATAGTACGGAGAAAGTGCAGTCGTCGATGAAGATGAAAGTCTGTTCCTCGAACGCTAAGCGTTTATTTGAGGAAGGGCAAAAGTCATCTCTTATGGCGTTTCCTGAGGAAAAGATGTAAGTCGTGTAGCCAATGAAATGTTTTATGGACGGTAGGTGTGTTGCTTTTTCTTAAACCGGCTCCTGATGATGATGTAGTTGTTGACGTGGCTCCAGGCGGATCATGGATGAGGCATGATGTTCTAGCCATTTTTCAACTTTAAAGAAGAAGCGGCCCTCTTCGGGTGAGGATTTAATACATGGGCGGGGGTTTAAACAACGGTTGGGTTTAGTGTAACAAGCGAGTCTCTTTCTAATAAGTGGGTGGGGATTTAAATATGTTTTCAGGGCTTCGGCTGGGCCTTACTTTATGGATCGGGCATCTTTTCGTCTCATCTGGGCTTCCTTACGTGGAGGATATATAATAACATGTCATGGTCTTACCGACCTTAACAACCGACGGGATTTGAGGTCACATTGGGGCTTGTTTGGCGCCCATGTTGGACGTCCAAGGGATGCTTGGGCTCCTTCCTTGTTTGCTTAGTCGACTTTCTTTGACTTCCCTTCTCAAATTTCATCAATGTGGGTCCTGTGTTGTTGATTTCGCCTACAAATTGAAAGAAATAAATTTAAGATTAATCACACGTAGGAAAATAAACATGAGTCATGCATTTTCCATATGGGCCCTACAAAAGATTCGACCTAGGCCTAGAGGCGTAAAAATGAAAATGTGTAGGTTTTCCTCCACTCGAAGTGGAGGAAAAGTTGCAAATGCAGCCTTACCGCTGCTCACAACGGCGGTAAAGCTGCAAATGCCGGTTTTCCTCCACTCAGAGAGGAGGAAAACCTGCAAATGCAGATTTCCGCTGCTCATAACGGCGGCAAAGCTGCGAATGCGGGTTTTCCGCCACTTAGAGAGCAGGAGAAGTTGTTTGGAGAGGCGGAAAATCTGCAGTTTGATCCCACTCCGTTTTTTATGCTCTTTTCCCCCCCCCCCCTTTTATTTTCTTCTACTTATGGGGATGTGGGGCACTTGCCCAGGGCATTTTCCTTTTGCACGGCACTCACACATCATCATAATGGCGCCCGGCGAATGACTAATCCGAATGGATCACACATAGAGGACGCTCCTTGATTAGGCCGATCACATTTTTTGCTGCCATGTCAGTGGTCTGCACCATTTGATCGTCGGGTTCATTTATAAATAAAATAAAAAACTAAAACTTGTTGGCCATTGATAAAAGAGATTGGGATGATTACGCGGGGCCCTTTTTTTGTAGCAAGGAGGTCTCAACCAGATTAAGATTTCCGCGCCCGATCGCATCCCCTAGTGGGCCCCACAGCAAGGGTTGTGTTTAGCCTCGTGTGCACCGGACAACCACCAAACAATGATTTCTTCTTTTAACAAAGACCGGTTGTTGCGCTTACTCTCTTCTTTTAAGAAAGACTAGCGTTAGATCCCGTGCAATGCACAGGTTAACTCGTGAAAATCGAAAAGTTATTACAAGTTAAAATCCAAATAAATTATTGATTAATAAAAAGTTACTAGATTTATTCAATCCATTTAAAATCTCTGGAACAAAAGTTTTACCTATAAAGGCAAGGCAGCGAGCGGCTATGCGTTGATGCTGAACCACGGTCGGTGAAGACCCATCCGACTTTGGCTTTATATCGTTATTCGGCCAAAACTGTGTTTTAATAGCATAAAAATTGAAAATATCTGATTGAGGATCTTGGTTTTTGTGATTACATCATCATAGGTTTTATCCTGACACCAACCCTTGGCTGATGTAAAAGCGAGATTTGAAGCGTCTGGCACCTGTGGCTTGGATTTCAATTCAAAGGTCCGTTTGATATATCAACGGTGGCTCTTGCTGAAAACTAAAAGCCAATGACTTGTGTGCTTCTGTTCCAAAATATGTTTATCACCGTTTTTCCCTAAAATGGGAAACCGCAAACCGTGTTCACCAAAGCACATGGATTTCCTCTTTTTATCTCTCTCTCTCTCTCTCTCTCTCTAGTAGTGTAAAAGGAGGTGAAGCCCTTCAAGGAAGGAACTGTTGTATTGATTCTAAAGTGGTCTCAATTTGGCTTTTTCTGCTATTGAATATATGGAAAGAACCAACAATCGAATGAAGCAATAGATTTGAAAATAAATGAGTGAAAGATAATAATAGGGTTAAGAGAGTAAGAGTTCGAGGGGGAGAAGTGGAAAGGTAGATCCATTCCAAGGTAATAACAGCAGAATCTGAAATCGAGATCGGGAGTTTTAGAAACGTACCAAGAGCCCAGGGTCCGGAAATTCGAGAAGGGAGAGGAGCAGGGAAAACATGCACCCGGCATAGATGATAGTACGGAGAAAGTGCAGTCGTCGATGAAGATGAAAGTCTGTTCCTCGAACGCTAAGCGTTTATTTGAGGAAGGGCAAAAGTCATCTCTTATGGCGTTTCCTGAGGAAAAGATGTAAGTCGTGTAGCCAATGAAATGTTTTATGGACGGTAGGTGTGTTGCTTTTTCTTAAACCGGCTCCTGATGATGATGTAGTTGTTGACGTGGCTCCAGGCGGATCATGGATGAGGCATGATGTTCTAGCCATTTTTCAACTTTAAAGAAGAAGCGGCCCTCTTCGGGTGAGGATTTAATACATGGGCGGGGGTTTAAACAACGGTTGGGTTTAGTGTAACAAGCGAGTCTCTTTCTAATAAGTGGGTGGGGATTTAAATATGTTTTCAGGGCTTCGGCTGGGCCTTACTTTATGGATCGGGCATCTTTTCGTCTCATCTGGGCTTCCTTACGTGGAGGATATATAATAACATGTCATGGTCTTACCGACCTTAACAACCGACGGGATTTGAGGTCACATTGGGGCTTGTTTGGCGCCCATGTTGGACGTCCAAGGGATGCTTGGGCTCCTTCCTTGTTTGCTTAGTCGACTTTCTTTGACTTCCCTTCTCAAATTTCATCAATGTGGGTCCTGTGTTGTTGATTTCGCCTACAAATTGAAAGAAATAAATTTAAGATTAATCACACGTAGGAAAATAAACATGAGTCATGCATTTTCCATATGGGCCCTACAAAAGATTCGACCTAGGCCTAGAGGCGTAAAAATGAAAATGTGTAGGTTTTCCTCCACTCGAAGTGGAGGAAAAGTTGCAAATGCAGCCTTACCGCTGCTCACAACGGCGGTAAAGCTGCAAATGCCGGTTTTCCTCCACTCAGAGAGGAGGAAAACCTGCAAATGCAGATTTCCGCTGCTCATAACGGCGGCAAAGCTGCGAATGCGGGTTTTCCGCCACTTAGAGAGCAGGAGAAGTTGTTTGGAGAGGCGGAAAATCTGCAGTTTGATCCCACTCCGTTTTTTATGCTCTTTTCCCCCCCCCCCCTTTTTTTTTTCTTCTACTTATGGGGATGTGGGGCACTTGCCCAGGGCATTTTGCTTTTGCACGGCACTCACACATCATCATAATGGCGCCCGGCGAATGACTAATCCGAATGGATCACACATAGAGGACGCTCCTTGATTAGGCCGATCACATTTTTTGCTGCCATGTCAGTGGTCTGCACCATTTGATCGTCGGGTTCATTTATAAATAAAATAAAAAACTAAAACTTGTTGGCCATTGATAAAAGAGATTGGGATGATTACGCGGGGCCCTTTTTTTGTAGCAAGGAGGTCTCAACCAGATTAAGATTTCCGCGCCCGATCGCATCCCCTAGTGGGCCCCACAGCAAGGGTTGTGTTTAGCCTCGTGTGCACCGGACAACCACAAAACAATGATTTCTTCTTTTAACAAAGATCGGTTGTTGCGCTTACTCTCTTCTTTTAAGAAAGACTAGCGTTAGATCCCGTGCAATGCACAGGTTAACTCGTGAAAATCGAAAAGTTATTACAAGTTAAAATCCAAATAAATTATTGATTAATAAAAAGTTACTAGATTTATTCAATCCATTTAAAATCTCTGGAACAAAAGTTTTACCTATAAAGGCAAGGCAGCGAGCGGCTATGCGTTGATGCTGAACCACGGTCGGTGTAGACCCATCCGACTTTGGCTTTATATCGTTATTCGGCCAAAACTGTGTTTTAATAGCATAAAAATTGAAAATATCTGATTGAGGATCTTGGTTTTTGTGATTACATCATCATAGGTTTTATCCTGACACCAACCCTTGGCTGATGTAAAAGCGAGATTTGAAGCGTCTGGCACCTGTGGCTTGGATTTCAATTCAAAGGTCCGTTTGATATATCAACGGTGGCTCTTGCTGAAAACTAAAAGCCAATGACTTGTGTGCTTCTGTTCCAAAATATGTTTATCACCGTTTTTCCCTAAAATGGGAAACCGCAAACCGTGTTCACCAAAGCACATGGATTTCCTCTTTTTATCTCTCTCTCTCTCTAGTAGTGTAAAAGGAGGTGAAGCCCTTCAAGGAAGGAACTGTTGTATTGATTCTAAAGTGGTCTCAATTTGGCTTTTTCTGCTATTGAATATATGGAAAGAACCAACAATCGAATGAAGCAATAGATTTGAAAATAAATGAGTGAAAGATAATAATAGGGTTAAGAGAGTAAGAGTTCGAGGGGGAGAAGTGGAAAGGTAGATCCATTCCAAGGTAATAACAGCAGAATCTGAAATCGAGATCGGGAGTTTTAGAAACGTACCAAGAGCCCAGGGTCCGGAAATTCGAGAAGGCAGAGGAGCAGGGAAAACATGCACCCGGCATAGATGATAGTACGGAGAAAGTGCAGTCGTCGATGAAGATGAAAGTCTGTTCCTCGAACGCTAAGCGTTTATTTGAGGAAGGGCAAAAGTCATCTCTTATGGCGTTTCCTGAGGAAAAGATGTAAGTCGTGTAGCCAATGAAATGTTTTATGGACGGCAGGTGTGTTGCTTTTTCTTAAACCGGCTCCTGATGATGATGTAGTTGTTGACGTGGCTCCAGGCGGATCATGGATGAGGCATGATGTTCTAGCCATTTTTCAACTTTAAAGAAGAAGCGGCCCTCTTCGGGTGAGGATTTAATACATGGGCGGGGATTTAAACAACGGTTGGGTTTAGTGTAACAAGCGAGTCTCTTTCTAATAAGTGGGTGGGGATTTAAATATGTTTTCAGGGCTTCGGCTGGGCCTTACTTTATGGATCGGGCATCTTTTCGTCTCATCTGGGCTTCCTTACGTGGAGGATATATAATAACATGTCATGGTCTTACCGACCCTAACAACCGACGGGATTTGAGGTCACATTGGGGCTTGTTTGGCGCCCATGTTGGACGTCCAAGGGATGCTTGGGCTCCTTCCTTGCTTGCTTAGTCGACTTTCTTTGACTTCCCTTCTCAAATTTCATCAATGTGGGTCCCGTGTTGTTGATTTCGCCTACAAATTGAAAGAAATAAATTTAAGATTAATCACACGTAGGAAAATAAACATGAGTCATGCATTTTCCATATGGGCCCTACAAAAGATTCGACCTAGGCATAGAGGCGTAAAAACGAAAATGTGTAGGTTTTCCTCCACTCGAAGTGGAGGAAAAGTTGCAAATGCAGCCTTACCGCTGCTCACAACGGCGGTAAAGCTGCAAATGCCGGTTTTCCTCCACTCAGAGAGGAGGAAAACCTGCAAATGCAGATTTCCGCTTCTCATAACGGCGGTAAAGCTGCGAATGCGGGTTTTCCGCCACTTATAGAGGAGGAGAAGTTGTTTGGAGAGGCGGAAAATCTGCAGTTTGATCCCACTCCGTTTTTTATGCTCTTTCCCCCCCCCCCCCCCCCCCCCCCCCCGTTTTTTTTCTTCTACTTATGGGGATGTGGGGCACTTGCCCAGGGCATTTTCCTTTTGCACGGCACTCACACATCATCATAATGGCGCCCGGCGAATGACTAATCCGAATGGATCACACATAGAGGACGCTCCTTGATTAGGCCGATCACATTTTTTGCTGCCATGTCAGTGGTCTGCACCATTTGATCGTCGGGTTCATTTATAAATAAAATAAAAAACTAAAACTTGTTGGCCATTGATAAAAGAGATTGGGATGATTACGCGGGGCCCTTTTTTTGTAGCAAGGAGGTCTCAACCAGATTAAGATTTCCGCGCCCGATCGCATCCCCTAGTGGGCCCCACAGCAAGGGTTGTGTT
Source organism: Persea americana (assembly GCA_029852735.1). Taxonomy (NCBI): domain Eukaryota; kingdom Viridiplantae; phylum Streptophyta; class Magnoliopsida; order Laurales; family Lauraceae; genus Persea; species Persea americana. The sequence continues at coordinate 3,603,044 of CM056809.1, read as the reverse complement.
TAGCCTCGTGTGCACCGGACAACCACAAAACAATGATTTCTTCTTTTAACAAAGATCGGTTGTTGCGCTTACTCTCTTCTTTTAAGAAAGACTAGCGTTAGATCCCGTGCAATGCACAGGTTAACTCGTGAAAATCGAAAAGTTATTACAAGTTAAAATCCAAATAAATTATTGATTAATAAAAAGTTACTAGATTTATTCAATCCATTTAAAATCTCTGGAACAAAAGTTTTACCTATAAAGGCAAGGCAGCGAGCGGCTATGCGTTGATGCTGAACCACGGTCGGTGTAGACCCATCCGACTTTGGCTTTATATCGTTATTCGGCCAAAACTGTGTTTTAATAGCATAAAAATTGAAAATATCTGATTGAGGATCTTGGTTTTTGTGATTACATCATCATAGGTTTTATCCTGACACCAACCCTTGGCTGATGTAAAAGCGAGATTTGAAGCGTCTGGCACCTGTGGCTTGGATTTCAATTCAAAGGTCCGTTTGATATATCAACGGTGGCTCTTGCTGAAAACTAAAAGCCAATGACTTGTGTGCTTCTGTTCCAAAATATGTTTATCACCGTTTTTCCCTAAAATGGGAAACCGCAAACCGTGTTCACCAAAGCACATGGATTTCCTCTTTTTATCTCTCTCTCTCTCTCTCTCTCTCTAGTAGTGTAAAAGGAGGTGAAGCCCTTCAAGGAAGGAACTGTTGTATTGATTCTAAAGTGGTCTCAATTTGGCTTTTTCTGCTATTGAATATATGGAAAGAACCAACAATCGAATGAAGCAATAGATTTGAAAATAAATGAGTGAAAGATAATAATAGGGTTAAGAGAGTAAGAGTTCGAGGGGGAGAAGTGGAAAGGTAGATCCATTCCAAGGTAATAACAGCAGAATCTGAAATCGAGATCGGGAGTTTTAGAAACGTACCAAGAGCCCAGGGTCCGGAAATTCGAGAAGGGAGAGGAGCAGGGAAAACATGCACCCGGCATAGATGATAGTACGGAGAAAGTGCAGTCGTCGATGAAGATGAAAGTCTGTTCCTCGAACGCTAAGCGTTTATTTGAGGAAGGGCAAAAGTCATCTCTTATGGCGTTTCCTGAGGAAAAGATGTAAGTCGTGTAGCCAATGAAATGTTTTATGGACGGCAGGTGTGTTGCTTTTTCTTAAACCGGCTCCTGATGATGATGTAGTTGTTGACGTGGCTCCAGGCGGATCATGGATGAGGCATGATGTTCTAGCCATTTTTCAACTTTAAAGAAGAAGCGGCCCTCTTCGGGTGAGGATTTAATACATGGGCGGGGATTTAAACAACGGTTGGGTTTAGTGTAACAAGCGAGTCTCTTTCTAATAAGTGGGTGGGGATTTAAATATGTTTTCAGGGCTTCGGCTGGGCCTTACTTTATGGATCGGGCATCTTTTCGTCTCATCTGGGCTTCCTTACGTGGAGGATATATAATAACATGTCATGGTCTTACCGACCCTAACAACCGACGGGATTTGAGGTCACATTGGGGCTTGTTTGGCGCCCATGTTGGACGTCCAAGGGATGCTTGGGCTCCTTCCTTGCTTGCTTAGTCGACTTTCTTTGACTTCCCTTCTCAAATTTCATCAATGTGGGTCCCGTGTTGTTGATTTCGCCTACAAATTGAAAGAAATAAATTTAAGATTAATCACACGTAGGAAAATAAACATGAGTCATGCATTTTCCATATGGGCCCTACAAAAGATTCGACCTAGGCATAGAGGCGTAAAAACGAAAATGTGTAGGTTTTCCTCCACTCGAAGTGGAGGAAAAGTTGCAAATGCAGCCTTACCGCTGCTCACAACGGCGGTAAAGCTGCAAATGCCGGTTTTCCTCCACTCAGAGAGGAGGAAAACCTGCAAATGCAGATTTCCGCTTCTCATAACGGCGGTAAAGCTGCGAATGCGGGTTTTCCGCCACTTATAGAGGAGGAGAAGTTGTTTGGAGAGGCGGAAAATCTGCAGTTTGATCCCACTCCGTTTTTTATGCTCTTTCCCCCCCCCCCCCCCCCCCCCCCCCCCCCGTTTTTTTTCTTCTACTTATGGGGATGTGGGGCACTTGCCCAGGGCATTTTCCTTTTGCACGGCACTCACACATCATCATAATGGCGCCCGGCGAATGACTAATCCGAATGGATCACACATAGAGGACGCTCCTTGATTAGGCCGATCACATTTTTTGCTGCCATGTCAGTGGTCTGCACCATTTGATCGTCGGGTTCATTTATAAATAAAATAAAAAACTAAAACTTGTTGGCCATTGATAAAAGAGATTGGGATGATTACGCGGGGCCCTTTTTTTGTAGCAAGGAGGTCTCAACCAGATTAAGATTTCCGCGCCCGATCGCATCCCCTAGTGGGCCCCACAGCAAGGGTTGTGTTTAGCCTCGTGTGCACCGGACAACCACCAAACAATGATTTCTTCTTTTAACAAAGATCGGTTGTTGCGCTTACTCTCTTCTTTTAAGAAAGACTAGCGTTAGATCCCGTGCAATGCACAGGTTAACTCGTGAAAATCGAAAAGTTATTACAAGTTAAAATCCAAATAAATTATTGATTAATAAAAAGTTACTAGATTTATTCAATCCATTTAAAATCTCTGGAACAAAAGTTTTACCTATAAAGGCAAGGCAGCGAGCGGCTATGCGTTGATGCTGAACCACGGTCGGTGTAGACCCATCCGACTTTGGCTTTATATCGTTATTCGGCCAAAACTGTGTTTTAATAGCATAAAAATTGAAAATATCTGATTGAGGATCTTGGTTTTTGTGATTACATCATCATAGGTTTTATCCTGACACCAACCCTTGGCTGATGTAAAAGCGAGATTTGAAGCGTCTGGCACCTGTGGCTTGGATTTCAATTCAAAGGTCCGTTTGATATATCAACGGTGGCTCTTGCTGAAAACTAAAAGCCAATGACTTGTGTGCTTCTGTTCCAAAATATGTTTATCACCGTTTTTCCCTAAAATGGGAAACCGCAAACCGTGTTCACCAAAGCACATGGATTTCCTCTTTTTATCTCTCTCTCTCTCTCTCTCTCTAGTAGTGTAAAAGGAGGTGAAGCCCTTCAAGGAAGGAACTGTTGTATTGATTCTAAAGTGGTCTCAATTTGGCTTTTTCTGCTATTGAATATATGGAAAGAACCAACAATCGAATGAAGCAATAGATTTGAAAATAAATGAGTGAAAGATAATAATAGGGTTAAGAGAGTAAGAGTTCGAGGGGGAGAAGTGGAAAGGTAGATCCATTCCAAGGTAATAACAGCAGAATCTGAAATCGAGATCGGGAGTTTTAGAAACGTACCAAGAGCCCAGGGTCCGGAAATTCGAGAAAGGAGAGTAGCAGGGAAAACATGCACCCGGCATAGATGATAGTACGGAGAAAGTGCAGTCGTCGATGAAGATGAAAGTCTGTTCCTCGAACGCTAAGCGTTTATTTGAGGAAGGGCAAAAGTCATCTCTTATGGCGTTTCCTGAGGAAAAGATGTAAGTCGTGTAGCCAATGAAATGTTTTATGGACGGCAGGTGTGTTGCTTTTTCTTAAACCGGCTCCTGATGATGATGTAGTTGTTGACGTGGCTCCAGGCGGATCATGGATGAGGCATGATGTTCTAGCCATTTTTCAACTTTAAAGAAGAAGCGGCCCTCTTCGGGTGAGGATTTAATACATGGGCGGGGGTTTAAACAACGGTTGGGTTTAGTGTAACAAGCGAGTCTCTTTCTAATAAGTGGGTGGGGATTTAAATATGTTTTCAGGGCTTCGGCTGGGCCTTACTTTATGGATCGGGCATCTTTTCGTCTCATCTGGGCTTCCTTACGTGGAGGATATATAATAACATGTCATGGTCTTACCGACCCTAACAACCGACGGGATTTGAGGTCACATTGGGGCTTGTTTGGCGCCCATGTTGGACGTCCAAGGGATGCTTGGGCTCCTTCCTTGCTTGCTTAGTCGACTTTCTTTGACTTCCCTTCTCAAATTTCATCAATGTGGGTCCCGTGTTGTTGATTTCGCCTACAAATTGAAAGAAATAAATTTAAGATTAATCACACGTAGGAAAATAAACATGAGTAATGCATTTTCCATATGGGCCCTACAAAAGATTCGACCTAGGCCTAGAGGCGTAAAAATGAAAATGTGTAGGTTTTCCTCCACTCGAAGTGGAGGAAAAGTTGCAAATGCAGCCTTACCGCTGCTCACAACGGCGGTAAAGCTGCAAATGCCGGTTTTCCTCCACTCAGAGAGGAGGAAAACCTGCAAATGCAGATTTCCGCTGCTCATAACGGCGGCAAAGCTGCGAATGCGGGTTTTCCGCCACTTAGAGAGCAGGAGAAGTTGTTTGGAGAGGCGGAAAATCTGCAGTTTGATCCCACTCCGTTTTTTATGCTCTTTCCCGCCCCCCCCCCTTTTTTTTTTTCTTCTACTTATGGGGATGTGGGGCACTTGCCCAGGGCATTTTCCTTTTGCACGGCACTCACACATCATCATAATGGCGCCCGGCGAATGACTAATCCGAATGGATCACACATAGAGGACGCTCCTTGATTAGGCCGATCACATTTTTTGCTGCCATGTCAGTGGTCTGCACCATTTGATCGTCGGGTTCATTTATAAATAAAATAAAAAACTAAAACTTGTTGGCCATTGATAAAAGAGATTGGGATGATTACGCGGGGCCCTTTTTTTGTAGCAAGGAGGTCTCAACTAGATTAAGATTTCCGCGCCCGATCGCATCCCCTAGTGGGCCCCACAGCAAGGGTTGTGTTTAGCCTCGTTTGCACCGGACAACCACAAAAGAATGATTTCTTCTTTTAACAAAGATCGGTTGTTGCGCTTACTCTCTTCTTTTAAGAAAGACTAGCGTTAGATCCCGTGCAATGCACAGGTTAACTCGTGAAAATCGAAAAGTTATTACAAGTTAAAATCCAAATAAATTATTGATTAATAAAAAGTTACTAGATTTATTCAATCCATTTAAAATCTCTGGAACAAAAGTTTTACCTATAAAGGCAAGGCAGCGAGCGGCTATGCGTTGATGCTGAACCACGGTCGGTGTAGACCCATCCGACTTTGGCTTTATATCGTTATTCGGCCAAAACTGTGTTTTAATAGCATAAAAATTGAAAATATCTGATTGAGGATCTTGGTTTTTGTGATTACATCATCATAGGTTTTATCCTGACACCAACCCTTGGCTGATGTAAAAGCGAGATTTGAAGCGTCTGGCACCTGTGGCTTGGATTTCAATTCAAAGGTCCGTTTGATATATCAACGGTGGCTCTTGCTGAAAACTAAAAGCCAATGACTTGTGTGCTTCTGTTCCAAAATATGTTTATCACCGTTTTTCCCTAAAATGGGAAACCGCAAACCGTGTTCACCAAAGCACATGGATTTCCTCTTTTTATCTCTCTCTCTCTCTCTCTCTCTCTCTCTCTCTCTCTTTAGTAGTGTAAAAGGAGGTGAAGCCCTTCAAGGATGGAACTGTTGTATTGATTCTAAAGTGGTCTCAATTTGGCTTTTTCTGCTATTGAATATATGGAAAGAACCAACAATCGAATGAAGCAATAGATTTGAAAATAAATGAGTGAAAGATAATAATAGGGTTAAGAGAGTAAGAGTTCGAGGGGGAGAAGTGGAAAGGTAGATCCGTTCCAAGGTAATAACAGCAGAATCTGAAATCGAGATCGGGAGTTTTAGAAACGTACCAAGAGCCCAGGGTCCGGAAATTCGAGAAGGGAGAGGAGCAGGGAAAACATGCACCCGGCATAGATGATAGTACGGAGAAAGTGCAGTCGTCGATGAAGATGAAAGTCTGTTCCTCGAACGCTAAGCGCTTATTTGAGGAAGGGCAAAAGTCATCTCTTATGGCGTTTCCTGAGGAAAAGATGTAAGTCGTGTAGCCAATGAAATGTTTTATGGACGGCAGGTGTGTTGCTTTTTCTTAAACCGGCTCCTGATGATGATGTAGTTGTTGACGTGGCTCCAGGCGGATCATGGATGAGGCATGATGTTCTAGCCATTTTTCAACTTTAAAGAAGAAGCGGCCCTCTTCGGGTGAGGATTTAATACATGGGCGGGGGTTTAAACAACGGTTGGGTTTAGTGTAACAAGCGAGGCTCTTTCTAATAAGTGGGTGGGGATTTAAATATGTTTTCAGGGCTTCGGCTGGGCCTTACTTTATGGATCGGGCATCTTTTCGTCTCATCTGGGCTTCCTTACGTGGAGGATATATAATAACATGTCATGGTCTTACCGACCCTAACAACCGACGGGATTTGAGGTCACATTGGGGCTTGTTTGGCGCCCATGTTGGACGTCCAAGGGATGCTTGGGCTCCTTCCTTGCTTGCTTAGTCGACTTTCTTTGACTTCCCTTCTCAAATTTCATCAATGTGGGTCCCGTGTTGTTGATTTCGCCTACAAATTGAAAGAAATAAATTTAAGATTAATCACACGTAGGAAAATAAACATGAGTCATGCATTTTCCATATGGGCCCTACAAAAGATTCGACCTAGGCCTAGAGGCGTAAAAACGAAAATGTGTAGGTTTTCCTCCACTCGAAGTGGAGGAAAAGTTGCAAATGCAGCCTTACCGCTGCTCACAACGGCGGTAAAGCTGCAAATGCCGGTTTTCCTCCACTCAGAGAGGAGGAAAACCTGCAAATGCAGATTTCCGCTTCTCATAACGGCGGTAAAGCTGCGAATGCGGGTTTTCCGCCACTTATAGAGGAGGAGAAGTTGTTTGGAGAGGCGGAAAATCTGCAGTTTGATCCCACTCCGTTTTTTATGCTCTTTTCCCCCCCCCCCCCTTTTATTTTCTTCTACTTATGGGGATGTGGGGCACTTGCCCAGGGCATTTTCCTTTTGCACGGCACTCACACATCATCATAATGGCGCCCGGCGAATGACTAATCCGAATGGATCACACATAGAGGACGCTCCTTGATTAGGCCGATCACATTTTTTGCTGCCATGTCAGTGGTCTGCACCATTTGATCGTCGGGTTCATTTATAAATAAAATAAAAAACTAAAACTTGTTGGCCATTGATAAAAGAGATTGGGATGATTACGCGGGGCCCTTTTTTTGTAGCAAGGAGGTCTCAACCAGATTAAGATTTCCGCGCCCGATCGCATCCCCTAGTGGGCCCCACAGCAAGGGTTGTGTTTAGCCTCGTGTGCACCGGACAACCACCAAACAATGATTTCTTCTTTTAACAAAGATCGGTTGTTGCGCTTACTCTCTTCTTTTAAGAAAGACTAGCGTTAGATCCCGTGCAATGCACAGGTTAACTCGTGAAAATCGAAAAGTTATTACAAGTTAAAATCCAAATAAATTATTGATTAATAAAAAGTTACTAGATTTATTCAATCCATTTAAAATCTCTGGAACAAAAGTTTTACCTATAAAGGCAAGGCAGCGAGCGGCTATGCGTTGATGCTGAACCACGGTCGGTGTAGACCCATCCGACTTTGGCTTTATATCGTTATTCGGCCAAAACTGAGTTTTAATAGCATAAAAATTGAAAATATCTGATTGAGGATCTTGGTTTTTGTGATTACATCATCATAGGTTTTATCCTGACACCATCCCTTGGCTGATGTAAAAGCGAGATTTGAAGCGTCTGGCACCTGTGGCTTGGATTTCAATTCAAAGGTCCGTTTGATATATCAACGGTGGCTCTTGCTGAAAACTAAAAGCCAATGACTTGTGTGCTTCTGTTCCAAAATATGTTTATCACCGTTTTTCCCTAAAATGGGAAACCGCAAACCGTGTTCACCAAAGCACATGGATTTCCTCTTTTTATCTCTCTCTCTCTCTAGTAGTGTAAAAGGAGGTGAAGCCCTTCAAGGAAGGAACTGTTGTATTGATTCTAAAGTGGTCTCAATTTGGCTTTTTCTGCTATTGAATATATGGAAAGAACCAACAATCGAATGAAGCAATAGATTTGAAAATAAATGAGTGAAAGATAATAATAGGGTTAAGAGAGTAAGAGTTCGAGGGGGAGAAGTGGAAAGGTAGATCCATTCCAAGGTAATAACAGCAGAATCTGAAATCGAGATCGGGAGTTTTAGAAACGTACCAAGAGCCCAGGGTCCCGAAATTCGAGAAGGGAGAGGAGCAGGGAAAACATGCACCCGGCATAGATGATAGTACGGAGAAAGTGCAGTCGTCGATGAAGATGAAAGTCTGTTCCTCGAACGCTAAGCGCTTATTTGAGGAAGGGCAAAAGTCATCTCTTATGGCGTTTCCTGAGGAAAAGATGTAAGTCGTGTAGCCAATGAAATGTTTTATGGACGGCAGGTGTGTTGCTTTTTCTTAAACCGGCTCCTGATGATGATGTAGTTGTTGACGTGGCTCCAGGCGGATCATGGATGAGGCATGATGTTCTAGCCATTTTTCAACTTTAAAGAAGAAGCGGCCCTCTTCGGGTGAGGATTTAATACATGGGCGGGGGTTTAAACAACGGTTGGGTTTAGTGTAACAAGCGAGTCTCTTTCTAATAAGTGGGTGGGGATTTAAATATGTTTTCAGGGCTTCGGCTGGGCCTTACTTTATGGATCGGGCATCTTTTCGTCTCATCTGGGCTTCCTTACGTGGAGGATATATAATAACATGTCATGGTCTTACCGACCCTAACAACCGACGGGATTTGAGGTCACATTGGGGCTTGTTTGGCGCCCATGTTGGACGTCCAAGGGATGCTTGGGCTCCTTCCTTGCTTGCTTAGTCGACTTTCTTTGACTTCCCTTCTCAAATTTCATCAATGTGGGTCCCGTGTTGTTGATTTCGCCTACAAATTGAAAGAAATAAATTTAAGATTAATCACACGTAGGAAAATAAACATGAGTCATGCATTTTCCATATGGGCCCTACAAAAGATTCGACCTAGGCCTAGAGGCGTAAAAATGAAAATGTGTAGGTTTTCCTCCACTCGAAGTGGAGGAAAAGTTGCAAATGCAGCCTTACCGCTGCTCACAACGGCGGTAAAGCTGCAAATGCCGGTTTTCCTCCACTCAGAGAGGAGGAAAACCTGCAAATGCAGATTTCCGCTGCTCATAACGGCGGTAAAGCTGCGAATGCGGGTTTTCCGCCACTTAGAGAGGAGGAGAAGTTGTTTGGAGAGGCGGAAAATCTGCAGTTTGATCCCACTCCGTTTTTTATGCTCTTTTCCCCCCGTTTTTTTTTTTTCTTCTACTTATGGGGATGTGGGGCACTTGCCCAGGGCATTTTCCTTTTGCACGGCACTCACACATCATCATAATGGCGCCCGGCGAATGACTAATCCGAATGGATCACACATAGAGGACGCTCCTTGATTAGGCCGATCACATTTTTTGCTGCCATGTCAGTGGTCTGCACCATTTGATCGTCGGGTTCATTTATAAATAAAATAAAAAACTAAAACTTGTTGGCCATTGATAAAAGAGATTGGGATGATTACGCGGGGCCCTTTTTTTGTAGCAAGGAGGTCTCAACCAGATTAAGATTTCCGCGCCCGATCGCATCCCCTAGTGGGCCCCACAGCAAGGGTTGTGTTTAGCCTCGTGTGCACCGGACAACCACCAAACAATGATTTCTTCTTTTAACAAAGACCGGTTGTTGCGCTTACTCTCTTCTTTTAAGAAAGACTAGCGTTAGATCCCGTGCAATGCACAGGTTAACTCGTGAAAATCGAAAAGTTATTACAAGTTAAAATCCAAATAAATTATTGATTAATAAAAAGTTACTAGATTTATTCAATCCATTTAAAATCTCTGGAACAAAAGTTTTACCTATAAAGGCAAGGCAGCGAGCGGCTATGCGTTGATGCTGAACCACGGTCGGTGAAGACCCATCCGACTTTGGCTTTATATCGTTATTCGGCCAAAACTGTGTTTTAATAGCATAAAAATTGAAAATATCTGATTGAGGATCTTGGTTTTTGTGATTACATCATCATAGGTTTTATCCTGACACCAACCCTTGGCTGATGTAAAAGCGAGATTTGAAGCGTCTGGCACCTGTGGCTTGGATTTCAATTCAAAGGTCCGTTTGATATATCAACGGTGGCTCTTGCTGAAAACTAAAAGCCAATGACTTGTGTGCTTCTGTTCCAAAATATGTTTATCACCGTTTTTCCCTAAAATGGGAAACCGCAAACCGTGTTCACCAAAGCACATGGATTTCCTCTTTTTATCTCTCTCTCTCTCTCTCTCTCTCTCTCTCTCTAGTAGTGTAAAAGGAGGTGAAGCCCTTCAAGGAAGGAACTGTTGTATTGATTCTAAAGTGGTCTCAATTTGGCTTTTTCTGCTATTGAATATATGGAAAGAACCAACAATCGAATGAAGCAATAGATTTGAAAATAAATGAGTGAAAGATAATAATAGGGTTAAGAGAGTAAGAGTTCGAGGGGGAGAAGTGGAAAGGTAGATCCATTCCAAGGTAATAACAGCAGAATCTGAAATCGAGATCGGGAGTTTTAGAAACGTACCAAGAGCCCAGGGTCCGGAAATTCGAGAAGGGAGAGGAGCAGGGAAAACATGCACCCGGCATAGATGATAGTACGGAGAAAGTGCAGTCGTCGATGAAGATGAAAGTCTGTTCCTCGAACGCTAAGCGCTTATTTGAGGAAGGGCAAAAGTCATCTCTTATGGCGTTTCCTGAGGAAAAGATGTAAGTCGTGTAGCCAATGAAATGTTTTATGGACGGCAGGTGTGTTGCTTTTTCTTAAACCGGCTCCTGATGATGATGTAGTTGTTGACGTGGCTCCAGGCGGATCATGGATGAGGCATGATGTTCTAGCCATTTTTCAACTTTAAAGAAGAAGCGGCCCTCTTCGGGTGAGGATTTAATACATGGGCGGGGGTTTAAACAACGGTTGGGTTTAGTGTAACAAGCGAGTCTCTTTCTAATAAGTGGGTGGGGATTTAAATATGTTTTCAGGGCTTCGGCTGGGCCTTACTTTATGGATCGGGCATCTTTTCGTCTCATCTGGGCTTCCTTACGTGGAGGATATATAATAACATGTCATGGTCTTACCGACCCTAACAACCGACGGGATTTGAGGTCACATTGGGGCTTGTTTGGCGCCCATGTTGGACGTCCAAGGGATGCTTGGGCTCCTTCCTTGCTTGCTTAGTCGACTTTCTTTGACTTCCCTTCTCAAATTTCATCAATGTGGGTCCCGTGTTGTTGATTTCGCCTACAAATTGAAAGAAATAAATTTAAGATTAATCACACGTAGGAAAATAAACATGAGTCATGCATTTTCCATATGGGCCCTACAAAAGATTCGACCTAGGCCTAGAGGCGTAAAAATGAAAATGTGTAGGTTTTCCTCCACTCGAAGTGGAGGAAAAGTTGCAAATGCAGCTTTACCGCTGCTCACAACGGCGGTGAAGCTGCAAATGCCGGTTTTCCTCCACTCAGAGAGGAGGAAAACCTGCAAATGCAGATTTCCGCTGCTCATAACGGCGGTAAAGCTGCGAATGCGGGTTTTCCGCCACTTAGAGAGGAGGAGAAGTTGTTTGGAGAGGCGGAAAATCTGCAGTTTGATCCCACTCCGTTTTTTATGCTCTTTTCCCCCCTTTTTTTTTTTTTCTTCTACTTATGGGGATGTGGGGCACTTGCCCAGGGCATTTTCCTTTTGCACGGCACTCACACATCATCATAATGGCGCCCGGCGAATGACTAATCCGAATGGATCACACATAGAGGACGCTCCTTGATTAGGCCGATCACATTTTTTGCTGCCATGTCAGTGGTCTGCACCATTTGATCGTCGGGTTCATTTATAAATAAAATAAAAAACTAAAACTTGTTGGCCATTGATAAAAGAGATTGGGATGATTACGCGGGGCCCTTTTTTTGTAGCAAGGAGGTCTCAACCAGATTAAGATTTCCGCGCCCGATCGCATCCCCTAGTGGGCCCCACAGCAAGGGTTGTGTTTAGCCTCGTGTGCACCGGACAACCACCAAACAATGATTTCTTCTTTTAACAAAGACCGGTTGTTGCGCTTACTCTCTTCTTTTAAGAAAGACTAGCGTTAGATCCCGTGCAATGCACAGGTTAACTCGTGAAAATCGAAAAGTTATTACAAGTTAAAATCCAAATAAATTATTGATTAATAAAAAGTTACTAGATTTATTCAATCCATTTAAAATCTCTGGAACAAAAGTTTTACCTATAAAGGCAAGGCAGCGAGCGGCTATGCGTTGATGCTGAACCACGGTCGGTGAAGACCCATCCGACTTTGGCTTTATATCGTTATTCGGCCAAAACTGTGTTTTAATAGCATAAAAATTGAAAATATCTGATTGAGGATCTTGGTTTTTGTGATTACATCATCATAGGTTTTATCCTGACACCAACCCTTGGCTGATGTAAAAGCGAGATTTGAAGCGTCTGGCACCTGTGGCTTGGATTTCAATTCAAAGGTCCGTTTGATATATCAACGGTGGCTCTTGCTGAAAACTAAAAGCCAATGACTTGTGTGCTTCTGTTCCAAAATATGTTTATCACCGTTTTTCCCTAAAATGGGAAACCGCAAACCGTGTTCACCAAAGCACATGGATTTCCTCTTTTTATCTCTCTCTCTCTCTCTCTCTCTCTCTCTAGTAGTGTAAAAGGAGGTGAAGCCCTTCAAGGAAGGAACTGTTGTATTGATTCTAAAGTGGTCTCAATTTGGCTTTTTCTGCTATTGAATATATGGAAAGAACCAACAATCGAATGAAGCAATAGATTTGAAAATAAATGAGTGAAAGATAATAATAGGGTTAAGAGAGTAAGAGTTCGAGGGGGAGAAGTGGAAAGGTAGATCCATTCCAAGGTAATAACAGCAGAATCTGAAATCGAGATCGGGAGTTTTAGAAACGTACCAAGAGCCCAGGGTCCGGAAATTCGAGAAGGGAGAGGAGCAGGGAAAACATGCACCCGGCATAGATGATAATACGGAGAAAGTGCAGTCGTCGATGAAGATGAAAGTCTGTTCCTCGAACGCTAAGCGCTTATTTGAGGAAGGGCAAAAGTCATCTCTTATGGCGTTTCCTGAGGAAAAGATGTAAGTCGTGTAGCCAATGAAATGTTTTATGGACGGCAGGTGTGTTGCTTTTTCTTAAACCGGCTCCTGATGATGATGTAGTTGTTGACGTGGCTCCAGGCGGATCATGGATGAGGCATGATGTTCTAGCCATTTTTCAACTTTAAAGAAGAAGCGGCCCTCTTCGGGTGAGGATTTAATACATGGGCGGGGGTTTAAACAACGGTTGGGTTTAGTGTAACAAGCGAGTCTCTTTCTAATAAGTGGGTGGGGATTTAAATATGTTTTCAGGGCTTCGGCTGGGCCTTACTTTATGGATCGGGCATCTTTTCGTCTCATCTGGGCTTCCTTACGTGGAGGATATATAATAACATGTCATGGTCTTACCGACCCTAACAACCGACGGGATTTGAGGTCACATTGGGGCTTGTTTGGCGCCCATGTTGGACGTCCAAGGGATGCTTGGGCTCCTTCCTTGCTTGCTTAGTCGACTTTCTTTGACTTCCCTTCTCAAATTTCATCAATGTGGGTCCCGTGTTGTTGATTTCGCCTACAAATTGAAAGAAATAAATTTAAGATTAATCACACGTAGGAAAATAAACATGAGTCATGCATTTTCCATATGGGCCCTACAAAAGATTCGACCTAGGCCTAGAGGCGTAAAAATGAAAATGTGTAGGTTTTCCTCCACTCGAAGTGGAGGAAAAGTTGCAAATGAAGCTTTACCGCTGCTCACAACGGCGGTGAAGCTGCAAATGCCGGTTTTCCTCCACTCAGAGAGGAGGAAAACCTGCAAATGCAGATTTCCGCTGCTCATAACGGCGGTAAAGCTGCGAATGCGGGTTTTCCGCCACTTAGAGAGTAGGAGAAGTTGTTTGGAGAGGCGGAAAATCTGCAGTTTGATCCCACTCCGTTTTTTATGCTCTTTTCCCCCCTTTTTTTTTTTTTCTTCTACTTATGGGGATGTGGGGCACTTGCCCAGGGCATTTTCCTTTTGCACGGCACTCACACATCATCATAATGGCGCCCGGCGAATGACTAATCCGAATGGATCACACATAGAGGACGCTCCTTGATTAGGCCGATCACATTTTTTGCTGCCATGTGAGTGGTCTGCACCATTTGATCGTCGGGTTCATTTATAAATAAAATAAAAAACTAAAACTTGTTGGCCATTGATAAAAGAGATTGGGATGATTACGCGGGGCCCTTTTTTTGTAGCAAGGAGGTCTCAACCAGATTAAGATTTCCGCGCCCGATCGCATCCCCTAGTGGGCCCCACAGCAAGGGTTGTGTTTAGCCTCGTGTGCACCGGACAACCACCAAACAATGATTTCTTCTTTTAACAAAGACCGGTTGTTGCGCTTACTCTCTTCTTTTAAGAAAGACTAGCGTTAGATCCCGTGCAATGCACAGGTTAACTCGTGAAAATCGAAAAGTTATTACAAGTTAAAATCCAAATAAATTATTGATTAATAAAAAGTTACTAGATTTATTCAATCCATTTAAAATCTCTGGAACAAAAGTTTTACCTATAAAGGCAAGGCAGCGAGCGGCTATGCGTTGATGCTGAACCACGGTCGGTGAAGACCCATCCGACTTTGGCTTTATATCGTTATTCGGCCAAAACTGTGTTTTAATAGCATAAAAATTGAAAATATCTGATTGAGGATCTTGGTTTTTGTGATTACATCATCATAGGTTTTATCCTGACACCAACCCTTGGCTGATGTAAAAGCGAGATTTGAAGCGTCTGGCACCTGTGGCTTGGATTTCAATTCAAAGGTCCGTTTGATATATCAACGGTGGCTCTTGCTGAAAACTAAAAGCCAATGACTTGTGTGCTTCTGTTCCAAAATATGTTTATCACCGTTTTTCCCTAAAATGGGAAACCGCAAACCGTGTTCACCAAAGCACATGGATTTCCTCTTTTTATCTCTCTCTCTCTCTCTCTCTCTCTCTAGTAGTGTAAAAGGAGGTGAAGCCCTTCAAGGAAGGAACTGTTGTATTGATTCTAAAGTGGTCTCAATTTGGCTTTTTCTGCTATTGAATATATGGAAAGAACCAACAATCGAATGAAGCAATAGATTTGAAAATAAATGAGTGAAAGATAATAATAGGGTTAAGAGAGTAAGAGTTCGAGGGGGAGAAGTGGAAAGGTAGATCCATTCCAAGGTAATAACAGCAGAATCTGAAATCGAGATCGGGAGTTTTAGAAACGTACCAAGAGCCCAGGGTCCGGAAATTCGAGAAGGGAGAGGAGCAGGGAAAACATGCACCCGGCATAGATGATAGTACGGAGAAAGTGCAGTCGTCGATGAAGATGAAAGTCTGTTCCTCGAACGCTAAGCGCTTATTTGAGGAAGGGCAAAAGTCATCTCTTATGGCGTTTCCTGAGGAAAAGATGTAAGTCGTGTAGCCAATGAAATGTTTTATGGACGGCAGGTGTGTTGCTTTTTCTTAAACCGGCTCCTGATGATGATGTAGTTGTTGACGTGGCTCCAGGCGGATCATGGATGAGGCATGATGTTCTAGCCATTTTTCAACTTTAAAGAAGAAGCGGCCCTCTTCGGGTGAGGATTTAATACATGGGCGGGGGTTTAAACAACGGTTGGGTTTAGTGTAACAAGCGAGTCTCTTTCTAATAAGTGGGTGGGGATTTAAATATGTTTTCAGGGCTTCGGCTGGGCCTTACTTTATGGATCGGGCATCTTTTCGTCTCATCTGGGCTTCCTTACGTGGAGGATATATAATAACATGTCATGGTCTTACCGACCCTAACAACCGACGGGATTTGAGGTCACATTGGGGCTTGTTTGGCGCCCATGTTGGACGTCCAAGGGATGCTTGGGCTCCTTCCTTGCTTGCTTAGTCGACTTTCTTTGACTTCCCTTCTCAAATTTCATCAATGTGGGTCCCGTGTTGTTGATTTCGCCTACAAATTGAAAGAAATAAATTTAAGATTAATCACACGTAGGAAAATAAACATGAGTCATGCATTTTCCATATGGGCCCTACAAAAGATTCGACCTAGGCCTAGAGGCGTAAAAATGAAAATGTGTAGGTTTTCCTCCACTCGAAGTGGAGGAAAAGTTGCAAATGAAGCTTTACCGCTGCTCACAACGGCGGTGAAGCTGCAAATGCCGGTTTTCCTCCACTCAGAGAGGAGGAAAACCTGCAAATGCAGATTTCCGCTGCTCATAACGGCGGTAAAGCTGCGAATGCGGGTTTTCCGCCACTTAGAGAGGAGGAGAAGTTGTTTGGAGAGGCGGAAAATCTGCAGTTTGATCCCACTCCGTTTTTTATGCTCTTTTCCCCCCTTTTTTTTTTTTTTCTTCTACTTATGGGGATGTGGGGCACTTGCCCAGGGCATTTTCCTTTTGCACGGCACTCACACATCATCATAATGGCGCCCGGCGAATGACTAATCCGAATGGATCACACATAGAGGACGCTCCTTGATTAGGCCGATCACATTTTTTGCTGCCATGTCAGTGGTCTGCACCATTTGATCGTCGGGTTCATTTATAAATAAAATAAAAAACTAAAACTTGTTGGCCATTGATAAAAGAGATTGGGATGATTACGCGGGGCCCTTTTTTTGTAGCAAGGAGGTCTCAACCAGATTAAGATTTCCGCGCCCGATCGCATCCCCTAGTGGGCCCCACAGCAAGGGTTGTGTTTAGCCTCGTGTGCACCGGACAACCACCAAACAATGATTTCTTCTTTTAACAAAGACCGGTTGTTGCGCTTACTCTCTTCTTTTAAGAAAGACTAGCGTTAGATCCCGTGCAATGCACAGGTTAACTCGTGAAAATCGAAAAGTTATTACAAGTTAAAATCCAAATAAATTATTGATTAATAAAAAGTTACTAGATTTATTCAATCCATTTAAAATCTCTGGAACAAAAGTTTTACCTATAAAGGCAAGGCAGCGAGCGGCTATGCGTTGATGCTGAACCACGGTCGGTGAAGACCCATCCGACTTTGGCTTTATATCGTTATTCGGCCAAAACTGTGTTTTAATAGCATAAAAATTGAAAATATCTGATTGAGGATCTTGGTTTTTGTGATTACATCATCATAGGTTTTATCCTGACACCAACCCTTGGCTGATGTAAAAGCGAGATTTGAAGCGTCTGGCACCTGTGGCTTGGATTTCAATTCAAAGGTCCGTTTGATATATCAACGGTGGCTCTTGCTGAAAACTAAAAGCCAATGACTTGTGTGCTTCTGTTCCAAAATATGTTTATCACCGTTTTTCCCTAAAATGGGAAACCGCAAACCGTGTTCACCAAAGCACATGGATTTCCTCTTTTTATCTCTCTCTCTCTCTAGTAGTGTAAAAGGAGGTGAAGCCCTTCAAGGAAGGAACTGTTGTATTGATTCTAAAGTGGTCTCAATTTGGCTTTTTCTGCTATTGAATATATGGAAAGAACCAACAATCGAATGAAGCAATAGATTTGAAAATAAATGAGTGAAAGATAATAATAGGGTTAAGAGAGTAAGAGTTCGAGGGGGAGAAGTGGAAAGGTAGATCCATTCCAAGGTAATAACAGCAGAATCTGAAATCGAGATCGGGAGTTTTAGAAACGTACCAAGAGCCCAGGGTCCGGAAATTCGAGAAGGGAGAGGAGCAGGGAAAACATGCACCCGGCATAGATGATAGTACGGAGAAAGTGCAGTCGTCGATGAAGATGAAAGTCTGTTCCTCGAACGCTAAGCGCTTATTTGAGGAAGGGCAAAAGTCATCTCTTATGGCGTTTCCTGAGGAAAAGATGTAAGTCGTGTAGCCAATGAAATGTTTTATGGACGGCAGGTGTGTTGCTTTTTCTTAAACCGGCTCCTGATGATGATGTAGTTGTTGACGTGGCTCCAGGCGGATCATGGATGAGGCATGATGTTCTAGCCATTTTTCAACTTTAAAGAAGAAGCGGCCCTCTTCGGGTGAGGATTTAATACATGGGCGGGGGTTTAAACAACGGTTGGGTTTAGTGTAACAAGCGAGTCTCTTTCTAATAAGTGGGTGGGGATTTAAATATGTTTTCAGGGCTTCGGCTGGGCCTTACTTTATGGATCGGGCATCTTTTCGTCTCATCTGGGCTTCCTTACGTGGAGGATATATAATAACATGTCATGGTCTTACCGACCCTAACAACCGACGGGATTTGAGGTCACATTGGGGCTTGTTTGGCGCCCATGTTGGACGTCCAAGGGATGCTTGGGCTCCTTCCTTGCTTGCTTAGTCGACTTTCTTTGACTTCCCTTCTCAAATTTCATCAATGTGGGTCCCGTGTTGTTGATTTCGCCTACAAATTGAAAGAAATAAATTTAAGATTAATCACACGTAGGAAAATAAACATGAGTCATGCATTTTCCATATGGGCCCTACAAAAGATTCGACCTAGGCCTAGAGGCGTAAAAATGAAAATGTGTAGGTTTTCCTCCACTCGAAGTGGAGGAAAAGTTGCAAATGCAGCTTTACCGCTGCTCACAACGGCGGTAAAGCTGCAAATGCCGGTTTTCCTCCACTCAGAGAGGAGGAAAACCTGCAAATGCAGATTTCCGCTGCTCATAACGGCGGTAAAGCTGCGAATGCGGGTTTTCCGCCACTTAGAGAGGAGGAGAAGTTGTTTGGAGAGGCGGAAAATCTGCAGTTTGATCCCACTCCGTTTTTTATGCTCTTTTCCCCCCCTTTTTTTTTTTTCTTCTACTTATGGGGATGTGGGGCACTTGCCCAGGGCATTTTCCTTTTGCACGGCACTCACACATCATCATAATGGCGCCCGGCGAATGACTAATCCGAATGGATCACACATAGAGGACGCTCCTTGATTAGGCCGATCACATTTTTTGCTGCCATGTCAGTGGTCTGCACCATTTGATCGTCGGGTTCATTTATAAATAAAATAAAAAACTAAAACTTGTTGGCCATTGATAAAAGAGATTGGGATGATTACGCGGGGCCCTTTTTTTGTAGCAAGGAGGTCTCAACCAGATTAAGATTTCCGCGCCCGATCGCATCCCCTAGTGGGCCCCACAGCAAGGGTTGTGTTTAGCCTCGTGTGCACCGGACAACCACCAAACAATGATTTCTTCTTTTAACAAAGACCGGTTGTTGCGCTTACTCTCTTCTTTTAAGAAAGACTAGCGTTAGATCCCGTGCAATGCACAGGTTAACTCGTGAAAATCGAAAAGTTATTACAAGTTAAAATCCAAATAAATTATTGATTAATAAAAAGTTACTAGATTTATTCAATCCATTTAAAATCTCTGGAACAAAAGTTTTACCTATAAAGGCAAGGCAGCGAGCGGCTATGCGTTGATGCTGAACCACGGTCGGTGAAGACCCATCCGACTTTGGCTTTATATCGTTATTCGGCCAAAACTGTGTTTTAATAGCATAAAAATTGAAAATATCTGATTGAGGATCTTGGTTTTTGTGATTACATCATCATAGGTTTTATCCTGACACCAACCCTTGGCTGATGTAAAAGCGAGATTTGAAGCGTCTGGCACCTGTGGCTTGGATTTCAATTCAAAGGTCCGTTTGATATATCAACGGTGGCTCTTGCTGAAAACTAAAAGCCAATGACTTGTGTGCTTCTGTTCCAAAATATGTTTATCACCGTTTTTCCCTAAAATGGGAAACCGCAAACCGTGTTCACCAAAGCACATGGATTTCCTCTTTTTATCTCTCTCTCTCTCTAGTAGTGTAAAAGGAGGTGAAGCCCTTCAAGGAAGGAACTGTTGTATTGATTCTAAAGTGGTCTCAATTTGGCTTTTTCTGCTATTGAATATATGGAAAGAACCAACAATCGAATGAAGCAATAGATTTGAAAATAAATGAGTGAAAGATAATAATAGGGTTAAGAGAGTAAGAGTTCGAGGGGGAGAAGTGGAAAGGTAGATCCATTCCAAGGTAATAACAGCAGAATCTGAAATCGAGATCGGGAGTTTTAGAAACGTACCAAGAGCCCAGGGTCCGGAAATTCGAGAAGGGAGAGGAGCAGGGAAAACATGCACCCGGCATAGATGATAGTACGGAGAAAGTGCAGTCGTCGATGAAGATGAAAGTCTGTTCCTCGAACGCTAAGCGCTTATTTGAGGAAGGGCAAAAGTCATCTTTCCTGAGGAAAAGATGTAAGTCGTGTAGCCAATGAAATGTTTTATGGACGGCAGGTGTGTTGCTTTTTCTTAAACCGGCTCCTGATGATGATGTAGTTGTTGACGTGGCTCCAGGCGGATCATGGATGAGGCATGATGTTCTAGCCATTTTTCAACTTTAAAGAAGAAGCGGCCCTCTTCGGGTGAGGATTTAATACATGGGCGGGGGTTTAAACAACGGTTGGGTTTAGTGTAACAAGCGAGTCTCTTTCTAATAAGTGGGTGGGGATTTAAATATGTTTTCAGGGCTTCGGCTGGGCCTTACTTTATGGATCGGGCATCTTTTCGTCTCATCTGGGCTTCCTTACGTGGAGGATATATAATAACATGTCATGGTCTTACCGACCCTAACAACCGACGGGATTTGAGGTCACATTGGGGCTTGTTTGGCGCCCATGTTGGACGTCCAAGGGATGCTTGGGCTCCTTCCTTGCTTGCTTAGTCGACTTTCTTTGACTTCCCTTCTCAAATTTCATCAATGTGGGTCCCGTGTTGTTGATTTCGCCTACAAATTGAAAGAAATAAATTTAAGATTAATCACACGTAGGAAAATAAACATGAGTCATGCATTTTCCATATGGGCCCTACAAAAGATTCGACCTAGGCCTAGAGGCGTAAAAATGAAAATGTGTAGGTTTTCCTCCACTCGAAGTGGAGGAAAAGTTGCAAATGCAGCTTTACCGCTGCTCACAACGGCGGTAAAGCTGCAAATGCCGGTTTTCCTCCACTCAGAGAGGAGGAAAACCTGCAAATGCAGATTTCCGCTGCTCATAACGGCGGTAAAGCTGCGAATGCGGGTTTTCCGCCACTTAGAGAGGAGGAGAAGTTGTTTGGAGAGGCGGAAAATCTGCAGTTTGATCCCACTCCGTTTTTTATGCTCTTTTCCCCCCCTTTTTTTTTTTTCTTCTACTTATGGGGATGTGGGGCACTTGCCCAGGGCATTTTCCTTTTGCACGGCACTCACACATCATCATAATGGCGCCCGGCGAATGACTAATCCGAATGGATCACACATAGAGGACGCTCCTTGATTAGGCCGATCACATTTTTTGCTGCCATGTCAGTGGTCTGCACCATTTGATCGTCGGGTTCATTTATAAATAAAATAAAAAACTAAAACTTGTTGGCCATTGATAAAAGAGATTGGGATGATTACGCGGGGCCCTTTTTTTGTAGCAAGGAGGTCTCAACCAGATTAAGATTTCCGCGCCCGATCGCATCCCCTAGTGGGCCCCACAGCAAGGGTTGTGTTTAGCCTCGTGTGCACCGGACAACCACCAAACAATGATTTCTTCTTTTAACAAAGACCGGTTGTTGCGCTTACTCTCTTCTTTTAAGAAAGACTAGCGTTAGATCCCGTGCAATGCACAGGTTAACTCGTGAAAATCGAAAAGTTATTACAAGTTAAAATCCAAATAAATTATTGATTAATAAAAAGTTACTAGATTTATTCAATCCATTTAAAATCTCTGGAACAAAAGTTTTACCTATAAAGGCAAGGCAGCGAGCGGCTATGCGTTGATGCTGAACCACGGTCGGTGAAGACCCATCCGACTTTGGCTTTATATCGTTATTCGGCCAAAACTGTGTTTTAATAGCATAAAAATTGAAAATATCTGATTGAGGATCTTGGTTTTTGTGATTACATCATCATAGGTTTTATCCTGACACCAACCCTTGGCTGATGTAAAAGCGAGATTTGAAGCGTCTGGCACCTGTGGCTTGGATTTCAATTCAAAGGTCCGTTTGATATATCAACGGTGGCTCTTGCTGAAAACTAAAAGCCAATGACTTGTGTGCTTCTGTTCCAAAATATGTTTATCACCGTTTTTCCCTAAAATGGGAAACCGCAAACCGTGTTCACCAAAGCACATGGATTTCCTCTTTTTATCTCTCTCTCTCTCTAGTAGTGTAAAAGGAGGTGAAGCCCTTCAAGGAAGGAACTGTTGTATTGATTCTAAAGTGGTCTCAATTTGGCTTTTTCTGCTATTGAATATATGGAAAGAACCAACAATCGAATGAAGCAATAGATTTGAAAATAAATGAGTGAAAGATAATAATAGGGTTAAGAGAGTAAGAGTTCGAGGGGGAGAAGTGGAAAGGTAGATCCATTCCAAGGTAATAACAGCAGAATCTGAAATCGAGATCGGGAGTTTTAGAAACGTACCAAGAGCCCAGGGTCCGGAAATTCGAGAAGGGAGAGGAGCAGGGAAAACATGCACCCGGCATAGATGATAGTACGGAGAAAGTGCAGTCGTCGATGAAGATGAAAGTCTGTTCCTCGAACGCTAAGCGCTTATTTGAGGAAGGGCAAAAGTCATCTCTTATGGCGTTTCCTGAGGAAAAGATGTAAGTCGTGTAGCCAATGAAATGTTTTATGGACGGCAGGTGTGTTGCTTTTTCTTAAACCGGCTCCTGATGATGATGTAGTTGTTGACGTGGCTCCAGGCGGATCATGGATGAGGCATGATGTTCTAGCCATTTTTCAACTTTAAAGAAGAAGCGGCCCTCTTCGGGTGAGGATTTAATACATGGGCGGGGGTTTAAACAACGGTTGGGTTTAGTGTAACAAGCGAGTCTCTTTCTAATAAGTGGGTGGGGATTTAAATATGTTTTCAGGGCTTCGGCTGGGCCTTACTTTATGGATCGGGCATCTTTTCGTCTCATCTGGGCTTCCTTACGTGGAGGATATATAATAACATGTCATGGTCTTACCGACCCTAACAACCGACGGGATTTGAGGTCACATTGGGGCTTGTTTGGCGCCCATGTTGGACGTCCAAGGGATGCTTGGGCTCCTTCCTTGCTTGCTTAGTCGACTTTCTTTGACTTCCCTTCTCAAATTTCATCAATGTGGGTCCCGTGTTGTTGATTTCGCCTACAAATTGAAAGAAATAAATTTAAGATTAATCACACGTAGGAAAATAAACATGAGTCATGCATTTTCCATATGGGCCCTACAAAAGATTCGACCTAGGCCTAGAGGCGTAAAAATGAAAATGTGTAGGTTTTCCTCCACTCGAAGTGGAGGAAAAGTTGCAAATGCAGCTTTACCGCTGCTCACAACGGCGGTAAAGCTGCAAATGCCGGTTTTCCTCCACTCAGAGAGGAGGAAAACCTGCAAATGCAGATTTCCGCTGCTCATAACGGCGGTAAAGCTGCGAATGCGGGTTTTCCGCCACTTAGAGAGGAGGAGAAGTTGTTTGGAGAGGCGGAAAATCTGCAGTTTGATCCCACTCCGTTTTTTATGCTCTTTTCCCCCCCTTTTTTTTTTTTCTTCTACTTATGGGGATGTGGGGCACTTGCCCAGGGCATTTTCCTTTTGCACGGCACTCACACATCATCATAATGGCGCCCGGCGAATGACTAATCCGAATGGATCACACATAGAGGACGCTCCTTGATTAGGCCGATCACATTTTTTGCTGCCATGTGAGTGGTCTGCACCATTTGATCGTCGGGTTCATTTATAAATAAAATAAAAAACTAAAACTTGTTGGCCATTGATAAAAGAGATTGGGATGATTACGCGGGGCCCTTTTTTTGTAGCAAGGAGGTCTCAACCAGATTAAGATTTCCGCGCCCGATCGCATCCCCTAGTGGGCCCCACAGCAAGGGTTGTGTTTAGCCTCGTGTGCACCGGACAACCACCAAACAATGATTTCTTCTTTTAACAAAGACCGGTTGTTGCGCTTACTCTCTTCTTTTAAGAAAGACTAGCGTTAGATCCCGTGCAATGCACAGGTTAACTCGTGAAAATCGAAAAGTTATTACAAGTTAAAATCCAAATAAATTATTGATTAATAAAAAGTTACTAGATTTATTCAATCCATTTAAAATCTCTGGAACAAAAGTTTTACCTATAAAGGCAAGGCAGCGAGCGGCTATGCGTTGATGCTGAACCACGGTCGGTGAAGACCCATCCGACTTTGGCTTTATATCGTTATTCGGCCAAAACTGTGTTTTAATAGCATAAAAATTGAAAATATCTGATTGAGGATCTTGGTTTTTGTGATTACATCATCATAGGTTTTATCCTGACACCAACCCTTGGCTGATGTAAAAGCGAGATTTGAAGCGTCTGGCACCTGTGGCTTGGATTTCAATTCAAAGGTCCGTTTGATATATCAACGGTGGCTCTTGCTGAAAACTAAAAGCCAATGACTTGTGTGCTTCTGTTCCAAAATATGTTTATCACCGTTTTTCCCTAAAATGGGAAACCGCAAACCGTGTTCACCAAAGCACATGGATTTCCTCTTTTTATCTCTCTCTCTCTCTAGTAGTGTAAAAGGAGGTGAAGCCCTTCAAGGAAGGAACTGTTGTATTGATTCTAAAGTGGTCTCAATTTGGCTTTTTCTGCTATTGAATATATGGAAAGAACCAACAATCGAATGAAGCAATAGATTTGAAAATAAATGAGTGAAAGATAATAATAGGGTTAAGAGAGTAAGAGTTCGAGGGGGAGAAGTGGAAAGGTAGATCCATTCCAAGGTAATAACAGCAGAATCTGAAATCGAGATCGGGAGTTTTAGAAACGTACCAAGAGCCCAGGGTCCGGAAATTCGAGAAGGGAGAGGAGCAGGGAAAACATGCACCCGGCATAGATGATAGTACGGAGAAAGTGCAGTCGTCGATGAAGATGAAAGTCTGTTCCTCGAACGCTAAGCGCTTATTTGAGGAAGGGCAAAAGTCATCTCTTATGGCGTTTCCTGAGGAAAAGATGTAAGTCGTGTAGCCAATGAAATGTTTTATGGACGGCAGGTGTGTTGCTTTTTCTTAAACCGGCTCCTGATGATGATGTAGTTGTTGACGTGGCTCCAGGCGGATCATGGATGAGGCATGATGTTCTAGCCATTTTTCAACTTTAAAGAAGAAGCGGCCCTCTTCGGGTGAGGATTTAATACATGGGCGGGGGTTTAAACAACGGTTGGGTTTAGTGTAACAAGCGAGTCTCTTTCTAATAAGTGGGTGGGGATTTAAATATGTTTTCAGGGCTTCGGCTGGGCCTTACTTTATGGATCGGGCATCTTTTCGTCTCATCTGGGCTTCCTTACGTGGAGGATATATAATAACATGTCATGGTCTTACCGACCCTAACAACCGACGGGATTTGAGGTCACATTGGGGCTTGTTTGGCGCCCATGTTGGACGTCCAAGGGATGCTTGGGCTCCTTCCTTGCTTGCTTAGTCGACTTTCTTTGACTTCCCTTCTCAAATTTCATCAATGTGGGTCCCGTGTTGTTGATTTCGCCTACAAATTGAAAGAAATAAATTTAAGATTAATCACACGTAGGAAAATAAACATGAGTCATGCATTTTCCATATGGGCCCTACAAAAGATTCGACCTAGGCCTAGAGGCGTAAAAATGAAAATGTGTAGGTTTTCCTCCACTCGAAGTGGAGGAAAAGTTGCAAATGCAGCTTTACCGCTGCTCACAACGGCGGTAAAGCTGCAAATGCCGGTTTTCCTCCACTCAGAGAGGAGGAAAACCTGCAAATGCAGATTTCCGCTGCTCATAACGGCGGTAAAGCTGCGAATGCGGGTTTTCCGCCACTTAGAGAGGAGGAGAAGTTGTTTGGAGAGGCGGAAAATCTGCAGTTTGATCCCACTCCGTTTTTTATGCTCTTTTCCCCCCCTTTTTTTTTTTTCTTCTACTTATGGGGATGTGGGGCACTTGCCCAGGGCATTTTCCTTTTGCACGGCACTCACACATCATCATAATGGCGCCCGGCGAATGACTAATCCGAATGGATCACACATAGAGGACGCTCCTTGATTAGGCCGATCACATTTTTTGCTGCCATGTGAGTGGTCTGCACCATTTGATCGTCGGGTTCATTTATAAATAAAATAAAAAACTAAAACTTGTTGGCCATTGATAAAAGAGATTGGGATGATTACGCGGGGCCCTTTTTTTGTAGCAAGGAGGTCTCAACCAGATTAAGATTTCCGCGCCCGATCGCATCCCCTAGTGGGCCCCACAGCAAGGGTTGTGTTTAGCCTCGTGTGCACCGGACAACCACCAAACAATGATTTCTTCTTTTAACAAAGACCGGTTGTTGCGCTTACTCTCTTCTTTTAAGAAAGACTAGCGTTAGATCCCGTGCAATGCACAGGTTAACTCGTGAAAATCGAAAAGTTATTACAAGTTAAAATCCAAATAAATTATTGATTAATAAAAAGTTACTAGATTTATTCAATCCATTTAAAATCTCTGGAACAAAAGTTTTACCTATAAAGGCAAGGCAGCGAGCGGCTATGCGTTGATGCTGAACCACGGTCGGTGAAGACCCATCCGACTTTGGCTTTATATCGTTATTCGGCCAAAACTGTGTTTTAATAGCATAAAAATTGAAAATATCTGATTGAGGATCTTGGTTTTTGTGATTACATCATCATAGGTTTTATCCTGACACCAACCCTTGGCTGATGTAAAAGCGAGATTTGAAGCGTCTGGCACCTGTGGCTTGGATTTCAATTCAAAGGTCCGTTTGATATATCAACGGTGGCTCTTGCTGAAAACTAAAAGCCAATGACTTGTGTGCTTCTGTTCCAAAATATGTTTATCACCGTTTTTCCCTAAAATGGGAAACCGCAAACCGTGTTCACCAAAGCACATGGATTTCCTCTTTTTATCTCTCTCTCTCTCTAGTAGTGTAAAAGGAGGTGAAGCCCTTCAAGGAAGGAACTGTTGTATTGATTCTAAAGTGGTCTCAATTTGGCTTTTTCTGCTATTGAATATATGGAAAGAACCAACAATCGAATGAAGCAATAGATTTGAAAATAAATGAGTGAAAGATAATAATAGGGTTAAGAGAGTAAGAGTTCGAGGGGGAGAAGTGGAAAGGTAGATCCATTCCAAGGTAATAACAGCAGAATCTGAAATCGAGATCGGGAGTTTTAGAAACGTACCAAGAGCCCAGGGTCCGGAAATTCGAGAAGGGAGAGGAGCAGGGAAAACATGCACCCGGCATAGATGATAGTACGGAGAAAGTGCAGTCGTCGATGAAGATGAAAGTCTGTTCCTCGAACGCTAAGCGCTTATTTGAGGAAGGGCAAAAGTCATCTCTTATGGCGTTTCCTGAGGAAAAGATGTAAGTCGTGTAGCCAATGAAATGTTTTATGGACGGCAGGTGTGTTGCTTTTTCTTAAACCGGCTCCTGATGATGATGTAGTTGTTGACGTGGCTCCAGGCGGATCATGGATGAGGCATGATGTTCTAGCCATTTTTCAACTTTAAAGAAGAAGCGGCCCTCTTCGGGTGAGGATTTAATACATGGGCGGGGGTTTAAACAACGGTTGGGTTTAGTGTAACAAGCGAGTCTCTTTCTAATAAGTGGGTGGGGATTTAAATATGTTTTCAGGGCTTCGGCTGGGCCTTACTTTATGGATCGGGCATCTTTTCGTCTCATCTGGGCTTCCTTACGTGGAGGATATATAATAACATGTCATGGTCTTACCGACCCTAACAACCGACGGGATTTGAGGTCACATTGGGGCTTGTTTGGCGCCCATGTTGGACGTCCAAGGGATGCTTGGGCTCCTTCCTTGCTTGCTTAGTCGACTTTCTTTGACTTCCCTTCTCAAATTTCATCAATGTGGGTCCCGTGTTGTTGATTTCGCCTACAAATTGAAAGAAATAAATTTAAGATTAATCACACGTAGGAAAATAAACATGAGTCATGCATTTTCCATATGGGCCCTACAAAAGATTCGACCTAGGCCTAGAGGCGTAAAAATGAAAATGTGTAGGTTTTCCTCCACTCGAAGTGGAGGAAAAGTTGCAAATGCAGCTTTACCGCTGCTCACAACGGCGGTAAAGCTGCAAATGCCGGTTTTCCTCCACTCAGAGAGGAGGAAAACCTGCAAATGCAGATTTCCGCTGCTCATAACGGCGGTAAAGCTGCGAATGCGGGTTTTCCGCCACTTAGAGAGGAGGAGAAGTTGTTTGGAGAGGCGGAAAATCTGCAGTTTGATCCCACTCCGTTTTTTATGCTCTTTTCCCCCCCTTTTTTTTTTTTCTTCTACTTATGGGGATGTGGGGCACTTGCCCAGGGCATTTTCCTTTTGCACGGCACTCACACATCATCATAATGGCGCCCGGCGAATGACTAATCCGAATGGATCACACATAGAGGACGCTCCTTGATTAGGCCGATCACATTTTTTGCTGCCATGTGAGTGGTCTGCACCATTTGATCGTCGGGTTCATTTATAAATAAAATAAAAAACTAAAACTTGTTGGCCATTGATAAAAGAGATTGGGATGATTACGCGGGGCCCTTTTTTTGTAGCAAGGAGGTCTCAACCAGATTAAGATTTCCGCGCCCGATCGCATCCCCTAGTGGGCCCCACAGCAAGGGTTGTGTTTAGCCTCGTGTGCACCGGACAACCACCAAACAATGATTTCTTCTTTTAACAAAGACCGGTTGTTGCGCTTACTCTCTTCTTTTAAGAAAGACTAGCGTTAGATCCCGTGCAATGCACAGGTTAACTCGTGAAAATCGAAAAGTTATTACAAGTTAAAATCCAAATAAATTATTGATTAATAAAAAGTTACTAGATTTATTCAATCCATTTAAAATCTCTGGAACAAAAGTTTTACCTATAAAGGCAAGGCAGCGAGCGGCTATGCGTTGATGCTGAACCACGGTCGGTGAAGACCCATCCGACTTTGGCTTTATATCGTTATTCGGCCAAAACTGTGTTTTAATAGCATAAAAATTGAAAATATCTGATTGAGGATCTTGGTTTTTGTGATTACATCATCATAGGTTTTATCCTGACACCAACCCTTGGCTGATGTAAAAGCGAGATTTGAAGCGTCTGGCACCTGTGGCTTGGATTTCAATTCAAAGGTCCGTTTGATATATCAACGGTGGCTCTTGCTGAAAACTAAAAGCCAATGACTTGTGTGCTTCTGTTCCAAAATATGTTTATCACCATTTTTCCCTAAAATGGGAAACCGCAAACCGTGTTCACCAAAGCACATGGATTTCCTCTTTTTATCTCTCTCTCTCTCTAGTAGTGTAAAAGGAGGTGAAGCCCTTCAAGGAAGGAACTGTTGTATTGATTCTAAAGTGGTCTCAATTTGGCTTTTTCTGCTATTGAATATATGGAAAGAACCAACAATCGAATGAAGCAATAGATTTGAAAATAAATGAGTGAAAGATAATAATAGGGTTAAGAGAGTAAGAGTTCGAGGGGGAGAAGTGGAAAGGTAGATCCATTCCAAGGTAATAACAGCAGAATCTGAAATCGAGATCGGGAGTTTTAGAAACGTACCAAGAGCCCAGGGTCCGGAAATTCGAGAAGGGAGAGGAGCAGGGAAAACATGCACCCGGCATAGATGATAGTACGGAGAAAGTGCAGTCGTCGATGAAGATGAAAGTCTGTTCCTCGAACGCTAAGCGCTTATTTGAGGAAGGGCAAAAGTCATCTCTTATGGCGTTTCCTGAGGAAAAGATGTAAGTCGTGTAGCCAATGAAATGTTTTATGGACGGCAGGTGTGTTGCTTTTTCTTAAACCGGCTCCTGATGATGATGTAGTTGTTGACGTGGCTCCAGGCGGATCATGGATGAGGCATGATGTTCTAGCCATTTTTCAACTTTAAAGAAGAAGCGGCCCTCTTCGGGTGAGGATTTAATACATGGGCGGGGGTTTAAACAACGGTTGGGTTTAGTGTAACAAGCGAGTCTCTTTCTAATAAGTGGGTGGGGATTTAAATATGTTTTCAGGGCTTCGGCTGGGCCTTACTTTATGGATCGGGCATCTTTTCGTCTCATCTGGGCTTCCTTACGTGGAGGATATATAATAACATGTCATGGTCTTACCGACCCTAACAACCGACGGGATTTGAGGTCACATTGGGGCTTGTTTGGCGCCCATGTTGGACGTCCAAGGGATGCTTGGGCTCCTTCCTTGCTTGCTTAGTCGACTTTCTTTGACTTCCCTTCTCAAATTTCATCAATGTGGGTCCCGTGTTGTTGATTTCGCCTACAAATTGAAAGAAATAAATTTAAGATTAATCACACGTAGGAAAATAAACATGAGTCATGCATTTTCCATATGGGCCCTACAAAAGATTCGACCTAGGCCTAGAGGCGTAAAAATGAAAATGTGTAGGTTTTCCTCCACTCGAAGTGGAGGAAAAGTTGCAAATGCAGCTTTACCGCTGCTCACAACGGCGGTAAAGCTGCAAATGCCGGTTTTCCTCCACTCAGAGAGGAGGAAAACCTGCAAATGCAGATTTCCGCTGCTCATAACGGCGGTAAAGCTGCGAATGCGGGTTTTCCGCCACTTAGAGAGGAGGAGAAGTTGTTTGGAGAGGCGGAAAATCTGCAGTTTGATCCCACTCCGTTTTTTATGCTCTTTTCCCCCCTTTTTTTTTTTTTCTTCTACTTATGGGGATGTGGGGCACTTGCCCAGGGCATTTTCCTTTTGCACGGCACTCACACATCATCATAATGGCGCCCGGCGAATGACTAATCCGAATGGATCACACATAGAGGACGCTCCTTGATTAGGCCGATCACATTTTTTGCTGCCATGTGAGTGGTCTGCACCATTTGATCGTCGGGTTCATTTATAAATAAAATAAAAAACTAAAACTTGTTGGCCATTGATAAAAGAGATTGGGATGATTACGCGGGGCCCTTTTTTTGTAGCAAGGAGGTCTCAACCAGATTAAGATTTCCGCGCCCGATCGCATCCCCTAGTGGGCCCCACAGCAAGGGTTGTGTTTAGCCTCGTGTGCACCGGACAACCACCAAACAATGATTTCTTCTTTTAACAAAGACCGGTTGTTGCGCTTACTCTCTTCTTTTAAGAAAGACTAGCGTTAGATCCCGTGCAATGCACAGGTTAACTCGTGAAAATCGAAAAGTTATTACAAGTTAAAATCCAAATAAATTATTGATTAATAAAAAGTTACTAGATTTATTCAATCCATTTAAAATCTCTGGAACAAAAGTTTTACCTATAAAGGCAAGGCAGCGAGCGGCTATGCGTTGATGCTGAACCACGGTCGGTGAAGACCCATCCGACTTTGGCTTTATATCGTTATTCGGCCAAAACTGTGTTTTAATAGCATAAAAATTGAAAATATCTGATTGAGGATCTTGGTTTTTGTGATTACATCATCATAGGTTTTATCCTGACACCAACCCTTGGCTGATGTAAAAGCGAGATTTGAAGCGTCTGGCACCTGTGGCTTGGATTTCAATTCAAAGGTCCGTTTGATATATCAACGGTGGCTCTTGCTGAAAACTAAAAGCCAATGACTTGTGTGCTTCTGTTCCAAAATATGTTTATCACCGTTTTTCCCTAAAATGGGAAACCGCAAACCGTGTTCACCAAAGCACATGGATTTCCTCTTTTTATCTCTCTCTCTCTCTAGTAGTGTAAAAGGAGGTGAAGCCCTTCAAGGAAGGAACTGTTGTATTGATTCTAAAGTGGTCTCAATTTGGCTTTTTCTGCTATTGAATATATGGAAAGAACCAACAATCGAATGAAGCAATAGATTTGAAAATAAATGAGTGAAAGATAATAATAGGGTTAAGAGAGTAAGAGTTCGAGGGGGAGAAGTGGAAAGGTAGATCCATTCCAAGGTAATAACAGCAGAATCTGAAATCGAGATCGGGAGTTTTAGAAACGTACCAAGAGCCCAGGGTCCGGAAATTCGAGAAGGGAGAGGAGCAGGGAAAACATGCACCCGGCATAGATGATAGTACGGAGAAAGTGCAGTCGTCGATGAAGATGAAAGTCTGTTCCTCGAACGCTAAGCGCTTATTTGAGGAAGGGCAAAAGTCATCTCTTATGGCGTTTCCTGAGGAAAAGATGTAAGTCGTGTAGCCAATGAAATGTTTTATGGACGGCAGGTGTGTTGCTTTTTCTTAAACCGGCTCCTGATGATGATGTAGTTGTTGACGTGGCTCCAGGCGGATCATGGATGAGGCATGATGTTCTAGCCATTTTTCAACTTTAAAGAAGAAGCGGCCCTCTTCGGGTGAGGATTTAATACATGGGCGGGGGTTTAAACAACGGTTGGGTTTAGTGTAACAAGCGAGTCTCTTTCTAATAAGTGGGTGGGGATTTAAATATGTTTTCAGGGCTTCGGCTGGGCCTTACTTTATGGATCGGGCATCTTTTCGTCTCATCTGGGCTTCCTTACGTGGAGGATATATAATAACATGTCATGGTCTTACCGACCCTAACAACCGACGGGATTTGAGGTCACATTGGGGCTTGTTTGGCGCCCATGTTGGACGTCCAAGGGATGCTTGGGCTCCTTCCTTGCTTGCTTAGTCGACTTTCTTTGACTTCCCTTCTCAAATTTCATCAATGTGGGTCCCGTGTTGTTGATTTCGCCTACAAATTGAAAGAAATAAATTTAAGATTAATCACACGTAGGAAAATAAACATGAGTCATGCATTTTCCATATGGGCCCTACAAAAGATTCGACCTAGGCCTAGAGGCGTAAAAATGAAAATGTGTAGGTTTTCCTCCACTCGAAGTGGAGGAAAAGTTGCAAATGCAGCTTTACCGCTGCTCACAACGGCGGTAAAGCTGCAAATGCCGGTTTTCCTCCACTCAGAGAGGAGGAAAACCTGCAAATGCAGATTTCCGCTGCTCATAACGGCGGTAAAGCTGCGAATGCGGGTTTTCCGCCACTTAGAGAGGAGGAGAAGTTGTTTGGAGAGGCGGAAAATCTGCAGTTTGATCCCACTCCGTTTTTTATGCTCTTTTCCCCCCTTTTTTTTTTTTTCTTCTACTTATGGGGATGTGGGGCACTTGCCCAGGGCATTTTCCTTTTGCACGGCACTCACACATCATCATAATGGCGCCCGGCGAATGACTAATCCGAATGGATCACACATAGAGGACGCTCCTTGATTAGGCCGATCACATTTTTTGCTGCCATGTCAGTGGTCTGCACCATTTGATCGTCGGGTTCATTTATAAATAAAATAAAAAACTAAAACTTGTTGGCCATTGATAAAAGAGATTGGGATGATTACGCGGGGCCCTTTTTTTGTAGCAAGGAGGTCTCAACCAGATTAAGATTTCCGCGCCCGATCGCATCCCCTAGTGGGCCCCACAGCAAGGGTTGTGTTTAGCCTCGTGTGCACCGGACAACCACCAAACAATGATTTCTTCTTTTAACAAAGACCGGTTGTTGCGCTTACTCTCTTCTTTTAAGAAAGACTAGCGTTAGATCCCGTGCAATGCACAGGTTAACTCGTGAAAATCGAAAAGTTATTACAAGTTAAAATCCAAATAAATTATTGATTAATAAAAAGTTACTAGATTTATTCAATCCATTTAAAATCTCTGGAACAAAAGTTTTACCTATAAAGGCAAGGCAGCGAGCGGCTATGCGTTGATGCTGAACCACGGTCGGTGAAGACCCATCCGACTTTGGCTTTATATCGTTATTCGGCCAAAACTGTGTTTTAATAGCATAAAAATTGAAAATATCTGATTGAGGATCTTGGTTTTTGTGATTACATCATCATAGGTTTTATCCTGACACCAACCCTTGGCTGATGTAAAAGCGAGATTTGAAGCGTCTGGCACCTGTGGCTTGGATTTCAATTCAAAGGTCCGTTTGATATATCAACGGTGGCTCTTGCTGAAAACTAAAAGCCAATGACTTGTGTGCTTCTGTTCCAAAATATGTTTATCACCGTTTTTCCCTAAAATGGGAAACCGCAAACCGTGTTCACCAAAGCACATGGATTTCCTCTTTTTATCTCTCTCTCTCTAGTAGTGTAAAAGGAGGTGAAGCCCTTCAAGGAAGGAACTGTTGTATTGATTCTAAAGTGGTCTCAATTTGGCTTTTTCTGCTATTGAATATATGGAAAGAACCAACAATCGAATGAAGCAATAGATTTGAAAATAAATGAGTGAAAGATAATAATAGGGTTAAGAGAGTAAGAGTTCGAGGGGGAGAAGTGGAAAGGTAGATCCATTCCAAGGTAATAACAGCAGAATCTGAAATCGAGATCGGGAGTTTTAGAAACGTACCAAGAGCCCAGGGTCCGGAAATTCGAGAAGGGAGAGGAGCAGGGAAAACATGCACCCGGCATAGATGATAGTACGGAGAAAGTGCAGTCGTCGATGAAGATGAAAGTCTGTTCCTCGAACGCTAAGCGCTTATTTGAGGAAGGGCAAAAGTCATCTCTTATGGCGTTTCCTGAGGAAAAGATGTAAGTCGTGTAGCCAATGAAATGTTTTATGGACGGCAGGTGTGTTGCTTTTTCTTAAACCGGCTCCTGATGATGATGTAGTTGTTGACGTGGCTCCAGGCGGATCATGGATGAGGCATGATGTTCTAGCCATTTTTCAACTTTAAAGAAGAAGCGGCCCTCTTCGGGTGAGGATTTAATACATGGGCGGGGGTTTAAACAACGGTTGGGTTTAGTGTAACAAGCGAGTCTCTTTCTAATAAGTGGGTGGGGATTTAAATATGTTTTCAGGGCTTCGGCTGGGCCTTACTTTATGGATCGGGCATCTTTTCGTCTCATCTGGGCTTCCTTACGTGGAGGATATATAATAACATGTCATGGTCTTACCGACCCTAACAACCGACGGGATTTGAGGTCACATTGGGGCTTGTTTGGCGCCCATGTTGGACGTCCAAGGGATGCTTGGGCTCCTTCCTTGCTTGCTTAGTCGACTTTCTTTGACTTCCCTTCTCAAATTTCATCAATGTGGGTCCCGTGTTGTTGATTTCGCCTACAAATTGAAAGAAATAAATTTAAGATTAATCACACGTAGGAAAATAAACATGAGTCATGCATTTTCCATATGGGCCCTACAAAAGATTCGACCTAGGCCTAGAGGCGTAAAAATGAAAATGTGTAGGTTTTCCTCCACTCGAAGTGGAGGAAAAGTTGCAAATGCAGCTTTACCGCTGCTCACAACGGCGGTAAAGCTGCAAATGCCGGTTTTCCTCCACTCAGAGAGGAGGAAAACCTGCAAATGCAGATTTCCGCTGCTCATAACGGCGGTAAAGCTGCGAATGCGGGTTTTCCGCCACTTAGAGAGGAGGAGAAGTTGTTTGGAGAGGCGGAAAATCTGCAGTTTGATCCCACTCCGTTTTTTATGCTCTTTTCCCCCCTTTTTTTTTTTTTCTTCTACTTATGGGGATGTGGGGCACTTGCCCAGGGCATTTTCCTTTTGCACGGCACTCACACATCATCATAATGGCGCCCGGCGAATGACTAATCCGAATGGATCACACATAGAGGACGCTCCTTGATTAGGCCGATCACATTTTTTGCTGCCATGTCAGTGGTCTGCACCATTTGATCGTCGGGTTCATTTATAAATAAAATAAAAAACTAAAACTTGTTGGCCATTGATAAAAGAGATTGGGATGATTACGCGGGGCCCTTTTTTTGTAGCAAGGAGGTCTCAACCAGATTAAGATTTCCGCGCCCGATCGCATCCCCTAGTGGGCCCCACAGCAAGGGTTGTGTTTAGCCTCGTGTGCACCGGACAACCACCAAACAATGATTTCTTCTTTTAACAAAGACCGGTTGTTGCGCTTACTCTCTTCTTTTAAGAAAGACTAGCGTTAGATCCCGTGCAATGCACAGGTTAACTCGTGAAAATCGAAAAGTTATTACAAGTTAAAATCCAAATAAATTATTGATTAATAAAAAGTTACTAGATTTATTCAATCCATTTAAAATCTCTGGAACAAAAGTTTTACCTATAAAGGCAAGGCAGCGAGCGGCTATGCGTTGATGCTGAACCACGGTCGGTGAAGACCCATCCGACTTTGGCTTTATATCGTTATTCGGCCAAAACTGTGTTTTAATAGCATAAAAATTGAAAATATCTGATTGAGGATCTTGGTTTTTGTGATTACATCATCATAGGTTTTATCCTGACACCAACCCTTGGCTGATGTAAAAGCGAGATTTGAAGCGTCTGGCACCTGTGGCTTGGATTTCAATTCAAAGGTCCGTTTGATATATCAACGGTGGCTCTTGCTGAAAACTAAAAGCCAATGACTTGTGTGCTTCTGTTCCAAAATATGTTTATCACCGTTTTTCCCTAAAATGGGAAACCGCAAACCGTGTTCACCAAAGCACATGGATTTCCTCTTTTTATCTCTCTCTCTCTCTAGTAGTGTAAAAGGAGGTGAAGCCCTTCAAGGAAGGAACTGTTGTATTGATTCTAAAGTGGTCTCAATTTGGCTTTTTCTGCTATTGAATATATGGAAAGAACCAACAATCGAATGAAGCAATAGATTTGAAAATAAATGAGTGAAAGATAATAATAGGGTTAAGAGAGTAAGAGTTCGAGGGGGAGAAGTGGAAAGGTAGATCCATTCCAAGGTAATAACAGCAGAATCTGAAATCGAGATCGGGAGTTTTAGAAACGTACCAAGAGCCCAGGGTCCGGAAATTCGAGAAGGGAGAGGAGCAGGGAAAACATGCACCCGGCATAGATGATAGTACGGAGAAAGTGCAGTCGTCGATGAAGATGAAAGTCTGTTCCTCGAACGCTAAGCGCTTATTTGAGGAAGGGCAAAAGTCATCTCTTATGGCGTTTCCTGAG
Source organism: Persea americana (assembly GCA_029852735.1). Taxonomy (NCBI): domain Eukaryota; kingdom Viridiplantae; phylum Streptophyta; class Magnoliopsida; order Laurales; family Lauraceae; genus Persea; species Persea americana. Next base: position 3,566,259 of record CM056809.1, on the reverse strand, counting down.
GAAAAGATGTAAGTCGTGTAGCCAATGAAATGTTTTATGGACGGCAGGTGTGTTGCTTTTTCTTAAACCGGCTCCTGATGATGATGTAGTTGTTGACGTGGCTCCAGGCGGATCATGGATGAGGCATGATGTTCTAGCCATTTTTCAACTTTAAAGAAGAAGCGGCCCTCTTCGGGTGAGGATTTAATACATGGGCGGGGGTTTAAACAACGGTTGGGTTTAGTGTAACAAGCGAGTCTCTTTCTAATAAGTGGGTGGGGATTTAAATATGTTTTCAGGGCTTCGGCTGGGCCTTACTTTATGGATCGGGCATCTTTTCGTCTCATCTGGGCTTCCTTACGTGGAGGATATATAATAACATGTCATGGTCTTACCGACCCTAACAACCGACGGGATTTGAGGTCACATTGGGGCTTGTTTGGCGCCCATGTTGGACGTCCAAGGGATGCTTGGGCTCCTTCCTTGCTTGCTTAGTCGACTTTCTTTGACTTCCCTTCTCAAATTTCATCAATGTGGGTCCCGTGTTGTTGATTTCGCCTACAAATTGAAAGAAATAAATTTAAGATTAATCACACGTAGGAAAATAAACATGAGTCATGCATTTTCCATATGGGCCCTACAAAAGATTCGACCTAGGCCTAGAGGCGTAAAAATGAAAATGTGTAGGTTTTCCTCCACTCGAAGTGGAGGAAAAGTTGCAAATGCAGCTTTACCGCTGCTCACAACGGCGGTAAAGCTGCAAATGCCGGTTTTCCTCCACTCAGAGAGGAGGAAAACCTGCAAATGCAGATTTCCGCTGCTCATAACGGCGGTAAAGCTGCGAATGCGGGTTTTCCGCCACTTAGAGAGGAGGAGAAGTTGTTTGGAGAGGCGGAAAATCTGCAGTTTGATCCCACTCCGTTTTTTATGCTCTTTTCCCCCCTTTTTTTTTTTTTCTTCTACTTATGGGGATGTGGGGCACTTGCCCAGGGCATTTTCCTTTTGCACGGCACTCACACATCATCATAATGGCGCCCGGCGAATGACTAATCCGAATGGATCACACATAGAGGACGCTCCTTGATTAGGCCGATCACATTTTTTGCTGCCATGTCAGTGGTCTGCACCATTTGATCGTCGGGTTCATTTATAAATAAAATAAAAAACTAAAACTTGTTGGCCATTGATAAAAGAGATTGGGATGATTACGCGGGGCCCTTTTTTTGTAGCAAGGAGGTCTCAACCAGATTAAGATTTCCGCGCCCGATCGCATCCCCTAGTGGGCCCCACAGCAAGGGTTGTGTTTAGCCTCGTGTGCACCGGACAACCACCAAACAATGATTTCTTCTTTTAACAAAGACCGGTTGTTGCGCTTACTCTCTTCTTTTAAGAAAGACTAGCGTTAGATCCCGTGCAATGCACAGGTTAACTCGTGAAAATCGAAAAGTTATTACAAGTTAAAATCCAAATAAATTATTGATTAATAAAAAGTTACTAGATTTATTCAATCCATTTAAAATCTCTGGAACAAAAGTTTTACCTATAAAGGCAAGGCAGCGAGCGGCTATGCGTTGATGCTGAACCACGGTCGGTGAAGACCCATCCGACTTTGGCTTTATATCGTTATTCGGCCAAAACTGTGTTTTAATAGCATAAAAATTGAAAATATCTGATTGAGGATCTTGGTTTTTGTGATTACATCATCATAGGTTTTATCCTGACACCAACCCTTGGCTGATGTAAAAGCGAGATTTGAAGCGTCTGGCACCTGTGGCTTGGATTTCAATTCAAAGGTCCGTTTGATATATCAACGGTGGCTCTTGCTGAAAACTAAAAGCCAATGACTTGTGTGCTTCTGTTCCAAAATATGTTTATCACCGTTTTTCCCTAAAATGGGAAACCGCAAACCGTGTTCACCAAAGCACATGGATTTCCTCTTTTTATCTCTCTCTCTCTCTCTCTCTCTCTCTCTCTAGTAGTGTAAAAGGAGGTGAAGCCCTTCAAGGAAGGAACTGTTGTATTGATTCTAAAGTGGTCTCAATTTGGCTTTTTCTGCTATTGAATATATGGAAAGAACCAACAATCGAATGAAGCAATAGATTTGAAAATAAATGAGTGAAAGATAATAATAGGGTTAAGAGAGTAAGAGTTCGAGGGGGAGAAGTGGAAAGGTAGATCCATTCCAAGGTAATAACAGCAGAATCTGAAATCGAGATCGGGAGTTTTAGAAACGTACCAAGAGCCCAGGGTCCGGAAATTCGAGAAGGGAGAGGAGCAGGGAAAACATGCACCCGGCATAGATGATAGTACGGAGAAAGTGCAGTCGTCGATGAAGATGAAAGTCTGTTCCTCGAACGCTAAGCGCTTATTTGAGGAAGGGCAAAAGTCATCTCTTATGGCGTTTCCTGAGGAAAAGATGTAAGTCGTGTAGCCAATGAAATGTTTTATGGACGGCAGGTGTGTTGCTTTTTCTTAAACCGGCTCCTGATGATGATGTAGTTGTTGACGTGGCTCCAGGCGGATCATGGATGAGGCATGATGTTCTAGCCATTTTTCAACTTTAAAGAAGAAGCGGCCCTCTTCGGGTGAGGATTTAATACATGGGCGGGGGTTTAAACAACGGTTGGGTTTAGTGTAACAAGCGAGTCTCTTTCTAATAAGTGGGTGGGGATTTAAATATGTTTTCAGGGCTTCGGCTGGGCCTTACTTTATGGATCGGGCATCTTTTCGTCTCATCTGGGCTTCCTTACGTGGAGGATATATAATAACATGTCATGGTCTTACCGACCCTAACAACCGACGGGATTTGAGGTCACATTGGGGCTTGTTTGGCGCCCATGTTGGACGTCCAAGGGATGCTTGGGCTCCTTCCTTGCTTGCTTAGTCGACTTTCTTTGACTTCCCTTCTCAAATTTCATCAATGTGGGTCCCGTGTTGTTGATTTCGCCTACAAATTGAAAGAAATAAATTTAAGATTAATCACACGTAGGAAAATAAACATGAGTCATGCATTTTCCATATGGGCCCTACAAAAGATTCGACCTAGGCCTAGAGGCGTAAAAATGAAAATGTGTAGGTTTTCCTCCACTCGAAGTGGAGGAAAAGTTGCAAATGCAGCTTTACCGCTGCTCACAACGGCGGTAAAGCTGCAAATGCCGGTTTTCCTCCACTCAGAGAGGAGGAAAACCTGCAAATGCAGATTTCCGCTGCTCATAACGGCGGTAAAGCTGCGAATGCGGGTTTTCCGCCACTTAGAGAGGAGGAGAAGTTGTTTGGAGAGGCGGAAAATCTGCAGTTTGATCCCACTCCGTTTTTTATGCTCTTTTCCCCCCTTTTTTTTTTTTTCTTCTACTTATGGGGATGTGGGGCACTTGCCCAGGGCATTTTCCTTTTGCACGGCACTCACACATCATCATAATGGCGCCCGGCGAATGACTAATCCGAATGGATCACACATAGAGGACGCTCCTTGATTAGGCCGATCACATTTTTTGCTGCCATGTCAGTGGTCT